>CM036753.1:89497202-91897202 GCA_020796225.1 Arion vulgaris | reverse complement strand
GAAAGCAATGGCAAGCTACTGAACGTATATGTGGTTGTCTAGAAAATCAACAACTCGTTTTCTGTGGTGAATGACGAAGTCCGGTAAAGGATATGCCACGATTTTTGTTTCTCAATGAACAACATTGATCTCAGCGTCTTCGATTATTTAATGATCAATCAGGAACTATAATCGGAGTGATTTGAGATTAGCTTTTGTTCATCGTTTTCTTAGCATGATTAGCACCGCTTCACTCAACCAAGTCTATCGTTTTGTTGGGATGATCATGGTCATTAAACTTTGCCAGCAGAAAACCGATCTAAGAAGGCACTCATACATGGAAATAGCCGTGTTGACGTTTTTGTAAGGATACTAACTGATGACCCAGTGAAAAAAATAGATGAGGGGTAGATGTAGAATGTTGAATGTACTCTCCTTGTTAATTATCAATTTCGGAAAATGTTTGATATCCAGAAAGACAGATGGTTAGGAAGGAGAGAGAATATTATCAAGATCGTATATATAGATTGTGCCCGTGTGTTGTTGGGGCACTCAAGGGAAGTAACGAATAGTAACACTGCGACTTACAAGGCATGTCGTAAGAGGCAAATGAGGTAGTGTCTAGCCACGGCCAACTATATTTAACTGGCCATTTTTAATGGCGGATACCTAAGGCAGAGTGTTCGAGAATTTTCAAACGAATTATTATTCTCCTGTATTACTACTATCAGGTTAGTTAGTTTGTTATTTATTGTATAATTATACTTATATAGTTATAATTTAATAATTATCTTCCTTAACAACAAAATAACGATGCCTAGAAAGTGTTGTGTACCAAATTGTAGATCAAATTACTAGGGAGATTATGTTAAATTATTCAAGGTTCCAACTGAAAATCGCGACAAATGGATCAAAAATATTCAGGTCAAGATTGGCTTCCCACGAAACATAGCGTTGTTTGTATCAAACATTTTAGAGAAGATTTAATACGTTCAGATAAATATACAGATACAATTGGTGTAAACACATTGACAGAGAAGGTCGTCATTTATAGAGAAGGTCGTGGTCTAGCTTAGGACTGACTACCCCTTATGTAGAAAAATTTACCTACAATATTCAATCAACCACGAACAAGACAAATACACACACAGTAATAAGTGTATCCACCGGAAAGGAACGCTTCTAGAAGATGTATGACGCGATGTAGAGAAAGTTGCACGGAATCTATACAGCAGATTATCTTTGTTTCCCTAAAGGAAAAACTTCCAAATTGGCACCGGAAAGCTTAAGTATGTATGAATTGTATAAACATTATAAAGAAGAGCAGAAAGAAGCTGCAATTGATAGCTAAATATAGTAAGACTTAGTATAAATTGGTTCGGTGTCTAGGCACCATCCGTAGTTTAAAAAGCACAAGAGAGAGAGAGAGAGAAAGAGAGATAGGTGTATGTTTAAAATTTTGTCATGCATCCTCAACTTCGCTGTACGGATCTACGTCGTTAAAGCACTACAAACATGTTTGTTTATATTTACATATAACATATTATATATTATATACCATCATCAAGTAGCTTGTCCCTTCCGGAAATTGGCTCCCATGACAGCAGTCCTGAAAAACTATCTGTTCTGTGCAAATTGGCCGGCGTCAGCAACAGCCATTTTCAGATCGTCAACTACATCTTGCACCCATCGTCTTCTAGGTCTTCTTCTCATTCTTCTTTCAGGCACAATTCCCTTCAAAATTATCGTCTCTATGCAATCGTGTCGTTTGATGTGTCCGAAATATTTAATTGTCCTTGTTTGTATGCTCTTTAATAGCCAACTCTCTTTAATATCCAGCTGTTGCAGAACAGAAGCATTTGTTCTTCTCTCTGTCCGTATATGATATTCTAAGTACTCTCTTGTAGCATTTGCATTCAAAGGCATTAATGATCATCTGTCGCTTTGTCAATGTTCCATGTCTCACAACCATAAGTTGCCAAGGTAAAAATTGCAGGCTCTTAAACAATAATATATAACATATAATAAATATGATATATACATATACATCTTTTAATGTCGTTTAACATTTCACCAACTCTGAAACTAATTTATGAAATCATAACTCTGGTTCTATTGCTGCTGATAAATATGCTAATTCGTCTGTTTGCTGGAACTCCACACTTTCCTTCTTTTCGTGATTATCTAGAGAAACAAAATTCTCAAACAAAATATCATTATCTGTAATATTTGGTTACCGTGGGTGGTAAGTCTTGCATACTTATACTGTTCTATCCAACAGTCACATGTCGATGTGCAAGAAAAGTTTGCCAATCGCGATGAGCAAACAGATTCCCTCGTTATCTCTGCATGTCAAGGCGTGACACTAACAAAGACTTGTTCCACTTTAAAAACATCGTTACGGTGGAAAAACGGCAGGAAATTGTACCTGAGACTACGTTCCAGCACGTTAACTGGGATACTGAGACACCCACTTTTAAATTTAACACCTATAGCTGTCACAAGAGTCGCATATTGAGGTACTTCATCTTGGCTCTATTGTCTCCTACAGAGTTACTACAACATCTTCAGGCTTCAATCTGTAATATGACTGCTGTAGACGACATTGATATGATTTTAGTAAAGCTACACTTCAGGTAGTTAATTGAATATAAAGTGCAAGCATTTTAAATCTTTCGTAAATCATTCAGTTTGTTTTTCAGATTCTCTTAATGGTATTGTAAAAGACAAAGTCTTCTATTGATATTATTGAACCAGACAGTTGACCATTTCTCTGTTTGAATTAATTAATTAGTGTCCTTTATGTTGCAATATTGTATATGTGTGAGATGTGACTACAGCGCACGACATCAGCATTGAAAGATAACTGAATCGTTATAAGGGAAAGATATGTTTAATGAGCCAGCTGTATGTGGTATCTGCTCTAAAGGTCTTACGCTGAAGGACTAAATTCATTGCTCCGGGTTTTACCCCATATGGCTCTGTCTCTCTTCGTATAAATGACATGCCACCTGCCGAGAGTATTGCACAAAGCACAATCTCCGTAACTCCGGAAACAATCCTAGGGTGCATCTGGGGAAAAATGAACTTCGAAACGCACGGAAAAGGCTTAACCACTTGATCCCATAGAGCCCCTTCACTGGATTAGTGTAGGAATGAGAATGAGTATAAGAACAAGCTGACTTAGATGCAACGGTTTATTACTGTGAGACCATCTAACAGATTACGTTTTATTATAACATACTAATTTTTCACCTTAGTTCGGTCATTTCTGTCTAAAAAATCTTCTGATAATAGCAGTTGCTGTCTTGTACTTGTTCCGTGACTTGTAGTTAATGCAATCGCTTCTGGCCGAACAGATTAGAGCGCGGGCTCCCATTCATGAGATTGGTAAGGCCAATGAGATTTTTCCCTGCAGGATGCTTAAAGAAAAATTCCTAACCTGAACAGTTACGGGGCGACTGCACTAGCCATGATGCCATTAAATCCCACATACTCATGTCTCCATTGTCATACACTACCCTAAAAGCGCTATTACATGCAGTAACGATAACAGAAAAAGAAGAAGTGGGAGTTACATATTTTCCGACTGTATTAGATCTCAGATCGACCCAGTCTCAATTGAGTACCAGAAAAGTACTGTGAAGTAAAGGAGACCAATGTTGTATTCATCATCACATTATCCATCTTGTATATATGGTCAATGAAAAATACAGGTCTAACACTGTAGTCCTCAATTTTTTTTTAAAAAAAGGATTATTTTAACTTACCTGTGTCATGACGACCTCTTCTTGTTAGATTTATGAACATTTCCATACCTAACCTATTTCTCTTATCAAACCATTATTCGGAAAAAGTGGATACAACATTAGTACTGAACTTCATCAAGAAACAACAAATTAAATGGTTCGGACACATAAACAGATTACCAACAGACAGTGCACCCCAGAGAACAATGTTGCTCCGACGCAATGGATATAAAGCAAAAGGCTGGACACGCAAAAGGTGGATCTCAGAGATAACAGAGGCGGCGAAAAACACTATTTATGAAGCGCACACAAGAGCTCGTTCTAGAAATCTCTACTTATCCTAGCTCTTTGAGACAAAACAAGGTTGGAGAAAGGAAAAAAAAGATATGCAATTAAGCTTACTAATCAACAAAAAATCAATCGTTGTGATGAAATGTGATTGTCATATTTAGCAGGAATATTGTTTAGTACGGCCCACGACCAGATGACTAATCTCATATCCGACCCTATGAGAAGAATGGTATCTTATTTCAGATCTACGCTTTATATACAAAAGCGACTAGAATGTACAATCTTAATACTACATGTTACTTAGTAATGATACCTGTATGTGGTGTTACATATCTACTAAGGATGGTCTATCCTTCATTACTTTTCACAAGTTTCTGTTTCGGCGAGCTTCGCAAGTCGCCACGCTACTGTTTTCTCCTGAGATAAAGTTCCTATTGTATGGATGTCTGCCCCCAACTAAGACCCGATCGTCCAGAGCCAGGGAAACATTAGACATGCGACACAATGTCAAAGCATCTCTTAAAGTTTTACTCGTGGACAAGTTATGATTGGTGAGGGATAGCAGACGATTTGGTGATAATTGAAACCTTTCAAAAGCGTGGTTTTGTGCCGATGTATTACTTCCATTTGTCCTGGTGTGGCTTGATAGCTTGTGAAACATGCCAACAGAACGTGACAATTGCTCAGAAGAGTGTCCTAAGGTGCAAATAATATGGGGAAGAAAAACACAGCAATTGTCTGCAGGTTTAGTTTAGTTATCTCGTGTAAAAGACCACATACACACTCTAGTTTACGAAGTTAAATCTTGGGCAGCTGGTCTTTGCATCTGAAGTTCCTGACTAATTGTACGGATTTCATCAAATAGAGCTGTCACTTTGGAAAGCTGATATGCACAACTTTTTGCAAAACGATGGAGGCTATTCACAAGATTTGAAGTGGTCATTGGCCGTCATTCAGCTGTCAGTCATTCTAAACATTTTAATCTGTTGAAAGTAAGTCGATACTAATTGACTCGTTTGTTGATTAAACAAAATCCTTATCATCATCAGGTGCCGTATCGACTACATCATCGATTACCGTGCTGACTACAACATCAGGTACTGTACCGATTACATTATCAGATACCGTACCGACTACAACATCTGGTATTGTACCGACTACAATATCAGATACCGTACCGACTTCAACATCACTTACCGTACCTACTACATCATCAGGTACCGTACCGAATACATTAACTGGTACTGTGCCGACTACAACATCAGTTATCCTACGCATTACATCACTAGGTGCCGTACCAACTATACCAGCATGTACCGTACCGACTACATCATCGGGTACCATACCGGCTACATCATCGGGTACCATACCGATTACATCATCAGGTACCGTACCAACTATAACCAGACTTACTACATCCCCATGTATTGTACCGACTACATCACCATGCACTGTACCAACTACATCACCATGTACTGTGCCGACTATATCACCATGTACTGTACCGACTACAACATCACCATGCACTGTACCGACTACATCACCATGTACTATACCGACTACATCACCATGCACTGTACCGACTACATCACCATGCACTGTACCGACTACATCATCACCATGCACTGTACCGACTACATCACCATGCACTGTACCGACTACATCACCATGTACTGTACCGACTACATCACCATGTACTGTACCGACTACATCACCATGTACTGTACCGACTACATCACCATGTACTGTACCAATTACATCACCATGTACTGTACCAATTACATCACCATGTACTGTACCGACTACATCACCATGTACTGTACCGACTACATCACCATGTACTGTACCGACTACATCACCATGTACTGTACCGATTACATCACCATGTGCTGTACCAATTACATCACCATGTACTGTACCAACTACATCACCATGCACTGTTCCGACTACATCACCATGTACTGTACCGACTACATCACCATACACTGTACCGACTACAACATCACCATACACTGTACCGACTACAAAATCACCATGCACTGTACCGACTACATCACCATGTACTGTACCGACTACAACATCTGGTATTGTACCGACTACAATATCAGATACCGTACCGACTTCAACATCACTTACCGTACCTACTACATCATCAGGTACCGTACCGAATACATTAACTAGTACTGTGCCGACTACAACATCAGTTATCCTACGCATTACATCACTAGGTGCCGTACCAACTATACCAGCATGTACCGTACCGACTACATCATCGGGTACCATACCGATTACATCATCAGGTACCGTACCAACTATAACCAGACTTACTACATACCCATGTATTGTACCGACTACATCACCATGCACTGTACCAACTACATCACCATGTACTGTGCCGACTATATCACCATGTACTGTACCGACTACAACATCACCATGAACTGTACCGACTACATCACCATGTACTATACCGACTACATCACCATGCACTGTACCGATTACATCATCATGCACTGTACCGACTACATCATCACCATGCACTGTACCGACTACATCACCATGAACTGTACCGACTCCATCACCATGTACTGTACCGACTACATCACCATGTACTGTACCGAACTACATCACCATGTACTGTACCGACTACATCACCATGTACTGTACCGACTACATCACCATGTACTGTACCAATTACATCACCATGTACTGTACCGATTACATCACCATGTGATGTACCAATTACATCACCATGTACTGTACCGACTACATCACCATGCACTGTACCGACTACATCACCATGTACTGTACCGACTACATCACCATACACTGTACCGACTACAACATCACCATGCACTGTACCGACTACAACATCACCATGCACTGTACCGACTACATCACAATGTACTGTACCGACTACATCACAATGCACTGTACCGACTACATCATCACCATGCACTGTACCGACTACATCACTATGTACTGTACCGACTACATCACCATGTACTGTACCGACTACATCACCATACACTGTACCGACTACAACATCACCATGCACTGTACCGACTACATCACGATGTACTGTACCGACTACATCACCATGTACTGTACCGACTACAACATCACGATGCACTGTACCAACTACATCACCATGTACTGTACCGACTATATCACCATGTACTGTACCGACAACAACATCCCCATGCACTGTACCGACTACATCACCATGTACTATACCGACTACATCACCATGCACTGTACCGACTACATCACCATGCACTGTACCGACTACATCATCACCATGCACTGTACCGACTACATCACCATGTACTGTACCGACTACATCACCATGTACTGTACCGACTACATCACCATGTACTGTACGGACTACATCACCATGTGCTGTACCAATTACATCACCATGTACTGTACCAATTACATCACCATGTACTGTACCGACTACATCACCATGTACTGTACTAATTACATCAGCATGTACTGTACCAACTACACATCACCATGCACTGTACCGACTACAACATCACCATGCACTGTACCGACTACATCACCATGTACTGTACCGACTACATCACCATGTACTGTACCGACTACATCATCATGCACTGTACCGACTACAATATCACAATGCACTGTACCGACTACAACATCACCATGCACTGTACCGACTACATCACCATGTACTGTACCGACTACATCACCATGTACTGTGCCGACTACATCACCATGTACTGTACCGACTACATCACCATACACTGTACCGACTACAACATCACCATGCACTGTACCGACTACATCACGATGTACTGTACCGACTACATCACCATGTACTGTACCGACTACATCACCATGCACTGTACCGACTACATCACCATGCACTGTACCGGCTACAACATCACCATGCACTGTACCGACTACATCACCATGTACTGTACCGACTACATCACCATGTACTGTGCCGACTACATCACCATGTACTGTACCGACTACATCAACATACACTGTACCGACTACAACATCACGATGCACTGTACCAACTACATCACCATGTACTGTACCGACTATATCACCATGTACTGTACCGACTACAACATCACCATGCACTGTACCGACTATATCACCATGTACTATACCGACTACATCACCATGCACTGTACCGACTACATCACCATGCACTGTACCGACTACATCATCACCATGCACTGTACCGACTACATCACCATGTACTGTACCGACTACATCGCCATGTACTGTACCAATTACATCACCATGTACTGTGCCAACTACATCACCATGCACTGTACCGACTACAACATCACCATGCACTGTACCGACTACATCACCATGTACTGTACCGACTACATCACCATGTACTGTACCGACTACATCACCATGCACTGTACCGACTACAACATCACCATGCACTGTACCGACTACATCACCATGTACTGTACCGACTACATCACCATGTACTGTACCGACTACATCACCATGCACTGTACCGACTACAATATCACCATGCACTGTACCGACTACATCACCATGTACTGTACCGACTACATCACCATGTACTGTACCGACTACATCACCATGCACTGTACCGACTACAACATCACCATGCACTGTACCGACTACATCACCATGCACTGTACCGACTACAACATCACCATGCACTGTACCGACTACATCACCATGCACTGTACCCACTACAACATCGGATGCCACGCCAACTACAGCATCACGTACCACACTCAGCAGAAACCACACTGCATCATGAGGTAACACACCGATTACATCACGAGAGTGCGAATGTGTATGTAAGAGAAAAGAATAGAACGTACTAGAAAGCATATTAATGTTGTAATCGTCCGAGTGGTTATCGGGGCTCAAATTTGGGGTGTAAAGAATAGAACCACTGTTACCTACCACGCATGTCGTAAGAGGCGACTAAGGAGGTTTGTCTGAAATCTGATGCACTTCTCCTAAACGTGTAGAAATCTATGCGTTTATGGGCCTACAAACCAATGTGCAACGTATACACGTTCTTGGCAAAGATCAAACCTATCACAAAGATTTATTAAAATTGGTCGTAAAGAACGAACGCAAAGAAGAAGAAGAAGAATGTTGTAGTGATCATCATCATCTAGTTTGCATCTGTCAAAACATGACTTTTATAACAGCATCTCAAAAAGTCTTCATGTCATACGTGAGATGTTCGACATCTGAAGCAGTTATACTCAACTTGTCGATGACACCGTGTACCCATCTTCGCCCTTGTTCTTCCTCTCCTCCATCTACCTGGTATCATATACTCCAGAATAACCATCTCCATAGAATTATATCGTTGTATATGTCCAAAGTATTTCATGTTCCTGTTTCTAATTTCTTTTTTTTTTTATCAACCCATTCTCTTCAATTGTAAGCTGTGGTAATATTGACATATTTGTTCTGTTTTCTATTTATCATATTTTGATTTACCTTTTTGGATTACAGAATAAAAACCTAAAATATGGAGTAATGTAGTTTTTACAAAGCGGCGCAAAAAAAAACCCTGACTAAATCAGCCAATCCGCACAGCATTTTTGACCAAAAAGTTATAACTATTGCAGAAGTCACACGCAAACACACTTACACACATAGGCGTTCACACATAGGAGTATCCCCATCCCCTTTGAGAAAGGACTTTTTGATATAACAGTTTTATGTGCTTCTAGTCCTCTCCATTTTCACGAAGTAAACTACTAACTAACATTTTTAATTCATTTTCCCTCTTCCCGGGAAACATTTATGTAGACGCCTATGCTTGCACCCTCACACATACATAACTTGTTCACTTCTTGTTCATATGAGACCAACAACTCCATGACAGACCGCTGAGCTACAGCAAGATTGCAAACAGATACATACATTATCAAACCATGACTAGAATGCTGACGTCGCTATTTCTGATGGCAGACACGCCATTTGTTTGCTGCAAGCTCCCAGGTCTGGCACTCAAGACGTAATCCGAGAAGCTCTCTACAAGTCATAGCAGGTCAGTGAGGAAATCACCTAATCCTTAAGCTGGAACATTCTAAGACTGTGTCAGGAATGTACTTGTTGCATACATTGTATTCCTGTAGTCATCACCATCATGCTCGAATCGCAAGTCCTGAGCAAAACTGTATAACCCTAGCAGTCGTTCAGAATTTCACTCTCTCATGTCCCATATGTCATACCTCTATCACTGCCATGTTCAAAATCTCATTCACTTTCACCTTGGTCTTCATCTTTTTCTCCTTGTCGGCATCATTCCCTCCATAACTGTCTTCTTCAGCCACTCATGTATGTGTATGTGTTTAAAAAACTTCAAATTTCTCATTCTTTTCTTTTTAATATCATTCAGTTTTCTTTCATTTTGAATTTCCTGTAAATAGATTCATGTGTTCTCTTCTCTGTCCATGATATGCGGATGAATTTTGCAATAGTTATATTTAAAAGCACATATAATCTTTCCTACTGCCATCTTGAATGTCCATGTCTCACTCACACTTATACGTTACCACTGGGAAAATGTATTATCCAAATATTATAATCTTTGTTATTTTAGCGTTTCCATTGTCGTGTTTGTTTTGTCACTTGGCATTATTTTAGATTGTCACACTGAGATATAGATTCTTATGCAACATTATATAATAAATATATTTATGAAAATTTAATAAGTAATTAATGCTTGTTGCCAGAGTAAAGATATTGCCTTTGAAAAAAAGTGATTGTTTTGTTCCTCCTATTTTTGTTGTTATTTGACATTCACAAGAGATGAAAACACTATATTCATCCATCTTGAGTGATAAAGGCACTATCTTCGTCCACCACGAGCGATGAAGACGCTATTTTAATCCAATGTATAGACACGATTTTATAAATTTACACAGAAAGAGACCAAGAAGAAGATGGCTACAAGATATTAAAGAAACCATGAATATGACCATCGGCGAAGAGGGTGAACTGGCCACAGAGTGAACTTCAGATGCGCTGCAAAGAGAGCAACGTCCTATAAAGGACACGCACCTTGATGATGATAGAAAAGATTACTTTGCTCGAGTCAGTCTTTGGATGCGTGGACAACTGGTGATCATGATTCGGACCTGGAAGACTCTTTTACAGTGTAAGCAAGAAATGTTTACAACTACTAGATACTGTAATGCTTTTCTGTCTTCTGTTGTACTGCTGCACTTCTGAATGTCTAAGAAACCACTGAACTGTTTCGAAGTAATGCACGTTAAGTTGTCTCATCTTGAGCAGCAGTCTCTCACTTGATAATGTTTATACCAAACATTTTCGATGGGATCTTGGGTGTGTCTTGGAAACGTTTCCTTTGGTAACCATAGGGACGTTTACCTTTCAGAATTTCATCACATACGAGTTTTATTTCTGGGTATGTTTAAAGTAAAGACTAACATTCTTATACGTAAACGATCAACCCCGAAAAAGCCGAAACAAAAAAGTGAGACACCAAATTATGTACCAACTATAGAACAGTGGCATTGATTATCAGCAGGAAGTAAAAGTTTACTAGAAATAATTGTGGAAATACTCTATATAAGAATAAAAGAATGCACCAATATAACACAAGCTAGGTTTTAGACGGAACTGAGATACAGATGACCATATAGTTAACATGAGAACAATCATAGAAAAACCTAGAGAGTACAATGTAGTCTCATACATCTCATTTGATTCTGTAGAAAATCAGAATTGTGAAAATTAGGTACGAAATGGGATTTCCATTGCACTTAATACAGATTATAAAATAACTTTATAGCGATCAAATTGTGACTTTAAGAAAAATACAATGATACGTCACATTGGTTAGACATAAGGCAGGAAGCCGGGTAAGGCCTTGTCTGTTCAACATACATGCTGAAAGCATCGTCAAGAATGTTACAGAAGATAGCAGAAAAGAACATAACAATCCTTTTATAATCGAAGGAAGAGAAATACCTGAACTAAGACATTATGACGATACAGTGATACTGTCAACATCTCAAAAGAAATTTAAAATGGAAGTGCAAGAGAAAAGGGAAAAACAAAATGCATATCTCAACGTGGTAAAAACAAAAATAATGACAACGGATAAAGCTAGCAGGACAAAAGATATTTTTATCAACGGAGAGAAAATAGTAATTGTGAACAGTTTTGAATATCTCCGTTAACTGCTTACAAGAGATGAAAATCTTCTTCTTCTTCAGCGATCTCTGGTCATGCGCTTAATTTACTGTGGACCACAAACTGAGCAGTCAGCTTCAGGTCTGTCAGGTTTCCCAAAGCTTAGTTCTCAGGTTGACTGGGTGTGGCCACATGTTGCTTCTCAGCTCACACAGAAGAGGACAGTCTTGCAGGATATGCTCCGGTGTGAGATGAAAATGAGATGAAGGATATTAAAAGAAGAAACGGGGTCAAATGCGCATAAGGACAACGTCACGCCAGGATTAGTGAGCTGGCACTAATCAAGATCCTGTTCCACCTCCTCGTGGTAACCCTCGTAACAGACATTGGTTCCGATCTGGCTAAGCAGGCAGAGATCGAGGGAGAGCTACTCTGGTGGTGGTAGAGATGCAGACGTGGTCACGCTGAATGGGTTCCGCTCGCAACACAGACGAGCGGAATCCCAGAGTGACTACTAATGCTCGTCTCTCCCGGCCGATCGACGAGAAGATGAACAGATAACCATAGAGAGATGAGGGATGCATCCAGAGAAGAGAAGTGGGCTCGCGTGGAGCAAAACTTGGACCCGAGATGAGTTGCACGTGGGCCCACATAGGGCAAAACTCGGACTCCTGAGGTGGGGGCCCGAGTTAAGCCCCGGGTCTGGACGGCCTAGAGGTATATGTGAGCGTGGTGAGAATTGGCGGAGATGGTGAGGCATGCACCAAGGCAGAGCGAGCACGCATACGGGCGATGTCGAGGTGGGCCCACCACTGGGCAGACGTGCGCGGCGCTGATGGTGTAGCGATGAGAGGGGCAGGCACGAATGTGAGCGGACCACCCAAGTGTGTAAGAAAACGGGAAAGCCCAGCAGAGGGTGAATCGGGTGCGCGTTTCTGTTCGCAGGGATTTACTACTGCCTTGTAGTGTGATTGGGGACAATCAAAGAATAGCGTCTCGAACCGTACACAAAACTGGACGAAAAGAAAACCAAGTAGTCCATAAAAGACGGGTTAGCTGGACAGATGACGCTCATCAACCCGGGTGGGCAGGTCGTTTAAGTGTCGCTACTCTAAAAAAAAACAGCAACCTGCTGCCTTGTAGGTTGACTGAGGACAGCGAAAGGCTAACGGAAATCGAACCCAGTAAACGCTGGTTGAAATCGGACACTTCACCGAAGGATAAGCACTAGAGTTCCAAATGTTACTGAACGATGTGACGTAAAATTGCAAACGAGGCAAAGGTTGTGCATATATCACAATAAGAATGATAAACATGGCCGAAAAAGAACGACCGAGGAAGAAAAAGAAAAGAACAAACATGGCCTTACAAAAAATTAAACAACTAAAACAGAATGGAATGGAAATGATAAGAAAACAAAGATCAAAATTCTAAAAGCATACGTATTCCCAGTGACAACGTATGAGTGTGAAGCATGGACATTTACCAATGCAGTGGAAAAACATATTGTGCATTTGAATAATCAAAGAAAGTTGGCTACTTTTTTTTTAATGAGAAAATGTTAAGTATTTTGGGAATGTAAAGAGATATGAGGGCGTCTGTTTTATTTAGCGTGGATTTTTACAAAGGACGATGGCACCACCGTTCAGAAAGCAATGGCAAACTACTGAACGTAATAATGCCTAGAAAAATCACAAATAGCGTTAAAATGCTGGGGTTGATTCGCAAAGTCCTGTAAAGGATATGCAATTACCTTATATCTGTAAAATGCTGAGGTTGATTCACGAAAGAGTCTGCTAAAGGATATACAATTAATTTTTTTAACTCAAGAGATACGAAGGGTTGGAGAAGACCATTATGGAAGGATGCATCCCGGCAAAGAGGAGAAGAGGAAGACCACGGAGAAGATGGATTTGTTGCGGTTCTAGGCTAAGCTCCCCGGCTGGAATGAGAGGGGGATGTTCCGACAGTAGGCTCTCAGATCGATTCAGTCTCAGTGATGTTGATCAAATCACTTATCGTGTGATGTTGATTAGAAAATACGGGTCTATCAAGGTATTTCCCAATATACCATTGGTCTGAAAATGGGTTTTAATTTTTTTTTTCTTCTTCAGTTCTCCTCAACACGTCAGCTTTTTAAAAATATTATTCTTCTCTCTCTCTCTCTCTCTCTCTCTCTCTCTCTCTCTCTCTCTCTCTCTCTCTCTCTTTCTTGTTAAAAGGTTATTGATCTTTGAACTCGCCTTCATTCCCTGACATCTTGGACATGTTTCTTATCATTCCTGTAACTTGTGTGTGCCATGAAGAACTAACACGTATAAATGAATAACATTAGTGAAAGTTATTAGAACCGTTTGAACTTCCAGCTACAGCAACTCACACTCCACAGATACAATCCTTTATGTATCGTGAGTAGATTATTATGAATACGATCGGAACAAAAGCTGAAAGCGGTCTAGAACCAGGATACAATAACTAAATTAGTCTTCAAAGGAAATCTTCGAAATGTCCAGATTTCTGCCCTTTGACGTCAAAGACTAATAATATACAAAAGTTAAAGGCGATTGGGCGCCACGCGACACAAGGTCTAGTACAAGATTGAAATATTTCTCTATCAAACATCTATCAACCATCTTGTATTATCTTATTGGTGGTACAAGGAGCAAGCAGACCTTGATGTACAGACTACTTGTAACTTTACAGTCTACTAGTAAGCGTTTAGGTTCAAAGTAATAGTCTTCGGTAAAGACGACACATGAAAAAACAAAAGTACTGTACTTTGTTTTTACAGATGTTTCTCCTTTGCTACATAGTTTTACTGCAGTCTTCCATTATATCGATAATACTAGTCTTCGGTAAGGTAATTTAAGAAAGAAAGTGAGAATTTCTACTGTGTTTTGTCTACGTTTATTTGTCTAAAAGACATAGCTCAATATGAAGCGTTTTCTAACTGCAGGAATTCCAGGTCAATTTTGGTGTAGCTGTACAAGAGCACTATACTTGCAGCCAAAGAAGAATAGTAAACCAACAAAGAACCTGTGTCGTTAGTCGTTATATGCCGAGAGACATACTGAGGAACCAGATCGGAGCACTTATGAACTAATTGGTTCGATGTGCAGTGATGATGATCTGACGACTACACTAAACTAAACTAAACTTCTATCTCGTGAGTTTGATTAATATAATGGTGGGCATTTATTCGTTTCACCGGGTAAGAATGTGAGAGGGATGAGAGACCATGAGTGACGTTGAAAGGACACGTCAATATTCGCATTCACTTTCGTCAATGAGAACAATAACTGTAATCAGAAACGTCTTCCTTTGACAGAGATTCCGAAATCTTGACAGTTTTTCGACTTTGATGTCTCCGGAAGATGCAGTTTGCCCTTGATGCGAATCCACTTGGGTGAGCTTTTTCCTTAGAATTCTCAATTCTCAAGAGGCAGAGAATAATCATTGGCCAAGTTTCACGAATTATTCCTTGTAACAATAACATCTCATTAAGAACGCTGATGTACAAAGGAACAGGAGGGTTGATATGCACCCGGACATAGCACTGAGGGCATAATCGTAGCACTTTTAGTAATGATGCCCTCATTGACATTGAGTTTTAATGTCCATTTCATTGCAGAGCTAAGCACAAGACGCTATGCGAGTTCTTGATCGTCTGTTCAGTTGGCTTAACATATGAGAGTGAGAGAGTGAGAGAGAGTGAGAGAGTGAGAGAGAGTGAGAGAGAGAGAGAGAGTGAGAGAGAGAGAGAGAGACAGAGAGAGAGGAAGAGAGATAATTACATGTTCAGCTAAAATTACAATGATGTATATTTTCACTTTGCTGGTCTCTGTGGCTAAGTAGTTACGCCTCGCCTTGAGTTCTGAAGGTTGTGGGCTCGAATAGAGACCGCACAGTTCACGAGTGCATTTTTTTCAGACACTGCTAGGATTGTTGCCGATGCTACGGAGGTCGTGCTTTGTGCAGTACTCTCGACAGGTGGTGTGCCATTTCTGCGAAGAGAGACAGAGTCATATGGGGTAAAATCCGGTGTAATAAAGTCAATCCTTCGGCTTTAGACACTTTAGATGTGTTCACAATCTTCGTTATCATCACATCTCAAGGGCATCTCTTATAGGTAAAGGATCTTATAGGGTGTACTAAAACGGTCGTCTAGAAAATACTGTAAATGAATAGTAGATGAGAAATGTTGTGTCCGTTGAAATGTAAATGTTGCACAATGATTGTGTTAGTAATTTGTTGGAAATATTCAAACTAAAGATCAGCATCATCTCAGACACAACTACTACGATATATCGTCAAGCATTCAATCAGTGGCGGCTTATGATAATTTTTGTTGGTGGGGCCAGACAAAAGTGTTCGGAAAAATCATGGTTTTTGGGTTATGTTATATTTCAGTATTAACTATTATTTGTCTATTCTCGGAAGTTATCCTCCCCCTTTACTAGAATAGGTTATTGGTTACTAATCTGAGGTCATTGCACTCCGAGCTGACTCATAGGTGCTCAGTCTTCCCCCAACCGAGTGTATAATCTACCACAAACATAACAAGTTGAGCTAACAAACGGACAAGTAGTTTCTGCTCAAGGTCTGCGGCTACCACAACATTGAGAGCTGCAAGACCAAACTTGCAACGTTGTATCGTTTGTTCAACATGGTGTTTGAAAGTTAGACTATGACCAAATGTTATTTCAAGTTCGCTCAGCCTGTCACGGCATCGATGGTCTGTCCATCAAAATTGATTCCGGCTAGGTAAGCCTTGACTACGCAATTATTCAAAGAGCACCACAGCATACACGTCTTATCAGGATTGACCTGAGAACGAGACTCTCTACCCCAACACGAGATGGTATGCAATGTTTTCTGAATATCTTCAACCATTTCTCAATAATCTGACCCACTCTTATGTATTAAGATGCCATCTGCAAAAGAAAATGTCCAACCCAACCCGATTGGTTGAATTTTAGCGACATTTGCTGTGCAAATATTAAACAACATGGGGGATAGAGGAAAACCCTGAATTTCACTACTTTGTTTTATCACATTTTTGATGACGTCATGTACTTCGTTTTCAAGTTGTAGTGAGACTTTATAAACACATTCTATAATGATCGTTATAAAGTAAGTCATACCTCGACATCTGGTACACAGATGTAAATTGATGGAATAGGCGATTACCGTAAATTATTCTATGATAGTTAGTTAATTATTTCTATTATTTTATATTATTTTTAAATATCATTCGCTAATTAATCACTGGACTAGTTTTGCGCAACAACTACGATTAACACTGGCTTGGTCACGTATGAATGTCAGTACTACTAAGCGAATTAATATTACATATTTTTATGTTAACAATTATAGTAATAATATCAGTATGCCTGTACTATTAAACTTAACCGTGATGCAGGAGTGGACAATGTGTTATTATTTATTATTACATTTGGTAATACTTTAAAGGTGGCGTTTGTGGCTTAGGGAATAGTGACTCGGTCTATTAACCCCGACGTTCTGAGTTCGAATCACGTTGTGGACAGTTTGGTTGCAAATTGTTTCGCGTGGATTTTTACAAAAGGATGGCATCACCCGTTTAGAAAGCAATGGCAAACTACTGGACGTAATAATGCCTAGAAAAATCATAAACAGCGTTAAAAAGCTGGGGTTGATTCGCAAAATCCTGTAATGGATATGCAATTAACTTAATACTTTACAACATGCAACAAATAACCACTCTTTTCTTACTCTCTCGCATACTTCCTTACAGCTGAACAGATCTTTACCTAACCTTCGCCCTTCTAGTTCTCTCAGAATTTCAGACTTGATCAGTTTTTTCTCAAGACACCAGAATGTTCTTCTATCGCTTCCCACGTGAAAGGTCTCTAGGGGGGTACCAAGAGTCATACCAATCCGGCACCCACGTTCGGCTGACTTTCATAGGTTTCTCTTACAAATACCAAGCAATCCTTGATATGAGAATACAGAGAACGACGTGCGACCAGGTATCTGAACGCAGTTCTACTTAACACGTGGTAAAACTTAGAAAATCATTTTCTGAAGATCCCCAAAGTCCTTTTAGTTATGAAAGTAAGTGCAGGCTAAAATGAGATGCTCCCTTTGGACTCTGGTTATTTAACGTGAACGACTGTCAGGGGACGTTTTCACATCGCTCTCAGACCGAGGATTCTTGCAGAGTCTGGTATTTTGTACTCACTGCCCTACTCTTTCGTGCATGTCTCGTGTAGATAAACACCAGCTTCAATAGCTGGTTAATCTCTCTAGATTCCTTCTTTATCTGTGAGATATGAAGCGTCAAGTTTACGGAAGTTATTTGAAGAAGACAAAAATGTGTCGGTAAGAAAGTAAGACTGTTATCAGAGATATTATCTATAAAAGTTATAGGTGTAATAATTTGATGTTGTATCTGTATTACTTTCTTTTAAAAAATGCTGTTCTACCAACTGCACAAAGATTCATATATATATGTGTGTGTGCAGTGGCGGCTCATGGTCATTTTTCTTGGTGGGGCCAGACACAAATGTTCGGAAAATCAGGTTTTTAGTATTTACTATTATTTGTATATTCCGGAAAGTTATTCCCCATTTCGGTTTTGAAGGGCAGAGCCGCCCTGTGTGAGTGAGTGTGTGTGTGTGTGTGTATATATATATATAAATAGATAGATAGATACATGCTTGCCAAACAGCCATATATATATGTATATATATATATATATATATATGACTGTTTGGCAAGCATGTATCTATCTATCTATTTATCGTCTGAGAGCCGCAGTAGCGTAGTTCTTAGCGAGCTAGCTTCTTAGACGCCTGGTCTATGTTCAATTCTACAGCGGGCGTGGAATATTTTTTCTGATAGCAATGGCTATCAGGTCGACCGAGACATATGGGGTAAAAAAAACGGTGCAATAAAGTCAATCTTTCGGCTTTAGGCTTTAGATACCCATGTACGTATGTGTGTCGCCGGTGTGTTGCTGGGACCCACAAATGGAGCAAAGAATAGTAACACTGCGACCTACAAGTCATGTCGTAAGAGTCGACTGAGGTAGGGGCGTAAGGAAGCTATCATAGTAAATAAATATCGTATTAGAAATCGTATGTGCTGGCCTACTTGCAGGCACATAACTGACACTACATACAATTGCTCTTGGGATCGTATTAGAAATCGTATGTGCTGGCCTACTTGCAGGCACGTATGTGCTGGTCTACTTGCAGGCACGTATGTGCTGGCCTACTTGCAGGCACGTATGTGCTGGTCTACTTGCAGGCACGTATGTGCTGGCTTACTTGCAGGCACGTATGTGCTGGCCTACTTGCAGGCACGTAACTGACACTACATACAATTGCTCTTGGGCTCGGATCACATACAAATCACAAAGAGTGATTAAAAGTGGTCGATATGGAGCGTTCGAAGAAGAAGAAGAAGAAGAGGTATGTGTGTCTGTGTACACAGCTGATCTGTTAGTGCAAACTGTTCGGATCTTAAACTACTTGGGTACATGTCATAATCAAAAGTTAAGTGAAAATTAATATACCCTGGGGTAAACACGTGTACACATATCTCGTGAGAAGTTTAAATTTGAAAGTGAAATCGGTACGATGAATAGATATGATATCCTCGTTTGGAGTGGAGATATCAATATCAATCTTCTGTGATGAAGATATCAACCATCTGGTGAACGGATATCGATCATTTGAGACAAAGATATCAGCTTCACTAGGTTGTCTATATCACAACTTTATAATAAGTAGATATCCAACTTATCAGATTAAGATTATATATATATATATAATGTTTACCTAGCTCATAGTTTTCAATTAGTACTAAAATGTTATGGAGGCTATTCAAAGAGCTAATCGCACAGTGTCCTGCACATCATTGCCAGTCGGTGCACTATATTACACAACATGTGCATATGCTGTCAACGTTTATATTTTTAATTATGTGACCAGCGTATAAAAGACAGGAATTGCTAATATTCAATGACATCTTAAGTTTAGACAGATTGATCAGTACTGGAATTTGTCTGGTTAAATCGATTCAGTAGTCCATTAAAATCAAAATGGATTTTCCACTTTTTTAGTTAGGAGATATATTCAAAGACGGTGCTTTGTTGAAGAAGATCGTGGCATATCCTTTGCAGGACGCAGCCATCAACCACAGTAAACGAGTCGTTGATTTTTCTAGGCACCACTTATACGTTCAGTAGTTCGGCATTGCTTTCTGAACGGTGAGGTCTATTTTTACCATTTGTAAAACTCCCACGGAAACGAATTTGCTTCCAAACTTGTCCACCGTGGGGTTTGAACCAGGTATGCTTGGGCTTGTGATCGAGTTCACTACCGTATGAGCTACAAACGTTGCCTTGTATAGTAATAATAACAGCCATCCATTGCAAGGTACTTTAAACGTACTCTGACGTTGCCATTTTATGCAAGTGGAACGGACTGAACTGTTGCGCAGATTGCAACCAGTTGTTCATTATTTGCTTATGTTTTATTTGTATTTAGTCTCTGTAACAACAAGATGTTGATAATGATTGTTATACGGCTCGAGCAACCTTGCGGACATTTTTCTTTGGCACAACACCTTGTATTAATGAGAAGTTTATGTTTACCTGAACAACCAGGTATCTTTTCCTACCACAGATGTTGAAACTGGTAAATATGTTATTAATTGACAAATATTTAGTTTAAAAAATATTATTTATTTTTACATGTTTTCTGCAGTAGTTTCATGGCCTTATCTTTTCGATTTTCAATTGGGAAGTGTTAGTTTACGTGGACCAACATTTCATCATCTATCTACAATATGACTATCACTTGGTTTCATCTTGATCAAGAATCACTGGGGGGAAAAAGCAATTACACTATCTGAAACATAAACCTAACTTTTGAAGTTTGAGAAGAACACCCTATATTAACGTCACAACAACTATCAGTATCAATAAGTGAACGGGTGTTTGTGTTTGTTTCAAAGTATCACAATGGTGTTGTTTTATCTCTACTGCAGCTTTACGAAACTATTAACTTTTATTTTTGTAGTTGTAAAAAACGTTCGGTGCAGTTTGAAACAAAGCATTCACAATTTGGACAGCACTTCTTGACAAGGTGAAGAGAATGTTGAAAATGTGTGTATAAGATGGACAGATGCAAATTACCAGTAATAGAAAGAGAAAAGTGAATGTTAGAAAGTAATATCTTATGATCAGTCCATTTGCAAATAATGGGTACAGGTTGCTATTCCAGGAGAAATGCAGTCCGTGATCTTCACGCCCCACTAAGAATGGAATCTCAGATCCATTACTCCACGGTCTGAAACAGTGTCTGTAGCACACATACCGTTATTACTCTGTCAGGTCTGATTGCTGAAAGCGAACCCTGGCACATTTCGAGCTGTAGTGGACGATCTTTGAGTTTCTGAAACCATTCTTCAGCAAGTCTTTCTTGGATGTTACTAGATGCTTCTGTTTCGGATTTCATTGCTGTTTTTAACTGACAGCTCCCATGACTGCTAGCTTGTACTAGTCCTGAATTGAGATGTCTACTGTAGAGGTTGTTTACGTCTGTGATGTTAAATTCCACTGGCAGATTATTTATATTTACAAAAGATATACTAGAAATGTTTACTGCTGTGTGAGATCTGAGAAATGTGTGAGTTTCTAGGAAACTTGTGAGATCTGGGTAGTTACACAGTTAATGAATCGTGTTTATGCTGATCGAGATAAAAGATTGATAACTTTGTTCTGACGTAGATTTCTAACAGTAATCTGAGTTATGTTTACAGCATAAAATATGATTAGATTAATAACAGCAATATGAAGTATGTTTGAAACAGCAATATGAAGTATGTTTGAAACAGCAATATGAAGTATGTTTGAAACAGCAATATGAAGTATGTTTGAAACAGCAATATGAAGTATGTTCGAAACAGCAATATGAAGTATGTTTGAAACAGCAATATGACATATGTTTCAAACAGCAATATGAAGTGCGCTTGAAACAGTAACATGGTGTTTGTTTGAAATAGCAATGTGAACAATTTTGAACCAGCGATGCGAATCATGTTTCAAATTACATTTTTATTTGTATATATATATATACACGTACGTATTTCTGTATGATCAAAACAACATGAAATAAAATAAATGTATTCTTTTGCGAGAATACTACCATAAATTAGTTGCCCGTGTACAAAGCGTATTTTATGTGCTCTGTAAAGTCATAACAAGTGGCCGTGTTAATTCTTGTGTGTATTTGTTACTTAACTGACACTACAGCACTACATCTGACCCATATGTACTCAATATTCTACAGTAAAGTCGAAGATTGTGCCTGCTGACAGTTTTCGTGAGACGCTTGTTGAGAACAGTCCTTATTCTGCACCCAATCCTACTAAAAGAACGTTTGATTTTAAATTTCTTCAAATTTTGAACAGATTGTTCATTTTTTGGCAAGTTTTGTCAACGAGGATTGTTGAGCAATCAAAGAATGTCCTCCTTCGACAGACCGTCACTCAGCAGTTGAAGTATGCCCTCCTTCGACAGACGGTCACTGAGCAGTCGAAGAATATCCTTCTTCGACATACGGTCACTGAGCAGTCGAAGAATATCCTCCTTCGACAGACGGTCACTGAGCAGTCGAAGAATATCCTCCTTCGACAGACGGTCACTAAGCAGTCGAAAAATGTCCTCCTTCGACAGACGGTCACTGAGCAATCATAGAATGTCCTCCTTCGACAGACCGTCACTGAGCAGTCGAAGAATATCCTTTTTCGACAGACGGTCACTGAGCAGTCGAAGAATGCCCCCCTTCAACCGACGATCACTGAGCAGTCGAAGAATATCCTCCTTCGACAGATGGTCACTGAGTAGTCGAAGAATGTCCTCCTTCGACAGACCGTCACTGGGCAGTCGAAGAATATCCTCTTTATACGACTTCAACCCCAGTACCTTATGTATCTTTAGTGCAAGCATGTCTACTTTTGCATTGTCACGAATACCCGTATAACCAGAACCGCATATCCACATAATTTCATAACTTGCAATCTTCCATAGACTACACCCCCTACTTAAAACGCAGCATGTTTCATATATGATATCATCTCTTTATATTTATCATTAACACTGCAAAATCTCCTTACTTTTGAAATAGGCCTTACATTTCATCTGATATATATATACATTTTAATAATGTATCCAAAACATTTTGTTTGATTTATCTTGTAATGAAAACTACACAGACGAGAATTCCTAAAAAATGTTGCCTGTTTTGTTTGGATTCTGTGTCTAAGTTGTTATTAAAAAACGTAATGTATTTAGTTATTTATATATCTATAAGATTAAGTTGAAGAACCGTAATGAAATTGTGTGTGTGTCTGTTCCCATTGTTTGAAGATATATGGACATCATACGGACTTGAAATTTGACAAGAAGGTAGTTTTCATAGATGGGAAGATGTAAAATTATAAAACCCGATTATTAGTTCGTCTCTATATTTAAATTCAAACTTAATGAAATCGAAATGAAAAGATTAAAAACGAAATGTTTTATTCATGTCTCAACGTTCCGGTCACATGTCAAAGCCATGATGAAATCACTATTATCATAAAGTTTTTTAAACACATTTGCTTACAGGTGCGTGTAGCATAATTGTTAACAGTCCAGTCTGCCATGCTGTCAGGTGCGTGTAGCGTAATTGTAAACAATCCAGTCTGCCATGCTATCAGGTGCGTGTAGGGTAATTGATAGCAGTCCAGTCTACCATGATGTAGACCATGCGTTCGATTTAGGTTCGGACACAATTAATTTTTTAAAATACATCGATAAGTTTATAATCTGAATAAATTAAATTTGTCAATTGTTATTTAGCCGATTTTGAAGGGACGGTGCGTGTTTCTTTAATATACTCAGTCTCGCACTGTTTGGAACTTTCAAATTTCGGAAATGATACAATTTCGTAGATCTATCGAAATTAATGAAGTTAGAGATATGCGGTTGGAGAATGATAAGAAAAGATAAATTAAAGCCAGAAACATGGAGACAGACGAGATAAAATTAGTTATTAGGCTTGACTACAAGCGTCGGAGGAATGTAACGAAGTTTGATGTGGAAACTAAAGAGAAACGACTTGGAAGATCAGCGGAAAAGGATAACAAATGTAATTGTTTCAGTGTTGAAAAATTACAACTAGATTTAAACTAAATTCCCCGTGCGAAGAATGGCTACACCTGCTAGTCTCGTATATTTAAAATAGTAATATAAATGTACAATTTCTTTGAAGGAAATAAACTTTTATTATTTACTTGTCAACATAAATGCTGATTTTTATTTTGTAGGAATTTTATTTTTTTTATTTTTCTAGTAAATTGTGCACTGGCAGTGGCTTTCCCGCCTGTTCTTCTTTACTTTGAACAGCCACTGGTTCTTTAAGTGCGCAAACTTAACACAGGACATACGTTTTATCGTCTGTCTCATGTTAATTGCTAATACCAAACTTATGGCTTTTTTTTAAATCTTGCATTTTGGACTTTAAAAAAAATAAGAAAGGTATATTTAAAACAACGATGAATATGGATTCATACTGGTCTGATTGAGTAATACGAAATTAATTATATACCAGATGTCCACTTTTCTTTCCAAAGCTGCGAGCTGAATGATTTATGCCAGTGAACCTTTATAGCACGACCTTTTCCTTGAATCAACAGCTCCTGGAAGGTCTAGGTCACTCTGCACAGCAAACACGGATAACTTGCAGGAGCTGTTACAACAATTCTGTTATACATCTCCGTAGAGTGTCAAGACGAAGAAAGCACTTCTCCTAGTGGGGCTGATATTTAGATGATTTGTGTGGAATGAATGGATGCTTAGTTCGTTTCTCAGAGACCGCCAATTGCCAAAAGTATTATTTTCCTGGACATTCGTTTTTGTGGTTTGTAATAGCGGCAATGTTTGTGCGTGTGCTGAGACACATCGGGTTAAAATAATCAAGCTGGGATGGATCTGTTTTTGCCGGGATTTTTAAACAAAAGTGGAAGTATAAATGATGGCAAGAATATATACACAGAAGGTGAAAGCGAAGAAAGAAAAGTAGTTAAGAAAGATCATAGAAAACACAAAATATATGGCATTGTTAGCTAGAGAGTAAAGTACAATCAGAACACAAAATATATGACATTGTTAGCTAGAGAGTAAAGTACAATCAGAACACAAAATATATGGCATTGTTAGCTAGAGAGTAAAGTACAATCAGAACACAAAATATATGGCATTGTTAGCTAGAGAGTAAAGTACAATCAGAAAACTAAAATATCATGTTTATGATTCTGAAATTAACACTAAAGTTACAATAGCAAACATTGCTCGTAGGAAAACTGCATATAGATTACTTTATTCCTCATGTAGCATATCTTGTACAGAACGTCAATCTCAGCCCTGCCAACCTGAAAAATCCTCCATATTTAGACAGTTCTCCCTCCTCTTCCATTGTCCTGTTTCAGCGTTCTTTAAAGTCCTGTTGGCACTGCCGTTCTCTGTCTTCATTTTAGAATCTTGTCTTCCAGTATGATTCTTACGTCTTCTTCTTCTTCTGCTTCTTCGAACGCTCCATATCGACCACTTGTTAACCACTCTTTGTGATTTGTATGTGATCCGAGCCTAAGAGCGATTGTACGTTGTGACAGTTATGTGCCTACAAGTAAGCATTTATGCGACGTTTTGTATTCACTAGGATAGCTTCCCTAGGCCCCTACCTCAGTCGGCTCTTATAACAAGCCTTGTAGGTGGCAGTGTTACTATTCGTTGCTCCCCTTTCTAGCCCCCGGCAACACACTGGCAAACTGGTGGAGTCAACATAATGCCAGCCGTCATTACACTGCAGGTTTTGTTAATGTACTAAAATAAGGCTTGATCGACCTGAAAGTCTCTGTGGTCTGAAAAAAAATCGACTTCAACCCGGAATTTCGAACCATTAGCCATCCGTCTTGAAAGCAAGTCCGCTATAAACTGCGCTACCGTGGCTCTCTGTCTTCCTATTCTTCTTGTGTTGTTTCCAACATTATCACAACTGCTTTTATCTTGAATATATTGTACAATATTCTCTCTATTGTATTTATCATCTTATGATATGTATAATCTAAGTATCTATATAACTAAATTGTGTATTTACGACTGTGTGGTGCCAGGGCCCGCAAGAATAGCAAAGAATAGTACCACTGCGACCTACAAGGCATGTTGTAAGAGGCGACTGATGTAGAACCTAGGAAAGCTACTCTAGTAAATAAAAAGCATCGCAGAAATCGGATGTGCTGGCCTACTTGTAGGCGCATGACTGGCACAACATAAATCGCTCTTAGGCTCAGATTACATACAAATCACACCAAATGGTTAACAAGTGGTCGATATGAAGCGCTCGAAGGAGAAGAAGAAGGAAAAATTGTGTATTTAAGCCTTGAATATACACACCAAAACAATGAACATGTCACTCTTAACCATCGCCAAGACTCGCCATCTCATCTACTACTTTTCCTTCACATGCTTTTATTTCCAGACACTCTTACACAGAATATTTATATCCGCGCGGCCTGACATTCCTGTCGCTCATTTCTGTCATGTGTGTTTTTCCGCTGAAGAAAAACAATTTTTTCTAGATAGCATCGTTTTTAAGTGTAAATATCACACAGGAGGAAAGATGGATTTCAACGACAGGTTGTATTTGCTTTTTGAAAGAGCTTAATGCATCAAAGCTGAACTGTTATATGTCTGAATGTTTTTTTGAACAGCTCGATTGATTCCTGTGAGAGAACACGATGTTTTGTGACACGATGCTTGTTTCTGGAGATGGAGGAATGCAGTCAGGTACTTCAGCAGTGAACAATGTTCCAGTCTGCTCGCACTGTAAGATTAGAGTTGACACACGCACATTTAACTGTGCTGGAGCGTGAAATGGTGCAATTTGTGGACTGGCAGTTCGCTAGCAGGATGTCATGCCATTAGAATCTAGTTGGTGGAACACTGTTTGTGTTACAGACTTAGCAAAGATATGAGAGGAATATTAGAATCTAGTTGGTGGAACTCTGTTTGCGTTACAGACTTAGCAAAGGTATGAGAGGAATATTAGAATCTAGTTGGTGGAACACCGTTTGCATTACAGACTTAGCAAAGGTATGAGAGGAATATTAGAATCTAGTTGGTGGAACACTGTTTGCGTTACAGGCTTGGCAAAGATATGAGAGGAATGTCAACTTGTTAGAATACAGTTATTCTATCCCCTCTCTTCTCTTGTGTTGTAAAAATGGAGTTAGTTTGCACTGTCAGTGACGTAAACGAAGTTCCATTATCAATGTAGATGCCAGACCTCCAGTGATAAGACAAAAGTTATGGTACACAGAAGCGTCAATTTGTGCTGGGAAACTGCAATCTGATCAAATATTTATGACCAGTATTCATCATCAACAAAATATATATCTCAATGTGGCAAAAATAAAAATACTGACAACTGATAAAACAAATATGACAAAAGATATATTTATAAACGGAAAGAAAATAGAAAATGTAAACAGTTTTAGATATCTCTGTTTACTGCTAACAAGGGATGGAAATGAGATCAAGGAAATTAAACGAAGAATCAACATGGTCATACAACACAATTAAACAACAAAAAAGTCTTTTTCCGATCCAGAAGCACTTGAGCTTTCAGCTCTTCGGCTCGGCGCCATGGACATCGTAACCCCTCGGTTCGGTGTCACAAACACTGTAAATCTGGATAACCTGTGGATTTTCTGCCAGCCCGCGGAATTGAACCCGCACTCACAGAGGGCTTATCACCTGCTACGAACACGATGGGCAGGCGGGCTAAAAACAGTATAAAATGGAACTGATAGGAAAAATAAAATCAGAATACTAAGAGCATGCATATTCCCATTAGCAACGTATGGGTGCTAAGCATGGGTATTAAATATTTCAGTGAAAACATATATGTGCTTTTGAACGTAAGTGGTACAGAAGAGTCATCCGTATATCATGGACAGAGAAGAGAAGAAATGGGTGTATCCAGAGAGAGCTCAAAATCAAAGAAAACAGGCTGTTGCTACAATTAGGACTGATAAAATTGAAGTATTTTGGACATATAAAAACGCATCGAAGGGTTGGAGAAAACCATCATGGAAGAACTCATCTTGGCAAAGAGGAGAAGAGGAAGACCACGAAGACGATGGTTCATGATGTAACTGATGATTTCTTCTTCTTCTTCTTCTTCAATGATCCAGCGGCACTTGAGCTGTTGCCCTTCGGCCCAATGCTATGTAGTGGTATCTGCATGTGTCTGTAAGTTGTTCTTTTGTTCCGTATAATGTGTTCCATTTATCTGGCCTTGGAGGAAGGAGGGTCTTTCTGATGTCATCTAGTGCTTGACACTTGAAAAGGTGGTGGTGAACGGTTTCATGATGATGTGTGCACAGTCGGCACTCTGGAGTGTGTTGTGGATGAATTCTGTTCAAGTGATTATTAAGTGTTATGTGTTGGGTTCGGAGTCTAAAAATGGTGCTCTGATCTCTTCTTGTAGTAGGCGCCCCTATTTTGTATCCTATTTTCTAGGGAAGCGCTCTCTTTCTTTGTGCTAGTGTTGGTCACTGAGAGTTTGATAGTAATATTGATGGTCTATCCAGCTGATAGTTTCAAGGGATCCTTGTTTTATGTCTCTTGTGAAGATACAAATATGTTCTCTACAAGGGATATAGTACACATTGTTATCATTGCAATCCATCTCATTGATCTAGTTATTCCATTTATTGAGTATGCCTGAATTGTAGTAAGTCCCGGTTACTTATTCAGTCCGTTGGGTACTATCTTCCATCGTCGTTCTCGATCCTTATTTAATTGAAGATTTATTGTTGTATATACATGTTTGTCGACAACTTACACAGAGATGAAAATATGCAAATGAGAAATTTCAGTTCACATTCTTTTATTTTATATATATTAATTTCAAGAGTATATCACAACATGTCTTCTCGTTGCAATGTCTTTTCAGTCCCTCCTGTTGTTTACTAATTGTTCCTAGCAACTCTTACTAAACCGTCACTATTTTACTACACAAAAGCGTCATGTCTCGTAGTTATGTGTTGCACTTCTACATAGAGAGTACAACACATAGTCTCAACTATTAAATAATCTAATTATACTACACTAACTATCTGGCTAACTGTCCATTCCTCCGCTGCCATCTGGGGAACTATGACACCCCCCTGGAGACCTCGCCATCGCCCCGACGGCGAACTCCCAACAAAAAAAATCGCACAGGTAGTGTTCAGTAGGGTGATTAGAGTGGTGAGAGCTGAAAGGGAACAAGTCACCTCACGTTTTAACCGTGGCTCCACAACAACTAACTATAACAGCCAACCATGGTCGAAAAGAAAAAGAAAATCCTGACGGGATCTCAGGAAGACCAAGTTGAATGAGCAAATGGGAACTAGTCACCACACGTCGTTGAACGTGACTCATCAACTGGTCATAGGTGACCATGGCTAACTTCAACAGTAAACCCTCTGTGCTCTTGTGTTGAAACCATAGTAATAGAAATTAATCAGCATTATATTAATTAATCTGGTATATATAATTGATAGTTGATGTTGTCATTAAGGTTAGGGCTGGCCATATGGCTGTACACCTCTCTTCCTGTGTTTCCCATGGCCCATCTGTTCAGCCAAATTTCTTTATTTGTTGTCATTAGGATTTGCTTTGCTGTATGGAGAGTTGTTGCTGTGATTGGTTGTTCCTGTGTTGACCCTTTCTTGGCTAGCCTATCTGCTTTGTCATTTCCAGGTGTGTTTGAATGTCCAGGGATCCACTGCAAGATTATTTTGATGTCATGTGATGTAATAAGTCTGTCAATATCTAGGGTTATATGGGATAGTTCAGATTTACTGATGATTTAAATAGGAAGGCTGCAGATGTGTGACATCTGGTCTATGAGAGACAGAAATTCCGAAGGACCGTAAGGTTGGCAATGTTCTGCTCTGGATAAGTTATTTGATTGTGATTCCGTATCTGCAAATTTGACACAAATTGGTCACTTGTTTACGTTACCAGATGGTCAGTTTCAAAGATTGGGTGGTCCAGTAGTGGGTATAGTTATGTGTTCCGCGCGGGATTGAGTCTCCCTAATGAGGTTTATGTTTACTTTCAACCACAAAAGCTAGTTTTACAAGTAAAGTGCACATCCAAAATCTATTAATGATCCCCTCCGATCATCTTTAAGTTTAGCATGGAGATCCACCACCATAATGCTTGTCTTATTCATCTGTAACCAGGTTGAGCGATGCATTATTTGATAGACAGTTCATAGAGTGTTATTGTGTAACTGATATCGTTTGTGTAAGTGCTAGCAATAAATATTAGTACCTTTCTTGCTTTCTTCTTTCTTTTCTCCAGTCTTGTTGGATTAGTACCTTTCAGCTGTTGAAAGTGACAGAATATCAGTTATACAATATCTGAGTATTATTCCTAAAGGAAGCAGTTGCTGCTTGATATTAATATTGGTGAGATTGTGTTATCTAGTCCTCTAGATAAAAGATGGATCCTGTGCTCAAATGGAGCACGTAAAAACATCTTCCCAGTTCAAATTCAATAAGAGAAAGCTGATAAGTTGTTGCAGGTAAAAACATCTTCCCAGTTCAAATTCAATAAGAGAAAGCTGACAAGTTGTTGCACGTAAAAACATCTTCCCAGTTCAAATTCAATAAGAGAAAGATGACAAGTTGTTGCACGGACAAAAATTATCCTTAATTATAAACTACGAGTAAATCAAATGTTGTATTCAAATTTCACCATTCTCAATATTACATCGTGACATCTCGTAGGTGCTACGGAGTTGAGGTTTGTCACTGAGATCTTTCTATATAAGAAAGATATAGAAGTACGTATGGTTAATCACTGCAGTGCAACGATGATTGCTCTCATCAATCATGGTTCGTTAATGAAGTAGTTGTATCTCAAAATTTGTTCTAGATCGTGACAACTGTAGAACTGTATGGTTCTTGATGGAGACAGTTTAATGTTAGGAATATAATCATATTCTCAAATGTTTACTAATGTACATGTTCATAATGACATTAGTTTTTTTGCCGTTTTTTTTTTCTGTGATAGGAGATGCTATCTCAATTGCTGTTTGCAAAGATATAGGTTTTTAAATGAGGTCGTTCTACACTCCCTTTGTTGATATTACTTCTTGGCCCATTGTTGTTGGAAAAAAACGGTGTTGGTGTAGTCAGTCATCCTCATGCACAATGTCATTTGGGGAACGTTGCTTACATCACAGTCCTCCTGAATATATGTCGGTTTTTAGCACGTTCTCCCATCTCCTCTAGCATCAAGTTCAAGGTTTCTTTAACGTCATGTTGCCACCATTGCTAAGGTGGACCTCAGGAATAACAGAGGCGTACACAAAACCCCGTTCTAGAAATCTCTTCTTATCTTGAGGATGTGAGGCAAAACAGGATAAAAGAAGAAAAGAAGCCACAGTTGTTTGGTTGGTTCAAAGCTCCTACAATATCGATATTCAAAATAGATTCACCAACTTACATAACGTCACTACAACAGGACACATCGAGAAAAACATAGAAAATCATTGGAACTTTTTTTTTTTTTTCGATCCAGAAGCACTTGAGCTTTTCAGCTCTTCGGCTGGTGCCATGGACATCGTGAATCTGGGGAATCTGTGGCTTTTCTGCCTGCCCACGGAATTGAACCGTACACACAGAGGGCTAGTCACCCACAGTCCAACGCGCTACGAACACGCTGGGCACGCGGGCTTGGAACTTTTTAAGAACACTATTAAATCTGCAGCAGCAGAAACAGCGGGATCTTGTAGAATGTCTATATTTTACCTCTTCTCTGTCCATATATAGTTATTACTGATATTATTTCCAATTATGTGTTAATTTGACATTATTTCACTGAGGTAGCTGTTGTCATTATTGTCATTGAGGTAGCTGTTGTCACTCGCTCTCCAATCGGAAATTTTATGAATAAAATAAATGATATAGTTATTGCAGCTCAACCCATTTGTTATTATCTCTTCTGCTACTTTTATTTTTTATTAATTTTTCGTGAAACATTCTATTCTTATGGAAGTAGTTATCAGAATATACTTCACCGGAAGATATTCATCGTTTTTCCAGACCTTTGATCTACTTTACCCTACCATCGACTACCACGTCTGCTGTCTTACATAGAGCAACTGTTGGACATAATCTCCTGAATCTTGCGCTCCCGAATTCCCAGTTCTTATCTTATCAAAGAGAACCAGTTAATTTCTCGCACCGTGAACGTCCTTCACATCATCCTCACCCAACCACTTGATACGTTTTTCTTTTCATGTTTGTTTGTGTGTGCATTTGTGTTTTCATGTGTTTGTGTGTGTTAGTGGATGAGTGAGTGGGTGGGTGGGCGTATTTGTTGTTTGTTTACGTGATCGTATTTTAGTTGAGAGGTACTGAGATGGTCGGGGAAATAAGTACAAGTCAAGTTTGAAGTTTTAAACATTCTTTTTTTGTGGAGTTGGCTAGAAATCATAGGGGAAATAAGAAGAGATAAAACCTGCCAAGTCGGCCAAGACCCGCCTGCATGGCGAGGGACACCAGTCAAATCGTAAAGCAGACTCTCATACAAAAATCATTCAGAAGCGACATACCAGGCATCATGGCTAACGCCCAAATTCACAGCGGGCGAACGAAGAAGAAGAAGCAGAAGAGATAAAGAAGGAAACATAACTTCACTGATTGAGTGAAGAGTAAAATGTTTACAGCTCGATGATACTATAAGAAGAGATAAAGAAGGAAACATAACTTCACTGATTGAGTGAAGAGTAAAATGTTTACAGCTCGATGATACTATAACTGATCTACAATAACCCTTTACACGTATATAAACAAGAAGAGACCGGTTGAGAAAAGAAGACATCAGGAAAAAGTGGGTACAACATCAGTACTGAGCGTCATCAAGAAACAAATTAAATGGTTCGGCCACATTAGCAGATTACCAACAGACACTGCACCTCAAAGAGCAATGGATACAATGGATACAAAATAAAAGGCGGTCATGCAAAGGTGGACCTCAGAGAGAACAGGGGTGACGAAAGACACTATTTATGAAGCGCACACAAGGACTCGTTTATTAATCTCTTTTATCCTGACGCAGTGAGGTAAAACAGGAGTGGAGAAAAGAAAAAGAAAGAACGATATCTATGGGAAAAACTGATAAAATCATGTTACATCTATGGGAAAAACTGATAAAATCATGTTACATCTATGGGAAAAACTGATAAAATCATGTTACATCTTTGGGAAAACTGATAAAATCATGTTACATCTATGGAAAAACTGATAAAATCATGTTACATCTATGGGAAAAACTGATAAAATCATGTTACATCTATGGGAAAAACTGATAAAATCATGTTACATCTTTGGGAAAACTGATAAAATCATGTTACATCTATGGGAAAAACTGATAAAATCATGTTACATCTATGAGAAGACTGATAAAATCATGTTACATCTATGGAAAAACTGATAAAATCATGTTACATCTATGGAAAAACTGATAAAATCATGTTACATCTATGGGAAAAACTGATAAAATCATGTTACATCTATGGGAAAACTGATAAAATCATGTTACATCTATGAGAAGACTGATAAAATCATGTTACATCTATGAGAAGACTGATAAAATCATGTTACATCTTTGGGAAAAACTGATAAAATCATGTTACATCTTTGGGAAAAACTGATAAAATCATGTTACATCTTTGGGAAAACTGATAAAATCATGTTACATCTTTGGGAAAAACTGATAAAATCATGTTACATCTATGGAAAAACTGATAAAATCATGTTACATCTATGGGAAAAACTGATAAAATCATGTTACATCTTTGGGAAAAACTGATAAAATCATGTTACATCTATGAGAAGACTGATAAAATCATGTTACATCTATGAGAAGACTGATAAAATCATGTTACATCTATGAGAAGACTGATAAAATCATGTTACATCTATGAGAAGACTGATAAAATCATGTTACATCTATGGGAAAAACTGATAAAATCATGTTACATCTATGTGAAAACTGATAAAATCATGTTACATCTATGTGAAAAACTGATAAAATCATGTAACATCTATGTGAAAACTGATAAAATCATGTTACATCTATGGGAAAAACTGATAAAATCATGTTACATCTATGGGAAAAACTGATAAAATCATGTTACATCTATGTGAAAACTGATAAAATCATGTAACATCTATGTGAAAACTGATAAAATCATGTTACATCTATGGGAAAACTGATAAAATCATGTTACATCTATGGGAAAACTGATAAAATCATGTTACATCTATGGGAAAACTGATAAAATCATGTTACATCTATGGGAAAACTGATAAAATCATGTTACATCTATGGGAAAACTGATAAAGACATGTTATATCTATGTGAAAACTGATAAAATCATGTTACATCTATGTGAAAACTGATAAAATCATGTTACATCTATGGGAAAACTGATAAAATCATGTTACATCTATGTGAAAACTGATAAAATCATGTTACATCTATGGAAAAACTGATAAAATCATGTTACATCTATGGGAAAAACTGATAAAATCATGTTACATCTATGGGAAAACTGATAAAATCATGTTACATCATTGGGAAAACTGATAAAATCATGTTACATCTATGGGAAAAACTGATAAAATCATGTTACATCTATGGGAAAAACTAATAAAATCATGTTACATCTATGTGAAAACTGATAAAATCATGTTACATCTATGTGAAAACTTATAAAATCATGTTACATCTATGGGAAAAACTGATAAAATCATGTTACATCTATGGAAAAACTGATAAAATCATGTTACATCTATGGAAAAACTGATAAAATCATGTTACATCTATGGGAAAAACTAATAAAATCATGTTACATCTATGTGAAAACTGATAAAATCATGTTACATCATTGGAAAACTGATAAAATCATGTTACATCTATGGAAAACTGATAAAATCAGTTACATCTATGGAAAAACGATAAATCATGCACTCTGTGAACTTATAAATCATGTTCACTCAAACAACTGATACTTTCTTTCATCTTGTGAACTTATAAAATATGTTACATTATGGTTTTCATGTTTTATGGGAAAATGATAAATCAGTTGATGGGAACGAAAAATTGTTATTTGGACTGATAATCATTTAGTTGAAGGATAATGTAAAATCAGTACAATCAAGTTTGAAATTTTAAAAATTTCTTTTTTGGAATTGATAAAATCATAGGGAAAAACGAAAAATCAAAACCTCTAGTCGGCAAAGACCATGCTTGCATGCATGGGAAAGTAAATCAGTTAACAGGACCTATACAAAATCATTCAGAAGGACTATAACATGTCATCTATGGAACTGTAAAAATTACATCTTTGGGAAACGAAAAAAGACATCATGAGAGATAAGAAGGAAACATAACATCTTTTGGGAAAAGAGAAATGTTACATCTATGGAAAAACTAAAAAACTGATCTATGAAAACTATCTTTACACTATAAACTGTAAACATGAAGAGAACGTAAAATCAATGACATCTAGGGAAAAGTAAAGCGTTATAGACGATAAAATCAGTTGAGCGTCATGGAAAAACAAAAATTAAATCGTTGGCAACACTGCAAAAATCATACATCAGAACTGATAAAAAGTACAATGGATAACTGATAAAAATAAAGGCTGTCAAAAAGGTGACATCTTGGAAAACTAGTGAAAACATATTACTAGGAAAACTGAAAACAGGGCTCTTCTATAAATTCTTTACTCTATAGGAAAACAGAGTAAATAGAAAGAAAAATGAAAAATCATTACTTTGGAAAAACTGATAAAATCATGTTACATCTATGGGAAAAACTGATAAAATCATGTTACATCTATGGAAAACTTATAAAATCATGTTACATCTTTGGGAAGACTGATAAAATCATGTTACATCTATGGAAAACTGATAAAATCATGTTACATCTATGGATGAAGAACTCTAGAATGAAAATCATGTTACATCTATGGAAAAATTGATAAAATCATGTTATATCTATGAGAAGACTGATAAAATCATGTTACATCTATGTGAAAAACTGATAAAATCATGTTACATCTATTGAAAATTGATAAAATCATGTTACATCTATGGGAAAAACTGATAAAATCATGTTACATCTATGAGAAAAACTGATAAAATCATGTTACATCTATGGGAAAAACTGGTGGTCATTTTTGGTGAAAAATGATCAAACCATTTTAACCATATTTACAAACGGATAAAATCAACAACCCTATGATTGTTGCCGGAGTTACGGAGACGTGCTCTGTGCTATACTCTCGGCAGGTGAAGTGTTTCTTCTGTAGAGAGGGACCTATATATATATATATATACATATACATATACCTATACATATATATATATATGGGGTACAACCCAGTGTAATGAAGTCAATACTTCGGGTTTATACCGTTTACGATAAAATCATGTTACGCCTATTGGGTCAAATGATTAAAAACGTGTTACGCCTATGTGAAAAATGATAAAAATGATGTTATATGAAAATTTCCAAATAGGAATGGATGCATATGATGACGCAATCAGTAGATATACATCATTAGCATTCCGTTTTCTTGAGATGTTCATAGACTGGCATGCATGATTAAAGTTTATGATGTGTTATGTTTGTGCTAGGTTGTTAATAGGTCAAGTCCTTTACGAGAACCGTGGGGATTACATATCTGACATATTTATTTTGTTTAGTTCCCTCTCTATGAAATCAGGCTAATAATAGTATAATATGACGACTGCCTGATTTTTGCATAAAGACTTGCTTTCCTTATCCCAAGTATCCTTCGCATTCTGGCGAACACTAACCTAACTTCAGAGATACTTGTAATTTAGAACATCAAGTAAAGGATCTAGGTCTCCTGTAGCCCAAACGCGTGCACGCCGAGAATGTTTGCTCCAAGTTGGCATCGAGCCCACAAATTTTCCACCGCACACTGTCATCAACTGTCACCGCGCAGTGTTATCAATTTCGTTATCGGTAACTCCACATGAAAATTTGATAACACAAATATTACCGATACTTTCCTGAATTATTGCTTTCATACCTCACCATATTGCATACTACAGTGTGAGTTTTGTAGTCTTCTGTGTGTGAGTAATAACAAACACCTACACTAAAACTTTATAGGAAAAGAGTGAAAACTTGTACTTCCTTGCGATACATAAGAATAACTACAAGAAATGATGCACTTGCTTGTAACTTGCAACACGGGGTGGTGGATAAGAGAATTTTTTATCTTTAATTGACCGCTCGTATTTCTCTTGATTTATTTAGTAACAGGTGAATTTCTCAACAAAAGGGAGTAAACTGTCTTTTTTTAAGAATCTTAAAAAATTCTTATTCATGGTGTATTTTTTCTCGTTATCTTACCTCCCTTATGGAAGCTCATGAGAAATTTATGTGTCACGGTCCTTGAATGTTCCACTTGGTTTCTGAATTAGATGGGGAGACAACGCGAATCTAACGGCGTTCATGCATGCAATAAATGTTGATGTTTATTTCCCTTTGAATTTCTTACAAAAAAGAATATATCAATTAATGGGAAAGTTTGAAAGGGTATCACTCAGTGTTATCAGAAAGTTTGAAAGGGTATCACTCAGTGTTATCAGAAAGTTTGAAAGGGTATCACTCAGTGTTATCAGAAAGTTTGAAAGGGTATCACTCAGTGTTATCAGAAAGTTTGAAAGGGTATCACTCAGTGTTATCAGAAAGTTTGAAAGGGTATCACTCAGTGTTATCAGAAAGTTTGAAAGGGTATCACTCAGTGTTATCAGAAAGTTTGAAAGGGTATCACTCAGTGTTATCAGAAAGTTTGAAAGGGTATCACTCAGTGTTATCAGAAAGTTTGAAAGGGTATCACTCAGTGTTATCAGAAAGTTTGAAAGGGTATCACTCAGTGTTATCGTTTAATGACGGTACCCGGTTAGTAGAGCGTGCTTTCATATCGGTTATCAGAATTTCTCGTATAGCCAGCAGTGAAGGTTTTATTTCTTGTTCTTATGAAAGTCGATTCATCATTATCAAGTTCATTGTCGCATTGACTATCGGTTTACCTTAAATAGTGAGTCTATATAAATAGTTAATCGGTTATTGGTTTAAACATCCAATATTGAAAGAAAATCGTGGACTTTACAGGACTTGGCCATCAACCACAGTAAACGAGTCGGCGATTTTCTAGGCATCACTTATAAGTTCAGTACTGTATCGTTGCTTTCTGAACGGTGAGGTCTATTTTCACCGTTCATAAAACTCTACGGGTACGAGTTTGCATCCAATCTGCCCACTGCAGAGTTGGAACCAGGTACGCTTGGGTTGTGATCGAGCTGCCTACTGCTTAAGCTACAAACTAGTATTAGAATGGATAATTTTATACAACTTAAATCACTGGATAGATTCATTTGCAATTTTAGTGCTCTCATTCAACAGACGGTCTCCGACATATCTAAGGGTGTCCCCTTATCCATCTTTTTAAGACCCCGACGAATGATGCTGTTGATGCATCCAGGCCCGTCAGCTCCCTCATTGTCATGAACCCCGCATGTCCAGGAGAGTAGACCCAAGTAAGCATCCGTTGGTTAGAAACCTCGGTAGAAGACATCACTAATACCCAGCCTGTTGTTTTGAACCTTCAGAAACATTGATTGAGAGCCAGACCCAACAACAACAATCGAAGTCCCAGAGAGTCGCACGTGAACAGGATTAACAGCCTAAACCTCTATTTTCGTGCAGGAAGTAGTTGTCTTGTATACTTCATTCCACTGCAGCGACACTACTATCTCTCTTATTTCTTTCTCTCTCTCTCTCGCTCTCTCTCTCGCTCTCTCTCTATCTCTCTCTCTATCTATTTATCTATCTATCTATCTATTTATCTATCTATCTATCTATCTATCTATATCTCTCTAGGGCCTTTCTAACCTCGATTGCGACAAAGGCCCTCAAACAACTCATGCCAAGTCTTTCTATCTTTTGCTATCTCTTGCAACTCCTTTCCAGTTCTTACGTATATCAGCTCTTACGTATATCAGCTCTTACGTATATCAGCTCTTACGTATATCAGCTCTTACGTATATCATTAATCTCTGCTTCCAAATCTATATCGCATTTCTTGAGGATTTTCAGGAAATATCCATTCTTGTTAAATTTGAAGAGTCGTCAAATTGTTAGCTATGAAACTCCAGCTTGACATCTCACCAGATGAAGAGACCCATCTAAACATAAAACAATAATATCATCATTTGAGTTATCTGCTATCAGATGGTTAATTAAAAGTTCATGACGAGCTAAATGGAGGATATGACCTGTTGTTTGACAGAAACAACGCTTCATGTATAATCTTAAAACGTCTCTATATGTTCTTTTTTCCGATTCAGAAGCACTTGAGCTCTCAGCTCTTCGGTTCGGTGCCATGGACATCTTAACCCTTCGGTTCGGTGTCACGAACACCGTACATCTGGAGAACCTGTGGCTTTTCTGCCAGCCCGTGGAATTGAATCGCACTCACAGGGGCTTGTCACCCGTCGTCAACGCGCAACGAACATGCTGGGCAGACGAGCATATGTTCTTATATAGACACTACGTGTTGTCTTCTTAACTGCTGAATTTCTTGCATAAGTTCGTCACATGTTGCACTGAAACATCACTGAGTTTCTTACATAAGTTCATCACATGTTGCACTGAAACATCACTGAATTTCTTGCATACGTTCGTCACATGTTGCACTGAAACATCACTGAATTTCTTGCATACGTTCGTCACATGTTGCACTGAAACATCACTGAATTTCCTGAATAAGTTCGTCACATGTTGTACTGAAACATCACTGAATTTTTTGCATACGTTCTTCACATGTTGCACTGAAACATCACTGAGTTTCTTGCATACGTTCGTCACATGTTGCACTGAAACATCACTGAATTTCTTGAATAAGTTCGTCACATGTTGTACTGAAACGTCACTGAATTTCTTGCATACGTTCGTCACATGTTGCACTGAAATATCACTGAGTTTCTTACATAAGTTCATCACATGTTGCACTGAAACGTCACTGAGTTTCTTGCATACGTTCGTCACATGTTGCACTGAAACATCACTGAGTTTCTTACATAAGTTCGTCACATGTTGCACCTAAACATCACTGAGTTTCTTACATAAGTTCATCACATGTTGCACTGAAACATCACAGAGTTTCTTACATAAGTTCATCACATGTTGCACTGAAACATCACTGAGTTTCTTACATAAGTTCGTCACATGTTGCACTGAAACGTCACTGAGTTTCTTACATAAGTTCGTCACATGTTGCACTGAAACATCACTGAGTTTCTTACATAAGTTCGTCACATGTTGCACTGAAACGTCACTGAGTTTCTTACATAAGTTCGTCACATGTTGCACTGAAACATCACTGAGTTTCTTACATAAGTTCATCACATGTTGCACTGAAACATTACTGAGTTTCTTACATAAGTTCGTCACATGTTGCACTGAAACGTCACTGAGTTTCTTACATAAGTTCGTCACATGTTGCACTGAAACATCACTGAGTTTCTTACATGAGTTCGTCACATGTTGCACTGAAACGTCACTGAGTTTCTTACATAAGTTCATCACATGTTGCACTGAAACGTCACTGAGTTTCTTACATAAGTTCATCACATGTTGCACTGAAACATCACTGAATTTCTTGCATACGTTCGTCACATGTTGCACCTAAACATCACTGAATTTCTTGAATAAGTTCGTCACATGTTGCACTGAAACGTCACTGAGTTTCTTACATAAGTTCGTAACATGTTGTACTGAAACATCACTGAGTTTCTTGCATACGTTCGTCACATGTTGCACCTAAACATCACTGAATTTCTTGAATAAGTTCGTCACATGTTGCACTGAAACATCACTGAATTTCTTGCATAAGTTCGTCACATGTTGCGCTGGAACATCACTGAGTTTCTTGCATAAGCTCGTCACATGTTGCACTGAAACATCACTATCATATAGCTTGCCATGAGCAGAACTTTGCCCCCTTAACAGTCCTTCTGAATTTGTCTCTATCAAAGGCCAAATGTTCCGCTTTTGAAGTCATCATGCTCATCCTGAATCCATCTTCTTCGTGGTCTACCTCTTCTGGTCATTGCTGGGATAAATACTTCCATAATGGTATTCTTCTACCCTTCGTGCCCTTCTATTTCTAATTTATAAAATCGGCCAGATTTCTTTCATTTAGATTTCTTTATGGATAGATCTATTTGTTCTCTTCTCTGTCCATGGGGTCTCTTCTGTAGCACTTATATTCAAAAGCACATATATGTTGTTCATGTTTCACACACATACACTGTCACTGGGAATATACATGCTCTTAAGTATTCTGATCTTTGTTTTTCTGTTTCATTCCAATCCATACAATTTTAATTATTTAAATTATTTAGGCCATATTTGTTCTTCTTTTAATTTTCTTCATTCCATTTCCATCTTTTGTTAGCAACGAACCGATATATTCTAAACTGTTCACATTTTCTATTTTCTTTCCTTCGATAAAAATATCCTTTGCTATGCTTGTTTTATCCGTTGTTATTATTTTTGTGGTTGCCACATTAAGATAAATCTTTTCTCTTGCACTTCCATTATTAATTTCTCAACCAGTTTTTACAATGTTGACATTAATACTGTATCGTCAGCATATCTTAGTTCAGGTATTTATCTTAGTCCGATTATAAAAGGATCATATTTTTTTTTGCTAGTTTCTGTAACATTCCTCATGATGTTTTCAGCATTTATGCTAAAGAGACGAGGCTGTAGAACGCAACCTTGTCTGACTCACTGCCTTATGTCAAACCAATCTGATGTATCATCGCGTGTTCTTACAACCGTCATCTGGTCACTATAAAGTTCTACTATTAAGGTTATCTGGGCATCTCCTTGAAAGGTAGTCTGGAATGCGTTGCAACACGCAAGAGAATCTCGCATAGCTAAGAAATGTCGTACTGCTGAGTCGCAGGAATATGGAACTGCGAGAACAGAAAGAACACACAACATGCAAATGTCCAACCCTGATCTTGTATGTCCCTCATGTGGTGGGGGATTGTGTTCCAGAATCTAACTCTACAGTCACTTCCATATACACTAAAGATGTGCAACAACACACGTCTGATGTTGTTGTCATCATCGCTTGCGATGAACGGTTAGTATGTGCTTATTCCACTCCGCTCCTCGTAGGGCTTCAACAATTGTTCGCCACTTTTCCCGGTCTCTGGTTGTTTTCTATATGGTGTCCCAGGATAGTCTAGTATCCTTCAGGTCTTTCAGGACGTCCGCTTTTCCATTTTCCTTGCAGGTTCCACTCAAGTGCTTATCTAGTGACACTCGACTGTGTTATGGACGGTTATTAGGTTAATTAATATGTTGACTTTCTATGTTTGTCTATTGTCTTTCTTTTCTTACCAGAGTTACAAATTATCTTTCTCATCTACTTTATCATAAATTTGTCTTATCCTTCATCTTATTTTGTTAATGACCGTTATATTTCATAGAACTTCTTTTTAAACAATCTTTTATTTCAGTTCTCTCTGTATTGTTTATCTTTATGTTATGTTATGTTATGTTATGATGTTATGCGATCGACTTCATGGCACATTGGGCATTCCCATTCGTGCTCTGTCCTCCGCTGCAGCAGCCATCGAAAAGTCCATTTACTGACAGTACTCATGAGAAGTTGATTACTATATCTTCTCTATCTACCACTAAGACGACACTGTCTGGCATGTCCAAACTTAATGTTATATCTATGTTTGTTATCTACACGCTACTGGTATTTGAATATTATTTATTATATGTCCTAGTGATTGTTTATTTCTCTTATTCAAGTTTCATACTAAGTCTTGTGAAGTCATTACTTCTTGTACTTGTGCGATGTCTCTGTGTCGTAGAGGTTAGCTGCTCGCTTCTAGTGCCAGAGGTTAGCTGCTCGCTTCTAGTGCCAGAGGTTAGCTGCTCGCTTCTCGTGCCAGAGGTTAGCTGCTCGCTTCTCGTGCCAGAGGTTAGCTGCTCGCTTCTCGTGCCAGAGGTTAGCTGCTCGCTTCTCGTGCCAGAGGTTAGCTGCTCGCTTCTAGTGCCAGAGGTACTTGGTTCGTTTCCTCGTGGAACCATCAGAACATTTTTCCAGAGGTTTCTGATCTCAGTGTAGGTGATATCGAGTTCCTAGTCCTATCGTAGACGGACGATAAAACGTAGGTCCGGTGTTCCATTTGTTCACATTAAATAAAGTTTGACAGTTCAAAATCGAGCAGCTGCCAGTGCAAAATTCATTAGAAAAGATTTTAAATAAAAAATGTTTCTTCTTCTACGTTCGCCCGCTCTAACTTCAGGAGTAGCCATGGCGCCTGGTGTGGCGCTTCTGAGTGATTTTTACATGAAAGCCTGCTTACCGTTTTATTTGTTTCTTCGCCATACAGGCGGGTCTTCTCCGAGTTCAGAGGTCAATAACATTTCTACAAAATATCTTCATCATCTCCAAAATTACATCGGAGAACCTCGCCGGTGTTACGGGGTTTGTGCCCTGCAGCTGAGATTTTTCTGTGTAAGAAAGATATCGGAATACACTTAGTTACTCGCTGAAGTGCAATGACGATAGTTATATCAATCAATCAATCAATCAATCAATCAATCAAACAAGTTCCTGTTCCCCGTGAGCATTTCCTTCTTGTTGACATTCTTGTTCACTTATCTTTGCTCAGTACTATACTATCCAGTATCTGTTTTGACTTCTCTGTAGCGCTCATGTGTGCGATTGCGTCTTTTTTTTCTCATTACTTGTCACAAATATTTTGTTCCCATCTTTTAACATACCACTAAAATGTGGATTGGAACTTTCAGGTGCGTACAGCCGCCCGAGTGGTTGCCGGGGCCCAAATTGGGGTGTAAAGAACAGAACCACTGTTACATGCCATGCATGTCGTAAGAGACGACTGAGGAGTTTGGGAGTGGGGCTTGCTACCCCACACCGTACAAAACACTAAATGGATACAGAACGGAGAGCGAACCGAATAAACGCTGGCTGAAACCGGATACATCACCAAAGGATAAGCACCAGAGCTCCAAATGGTGCTGAAGATGTGACGTAAAACACACCAATGCTAAGGCTGCATGAATCAGATTTCCACATGAATATAATTTATGAGAAAGTCTGGTACATCTGTCTGGGCGGTGATCGCGAGAGAGAGAGCGAGATGCGTACAGCAAACTTCCTTCACACAATTGTAACGCGCTGTATTAAACTTCTTCTTCAAAGTATATAGAAAACTAGAAACCAACAGATGTAAATATTAGACAATAATATATTGTCTGCTTAATGACATATGAGCTTCTATTTGAAACTAAGCTTAAACACAATCGTCGGTTGGTAGGTATTTTTTGTTGTTTATATATGTGAAAGAAAGTGATAGATAGATGGTGTATGGGGATAATTATGTCTGGCTACGTGGCGACCAAAGGATGGCCAGTGTCATATCGTGGGTGGTGGTACTGATGGTTAGAACAGATTTGAGTGAATGCAAAACTTAAATGTCAGCAGATAACTTGGACAGAGAACTACAAAAGAAAATCTACATCTGCTAGTGTCTGTAACCTGATGGTCCGTTGCAGTAATTGCCGGCGACGATATAAATTGCGTTCCGTTGTTATGTCCGTTTCTTTCCCAGAGGTTTTCAATTTCAATTCCCGCCGTCATTTCAGTGTCCGCGGTAGACTCTAGCATTTTAAAATGTAGCTGGGTTGACTACAAGAATGGAGTATAATGTCAGTGTTGACGAGCTCTTTTATTGCTTTGTCCTTGATCGTTTCACCAGATTAACTTCGTCTCTGCTGTTATCGTCATCATTCTTTGAGTAGTCGTTACACTTTTCTCCTGAAGATTAGCTTTTGTTTTCTTTCATCTCAATTGTGTGCTTCTGTGTCCTTTATATCTGTCTGTCCTAGTTACTGATATTGATATTATTGTTTACTTTTACTTTATATACGTTTAACGAATTATTTCGGTATTTTTCCGGCTCACTCTCTCAGTTTATTCAAACAACCATACTTCTTGTTTCATTAATTTCATTTGTAACTAGTTTTACTGTAGGGCATCAGTCAGTTATCATGACAGTTCATAAGACCACTCAATTGTGACCCCAAGCTATAGTCTGTCCATTAATTCGTGAGCACGTTTAAAATTGATTTTCTCGAAAACTACCTGTTGGATCTCAGTGATTTTTTGCAAGCAGCCTTAGAATATCCATGACGCTAGAGAAATATTTTTTCCAAGAAAATTTGATGTAGTTTGAAATATTTCTTCTTCAGGTTATATTAAAATCAACCTCACCGGATTGTACACAATAGTAACAGATCTACGGTACACAGACGCGTTGTTCTAAAAATACATTATGGTAACATTGAAATATCGTGAGTAAACAACAATTTCACGAACTCCCGTGCACCTAACCCAGTCGACTTTGAAAGCGGAAAGCATATGACGTTATAATTGGGATACCGTTGTATAGTTATAGGTGTATCTCGCTATTTGTATGAAGCTATTGTATCATATTTGTTGGCTTATCAAAACTGACATTTATATCACATTCATAATGAGTCTGAAGTGCCCATTTATAAAAATGCAGAAGGTTACAGTTTTACTATACCAACACTTCCGTAGGGAATCTAAGAGAGGTCATCTATATTGAGATATTCATAACCCTGAGAAACGAACGCAACTGGCGCTTGGTCTGAATAGAGAATCCTTTTCCCGATGGATTAAACAGGACACAAAGTGCACTAATGTCAAGCAAGGAAGGAAAAGAACAATTGACGACTTTGACATAGATGTCATAAGACGGAGCTCTTGAAAATGTTTGCGACAAATCAACTTGTTACTCTCAGGAAACTGAAATTAAAACTGCAATCAGATTGCAGCATAGACATTTCTAAAAGTACTCTATGGAAAATTGTAAGAGCCGCCGGCTTCACCTTCAGAAAAACTATAGGCGGCAGGAATATTATTTGTGAAAAGCCACATTTAATTGCTGCCCGAAGTAAATACCTGAGGCAGATCCGTGAGCGGTGGAGGCAAGGCTATGATATTGTATATTTGGACGAATCCTGGGTCAATGCTCACCACACCAATGCTAAAGAATGGCAATCAGTAGATGGTGAACAGAAAAGAAAAATACCAAGCAGCAAAGGCCAGCGTATTATACTAACACATGCAGAAGTAGTGAAGAAGGTCTTGTCCATGACGCTGGACTTATTTTCCAATCAAAAGTACCGACGGTAGGGACTACCACACAGAAATGAATGGACATATTTTCAGGCACTGGATGGAGAAAGATCTACTTCCAATTCTAAACAGACCATCATGCTTGGTAATGGATAATGCATCCTATCACAACGCAGTATCAGCGGAAGACAAAGTACCAACTGCATCAAATACAAAAGATCAAATTAGGACTTGGCTTGCTAAGGAAAATGTCAGCTTCGATGATACATATTTGAAACCCGAGTTGTTGCACCTGGTGAGGATGACAAATAAGACAAAGGTGTTTCATATTGACAAAATCATTGCGGAATACGGCCACACGTCTTTGCGACTACCTCCATATCATGCTCAATCCGATAGAGCTTGTCTGGGCTAAAGTAAAAGGGCAAGTTGCCGAACAGAACAGGATTGTTTAAAATGTGTGATGTTGAAGTTCTGACACGTGAGTCCTTCTCAATGATAGACATGCAGTTCTGGGAGAAGTGTGTTGAACATGTGCTCCGAGAGGAAGACGAGTACTGGCACCGAGATGGATTACAATTTGTCCAGCCAGTAACAATTATCAACCTCATGGAATCGTCAGATTCGGGATGATACAAATCATATTTTGATTACAGACTGAGAAATAGCAACGTATACATTTCCATATCCAAATGCGTCTACCATCATACAATTTGTGGTGAAGTTAAGACACCCTGGGGTCTAATGGTGACCGAAGGGGAGAGGACTAACTGTTGCATATTGTATCCAAGTTCACGATTGCACATAAAGGGCAACACACTTAATTACTTGACCTATCAAGTTAATATGGAGATACACCTATGAATAGAATTGACATGGACAAATTCTAGGGATACTGTAAAATCTAAAATTTGAGCCCCCGTATTTGCAATTGTCATAAAAGATCAAAGGAATTCGCCGATGTGCAAAATCCGTAGCATCTATGGACTACTGGTTAGCTTTATTTTAGCGTCATGGATATTCTAAGGCTGCTTGCAAAAATCACTGAGATCCAACAGGTAGTTTTCGAGAAAATCAATTTCAAACGTGCTCACAAATTAATGGACAGACTATACAATATAAATCTGCAGATGCGGTACTAATAAATGGAATTTTCTGTTCATAAAATGGTATCAGTGACCCATCTGTGCAAGTTTGTACCCTATTAGACAATAGTTCTTTACCCCCTCTCCATGTTATCAGACGTTGAATTTTGACTAACAACCCAAATTTAGAAAAATAGATGCGTTATATAAACTTCAATGAGTAACTGACATAGTGTTATGAACAATTGTGTACGAAGAATGTTTGTTTCATTAAACACACTGAATGAAAAAACTAAATCTAACAATGTGTTCTATTGGTAACAGAGGTATAGGAAAGACAAGTGTTTGACTGTAGCATACCCTATACAGGGTGTTCAACTTAAAAGCAGCCCGTGAATGGAGCTAATCTGGCATATATGTATGGAAATGGAAGGTTCAGTTATGACGTAGTATAGGTCAAGTTTGTGTGATGGTGTGTAATTGTAGTGCGGGAAGGGGCGATGAACAAATGTGACGTAGGACGAGCTAGTCAGAACCGGTTTAAATAGTAAATGAACACAACTCAATGTGTACCTGGCAACATTCGAATTGTCAATGGGGCTGCAATTATCTTGAACACCCTGTATAAGCTCTGAGTGTATTGTGAAAGAGTTGCATGGCAATGCCTGTTGTAACAGTAGTTATACTATTATGGTCTTAATTAAGAAAATGCAAGAATATGAAAAGGAATAAGAATATGTCCATATTTTCCTATTATCTTTTTCTCCCTGTATTGTAATACATGGGGGAGAGAAGACAATAGAAAAATGATGGACACATTGTTTTGCCATTAAACTATATACGTAACATTTACTTGTCTCTTCCTGTATGAAATTATCAATATAACTATGTTTAACATTTAAAACTCCCTGTCTGTATCTTGTCTGTAGCTATATATTTAACGTTCAGTTGTCCATGTTTGCATCCTTGACAAGATGATATTTATTATTTTTTCCAACATTTTTAAAAATGTAATTTTGTAATTTTTTGTAGTGGAAGCGAAGAGTTTGTGGTGGTGGTGTTGAGGTGGGGTGTGGTCTGTACAAAACAAATGTGTATTTGCAAATTATTGATTTGATGTAAAACATGCCTCTCTCTCTCTCGTGCACAATGAAAAAGTTGAAAGTACAACAGCTTTCGACGTGTACTTTCCATAACCAGTACTTCCAGATCTGTTTTCCAACCGCAATACTATATAGAAATAGACGCTGTTTATGTAAATCACGGCAAAAAGTTATTTTTTGTTAGACCCTTTCATAAAAGCACAAATATTTAAGTAATCTTAAATGAGCTTTTCCTAGTTTCACTTGTTTGTATGTTCTCACGTGACAAAACTAGTAACACTCGTGGTCCTAAACACCAGCAAGAGAATGATCGTTTTCCCTTTCCAAGCACAACAAGCCTAACAGTCACAATATAGAAATGAGAAACTGCCTAGTTTTAAGCCAGACGTTGAAAGCATATTACTCTTAACCGACGAATGTAGCTGAGAGTTATTACACCATCTAGAACATCAGAACCTGGCATCGGCTGCTTTGTGTGTGTTCCGGTTATTTGACGTGCCTTGGTTAAATGCTCACACACAAGGTCATTTCAATGCGTTTACGGTATAAAGAGAGGGGCTTTACGAATCTGTGGTGCCACTCACGCGAAACGGTGGCAGGTGATGTTATAAGAGGCCAGGAACTCGTGCATCTTATATTTCTGTTATGTAAACTTTACATTCATGTTAGAGAGATTCCGTGTGTAAGCTTACGAGCCTGATGACAGAGTACTAGACCAATGAATGTACACTGTAAACAAGCAACGATGTAATTTTCTGGACTCCTTGCTCGAGTGGCTTTGCCTGGTTTTCTAGTTATGTTTAAACATCTTCAAAAACTTATTAAACATCACTCACTTTTGGTTCAACGATTTATATCCTCTGTATCTTTGTCCGCCATAAGTTTTGTGCTTGTTTTTCCAAGTTTAATGACTATTATTGCTTAAGCTTGTGTGAGTTCTGTATTTCGCTTAAGGTTTACACGATTTTTACATAAACAACATAGCCGCAAGTTGGCAATGTACCGTTGCAAGGAAAGACAAATTTGGTGTGCCAACTAAAATGTCAGAACATCATTAAGAAGCAGTAACAATTGTATATACATATACTTTTCACAGACAACTACTAGATCTTTTTCTGTCTAGTTTAACATATTGACTTAGTCTATGTTGCGAATTAGACTTGTTTGTTAAAGGGTGTTATGCCGAATGATTAACTTTATTGCATCGGGTTTTATACAATACTGCTCAGTCCCTCCCTGCAGAAGTGGCATGTTATGTACCGAAAGTATTCCACAGAGCACAAACTCCGTAGATGCGGAATTGTTTTTTAAAACCTTGCAAACATTTTCTTATTTTTACTTTTAGTTATAGGTTGCGAGGGAGGGGCAGTTTTGTTTGTTATGTAAGGGATTAAAGCCTCTTTCCTCGGAGGCACGTCTTTTCAACCAAAAGACGAACCTTGTTTTGGTTATATCAGAGCCTTTAGGTCAACAAATATGAAAAATAACAATTCCTTTCGGAGAATCCAATAGTTTGTAACTAAGAACATAATACTGCTATATAAATGTATGCAGTAGAAATTATGTGAAGACGTTAGGGTTAGAATACAAAAGGCAAGATCAGCATTTGCCATTCTGAAGAACATATGGAGTTCAAGAATGATCAGGAATAAAACTAAGATAATGATATTTAATTCAAATGTCAAGTCTGTCCTCTGTATGGAGCGGAGACATGGAGAACGACTAAGGTGAACACCAAAAAGCTGCAGACATTCATCAATAGATGCCTACGCAGGATACTACATCTGAGATGGTAGACAGGACCACAAACAGAGAACTGTGGGATAGGGCAGGACAACGGCAGGTGGAACAAGAGATAATGAGAAGAAGGTGGCGATGGATAGGACACACACTGAGGAAACCCCCTGACAGCATCGGGAGACAGGCTCTCCGATGGAACCCCCAGGGCAATAGAAGTAAGGGAAGACCAGAAACACCTGGAGACGGGAGTTAGAGATGGAATGCAAAAACACGGGGAGAGAGTGGCGAGATCTGGAAAAGATGGCCTTGAATATGCGGGCTTGGAAGGCCTTGGTTGCGGACCTATGCTTCCCTAGGGTCGAAGGGTGAAGAAGAAGAAGTAGCATTATCGCCAATATTCAATGATGATGGAATTCATTTTGTTTGTTATTATAGTCAAGCAATTCAGGTCGGGAACTTGTGGTCTGAATACAGCTGAATTAAAACTAGAACGTCCAACACACACAAGGTCTCATTCCTAAAACATGCAGCTTTATATGGGCAGACCATCTCATGGTTTTAGACGAGCATAAGAAACCGATCGCAAAGAAGAAATTAAACTTGAGTTCATTCAAATAAAGTGTATCACTAAACTGTGTATATAGACATGCAGAGTGTAATCTCTACACGTAATAGCTAATCGCTTCATTTTGTTCATCAAAGGTAGAATATTGTCACTAGAAGACTTTCTTTGGTTATCTACTGTAGCTCAAGCAGTAGCGAGCTCGATCACGAACCCTAGCGTACCTGGTTCAAACCTCATGGTGGGCAAGTTTGGAAGCAAATTAGTTTCCGTGGGATTTTTACAAATGTTAAAAATAGACTTCGCCGTTCAAAAGCAATGGCAAACTACTGAACGTAAAAGGGTGCCTAGAAAATCATAGACTCATATACTGTGGTTGATGGCTACGTCCTTTAGGATATGCCCCAATTTTCATTTTCACCAAGAAAAAAATCAATATATTCATGTTGGCTGCTGGTACGGTAGCATATGCTATACCTCTTGCGTGTGCTATACCTCTTGCGTGTGCTATACCGCTTGCGTGTGCTATACCTCTTGCACGTGCTAAACTTCTTGCACATGCTATACTTCTTAATACGGTAATTCCCCATCTGAGCCTTAATCATATTCTTCAATCTAAACTAACCATCCTAACACTTGGTAAGAATCTATAATCCAAACTTAAATGTCTATATTCTAGAAAACCTATATTATAAATAATACACCTATTTTATATTTATTTCTCTGTATACAAGTATGTTTCAGAAGGGATTAACGTAATGCATTTATCGTTCGCGTATCTAATTGGACACACGAGAGGTGTGAGTTCAATCCCACACACGTCTTTCCACAAATGAGAAAAGGAATTGGTCCTCCTACCTCCTGCACATACTGGTCTAGAAATGTGAAGTGATAGACACTACATATCCTACGGTTTGACAAAAGCTATGGCGCATATTTTATATCGATATGTAACCAGGTTGTTCCTGGTTATGTTTTCCCATAGCGTACAGTCACAAATCTTCATATTGATAAACATCAAGAACTATTTCAGAACATTTGTACCGGGCCTAACATTTCAATTGTGACATATCTTCTATAGGCGAAATATCAACACATGAAACTAGGTAGTTTTGCACAATACAAAAAACCCAATCCAAACCGACGTTTTTACCACAGAATCTTTATACGGCAAAGAAAAGAGGACACAGTAAATGCCTTAAAACAATGACCATATATACAAAACGTGACAAGCATACACCAATTCAACTAGTTTTGGTTGTGCTCATATGATTTATTTCAATGTTAACAGTCAGTGTTGTTATATATTTGCGAGACAAATATCAGCTGTACTACTTTTTTTTTTTTTTAATGCTACAAGTTACGAAATGATGATGTCACAATCACTGATTATGTTTCTAGGTCATAATGAATGTAACTTAAGAGAGGAACATGACTTTCCGACGGAATTTGGCACCAGATAGTCATCGGTGTACACAGTTGTTGGAAAGGGATGACTGGTCAGAGAGTTAGACATTGTGGAACATCTCTGATCACACCGGTTGCTGTACTGGATCATCAGTAGTGTTATCAGATTTACTAGAGTCAAGATTTCTGTCATGTTTAAATGGCATGAGTGACTCTGAAACTATATGTGCAGAGGTTGCCGACGATACAGAAGACGAAGAAAATGTTGTAGCCGCAAGGCACAGTTGATGTGTTATTTGAGATGTTCTAGAAGCATCATTTGATTTCAGATCCAGGGGAGATGACTGTACTGAAAGGCTCTGCAGTGTCCATGCCGGCTCTTGGTAGTCGAATACTGGATCTGAGGTCCTCCTTTTATGATCTACACACAAAACAAGCACATTGTCACTGATATGGTTCTTTCAAATAAAAATATCAATATATTCTGAAATATATATATATATATATACAAAATACAGTTTCGATATAAATATCGATAGTTAGTTAGTTAGTCTTTCCTCTTGGGCCTGTGGGCGGCGCATAGGGCGGAGGTCATAGCTCTCCATGCCTCGCGGTTCGTTGCTATCGATAGTGGACGAGCTAAAATATTCGCCTGCTTGAAATAAATGCTTTTAAAGCCATCAACGTTGAAAATATTGACAGAAAGTGAATATGGGCAGGACGCAAGGAAATAATGACATATTGTGGTGGAAATACAGTGGCGGAAACTAATTTTGTGTAAATCGTTCAATGATGATGGTCCTATCAATCAATCAATCAATTAATGTACGTCCCAAACACTTCCATTTCCTTCAGGGCCGTGCGGTATATTTTCTCAGTATGATGCAAGTCTTCGAAATGACGCCCCTTAAATGGTTTTTACCTTAAAATAAGCTTCAATTGTAATTTTGATTTTGCTGCTTATTCCACCCCCCTAACGGTGCCACCTGATGCGGTCACCTCTCTGTATCACGCACAGGTCCTGATTTTCTCTTTACTTGAGTTGAGGTTTATATTGTAACGTTATTGCAAGTTAGAGAGAGCATATGAGTGCAATACAGTAACAAACAGTATACAGCATAATAAAAAAGAAATACATGAGGACGTATTTAAGAGACCCAGCTTCTATTACAGTCTGAAGTAATTGACAGCATACATTACCACTTTTATAATTGTCAGAAATGTGTATAGAGACAGTAATGTCATAACTTTGATTGAAGATTAGTCATATGTATGACAAGTAACAGCATACAGGTTATGACAAGTGACAACATACAGGATGTGACAAGTGACAGCATACAGGCTGTGACAAGTAACAGCATACAGGCTGTGACAAGTAACAACATACAGGCTGTGACAAGTAACAGCATACAGGCTGTGACAAGTAACAACATACAGGCTGTGAACATACAGGGGCAAGTAACACATACAGGCTGTGACAATAACATAGCTGACAAGTAACAACATACAGGCTGTGACAAGTAACAACATACAGCTGTGACAAGTAACAACATACAGGCTATAACAAGTAACAACATACAGGATTATCTCTCTCGCTTCGCGTTCCCAGGTCTAGACTGATGAACCAACTTTTATCATGAATTTTACCGTGGTTTTAAGTAAGCTGAGATCTTACAGGCTTACAGGATATGACAATCTTGTTAAGTATAGTCATAACATGAAGGTTCTACAATAATTTATAGACGAAAACTTTACCTGTCAATCTCTGCACTTGAAGTCAGGGAGTCTGCAGTCGGCAAGGTCAGTTGGTATGGCGATCTTAGGATAATACATAAATAGTGGTGATGTTTATGGTTATAGTAACAGCTATTATAAAGACTAATAGACGATATTGCTACCTGAAAGGACTGGGTTCGACTTCCAGATTGTATATCGTTTATTACTATTTCCTATGTGTCAATACGATCATTGAAAGCCACAGAGATGTGGTTTTACAGAAAGATGCTGAAACTTCCATAGAGAGCGAAGAAAAGTAATGGTGAGGATCAGGCCTGCACACAAATAAACTTAAATCAAAACTTTATCAAAAGGATAAGAATCAGACAATAAAAGTTCTTCGGGCATATAATGCGAAGAGGAGGTTTAGAACATTTGGTGACAACAGGTAAAATTCAGGGAAGGAGATATCGTGGAAGACAGAGGGAGAAGATGTTGGATGGTCTGACATCTTGGTTCGACAAAAGATCGACGTCAGAACTGATTACCTGCACGAAGGAGAGAGAGTTGTGGAGAGACATGATTGCCTACGGCAGCAGGCATGACACTTGATTGATGTACCTGTATATCGATCTAGAGTTGTGCACAACATATTTGTCATGATCTATAGTATTTACTTGTCCTTGTTTTCTCAATTGTATTAATTATCATTAAGAAAGGACCTGCTACAGTTGTTCTAAAACAGAGGCCTCAAACCATTCAGATTGTCCAGAAAGAGGATAATGTTGCCTACTCAGGAACCGCAATACTCCACCATCTATCATTACTTCAGATAGAGTCTATTGCTCTATTAAATCAGTTTAAATAAGTACAGTATACAACTATTTATAATTATGCTAAAGATTGCATAATTGTAAGCTACTTTGTTTGCTTGGTATACTTACCAGAAAGGACAATATTAACAATAATCAATGCATATAAATTAAGGGGGGACTCTGGTCTGGAAACAGTTTTTGTTGCTTTCATATTAATGTAGAATTTGTATTACAATTTTGAGATATGATTTCAAAGAGTAGAAATGTTTAGTTTTCAAAAATATGTCAACGCGTTGCCCTGGGAACAATACAAAATGGCCACAAACCCAAAATGTCAAACTCTAAGGCTCTGAAAGTAATGAATATAAATGAATTCTGTTTTCTCTCTAAGATGAGCAATTGTATCTAAAATATTACACATGCTTTTAGGATATATTAAATGTTACATTTTTATGAATTTTGGGTAAACATCCAAAAGCAGCTTTTGATCGAATTTTAGGTCATTTTTACCCAAAAATGTATAAAATATGTAATATTTAATATATTCTAAAAATCATGTGTAATATTTTAGATATTACAATTGCGCACCTAGAGTGAAAACAGAATTCATTTACATTCATTAGATTTAGAGCCTTAGGGATTTGAAATTTTGTTTTTGGCAGGCATTTTGTATTGTTTCCATGGAAACGCTTTGACATTTTTTAATTCATTTTTTCTTCTATTCTAAGTTATAATCTTTCAAAATGGTTATGCAAATTTTACATTAATATGAAAACAACGAAAATAGCTTCTTGATCCCCACACTACCGAATCCCCACTTAATATTGGTCTCAGTTCCATGGAAGAGATTGAGCGAGGTGCCCAGAATAGAGCGGTATGGAGAAATTGCTTGCAGGGCCTTTGTAACGTATAATGGTATGAGAGTAATTACTTTTATTATTATAAACATAGTATAACCTTTGTAACTGAAATGAGCAACTTAGTGATTCTGTTTCGATACAGATGCTTGCAAGTCTTTGAAAGCCAATGTCATTATATTTCATTGACATTGATACTATTCTCAAGCCTCAAGAGCATAATATTTGCAAGATTGCACAAGTCTTGTCATTGCTATTAGATAATGATGACGAAATACAGTAGAGGCTAAATACCTGGCTAAATTGTATCCAAATTATTCAACTAATTATTGAACTGCTTGTGAAAATTTATTCTCCACGTTTTCTTTTAAGAATGTTACTTTAACATTTATTGAAGACTTTTATGTTGGGACACGTTACTTCCTGTAAGCAGTTTCTCCCACATTGTCATCTTCACTTTGAAAGACTTAATACGGTTAGTGAATTGATTCGTGAGCAGAGAATAATGTTTGACAACCGCGCGTTTGCAACTGCTGTTGTACACACAGTAAAACAAATGAAGTGTTAGCATACAACATTAATGGATTCTACAGTGTCTTTGACAACCTATACAAATATCGAGACATATTTGTTGTATGCATTTGTTTAAACGATAACTTATGAAATATTACTTAAAATTATTCATTGTTCATTTGAGTATCATCTTCATCGCACATCGGACATGTCCATAATTGCTCTGATCTCCTCCTAAGCATGTATCTCAGTGTGTTTAGTCTAACAACTCCCGTTCTGTGTTGATTGATGTATCTACTGGGTTTTCTGTCGTGGTTTTCTCGTCTTGCCGCACCTATCGGTATGCCTAACTTGCGCAACTACTTACAATATAAACTCATAGGTTGTCTCCTTCATTTAGTTGTCAATTTAACATTAATGCTTAAGCAACACCAAATTTGACTGCAATTAAGAAAACTCTGAACTTTTCACTTGCTTTTTTCATTCTTATTTTTTTACCTGCTGTGAATTAAGGCGTAGTCGTGATGCCTAACATTGCGTCTCTGAATGATGTTTGCGTGAAGTGTTCTTTGCCATTCAGGCAAGACTTGCTCCGCCTTCAGAGGTAATTTTTGGCTGAAATCGGATGCACATGTCCTAAACGTGTAGAAGTCTATGCGTTGGGGCCTACCAAACCAATGTGCAACGTGTACACTTTCTTGACAAAGATCAAACATATCACAAATAGTGATTAAAATTGGTCTTTAAGAACAAATGCAAAGAAGAAGAAGAACGGTAATTTGTCATTTAGATCCCCAAGTAAAGTATCAGAGTTTCGGGAAGTCCAACCTTATGCCGTGTCCACAACTAAGTTTTGGCCCAAGCTGGCCTCTAACACCAGAATACTACGGCATGGTGCAACTAGCGCAACGTAATATCAGCTTTCGCAATCGGCGACTCTAGTTAATTAATTATCTTATAGCATACACCCCTCCCTCCCTACCCCAACATAATAAATATGAATACATACATCCCCAAAAAATACCCGTCAATCGTGTATCGTACCTGTCTATTTGAACTGTGATAAACGTAGCATCTTTCAATGGATATTCGTATAATTGATTTTCAAACTCAATACTCAGGACTGGCAGGTACTGGCGTCTGAGTTGAACCTTCAGCTGGAAGATAAAATAACATGTATGCAGCGATTGACAATACAGTAAATATTATTTATTTCACAGAAAAGTAATGGTTGTGTTTAACCAGGGCAGGTAAGGTTATTGAGATAGGCGATAGCGTAGTTGTTAGCGCATTTGATTCTTCAGCGCGTGGTCAGAATTTAATTCCACATTGGGAGTGGAATTGTTTTCTTCCCCACCTATTTTTGTGTTTTGCCTCTCAGGTCTACCATCTTTAAGTTCCTACTGTCTTTTGTAGACCACACAGAGGTCCGTGTAGTTTTATGTCGAGTATACTTACCGTTGTTGAAATGGATGTTGAAATGGATGTTGTATGTAATGATTGTGGTGATGTTGACATGGATGTTGACATGGATGTTGTATGTAATGATTGTGGTGATGTTGACATGGATGTTGACATGGATGTTGTATGTAATGATTGTGGTGATGTTGACATGGATGTTGACATGGATGTTGATGATGTGACATGATGTGCGGATATTGACATGGATGTTGACATGGATGGTGATATGACATGGATGTTGTATGTAATGATTGTGGTATGATATGTTGATGATGTGATGAATGATTGTGATGATATTGACAGGATAGACAGATGTTGTATGTAATGGTGTGAGTATTTACTGATTTGCATGGATGTTAGTTGTAACTGATTGTGTGATAATACATGATATGACATGGATGTTGACATGGATGTTGTATGTAATGATTGTGGTGATATTGACATCTGATTTGACATGGATGTTGTATGTAATGATTGTGGTGATATTGACATGGATATTGACATGGATGTTGACATGGATGTTGACATGGATGTTGTATGTAATGATTGTGGTGATATTGACATGGATATTGACATGGATGTTGACATGGATGTTGTATGTAATGATTGTGGTGATATTGACATGATATTGACATGGATGTTGACATGGATGTTGTATGTAATGATTGTGGTGATATTGACATGGATGTTGACATGGATGTTGTATGTAATGATTGTGGTGATATTGACATGGATGTTGACATGGATGTTGTATGTAATGATTGTGGTGATATTGACATGGATATTGACATGGATGTTGACATGGATGTTGTATGTAATGATTGTGGTGATATTGACATGGATGTTGACATGGATGTTGTATGTAATGATTGTGGTGATATTGACATGGATATTGACATGGATGTTGACATGGATGGTGTATGTAATGATTGTGGTGATATTGACATGGATGTTGACATGGATGTTGTATGTAATGATTGTGGTGATATTGACATGGATATTGACATGGATGTTGACATGGATGTTGACATGGATGTTGACATGGATGTTGTATGTAATGATTGTGGTGATATTGACATGGATATTGACATGGATGTTGACATGGATGTTGTATGTAATGATTGTGGTGATATTGTATGAAATGATTGTATTGATGTTACAAAAGAAGAGTTACGATGATAATGGTGATATATTCTTACTGTATTCTTTCCTTGCTTTAGTGTGCTCAACCTGAGTTTGTCAAAAACAACATCCGAACTCCACTGACATCCACTTTTTGGGTTGTCTGGGTGCTGATAGACGATCCTTTTCTGCTCGTCTGTGGCTTCCAAAGTCGGTGTCCACTCGTGGCAAATATAGTCATACAGGAACCGAGAACTTGGGACCAGTTTTAAACTGAAGTTATACTGACGACCAGGATCGAGTTTTCTAACAGAGAGCGAGATAAAGGGAAACATTGGCCTGGGGACAAATGATTAAATGGATACATAAGATTGTTGATTTAGTACAGAATAAGACATGCAATGGATTGAACTTCTACTAGTGCCCCCACTAATTCATAACTCTTTTATCTTGATAGTATGTTGTAGTTTTATCTATTCTTTTATCCTGTTTGAATTTCGACGTCAGGTTGAATAAAAACACCTGAATGAGCCTCTTTATGCGACTTGTACAAGGTATAATTTACTGCCTCGGATATTCCAGTGGTACATCGTTTACGTGGTCGTCCTCTGGGTCTGTTGCCGTTGTATTCTGAGTGCTAGTGCTCTTTGTGGAAGACTATCATGTGGTAGTCTTGATACGTGTGTTATGTGGTAGTCTTGATACGTGTGTTATGTGGTAGTCTTGATACGTGTCATGTGGTAGTCTTGATAGTGGTCATGTGGTAGTCTTGATACGTGTGTCATGTGGTAGTCTTGATACGTGTGTCATGTGGTAGTCTTGATACGTGTGTCATGTGGTAGTCTTGATACGTGTGTCATGTGGTAGTCTTGATACGTGTGTCATGTGGTAGTCTTGATACGTGTGTCATGTGGTAGTCTTGATACGTGTGTCATGTGGTAGTCTTGATACGTGTGTCATGTGGTAGTCTTGATACGTGTGTCATGTGGTAGTCTTGATACGTGTGTCATGTGGTAGTCTTGATACGTGTGTCATGTGGTAGTCTTGATACGTGTGTCATGTGGTAGTCTTGATACGTTTTCAGTGGTAGTCTTATACTGTCATGTGGTAGTCTTGATACGTGTGTCATGTGGTAGTCTTGATACGTGTGTCATGTGGTAGTCTTGATACGTAAGTCATGTGGTAGTCTAGATACGTGTGTCCGAGTAGATAGACGTACGCTTATGCATTACGCTAATCCGTCCCACGTAACATTTATGACTACATGAAATCAGTTATCAGTTATATGAGAACTACCATCATAGCACTCCGGACATGTCCATAGGTGCTCCGATCTCTGCCTTAGTAAATCTAGCAGCGTCCAGCGCTATTGATTAATCAGTCTATTTGCATATTTAGTATGTCGTTCTTTTCGAGCTGCACCAATATTGACACCCATCTCTCTCAATCTGGTCAGCGAGTGGGATTCACAGACCTGAAACTCCTCTGTTGAAACTACAGGAAATACGACAATCAAGTCCAACAATTGTTTATATTGTAGTTTACAATGTTAACCAACAACTTACTTGTATTCTGGAATGATTGCGGCAAGAGAAACAACACTATCAAATAGATAAGGACATAGTTAACCAATCAACTTATTTTCCTTCTGTACTTAAGTACAACAGGAGAGTTAAGACAATCAAATATTTAACGACCAAGTTAATGAATAAACTTACTTGCTATATGGAATCATTCTTTTTCTTCACATTTCAACTATCAATGGAGCCCAGGTCTTCAACAAACTTCTTCCTGCCCTTCCTCTCTCTTGCCATCCCTTCCAATTCTTTCCACGTCTTGTCTATCCTTTTAATATCAGTCTCCTCCCATGTGGTGCCGGGGCCCGTAAGGAAGCAAAGAATAGTACAACTGCGACCTATAAGGTATATCGTAAGAGCCCCTAAGGTAGGGGCCTAGAGAAGCTACTTTGGTAAATAAAAGGTCGCAGAAATCAGATGTGCTGGCCTACTTGTAGGCACATAAATGGCACAACGTACAATCGCTCTTAGGCTCAGATCATACAGAGTGGTAAACAAGTGGTCGATATAGAGCGTTCGAAGAAGAATATAAACCTCCAGATCTCTTCTCCAGTTATTTCAAGACCTTTCTTTTATTCTCTTTCCAAACGAGTTCCAAAACAGCGTCAGTCTTGCAAATGCTTGAGGTCGGCCTTCTCAATTTATGTTATTGAATGATTTCACTACAATAAAATCCAGACATCCAATAGTTAATGACAAAGTTAACCAATCATCTTACCTGCCTTCTGAGCTTATTACAACCTCATTTGTTGTAGACCACAAGTCTCCATTTTTTAACATCACTTCCGGTCTTAGCGTCTGCAGTATGTGCTCAGTTTGGAGAATGACATATTTCTAAAGAAATTAATCGGAATTTATTGTTATTTAATGAATTTTTTTAATGGAACAAAATTATTCAAATGTCACGGAGGAGGTGAGGGAACAGTTTATATTAGCAGCGCTACACGCGTATATGAAACTATATTTTCTTTAATGTTCATATATATAACCGTGATAGTTGGTATAAATTGTTGACAGCAAATAAATATTTCAGGAAAAGATGAACAGTATGTTCTATCAAGTCAGTCACTTAATGGAACAAACCAACAGTATGTTCTATCAAGTTAGTCACTTAATGGAACAAGCCAACAGTATGTTCTATCAAGTTAGTCACTTAATGGAACAAGCCAAAAGTATGTTCTATCAAGTCAGTCACTTAATGGAACAAGCCAACAGTATGTTCTATCAAGTTAGTCACTTAATGGAACAAGCCAACAGTATGTTCTATCAAGTTAGTCACTTAATGGAACAAACCAACAGTATGTTCTATCAAGTTAGTCACTTAATGGAACAAGCCAACAGTATGTTCTATCAAGTCAATCACTTAATGGAACAAACCAACAGTATGTTCTATCAAGTTAGTCACTTAATGGAACAAGCCAACAGTATGTTCTATCAAGTCAGTCACTTAATGGAACAAGCCAACAGTATGTTCTATCAAGTCAGTCACTTAATGGAACAAGCCAACAGTATGTTCTATCAAGTTAGCTGTTTAATGGAACAAATCAACAATAACAAAAGGACAAAATAATGTAGAAATAAAATATAATTGCGGGTAGCATACCAGCAACCATGAGAAAACTGCACGACGAGATAAGATGCAATCAACAAATTACAGAAATTATACAAAATATCGAAATATTCAGTATATATATATGGAACTGCAGTAAAACTATTTGATTGGCAAAACACGTAATTACAAAGTACTGTAGTTTTACAAATTACAAAAACAATGACAAAATACAGCAACGTTTCGACCAACAACGTTACATTTATTTCGTTATTCGTTTTTATTCCAGATTGTCCTTAGATACGTTTGTATTTGGTCGTCCATTTGTGTTTCATTTTAATTTGTCACTCCTGTTTGTTCGTTTGCTTGATAAAGGCCTTGTTGGTCGAAACGTTGCTGTATTTTGTCATTGTTTTTGTAATTTGTAAAACTACAGTACTTTGTAATTACGTGTTTTGACAAAATATCTAGCAAGATTCGTGCACGATTTTTTTAAAATTAAATATTTGAAGAGTATAAGCAAGAGGATAAAAAACATGGCAAAGGTTGAGAGGACATGAGTGAAACTAAAAATTAAATGATGAAAAAGACAAACTTACAGAGTTTTCTGAAGTTCTTAAGCCTGTGTATCTGTCCTGCTCTAGAAGCCAAGCATTGTCATCGTCTGTAGATCTCTTTAACATCATTGAGTTAGTCGGGGACAAACAGTCAGCCATGTTATTTGGGAGTTTCTCGTGATGTTTATTACTTTGATCCCCTTGACTGCAGTAGGAGACAGCTTCACAGCCTGATGATGTTTTATTCAAGGGAATGCTATTATCTTGTCGTGAGAAGCGATCGTTCAAGATCAATGTAGTCATATCTTGTTCTACAGTTGAGCTAACTTGTATTGTCTTCATGACGACACCGCCCTCGTCAGCTGATAACTCCGTTTTCAAACTCCAGGAATCGGCATCAATAATTTGATATTTATTTGAGTAATGTTTCTTATCCCTGACCGAGTATCTCAAGTCTGTAAGAGATTTACAATGAGACTTTGAACTTCTAAGTAAACATTCATTGGTCATCGCATCATTCTCCATCTTCTTCTTCTTCTTTACTAGAGAAAGAGGTTGATCAATATCTGAACACCGGTTTAGTTGTCCAAATTGTCTAATTTGAGCTAGAGGATTTGTTTCTCCGAAAGGAAACATAAAACAGCCTTTGTTTGAGGTTCCGGAAAAATCCGGCACATCGTCGTACATAGAGTATGGTGCCCGACGTTGCGGCATGAGATTAGACGTCCAGCTTCCCGTGTCTTGGATTCTAGATTGATCCTGCCGTGAAGATCCAATTTTCCACTGGTCCAAAAAGGGTGGTAGAAAACTTCTGAAAACTTGTTTTTTCTCTAAATAAGCTACCAGTTTGATAGTCTCTGGGCACACAGTCTCTGACTTTACTCATTAAAAACTCTGCTTTTTGGGCGCTTCTAGTGGTGAACTGTTAAATAAGCCTGCTTCATCGGGTTTGCCTTCATCCTCAGATTCTGTGAAAATCAGTATAAACATGTTTAGATTTTACTAACAAACATCTTACATCCTACAAGACCTTCATATTAAAGAGCATTAGCTCATAAATAACATCATGTTCCGGAAGATGAAATATTTTTGTCACATTAAACACCACAGCGGTCTAAAGAGAAAGGTAATGGAAGGCATGATTCCTGGAACACGAGCCAGGTGACGACCAAAACGAAGGTGGCAACAGGACATCAAAGAAACCTTGAACATGAGGAAAGAAGAGGCCGGAGAACTTGCAAAGAGACAGAGACCCTTTTCATGCGGCTGTCATGAATGCGACGTTCCGCAAGGGACAAGCTACTACTTGAGCAAACCTTGGGTAAAAAAAAATCAATGTAGTTGTTTTTGACAGCTCAGAGTCGACCAATATTGTGTAATTTTTTTACAATGAATGGTATGCCATATTATTGTATTAGCCCCTATTTTAAAAAAACAAATAATAAATCCCTATTATATAGTACAAGAACATGACGGTATCTCTAACCATGAGCATTCACAAGTTAAGGCAAAGGAGTTCCTCCTTATTTTTGATAACACATTGTGATTGCTTTTTGCTCTAACAGTATGTGGCGTTTGGATGCTCTTACGCTGAATACTTTTAAGCTCACTTGTATATTATCCTAAGTACTTAGAATACGTAAACACGTGGTATCAAATTATCATATACGTAAGTTTCTTTTTTAGATTCTATTCTCTTCATCAAGAAGGTTATCAAGATACTTGCATCTCTAATTATTCACTTCTCTAAGTTGCATACGTGCACAAACATTTCATGAAACACTCATATAAAGTATTATTTAAAAAATACACACAATTAAAATAAACATTACTTAACGCTGAAACTTCAAAGAATGTCACATCCAACCGATTCCTCCTACTGGAACTGGTTCTTCTAAACTACTTAAATTACACCGTTTTAATGCACCGATCGCTCCACTGTTCAACACTAATTTTTTTAATTATCTATCCGATGTCCTTGAAATTTATCAGTCTATCTCTACACACAAGATTTCACGTTTTAGATTCAAACTGCAGCCCTTCAAAATCCGACTGTCTACCAGTTAACTTGAAGCTCGAGTTAATTGACGAAATAGAACTGGATCGTCGTCTCTCACTAAACCAAAGGCAACTGACAAATGACCCACGTGGTAACTATTGCTCTGAACAGTTCAAATCAAGCTGAGTGATGATTAAATGCGCCGACGTCCTCAAAGAACGACATCGTAGAACGAAAGTCTAATGAAAGACTATGTCAACCTAGGATGAAAGTTCTTCTGCCACGTGGTTGATAGCTACCGATCTGCAGTGGTTAACACAAGCTGAGACTTGGCGGAACTTGACATAATTATCTGTCGTCACGTGATGACAACCAGCTCTCTGACACGTTATATCCACGCTGAGTGATATAATAAATATGACGAGGTTGACACTCTGGTATATATCAAACCTAACAAACTCAGCTTTACTTTATCTAACACTTCGTTAATTTATTATAATATGTTCCTACTACCTGTATCACTTTCCTGTCTGCCCGAATCTTCTATTATGTTCCGGTGGTTCTCTGTCGTTCTTTCTTTGTCTTGGGTTCTATGTCGTCTTTCTCGTCATCCTCGTGTGCTGACAAAGTCCCACCTTATATAGCACCCTCATCCGGAAATTGGATTGTCCAATCACCAGCCTGCTGCCCCATCTGGTCGTAAATTTCCGGTCACATGTTATTCGCCTACCTCTGAAACCAAGGGCGGCAATTTTGCGTATCGCCTCTGCTACCATGTTACATTGCAAACTAAATATGATTTAAACATTTGTAACAAGTTAATAGTTCTATACATGGAACCCGCAATCGAAATCTGATCTGAATATGGTCTTCTCCATTTCCACAAATAAACTACCAATTACATTTTTTTTTTTATTCATGTTTCGCCCCTGCAAAATTGTTATGCACACCCATGACTACCTACGTCACTATTCAAGAACTAGATAGTACTAACCTGTGTCCTGAGAATGTAGTCTTTTAGGCTTCTCCCTGTTGTAGAATACATATAAGATTGTAAATAAATGTAAGGAATGTAAGAGAAATGTAAGGAAACTATTCACAAAAGTGCATTGACAAAATGGGGTCCTCTGTCAGAGATAATGCGTCACGCATACTTAACATGATTCATTTTACTGTCGGCATTCCCATTATAGCAATACATATCATTTTCATTTAGTATGTCATTAACAGAACGTCGCCTTCACATCATAGCCCGTCTGAAAGAATACAGTTTTCACGCCTTCTTCATTGTCGTGTGCAAAGTTGGAGAGAATACCACTGATTTGAAATTTCGAACATGGCACCAACTGTGTAGGAAGCTAGTACACTAATCACTCTGCTATTGCGGCTGTATCATGCAGTCATACAGTGTGAAATATTAATTTTAGGTCCAAATACATAGTTAGAACACTGGTTTCTTAATGAGATCAAATCATAGTAACACTGTGTCTAAAGCGAGGGCTCAAATATATAGTTAGATCACTTTAGTCAGGAGTTCAATACATAGTTAGAACACTGGTTTCTTAATCAAGTAGACGAGAGTTCAAATACCTAGTTAGAACACTGGTTTCTTAATCAAGTAGACGAGAGTTCAAATACATAGTTAGAACACTGGTTTCTTAATCAAGTAGACGAGGGCTCAAATACATAGTTAGAACACTGGTGTCTTAATCAAGTGAAGGCCAAAACTAGTTAGATCACTGGTTTCTTAGTCAAGTAGACGATAGTTCAAATACATAGTTAGAACACTGGTTTCTTAATCAAGTAGACGAGAGTTCAAATATATAGTTAGAACACTGGTTTCTTAATCAAGTAGAAGAGGGTTCAAATACCTAGTTAGAACACTGGTTTCTTAACCTGTTTAATTTTTACCTCTTTTTTTATATTTTGCTTTGCATCCTTAGTTAGTATTATGTTTTAGTTAATTAAGTTTGTTTGTGTACATGTTTGTTCTTGATAATGGTCTAAGCATCGAAACGTCGAGTGTTATTTATTTTAATATTTTATAATTAATTTTTCACTATCTTATGTAATACTGCCTATACCTGTCTTCGTTCAATCGCTTAATCAAGTAGACGAAGGTTCAAATCGTCGTAGGGTTTTAGTTTTTCTAGCACATGCAACCATAGAAATATAAAGGATTTAAATATGAAAGATTGACTTCATTGCACCGAGTTTTACCCAATATGGCTCAATACCACAATGGTAGCTATCTGCCGAATATTGCACAAAGCACGAACTCCACAACTCCGGCAACAATCCTAGAGATCTCTGGAACAAATGCATTTGTGAACAGAATGTCTCGATCCGGATTTCAAACCTATGATCTTCGGAACGTAAATCAACGGCTTAACCACTAAGCCACAGAGACCTCGAATCAAGGCTTAACCAAAGCCACAGAGACCTCGAACAACGGCTTAACCACAACCGACCGAGATCGAATCAATAGCTGAAATAACATATGAGACAATGTATTATTAAACAACGAAGAAAAGAACCGTGAAAGCTGAAAAATTAACATAAACCAAAGAGATAATCAATCTGATAACACAAAGCAAGAGACCTGAATAACGAAAACCATGCCACATCTCAATCAACGGTCTTCCGAAACTATGGCCCAGAAAGCAGTCGAAAGCTCCACTTCTGTGAACTGGTCCGTCAGAATCACGCTTTAGATCCACTAGCACCAGTCCTTCAGTCTCTCCACTCTTCTTCCAGACCATTCCCACCTAAATTAGCTTCAAGCCTCATATGGATTGCGAATCAACGCTTACATTCTGACTAGAGACTCATAACGGTTAACTTCATGCACCGAGAGATGTTCAATCAAGGTGCTTGACTCACTACCAATCCAAGCGTCCAGCGACTAACCGCCAGTTCCACTTTGTTGCAGAGCTCTCGAATCAACGCTTAACCTGTTCATCTCTGACTCGAATCGCAAACCGACTCATCACAGTAGTTGACGTGATCGGTTTAACCGAAAATCTTTTGCAGGACTCTTGAACGTTAAAATCAACTCTATCCATGTGGCCTCTGAATGGACGGCATTAACCCAGCTATCAGATCCTCCAACAACGCTTAAGCCCAGCCAAGAAGCTCGTATCTAATTGACGCGTAGAGATTCAGTCATCCGCGCACGAAACCCCCTAACCCAGAGATCAACTCAACGATCACCATAAGCCAGAGGTAGTTTCACTCGAACGTAAAGCATTAGTCACGCACAAAACCTCCATTTCGCTTAACCTCTTTAATGCCAACCTTAATCAACTGTTGCAGACCAGAAGCAATTGTATCTCTGTCCATCGATATCCTAAACTCTTCGAGACTTGAATCACGGCTCCATAATCCAAGACTCTCGAATCAACGGCTTAATCCACTGCCACAGAGATTCGAATCAACGGCTTAACCACTAAGCCACAGAGACCTCGAATCAACGGCTTAACCACTAAGCCACAGAGACCTCGAATCAACGGCTTAACCACTAAGCCACAGAGACCTCGAATCGCATATACATATATACATGAAATAAAATATTGATGACAATGTATTATTTCGAAACAACAGAAGAAGAAAAGTAACCGTGAAAGCTAGAAAAACTATAACATTAGCATTATGAAGAGAGCTTAATAAGTCATTTCAAATGATAAACAAAGGGAAATAAGTAATCCTATAATATCCAGAAAATGGACATGATTCATCATCATCAAGTAACTTGTCCCTTCCGAAACTTGGCCCCATGAAAGCAGTCCTGAAAATGAACTCTGTTCTGTGGAACTTGGTCGGCGTCAGCAGCAGTCATTCTCAGATCGTCAATGTCATCTTGCACCCATCGTCCTCTAGGTCTTCCTCCCATTCTTCTTCCAGGCACCATTCCATCCTAAATTACCTTCTCTAGGCCCTCATATCGTTTGATGTGTCCGAAATATTTAATTTTCCTTGACTGTATCAGTTTCAGTTTGGAATATCTTCATTGCACTCCGGACATGTTCATAGGTGCTCCGATCTCCTTCGCAATATCTCCAACAGCGTCCAGCGACTAACCGTACCAGTTCGATTTTGATTGATGAGCCTACTCATACCTGTTATGCTGTTCTTTTCTTGCTACTCCAATCTTCAAACCGAGCTCCTTCAATCTAGTAGTTGACGTTGATTGGTTTAAATGAAAATCTTTTTGCGGCCACACTCTATGAGGGCGTTCAAAATATCAACTCTATCCATTGGCTGGCCCTCTGATATGGTGGCAGAGCCACCCAGCTTGCTGCTCTCTCATTGCCAACGACACCCATGTGCCCCGGAACGAAGATAAGTGTGATTCTGCAAATTGTTGACGCTTGTAGTGATTCAGTCCATTGCCTGCGCACCGAACCAGCCTCTACCTTGCAGATCATACTCAATGAATCACTCAGAATGCACGCATGAGTGTAGTTTTGCGACTCTAGCCAACGTAAAGCATTAGTCACCGCCAGTACCTCCATTGTTTCCTTGACTGTATGCTCTTTAATAGCCAACTCTCTTTAATATCAATCTGTTGCAGGACAGAAGCATTTGTTATCTTCTCTGTCCATGATATTCTAAGTACTCTTCTGTAGCATTCGTTATCTTCTCTGTCCATGATATTCTAAGTACTCTTCTGTAGCATTCGTTATCTTCTCTGTCCATGATATTCTAAGTACTCTTCTGTAGCATTCGTTATCTTCTCTGTCCATGATATTCTAAGTACTCTTCTGTAGCATTTGTATTAAACGGCATTAAGTTAACATGGACATGAATGATTAAGTTAACATAATAATACATTTGATGTTACCTTTTGTTTGAACTGAAACGAAATCCGTTAGCAAAAGGATTGTGCTCTATTTTCATCTGAGTTATTCTGACATTTTGGTACTGCGTGACAGCAACAAAAGCTGTTTCCGGCTGATGTATCTTGACCTTCATTGAGCCGTTCAGTTCAGAAATGACTAAACTCATAACGTACTTCCTCATAGACTGCAGGACTACCTGACAAATGTTGAATGAGTGAACATAAAATATTGCTTAAGTTTGATAACTAGAGGTAAAATTATTCTTCGATATAAATACTAGACTGACACATGATTGTGTTTGTATGAAAATAGAGAATCAAATAATATTCGTCGCCTGGCACTAATCTAGCCTATCGACAAGTCTGATTCTTGCTTGCAAAGATAGATAAAAAATAAATGAAATAAATGAAATAGAGAATGGACAGAAATTCTAGACATTTACTTAACTTTAGAGATGGTGCAAATAAGATTCAGACTTTCATCAACAAATGTCTTCAGCATATTCTCAAACTGAGATAGCTGTTACTCCAGGTGTTACTCATATATATCATGTACTGTTCTTCTCCATGTCGTTTTGGATCCTCCCGTTTTTGTTTACAAGCTGGTGTTAACTCAGTGCATTTTCGTGACAATTTATATCCCTATTACGCGTCCCATTCATCTTTAGTGTTTAATTTATATAATGGTGTTCATATTTGCAGACTGACGTTATGTAAGCAGTTCTTGATTAAAGATAGGTTTTGGCCAAAACATATGCAAGATCTTTTGCAGACAAGTTGTACGGAAGTTGAAGAGTTTGGACATATCTTGTTCTGTCATTCTTCAGCTTTCTGATCAGTATAGTAAAGTTGATAGCAGACAGAAGCGGTATATATTAATCTTGGTTCGGATGCTGTATTGGGATGATTTCCAGATTGAATGCTCAAACAAGAATGAGAAAAATAAGACTTTTTGGACATATAAAAATACACAAAATGTTAAAGAAGAGTGTTATGGAAGAATGCATCATGGCAAAGAATAGAAGAGGAATCATCCGGAGATGATAGAGACAGCTGCAGAGGCAGGACATTTATTAAAATGTTATTTGGCCTCGGGTTTTTTTTTTCCTAATTCTTAAAAATCATATTTTGTACTAGTAGCTACTGTAAACTTTGCTACAGATGATAGAGCGGTTTTATGTTGTAAACATGCCCCCGTCAGCCCAGTGTGTTCGTAGCTCCAGCGTGTTCATAGCGCGTTGGACTACGGGTGACAAGTCCTCTGTGAGTGCGGGTTCAACTCCGCGGACTGGCAGATAAGCCACCGATTCCCCAGATTTACGGTGTTCGTGGCACCGAACCGAAGGGTTACGATGTCCATGACACCGAGCCGAAGAGCTTTCAGCTCAAGTGCTTCTGGATAGGAGGGAAAAAAAAAGAAATGTTGTAAACAGGACATCAACCACATCGTGAATGTGAACGTTCACATTCAACCACGTTTATCACCTCAGACACGTCCCACGCCACAACTTTTCCTTTTTTTTTTACTATGATATGCTAATAATGTATAAGTCACTTTCTTTATCATAATAAAATGTAGCGTTGTTTTTCTAACTATCGATCCGTGTTATTAATTTCTTACCGTTCCAAACGCGTCCACATTATTTGAGATCTTCATACCAGAAAACGAAATAGGCTCTCTCATCCAATGAAGTCCAGTGTTGGGGGAAAATGGATGCAGAAAAGTACTTCTACCTGGTACCGGGGTAGGATAGAAAAGAGCACGTTCTTTCGATGATAACCATTCACCATTGCAGAATTTGTGCATCTGAAATTAATCATATCGCATAGTTTTATATAAAGAACTTTTCAAGAATATGACTTAACATTGTTTAACATATATTTAATAATATTATAAAGATAGTAACAATACAGAAGTGGGCGTCTGTAGCTTAAGCTGTGGTGAGCTCAATCGCAACCCAAACGTACCTGGTTCAAACTCCGCGGCGGGTAGGTTTGGAAGCAAATTAGTTCCCTTGGATTTTTACGAAAGGTAAAAATATACCTTCCCGCTCAGAAAGCAATGGCAAACTACTGAACGTATAAGTGATGCCTAGAAAATCAACGACTCCTTTACTGTGGTTGATGGCTACGTCCTGTAAAGGATATGTCACATAACGACTTTTGATAATCCCGAATTGTTAACAACGCGCAAGACACATAGAATTAGAGTTTAGGTTGATACGTTGTCTGGGCTTTGGCGTTGAGTTTAGGTTGATACGTTGTCTGGGCTTTGGTGTGAGTTTGGGTTGATACGTTGTCTGGGCTTTGGTGTGAGTTTGGCGATACGTTGTCTGGGCTTTGGGTGTAGTTTGGGTTGATACGCTGTCTAGGCTTTGGTGTTGAGTTTAGGTTGATACGTTGTCTGGGCTTTGGTGTGAGTTTAGGTTGATACGTTGTCTGGGCTTTGGTGTGAGTTTGGGTTGATACGTTGTCTGGGCTTTGGTGGGAGTTTGGGTTGATACGTTGTCTGGGCTTTGGTGTGAGTTTGGGTTGATACGCTGTCTAGGCGTTGGTGTGAGTTTGGGTTGATACGTTGTCTGGGCTTTGGTGGGAGTTTGGGTTGATACGCTGTCTAGGTTTTGGTGTTGAGTTTGGGTTGATACGCTGTCTAGGTTTTGGTGTTGAGTTTGGGTTGATACGTTGTCTGGGCTTTGGTGTGAGTTTGGGTTGATACGCTGTCTAGGCGTTGGTGTGAGTTTGCGTTGATACGCTGTCTAGGCGTTGGTGTAAGTTTGGGTTGATACGTTGTCTGGGCTATGTGGTGATTTATCGCCCCTCCTGGTCGCGGTTGTTGTGTCCCACACTGTTCGAGGAACTGTAATCACACATGAAGTTGTGCACATATATCTGACTCGAAAAATGATGACGGCTCTAACCAAACGTTCACACTTTTGCCTCACAGATACATCATCATTAAATAGCTTGTACTGAGCAGAATTTTGTCTCCTTAACAGTCCTTCGTAATTTTTCTCCCTCGTAGGCCAGATGTCCCGCCTCTGCAGCCGTCATGCACAAACCATCAGTTATATCCTAAATCCATCTCATCTGTGGTCTTCCTCTTCTCCTATTTGCAGGGTTGCTTCCTTCTATGATGGTTTTCTCCTCCCTTCGTGTCTATATGTCCAAAATACTTCAATTTTCTCATTCTTATTTGTAGCATCGGCAAGTTTTACAGATACATGTCACAATATTAACGACTTCATTGGTCACAATTATATCTTGTGTTCTTCCACTACATGGCGCATGAATCCTTGCTCTCGAATATGCAAGATCATAGACATAATTCTAAATATATGAAAAGGTAAACATCAAATGACTGAACATAAGAAATAGTGTTGAGGGAGAGATCGAGCACTTATAGACTAATTGGTTCGACGTGCAGTGATGATGATCCGACGACTAAACTAAACTAAACAAAATAGTGTATGAAGGTGTAAAATGCGTAGAGATCAAATGGCTGGACATACTTAAGAAATGGTGTGTGGGAAATATAAAATACTAGAGATCAAATGGCTGGACATACTTAAGAAATGGTGTGTGGGGAATATAAAATACTAGAGATCAAATGGCTGGACATACTTAAGAAATGGTGTGTGGGAAATATAAAATACTAGAGATCAAATGGCTGGACATACTTAAGAAATGGTGTGTGGGGAATATAAAATACTAGAGATCAAATGGCTGGACATACTTAATAAATGGTGTGTGGGGAATATAAAATACTAGAGATCAAATGGCTGGACATACTTAAGAAATGGTGTGTGGGGAATATAAAATACTAGAGATCAAATGGCTGGACATACTTAAGAAATGGTGTGTGGGGAATATAAAATACTAGAGATCAAATGGCTGGACATACTTAATAAATGGTGTGTAGGGAATATAAAATACTAGAGATCAAATGGCTGGACATACTTAAGAAATGGTGTGTGGGGAATATAAAATACTAGAGATCAAATGGCTGGACATACTTAATAAATGGTGTGTGGGGAATATAAAATACTAGAGATCAAATGGCTGGACATACTTAAGAAATGGTGTGTGGGGAATATAAAATACTAGAGATCAAATGGCTGGACATACTTAAGAAATGGTGTGTGGGAAATATAAAATACTAGAGATCAAATGGCTGGACATACTTAATAAATGGTGTGTAGGGAATATAAAATACTAGAGATCAAATGGCTGGACATACTTAAGAAATGGTGTGTGGGAAATATAAAATACTAGAGATCAAATGGCTGGACATACTTAAGAAATGGTGTGTGGGAAATATAAAATACTAGAGATCAAATGGCTGGACATACTTAAGAAATGGTGTGTGGGAAATATAAAATACTAGAGATCAAATGGCTGGACATACTTAAGAAATGGTGTGTGGGAAATATAAAATACTAGAGATCAAATGGCTGGACATACTTAAGAAATGGTGTGTGGGGAATATAAAATACTAGAGATCAAATGGCTGGACATACTTAAGAAATGGTGTGTGGGAAATATAAAATACTAGAGATCAAATGGCTGGACATACTTAAGAAATGGTGTGTGGGGAATATAAAATACTAGAGATCAAATGGCTGGACATACTTAAGAAATGGTGTGTGGGAAATATAAAATACTAGAGATCAAATGGCTGGACATACTTAAGAAATGGTGTGTGGGGAATATAAAATACTAGAGATCAAATGGCTGGACATACTTAAGAAATGGTGTGTGGGAAATATAAAATACTAGAGATCAAATGGCTGGACATACTTAAGAAATGGTGTGTGGGAAATATAAAATACTAGAGATCAAATGGCTGGACATACTTAAGAAATGGTGTGTGGGAAATATAAAATACTAGAGATCAAATGGCTGGACATACTTAAGAAATGGTGTGTGGGAAATATAAAATACTAGAGATCAAATGGCTGGACATACTTAAGAAATGGTGTGTGGGAAATATAAAATACTAGAGATCAAATGGCTGGACATACTTAAGAAATGGTGTGTGGGAAATATAAAATACTAGAGATCAAATGGCTGGACATACTTAAGAAATGGTGTGTGGGGAATATAAAATACGTAGAGATCAAATGGCTGGACATACTTAAGAAATGGTGTGTGGGAAATATAAAATACTAGAGATCAAATGGCTGGACATACTTAAGAAATGGTGTGTGGGGAATATAAAATACGTAGAGATCAAATGGCTGGACATACTTAAGAAATGGTGTGTGGGAAATATAAAATACTAGAGATCAAATGGCTGGACATACTTAAGAAATGGTGTGTGGGAAATATAAAACAAAATACTAGAGATCAAATGGCTGGACATACTTAAGAAATGTGTGTGGAAATATAAAAAAATACTAGAGATCAAATGGCTGGACATACTTAAGAAATGGTGTGGGAGAATATAAAATACTAGAGATCAAATGGCTGGACATACTTAAGAAATGGTGTGTGGGGAATATAAAATACTAGAGATCAAATGGCTGGACATACTTAAGAAATGGTGTGTGGGAAATATAAAATACTAGAGATCAAATGGCTGGACATACTTAAGAAATGGTGTGTGGGAAATATAAAATACTAGAGATCAAATGGCTGGACATACTTAAGAAATGGTGTGTGGGAAATATAAAATACTAGAGATCAAATGTACAGGAACTTACAGTGGATCCACAGAATGTATTCTGGAAAATCATACAGCTTTCTGGTCAAGGTCGCTAAGCGATACGTTGGAGCTGAAACACTTGTTGATTAAAAATAACTAGATTGTAATAAATTAATTATATGCTATGTTTTCTGGTTAATGTTCAAGTCATATCAACAGTCATAATTAATTATAGTTATTGTTTTCTGGTTAATGTTCGTCATATCACACAAGTCATATAATTATATGTTATCGTTTTCTGGTTAATGTTCAAGTCATATCACACAAAGTCATAATTAATTATATGTTATCGTTTTCTGGTTAATGTTCAAGTCATATCACACACAGTCATAATTAATTATATGTTATTGTTTTCTGGTTAACGTTCAAGTCATATCACACAGAGTCATGATAACTGAAATATTCAGACAGTAGTCTATTAAACTAGTTATTTATTTCGATAAATTTTTTAACACATGATAACAGATTGAATTGATTCGACCCTCATCGTTGCACGTCCGCGAATAACTAAGTGTAATCCAATCCCTTTCTTACACATGCAGATTTTGGCGGCAGTGCACGAACTTTGTAGCAACGGCGAGGGCCCCCATGTCATCTTAAAGATTGGAAATTGTGTAGGAATTTTATGAACTTTACCTGGGCAGAAGCTTTACAGTCTACTCATCGATTTGCAACTGACAAGTGTACTTTAAGGTACTCAACGTACACATAGGACCTCCGTTTTATTGTCTGTGTCTGATAGAACTGGGGACTCGACCTCACCTATATTGAAATCTGGGATCTCTGGAAGCATATTCTGAACGCTCAACGTGGACAACGAGCTGAGTACCACTTGCCCCTTACCTCTATGCCATAGAGACCCCCCACACATAACAAAACCTCTATAGCATAGAGATCACCACACATAACAAAACCTCTATACCATAGAGACCACCACACATAACAAAACCTCTATAGCATAGAGACCCCCCACACATAACAAAACCTCTATACCATAGAGACCCCCACACATAACAAAACCTCTATACCATAGAGATCACCCACACATAACAAAACCTCTATACCATAGAGACCACCCACACATAACAAAACCTCTATAACATAGAGATCACCACACATAACAAAACCTCTATACCATAGAGACCACCACACATAACAAAACCTCTATAGCATAGAGACCACCCACACATAAAAAACCTCTATACCATAGAGACCCCCACACATAACAAAACCTCTATACCATAGAGACCCCCACACATAACAAAACCTCTATACCATAGAGACCCCCACACATAACAAAACCTCTATAGCATAGAGACCCCACACATAACAAAACCTATACATAGAGACCCCCACACATAACAAAACCTCTATACATAGAGACCCCACACATAACAAAACCTCTATAGCATAGAGACCCCCACATAACAAAACCTCTATACATAGAGACCCCACACATAAACAAAACCTCATACCATAGAGACCACACATAACAAAACCTCTATACAGAGACACACATAACAAAACCTCTATACCATAGAGACCCCCACACATAACAAAACCTCTATACCATAGAGACCCCCCACACATAACAAAACCTCTATACCATAGAGACCCCCCACACATAACAAAACCTCTATACCATAGAGACCCCCCACACATAACAAAACCTCTATACCATAGAGACCCCACACATAACAAAACCTCTATCAGAGACCCACACATAACAAAACCTCTATACATAGAGATCCCACACATAACAAAACCTCTATATCATAGAGACCCCACACATAACAAAACATCTATACATAGAGACCCCACACATAACAAAACCTCTATAGCATAGAGACCCCCCACACATAACAAAACCTCTATACCATAGAGACCACCACACATAACAAAACCTCTATAGCATAGAGACCACCACACATAACAAACATCAGAAAACGAATGACAATGTGTTGCTTCTGTTAGGTTAAGAGCAAGGTTTAAACATATATCAACATGCAATACTGATGGGGAAAAGAAAGAGTATTACAACATTAAACGTGGATCAACATCGAAACTAATAAATACTAGTAGAAAAAAAGGTTGCGCAGAGACATGATCGCATACGACATATGACTAAATAGATACTGTACATTGTCTATATCATACCCATAATTAATATGATAATTGTTTACGACCTGTTCACAAGAATTAATTGTCTTCCATTTATTAAAATGACATTTTCTTCTACCTTTCTATATAACTTAAACAGAGGGAAGCAACTCGAGTTTGACTGATAACTATGAGTCAGAATACATATTCTAATTACCTTCCCTTCTTGGTTATGATCATTTCAGTACCTTGTTCCTGAAATTTCAGCCACAGGTCAGCGTCCATTAAGTAAGTTGTGACTTCTTTATGATGGTTACGAACACATCCGCTGTTAAGAGGACAACATAACATGAAATAATTGCATTGTTCTACGATATGAGACGACAATGTAAGGGAAATAATCGAATAAAAACTGGAAACATGTATCTTGTACTGTGACAGACACAGATTTGGTCCGATTTGCAAAAACTAATAATAAGAGGAAGAGACGAAGAGAATGTGCTCTACGACAGAGAGAAAGTGTCTACGCAGAATGCTTGGGATTACAAGAAGAGACTGGTTGAGAAATGAAGACATCAGGAAAAAGGGTACAACATCAATACTGAACTTCATCAAGAAACAACAAATTAAATGGTTCGGCTACATATGCAGATTACCAACAGACAATGCATTTCAAAGAGCACTGTTGCTAGGATGCAATGGATACAAAGCAAAAGGCCGGCTGATCAAAAGGTGGACCTCAGAGATAACAGAGGCGACGAAAGACCTATTTATGAAGCGCACATAAGGGCTCGTTCTTTCTTATCCTGATGCTGTGAGGCAAAACAGTATTGGAGAAAATAAAAAAAGATGAATTAAATAAGGCCTCGCTGTTTTCATACATATTTATTCATATTATTCGTCTGCTGCATTTGCTCTACATCAGCAACTTGTGAAACCACGCTTTGTGGTTTCAATGTGATTTATCTCTTAAAGCGCGAGTTCGTTGTGCCAGGTGCCTGCATACCCTTATGCAAGCACATCCAGTTTCTGCATTCCATTTATTCGGGCTACCTTCCCAATTGTATTCAAACGAAGCTTGAGAACTGTCAGAATGTTGGTATATACACTCAAGTGTTCCGTGTGTGCTCATCGTTGTTTTTTTTTAAATAACTAAAAATGCGTTAACTACAATCAGCAATCGCCATTTACTTGTTAACAAAATCTGACTTAACCCTTTTATGCATGTATTTTTGGGATGAATATCGTCTTGACCGCCACCTTGACTACACAGTAGTAATACAAGTTAATTTACCGCTCTGGTAAGACACGCAAGTCATTAGCAGTAGACTGTGTGCGTCAGGTCAAGAAACACGCATGTGTAGCTATGAAACGAACGAATAATAGTTGTCCACTATAGTGAACACAATGCGTGAAAGGGTTAATAAAGACTTCTACTCGTGCCCTGCTGATTTTGTGTGTTTCTTCATCATTATTTGTTATTGCTGGACGAAAAAAAGATGATGATGATTGACAATAAAGAATATATGACTATGACGATGAAATAAGTGATTTGGTTGATATAATGGTAAATGCATTAAATAATATTGATAGCGTTAATGATATCTGTTTACCTGTATAATCGTTTTCCCACTGACATCTTTGCTTGTATAGACGGTGGGAGCTCCTGCAGATATTCTGAGGTAACTTCTGTGTTGTATTTAGTGAGATGTTCAGTTTTGGAGTAGTCCTTATCTTCTTGCGTCGTCTGCTGTATCGATTCATTGACGATTTGTAAATCTGACGGACTGGACTCTATTTATAGAATATAAACAAATATTTAGTATTTATGTTGTCAAGTTTTCTAGCTTTGTGTGGATATTGTGATTTTTAAAAATATATTAATTGTTGATCTTAGTTGAAATTTTATAGTATCTTTCCTTCATGGCTTCAATATCATTCTTCTTCTTCTGTGCATATATGTTCTTCTTCTTCTTCTGTGATCATATATTTCTTCTTCTTCTTCTGTGATCATATTCTTCTTCTCTTCTTCTTCTGTGATCATATATCTTCTTATTCTTCTTCTTCTGTGTCATATATGTTCTTTCTTTTCTTCTTCTGTGTCATATATGTTCTTATTCTTATTCTTCTTGGGCATATATGTTCTTATTCTTATTCTTCTGTGTCATAATGTTCTATTCTTTTCTTCTGTGGTCATATATGTTCTTCTTCTTCTTCTTCTGTGGTCATATATGTTCTTTCTTCTTCTTCTTCTTTTTCTGTGATCATATTGTTCTTCTTTCTATTCTTCTGTGATCATATATTTCTTATTTTATTCTTCTGTGATCATATATGTTCTTATTCTTCTTCTTCTGTGATCATATAGTTCTTATTCTTTTCTTCTGTGGTCATATATGTTCTTATTCTTCTTCTTCTGTGATCATATATGTTCTTATTCTTCTTCTTATTCTTCTGTGATCATATATGTTCTTATTCTTATTCTTCTGTGGCCATATATGTTCTTATTATTCTTCTTGCTTTTGTCGGCTATGAATTCAGGCGTAGTCAGGGCGCTTTGTATGGCGCTTTTTACTGATTTTTGTGTGAAGGCATGCTTTCTGTATTATTATCAGTGCCCCACGCCATAGAGGCATGCCTTCTTGCCGGGCTATTTTTATCATTTTAATATCATATTAATGTTATTTTAATGTTATTTTAATAAACGTAAGACAGTTTAAACTTGTAATCAGGCCGCATACAAATATCACATTAATTGCCAGGATGACATAGGAAATGTACAGTATCTATTTAGTCATATGTTGTATGCGATCATGTCTCTGTACAACTTTTATATTTTGTTAATTGTTCATTTAAGGATCATCATCATCACACATCGGGCACCTCCATACTCACATACAGGTGCGCTCGCGTTAGATCTCAAACATATCGTAATAGCGAAGTCTATTGCCATTTCCAGGTCGAGGATGGGGCTACGTGTCTTCTGAAGTAGGTTCACGTACTCTGGTCAAATATGAATTGTAGATTATTTCAAATTGAGAAGTTTTGAAATATGCTTTCATTAGCTTAACATCATGTCCCAAGTGGATATATGTGTATATGACGTAGAGAGAGAGAGTCGATAGAGCTGACCAATCAGAGTGATGTGGCACATATATATATGCAATAAGTTGGTTTGTTTACTAATGTTTTCTTCCACGTGACCAGACATTTTATAGCATTTTGTTAGCTCGAAGTGCCTTTAAATTTACTTGCTTGGTATTTCATAGGGACTATTAGTGCCATTTGTTGTTCTATCCTATCCTGATGAGAAAGCAGAGCCGCTTGGTCCGCAACTGCTTATTCGTCCAGTATAACCTAGATCGGAGCTATCATTCTCTTTCTGGAGGTTGTTCCCTCTTTCCCCCGTCTGCTATCAGTTGATGCTTCTGGGTTTGATGTTTCTTTGGCCAAGGTGACACACATAAAATAAGTTCTTAATGTTATGTCTAGACTACATATCAAATCTAATGTTATGTCTAGACTACATATCAAATCTAATGTTATGTCTAGACTACATATCAAATCTAATGTTATGTCTAGACTACATATCAAATCTAATGTTATGTCTAGACTACATATCAAATCTAATGTTATGTCTAGACTACATATCAAATCTAATGTTATGTCTAGACTACATATCAAATCTAATGTTATGTCTAGACTACATATCAAATCTAATGTTATGTCTAGACTACATATCAAATCTAATGTTATGTCTAGACTACATATCAAATCTAATGTTATGTCTAGACTACATATCAAATCTAATGTTATGTCTAGACTACATATCAAATCTAATGTTATGTCTAGACTACATATCAAATCTAATGTTATGTCTAGACTACATATCAAATCTAATGTTATGTCTAGACTACATATCAAATCTAATGTTATGTCTAGACTACATATCAAATCTAATGTTATGTCTAGACTACATATCAAATCTAATGTTATGTCTAGACTACATATCAAATCTAATGTTATGTCTAGACTACATATCAAATCTTCATTTCAAATTTACAAACACGATATCTACAAACACTAAAATTTCCCAAACACTAAATTTACAAAGCACTAACTTTACAAAACACGAACTTTACAAAACACGAACTTTACAAAACACTAAATTTACACAACATTCAAATTTACAAAACTCAAATTTACAAAACTCAAATTTACAAAACTCAAATTTACAAAACTCAAATTTACAAAACATTTACTTTACAAAACATTTACTTTACAAAATACTTACTTTACAAAACACAAAATTTACAAAACACAAAAATTTACAAAACACAAAATTTACAAAACACTAAATTTACAAAACACTAAATTTACAAAACACTAAATTTGCAAACACCAAATTTACAATCACTAAATTTTCTATTACTATGCCTTCCTTACAGTACGTATTGAATTTTCTTCGTCACTATATCTTTATTTCCTTTAGTCTCTTGCCGACCGATATTCGTCTTACGGCTACTAGTTTTGCCATGGTTACTTTAAAGAAAACCCGCTTTTGTTCTCATCGAAATTTTCTTTTACATGTCAGCGACTTAGGGTTATTCCCAAAGGCTTTACCTCTAACTTTCACCCATCTGCAGGACCATTATACCCTAGGGAGCAGCGCATGTTACAACAGTTAGAAGCTAAGTGTGCTCTACAGCGTATGCGTTGTATTGCTGCTAATCATACACATCTTCTGTCTGACTTGGACTCCTCCCAGTCCCAACTTCTTCAGCGTCTACGACTTCTCACTTCTAACAATATGCTCCTTTACTCCCTTATTCGTTTCATTATCCATGTACTTAACAGACAACTGTATGAATTTCTTTGCACCCATCACCAACAAAAACTTAACCTTCTTCGCCCTGTACCTTTTACCACTCCTTCCAATTGTCCACTACGATCTTCTCCTCCCACACAGGTGGTTTGTATTCCTTCAGACCTTCCATTATCGGACAACGAGAGATCTGTTTTAAGTAAGGGTCTTAAATGTGTTCCTCTCCGACCCACCATTGACCACTACTCAACTCTTCAAGATGTGACTCGTTTTCACCGTGGCTTGCGCTTGAAATTTCACTTTCAGAACCAGGTTGACTCTGACCTATGTCCTGACACGAGTATGTTTTCCAAGTTTTCTACTCGTAAACATGACTGGACACCCAAACCTGGTGCCTCTAACGCTCTTGATCTCTACATCAAGAATACTATACATGATATTGGACTGCTCCACCCAAAACGCCTTTGGCAGTCTAACATGTCACCGTCGGAGTTTCGTGCTCTATCACACCTCCGTCGACGTGATGACATTGTTATCAAACCCGCCGACAAAGGCGGAGCTATAGTCGTCTGGAGCAAAGATCTTTACCTTCAGGAAGGTCATACCCAACTGCGTGACACTCAGTTTTATAAAACCAGCCCTACTGATGTCACTCAGTCTAATAATAATAAGGTTCGTGAAGTCATTAAGAACTTAATTGCCACGAACGACCTTCCATCCAGTGCATCATCACTCTGTGTGATCGATAGCTGTTTGGGTAAACCCGCCTTTATATGCTCCCCAAAATTCATAAACTCCACAATCCCGTAGGCCTATCGTTTCTGCTTGCTCTTGCCCTACGGAACACATCTCCGAATTCCTTGATAGCATCTTTAATCCCATAGTCACCACACTCCCGTCATTTTTGAAGGATGCAAACCACGCTTTGTCTGTCTTTTCTACCATTGAGTTGCTACCCGAGAGAACCTACCGTCTCTTCCTCCTTGATGTGTGCTCATTGTACACTTCTATACCTCATCCTGACGGCCTTATAGCTCTCAGTTCTTTCTCAATAGGAGAACTAATCCACTTGTGTCAACTTCTGCTCTCCTTCGTCTTGCGGAACTAGTTCTCACTCTTAACTCCTTTCAGTTTAATGACCAATTCTTTGAGCAGATCAGTGGGGTTGCCATGGGTACTAAAATGGGACCTAGTTATGCTTGTCTTTTCATGGGTTATCTTGAACACCTAGTATGGACTACATATGATGGCCCCCTTCCGTCTGTCTATCACAGATACATTGATGACTGTATTGGCATCACTGATATGCCTGAAGCCGATTTGTCACGCTTCATTAATTTCATTAATGTTTTCAACCCTTCTATTCGTTTTACTTCTCACATCTCCACTACTTGTGTCAACTTTCTTGACATTACTATCACCTTACGCCTATCCGCTATCACTACATCAGTATATTATAATAATAGCCGTCCATCGCAAGCGATGATGACAACAATCTCAGACGTGTACTGTTGCACCTCTTGGTGTGTGCGGAGGTGACTGTAGAGTCCAATCCTAGAACAGAATCCCCGACCACAGGTGGGGCATACATGATCAAGGTTAGACATGTGCGTGTTGTGTGCTCTGTCTTTTCGCGCTGCTCGTTTTCTCTGTGACTCAACAATACGATGATTCTCAGCTATTCGGGTTCCTCTTTGTTGTTACAGCGCCACATTTGGCGATCTTGCGCAAGGATTCCCAGCACGTATTGTCTATATCGAAGCATTTCAGAGACACTTTAAGAGTGTCTTTAAAGCGTTTTCTGTCCACCTGCTAAACGTCTGCCCCCTTCAAGCTCGCCATACATCAACTGTTTTGGGATGCGTTTATCAGGCATTCGAGCAACGTGACCGACCCATCTCAGTTGGGCCTTCTGCAACAGGGTGTTGACGCTTGGGATCTTTGCTCTTGTGAGGACTTCGCTGTCTGGAATTTTGTCCTGCCAGTTTATTTTTAGTATTCTGCGTAGACAGCTTGTGTGGAAATGGTTTAATTTTCTTGCGTGTCTGCTATACACTGTCCATGTCTCGCTTGCGTACAGCAGCGTTGTTAGCACTATGGCCTGGTAAACTTTCAGCTTTGTGACTATGCTTATCCCCTTCCGTTCCCACACAGTGACACGTAACCTTCCGAACGCAGCACTGCCTCTGGATATCCTATTGTGGACCTCAGAATCTATGTTTGCCGATCTGGATAGGAGGCTGCCAAGATAAGCAAAGTTGTCCGTTGACTGGAGACGCTGGTGTTTAATGTTGATGACTGGATCGTAATACTGTTCTCTAGGGCTGGAACATGACCTCTGTTTTTTGGTGTTAATGGTGAGGCCAAACCTATCACAGGCCATTGAGAACTTGTCCATGTAAGTCTGCATTTCTTCCTCAGAGTTGGTAGCGAAGGCACAGTCATCAGCAAACAACAGGTTTGAGATAGTTGATTCTTTTACCTTGGTGGAGGATTTTAACCTCCGAAGATTGAATAGGTTACCGTCTGTCCTGTATCTAATCTTTACCCCATGTTCGTCGCCTTCCCAAAAGACATCCGTGAGCATGGCAGCAAACATAATGCTGAAGAGTGTTGGGGCCAGTACACAGCCCTGTTTGACGCCGTTGGTGACATGGAAGGCTTCCGACAGCTCCCCTTCGTCAAGTAGACGTGCCATCATGCCCTCGTGAAACTGTTGGACGATCTTGATGAATTTCCTTGGGCATCCAAATTTTCCATGATCTTCCATAGACCCTCCTGTTAACCGTGTCGAAAGCCTTTGTCAGATCGACAAAGACCATATAGAGGTTACGGTGCTGCTCTTGGCATTTCTCCTGTAGTTGGCGAGCAGCAAATATCATGTCTGCTGTTCCACGACCTGCTCTGAAGCCACATTGGGTCTCAGGGAGTAAGTCCTGTTCCAGGTGATCGATTAATCGATTGAGGAGGACTCTGGCCAGTATTTTGCCAGCGATTGACAGGAGGGAGATCCCCTGTGGTTATCGCAGGCCTGGCGGTTTCCTTTCCGCTTGTACAGGTGGACAATAGTGGCATCCTTTAATTCATGTGGCACACGTTCGTTGCACCAAATGGATGTAAATAACTCTGTCAATTTTAGCATCAACGTGGGCCCTCCTTCTTTGTAGACTTCGGTTGGTATTGAGTCCGCACCCGGTGCCTTCCCGCTGGACATCTGGCTTGTTGCCTTCTTGACCTCTGCTAAGGTAGGTGGAATATCAAGCTTGGCATTGATTGGGACCTGGGGCATGCACTCTATGGCTTCATAACATATAGTGGATGGATGGTTGAGGACAGAACGGAAGTGTTCTGCCCAGCGATTTAGTATCTGAGGCTTGTCAATTAGTAGCCTTGCTCCATCTGCATCGAGTATGGGAGTGGGGTGAGATTGTTGAGGTCCGTTAACAGTTTTTAGGGCATCGTAGAAGCGTTTGAAGTCATGTCTGTCTGCATATATCTGGATTTCATCAGATTTTTTGCTTAGCCATGCGTCTTGTAATTTGCTGATTCTCTCTTGAGCCCTTCTACGAGCATCCAGGAAAGCTGTTTTTTTTGGATGATGATGATGGGTCATTTTGATAGGCTCTGTATGTCTCATGTTTCGTGAGAAGGATAGACTTGATTTCTTCGTCATTTTCGTCAAACCAGTCGTGGCTCTTGCGTACAGAGTGTCCTATGAGCTCAGAGGTAGATAGGTACACGGTGTCTCTGAGGGCAGTCCAGTCATCGTCCACGCTGGTTTTGCCAAATTGGAGGTCCTTCAATTTGTCGTCCAGGTCTCTTATTAAACTTTCGGTGACAGCGGAGCTTTTCAATTTGGAGACTGCCAGCTTTTTTGTTGGTTTGCGACCCTGGTGACATACTACATATTACAAGCCTACTGATGCACATAGTTTTCTCCTCTATACTTCTTCCCATCCCCGGGCTTGTCGTGACTCTTTACCATTCTCGCAGCTCTTACGCCTTCGTCGCCTTTGTAGTGAGGACGATGATTTTCTTGAGAGAGCTCGCGAGATGCTTAATTTCTTTTGTAGGCGCCTATACCCGGAGAGGTGCTTGTCTCGGCTATGCATCGAGTTCAGAAAATCACTCGCCAGCAGGCCCTTACCAGTCAGCATAGGACTACTAACTCTATAGAGTAAAACTTATCTTAACTTACCACCCCCATAGTTCCCTGGTGAAAAATGTTTTATTCCGTCATCTGTCTCTTCTTAGATCAGATCCTGAGACCCGTTCTGTCTTCCCAACTATCCTTTGGTGTCTTACAGACGGGACAGAAGTCTTAAGGATATGTTGGTACACAGTCGCCTTAAGTCCAATATCCAGACTCATTTTGGCACTGTCCAGTGTGGTCGTCGGCGTTGCAACACGTGTGCTTATGTGATACAGACGCGTACTGTATCTTTCCTTTAGGCACGTTTCTTATTGACGATGGGTTCACATGCGAGTCCCGTAATCTGATCTATGCCATTATCTGTAAGCGGTGTAACAAGGCTTATATCGGCGAGACAGGCAAGAGGCTCAGTGACCGATTCGCCCAACACTTACGCGACATACGCCAATGCTCTGTGACCCTGTAGCCACCCATTTCAATGATACTGGCCATTTAGGTGCTCACGATGTCCAGGTCACAGCCATCCGATCATGTTCCTCGGATGATCGCAGTCGATTTGCTCTGGAGAATCGGTTGATTTCTTTGTATGGTACCTTGCGACCACGCGGGCTCAACGTATTACATTCTTATGCTTCTTAGTACTTTCTCTTCCCATGCTTTGTAATCTATATGGGTATATGTTGCATGTATTCATGTTATATTCCATTCTTATGCTTCTTAGTACTTTCTCTTCCCATGCTTTGTAATCTATATGGGTATATGTTGCATGTATTCAAGTTATATATTTACTAGATGTTTCATTGTTTCTTTTCCTTTCTATTTCTAGTTTTTATGTGTGTTTTTGTGTTACATTTATTTCGTTATTCGTTTTTATTCCAGATTTTCCTTAGATACGTTTGTATTTGGTCGTCCATTTGTGTTTCATTTTAATTTGTCACTCCTGTTTGTTCGTTTGCTTGATAAAGGCCTTGTTGGTCGAAACGTTGCTGTATTTTGTCATTGTTTTTGTAATTTGTAAAACTACAGTACTTTGTAATTACGTGTTTTGCCAATCAAATAGTTTTACTGCAGTTCCATATATATATACTGAATCACTAAATTTCAATTTGGGTCAAATTGTTAAAGAAATTATTCTTACCTAAGGTCTCGGCACCTTTGTTCGTAAGTGTAGTCTGCATGACGATGACAGAGCTTAAGCAACCTGTTTTTCTTTTCAGAAGACAACAATATAGTCCATTAGTTTATGTATATATGAATATATAGTCCATTAGTTTATGTATTTATGAATATATAGTCCATTAGTTTATGTATATATGAATATATAGTCCATTAGTTTATGTATATATGAATATATAGTCCATTAGTTTATGTATTTATGAATATATGAGAAACCTAAAAAATATTTAAAAACCTGTATATTAAAATATAGATATATGGTACATATAGTTTTATGGTGAGCCGGGTTTAGTATGGCATCAAATAGCTATTTTAAACAATACTAAACGGCAATATATTTATCAATATACTAAGTTGTACACAATCACAATGTATGTAATAAACATATAAAAATATAATAGCAACCTTAAAATAGTATGACCATATAAACATATAAATAATAACATAGTTTCTTTTAAATAGAATCTCAAATCTTTCTTCTTTGAACGTTCCATATCAACCACTTGTTAGATCGCTCTTTGTGATTTGTATGTGATCTGAGCCTAACAGCGATTGTACGATGTGACAGTTATGTGCCTACAAGTAGGCCATCACATCCGATTTCAGAGAAACTTTTTATTTACTAGGGTGCTTCCCTAGGACTCGCACCTAAGTCGCATCTTACGACATGTCTTGTGGGTCACAGTGTTACTATTGTTTACTCCCCTTACGAGCATCGGCAATAAACAGGCGACATTCCAAATAAGAAAGATGAATTAGTACCGAAATTATACATAGAAGTCAACATTCTGGTTATACATAACTGATACATTGATGTAGCTACGCATAGTGCTAGCGAGTATCAAGAAAAAAGCCGAGTTATTAATGAAAACAACACTATAACTGAACATCAAGAAGCAACAACTTAAATAGTTCGGTCATATAAGCAGATTACCAACAGACAATGCAAAGCAAAGCGCAATACTATTCAGACACAGAGGATTCAGTGCAAAAAGTCGCTGGCGCAAAAGGTCGCCAGCGCAAAAGGTTGACCACAGAAATAACAGAGGTTGTGAAAGACAACATGTAAAAAGCGCACACAAAAACCCCGTTCTATAAATTTCTTCTTATCCTGGTGATGTGATTCAAATATCTTCTTATCCTGGTGATGTGATTTCAAATATCTTCTTATCCTGGTGATGTGATTCAAATGTCTTCTTATCCTGGTGATGTGATTCAAATTTCTTCTTATCCTGGTGATGTGATTCAAATGTCTTCTTATCCTGGTGATGTGATTCAAATGTCTTCTTATCCTGGTGATGTGATTCAAATTTCTTCTTATCCTGGTGATGTGATTCAAATGTCTTCTTATCCTGGTGATGTGATTCAAATATCTTCTTATCCTGGTGATGTGATTCAAATGTCTTCTTATCCTGGTGCTGTGATTCAAATGTCTTCTTATCCTGGTGATGTGATTCAAATATCTTCTTATCCTGGTGCTGTGATTTCAAATATCTTCTTATCCTGGTGCTGTGATTTCAAATATCTTCTTATCCTGGTGCTGTGATTTCAAATATCTTCTTATCCTGGTGATGTGATTCAAATATCTTCTTATCCTGGTGATGTGATTCAAATGTCTTCTTATCCTGGTGATGTGATTCAAATATCTTCTTATCCTGGTGCTGTGATTTCAAATATCTTCTTATCCTGGTGCTGTGATTTCAAATATCTTCTTATCCTGGTGATGTGATTCAAATGTCTTCTTATCCTGGTGATGTGATTCAAATGTCTTCTTATCCTGGTGATGTGATTCAAATATCTTCTTATCCTGGTGATGTGATTCAAATGTCTTCTTATCCTGGTGATGTGATTCAAATGTCTTCTTATCCTGGTGATGTGATTCAAATATCTTCTTATCCTGGTGATGTGATTCAAATGTCTTCTTATCCTGGTGCTGTGATTCAAATATCTTCTTATCCTGGTGCTGTGATTTCAAATATCTTCTTATCCTGGTGCTGTGATTTCAAATATCTTCTTATCCTGGTGATGTGATTCAAATGTCTTCTTATCCTGGTGATGTGATTCAAATGTCTTCTTATCCTGGTGATGTGATTCAAATATCTTCTTATCCTGGTGATGTGATTCAAATGTCTTCTTATCCTGGTGATGTGATTCAAATGTCTTCTTATCCTGGTGATGTGATTCAAATATCTTCTTATCCTGGTGATGTGATTCAAATGTCTTCTTATCCTGGTGATGTGATTCAAATGTCTTCTTATCCTGGTGATGTGATTCAAATGTCTTCTTATCCTGGTGATGTGATTCAAATGTCTTCTTATCCTGGTGATGTGATTCAAATGTCTTCTTATCCTGGTGCTGTGATTTCAAATATCTTCTTATCCTGGTGATGTGATTCAAATGTCTTCTTATCCTGGTGATGTGATTCAAATGTCTTCTTATCCTGGTGATGTGATTCAAATATCTTCTTATCCTGGTGATGTGATTCAAATGTCTTCTTATCCTGGTGCTGTGATTCAAATATCTTCTTATCCTGGTGATGTCATGTATATTGAATTCCAGAAAGAATGAGATATATTAAAGGAAGTTCTAGAATAATTAATGGTCAGAGAAACAGCCCACAAATAAATGTACTCTGTAGATGGAGAAACTGATCGTGATCAAGGTACAAAACATGATGTAATGTAACACATGGTATGAAAGCAATCAAGAGTTGATGGTTACCTTTGTTTAACCTCTTCACCCTTCTTAGCTGATACACTGGTTCGAGGTATTTCTTAAGATGACGCAAAGCCAGTATACTGGACAATTCTGTATGAAAAATCGTACATGACGTAGCCATCAACCACAGTAAACGAGTCGTTGATTTTCTAGGTACTACTTATATGTTGACAATTCGGTATATATTGCAATATAAAAGCTTCGGAGGTTAAAAAAAAAACATAGCGGAGAAAAAGGGTTAAGTCCCTGACGCTGGAAGTCCAATAGAAAACCGACAGAAAATATAAAGGTATTAATTAATACTGTCATCGAACATATGTGTTAATCTTAGTAGTGGCTGACAAATAACGCCCGTGTGATATCGAAGCTCGCAAGGGGAGCAAAGAATAGTTTCCATTTGACCTACAGGGCATGTCGTAAGAGGCGACTGAGGTATGGGCCTAGGGAAGCTACCATAGTAAATAAAAAGAGTCGCATAAATCGGATGTGTGGACTACTTGTAGTCGCATAAATGGTAAGACGTACAACCGCTCTTAGCCTCAGATCACATACAAATCACAAAGAGTCGTTTAACAAGTAGACGATATGAAGCGTTTGATGATGAAGAAGAAGAGTGACAATATAAAAATGATCATGTGAGAAGAAAAGATAAAAATGTAACAACACTTACTTGTTAGTAGCACGTCAAGAAAGAAGTGTTTCTTGATTCTTGGATATAAACAGTAGAAGAAGATAAGAATGTATAAACTTCGTGTTCCTCGTTTAGTCAGCTAAAGCTCTCTAGCCCATGATTTATTATCTGCAAAATAAACTTTCTCACCTGACACAATGTTGAAATTAACTTGAAAACTTTAATCTTTCCACGAGGTTTTGGTTATTGTTTAATGAGAATCCGATCAAATAAACAGATATCTTCAGTTGCTTGGTTTAAAATGTATTGAAATAATGATTTAGTTTCCAACCAAAATTACAAGCTCTAGTTGTTAGAACATGAACTTAGGTGGGCTTTAAGGTAGCTTCTGTTAATGATAACTTGACGTGTCCGAAAGTTGCGATGAAGTGTTATCACTAGGTTAGGGGGATGGGCTCGCACCTCAGCTGGATTAGGTCCGAGGGCGATGTGTGACTTAGGTTTTATGGGATCATTTCCATTCAAAGTGGACTGTTGTTATCATAGAAGTACCGGTGTATACTTAATTTTAACCCACCGATTCTGTTCTACTTTGTAACTATGTTCTAGCAGTATTTCAATTCTTCTTATTTTGTCGTCACACTGCTACCGGGTTGTTGCACAGTGTCGTGGTTTTCTGTTTTTGTCTTGCGCTGCTTAGTTGATTGTTATTTTTGCTCTTTAACAGGATTCTGCTATGCCATCTAACCATCTTTTTCGTGGTCTTCCTCTCGCCTACTTTTCTGATGTTCTGTTGTAGAAGGCTGTATACTGTGGAGTTTGGATGCATTCTTATTAAGTGGCCAAACCACTTCATTCTTTGTTTCTCAATGTAATTCAAGCAAGGTTCTGTGTCAACTTTTTTTTCTCATGCTGATGTTGGTGACTATCATTTCTGGTGTTGTTGGTAACTTTTCACATGTAGTTATCATTTGCTACTGATCTTTGATCATTGTCCATGTTTGACTCTGGTAACAAAAAGTAGGTATGAAAATGCTGTTGATCATTTATTCTTTAGCAGTCATTGAGTTTTTTGAGTGCCTTAACAATGGGGCTAGATTGTAGTTTACAGCATTTTCTTTTTGCAATCCAGCCTCTATCTCTCTGTCTGGTCTTCCATCTTCTGTAAATATGCTTCCTAAATATTTGAATTCTTGCACTTGGTACAGTATTTCACTACTGTAAGAAAATATAAACGCATTAATCGTACCAATGGATACGTATTATTGTATTTGCAGATGACTGGGAAAATACGTGTATTTCACACAAGAAGTGTCGTACCTACTAGTTTCATAAAGCAGTGAAAATGTATCCTCGTATTTCAATAAGTCTCTAGTCACATCAGTTACCAGTTATATGAGGACTATCATCATAGCACTCCGTACATGTCCGTAGGCGCTCCGATCTTCACCTCAGCAAATCCAGCAGCGTCCAGCGGCATAACACGCCAGTTCGATGTTGATTACTCTAGCCACATACTGGCAAGGAACGGTGAACATCGGATTGTTCTTCTTCTTTGCGTTCGTTCTTTACGACCAATTTTATTCAATCTTTGTGATATGTTTGATCTTATCCAGGAACGTGTATACGTTGCACATTGGTGTTGTATGCCCCTAAACGCAGAATTCTGCACATTTAGGAAACATGCATCCGATTTCAGCCAAACCTCCTTAGTCGCCTCTTACGACATGCGGGCAGGTAACAGTGGTTCTATTCTTTACACCCCAAATTTGGGCCCCGGTAACCACTCGGGCAACAACGGATTGTAATAAGTGAAGCTCTCAAACAATATCTCTCATTACACTCTGGATTCTCCGTAAGGAGTTCATTCTTACTCTTATGCTTTTAGCCTACACGTTTTGATTTAACTTTAAAATGCTCGTCCTTATGTGGAAAGGCGTGCCACTGTCTAGAGATGTTTTTATTCCCTACAAAGCAAACAAACATTTATGCTTAATATGCATAAATATGCTTCACATATTTACTTATTTTATCATGTTCACATTGACATTGAAGCGTTGTGGGAAGTTATATTTTTCTGTCTTCGAACGTGTGTGTTTCATCTGCAGTTGTTAGTCCATGTTGTGGTAGGATCTATGTGATGTTATTTATTATCAGGTTCTCTGTCTTCTTCGTACCATGGGGTCAGGTTGTTGGTTCTTATAGGTTCGTGATATTGAATCATAATGAGAAACCAAGAGTGATATAGTTCGGCCACGTTAATAAGAATGCAGCAAAACTCCACTGTATTCAGAGTCTTCTAAGACAGAAAGTAAGGAAAGATGACGAGAGGAAGACCACGAAAAAAATGGATAGATGGCAGCAGAATCCTGTCAAAAAAAACAAAAATAACTATGGACAAAGCCGCTAGAGCAACGCAAGACAAAAGCATAAAACTACGACACTGGGCTACAGCCCGGTAACAGTATGACAACCACAAGAAGAAATTACATCCACCTATTGATGTGTAGAGTGATTTATTAAAGAAACGTTAAGTTAAGAATGAAAAAAAAAGATAATAATAGTACGTATAAATATAATAGTATACAAATTGTGTGTGTACACCGTTTTCTCACACCTAAGCTGAGCATTGCCACGCATCTGGACGTTCAGATTGTTATCGTGAGTGTACCCCATGGTCAGATGAGAGTGTTGTTTTATTCCCTGGGTCCCAGGTGACGGTTATGGTGTCAGAGGGGATAACAGGCTAGGATATAATTGCTGGCGTGAACATTACGTCACATATCCTGACCACCAATACCTGGGAGATAGGCGCTATAAGACAAGAACTGGATTTGGTATCAACGACGCAAGTTAGCTTTAAACTGTGACTTTCAGTGTACTGACCTCTTCTTCAATTAATTTGGAGAGAGGAGGATGAAGGGTGGGGGAATGTAGCCAGGGCAAGAGGGATGGGGAGGGAGGTAATGTGGAATTGTTGAAAGAAGTCAACTGCAGGACCTCTGAAGTCGGAGAAGGTCCGGCTGTATGGCGAGGAAACTAATAAAACGGTAAGCAGGTTTTCACGCAAAAATCAGAAGCGTCACACCAGACGTCATGGCTACGCCTGAATTTATAGCGAGCGAAAGCAGAAGAAGTCAAGAGCTGGGGAACATGTATAGCCAGAGCACGTTTACATTTATATCACACAGACAAGCTCCGCGATCATTATTAGCTATTGTTTAGTCACGTATGTTTTGTGTTTTACAAGTTGTAAGTAAAGTAGTATAGTCACTTATATTTTGTGTTTTACAAGTTGTAAGTAAAGTAGTATAGTCACTTATATTTTGTGTTTTACAAGTTGTAAGTAAAGTAGTATAGTCACTTATATTTTGTGTTTTACAAGTTGTAAGTAAAGTAGTATAGTCACTTATATTTTGTGTTTTACAAGTTGTAAGTAAAGTAGTATAGTCACTTATATTTTGTGTTTTACAAGTTGTAAGTAAAGTAGTATAGTCACTTATATTTTGTGTTTTACAAGTTGTATGTAAAGTAGTGTATAGTCACTTATATTTTGTGTTTTACAAGTTGTAAGTAAAGTAGTATAGTCACTTATATTTTGTGTTTTACAAGTTGTAAGTAAAGTCACTTTATTTTGTGTTTTACAAGTTGTAAGTAGTCACTTATATTTTGTGTTTTACAAGTTGTAAGTAAAGTCACTTTATTTTGTGTTTTACAAGTTGTAAGTAAAGTCACTTTATTTTGTGTTTTACAAGTTGTAAGTAAGTCACTTTATTTTGTGTTTTACAAGTTGTATGTAAAGTAGTGTATAGTCACTTATATTTTGTGTTTTACAAGTTGTAAGTAAAGTAGTGTATAGTCACTTATATTTTGTGTTTTACAAGTTGTAAGTAAAGTAGTGTATAGTCACTTATATTTTGTGTTTTACAAGTTGTATGTAAAGTAGTGGTAAGTCACTTTATTTTGTGTTTTACAAGTTGTAAGTAAAGTAGTATAGTCACTTATATTTTGTGTTTTACAAGTTGTAAGTAAAGTCACTTTATTTTGTGTTTTACAAGTTGTAGTAGTCACTTATTTTGTGTTTTATGTAGTAAGTCACTTTATTTTGTGTTTTACAAGTTGTAAGTAAAGTCATTTTATTTTGTGTTTTACAAGTTGTAAGTAAAGTCACTTTATTTTGTGTTTTACAAGTTGTAAGTAAAGTAGTAAAGGAACCTTTTTTCATACCATTAAAGTATATTGGGTAACATGGTGTTAAAACCGTATTTTTCATTGACCATCGACACACATTGCTCAACGGAGACACCAGATAAAACTAAAATCAGTTTATTATTTCTTAGTTTGAAAGATATGACCGCAACCTAAAGAGGCATACAAAATATAAAATAAAAAACCTTAAAGATTTTAACCAAATTTGAATGTTAGTTTGAAAGGTGATTACTTTTAATTATACTTGTAGAATTGCTGGTCTGAGATTACGACAGGAAATCAAGGTCAATATATTCATTTCAACTTGAAGGTAAAGTGCGAAACAGCTTCCATGCTAGAGTGGACCACCAATATATTGACGATTAAGGCTAGTGACAACTTTCGCACATCGATTAAAATCAGCTGACGTTTATGTATGTAAAGCTAGTCAGAGACGTCAAAAGAGTAGACTATTTAGCAACACTCCATGAGATATACCATTGCCAATTCTAGATAAGTTCATAGTTGGTTCTGGATAGACACATGGGGTGTTGGGTATTGCGGAGCAAAGTTGCAACGAGGAAGTCACGAAATGTTGATGATTGCTGTCACAGACGAATTAATACCCACGTGATGTTCTTTTATTCTTCATCGACGCTCCATATCGATCACTTGTTAACCACTCTGTGTGATTTGTATGTGATATGAGCCTAAGAGTGAGTGTACGTTGTGCCAGCTATGCGCCAACAAGTAGGCCAGCACATCCTATTTCTACGACGCTTTTTATTTACTAGGGTAGCTACCATATGTCCCTATCTCAGTCGCCGCTTACGACATACATTGTAGGTCGCAGTGTTACTATTTTTTGCTCCCCTTGCGAGCCTCGGCAACACACGGGAGTAGTGATAGTCTAAGTAGTAATTTAAAAGCCGAATGTGTATGGGAGGTTACTGGCATTGCATAAAAGCCGAATGTGTATGGGAGGTTACTGGCATTGCATAAAAGCCGAATGTGTATGGGAGGTTACTGGCATTGCATAAAAGCCGAATGTGTATGGGAGGTTACTGGCATTGCATAAAAGCCGAATGTGTATGGGAGGCTAGTGGCACTGTATAAAAGCCGAATGTGTATGGGAGGCTAGTGGAACTGTATAAAACCGAATGTGTATGGGAGGTTACTGGCACTGTATAAAAGCCGAATGTGTATGGAAGGTTACTGGCACTGTATAAAAGCCGAATGTGTATGGGAGGTTACTGGCATTGCATAAAAGCCGAATGTGTATGGGAGGTTACTGGCATTGCATAAAAGCCGAATGTGTATGGGAGGTTACTGGCATTGCATAAAACTCGAATGTGTATGGAAGGTTACTGGCACTGTATAAAAGCCGAATGTGTATGGGAGGTTACAGAATTGACTATTTTATTATTCTAGTTTGAGTTGGAGATAAGAAGAAGGAAGATATTAGTTGATTCCGAATACATGTTCATCTGGCACGATCTGAGATTTCAACAATTCATGACCCAATATGCCACGTGGTATAAAAATGGTTTCTTTACTTTTTATTTTAAATACCAAAAGTTTTACGTCGCATTGAGCTACACGTGATTAGCGTACGAAGTATATGTATTTAGTAACAAAACTGATTACAAGGTATGAAATTCAGATCACTATACATCCTGTTTGTAGAGTTTGAGAAGGCATAAATTGTTTGATAAACATAATTAAAATAGGTCAACTTGACAACCACGTAGTGCATATTTGGACTGCTTCAAGTTCTAGGTATAACAGGTTGACTACGTCTTAGTAGAAAGAGATTTATGTAGTACATGTTTGTCTGATTTTTCAAGAGTCAGTTTGTCTCATGACTTTTACTTTTTACTGTCTTGTTTCATTTATACAAACTTTCAATATACGTACTGCAAGTTATTGTGTTGCTGTAAAGAACGACATACCAAATATGCAAAGAGACTTATTAATCAACATCGAACTGGCGTGTTAGGCCGCTGGATTTGTTGAGGCGGAGATCGGAGCATCTATGGACATGTCCAGAGTGCTGTGATGATAGTCCTCTGACAACTGATTGTGTTGCTATATGTACTTTTGTACTGATAAATCAATATTACTTGCTCGTGTAGTCTAGCTAAATGTGCAGGTTATTAGTTTACCAATGAAAATGTAAAAACCATGACCTCATGGTCTAGAAACCTCACAATCGAGAAACCCACCATCTTAACGCTCAGTCGCCCATTACTATCCAGACAGTTGTCTAGTGATATTGATGACTGCCTACACATTTCTTTGTTTTTCGACGTCACTGCGTTTGTAGATATTTTATCATTCTGATTTGGCATCTCATGATTGGTGTTTATTTTTAATTACTTGTTCAGCATGTGTAGCTGTGGGGTATTTATTTTTTCTCATGTCTCGTGCTATATTTGTTTATTCTGTTCTTCTGAAAATCTTCAATTTTAATTCCACGAGGCGATGATTTGATCCAGTCTACTACTTTTCTCTGTAGTTTTTACTGTGTTCCGTTACGTCATATGATGATGGTTCTCCTACTTGCAACAACTAGTTTGTTGCAACACGTTTACTTACATTCGCTAAAATTTACTGCTCACTTATGGCGTCAGTGTTGAAACGGAAAATGTTCATGAAATATTCAGCATTGAATCAATGTTCATTTGATGCTGTCATGAAACAAGTAGACTAAACAGAATTTAGCGCCTTTTTTACTTGAGTTATTGACCTGTGCGACGGCGTGACTTTTGAGATTGTTCTTATCTGCACCATGTGCCAGATTTCACACCGAGTCGCGGCCTTTAACGTGACTGCCAAAAGTATTTCACCTTTGGTGAGAAGTTTTCAAATCACGAGCATATAATCAAATAAAATAAACTATTCTGATTTTGGTCTCCAAACCATGTCCTTTTTTATCTCTAAATGCAGGGCAACATTCTTTCTCATAATCTTCCTCTGTTAAACCTTTCTTCCAATGTATACAAATTCATTAACTTCTATTGCTTCATTGTTTAAATTGGTTATTCTGATTTCTCGCTATTTTTATTATTTTATTTTGAAATGTGTTGATTCTAGTATTATATAGTGGACTGTTTCTGATAGTTTCTCAACAATAGAAAATAGTGAAGAAATATTACAGGAAAACAAAATTACAAGATCGCAGATTAATTCAAATAAAATTAATATTCTAGAATATGTTCCATGGATGTTGAAAGTCAATACATTTGGATACATTTGATGTTCTTCATCAGCTTCATCTCTATCATTTGTCAGTTTCATTCTTTCGTCCTTCTTTGCATTTTTGCCGTTAGGCGTGACAGGTTTAACCGATGATCGGTTTCCGAGACAGTACAAGCTCGGACACTGCTGTGGTATTGTAGAGTTTTAAGATTCTGTAACTCCATCAATCCATCTTTTTCTTGGTCTGCCCCTTATTCTTGATGATTCCATTTTCAGGCTGTAAACCCTTGCAACTGATGTATTCGGGTTCATTCTCACCAAGTTGCCAAACCATTTGAGTCTCTGTTTTTCAATAAATCTTAATTTTTATTTTGGATCCAGAAGCACTTGAGCTTTCAGCTCTTCGGTTCGGTGCCATGGACATTGTAACTATTCGGTTCGGTGCCACGAACACCATAAATCTGGGAAACCTGTGGCTTTTCTGCCAGCCCACAGAATTGAACCCGCACTCACAGAGGGCTAGATCTAATAGCAGGTGTTGTTCCGACTGTTCTTCTAATTTCCTCATTTCTTTAAAGCTCTCTTCTGGTTTTATTGACAGTTTTCCTCAAGCATTTCATTTCATAATGGAAAATAGTTAAAATAAAAAACATCAAAATGATTAATGACTAACTCTACAGGACAAGACCGTATGAAGGATCACTACCATACAATGTTAAGAATCGCTGTTCTGCAGGCGTTACTAGCAAATACAGTGATTACATTGCAGAACAGTCCTAAAACAGCATCGCCTTAAAGAAAATAGCCTTGTCTCTTGCAAGTACTTATGGAGGGCCTAAAAAATATTGATACAGAAGTAAAAATAGTAAACATTGAAAAGTGCTGCAATATCATATTACTAAACTTAAAATATTGTTTTCTCTTGCTTTAAGGGTTTTAAAGTCGAAGGATTGACTTCATTGCACCGGTTTTACCCCATATGGCTCGGTCCCTTCCGCAGAAATGGCACGCCACCTGCCGAGAGTATTGCACGAACTCCATAGCTCCAGCAACAATCCTAGGGTCTATGAAAAAACTGCACTCGTAAACAGAACGGCACGGTCCAGATTCAAACCCATGACCTTCGACTCACAAGGCAAAGGACGTAACCACTTAGTCCTGCTTATGACGATTGACAAATGAATATTTCATAAATCAAATGTGAAGGAAAGTTAAAGTGAAGTTTCACATTCAACACTATCACAAGACAAAAACAGTTCACAAAACTAGAAGCCACACATGCTCAGATGAATATCCTATTCTAATATTGATTATTTCAATATCAAATTATATTTTTCAATTCTAATTAATATTAATGAATTTTCTATTCTCATTGATATTGATATTCTTTCTATTGATACATTTTTTTTATTCATCTAATTAAAATAAACTATTGATTTATTATGAAATGAAACAAAAAATAAACTATTGATTTATTATGAAGTGAAACAAAAATAACAATAAAGAGAACAAACAAAAAACCATTAATAACAAATAAACGATAGAACTGCTGGTTAAAGTTAATAGTGACAATTTTATTGATGCTAAGAAATGTATAAAACAATTGAATATCTTGACAGTGAATGTTAACTTCTCATAGAACACATAATTTCATGAAAGCAATGTGGATTATTCTTCTTTTTTGAAAGCTCCATATCGACCACTTGTTAACCACTCTTTGTGATTTGTATGTGATCCGAGTCCAAGAGCGATTGTACATTGTGCAAGTTATGTGCCGACAAGTAGGCCAACACATCAGATTTCTACAACGCTTTTTATTTACTAGGGTAGCTTCCCTAGGCCCTACCTCTTACGGCATGCCTTGTAGGTCGCAGTGTTACTATTCTTTGATCCCCTTGGGGGCCTCGGCAACACACTGGCGAAATGTGAATGAATTCAGTTCATCACTGTATTCAGTTAATATACTTTCAGCTGTTATCAAACTTTAGTTTCCTGCAGCGTGACACGCTTGTTTGATACATTTCACATTTTATATGGTGAAACAACAGTATGTCATGACAACTTCAGTATTTAACCTCAAGAAATTGATGTAGGCTGTGTGTTGAATTTCTGCATTCACTGATGGTATTCAATTCTGAATACAGTCCGCCCGAGTGGTTACCGGGGTCCAAATTGGGGTGTAGAGAATAGAACCACTGTTGCCTGCCTACATATGTCGTAAGAGGCGACTAGGAGGTTGGGCGTAGGGATGTCCCTACCCCACACCGTAAAAACACTAGATGCCTACAGAACGGAGAGCGAACCGAGTAAACGCTGGCTGAAACCGGACACATCACCAAGGATAAGCACCAGAGCTCCAAATGGTGCTGAAGATGTCATGTAAAACATACCAATGCTAAGGCTGTATGAATCAGATTTCCACATAAATAGAATTTATGGGGAAATCTGGCACATTGGTCTGGGCGGTGATCGAGAGAGAGAATACAGTCAATTCCCTAGTCTACCTAGTATAAAATAGGTACCCAGACTTACTGAGTTGAGACAATTACAGATAGTAGTCAGAGCTACTATGTAAGTGCTCTGCCATTGAAACATTCAACTAACTGAAATGCTGAAAGTACTGAGCACATATGGTGACCCTCGACTGTGCTGATGTTGATTATTCTATCCAGTGTTTCAATGTACAATATGTCTACTATAAAAATGCATAATGCATAAACAAACAAAAGTTACAAAAACAAACAAATGCAATCTGACATGATAAATCAACATGTTTCACAGAAAAATTGTGTCTGCCAACTTATGGTTTTGTCATTACTGCTTGCAACTAACTTCCACCTGCCCACATTATTTGCTGTAACTGTAGTCAACATCACACTATTTGAGAATTTAATGCTGGCCAGTTTGCACAAATATAATTATGATTTATTTATGTTAAAGTAACAGTGCATTATACTAGTGCTGCAATAACTCAAGACAAATAATGGATATGGGTTATAAAGACTCTCAACCTCAGTAGCAAAGACCAAGTGGATATTTTCGCCACATACCCGGGCACTCAGTGACTCACAGCACTCATAAATAGGAAGTAAGACAGCTCTTTGATAGGGTCACAGGCGGACAGACACTGAAGCATGTCCTGCAATGAAATTGTCCTCTCCTAGTGAGCTAAGAAGCAACATGCTTCAGTTTGATATTTCACTGCACTGGACATGTCCATAGATGCTCTGATCTCCATTACAATATCTCCAACAGCGTCCAGCGTCTGACCGTACCAATTCGATTTTGATTGATGAGCCTAATCATGTACCTGTTGTGCAGTTCTTTTCTGGCCACTCTAATCTTCAATCCAAGCTCTTGCAATCTAGAAGTTGAAGTGGATTGGTTTAACATGAAAATCCTCTTTGTGTCCACACTCTATGAGGGCACTCAGAATGTCAGCATTATCCATTGGCTGACCCCCTGATATGGTGGTAGACCCAGCCAGCCTGTCTGCTCTCTCATTGCCAACAACACCAATGAGCCCTGGAACGAAGGTGAGTGTAATTCTGCAAATTGTTGACACTTGTAGTGATTCAGTCCATTGCCTGCAGATCGAACCAGCCTCTACCTTTTGGATCATACTCAATGAATCACTTGGAATGTACACATGAGTATAGTTTTGTGACTCACACCAGAATAGTACTGTAGTCACCACAGTCTTTCTATTGCCATGCTACTTGTTGTCATACAAAATGCACCACTGGCTTCCTTGACCTTTTTTGCCATATGAGCTTGCAGAGAAGGCTCATGCAGACTTTTGGTGGTGAATACATCCATGCAGATGACAACATCACCCTCACTACAATTTTCATTAATGATGACCTTGGCGTCTGCCTCCACCGCAATGTGATTCCTCTCTCCGCAACCTTTGTAAAATTTGATGATGGTCAAACCAATTTTCTCACACACCGAAGCACGTATCCATTCCTTCCAGCACTCAGTATTCACGAACACATATACCAGCTGAAGTGTCTGCAGCACTGTCAACCCACGATTTACTCAGTTTTAACTGGTTTCCACTTCTGTTGCTCAGTACCTCAAGCAGTGGATGATCCTTTCTAGCACTTATTTTGAGATACACAAGTGCTCTAGCTGTGTTGATTCTATAGAATTCATGGTCGGTATATCAATGAGAAACCTCATATGTTTCATTGATGTTTTTTTTGAGTGTTTTTCCCCCCGATCCGGAAGCACTTGAGCTTTCAGCTCTTTGGCTCGGTGCCGTGGACGTCGTAACCCTTCAGTTCGGTGCCACGAACACCTTAAATCTGGGGAACCTGTGGCTTTTCTGCCAGCCCAGGGAATTGAATCCGCACTCACAGAGGGCTTGTCACCCGCAGTCCAACGCTACAAACGCTGGGCTTGATTGATGTTTAAAAGTTAATGTCCAGAATTATGTCTTGAAGATAAAATAAAAAAGTAGATATGATATTTTACCAACTGAAGATTTAGGAGATGTTTTTGTAATGCAATTATCGAATGCATGAATGATTAAATGAAACCCACCAACAACACAAACAAAACTGAAAGAAGATGTTAGAGGTAATTAAGGCACAGTAGTAAAAATATATATGTAACAGTTACTTTCCCCAGAGCCTTGCAATGAAACAAATATATGGATGAGAATGAAAACACTCAGAAAAAAAGAGATAAGAAAACTATTTAGAAGATAACATGTAATGATAAGGGTTTATATAGAATAGAAAATGTGACCAATTTTTTATCGTCTTATTGGTAGATGCCAGAATAAAAGATTTATCAATTTGGTACAACAATAACTTTATACGACTGCAACAAAAATCTGAGAAATCCAATTTTAAGTATTCAAGATTCCTTAGATCTGCTTCTAATTGCACAACACAGCATTGGTGTAATGTTGTGGTTAAGACCACTAGTTTCATAGTTGAAGAATACCAGATATGCTCCACATGTTTCAGTCAAACAAGCTCAAATCCCTGACTAGCTTCTTTCTTGCTTTTCTCCAATCATGTTTTGTCTGTCTCACAGCGTCAGGATAAGAAGAGATTTCTAGAACAGGCTTTTGTGTGCACTTCATAAACAATGTTTATCGTCGCCTCTGTTATCTCTTAAATCCGTGGACGGACTTTTGCTTTGTATGCAATGTATTGAGGTAACATTGCTTTTTAGGGCGCACTGTCTGTTGGTAATCTGCTAGTGTGGCCAAATTATTTAATTTGTTGTTTCTTGATGTTGTATCCATTTTTTTCCCCTGATGTCTTCATTTCTAAACTGGTTTCTTCTTGATACATCCAGCATTCTGCGTAGACACTTCATCTCTGTCATAACTAGTTTTCTTCCATCATTTGATGTCAATGTCCAGGTTTGGCACCGATAGAATAATGTTAGGAGATGCATTGAACTATGCTCTTTTAGTGCTCATGGTGACATGTTTGTATTTCAAACTGCATTTCTGACTAGCTGAGTTAGGGATAGGAAATTAGCAAGGAAGGGAACTGGCTACCTTCAAATGCTAGTCTCTATCATTTCATAGTCCAACTACATTAGATGATCAAGAAATGCATTCGTGAAGATGATCAAGAAATGATTCCTTTGACAAAATTTCACATCAAATCATGTCCCATTCTGTACTCACATTGCTTCTAGACATCATACATTGCATGAAAGACAAAGTACCATTAACAAACACTTCAATGTTAAGAGAATTTATCCACCCGGATTGTTAAGGGCACTTCTGGACGTCGATTTATTGGAAAACCATCCATCGACTGAGATTTCTTCTTCTCCTCTCGACTGAAATCAAAACAGAAATGGAATCAATATAATACGACTACACAATATATTTATTATTAACGGGATGTTTGGTGGAGAGAGGAATAGCACCTCACTAAAGGTGAGTCATTGCATAACTGGTCATGGCACTAAGTGGCTAATAGGTTCGAATCAGAACCACACCATTCTGTTCACAGGTGCATATTTTTACAGAGACCCCTAGGATTGTTGCTAGAGCTATGAAGTTCGTGCTTTGTGTAGTACTCTCGACAGGTGATGTGTCACTTCTTTGGAGAGGGACCGATGTGTATGGGGTAAAACCCGTCAATGAAGTCAATCCTTCGGATAGTTATGATCCTATTTGGTTTTGATCTATCTGCTTAACTCATGTAAGACTCCTTGTGACACACACTGAGCAACAGTCTCGGCTGACTGGATAAACTACATGAGTGCAAGTTGACGAGATATCGCAGGTGGATTTCTCTCATTTATTGCTTGTCAGTCAGACTGATCCCACATGACTCTAGTTTTACACTGGGAAGACTGGCTGGACCGACAAACTCACTTACTTATAATTAGATTCTGTGATTGGCAATATGTAATTCCTCACACAGGCACAAGTGACATAGGATGTGACAGTTCTCCGTCTCTTAAACTTTGGTACCAAATATTGTTAGAAAAGAAATTTAGCTGGAAAACATAAATTACAAAGTAGGTGATGGGGAATGGACAGCAGTGAACTGATGCGCCAGACACTAGACTGATACAATGTTGTTACTATGAGACATGGTCAAGTAAGGATGATGCCAGACCCCCAGATACGATACATTAAGGAAATACACCTGATCAGTGTACATAGATTTACCACTAGAAGATACAAAGTTTTCATTTAGGACAGAGAAGTTGACTCAAGGGAGGCGCCCTGACTGCCATCTGGAACAGGTTTGCAGTCAACTCAAGCGCAACATCCAGACTGCTATTAGAAACAGATTCCAGATTGGAAGACTCAGAGACTCCAACAAAATGACACAGCAGACATAAATGATAGCACGAATCTCTGAAAAACAACCTCATCACAGACAATATCTATTTGCAACCAAACACAAATATCCCCCTGAATGATATGAAACCAAGCCACCCAATTAGATGGTTAGAGATATTAACAGCCATTCCTCAATCTGTGGATACATTAACCACTCAACCTAACTGTAACAGGAGGCCTCTCTGCCTTTTAGAAATACAAGCAATCTCAATATGTTAATTTATTAACATATGTAAAATATTTTAATAGCAACCCACATGCATTATAAAATTCATGAGCCGAGAAGTGTACCAGCAACTGAGAGGCAGCAGCCACAAACCCTAGAGTTACAACTATGGAAAGAACAACAGATACTGGTAAAGAAAATCTGTCTCACACCTAAACTTAATAGAAAAGCAAACTATAGCCAATTTTCATCACAAATAGATGACATTCTACAGAAAATTGTAAAAATTGAAATTAACCAATTCAAGCTGAAAATTTTCAAAACATGTTTTTCGATTCAGTTAAACTTAGTATTCCAAGAGGTAGGAGTGATTACCAACCCTTCTGGTTCTAAAAATAAGATAAACTCCACATAGAATAAAACATCCATAGAGAAAACTTGGAAATAAACCCAACAGAAAAAGTGTAATCATGCACAACAAAGCATAGACAGGATCCACCAGAGAAAAATAAAAGTATGAGAGAGAATTGGCATATACAAATTGACTTTCTGAACTTGGAAACAACAAGCAAGACCTGATATTGATTGAGGGCTAAAGAAGATGTTGGTGGATTTATCTATCTCAGAAGCACAATCAACCAATCAGGAGATAAGGATGAGGACATTAATGCCAGGATTAAGAAAGTCAGACAAGCTTTTGCTCTTTCTGCACACAGTGTGGAAATCTACTGCCATCTCCACTAAAGCAAAGCTCAGGATCTTCATCTCAAATGTAAAATCTGTGTTGCTGTATGAAAAGTGGCGAGTCATCAAGTTAAATACAAATAAGATTCAGACCTTTGTCAAAAGATGTCTTCAGCATATTCTCAGACTGAGATGGTGAGAAAGAGCTGCAAACAAAAAGTTGTGAATAACAACAGGAAGAACCCCTCCTTACATTCTCTTCTTTTCTTCAGCGACTTGTAGCAGATGCTGTCGATTTTCAATATCCTCTTGTGTAGAGAAATCTTCAGAGTCCAAGATACCTTTATCAGCAGAAAGAAGCTGCAAACAAAACAAAACCAAATATTAAACTCTGATTGATGGTCTCAAACTGCTACTACATCTTTTTTGTTCTAAGTGGAATTTTTTTTAAAGTTTGCAGACTATGAATTCAGACGTAGTCATCTGATAGGGCATTTGTGACTGATTTTTGCTTTCTGTATTGTTCCTCACCACTGAGGTGAGCCTTACTTATACTTCTGACTGTGAATCCGGAATTTCCATTGCATGTGATACCCTGGAATTTCCATTGCATGTGATTACAAGCGTAAACTGTTATCACATTCGCTATCAGCAACCACCTGCTCCATGGTACAAAAATGGGAAAGAATAAATAATCACCAAAGGTACGTTTCTGAAAGACATCGCAAGTTTCTAGATGTGACATAATAAGAAGGAAATGACAAATTTAAGACAGATAAAACATGTTTTTACCAAAAGACTAAAAAGTAAAGGTTAAAAACATTTCCACAACCAAGGTCTGAAATTTATTCCAGGAAAAAAAAATAGAACATGTTGATCATGACTGAGTTTTTCCAGTAACAGAACACAGTTAAAGCAATCAAAGTGAATAGTGGTTTTCCCACTGAAGAATTATAAATATCAATTTTGTCTAAATAATCTATGTACCTTAATTCCAATAAGATCTCCATCCTGTACGTTATATGGAGCCTGACGTACATTTGTTTTGTGTGCACTCTTCTTCTTGCCCTTATTCTTTGATGCTTTCTGTAAAAAAAAAAGATGGCAAATGAATTGGAAGAAAGAAAAAACAAATAGCCATGAAATAAATTATAAACTTAGCTGAATAATATTAATTAACTAATACTGGACAGTCTAAATTGCTACCCAAATAGGTGAAATGCTCTGATATTTTTATCAATTTTGATTTTGGCAAGATATCTGTATTGTCATAGCTGTCTTCATTATATTTGTTTTTTCATAGCTTCTCTACAGTCCAACTTATGAGGCTATATATACTTTATATATTTGTTATGTATTATGCTTATGTGATACAAATCTGTATAATATTGTATCCTAAATATACATTTGTTATTGAGAACAGTATGGTCCCACATGTGAATCCCACAATGTTATCTACGCCATCATTTGTAAATGTTGCAGTCTTCTTTTTTTCTCTAATCTTGTTTCGCCTAACAGTGTTAGAGGATAAGAAGAGATTTCTAGAACTGGCTTTTGTGTGCGCTTTAAAAACTGTTTTCGTTGCCTCTGTTTATCTCTGAGGTCTATCTTTTGCTTTGTATTCACTGTATCGGAGTAACATTGCTCTTTGGGGCACACTGTCTGTTGGTAATCCGCTTATGTGGCAGAACCATTTAATTTGTTGTTTCTTGATGAAGTACATTACTGATGGCGTCATTTCTAAACCGGTCTCTTCTTGTTTCTTTCATTATTCTGCATTAACACTTCATCTCTGTTGCGACTAGTTTTCTTCTATCATTTGATGTCAGCGTCCAGGTTTGGCACTGATAGCATAATGTTAGGAGAAATATTGTGTTGAACAATGCTCTTTTAGTGTTTATGGTGACATGTTTGCATTTTAAAATTGGCGTCAATTGTCTTATGATTTGATTTGCTTTATTGCATCTGTGTTGAATTTGTCTGTAGTAAGGCTTATATAGCTGTAACTGGCAAGAACTCCGGTGTTCGTTTTGGTCAACATCTATGTTATATATATATATGAATGCTCCGCGACCACCCTAGCCACTTACTATTTTGGACCACGAGACCATCTCATAACTGTCCGAATGCATGCCTCTGATGACTTGAGTCAAATCACTCTTGAAAATCATTCTTCTTCGAACTCTCCATATCGACCACTTGTTAACCACTCTGTGTGATTTGTATGTGATCTGAACCTAAGAGCGATTGTACGCCGTGCCAGTTATGCGCCTACAAGTAGGCCAGCACATCCGATTTCTTGATGCTTTTTATTTACTAGAGTAGCTTCCCTAGGTGAAAATCATTCTATATCTTCATATAGTGTCTTGTGACCTCTGGTCTCTGCACACTACATCCCTACGCATCTTGATACTGTCTCTTCTCATGCTCCTACTACACTGCATGTGCATATGGATTAAATGTATATCATTTTAAATTATTACAAGATGTTTTATTTTATATTTCTAGTTGTTCACATTTACTTCATCTTTAGTCATATATTCTCATTCTATGACCATTCTGAATTCATTATTTCATTTCATCAATAATCAATAACAATGTATTATTCACTAAGGCAAAGTTTGATCAAATTCAAAACGTTAATGAACTGACAACAAAAAATATGCTAAACGCACAATAATAAAGTGAAGGTTCACCTGAGGCTGATCACGCAAGACGGTCCATTCACATGTATCAGGGTTGTATTTAGCAATCAACACATCATGCAATGGCAGATTTAGTCGAGTTGCTATCACTCTCTTCAGATCTCCAGCACCCACTCCACTTGATGTGTTCCATATAAACTCTTTAGCTGGCATATAAATTCGTGTACCCCCAATCTTTTGTGCCAACATCAGTAACATTTCATGTATCCTAAAAACAAACAGAAACAATGTAGATGGAGAGCAGTAGTAGCACAGTAGTTAAAGCACTTACTGGATGGGTAGTCTTGATTCAATTCCCAGCAGTACTGGAATTTTTCTAACTATGACTGGCTCTCAGGTCAACCCAGTCTCAATATAGTACCAGAGAACCACTAGTAGTAAAGACGGCTGGCATGATGTTGTCACATCACCCAACGTGTGCTGCTGAACAAAGATAACTACAGATATAACATTGTATTATACACCATACAGCATAAGGACACACTTCCTTTAAATATCTATAGATCAGTGCTATCCAACGACCCGGAGAGCTATGCAGGCAGAGTTACCCAATCTGGGCAGGTCAAAGGAGAGAGGTCAGACTAAATGTGGCCTCCTGGTCCTCCAGGTTGTGCGATGGGCTAACTACCCATCCATTTTAAAAAAATGTAGTTACAGAAACCAAAAACAAATTGTTCAAAACTAACTCGAGTCTTGGAAGGACTAGGGCTCCATGCCGGAGACAGATGACACGCAGCAGCCAAACTCGCAAGGAAACTGATATACTGACGACCCTTTTTTGGCAGCAGACAACAGAAATAGAGGCTCCTAAGTTGATTTTGCAGAAGCAAACCTTTATAGGAATGTGGAATGTGAGGACACTACTAGAGACAGGCAGATGTGCACAAGTGTTGAAAGAGATGCATCACTACAAGCTCACAATGCTGGGATTATGTGAAACAAGATGGAATGCCTTTTGGGAAACAAGACTCCAGACGTGAGAAACGCTGCTCTACTCAGGCAAAGAAAACAAAGATGATCCCCGTGAAGCTTGTGTGGCCCTTCTACTATCCAAAGAAGCGATAAAAAGTCTGATGGAATGGGAACCAGTGTCTGACCACACTATCAGTGCCAGGTTTGAATCTAGGTTCCAGAAGACCTACATCATTATGTGTTTTGCCCTGATGAATAGCGCAGAAGAGGAGGAGAAAGACCATTTCTATTCGTAACTGCAGGCAGCTGTTGACAAAACACCAAAGCATGACGCGCTGATTAAAACCAAAGGAAACGGCCACAAAACTACAGACCTTCATAAATGGATGTTTAGGTAGAATAGAAGGACTGAGATGGTATGATAAGATTACAAACAAGTAACTCAGTGAAAGAACTAAGCAGATACCAGTGGAGAAAGAGCTAAGGAAGATACGCTGGAGATGAATAGTACACACATTGACAAAACTGACTGAAAGCATTGCAAGACAGGCACTATTTTGGAACCTGCAGGGAAAGATGAGTAGTGGAAGACCTGGAGATAAGAGCTGGAGACTGATAAAAAAGGATAGGTAAAACATGGAAAGAATTGGAAAGGAAGGCAGGATAGAGGAAGAACTGAAAGAAGTTTGTTGAAGAACTGTGCTTCGTTGGGAAAGGTGTAGAAGAACAAATATTATGAGTAAGAATGATGCAGTAAATTGAATATATTATAAAGTATACATGATTGATCATGTTGATTAATCCACACAACATAAATTATTAGCTGATCTTGTATACACCATGGAAAGTTCTTCCCCAAGGATTACAGTCTTGACTTACTGTAAATAACATCAAAATGTGGGGTCTCTGTTGTCTAAAATGTATGATAACTACAGAAGAAGAAATCAATTATTGAATATCTTACCCTATATTTTCCTCAAAATGTAAGACTTGCACAGCAAGATTGAGTGTTTCTTTGGCATTAGCATGTCTATAGAAATCAATAAAAAGTCAGTTGTCTGCAAACATGTTTACATTCATTATTGTATCAGAACAGAAATTAGTATTTATAGTAAACAATTTGACACAGGCTACATAAATATAATGAAATCTATGTTGTGATCAAGGCTTTTATCAAAGATAAAGGATAATACAAATAAAATATTAAAATGATCTAAACACAAGACTAAACCTTCATATTTCATCTAACAGACTAGGTCTACATTTTTCATTTACACATCTAACAAAATATATCTTTGCATTTCCTCTCACAAACATTTATCATTACCATAGATCAGAATAAAAGTTATATTTCCCATTATTACCATAGTTATTTATGGCTAAAAAAATGACTATGCCTGTTATTTACCTGAACACTTGACAGTTATTCCTAATCACAGTTCTAAGTCTGGTACCCTCCATCAACCGTAACCTCATAAAGTTGGATGTAGGAATTCTCAATGTTTGGAACTGCTCTGTACTCATCAGAACTTGCTTCAGTTCTTCCACACTCATGGATTTATTTATTACGAGCTGTGATGGACAGATAAAGCAAATGATTTGTCATTAATGATGGTACTGTTTATCTAGTATGTCTTTTGCAAAAAGTTGAATTGAGGCTAGTCAGGGCGCCTGATATGGCGTTTCTGACTGATTTTTGCATGAAGGCCTGCTTTGCTTATTTTCAGTGTCCCCAACCATACAAGTGTGCCTTCTCTGACTTTAGAGGTGCCCTAATAAGTCATAAAAATTATTTCCAAGCTGGCAAGACCTTATAAATCCAACAGACTGTAGTTGCTGTATTTTATATAAAGTTGCTATTCACAAAAAAAGGACAAACAATTCTGATCTACATTACCAATGTCTCAAACAGTTGTTTCAGATCCGGAGAGAGAAAACTGTTCAATGGATTCAAGTCTCTGGTGGTAACAGAATCACATAAAGATAACTTTGCTGCCAACTCCACTGAAAATAAAATATGCTGCTTTTAGTTATGTGGGAGAGAAAGCGATTACTAAATAATATAACAGTAGAACAGTGAAAAGTCTATTTTTGTACAATAAGGTATACTGTAGAACATGCCAGACCCACCATTTTTTTTTTTTACCAACGAGACACAATGAATAATGAGGTCAACACCACAACAGTTGTCTTTACTATCCAATGTTTCTCTGGTACTCAAAGGATGCTGGGTTAATCTGGGAGTGCTTTATGGTCAGAAAAACTCCCCTCCAACTGAGAATTAAACCAAGACCACTCATCTAAGAAGCAAATGCACTAACCAATGTACCAGATTCACAAAAATATGTCATTTAGTTATCTAAGCAACCTCACAAAATATGTCACTTCAAATTTCAAACAATTCTGTGGGGTTGTTATTTAGATTTGGTTCCAGTCTAGTTTTCTAATATTCAGGGACTGTCTAAAATTGTCCTCCCATCAAACTTTGGGTCGCTTTACATGTCAAGTTTACTAGATCCTCATGCTATTTAATCTCACTTTCTGGGGGATAAAATATACTGCACAATCGCAAGTGAATACACTACCCAACACTTTGTAATGTCATATAAATATATTTTTATGTCCTATTATCCTTTTGTAATGTCATATGCACAATAGAGTGTACTTAATTCAAAGTTTAAGGTACATTATCTTACAATTCAAATCACATATAACTGAATAATGCTCAACAATTTAATGTGTAACTGGTGTTGGAAAATTGTCTTATGACAACAAGCTTCAATAAGTATAAGTGGTGTAAAGATGTATACTATAGTTGAGGGACATTAGATAAACCCTTTAGATGAGCATTTTCTATCACCCTCCTGTTGAGAAGTACATACACTGTGTAGACATATCAAACATTCACACAGGGATATGCTCAGAGAACTCAACGTGGCAAAACTAAAAAATGATAGCACAACACACAAAAATCAGTGCAAGAGGATGACAATCTTGGCTTACAATTTCCCTAGGATAAGAAAAACTCCAAATAACAAATAAACTCAGGTAGGGAAGACTCATTAGTCTTAAAAGACAACTTTCCTAGTAGGGACAATTCTCGACAACAAACAACAGATGCCTTATAACCAATAAATATAGCTAATTCATGGGAAAGTTCAAAACTTTGAAAAAAAGACCATCAAATGAATAACTTCACATAAAATGTACTTAAATGTGTGTATATATATATATATATATTATATGAGCAATATACTCACACATGACTTTATCCTCCTCATCCTGCAGCTGTGAAACATCCCCTCCTCCTATAACAGACCTGTCATCTGGTGACAGTGACTGCTGATCTGGAGCAAGCCACATACACAAACAGATCTGATCCTGCAGAGAGAAAATTTCATACACATTTCTTACTGTTTCTTAGGTTAACAAAGTAAATTCAAATCTGACCAAGGTTGAAACCAAAAGTGTTCCCCCAAATTTATCACTTTTAAATTAATTGTTTAGGGCCTAATTTTTATCATGACGAAACTTGTGTACTATTAGCGTCTATTCAAATGTACAGTACAAAGTTAATTTTTTCGTACTGAATATGATATTCTAAATAAACAATAGTTTATTTGTACATCAAACTTTATGCTTTACAAGTACAAGGGTAAAGCAACTTCAAAATAGGAAGAATAAAAATGAGAAACTCAACTGAAAATCCAAATGATAATGATAAGGAAATAAGTGACTAAAAGAAGTTAAACATAGCCAGAAATGCATATCAATCTGGTATTTATCTTCTTTTGCCTGTAATTTGAAGCCTTCGTCAGCCATGTCAGACTATAGGATAATGTTTCTCTCAAAGATCAATCAAGATGAAATCCTTAACTGTGTCAAGAAAAGTGTTTCAGTTATGAAGCTGGAGCATCATCTCCAGTGTGCAAGCATGAGCTTGTATGTATCAGAACATGAAAAGATCAAGGCACTATATTCCAGTTAAGAACAGGACATGTTGGACTGAATTACCACCTAAAAAGAATAAACCACACACACCTACCACGCTGTAGAAAGTGCAGTCACTCATGTGAGACAGTACAGCAAATCTTGCTTGAATGCCCCGGACTACAGAAAGCTAGACAAGAACTCCTCCCACCACACCCATCTGTTCATAATACCCTTTACACTAGTCTTCCACAATTACAGAACACATGCAGATTCTACAAACGCATTGGCTGCCCAAGAGTGAAAACTCACAGCCCTGGTTAGAAGAAGAATTTCACTATCATCAAGATTACATCGAGGATCCTCACCAGTGCTATGGAGTCATTTTTGTATAAGTCCGTCTTCAGCTCATGCGGAGTGAACTTTGCTGATGTACATCCTGCTGTAGTACTTGAGCTTAGATTTTTCTGGTTAGAAGAACTTTTCTTATCCTCTTTTTATTATCCCTTCTATTCTCCTCTCCTTTGGAAAATTGACCCTGTTCTCTGGTAGGTATTGGCCAGAAGCTATGTTCAGCTGCCTTGTCAGATACAGAATCTGATTGTTTTAGTATAAATTGGTTGCATGCATAGTGTTCCCGTTGTACCCTACCACTTGCTTCACTTGTCAATTCTTTGAAATCATTAGTGGTTTGTGTAGGACAGCAGACTTCTCAGCGACATCCCACAAATTTCCCAGTTGTTTCTTTCAGATTCTCTGTCATAACTTTGTGGTAACCTCCTTTGCCAGCCACACTTATTCCACCCTTTCGTTGGGTACAAAAATAATTATAGCATTTGGGCAGATAAATGATTCTAACACTTTGCAATGTTGTTTATGCTTACAGACTTCAATTTAAAGATGTATAAAGCATCTGGTGTAACAATAATGTTAGATATAGAAGGCTTACCTTCTTCAGGACAGATCCTTGTTGTAAGACAAGGATGTCACCATCATTTACAAGCAGGTCCATGAGTGTAGCAGTGTTATCATCTAGAGATTCAGCAGGGTCACCATATGCATCGGTTTTGCTAAGATACCATTGAGTTCCTGTACAACAGATACAAAAAGTGTATTTGTAAGACACTACAAGTTCTGGTCCCTAGGAAAGAAACCTGTGTACAAATAAATCTGCTACTATGTGAAATGCAAAGGCTATTGCATACCACTCAGACATAAATCCTAACTCGATCTGACAAAGATATGTCAGCTATGATCATGGCTGAGCTAGGCGGAAGATATTCTTGGGAGGGAAAATATGTGAACCTTCCTGCTGTGAACCTGGAGAGGAATAGATTGCTGTACCACCTCAATTTCAGACTGTTTTCACAGTTGTTATATACATTACAAACATCTGTGAACTAAAGGATCCATTACTAATTAATGCAGGGCTTGAGGGAGGGCTGAGAGGGCTTGAATGACAACGCGAATGAAACAGAAGTAGTTATTTACAGATGCAGTCGAGTCATTTGCCAACAACAACAATGTACATGGGTTTTTTTTAAGTGTCCGAAAAGAAAATAATAAGAGACATTTACTGCTACTGGAGAAATGTTATGTCATGGAGTCATATTTTCATTTACCATTACTGGAGAAATGCAATCTCACAAATATTAATTGAAAATTGTCACAAAATGAAGATACTAGAATTAGTCCAGTGGCTAACAACATAAATGATTGACAGAAACCTGAATGATCTGAATGAGTATGTTTAGGACAAAAATAAAGAGGATTGGAAGAGAAGATATATCTGAAGCATCAAATCACAGAGAATGGAGAAAATAAAAGATATGAGCAGAAATAAGAAATACATAGAAGAATTGTACTTTTAGAGAAATCCTTTAGAAAAAAACTTGTAGAAAACTCCACAGTATACAGGGTCTTTTACAGTAGATCGTCAGGAAAGCAGATGAGAGGAAGACCATGAAAAAGATGGTTAAATGGCATAGCAGAATCATGTCCAACAAAAAAATAACTATCCCCCAAGCAGCACATGACAAAAACAGAAAACATGATACTGGGCAACAACCTGGTGTAGCAGTGTGACGACAAAAGGAGAAATCCTTGAAATAATTTTTTTTTTTTAAATCTCTGCTTTAACTTACCTTCACATTTCATTTGTCTACATGCGGTCTGTAACATGTCTAGCACTGTCAGTTGTCTATCCACCAAAAATTCCTGCACTGATAACAGCTTACCACTCACTATCTGGTTCACTACAACTGTCATCTGTAAACAACACAAAACAAATGTATTCATGATGGTTCAGTGTTATGAATCGACATTCAAAATCACTGCAGTATATATGACAATTTTTAATTTGTCACTATTGTGGAACATATTCTACACAAGAATGCACCAGACATCTATGCAAAACAAGCATTATCTTTTCTTTGGTCTTTGCTTCACCTGCTAAGAATTGAGATGCAGTCAATGCGTCTAATATTGCACCTCTGACTGATTTTTGTGTGAAGGCACGCTTTTCTTATTACCAGTGTCTCTCTCCATTCAAGCAAACATTACTCTGACTTCAAAGGTACATGTAATTTAGAGCCACAAGTAAAGGTTCAAGGTTTCCAGTAGTCCAACTGTATACCATGTGCACATATAATTTTTGGCCCAAGCTGGCATCAAACCCTGGAATGTCCACGGTGCATTGTCACTTGCACAGCATGTTTCAACTTCGTTTTTTTTTCCCCCAACCAGAATTAAGCTATAAGAAAGTTTGTTTTTTTACTTTTTAACTGTTGCCGTACAGCAACAAATATTGTACCTGTCTAAACACACACTGTTAACCAAAGTCAATAACTTACTTCAGAATCCTGAGGTGGTCTACCATTCTCTAGCACTAATGAAACACCATTTGAAAGTCCAGCATCCACTAAAGTCAAGCCTTCCATACTGAATAAACAACAAATATGTTGACATATAAACAGTTAAATTTTATACAAAGAAATCTTTATTAAGTGATCATAATTTAAAAAGTGTTATCCAATTCCATAACTGATCAGAGCTGACTACTTTTTTTTCTTAATACACAGTTCTCTTATTAGGATTCTAAAAGACTGAATTACAAGTTCGCAGGTGAGTTTAGTTTTTTATGACTCCCGTAACAAAATGAGAGCCACAAGAGCGCAGTGGTTAGTGCACTTGCTTTGTAAGTATGCAAACCCAGGATCAAATTTCAGCGGGTGTGGAGTTTTCTCACCGTAGAGCACTGTGTCAACCCACCTCAATTTGGTACCAGAAAAACTCTCAGAATGAAAGGCCACAAGCCACATTGTGTGTTGATGGTCAGAGAAAAATGTAGGCCTAAAATATTATATTCTCCAATATACTTTGTGGTATGCAAACATATTTTTGACCTTTATATCTTCACTACACTATTACCAAATATTTATTTGCATTGTGTCTTTTGATAATATCCACATTCAATATTCGTTTCCATAACAGCTTTTATTTTTGATTGACAAAGTGGCGGAGAAGATCATTAATGCCTTTGAATGCAAATGCTACAGAAGAGTACGTAGAATACCATGGACAGAGAAAGAATAAATGCTTCTGTTCTGCAAAAGTTAATTGCATATCCTTTACAGGACTTTGCGAATCAACCCCAGCTTTTTAATGCTGTTTGTGATTTTCTAGGCATTATTACGTTCAGTAGTTTGTCATTGCTTTCTGACGGGTGGTGCCATCGTCCTTTTTGTAAAATCCACGCTGGAACAATTTGCAACCAAACTGTCCTCTGTTCTGCAACAGCTTGATATTAAAGAGAGTTGGCTATTAAAGAGTATAAAATAAAGAAAAATTAAATACTATGGACACATCAAATGACTGTGAGGGTACATGGAAGAAGAATGAGAGGAAGACCTAGAAGACGATGGGTGCAAGATGTCATTGACAATCTCAGAATGACTGCTGCTGAAGCGGGTCAACTTGCATAGAACAGAGTTTTTCAGGAATGTTATCATGGGAGCCAGGATTCAGAAGGGACAAGCTACTCGATGATGAATATTTGCATTAATTGTTCACTTTGCGATACAACTCAGAATGATGTATTATTGGTTTCAGTTTACAGTATATTGAACATTCAATGTGTATTAGTGTTTCAGCTTTACAATATATCTAGCACTGTGTTTTATGGAAAGAACTGCCAATAGATTTTAGGACATCTGACAGAATGTACTGAAATTTTACGTATCTGATGTTCAGTAATTAATTATAGAGAAACACGTAAAAACAAAGAACTGTAGTTTTACAAAAACAATAACAATCCACAGCAACGTTTCGACCAAAAGGCCTTTCTCAAGCAAAGGATACAACAGAAGTGAAGAGGTTCACTTCTTACATAGCACAGAACATATAGAATTAGATAATAAATTCCTAATGACCCTAAAACGAAAATCTGTGACCAAAAACCTATATCAATAATTAATTATACAGGGTGTTCAAGATAATTGCAGCCCCACTGACAAATCGAAAGTTGCCAGATAACCTAACACGTTGTGTTTATATACTATTTAAACCGGTTCTGACTAGCTTGTCCTACGTCACATTTGTTCATCGACCCTTCCGCACTACAATTACACACCATCACACAACCTTGACCTATACTACGTCATAACTGAACCTTCTCATTTCCATACATATATGCCAGATTAGCTCCATTCATAGGCTGCTTTTAAGTTGAACACCCTGTACAATAGCGTAGAAATGTTACATGTTAATTAGAAAAACAAGGTACACTCTCATCTTACAAGGAGGCTGAAGTCCCATGGTTTTATGATTTTCTGAGCGTGTGGTATCAGGGAAGTACTTTCAACTTTAAACAAACTCAATGCTTGCAACTTTAAATTCACCACAGTCTGAAAAATGAATGAGACTATTCTGAAGACAATGCTAAAGTAGGATATGGTTTTCTAAAAATGGAAAATTCTTTGGGAAATAAAAGAACATGCAATAATTACATCTTATAAATGATTAAATCTTTTAGATCAAAGAAATAATGGAAAGTATTCTATTCGAGATCCCTGCTAATATAATAATCATTCAGTGTGGATTTTGGGGATACCTTTTTGTGCAGAATAGAACCACTGCATACTGCCAACAGTTCAGACAGCATGACCTGTAAACCTGGCAATTTTCTGAACTAAGTGCTTGGAGTGCTGATTTTACATCCATAAAAAAATACCACAGGTTGAAGTCAGAAATTGCCGTTCAATACTTTCTCAGTTGTTATCCGACCTGCCTGAACTTCCGCATAATAGTTAGGACAGAATTTCCACTGTAGCTTAAGCGGTATTGAGCTCAATCACAAACCAAGCATACCTGATTCAAACTCCGTGACGGACAGTTTGAGCACATTCGTTCCGTGGGTTTTTATGAATGGTAAAAATAAAACGTTCAGAAAACAATGGCAAACTATAAATGGTGCCTAGAAAATCGACGATTCATTTACTGTGGTTGATGGCTAGGTCCTGTAAAGGATATGCCATGATTTTCATTTGACTCTGATCATAGCCCTAATATACACTCCTGCCCCTCAATACTTTTCTACATCATGTGCTTACCAATTTGTGCATGTTGTGAACCAGAGATCTTGTGGGTATTTTTCATTCAGAAAACAGAGTGACTGTCCCACATTGCACTCAACAGTTTCAAATATTCAATTTACTTATGTCTGGATATGTACTGTTAGTCAAGCTCCTCTCTCAGAGAGGTCTGTTCTGGCATATGACTTTAAGTGGGTGTCAACTTCAGATAGGTCTGAAGTTTGTCTTATGAAGTTGTTTAGTCTAACGAATAAGCTGCTTCTTTTCAGTTGTCCTGCTAGATTCTGGAATCTGTTACTCTATAACTCGGTGACTAAGGGCTTGGCATACAGATAAACTTTTCTGTCTATGTTAGTACCTTGTATCTCCACATTCTCACCTATAGGTGTTGATTTCATTGCTCCAGTGAAGACCCTAAGCACCTGGTTTTGCACCATATCCAGCTCTTGTAAGGTTGTGTTTGACACTGTTGACCTATAATTCAGATGTGGGTCTATGCACTTCTGGTAAATTTTACTGAGTATTATCTAAATGGTTCATATTCATAGTTCATATGTCGGTTCCAACTTCACTGCAATGGTCACCCATAATTGCTCCGTTCCTGTGCCAACGAAAATCACACAAAATGCTAACAACTGTGAAATGTCTCGTGTGAACTAATTCCAGAATGAACAGTGCCTGGAAGAAGAATGAGAGGAAGACCTGGATGACGATGGGTGCAGGGTGTCGTCACTGATGAGCTGAGAATGACTGCTGCTGACGCTGGGCATCTTGCACAGAATAGAGATGTTTTCAGATCTGCTGCCATGGGAGCCAAGTTCCTGAAGGGACAAGCTACTTGATGAATCAGGTGCTCTTACATGAATAGTGTGTGCCTAAAGCAAGCAATAATTTCTAGTGTATACAGTTAATATAGCTACTTACTGCAGCTGCTGATGTTCGAATATCAATAGTTCTACATGTATGGGGATTACCATTCTGGAAAAAAAACAGAAACAAGTTATTTACCATAAACAATGAAACTGTAGTAAAGTAAAACCAACACACTGAACACCAGTCTTAACTGTAACAAACATCAAAACAGTCTACCGAACTTAAAACTGTTTACATCATTCTTGTGTCATCATTCAACAATATTAGAGGCCTTCTAACAGAGGAAATACAACAGGAAGAGAAATATATATATATTGGTTTTTCATAAATTAACTAACAAAAACTATACTCAGATTTTATAAAACATTTCCCCAAAAAAAATTATACATAACAATTATCTAAATTTTAACTTTTTCTAAATTTGTAAAAACTATCAACAAAATGGAATCACACAGATATTCATTAACAGATGATACTTTTGAATGAAATACTTTGCAACAGATAGTTAAAAGTAGTAGTAACTATGGATTGTGAGAAAAAAAGACCAAAACAATCATCAATACAGCTAAACAGGGAAAACAGATATGGTTAAGATGGAAAGGATACTTTCACTGAAAGTAATCTAACATTTTACCAGATACGAAGATACAGAGTCAATTTGTCAAGGCAATAGAAAAGTGAGTAGATAAAATAGTTTATGAAGGACTGAAAGAGGAAGCTAGAGCAATTAGTCATAGGCAAGAGTGGAGAATATAAAAAAACAAATTTGCTGCAAGTATGTCAAATATGCAGTATACACGTTTTTTAGGAAGTAAAAATGACATACAACACTTCACAAAATAAACACATCTCACCAGAGAAAGTCTGTTTAGTAATGAGACAGACCACTCTGGGACACTCAAAGCTTCAGAACTCAATCTTCTATATTCCGAGTTCTCAGGCGACTGGCTGGAATCTCTGTAATAATAAATACTGAAAGTTGTCACATGTATCAACACAAACATTTGTTCAATAAAATCAATTGATAGAATAAGACAAAAGATTTGATAATCGGCTCTATGGGTCTCTGTTTACTGGGACCATTGTTGTATTTGACTCTCAGTTGATGCTTTGTATGGAAAATAATGGCAGGTTCCCAGCACTGATACAATTTAACCATTTTCTAGGTACAAGTCATTGTACAAGTTTAAAATATGGAATTTCAGATTTCTCATTGACAAAATAAAACAAATCAATGTTACATAATGTGTGTTATTTGTCTTAAAAAATTATTCCATATTTTTTAAAATTAAAATAACAAGGTTAAACAACAAACTAGCATGTAACATTATATTTCAAAGCTAACACATACTTGTGAGGTAACGCTAGTATAATAGTTTCTCCATCCTTGAGTCCAGCAGAAGTCAAAGTGGTATCACATGACTTTTGAAGATTCACTTGAACTCTCAAGTCATTTTCTCCTGACTTAGATACAAAGTAACAGATAACACATTATCCTCAGCTTTTCAATTCAACATAATAAATTATATTTATAGCATTCAGTTACATGAATATTGTATAATTTGTCTCCTTCTGATGTTCAAAATTTCACTTATATACTGAATAACTCTTATCAAATTTATCCACTATGAGGGTATCTAGTGTGAAACAATAATATACTGACCCCATCAATAGGTCATATAACAAGAGTATATGTACATAGACAATCAATGTAGCACTTATACAGAGCAATGGTACCATTTCTGATAAAGCCACATGTAATTTACAAGGTACAATTTACATAACAAAACAATCTTCTTTGCTTTGTTCTTTACGACCAATTTTAATCACTCTTTGTGATATGTTTGATCTTTGCCAAGAACGTGTATATGTTGCACATTGGTTTGGTAGGCCCCTAGACACAGACTTCTACACGTTTAGGACATGTGCATCCGATTTCAGCCAAACCTCCTTAGTTGCCTCTTACAACATGCGTGGCAGGTAACAGTGGTTCTATTCTTTACACCCCAAATTTGGGACCCGGTAATCACTCGGGCGACAAAACAATGGAACACCAGAAAGATAAATTCATCAAATCAGATAACGTAACATCCTCATATTGAAGATAGGATATAATGGATATCCAACCTGCTCTATGTCTTGCCATAGTAATATTTTCTGCAAAGCTATTCTTTCTTCATCTTCTTTTCCTTGGCCATGAACCAACAAAAGTAGTTAGTGTGAAGATGAAAATGTGGGAGACCAAAAATGACCTGGAGGAGAACAGTAAAACAAGAACTGAAAGAAATTAATCATAGCTGTAACACAATACAGAGGACAGCCAAGAATAGAAAAGAATGGTGTGCATTTGTTGCTATACTAAGCGTGAGGGACATCACATGAGAGAGAGAGATTATAGCTAAATTGTTTCTTTTTTCATCGTTAGTCTTCAAGAAAATAATACAGATTGATATACTTATAACATATCAAATATTTCTTCAAGAAAAGGCACTGAACCACAGAAAAGTTATAAGTAAAATACCTGCAGCAACTATCCATGATCCAGAGAATAATCATAAGTGCTGCTGTGCTGTGGAATTGGAAAGGAAGATGAAAGAGAGGCAGGCTAGGGTGGGCCTGGTGTAGAGAAGATGCACAGTGTAAGCCAGTCATGGTGCACTATGTACAGCATGGCTACTGGCCGTGCAAGATGGTGAGATTTTACTACTGCCCTACAAGACACCACAAAGATACTGACTGTTTCATAGGTCTGTGTGCAGGTAAAAGAGGAAGAATAGCTATACACATTAGCTATACACATTAGCTATGAGAGACACTTTGCAGATGGCAAACTACTTCTTTTTACTCTAATTCTGTTTTGCCTCCCAGCGTCAGGATAAGAAGAGATTTCTAAAATGGGCTTTTGTGTCGCTTCACAAACAGTGCTTTTGCCCTCTGTTATCTCTGAGGTCCATCTTTGCATGGGCAGCCTTTGCTTTGTATCCACTGTATCGCGTAACATTGCTCTGATGCGCACTATCTCTTGGTAATCTGCTAATGTGGCGCACCATTTAAAACTACTTCATTACCTTGAAATATAATAGCTGGAATGTCTGCAAGCCTGTTGTTTCCATCAAGAGGTTGTATAGATCAGAGATAGTTTTATTCTTCGACAGTGAGACTAGTTCCAATATGCTGCCATCTTGATCATCTTTAATCACAAACTGGTATGGTTCACATTGTTCGCCAATGGCAACAAATTGGTCATTCACCTGTAGAAGAATGAACTAAATCAGTAAAAAAAAAGCATACAATTATTTTTATAATAATTCTTCAATCTGTTTTGCTATAATAGAAAAATATGGCACTGCAGTTAATCTTCATGCAAAAAACCTATACAAAATATTCCCATAACCTGTTACTGGTTTCTGTAGCAGTTTGTTTGAAATGACAAGGTCTGTTAGTTCACATCATGGTTCTCATTGCACAACATGCAATCTCTTATTCCTAGAAAATTCAATAAAGAATCCCAGAACCTCACTAGAAATATCATTTATCATCATCATGTGTCTCACAGGCTAGCAGAGGTGATAATGGATCATCTCAAACATCTGTCCTGAGTGCAGACTATCAGTTTGGATGTTCACTTTCCCCATGCAACAAATAAGGCTGTCCAGAATTACTCCCGCTCAACCTCCCCATTGATTTTCTAGTCCCAACTATTTGTTCTAATCCTCCTTTTCTCATGAATATCATTGAAAAATTATTTAAATCATCCTGCTTTATTAAGCATGTTTTATTTTTGGGAAAACAACCGATTCTTCTTATTTCATTTTTGTTTTATTGATATGGAAAATTTTCAGACTACCTGTTCCATCAATCATTTACTACTATATTTATCCTACAGTTTCAAGTGAGGTAGCAGACATTTGAAAGGTACTAATAAAAGCAAACATGCTTAAATGTTTGTGACAAGAATGCTTCCACTTACCACAGCTCCATTCCACACAAACAGAAGTGTGTCTGGTGTCAACTCCATATCTTGCACTGACTGTTTCATCTGAAAGTGAGAACAATGGTTTATTTTTACCAATGTGTCCCTAATAACAAATAATGAATGCATTTAGATATGCTTTAATTTTGATTTAAATTGTATTTCGGTACTTCTTACTGGAGTATTTCTATAAGTTATTGCCAATGAATGATCAATAATGAATGGATAAACAGCTTCCAGTAGTTCTACTTCAAGAAACTGCATTGACTTTACATACCTGGGCATGCTGACGGAACTGAAAGGGCAGATAAACTAGCTGGAATGGCATTCCTTGTTAGTGGGAGAAGTATGGACAGGGGAACATTATAAATTCCGTCTGCTTCACATATGTAGAAATACAATCAGAGACATTGAACATCCTACAAAAAAGTTAATAAAGAATGGAGAAGCAGGAGTGTACATAGAATACCCACACACAATGTTAGAGATACAACAGGAAATTCTGCATAAATGTGATGAAACACCAATCTTGATCAACAACCTGTGTATTTTTACAGATATGAAATCAGCACTCCAAACTCTTCGGTCACAAAAATTGCCAGGTCTACAGACCCTGCTGACTGAAATATGCAACCAGCACAAGGCCATCTTGCAGTTGATACCATCTCACTGGAAAACCAGGATATGAGACCATAAACCAACTGGTCAAGGAAGACGCTGCAGGAATGCAGCCTGACATACCAGTTACCAATCACCAAAAGAAAAGGATGATTAAATCAATTAGAAAGACACCAATACCAACATAAGACAACTACTAAAATATGAGCAGATTAGAATAAGGTGTCATTCTGCGCCTCAGAACAGGTCACAATCAACTCTGCAGCCACATGTGTACAAAATTGAATTTTCCTTCTTCTTACAGCTTTTAATATATTTCCTTGACAAACCATTTGCTTTTCTTCTATCTGTGTTATTATTTCTTATTCTAATTGCACATTTCATAAACCACATTACTCCAGAGACCTGCATAAAATAAAATATCACAATTTGTTGAAAACTAGATATTTCCAGCAAATTATTTTCATGTAGCAAAATCTGAGACATTTGTACTAACCTTCAAGTTCATCATACAAATGATAGCCTGCACATTTCTCCTTCATTCGATGAACACAGAAGTTGTATACATCATCACTCACCATAACCTTGAAGGAACAGAAATTATAGTTTCAGAAACATGTTTCATCAAAAACCTCCATTCATGAAGTTAAGTAATGAGAAAGGGGCATTTTGGAAATTATCATTTTTCAATTTTAACCAAAGTCATCTTACATTTCTGGATATCAGTAATTATCATGTCAAATACTCACAGAAAACTACACAGACCTCTGTGTGAGCTACAAAAGACAGTGAAGTTCATACAAGAGACAACATTGAGACAACATATAGACAAATTTCAAGCGAACGAAAGGAAGGAAGGATCATGTCAAATAAATTTTTAAAAACAATAGTAAAGAATTCATTATCATACCGCTTGGTATATTAGAGAATATATTGGAGACATCAAGGTAACAATCAGTATGTATAAAATTTGAGATCTGTTGGGGGAGACAGAGCACCTATGAGACCTGCTCAGATTGCAATGATATCGGTTCAGTAACCATTATTGGAGAATACAGTGTTGGTCTTGCATTTTTATTCGAACAACAACACATGGTGGGGGGTGATGTGATCAACATTACACTGGTTGTCTTTACTTTTCAGTGTTTTTCTAGTACGCAATTGAGACTGGGTTGACCTGAGAGACATAGTCTGAAAAAATCCTACTCAAACCGTGGAATTTAATTCTGGGGACAAGTGTCTACAAAGTGCACTTACAACTATACTATCAAGTCGCTTATGCCTAAGGACACAGAAAGAAAATATGGCCTAAAGAGGCCCATCTTACACTAATTCTAAATATGACAGGTTCTATGGATGACATGAAGAAAATCATACAGTTTCTTGCAGCTACTGTTGCTGTGATCTAACAGAACAATGATGGGAAATAGGAAATTAATTATCCTTATAGTCAAAATGAATTTGAAAAATAGATTTTCAGTACAATATTGACAATAAGGAAGATTGCAGTAAGAGCATATGCCACAGGAGAAATATCACTTCATGAAATAAGATAGTTTTACAAAGCACACAAAATGGATAAATAAATGTTTCGATTACCGATTGTCTATTGCCTTTCCCCAGGTGAATGATGGAATTGGTTGTCCACTCTTGCCATTAAGTGTAGGGGTAGGAGCTTTAATTTGCGTTCCAGGGCCAGATGAGTCGCCCTTGTTGTGCTATATCCATGTTTATTTAGTCTTCTTCTTTGCGTTCGTTCTTTACAACCAATTTTAATCACTCTTTGCGATATGTTTGATCTTTGCCAAGAACGTGTGTACATTGCACATTGCTTTGGTAGGCCCCTAAACGCATAGACTTGTACATGTTTAAGGACGCGTGCATCCGATTTCAGCCAAACCTCCTTAGTCGCATCTTATGACATGCGGGGCAGGTCACAGTGGTTCTAATCTTTACACCCCAAATTTGGGCCCTGGTAACCACTTGGGCAACTTGGAGGTAGTGGAAAAACAACACTAGATATTTTGCCTCTGCCTCATGTACCTTTGAGGATAATAAGAACTAATGTTGACATTAGTACAACTATCATACTAGCGTGTAACAAAATGTATTACTTACGTTTATTTAGTGTGGTTTTGATATTGTCTATCCATCTTTTCTTGATCTTCTCTTTTCTCTGTTAACTGATTCTTTTTATTGTATGCTGTTATTGGTTGTATTCCATTTTCACTAAATGTCCGAACCACAGCATTTGTTGTCTTTCAATGTATTCTGTGCATGAAGTTATACCCACTCTGCTTCTGATGTCATCATTTCATAGTATATCTTTCCTGGTGACACCGATCACCTTCCTCAAGCATTTCATTTGACATGTGGTGAACTTTCTTTGGTGTGTTGGTGTCAGGGACCAAGTTTGGCATAGGTAACAAAGTGTTAGTAGAAAAATACTTTTTATCTTGTCCTATTACTTCCATCTTGATCTTTATCAAATTTTGTGATTATCAAAGGACCAAAAATAATGGACCTACACAGAACACAGCACAATGAGAAAGGTCAAGGTAAGAAATTTCTAGTTCAGTGAAACACTTCATAGCTTTATGTTCACTGTAGCAAAACCTGATGGACAGTTTTAAAGTCCCATAAGCCACTCAACAAAGGTTACAGTGCTGCACAAAAAGAAAATTCATACTACTTCTACCTACTTCTTTAATCACTGCCTTCAGATTTTGAAATGTACTTCTCTTGTCAATGTCAATTGAGGAGTGTGCAGTTTCCATAGAAACACCAGACTTGATCTGAAGGTGGCCATTGTAAGTGAAATACTCTGCCCAGAATACTTTAATTGTGATATTGTTGATGGTGTTGTCATAATCTTGTCTGAGAACATGGAGAAATACAAGAATATATATATATATATAATAAAGATTTTAGAACAGTTTGCGGTCAGTTAAAACAAGACTTAAGGCAGGCTGCAACTGTGACCACATACCAATAATTGAGAAATTGATAATAAAATTGAAAAAAAAAGGTAGGGAAGGCTTTCCATAATTATTATAACTAGTATTAACCAACATGCTCATTGTCATGGCTTACCAATGATGTTAGAACTTTCTTCTTCTTCACCTTTCAACTCCCAATGGAGCACAGGTCTTCAATCTTCTTCTATCTCTTCCTCTCTCTTGCCATCCCTTCCAACACTTTCCATGTTTCACTTATCCTTTTAATATCAGCCTCCAGGTGTTAGAACTAATACACATGAATCAACATTTAAATGTGAGCAACTAGTAGTTTCAGGACTTTAAATAAAAGGAAAAATGTAGTAATATCGCAGAGATGACTGCAACAGTGTCAGGTACTGATTTATTTATATCAATGTAACCTAGCACATAAATCTTATATGGATTATCCATCGAGATAGATAAATTTATTAATTTCGGCTATTTATGCTTTACTATAATTTTTAACCATGTTTAATATATTCTTTTAAATATAATTGTTAGAATATGATAGGAGTAGAAAAATATATGTTCAGTAAATTAAAGAAATGTGGTTACTAACCTCTGTTTTTCAATAGCAGCATTCAATTCCTGCACTTCTTGTATTAAATTTAGTGGGATCTTGTAAGTTGCTATACTCTGGGCTAAAATTGTACAGTAGAAAGAAAATTATCCCAATATTAAGTCTTGTGAAAAGATATATCTTATTTCAAAGAAGACAAATTTACATATTTATGGTTTGTCTACCTCAGTTCTTAAATTTCTTCTTTTCTTGAACACTCCATATTGACTACTTGTTAACCACTCTGTGTGATTTGTATGTGATCTGAGCCTAAGAGTGATTGTATGTTGTGCCAGTTATGCGCCTACAAGGAGGCGACTGAGGTAGGGGCTTAGGAAGCTACCCTAGTAAATAAAAAGTGTTGCATAAATTGGATGTGCTGGTAGGTCGCAAGGCGGAAAAGTATATTAATATAAATTATTGTGCCACAGTACTGTATGTTCAGCAGTGAAGATTATTTCCGGTTTGTAAAGTTTTTTTTAAATATATTTGTTTTAATTATTTCCCTGATGTAAAGATAATTAGAATTTACAGTTTAACAAATATTCTAACCATCTTCAGGTCTTTGAAGATCTGTCCTCCTGTAGAATAACATGTAGGCACTTTCCTTTCCAGAAAACTGCCTTTCAATATCTCGTGTCTGAATTGGGGTCACTGTTGAGTCATTGAAACAAAACCACTGGTGGCCAGGTTCTGCAACTGGAGACTGAGGCCTTGTGAAAAACAAAATAAAATACTTTGACCAAACAATGCACACAAAAAAAAACTACAACACAATGTAGTAAATGAATAGGCAACAAGTTGGGAAAAAGGCAACAAAAAGAAGAAAGTGGGTGGATTTGGTAAAATAAAACATGAAGGATTGACTTATGCAGAGGGAAAAAACTATCTCTGCACTATGACATAAAACAGTTTTTTTGTTTTTTTTTCGCCGCTTTCAACTCAGACGAAGTTTCATCTCTGAAACTGATTTTGCGTGAAAATCTGTTTTTCCAATTTCTTACAATGGCAGCAGCATGCACATTGTAAATTACTTTACACTGGCAGCCGTGTGCTCAATGTACTCGTAATTAGTATTCCCTCGCCATACAGGCAGATTTTCTCCGACTTCAGAGGTACTCATGTTATCGTCCTGAGTAAGACCAGGGACTCGAACAAATGCCGGACAGTAGGTTCGAACCCGAGCTATGAGGCGTCTCACAGCTAGCAGGCCGAGCCACTATCAACTACTCTAGGCAGTCCCCCATAAAACAGTTCAATGATGAAGAAAAAAGAGTGGAGAGGGATTCAGAAACAAAATGTAGTATGCTATAATTGTATAATCCAGTTATAATTTTGAAAATTGTGGGCAAACAAAACCATTAACAATGAACTAGCATTTTTCTTCAGTTTCTAGAACATCTCTCCAGATCACAATCTAGCACTAATAAAGGTAAATGTAGAACTAAAAAAACAGAAAATATAAAATAATATTAGGAATCTCAAGCTGTATTTAGCAGTATAGCAACCAGATAGAAATAAATATAATTTCTTTGATGTAAGAAGTAAATATGAAAGTATAACAACTGATAAGCATATGATAATATACAAGATGGCTCCACGAGGGAGCGAACCTGGTACCTTTGGCATGAGAGATGTGCACCTAACCTCTACGCCACTGAGACCCCTCAAGAAGATTAATACAATATGATGGTTAGGGCGTATTGAAAGAATGACAGAGAACAGAGAGCCTAAAATTGCATTTAAAGATGAAGGGGGAAAATACCACAAGAAAGAACAAGAAAACAATTGAGAGATAGTATTGAAGTAGATTTGGAAATACTAGGAGTCAACAATTGGAAAGAGAAGGTACAGAACCGAGATTAATGGATGCAAGTGATATCTGCAACAATGAACCTCAAAGATTTGGAAAGCTGAAGAAGAACGTCTGAAAACATACAACAGAACATTTCAAAATTAAAACCATTACTTATTAAGATCTGACGAAAGAAAATAGAGAACACTTACCTATTATTATTGTTGTTTGACACAGCATGAGGTTTCTCAGAATTATCCATTTTAATTTCACTATCTCCATTGATAGGCTCTGATGATGATGATTTCTCGTGGCTTGTGTTAGACTCTTGCGTTGACCGCTGACCAGGAATCCATGAGACTGACCCAGTTGGAGTCAGGGTTGTATTCAAATAAGTCACACAACTTTAAAAACTGAAAATATGAAAATAGAAATAAATAACTTTTACTGTTTTAATTAACTTTTACGTGCATTTGTGCACACACACACCAACATGAATTTTGTCAGACTAGAAAATAAGACAGCTAGTAACTGTGTCTATCTAGATTTATAAGGTTATTTTTCTGCTATCAGTTTTCTTTGGTTTCAACATCTTGTACTGATGTTGAAAAATTATTTCTATTCTACCAATAAGGAAAATAAATATTATCGTTAAATCACAAAAGTTTTGACATAAAATTAGAAAAATTAACATAAATTATCAACTCACTTTGTTTATTGGACCATGTGTTTTCTTAAAACGTTTGTTCCATGAAACCCCTGTGACTTTGGTTATTTCCTATTAAATAAGAAGCAAATAATATTCAATTTCCTACAATATGAATCAAACAATATGTGTTACCATAAATGTAACTATATAATATGTAACATCCTGCAAGTATAATAAGACAAACAAGAAAACTTGCTATAAATATAATCAGACAGAACACGACACAAACTGCAATACAATAATTTATAACAAAAACAAATGACACTTATGACTAGTAATGTACATATCACGCCAAAGTGCAAAATGCTAAAAATGACACCGCAGTTAACTTATTCGGACAGTAATTTAATTTTACTATGTGAGATATATAACAAAAATGAAGTTATGTTACAAATTGTCAAGACAGCATCAGTTTTTAAAAGTCTAAATAAAATATGAAACTCTAGTTCTGTAGTTTTTTACCTAAATTACAAAATGTTCAATTCCAATGTTGTCTTAATCCTAAAATATGTCAGCAAGAGTAGGAAAAATAACTAAAGATATAGAAAGCAAGTTGAATGCATTTTAAAATAGATGTGTGTGAATAATAATGAACATAAAATGGGAAGAATTCAGGGGAGGTGATGAAATCAGTGAAATGTCTAGTCAATCAATAGTAACAACCATTATTAGAAAGAGAAGATAGAGATATGTTGGGCATACTCTGAAAAAGAATGATCAAAGAATCACAAAGCAGACATTGAAGTGGGAGGCAAATGGTTGTAGAAAGAAAGTACACCCTAGTGAAACTCTGAAACAAACTACTGAGAGAGGTGAGAAATATCAGACTCAGTTCCATAGAAGAGATAGAATGAGTTGCCAAGGATAGAGAAATAAGGAGAAATTGCTTGCAGGCGCTACATAATGTAAAACTGTACGAGAGGAATACAAAAATAGTTTTACTGAGGTATCTATTATCAATATATTAAACATTAAAATACCCAAAAAATGTGAATATTCTTTGTTTCACATAGCATTACTGTTCAGTGTCATGTTCACTGCTATAAACAATCATGTCTCTCCACAAGTTCTGATCACAAGTCCCACAGCACTTTCTCTGTATCCAGTAAACAAATTGATCACCAGCTATATACATTTAGCCTGTATTTAGAATATGGAGCATCAGGCAGAATGAATTAGAGCAAGGACTCCAATCGGAGACCGGGTTCGATCCCGGTAAGGTTAATGAGTTTTTCTGTTGGGGCATAAAAACATCTTGACCTAGACATTTTCGTGGGGATTACACTAGTCATGCAGCCATTGAATTCTTCAGGCTCATGTCCCCCCTGTCCTACATCACCCTAAAAAGCAGTATTACACGGACAGTTAAAAATTAAGTTAGAATAAGGAAAAACGGATAAAACTGACTCACAGCACAAAGTCGTGTAATGGACATGGCAAAGTGAGATTCCTTCCCCAAAATGTTTTCAATTAAGTCCACAGGAGACTGACATTCGATCACATCCAAACCCGTTGCACTTGGATCTACTTTTCTTTTAACATCTGCACTGTCCTGAAACAGAATATATACTTTATATTAGCAGCGCAGCTTTTCTAATTTATTTGAATTTATGTTATCTTATATAACTACGAGGAAGTCAATAAGTAAGCCACAAATGGCTGTAGAAAAATAACTAAACATGATAACAGCTTGAAACCAGTTTATTTTTATACATACATTGTTCCTTTATTTCTCAACATAATTTTCACCAACATTGATGCACTTATCCCATCGTTTTATCAATCCTCCCAAACCGGCTGAATAGAAATGCGGGCTCTGTTTTCTAAACCACATTTTCACTTCACATTCAACCGGCGTCATTCGCAATGTCTCCACCAAGGTGGGTTTCAGTAGACCAAAAAAGGTGGAAATCGTTAGGGGCTAAGTCAGGACTGTAAGGTTGATGTTCCATAACTTCCCACCGTAGTTGGTTAATTTTCTCCTGAGTTAATCGGGCCGTATGTGGTCTGGCATTGTCATGAAGAAGCAACACTCCTGTAGTCAGCAGTCCTGGGCATTTTTTTTTGAATTGCATCATGAAGCATCGATAGAACACAGTATGATTCAGAAATCACATTGTCACCTTTCTTCTTGAAATTGGTTAAAGCACTCCTTGACAATCCCAGAACACCATCAACATAACCTTCCCTGCTGATGGCGTAACCTTGAATTTGTTGACACAATTGAAGAAAGTGTGCTTAATGTGGGTACCCAGACAATTGAAGGAGGAACACAAAATGAATCGATTTGGCCTGTCCTTGCATCATCTCTGTCGATACAAGATGAAGGAGAAGACATGCTGAACAGGATTGTTACTGAGGATGAATCATGGGTGCATCACTACCAGCCCGAATCAAAGCGTGCTTCAATACAGTGGAAACATCTTTCTTCGCCTTGTGTCAAAACATTCAAGGTTACGCCATCAGCAAGGAAAGTCATGCTGACGGTGTTCTGGGATTGTCAAGGAGTGCTTTTAACCAATTTCAAGAAGAAAGGTGACAATGTGAATTCTGAATCATACTGTGAAGTTCTATCGGTGCTTCATGATGCAATTCGAAGAAATGCCGAGGACTGCTGACTACAGGAGTGTTGCTTCTTCATGACAATGTCAGACCACATACGGCTCGATTAACTCAGGAGAAAATTAATCAACTACGGTGGAAAGTTCTGGAACATCAACCTTACAGTCCTGACTTAGCCCTAACGATTTCCACCTTTTGTCTACTGAAACCCACCTTGGTGGAGACATTTCGCGAATGACGCTGAGTTGAATGTGAAGTGAAACGTGATTTAGAAAACACAGAGCCCGAGTTCTATGCAGCCGTTTGGGAGGATTGATAAAACGATGGGATAAGTGCATCAATGTTGGTGGAAATTATGTTGAGAAATAAAAGAACAATGTATGTATAAAAAAACTGGTTTCAAGTTGTTATCATGTTTAGTTATTTTCTACAGCCATTTGTGGCTTACTTATTGACTTCCTCGATACATCTGTAACATGTTTGTCTTCATATTCTACAAACTAGTTGTTGATTTTCTATAGATGTATTTCATTCCAACCAACACTGCCTGGGTGTGTTTTTACTCAACATTAATTAAACCACACTTGTTCCACACCTCTCAATCAACTTTACAAATAGCAACATAAATTACTAAGTAATTTTAGGGGTCACCGATAGCAAAGTTGAGGGTCACCGATAGAAAAGTTGAGGATCACCGATAGCTAAGTTGATAAATTTCAGAGTTCGAGGCCAGCTTGGACAAAAATTCACCATGATTTCAAGAGGATAATAATCTAATGGATACCCAAGTTCAGGGGAAATGAAGATGCCTACAGACTAGCTAAAGAGAGAGGAGGAATGCCTCAAAATGACAACCTGGTCAGCTATGATGAAGCAAAAGGTAACGCTGGAGGACATTATAAAGCAGCGCAGGAGAAAAAACACAACACGGATGATGGATATTACCAGCCATCCAGAAAAGACCATTTGTCATATCTTGCTTCCAGACCGCTTACAACAAAATTAAACACCAACTGAACACCAAATTCAAGATAGGTACCAACAGCTTGTGCCAATGAGAGAAGCGACATATTTAAACATTACAATGCTTCTTCTTCGAACACTCCATATCGACCACTTGTTAACCACTCTTTGTGATTTGTATGTGATCTGAGCCTAAGAGCAATTTATATTGTGCCAGTTATGCGCCTACAAGTAGACCAGCACATCCCATTTCGGTGATGCTTTTTATTTACTACGGTAGCTTCCCTCGGCTCCTACCTCAATCACCTCTTATGACATACGTTGTGGGTCATAGTGTTACTATTCTTTGCTCCCCTTATGAGCACCGGCAACACACCGACAAAGCATTAGAATAACTAAAGCAATTCTTAGAGCAATATTTTATTTAAACATTCGAATAAAAAGAATACTTTATAAATAGAATAAATCAGAACACAATTATCTTTAGATAATCATATTGAAAACTCATTTACAAAAGAATAAGAATCATAGTTTGAGATGATCTCTCATTAAAAATCACATAAACTGTTGTTAGTCTGTTTCTGTTTACAAAATAATATACACAAATCCCTCTGCTTACTGGATGCACCCAGTGTCCCAGGTTGTCTATGTCCCTGATATATGCAAAATAGTGGCCACCAAAAGCACTTCCTCTGTGTACAACAACAGAAAACAGTTCATACAAGTTCTCATTGTCTTCAGATTTGTCCTGTTTGAAAACAAAACAAAAAGTGTTAGACCCAAACACAGGTAAAGATCAAATAAAATAGTAACTTACAGATTTAATGACAACTGAGAAAGTAAGAAAGAAATAGTAGTAAGAAGTAAGAAATAATGACAGATGAGTCAATGGTTTCGCCAGTGTGGTGCCAGGGTCCACAAGGAAAGCAACGAATAGTACCACTGCGACCTACAAGGCATATCATAAGAGGTGACTGATGTAGGTCCTAGGAAGCTACCCTAGTAAATAAAAAGCATCACAGAAATTGGATATGCTGGCCTACTTGTAGGCACATAGCTGGCACAACGTGCAATCGCTCTTAGGCTCAAATCACATACAAATCACACAGTGTTTAACAGAGTGGTCGATATGGAGTGTTCGGAGAAGAAGAAGAGTGACTGGTTTAAATATCCTTCAAATAACGGTTTTAAAATAGGAACTGCAAATATTATTATGAAAATCAATAAATATTTTAGATTGTCAAAATAATGGTGATTTAAATACTGAAAAATATCAAACCTTTTCAGAATATGGTCTCATGTCTAAATGCATAGGAAATGTAAACCTTCCAGATTCCTGTAAACAACAATTCATACAAATTATAGGATTAGTAATTTATCCAAGTATTTGTCTTTAAAATCACATACTCTAATTCATTAACAAATGTGTAACAAAATTGACAAAAAAAAGCCGCCTTAATCATGATAATGACATCCAATTTTTATCAGCTAGTAATACCCCAATGAAAAACTCTCGTTCTCTATCCAGTTTTCCTACATCCTCCATTACCGTGTTCAAGGTTTCTCTAATGTCATCATCGTCATTACCTGCCATGTCTTCCAGAAACCATGCCTACCATTATTATTCTTCCTAAATCCCTCTAAACCACTGTGATGTTTACTGTGGCCCAAATATTTCAGTTTTTGAGACACAATATTGTTCATGACTCAATGTTCCTCAATATTTAGGTCTTGTATGATGTCTATATTATTCATATTCTTCGTCCATGCGCTTTGCTCAAGAATTTGTCAGCACTACTTTGTTGCAAAATATGTACATTTACTTTTTTAATACTTGTACCTTGTATAATGATAAGTGATTCACATCCATGGATATGTCCATTTAACATAATTATTTCATTGGTGAGGTACAATACTACAATTCTCTGCAATGAGCATCAGAATGGTATTAGACTATTAGCATTAGGAATATGATGGACTATATAGTGACCAGAACAACTATTTTATTAAATGAAGGACCTGTATGTAACAGTGCCATGTATACATATTTAGCCCCACTGCATAAATACAAAACACTTTAAAATTAGAGAAACAGAGCTGTAATACCTACTTTGTAGCGAGACATCTTGACAAAATCATAGCTAAATCTCAGTAATGATACAGTCAATACTGCAGGAAGATTTCTCAGTTTGGCACCCTGTAGAACAGATAATAATTAAAAGGTACAGTACACACAAAATGCCAAATAGCAAAACTACATTTGATGTTAAACTCGTCAAAATATGTCAAGGACAGGTTAATTTTATTTGTAGCTGTCTTTAGAGCATTTCAGTAGGATTACCTTTATTTGATTGACAGAGCATGCCGGTATGAAAGGCAATGAGAAGCCTAACTTCTACGCCACAAAGACCCCAGTAGAAGATACTTGCTAGTATAACCCCACAACATAGAAGATACTTGCTAGTATAACCCCACAACATAGAAGATACTTGCTAGTATAACCCCACAACATAGAAGATACTTGATAGTATAACCCCACAACATAGAAGATACTTGCTAGTATAACCCCACAACATAGAAGATACTTGCTAGTATAACCCCACAACATAGAAGATACTTGCTAGTATAACCCCACAACATAGAAGAAAGTCAATAGAATTGGTTAAAAGCATTAGGATCATAAAGTTATGAAGGTTGATAATTACCTACACCAGCCAATATGTGATATGGCACAAAGTGTGAATGATGGAAGAAACGTCTAGAGACAAATGTACAAACAGTGCCATATAGATAATATGAATTTAAAAATGTGATCAGTGGCCTATGAACCAATAACAATGAATAATTGATGGATTAATGCAATTGATATTAAATAAATATTCACAAAAGACAAGTTTTTTCACATTTTATAAGACACATTAGATATGTAACATGACAGTTTAGATCCTACCTTTGTGGCATCTGTATAAGTTTTACAAGTCTCACAACGATATTGGTTGCGACCATCCATTACCTCCACATCACAATAGTACTGTTTAAGAGTTGCTTCAAGTCCTGACATACCTGCTACAGCCACTGTCAAATCTAGGAAATCTTCCTGTAGATTAACAAAGTGATAGATTAACAACATTGAATACAAACTTTACATTAAATGCGGAATAATTCATCATAAATTACATCATAAAAATGTGTGCCTTGTCTGGTGTAGTAAAGTTTGAACTTGTCACCTTGAAAACTGAGAACTAATTCTGTTCAACTTAAGAGTTCAGTCTTTAATACAATATACAGTACTGCGCAATATAAAATTATAATAAAGTATATCTCATATAAGCAATGGCAAACTACTGAACATATAAACGGTGCCTAGAAAAAATCCAGAAAGAACTCAAAATCAAAGAAAACTGGCTGATACTACAAATAAGAAAGAGAAAATTGAAGATATTTTGGACATATAAAAAGACATGAAGGGTTGGAGAAGACCATCATGGAAGGAGGCATACCGGCAAAGAGAAGAAGAGGAAGACCACGGAGTAGATGGATTCAGGATGTAACTGATGGTTTGAACATGACAGCTGCAGAGGCAGGACATCTGGCCTATGAGAGAAATTCTGGAGGACTGTTGGGGTGGCAAAGTTCTGCTCAGGACAAGCTATTTGATGATGATGAGAAAAAAATCAACGACTCATTTACTGTTGATGGTGACATCCTTTAAAGGATATGCCAAGATTTTCATTTTTTTATATCTCATATGAAATGTTCACAGTGTGACACTTAAGAAATTTATTTTAAAACTATTATTAACTTCTTGTGGACAAAACGCCACACTACGTGGCTTTGGTTTGGACGCATTTTTACCAGGAGCCACACTAAAGGGCGTTTTTTAATTCTACAAACAAACGGTTCGTAAAAACATGGCTTTGCTCTGGTCCACTAAGAGTTAACTAACTTTTTTGTAGACATAGTATGGCAGTTGACCATAGTCAAATAGGGTGGTTTTTATAGTTAATGAAATTGTAGAGCAATTTGTGCTTTTATCTAATTATGCAAAACCAGTACTACAACTTGTGGTGATTTAATTTGATGTCATAAATATGAACTGAATGCTTTCAATGTTGAAACAATTTTCAAAAGCCAAAACAACTTTATGATTCTTTCATCTACATCTCAGAAGAAATATTCAGCTGCAAAGCTTCGCAGCTTATTTAGCCATGGATGAGTGAGTTGTAAAATATCTTGCAAGTTAATGTATACCATTAAGTAGCCTTTCTTTAATAGTTTAAGCTAGACAAGAACATATAGTTTTTTAAACGTTTACCTCACGCTCACTAATTTTCTTGCACTTTGAACAAGTAATCTGTAAAAAAAAATAGTGAATAAACAGTGAATGTCATTACTATAAACAGGCACACAGTAACAATATAACAATTACAGTTTAAAAATACAAGATCAAATGTGTTAAAATAACTCATTATGACATGAGTCAGCTCTGATGGTCTCCCTTTGACTAATCAGACCTGATACCATGCTAAAGTATAACTTCAGATGTGATACTTTAAAATGGGGTTTTTCTGTTCGTAAAATCTGTTACCCATCTGTACAAATTTGTGTCCGGTTGGATAACACGCATACACCTTGACCGAAATTCAGATGTGCATGTTCTACAAGCCATAAGGGCTTAATGCTGGTGAAATGTACTCACGTTCTCTGCGCAAACCACAAATCTCACAAAGAATGATTAACTTGGTTGATAAGAATGAATGCAAACAAACAAACAATATCAACCAAGTAATATACTTCAACACATTTTACCACACACCATCATACAATGAATGTGATAAGTATGAATATACCATGAATAATTTATTCTCAAGTACTACTAAATTTGACCTTTAACAGTAGATTGAAAATGGTTGGGAATCACTATTAGAAAATATCTAAAGAGATTTAGGTGGAATCAAAGTAATCTGAACAAGATTTCAACAATGTGAGTCCAGAGATGTTTATAATAATGTAAAAGAACTTGAAATTTAATGTATCAATTCTTAAGGAAACTAGTTAAAAAGTAACTCCAATAAATGCCACCATTTAGCAATATGGTTTTAATGATTACACTACAAGAATTTTTAATTAACACCTGTTATGTTACTTACTTAACGAGTTACTGCAGTTAAATAATCTCACAAACCTTGTTAACAATAGTTCCATGATAGAGCTCATTGATAATATTCTGTGCTGGTGTGCCTACTAATGACTCCTCTATGGCACTAAATAGTATACGATTTAGTTCTTGAACATCATGCTGTTGGAACTCCTATAAATGTTTTAAAAAGAAGTTTAAAATCTATTAATTGGCAATATTTGCAGATGATTGTATAAATTTTTTCTTATTGTAATGCATTTGTAACAATGGATAGTTGTTCCACTCTTCTGTAGTAAGCAGACTTGTCAGAAGTTAACATGATAAAATGTCTGAATCAACCAAATTTCACCTTAACATCTCAGTTATCATCTTCTTCTTCTTCTGCAATCAACTTTTGCTGTGCGACTACTCTGGTATGTGTCATAAACAGGGCGGTGCGCTTGAGGTCTTCACTGTTCCCCATAGTTTGTCTTGTAGTGTTGTTTCTGTTGGCCAGATCTCCATTCTCTCACTACTCAGACTAGGGCAGTCTTGAAGGATGTGCTCTGGGGACTGCTTTGGTGCTCCACAGGTGCAGGCTGCCGAGTCCCTGAGACCCATTCTGTCAGTTATCATCAAGTAGTAGCATGTACCTTGCTAAGCGTCGCTTTTATCACAGGTCATCTGAAAAACTCTCTGTCTCTAGCTAATTCTCCCGCCTCTTCCAGCTCAGTTAACAACAGAAAACAAAACAATAAAGGAATGTCTAAAAATGGTAAGCAACATAAATTGTCAGTATAAGCTTAACAGCTATATTATATTATCATTAATACATATGGCACATAATTTATAACTGCTGTTATTGTATTCCAAACTTGCTCTTTTCTCAAAATGTCTTGTCAAAACTGGTTGGAAGCTGTCAAACATGCCATCTAGCAATGATTAAATTTCTGCAAAATTTTGTCTTTTGTGGTAATCTCTTTTAATTTCTTTGTCACTAGATCAATTTAAAAAATGTTCCTCTTTTCTTTTTTTCCATTTTGTTGTATTAAAATAAAAAAGAATTGTATTAATTGCTGTGATTATCACAATTCATCAGATCTACGGGTGATTAATCTGAAAACACAAAAACAGTTGTTTATGAAAAAACTTACTTCCTGATTAGTCCAGCCAAAACTGTTAGTGAGATCAGTTGTGCTAACACTCTGTTGATCACTAAGAAGTAATTGTGAGAAAAGACGCTGCAATTGCAAGGGAATTACACGAACCTGTCAATGACAAAAATTGCAGCTCAAAATCAGAAACTCTCTCCAGCCCAAAAAAATTAGAAACAAGATTTATCAGTAGCTAGTAATGACTTTCTATGTTCCTTTAATCCGGGTTTTTTACTAGTATTATTATTATTGTATTAGTACTGCCATTCCCAACATCATCATTTCTTTTTATACTCCACTTAGAGAATTGGAACAAGTCTACTTTTGGTGTCCTTGAAAGAAAACTGCACAAAATTACTTATCTACTGCTGAAGTTATGTTATTCGATCGACATCATGGCATATTGGGCATTCCCATGCGTGCTCGTCCTCCACTACAGCAGCCATCCAAAAGTCCACTTGCTTATAGTACCCATGAAAAGTTGATTAGTATATCTTCTCTCTCTACCATGAAGACTGCACTGTCTGGCAAGTCCAAACTTAACTCCTAATTCTCGCAATCGATCCAGTGTCTGAGACTCGCCCGTATCACATAAAGAACGTGCACCACAGTGATGACATCAGCTCTGTACATACTTCTGCCAGCTTGAGCCGGCAATGTTTGCAAGAAAGTCAGCACGTTCGTTGTCCTGCACTCCAGCATGTCCAGGTGTTATGTTATGTTATCAACGTCATGGCACATTGGGCATTCCCATTCGTGCTACGTCCTCCGCTGCAGCAGCCATCCCAAAGTTCATTTGCTCACCATACCCATGAGAAGCTGATTAGTATATCTTCTCTCTACCACGAAGATGACACTGTCTGGCATGTCCAAACTTAATGCCTAATTCTCGATCTCGTTTCAGTGTATGAGACTCGCTCATGTCACATAAATGAGAGTGTACTGCATCCTCTGCACAAATCCATAAATGAAAGATGTCCAGGTGTGTACTACTAAGTGGTGGTTTCTGTTGCAATTTCTTCTAGATAGAGTTGCTTAACTACATAAACTTAAGCAAAATCTGTGGTTCTGAAAAAAGAAGTATTGAGCTAAATGGGTATAAGGCACATAGTCGAACTTGTAGTTTATACACTGTTTCATGCACATTTATATAAATAATTATATCTTTTCTTACAATATGAGTGAACACACAGAGTGCCCATACTGATACAAAACAAGAAACACTAAAAGAAAATAATTTTTTTAATAGAATGACATTTGTTAAGCATGTTTTTTCCTATACCTAGTTAGAAACTTATTAACCTATATTGTTCAGTAACATTTATCTATGAGAATCCAGTTTTTAGAATCTATCAATCTATTTTACAAACGGAGATCAGATCCACTCTTCTGTAGATATTACAATCTCTGCTTTAAATTTATTTATATCCACAAAAATCTTCTTCTTCTTCAATGCTTATGCAACTACAAGTAGACCAGTACATCCGATGCTTTTTATTTACTAGGGTAGTTTCCTAGATCCTACATCAGTGCTGCCTTGTAGGTTGCAGTGGTACTATTCTTTGCTTCCCTTGCGGGCCCCGCCCCACACGACATCCGCAAAAATCAACATCATGATGTTTAAAAAATACAATTTTCACTGTCAATCTGAAACAAAATATACCTTTCTGACACATTAAGTAACAACTTACTAACTTTTGAACCTGGACAATCTTTACTTTCAAGTCTGCCAAGATGTTGCTCTGTTAGTGTGAATAGTTTTTCTGAAACAAAACATACATATAATCTTATTTTGCGTACACTTTCTGCCGTCAACTTGTATGTTTACAAGGTAAATGGTGATCAGTCTAAGGCCACTGACATTTTCAGTGGTAATAGAAGTTTATTCTGTTCTTCTTTTGCATTCAGGTCAGTTGTCTTCTTCATCTCTCTTCATTGCTTTCAGACTTGGAGATTAATTGCTCTAGGGTTGTTGCAGAGTGAAGTGAAGCATACAGAACAACCACTTCCAGTATGAGGATGAAAGTTGTGATCATTACTGCTGTCCTCTATTGGCTCTCTGTGACTTCATGTACTGGAGCCTTTGTTGTATCTGACTCTCAGTCGAGTCGAAGATCCAAAATAGCAGCTTGCAGTATGAGTGGATGTCATCTATAGAAGTTTCTAACCTTCAGATGCTTACATGGATGTACTGTCCTGGGCATGCTTGTGTTTGCGACAAAAGAGAGCTGATAATCTTGCATCAACAGCGTTGATTGTTAGAGAGTTAAAGATGGATAAGGAGGATGCTCTGCTGTCTCTTTGCTACTGCCTGTTGAATCAAGAAACCAAAACTGATATTGAATCTATCAGTGATATAGAGTTTGGAATTACATGTTGTACCAACAAAACTGAATACATGAGGGATAGAATGAGGAATGCGTTTAACCAGTGAAATATGGGAACCATCAGTATGCAACACTTTGACATCTGCTGACAGTAACTGAGCAGGTATGGGTCTGTCCGGAGTGATATAATGTAGGTTCAATAACCAATTCTCATACCATGTGCAGCAATGCTTACACTACTACCTTCACTTGAGTATAGTTTTTCTTCAATCCTACCTGCTTTGCTGGACTACAGCTCTGTACTCTGTTTTCAGGACTATCATGGGGTGGAGTAGGGTCTTAGTCAGTGCCAGCCCACTGACCCTAGTGTTGCTTTGTCACCTTATTTAACTGATTCTATGGCCTTGTGTCATAGTTTTAGTTCTTACAAGTGTGCACTCTTTGAGCTTCCGTATTTCAAATATGCTTTCATTTATCCTTTTCTATGCCCACAATGTCTTGATAACTTTTCTGCAGCAAAACCGAGATAGTGAAATACACTTAGTCTTTTTTCTGACCAATATAAAACACAACTAGTTAAATAATTTACTAATCCAACAACACATTACCTCTAAACTCTGGTGTCAGCAGTAGAGTTTGTAATAAAGAGTTGAGATAACAGGTGGCCCCTTGATTATCTATCCCAGCCAAACCACAATCCAGCCTGTGACCAGGAGGTGATGGAATGGTACAGAAATTTGATGCTGTTGCTCCATTTGAGCAGTGTCTCATTAAACAGATTTCAAACATAGCACTGTGCTGTAAAGAAATCACTTTTCAAAATTCACAAAAGGTAAAATAGACCAGCACTGTTATTATTTTCATTATATCATATCAAATGTATGGCAACATTGTTCAACTGTTATATCTTTTACTTAGACTCTAAGTCTTACAGTTATCACTGGCATTGTTATGTGACCTTGCATTTTGATTATATAAAATTACATTAAAGAAACTTCTCGCTGCTTTCCAGTATTGTTAATGGAGACATCTTGGAGTTGCTGTTTATTTTCAAACAGCTAGAATTTGTTTTCAACAAATCAATTTCGAAAGCAAAACACTGGTTAAAGTGTACTTAACTAGTAGTGTACTAATACTTATAATACTAATTTACTAGAAACCTAATATGCCATGGCAGGTGTATATTAACAATGGGCATTTCAAACAAGAAAGAATTTATTATCGTGCTGCCTGCAGACCACCCGACAGGCGACACTACACTCGTCTAGTACCACAAAATCATCAGATATTTATAATAATCGTATTAAGTATTAACAGACAGAAGATCACTAAGACAGTAGTGTACTGTATTAGTATTATGTAACACTGTTGCAACACGATTTGAAACGCCACTACTTGTTTTCTTAACTTGTTGTCTTAGTCTATTATATACAGCAATTCAGTTACAGGAATTACGTCTCTACTATTGTAGTATTTAGTCAGTAACTTCAACTCCAAACTGAAACTCATGAAACTGCGTTGTGAAACTGAGGACTGAGGCGCTAAGTAAGAGTAAGAGCTAACTACTAAAATTGAATCTACTATTGCAAATTTTGACGGGAGCTCATAACACAGTGAGCAGGATATCAGTGAAGAATAAAATGGCCCAATTATAAAATCATAAGAATTATGTATCTGTGTTAAAACTATAAAATTACATTCACACGCCACCACCACTGTCACTGTCAATCGTTCCTAACATGTAAAATAATAGCATCAACTTTGTTTTATCACGTTGTTATATTTTTAACTAGGATTCGTAAACCTCACAGTTGTTAAATGAAACAAAGCAATATATTAATTTGACAATATAAAATACCGTCTCACTATGTTTTCCCTTACTTACTTACTGATTCTTTCGCTCCTCGTGGACATAGGTCTAACAGTTGTTGCTCTTCTCGGTCTCTGGGTGTTTCATTATGGTTTCACAGGACAGTTAAGCACCCTTCGTCTCAGAAGACTTCGTCTCAGGTCTGTTAAGGCGTCCTCTTTTTCGTTTTCCATGCGGGTTCCAATCAAGTGCTTGTCTAGTAGCACACGACTGTGTCTTCCGTATGGTATGCCCGACCCATCGCCATTTTCTCCTCTTGACCTGGGTCATCATGGGTTCCTGTCCAGTTCTTATCACAGGTCTGTGTTTGTAACTCTATCATACCATCTCAGTCTGAGAATCCGCGAAGACATCCGTTGACAAAGGTCTGAATCTTATTTGTATTCAACTTGGTGACTCACCACGTTTCTGTACCATACAGCAACACAGATTTCACATTTGAGCTAAATATCTTGAGCTTTGTTTTCGTGGAGATGACAGTGGACTTCCACACTGTGTGCAGGATAGCAACACTGGTCTCAAAGAAACCAGTACTATAAACACGGATGTGTCGGACATAAGACGCAGATATTACAGTCTCGCTGTAAACTGCGACACAACGTAATGAAAGTTCTTTTAATGAAGAAAATATACACTCTTTGTAGACTGTCCATCACTTGATGTGTCATCACTCAAATGAACCAGACACAACTGATGTGTTGTACAGTGAATCAACGAGTCCGGGAATTAGGAGTTGTTAGTCTTTGATGTCGCGTGATATATGTGATCTATCCATCAGGTTCTTGATCTTCTTCTGACTCTGCGTCCGTGGTGCCGGTTGTACAGGGTGTTCAAGACAATTGCAGCCCCATTGACAATTCGAAACTTGCCAGGTACACATTGAGTTGTGTTTATTTACTATTTAAACCGGTTTTGACTAGCTCGTCCTACGTCACATTTGTTCATCGTCCTTTCCCGCACTACAATTACACAATCGGCGAGACAGGCAAGAGGCACAGTGACCGATTCGCCCAACACTTACGCGACATACGCCAATGCTCTGTGACCCCTGTAGCCACCCATTTCAATGACACTGGCCATTTAGGTGCTCACGATGTCCAGGTCACAGCCATCCGATCATGTTCCTCGGATGATCGCAGTCGATTTGCTCTGGAGAATCGGTTGATTTCTTTGTATGGTACCTTGCGACCACGCGAGCTCAACGTATTACATTCTTATGCTTCTTAGTACTTTCTCTTCCCATGCTTTGTAATCTATATGGGTATATGTTGCTGTATTCATGTTATATCCATTCTATGCTTCTAGTACTTCTCTTCCTGCTTTGTAATATATGGGTATATGTTGCATGTATTCAGTTATATATTCTAGATGTTTCATTGTTTCTTTTCCTTTCTATTTCTAGTTTTATGTGTGTTTTTGTGTTACATTTATTTCGTTATTCGTTTTAATTCCAGATTTTCCTTAGATACGTTTGTATTTGGTCGTCCATTTGTGTTTCATTTTAATTTGTCACTCCTGTTTGTTCGTTTGCTTGATAAAGGCCTTGTTGGTCGAAACGTTGCTGTATTTTGTCATTGTTTTTGTAATTTGTAAAACTACAGTACTTTGTAATTACGTGTTTTGCCAATCAAATAGTTTTACTGCAGTTCCATATATATATACTGTACAATTACACACCGTCACACAACCTTGACCTATATACGTCATAACTGAACCTTCTCATTTCCATACATATATGCCAGATTAGCTCCATTCACAGGCTGCTTTTAAGTTGAACACCCTGTATTAAGCGCGAGATGGTAATAGATCTGGGTTCATTCTCATTAGGGGACAGAACCATTTTATTTGTTATCTTCTAATATGTTGGATGTATGATGCTATTACAACGACATTTCTGATGTTCTCATTTCTCTATCTATCTCGTCTTGTAACATTCACGGTTTTTCTTAAACAGTTGATTTCACATGCTGTGATATTTTTTCTGGCAAAACACGTAATCACAAAGTACTGTAGTTTTACAAATTACAAAAACAATGACAAAATACAGCAACGTTTCGACCAACAATGCCTTTATCAAGCAAACGAACAACAGGAGTGACAAATTTAAAAACAAATGGACGACGAAAAACAAACGTTTCTAATTAAATTAGTCACTCCTGCTGTTCGTTTGCTTGATAAAGGCCTTGTTGGTCGAAACGTTGCTGTATTTTGTCATTGTTTTTGTAATTTGTAAAACTACAGTACTTTGTGATTAGGTGTTTTGCCAATCAAATAGTTTTACTGCAGTCTCATATATTTTGTGAATATTTTTTTCTTGTGAATTAGTTATGGACCACGTTTGACATTGATAACAGTCTTTGTGTAGTTAAAGCAATTCAATATACATATGGAGAGCCACAGTTGCGTAGTTGCTAACGAGCTTGCTTCTTGTGCTCACTTCTCAGCCACTCACTGCAGCTTGTAAATGATCTGAGCCGAAGAGCATGTTCATGTACATTTGACTAATGTTTGTTTTTTATTGCAAAGGACAGACTGTTAGTTTGACAGACTGTATTTAAGCCTGAAGTATGAACATACGTGTGAATTCACATCCCTGGCCAGAATGAAGAAGGGAGTGAAACTGGGTGCTATCAGACACATCATCATCATTGGCCTCTTTGTCTCAGGAGACAATAGGTTTTGCGTCACGTAGTATGTTCTGCGCTGAATCACAACGTTTCTTGTGGCTGTAATGGCATATTCTGGAGTGGCAATCCTTGCCACAGTTGTTCCAGGTAAAACAGAAGACTGGAGCTGATTCATAGAATGTTCTCTGTGCTCTCTTTTGCCTCCACATGTGATGGTTTTTTTCTTTCTTTTGAACCGCCCCTCACTGCCGCTCGCCATGCTTGCCTGTCTATGGCCTGCCGCTCCCAGTGTTCTTTGTCTATGCCGTATGAAGTTAGATCACGCTTGCAGGTGTCAATGAAGCGTAGTAATGGGCGCCCATGCTGTCTAGCACCAGATGCGAGTTGACCATATAGAATGTTCTTTGGGATTCTATCATCGCTCATACGGCACACGTGTACCAGCCATCTCAGACGTCGCTGACTCAGCAAGGTGTGCATGCTTGGAATGCCTGCACTGTCCAGGACTTCTGTATTGGAGATGTGGTCTTGCCATCGGATGTTGTATATTCACCTGAGACCGCGCATGTGGAAGGTGTTGAGGCGATGTTCTTGTCTAGCATATGTGGTCCATGTCTACCATACAGCAGAGTGCTGATAACACAAGCCTTATATACTTGTGTCTTGGTGTTTCTTGGGAGTGTCCTGTTTTCCCATACAAGCTTTGCTAATTTAAACATAGCAGTGGAAGCCTTCCCAATGCGACTGCCAATTTCATCATCGAAGGAGAGGTTGCTGCTGATGACAGAGCCAAGGTATGTAAAGGTGTTGACTACTTCAAGCGTATGGCTACAATATCACAAGATATTATCAGCTGAGTGGCTGAGTGGTTAAGATATTATCAGACACAAGACATTTGATTAATCAAGATATAACGTGTGCGATCGGTCAGATCATGATGATGAGAAATAGATCTTCTTCTTCTACGAATTCCCCATATCGACCACTTGTTAACCACTATGTGTAATTTTTATGTGATCTGAGCCTAAGAGCGGTTGGACGTTGTGCCTACAAGTAGGCCAGTACATCCGATTTCTGCGATGCTTTTATTTATTAGGGTAGCTTCCCTAGGTCCTACATCATTCACCTCTTACGACATGCCTTGTAGGTCAAGAGTAACTATTCGTTGCTTCCCTTGCGGGTCCCAGCACCACAGATAAATACTTGAGGATCTAAACTACAAGTACCTCTGAAGTTGGAGAAGACACGCCTCTATGACAAAGGGCACTGAATTCATAGTAAGTGAATGCAGAAGATGAGGATGTTGGGGAGAAGAATCAAATAATCTATCTGGAGTGATGTGGTGATCTTTGCTAATCACTAAGGTTGAAATGTCTATTACTTCTCTTATTTTTCTTCTGTTTGTTTTATAGGTCCAGTGTTTATAAAATGTCTTGCTAATTTTGTTTCATTGTTTATTGAAAACCTTATATCAAGAAGGAGAGGATGAAACCAGGGCCGGCGCCAGAGTATTTGGCGCCCTAGGCGAACCTGCGTCGCACTGCCCCCGCGGCAACTAAGATTGAATTAATATTAACTTTCACAAAGGAATGCTATGGTGCCTTTTATTTTAATTCGTATTTGCATTCAATAAAAAGAAGAATAGAATAGAACATGTATAATCTATATAATCTGTATATTCCTTTATATATAGTAATATTCGGTAATGTAATTTCAAAACTTTATTTTTCGCGCTTTTGCTTTAGCAAATGTAGAAACGAGTTCCCTTAGTTCAATGTCTTTGGCAATGTCATGTTCAATTGACAGAGTAGCTAGTCCAACAAGTCTTTCTTGTAGCATGGACGTTCGCAAATATGTTTTTATCAGTTTGAGCTTAGAGAAGCTTCGCTCACCACTAGCCACAGAAACTGGAAGTGTCAAGAGAATTCGCAGAGCTATAACAGTGTTGGGGACACTATCTGTTAGATTATTTTTCAATATAAGGTTTAGTACATCATGTGGCGATGCACACCTTGCAACTCGTCTTGAAATGGCTTTCAGTTCACTGCTTAGATCAACTGCATCAATATCTTTGGAGTCTCCATGTTGCAAAGCTTTTTCAAGATTCAAGCAATGTTCCATAACTTCCTTACTAGTTTTATTCTGCAAACTGTGAACATCATGAGAAACCAAACACAGAACTAATTTTTTTGCATCAGAGTGAATCTTTCATCAACCGATTGTATTGCCGTGTCAAGAACAGCGAAGTAAAAGTTTACTTTGAATTTGTCTTTTGGAACCCGAATAGGTTCGTCGTCATCTCCTTCGTATGCAAATTGTTTCTTCTTTCTTCTGATACGGGTTGGTTCGGGTTCGAAAAGGGCTGGTATCTCTAAATTGACTGCAATTTCAGCTGCATCTACCAATGTTTTCTTAAACTCCCGTGTCATTTCTGCGGTTTATGAGAAACTTCTTTGTTTCATCCAGATGATTCATGGCGCCACGTATATCTAATTCTTTTGCCTGAAGTTGTTTACTAGTCATGTTGATCTCAAACAAAACGTCATACCACACAACCAGAGAAACGACAAACTTAAAACTAGAAATGGCTTTTGCAATAACCCGTGCATCTGTCCGTGATGTATTACCAGATGCTCCTGTTAAATTTGTGTCATCCGCAATCTCTGCCATAGCATCGTAGATATCACCAAGCTGATAACGAAGAGGTTTCAAAGCATCAATTCGACTTTCCCATCTTGTTTCACTAAGTGGTTTAACAGTGAGATTAGAAACATGTCGATTTAAAACTTCCCAACGACGAGTTGATGCAGAAAAGAATACATAAACACGTTGCACTAAATCAAAGAAAGCTGTTGCTTCTAAGCAACATTTTGCCGCATCATAAACATCCAAATTCAAGGTATGCGCACAGTAAGGAACAAACAATGCTCGGGGATTGACATCTAAAATTCTTAGCTGGACACCATTGTCTTTCCCTTCATATTGCTGCCATTGTCATATCCTTGACCGCGTAAATTTTCGATAGATAAAGACATCTCTTCTAACTGCCGAAGAATAGTTTCAGTCATACCAGCACCAGTTGTCTCCTTTAGAGGCACAAGACCTAAAAGATGTTCCTTTATAGATGCTGCTGCAATCTCATTTTCTGGATTTGAAATCACATCCACAAAGCGAATGATCATGGTCATTTGTTCAACATGACCAGCATCTGGTGTGCAATCTAGAATTATTGAAAAGTACTTAGCTTCACGAGCAGATGCTAGAATTTTTTATTTGATTGCATTGGATAAAAGCTGAATCAGTTCATTTTGTATGTCTTTGCCTAGATAATGTACATGTGTCTCATTGTCTTTAATCTGTTCATGTGTTCCACGAAAAGCAAGATTCTGCATGCCAAGAACTCGAACTAAAGCAATCAGCCGTTTCAAGATTTGCTGCCCATACTGTTCTTCTTTTTTTATGAGACGCAAATGTTCGGCATCAATTGTTTTCATGTGTTGCAGTCGCAGCTCAAGTTCCTTCCATGACTGAAAAGTCGCTAGATGTTCACTGCTTTTCTCGTGTCCTGATAGAATTGCGGACATGTTTTTCCAATCATGTGAACCTTTATCAGAAAGAGATGGCGCACCTATTGTGCTACTGGTAAACAGATTGCAGCAGAAGCAATAAACAGAGTCATTACTTACAGAGTACTGCAGCCAATGTCTACGAATGTTTTCTCCATTGACAAGCCTGCGGTTGTAATGAATTTTTGAGAATTTTCTTTGCATACTGTCTTTAGGAAAATCAAACTTCTCGACTTGTTCTGGTCCATGTTCTATCAAAATTTGTCGCATATGATCATCAAATTTGGTCCAAGTAGCAGGATCGCCATAGTTAACATATAAACCAGTGAAATTATCGATTTTATGCACTTCAGATTTTGATTCTTGGTGCGTACCGTGCATTTCATTTTGTGGTTCAAACTCTTCTGATACTGTCATTTCATCGGATTCCTCCGCTTCCTTGTCTGCTTCGGCTTGATTGTTTAACTCCCCTGGACTACCTTCGTCTCTGTGCGGTGTACATAGATACTTTAACAACGAGTCTCCTGTTTTGTTACGTCTTTTTCATTTTCAGCCCGTCGTTTACGATACTGTGCACCAGACAATCGTTTTCTCTCTGCCATGGGGGATTGAAATAAAGACGGAAACTGCAAAATAAAATTTTATTATGATTTAGATACTATTTTTCTATATTTTTAATTCATTTTTGTAAAATAAATAAAATATAAATAAAATAATTACAATTTACATATACAAATTTAAATACTTAAATCAAATGATTTTAAATATAACGTTGTACAAAAGTAAAACTAAATATCTTACCTAAAGTATTTAAGTAGCCAGTCGACGACACTCGAATTTCAAATATTTAATTTATTTTCAATTTTCAATATTTATATTATATTTACACGCCAGATTTTGATTTCGAAATGACGTCACAGGATGTGGCGTTATTTCCTATAACGTAAGTAAGTAAACTAGTGATCAAATTTATACTATGCAATTCGTTTCATCTAGCGGGAAAAAATGAAATGTAATATATTGCAATAAAACTTTAAATATTAATATAAATTAACTAAAAATTAAAAACTAAAAATTCCATGTTTAAAGGTCGGCGTCACTCCACTAAAAACAAAAATATTCAATCCATTTATTACTAAAAGGTTACATTTTTAAAATATTTCTATTTTATGTTGCTTTTAGTGCCGCCCCAGAAATTTGCCGCCCTAGGCGGCCGCCTAGTTCGCCTAGTGGTTAAACCGGGCCTGGATGGAACACACTGGCCGTGCTGCAGATACTGTTCAGCTCTACAATATTGAATATGGGGAAGAATGGATACCGATGCCTCCATTATACTGGAACACATTTTCAACCACCATTAAATTTGACAAATGCTGCAGAGAGGGAAATTCCGTGGCGTTGGATGCAGACGTCAAAGTCATCATTGATGAAAACTGCAATGCAGGCGACGTTGTAATTTACACGGATGGATCGGTAGTTCGCCACGAAAAGTCCGCATGGGCCTTCTGTTCTCTGCAAGCTCATGTGGCAGAATGGTGCATTTAATGGTCAAGGAAGCATGTGGTGCATTTACTATGACAACAAGCAGCATGACAATGGAGGTACTGGCGGTGACTAATGCACTACTCTGGCTGGAGTCACAAAACTACACTCATGCGTGCATTCTGAATGATTCATTGAGTATGATCCGCAAGGTGGAGGTTGGTTCGGTGCGCAGGCAATGGACTGAATCACTACAAGAGTCAACAATTTGCAGAATCACACTTATCTTCGTTTAAGGGCACATGGGTGTCGTTGGCAATGAGAGCGCAGACTCTGTGGCTGGCTCTGCCACCATATCTGACGGCCAGCCAATGGATAGAGCTGATATTTTGAACGCCCTCGTAGAGTGTGGCCGCAAAGAAGATTTTCATTTAAACCAATCCACGTAAACTACTAGATTGCAGGAGCTGGGTTTGAAGATTGGAGTCGCAAGAAAAGAACAGCATAACAGGTATATGAGTAGGCTCATCAATCAAACTCGAACTGGTACGGTGAAGGATCCCCGTCTACACACACCAACTCCGTTGCGAGGCAAAGAATCCATTTCCACGTTAAAGACTGATTGTACCGTAGTCATTCAGCTCATCGGCACGTGGACACACCTTAAGCATGGGTTGATTCGCTTACAGTGTCCATCTATAGAGTACAATAGTGCGAAAAATGCGTTGTTGGACGTAACGGCAATTTTGCGCACTCCATATTACGTGTTTCACATTAAGTAAAGATTTGACACTCAAGATCTGCAGTAGAGTTCATGTCGGCAACACATACAAGTACACAGCGGTGACATGTGTACACATTAAATGTAGCTTAGATGTACATATGAGAAGCACAAATAATGAAATACAATTTGAAAACATTGACAACTGAAACACATTGTGACAATACATGAAACTAATGTGGAAAACAGAAAGTGTGAAGATATCAAACTCTAACAAAATGGAATGATACAAAGTTAATAACAAAAGTGAAGACCAAAAAGAGAGCATACAGTGATTTGTCAGTTTCAGTTACCATGGCACTTTATACAATATCTCAATAGTATACTTAAACTATACGTTTCCTGAAGTACAAGGCAGGAGATGACAAAGACGAAGGAGGCAGTTGGGCATCAAAGAAACCTTGGACATGATTCTGGAGGAGACAAGAGAACTTGCTAGAGACAGAGAGTTTGTCAGGCGGGATGTGGTGAAAGTTACGTTTCGCAAGTGACATGCTGCTACTTGAATACTTAAACTAACTTACTTGAATGACTTAATCGCTTGCTTTTCTAATCTGGAATATATAGATAAATCTGTATAGAACATCATACAATCGTATCAGCTGTCTCTCTTCTGGCCCAGTTCCAGCCCAAACCTTTACTCTTCAGAAAATGTTTGATGTTGCTTTTCATAGTACTCTGGTATTCCTGGATATTTAAATTCGAGATGTTGTTGTATATACCGATGTGTCGGTTCAACGTGGTGAGAAATCCGGCTGGGGTTTCTTGGCTAATGCGCATGGTGGGGTTGTTGCAGAGCGAAGTGGGGCATACAGGACAACTACTTCTAGTATGAGGATGGAGGTTGAGGCCGTTACTGCTGCCCTCCATTGGATTTCTGGAACTTCATTTACTGGGACAGTTGTTGTATCTGACTCTCAGTCGATGCTTCACAAGATCCAGAAGGGCAGGTTTCGGTATGAGTGGATGTCTATAGAAGTTTCTAACCTCCAGCGGCTTACGTGGATATACTGTCCTGGGCATGCGGGTGTTTACGGTAATGAGAGGCGGACAGGCTTGCATCAACAGCATCGATTGTTGGGGAGTTGAAGATGGATAAGGGGGATATTCTTCGGTCTCTTCGCGACTCTCTGTTGGATGAGGACACTAAAATCGATGTTGAATCGATCAAGCGATTTAAGCAGTTTGGAGTTACCCGTTGTTCAAGTCTAACAACGGTTCCTGACCTGAGATGACTGGATGTTCTGGATGCCTGAGAGGCAGAGTGAGAGGTGTGTTTAATCAGCAAGCCACAGGAACCATCAGTATGCATACTCTTCGATATCTGTTGGGGAGACTGAGCACCTATGGGTCTGCCCGAGTGCAATGACGTCAGTTTAGTAACCAATAACCAATAAATTCGAGACTCTTGACCTCATACTTGTCACAGCAATGTATCCTCATTCTGCAAAGGTGACAGAACCATCATAATTAGTTCAAACTTCAAGACCTTGACACACTGTCTGTTTGCTAACCTTATCCCTCTTTGAATGGGTCTTCTTTGGACAAAAGCGACAGCATCAATGCTCTAAGAGAAAGCATACGCTCTGAAAATTTCAATGAAGAAAATAAAGGGTATTCTCTATCTTGTTTGCGCAAGTTATGCATATCATTAAGGGGCTGCAAGATGGGAAAACCACAAGAGAAACTCCAGTAGATATATCAGTCAACACAGAACGGGAGTTGGTAATCTAAACACACTGAAATACGTACTTGGGTGGCGATCGAAGCAATTATGGACATGTCCGATGAAGATGATCCTCAAATGAACAATCCCTATTTATTACTTGAACATCCATCCTCAAATATATCATTTCCAAAATTTGAAACTTGTGGCACATAGGTGAATCATGCACATCCATCTTTCACTTACTAATTTCAATTTCTAAGGAACATAGAGCTGCAACTTATCACCAACATTTATATCAGTTTTGTAATTGAACATTCCTAATGAAGTATTGTGCGGAAATTGTTTCTAACACTGTCAGTTTATCATTGCAGTTTCTGAAACGAAGACAATTTGAAAGATTTGGGTTCTTCTTCTTCTTTGCGTTCGTTCTTTACGACCAATTTTAATCACTCTTTGTGATATATCTTTGATCTTTGCCAAGAACGTGTATACGTTACACATTGGTTTGGTAGGCCCCTTTTTTTTTTTTTTTTCCTTTCAACTCAGACGAAGTTTCATCTCTGAAACTGATTTTTGCGTGAAAATCCGTTTTTCAATTTCTTACAATGGCAGCAGCGTGCACAATGTAAATTACTTTACACTGGCAGCCGTGTACTCAATGTACTCGTAATTAGTATTCCCTCGCCATACAGGCAGATTTTCTCCGACTTCAGAGGTACTCACGTTATCGTCCTGAGTAAGACCAGGGGACTTGAACAAATGCCGGACAGTAAGTTCGAACCCGAGCTATGAGGCGCCTCACAGCTAGCAGGCCGAGCTACTATCAACTACTCTAGGTAGTCCCCCATGGTAGGCCTCTAAATGCATAGACTTCTACACATTTAGGACATGTGATTTGGGTTCTTAGCTTTAAATACTCTCCTCATTTCTGATTCCCTGTGAGAATATTGTCCAATAAGACAGAAATTTATACAGACAGGTTACTCATAATATTTTAAGAACACAAACCCCACTTCTTAGTACTACATCTACTGAGTTATACTGTAGCATGATGTCATGTCATAGGGAAGGCCATCAAAGCTGACTTATAACTGATGGACAGTCATTCTATATTTCTGACAAGTAAAGAAATACACAAACAATCAAGGAAATGAGTCTTAAGTTAAATAAATAAGATTCTTCCCATATTTAGTTTGCACAAAAAAAAGACATAAGCTGCATGTCTTATATAGTAAACAAAAACATACAAAATATGTGTTTATAATGATTTATTATTACATAAGTCAAAAACAAACTTAACAGATACCAGGAATAAACATCAGCTGAAAAAAAAATTGGACAGAATCAATGTTTATGCAAATCAAGTTTAAATTTAAGTGTTAGAGTATGTCACATTACGTGATGACGATTTAGTATTTGCCCTAAACTCAGAAGTCTGGGTACATATTTTCAGCTGGGCATACTAAGGAATCAACTGCCCCGAATTGAATACCAACCGTTGGGGTGCAAATCCTGCTCACTACCCCTATACTACACACACCACCAACAATAGCAGAAGTAAACAGCAGTGAAATTAAACAGCAGTGGAAATAAACAAGTGGAAATAAACAACAGGTGTAGTAAACAGTGGTGGAAACATAATAAATAATCTCAGATATACAGGTATTCTTAAGAGCAAGAACTGTTGGAACAAATAAACAAAATATGATAATTAATAAAACAAGTAAAAAGCCAACATTAAGCATGAAAGCAAATGGTGAGAAAGGAAAAAGTTTTTTAAATATCTTGGACATATCATAGATGAAGTTGGGAAACCAAAATCAAGAATAGAATAGCAATGACCAAAACTGTATTCAACAAAATTATACATATCGAAACATGGAATCCAATAAAGAAACTAAACAGGACTGACACTTTTGAGACATGAATTTACAGGAGAACTGAATATATTTAATAAAAGCAAATGTAAACAGCAACAAAATCCATAAAAAGGATAAAAATATAACTGCTAAAATGGTTTAAACAAAAATTCAGAAACTAATATTTTGAAGATATACCGAGTCATAAAACTATTTAAAACCATAAAAGAAGAAAAGGTAAACGACAAGTGGACAAAATGAAAATGATTTCAGTGGGAAAGAAAATATCAAGATAAGGATACAAAAATCTGGCAGAGCTTACCATCATGGCAGAATATATGGAGGTTTTATTAACAGCCAACCTTTGATGTAGAGCTGACATGTGATCTTGACATTCATTGAGAACTGCTTAACTTTAATCTTCTCATACACTCATTCTTACATACTGTAATATTTTTAAAAATCTTGTTTTGACAAAACAAAAACAAATTTACACCAAGTGATCTTATGTAACTATCACTTTGCTGATGACAAGTATATATATTCTACAGATGTGATAGTCTATTTAAAAAAATTCAGAGGTAGCCTGCTTTCTAAAAATGTGTGAGTTTGCAATAAAATTTAACTTAGTTTTTTTAAAATTGTTGCTACTGTCTGTAATACCGTTTTTTAGGACGATGTAGGACAGGGGGGGGACATGCACTTGTGGAATTTAATGGCCCCCATGGCTAGTGCAGTCACAGCGAAACTGTTCAGGTTACAATTTGTGCTTTATGCCCACAACAGAAAAATCTTCTTAGACTTATCAGGGATTGAACCCGGGTCTCCTGAATGGGAGTCTGTTCTCTAATCCATTTGGCCAGGCGCTTCAACTTTAGTAAACGTAATATATATAGAAATAGGTACAATGGTACTTTTACTAAGTCAAGGACACACGAAACATCAACATAACGACCCCAAGATCTTTATGAGGGTATAAAAATACAATTTCCATTAGCCTTTTCAGACTTTAGGATATGAAGTGCCTGTCACTACACATTACTAGACCCTAGTGTGCAGGAGGAAGAAGGGCCAATTCCTCTCTTTACATGTGGAATATCGAGTGTGGGATTGAACCTACAACTCTCTTGTGTCCGAGTCGAAAGGCGAACACTTACACATTATGCTAATCCGTCCCACCTTTATGAGAGCACAACCTAAATATTTAGAAAATTATTGCATGCTACTTGTTTGTTTCACTCTGCCCTGATCGGAGAGATCGGAGCACTTATGGACTAATTTGTTCGACGTGCAGTGATGGTGATCCGACGACTAAACTAAACTAAACTAAACTCTGCCCTGATGGAATCATAATGATTGAGACATTGGTTTTGATGATTTTTTTTTTCTTGTGTTAGATATTTATGTACTTAATACACACATTTACCACAGAACAAAATTTGAATATTTTTCAAACCACATGACTTGAGTGTGACAAGGAATTTAGTACCGAGAAAACAGAAATACTAATATCGAGAAAAAAAGACCCAAGATAGCTCATAGATATCAGAAGAGACAAAATTCATGTGTTCCATAGAAAATAAGATAGACCATGTCTAAGTAAAAGATTAAGTGAGATGCATTTATGGGATATACACATAAAAAAAAAGAAGTGTACTAGTTAATTAGGTACCGTGACATTATATTTAGCACAGAAAAGAACTATTGTCAACATCAAACACTCTTCATGGCATCACTCTTATAAACCACTGACATATTCTTAAACTAGGTATTGGCTGTGAAACAGCATTACTCTCAGCTTCTCTAAATATTAAACAAAAACAATATATTTTATACAAATCTTACGGAGAGATGAAATGAGAAACCAATAAGTAATCTTTCAGCTCACCCTAGTTTTGAATGTAAAATAACTGAACAGAAAGACATGATTTAACACAATATTCATAATATCACTTTCTTTCTTTTTCTTTTCTCCAATCCTGTTTTGCCTGACAGCATCAGGATAAGAAGAGATTTCTAGAACTGGCTTTTGTATGTGCCTCATAACATCACTAACAATGTAATAAAATGTGGATATTGTTCATTAATTACAGATCAAAAGATAAACCAAATAAACTGAGACATAAGTATAAAAACAGTTTATGAAACACAAAACAGATCTAATGGATATATGAGAAAATAATCATAGAAATAGTACTGGTAAAGAAATACACTGAAAGGCAGAGTATATATACACTGTGAGAGAATGTAATTCAAATAAGAAATAATAGATATATGTAACATCAGAATGGATGAGGCTATGAGTAACAGACAATCAATGATAAAATAATTTAAGGTAATAGTAGGTATATAGCACAGAAACAACAAGACAGTAGTATTCCAGGATGAAAATCGTGGCATATCCCAAGGACGTAGCCATCAACCACAGTAAACAAGTCGTTGATTTTCTAGGCACCACTTATACGTTCAGTAGTTTGCCATTGCTTTCTGAACGGGTGGCGCCATCGTCCTTTGTTAAAATCAACGGAAACAATTTGCAAGCAAACTGTCCAGCGTGATTCGAACTCAGAACGTCGGGGCTAATAGACCGAGTCACTAACCCCTAGGCCACAGACGCCACAGTATTCCAGGATACTAAAATGAATTGGACATACATAATTGTTCATACCTGCTGCATGTATCAGTATCAGAAGTACATACAAGAAGAAAGTTATTGGTGTAACAATAGTATGTTATGAAGTGTTGTACTCAAATAACTATCGATAAAAGGGAAGACCTATAAGGGAAGATCTATAAGGGAAGACCTATAACGGAAGACTGAAATAGAGCTATGTAGCAATGGCACAGTACTAAAATAACTATTTTTTTTAAAAAGTGTTCAGCTAATCATGCAACACAATCATGAAAAAGTTACAGAAATTTACACTTGAAATTATGTTTTCTTAGACATGAATTATTCTCAAGACACTGGCAAGGAAAGAGAGAAAGAACACATTTTCTTTATTGTCTTGTCTCTGTAGATTTTTTTTTCTTCATCATACAAAGAGCACAATTTTTCATGGAGCCCTCACTAAACATACACGTACAATAAACCCTCACATACTACATCACTCATTGAACTAAGTTACACCTTCAATTAAATGCATATAAATTGACAACAATGTTCAGATTGCTTGTTATGATGTCAACAAAGATTAAATATATATATATATTCCTCTGCGATTAAACGTTACATAGGGCCTCCATAAATGTGTATCTTACATAATTTCTCCATACCGCTCTGTCCTGAGCAACTCGATCAATCTGTTCCATGGAATTGAGTTTGATATTTCTTGCCTGTCTCAGCAAAGTTTGTCTCAGGGTTTCCCTAGTGGGTGCTCTCTTTCTTGAACCCATTGCCTCCCATTTCAATGCCTGCTTTGGTATTCTTTCATCATTTCTTCTCAAGGGATGCCCAACATATCTCCATCTTCTCCCTCTTATAACATTTGTTACTAGTGGTTGCCCAGACATTTCTCTGATTTCATCACTTCTCCTGAATTCGTCCTATTTTAAAAAAAATTAGTGTTTGCAATCTATTTTCAAATGCATTCAACTTGCTTTCTATATCTTTAGTCATTTTCCAACTCTGCTGGCATATGTTAGAATTGATACAACATTTGAATTGAAAATTCTTAATTTAGTTTTAAACCTGTATAACAAGCAGTTCCATATTTTATTTAGACTTTTAAAAGTATGAGTGGATGTCATCTATAGAGGTTTCCAACCTCCAGAGACGTAGATCTTCTGTCTTGGATATGCCGGTGTTCCAACAATGAGAGAGCAGACATGCTTGCAATGAAAACATCGATTGTTGGGAAGTTTAGGATGGATAAGGGGGATGTATTTGGTCTCTTAAGGACCTACTGTTGGATGAGGACACTAAAATTGACGTTGAATCAATCCAGCTATTTAAAATTATACATTGTACAAGTAGAGCTGGATGGTTGAGGGGTAGAGAGAGAAGTGTGTTTAATCAGCGAGTCACATGAATTATCAGTATGCATACCCTTTGACATCTGTTAGAGGAGACTGAGCATCTATGGGTTTGCCCGGAGTGCTGTGACACCAGTTCAGTAACAAATAACCGAATCTACTTTTAAAATGACCTACTAAATTGAAGAGGTATACACATTACAGCTTCTTTCTGTTACAGTTTTTTATTTGTATTTGACTCCAAGTAGCTCTGTTTCTGAATTAGTATTTGTCAATCAAACCTGCAAGCATAGGCAATCATATCTCTCCACAACTCTCTCTGATGCAGTTAATCAGTTCTGATGTCAACCTCTTGTCGAACTATGATGTCAAATCATCAGACATCTTCTCCCACTGCCTTCCACAATTTCTCCTTCCTTGTATTTTACCCCTTGTCACTAAATGTTCCAAATCTCCTCAACGTATTATGTGCCTGAAGAACAATGATTGTCTGATTCTTATTCTTTTGATCAGGTTTCTCTTTTAAAACCTTATCATTTGTCTTTTTGCCATCCATGGGATTTTCAGCAGTCTTCTGTAAAACCACATCTCTGTAACTTTAATGTTACATTTCTAGTGACATTACCCAAACAAAAATTGTACACAATTTTAAGTAAAAAAACCAAGTGAATACAAAATAGGTCCTTTCCACATAATGCTGACTCAACTATAACCAAAATAACACAAATTATATTTACAAGTGTTGTACAATCTCAGACAAAGGATAGTCAACAATATAATAGATGACTTTTAATTACATTAGAATATATTCACCAATGAGAAACAGAAAAATACAAAATTATTAAGAGTTCTGTGAGTTAGAACATGTAGACACATTAACACAACCTGAGATATCTAACACCAAAAAAAGATTCTGTATAAATCTGAGAAAGGAGAAGAGAATCTATGCTCTTGCATTCAAAATATACATTTATTTGCTGATATGATAGATTTCTCCTGAAATGTGTGAGCTCCAAGGCTTCATACACAAACAATGGACAACAAAATTAGGAGAGGGAAATAATGTCAAGTTATCAGTTATATGAGATATGAGGACTATCATCATAGCAATCTGGATATGTCCATAAGTGCTCGATCTCCGCCTAAATAAATCCAGCATCGTCCAGCAGCCCAATGTGCCAGTTTGATGTTGATTAATGAATCTCTTTACATATTTGGTATGTGGTTCTTTTTGAACTGTACCAATATCAAGTCAAAACAGCATAATGTTCTGGGTAAATTACATAATTGAAGCATAATATATAAGCAATGTGTTAACTGTTGATTTTTTATGAGCTTGATAAGCACTAGACAAAAAATGAAATCAATGTACACATAAAAAAATGGTTAATGGTCTATCTTTATGGACAGAAATCAATGTACAGAGACACAATGTTAGTCTATATTTATGGAATCACATCAATTTACAGAGACAAAATGTAAAAAAAAACCCATATGCTGTTGATTGCCTTGCATGGAATCTGTTTTACCAGTACCATAAAATGTCAAGCTCTCGCTGGTAACTGTCAGGTTATTGATGTGTGAAAGGATTTTAGTAAACACTGGCTCAATCAAAAGTCTGTATGGCATACTTTAAACTTGTATATGGGACAAAATCTCTTAAGTATACCAATTTAAGGGAACTAAATAAATGTTATAATCCTTTCTTGTTCCATCTTCTCCATTTTTAGAAAAGAACCCGCAGACATGCTTCGGGGGTGAACCTAAGAAGGTTTTAATATCTTACCCCTATGTCACAAATATCCTACAAATGTGGCAAAATGCTGAGAATGTATGGATCTAAGAAAGGAAGATAACAAGCATCACTAAGTTTATGTGATAAATTTTTATGTCATTAAATTTTTGCATTTTGTTAGATCTTTTTATTTATTACATGAATACCTTATAAGATAGATTTCTTGTGCACTAATACAGTCTTTAAATGTATCATTGTATGCTCTTGTTGTGATCTAAGTAATATTATCTGTGGTTTACACAATCATGTTTAAGATTTCAGTGGTTTATGTCTCAGTGGTTTATGTCTGCAAGCTTATGTCAGTCTCAGAATGTTCATGTATTGTTTTACCTGAACTAGGGCAGCTCATTAAGTTAATGTGTGGTTGTGTCTGCAGATAGAGAGAGAGAGAGAGACAAGAGAGAGAGAGAGAGAGAGAGAGAGAGAGAACAACATAGCAGATCAAGCACTAAGTCTCAAGGGAAATACAAATTGCAAAAGTTCAGTAATATTCAAAAAAAAACAGACAGAATATCACTTACAAAATGTAATAAACATATTATTGGTTATAGCTGAGTTTCTTATCATGAAATAAACAAAGATTCGTAAAGTAGTTGATGTTGAAGTAATGTGAAAGAATGTCTGAAGAAGAGGTAATTAAAGACTGTTTTTTTTGTATGACATGGCTGGATTAATGATTCTCAACCTATTAGGAAACACTATCCCCTGAAGAAGTGCTACTTACTCAGTTGACTGCTCCCCAATTAGTTTAGTTTAGTTGTCGGATCATCATCACTGCACATTGAACCAATTAGTCCATAAGTGCTCTGATCTTCTCCTTAGTATGTCTCTCAGCGCATGGCAACTAATGACAGATTCTATGTTGGTTTACTATTCTTATTTGGTTACCAGTATAGTGCTCTGCTCTAGCTACACCACATTTGACTTGGTATTCTTGCAGTCTGGTTAGGGTTATAGATTCACTACTATTGCTTTAATCATTTAATGGCCTCTCTCCCTTACGAATTTAGAATATCAGCCTGGCCCATTGCTCGCCCCCTTTTTAAAGCAGCATACCTGCAAGCCTATCTAACATGTCCCAATCCAAAATACAGAAGTATCTATATTACGTACATTTTAGTTATAACTTTGCTGAGACACTGTATGCACTGGTTGCGACAGACCATTTGAAATGTACAAGAAAACCATCACTTTTAGAGGAATAAGTTCGATCTTCTTACAGTTTATTTAAAATCAACATACACATTTAGATATGTGGACCACTACTTCCAGTCTCATTCAATAAGATTCAAACATATTCTCAGTCTAGAACAGCGTTACCCAAACTGGGGTCTGCAGACTCCCTAGTGTCCATGATGTACTCACAGGGGGTCCCTAAGTACTTGAAGAAAAATTATGATCTTTGACATTTCAAACATAAAAATCAATGTTTGGGGTCCTAGGCAGCAAAATGTATTTAAAAAGGGGTCTGCGGTAATGCAAAGTTTGAAAACCGCTGGTCTAGAAGATTACTTAGAAAGCACTCAATTATGGAATATAATAAATGCAGAAATATTTGCTTCATTATAACTGAAACAAAGCACTATAAACATAATGCATATAAAGTGGTTTAACCGGGGCTATCAAACATGTTTGATAGTTTTGCATATAAAGGCATAACATGCATGTTCCCATACATGATCAAATGGCACCATAATAGCAAAAATCTGGCTTACATTAAATCTATATTTGTTATTCAATGCAATACACTTCAGGTAAACAACTGTTACATCAAATTTATAAAAATAATTCTGTATTATGTACAAAACATTCAACAAGAAAGTAATTTTACATACAGGATAATTACACCATTTCATGGTCACTCACTTATATAGTCTGCTATGTTTTTATTTAAACACGGCAGAAGAAAGAGAATAACGAAACCAAGTGTTGTGTCTGAACAGTTTATCATGTTGACATGTTACAAGTCAACTAGATAAATGTTAAACACTACCAATAATTTTTCATCAGGATTCAAACAGTGGGTCTCTGTGGCTAAACCTTTGCCTTGCGTTTCAAAAGGGCGTGGGTTTGAACCTGAACCACGCTGTTCTGTTCACAAGTGCATTTTTCCAGAGACCCCTAGGATTGTTGCAGGAGTTACAAAGTTTTTGCATTGTGCAATACTCTTGGCAGATAGGATGCTATTTCTACAGAGAGGGACTGAGCTATATGGGGTAAAAACCAGTGCAATGAAGTCAATCCTTAGGCATAAGACACTTTAAAACAGTGATAATAATGATACCTCTGTATAGTAGAAGTGTTTTGCTGAAAGTGTTATTCCTTTTCTGCATAAACTCTAGGAGTCAATTTGAATATGTTCAAAGAAAGCAGTGATCAGCTTACGGTTGCTACAGAGCATTTTCTTCTTCTTCTTCGGCCATCTCTGGTCATGTGCTTAACTTACTGTGGACCACAACCTGGGCAGCCAGCTTCAAATCTGTCAAGTTTCCCCAAAGCTTAGTTTTCAAGTCGACTGGGTGTGGCCATATGTTGTCTCTCAGCTCACCCAGGAGAGGACAGTCTTGCAGGACATGCTCCGGTGTCTGTTCCGTTACAGAGCATGATATGGAATAATACTGACCATGATCACTTAAAATGGCATGAGTCAGCTCTGACAGTCTCACTATGACCAATCAGATCTGATACCAAACTAGTATAACTCCAGATGTGATACTTTAAAGTGGGACCTTACTGATTGTAAAATCTTAGTTCCCATCTGTACAAATCTTTGTCCTGTTGGATAATATGCATACGCTTTGACAGAAATTGGGATGTGCCTGTGCTACATGTCATTACTAATTACCGATCTCCTAGTTACACAGGAAGATCTCAGTGGCAATGTACACACCTCTTAGAACCAGCGAGGGTCTAATGCAATTTTGAGATGAGAGTAAAAATTTGTAAAAGTTTTATTTCAAATGATATTAATGAGTTTTGTCCTGGCAGCAACTTTCCAGCCCATTCTTACTGATTTTTTATTATCAAGGTTTTTTCATGTGGCCAACTTCAAAATGAGACAAGTCTTATTTGTCTGTTTTTTAATAGGACTAGGAACTTTGTCTCACTTACATTGAGATCAGAGATCAATGGAAAATAGTACAAACACTTGACATGAGAATCGAACCCAGAACTTGTGGAGCATGATGCAAGCAAAATGATGGAGAAAGCATGAAATACAACAAGGAGCATGAACTATAGATTTAGGACTATATAAGAGATTACAAATTATTGAAGGAAATAAAGATAACTTATTGCTGTCCACACACTGTAGAAAGAAAGAAATATATGAATAAACACATCATAAAGTGGCTCTGTACTTTAAACTGTCTCTTTAATTGCAAGATATAGACTAGAAGAAAACATAACACACCAAAATAGTTATGTTTTGATATTACATTTGAAGTAATTAGTCCTTACTAACATGATTGTTCCAAAGTTTAAAATGATAAGTTTAAAAGCTGTCTGAATTAAAGCAGACACTTCATAATATTTCTAAGTCATTCTTTACACCCCTAAATTTATTTATGTCTACACTGAAGTTATAAAGTAAAAAAATGAGTTGGCTTTCATCGACATAAATCACATGAAGTATGGTTTCTTCTTCTTCTTCTTTTGTCGTCACACTGCTACCCGGTTGTTGCCCAGTGTTGTGGTTTTCTGTTTTTGTGTTGCGCTGTTCTGGTGGCTTGGGTGATTGTTATCTTTGCTCTTTCACAGGATTCTGCTACGTCATTTAACCATCTTTTCCGTGGTCTTCCTCCTGCCTTCTTTCCCGATGTTCTGATGGTTTATTTGTATGTATAAAGCTATGTATAATGTGAAGAGGAGGTTTAGAACATTTGGTGGCAATAGGTAAAATTCAGGGAAGAGAGATCATGGAAGACAGAGGGAGAAGATGTTGGATGGTCTGACATCATGGTTCGGCAAAAGATCAATGTCAGAATTGATTAACTGCACCAAGGAGAGAGAGCTGTGGAGAGACTTGATCGCCTACACTGGTGGGCATGGCACTTGATTCATTGATAAAGCTAAAGAGTGAAAGGTTTTCACATCAGAACATTTGTATGATGTTTCTGATAGGCGGCGTAAATTTTTGAAATAAATATTATTTCAAAATTCAGAAACGGAACAGAATGATAACTTGTATGTACAATGATTACTTTGTTAACATAATATGATTACTTTGTTAACATAATTTGTTAACTTTGAGTATACTCTTAATTCATGACTATACAACTGCAGCTTATTATAATTGAGCAAAAAAAGAAACATAGAAACTTGTAGTGCCCCTACCAACTACACAAGTAAATGTCCAAAATATTTCATTTTCTCTTATCCATATTTTCTTCAATTTAGCTGCTGCAAATTAACATTTCATTCTTTATTTCTGTCCGTGGTATTCTCTAAGTACTCTTCTGCAGTACTTGCAATCAAATGATTTTTCAACTGTTTTATCAATAATCTACATCTCACAGCCATTTATTACTATGGTAAAAACACATGCTCTTAAAAATCCAAGTTTTGTCTTTATATCAATTCTCTTCTATAGATTTTGTAGTTTTTTAAATTTCTAATCTCCTTTATAACATTTACTTCGCTTTTAGCATTGAACCGAAATTTTATCAACTATCTTCTTTTCTTCAATGTATTTCCATTGATGCAGATGCCAACTGTTATATATATATATATATATATATATATATATATGATTCTATATCTGTTGCTTGGGTTATAGTTACTAGAACTTCTCGATCATTCATAGTTGATAAATACATCTTAAATGTTTAAAATTGGTCGTAAATAATGAATGCAAACAAACAAAAAATCTTAAATATTTTCAGACTAACTTTTGTTTATGTACACTGTGCTCTGAAACCTGTAGGGTTGTTTGTAATTATTTCATTCTTGCTAGTATTGATCTTTATTCCACATTGAGAAATGAAGATCGGTGTCAGTAAAATCCCCAAGTGAGATAGTTGTTGACTCTCTGCTAGACCATCTTTATCGTCAGTAGACTGAGATTAGAAATGTTTTGTCCAGCAATGACACACTGTATAAACACTAAAAGAAAACTGTCACATCTTTCACTATACACACACTTAAATATGATAACAGACCACACACATTTGCTTCTATCACAATTTTCCCTACACATACAACTAAACACGAAAATGAATAAAAAATATGTTCATCATTTATACAAAACAAAACATTGTAACTTAAATATTGCAGCTTGAGAGCAAAGTGCCATCTGCCTAAATGTTTGAAGTCTTCAACAGATGCTGACCATAAATGCTTCAACATTCTTCAACATATGTAGAAGGAAAATGCCTCGGTGCCATGAAGTTCTCCTTCCCACCAACCATCACCTAATTTCTCACAAACACTGATAATATCACCTGTCAAAGAACAAGAACTATATCTTTTAAAGGGAATCAAAATATTGATAGATGTGTTACAAGCAAAAATTGTAATAGATTCTAAATAATCACTGCTTTTTACAATAACAAAGTACCCCCCAAAAACATTTGATGGCATCATGTTAGTCTCAAGAGATAATGGAGAAAATTCCCCCGAGTGGTTACCGGGGTCTAAATTTTGGGTGTAAAGAATAGAACCACTGTTACCTGCCACGCATGTCGTAAGAGGCGACTAAGGAGGTTTGGCTGAAATCAGATGCACATGTCCTAAACATGTAGAAGTCTATGCGTTTAGGGCCTACCAAACCAATGTGCAACGTATACACGTTCTTGGCAAAGATCAAACATATCACAAAGAGTGATTAAAATTGGTCGTAAGAACGAACGCAAAGAAGAAGAAGAATGGAGAAAATGTTTTAATTTTGCTTTTTCCTGACATGATTTATATCTGCTAGTTGTCTTAAGACTGGCTTCACCAGTTCTCAGACTCATTTTCAGAGTCTGTGTCCAGTTAGATTTATTCTTGGCAAGCTTCTTCCAGTCTTATATATTAATGCCAAGCACCTTCATGTCATGCTTGCATATGTCTTTGTAACAAAGGAAGGGTCCCCCACCTCATATTTTTGCAGAAGCCAGAACCTGCATAGAATATTCTTGCAGATCTGGTCATCATCCATCCTGGTCAGGTGACACAGCTATCTTTGGTAGCATTGGAGGTTAAGAATAACGTTGCTAGAATTTTCAGCATATTCCAATACTATTATTTATTACTTTGTCACTCCAGTAATCCTGAGTATGAGCACATGTGGAATGCATTCATTCTTGTATCCTGCAATGTGTTTAGGGACTAAGATTCTCTGGCATAGATTGGCATGCTCAGCACACGGGCATTGTATATAGAAATGTTGGTGTTAATGGCCAGCACCATCAGATGGTGGAAAGGCTATGGAAGACAACCTAGACAAAAAAACACATGCTGATCTGCAGAAGACAAGTGTGTCAGAGAGCATGATAAATCAAGACACACATGCTGATCTGCAGAAGACAAGTGTGTCAGAGAGCATGATAAATCAAGACACACATGCTGATCTGCAGAAGACAAGTGTGTCAGAGAGCATGATAAATCAAGACACACATGCTGATCTGCAGAAGACAAGTGTGTCAGCTATGGTACAGAGAGCATGATAAATCAAGACAAACATGCTGATCTTCAGAAGACAAGTGTGTCAGCTATGGTACAGAGAGCATGATAAATCAAGACAAACATGCTGATCTTCAGAAGACAAGTGCGTCAGAGAGCATGATAAATCAAGACACATATGCTGATCTGCAGAAGACAAGTGTGTCAGAGAGCATGATAAATCAAGACAAACATGCTGATCTGCAGAAGACAAGTGTGTCAGCTATGGTACTGAGAGCATGATAAATCAAGACACACATGCTGATCTTCAGAAGACAAGTGTGTCAGCTATGGTACAGAGAGCATGATAAATCAAGACACACATGCTGATCTGCAGAAGACAAGTGTGTCAGCTATGGTACAGAGAGCATGATAAATCAAGACAAACATGCTGATCTGCAGAAGACAAGTGTGTCAGCTATGGTACTGATGGCATGATAAATCAAGACACACATGCTGATCTTCAGAAGACAAGTGTGTCAGCTATGGTACTGAGAGCATGATAAATCAAGACACACATGCTGATCTTCAGAAGACAAGTGTGTCAGCTATGGTACAGAGAGCATGATAAATCAAGACACACATGCTGATCTACAGAAGACAAGTGTGTCAGCTATGGTACAGAGAGCATGATAAATCAAGACAAACATGCTGATCTGCAGAAGACAAGTGTGTCAGCTATGGTACTGATGGCATGATAAATCAAGACACACATGCTGATCTTCAGAAGACAAGTGTGTCAGCTATGGTACAGAGAGCATGATAAATCAAGACAAACATGCTGATCTTCAGAAGACAAGTACGTCAGAGAGCATGATAAATCAAGACACACATGCTGATCTTCAGAAGACAAGTGTGTCAGAGAGCATGATAAATCAAGACAAACATGCTGATCTGCAGAAGACAAGTGTGTCAGCTATGGTACAGAGAGCATGATAAATCAAGACAAACATGCTGATCTTCAGAAGACAAGTACGTCAGAGAGCATGATAAATCAAGACACACATGCTGATCTGCAGAAGACAAGTGTGTCAGAGAGCATGATAAATCAAGACAAACATGCTGATCTTCAGAAGACAAGTACGTCAGAGAGCATGATAAATCAAGACACACATGCTGATCTGCAGAAGACAAGTGTGTCAGAGAGCATGATAAATCAAGACACACATACAAATACTGGGATCTAAAGATGAAAGATTGCCTTCATTGCACCAGGTTTCCCTATATGGTTCAGTTCCTCTCCGCAGAAATGACACGCCAGGCCACTCGCCTAGAATACTCCACAATGCAAGAACTTCATAGATCTGACAACAGTTTTAGCAATCTCTTGATAAATGTCCTTGTGAACAGAACGATGTGACTTTGAACCTACAACCTTCAAAACACAAGGCAAACACTTAACCACTTAGCCACAGAGGCCTCCAACCCTATAAATACTGGCATACAGCCATGCAATAATCAGATTTGTCATAATGCTTTGTGTTTTACCAGTTACAATTGTGTAGTTGTAAAGCAGGACTATTGCTAGGCTGCTGTCTGAATCTTGAGAGGACTGTAAACTTCATCTTGCCAACAAGCTTGATAATCTAGGTTAAGCAATGACTTGAACAACGGAAAAAGTAAGTTGAACAAAGAAAAAGTAAAGTAAAGGAAACCATTTCATACCGTGGGTATATTGGGGAATATGGTGTTAAGCTCATATTATTCTTTGACCATCGGCACATGATGGGTGATGTGGTCAACATTATGTCAGCTGCCTTTACTTCCAAGTACTTCTCATGTACCAAATTGAGCCTTGGTCAAACTGAAAACCATATACGGTAATAATAATTCCTCTCGTACCTTATACGTTACATAGGGCCTGCAAGTAATTTCTCCATACCGCTCTATCCTGGGCAACTCGCTCAATCTCCTCCATGGAACTGAGACCGATATTTCCTGCCTCTCTCAGCAAAGTTCGTTTCAGGGTCTCCTTAGGTCGACCTCTCTTTCTTGAACCCTTTGCATCCCACTTCAATGCCTGCTTTGATATTCATTGATCATTTCTCCTTAAGGTGTGCCCAACTTCTCATACTCTTCTCTTTCTAAACAGTTGTCACTGAGTGTTGACCAGACATGTCTCTGATTTCATCACTTTCTAATTATTACATTTATATTCATTATTTTTGCAGACATCTATAATTTCAGACATATACGATTGAAACAAAATTCCATAATAGAATAAAGAAGAAGGACAGACAATACTCTGAGTTTATTTTCAAAATGAAAAACAAGGAAGATACATGGCATCTAACTTTTGATGAAAAGTCTGGTGCCTGTGTTTTGTCAGGGCTCACAAGGGAAGCAAGAATAGTAACACTGCGACCTACAAGACATGTCATAAGAGGCAACTGAGGTAGGGGCCTAGGAAGCTACCTAGTAAACAAAAGTGTCCCAGAAATCGAATGTGCTGGCCTACTTGTAGGCGTATAATTGACCTAATGTACAAACGCTCTTAGGCTCGGATCACATACAAATCACAAAGAGTGGTTAACAAGTTGTTGATATGAGGCGTTCAAAAAAGAAGATGAAAAGTCCATATATCTTATGTGATCTGATTGAGCCAGTCTGTTTGTATAGGGTCTTCTTTGAACTTGTCTCTAGGAATATGGTCAAAAATAGTAAATATATGCATTACAAATCAAGCCACAGACATATTAAAAGCTGAAACTGACCTTCTCTAATTGACAGCTCATCTGCCTGGACGGCATCATAGTCATATAAAACTCTGCAGTGACCAATCACAGCTGGAGGTGGGAACTCTTCATCAACTATAAAGAAAAACACAGCAAATATAATTTCAGTCACAAATGGTTAAGTAATTCCTCATCCCTCTAAAGTTTTTATTTCTATTTCTATGATTATTCTACTATAAACTGTAAACTTGTTTATTAGTGTCTTAATGCTTTGTCTTGTTGGTTTCATTTTTAACTGTCTAGTTACTGATTACTGAAATGACATCATATCACTTCAGCTAGACCCGAAGGTGCTCAGTCTCACCAAACAGATGTTGAGGAGCCTTTATCTGGATGGCTCCCATTGCAAGCTGATTAAACACAATCATCACTCTGCCCCTCATGCCTCTAGTTTTGATTGTGCATGTTATTCCAAACACCTTAAATTGCTAGATAGATTCAATATCAATTTTAATGTCTTCATCCGACAGGTGATTGCAGAGACACAGAAGGATGTTCCCTATATCTATCTTCAGCTCCACAGTAATTGATGTTGCTGATGCAATTCTCTCTCATTTTTGTGCACACCTGCATTTCCAGGACAGAACACCCACAATAGTTTTTGGAGGTTTGAAACCTCAATAGATGACATTCATTCATTTTGCAACCTGCCATTTTGAAACTTCTGAAGCATCGACTGAAGTCGGACACAACAACAGCTCCACTAAACAAGGTCTCATAGAACCACTAGAGGACAGCACTAATGGCCTCAACCTTCATCCTCATAAAGGAAGTAGTTGTCCTGTATGCTTCCTACCGCTCTGCAATGACTCTACCATGCAAACTAGCAAGGAAACCCAAGCCTAATTTAAAAAGTAACAATTAGTAGCCAGCTGATGACCCATACAACACACGTCAGCTCCACCTCTCTGTTGTGTAGAAAAAGACTTAGGCCAGGAGATCCAAGGCTGATTGGGCTCTGGCTCACCTAGGGGGATGGATCTCCCTATGTCAGTTTTTTTTTCTCTTAATCTGCAACTTTGGTAGTCGCACCTGAAGCAAGAGCATGCATAAATTGGATGCACTGGTCTATAGATCTATAAGCGTCTATTTAACAAAACAAACTCATGCTCTCAGGTTCAAATCACATACAGACCACAGAGTGTGGCTCAACAAGTGGTTTATGTAGAGCAAATGAAAAGGAAAGTAGGATAAAAAGTGTGAAACTTACTAAAATCATCTTCTGGTGAGTTTAATTCTTGATAATAATCATTAGGTGGATGACATGGCATGTAATCACTACTGCCCTCCAGTGCCAAGTTCAGTGGTAGACGTAAGGTACTAACAAGTAGATTCTGAAATTGAATGGTTATGACAATAACAGAAGACCTCAATTATATAACTTTCTGTTGAGAAACGCTATACAGTGTGGCATGAGAAAGTAATTCGATCATCAGATGTTTTTCTACATCAACTTAAATGAACACAGATATGAAAATTAGTTAATAGTTATTGACCGAACAACACAGTACTTCTGGCAGGCCCATATGTGCTCAGTCTCCAACAGCAGATCAGATGTCAAAGGTTAAGCATGCTGATGGTTCTCATTACACACTGGTTGAAGACACTTCTCAATCTCACCCTCAGATGTCCAGTTATATTTACCCAACAAGTGGTAATTCTAAATTCCTTTAAAAGAGATGAATCATCCCGAATAGTCATGTCCTTATCAAATAAGTGGTCGCTGATCAACCGGCACATGCACCCCCTCCTTCTATTGATCTAGAAAACGCTAACTATAGGTACTTTTGATGCAAGCCTGTTTTCTCTCTCATTACTGTGAACACCCTCATCTTCAGGAGAAATGTTCTAGTCAAAACAGCTGGTGGTTGGAAACATTGATAGAGGATGTCCTCTCATAACATAATCTGCTGTTTTGGACCTTTTGAAAAATTGACTGATGCTCACACACAATAATTGCTCTAATAAAAGAAGTCTGAGAGAGACAGCCTGGTTTATTTACGCTGACATAGCATCTGCTTTAAATAATATACTTCAAACTAATATCAGACTAATGTTCCATGTTAGTCTGTATGTAATGTTAAAATATATTAGTCTATGAGGTTAGAGGAGCATCTGGCTGAATGGATTAGGGTGTGTGCTCCCATTCGAGAGACCCGGGTTCGATCCTGGTTAGTTCAAGGAGTTTTATCTGTCAGGGGTATAACAACAAAAATCCAAACCTGAACAGTTTCGCAATTACTGCACTAGCCATGCAATGATTAAATTCCTCAGGCGCATGCTCCCGCCTTTCCTACACCACCCTAAAAAGTGGTTTTACAGGCAGTAAAGAAAGTTTTTGGTTGTTTTTTAAATGAAGTTGTCTGATTACCTACAGTATCAATCTATCATATGGTGTCTGTTTTTAAATACTGTAAAATATACTATAGTGCTTTCAAATTGATTTTCCGCTGGGAAAATTTAATATCTCTGCAACCGCTTGACCGTAATTGATGTAACTTTGTATATGATCTAATGATCGTAATGTCCCGAGGGTGATATTTTTTTACTAAATAACAAACATATGGTTTAAAATTTTCTTTATGTAAAGTATATAAAAGTGACCATCTCCTTGGCCAACCATATAATGAGAAGTATTACCCCTTCATTTGTGAGATGTTGCAAGTTGCATGTTTTTCACGTGGTTTTTCCGATTTTAATCGCTTACCGCACTTTAAAAAATGTATAATGATCCTTCCGGTGTGTTCAGTTACAATTTACCGTTTGTGTTTTCAGAGCATAGGTGTATTACAAAATGTTAGGCTCATCAATCTTTCTCCACATTATGTTACCAGTGCCAAACCTGGACGCTGACAACAAACGATAGAAGAAAACTAGTCACAACAGAGATGAAGTGTCTCGCAGAATGCTGGGTGTAACAAGAAGAGACCGGTTGAGAAATGAAGACATCAGGAAAAAGTGGGTACAACATCAGTACTAGACTTCATCAAGAAACAACAAATTAAATGGTTCGGTCACGTAAGCAGATTACCATCAGACAGTGCACCTCAAAGAGCACTGCTGCTCCGATACAATGGGTACAAAGCAAAAGGCCGGCCACGCAAAAGATGGACCTCAGAGATAACAGAGGCGACGAAAGAGACTATCTACGAAGCGCATACTAGGCCCGTTTTAGAAATCTCTTCCTGACCTGACGCTGTGAGGCATACAGGATTCAAGAAAGAAAGAAAGAAAGAAAGGCTCATCAAAGTGAGTAAACACTTTATATGATTTATATAATATGAGTTATCTCAACCTCCAAAATTCGAATTGTACATACGCCTATGCCAAAAATATGTGATTTTTAAATTTACGGTAAATTATTTTCTTCCAGCACCAAATAATTACTAGGTTTGAAAAGATCAAAGGAATTCGCCGTTGCAAGAAAAGTACACTACCTGCAACATTGAATTTTAGAAAATCGTTGGGACATCGGAAACACAACACCACATGCAAAAATCACGTTCATCCATGCAATGAATATGGAGATATTTGAGGTCAATCGCTGACCGAACGTTTTGAAACGCACTATAGTCTGTGAGGATCTGCTTGAAGATTACAGTACCTGCTTATCCCTGAGAGTTTCGATGTATTGAGAGAACAGGCTAACTGGTGCTGTCTTGCCTTCACTCATACACAAGTTGTTGTTGATCTTATAATGACTAGCCTCCAGGAAATTGAGCATGAATGTCGTCTGGTGATATTAATAAACAATCATTTTAAATGCTGTATATTTGAGAGAAATATTAAAATATATGCAACAAACATAATTTTACATAGTATTACATTTGAACGCCCGTGTGCTGCCGGGGCCGCAAGGGAGCAAAGAGTAGCAGCACTGCGACCTACAAGGCATGTCGTAAGAGGCGACTAAGGTGGGGTTTGGCGTAGGGCTGGCTACCCTATCCAGTAGAAAATTTTAGCCACAAAATCCAACCAACCATGAACAAGTCACATAAAAATAAAATAAAAACTGTGCCAGCCAAGAGGAAAGGAAGCTCTTCTAGAAGAGGTATGAAGCGATGCAGAGAAAGCCGCAAGGAGTCTACACCGCAGATTATCTTCCTTTCACCTAGGAAAAGCTCCAGAATTGGCACCTGGAATGTTAGAAGTATGTATCAAATGGGAAAGACAGCACAGGTTGTAAATGAGATGAAATTTCACGGATTGGCATCTTGGGATTATGTGAAACTAGGTGGAATGGTGCAGGCAAACAACGTCTAAACACAGGAGAAACAATGCTGTTCTCAGGCCATATGGAAGAAAATGCCCCCATAGTGAAGGAGTGGCTTTAATGCTATCTAAAGAAGCGGAGACTGCACTAATAAAGTGGGAAGCAGTGAGTCCTAGGATAATCACAGCAACATTCAGAACCACCAAAAGAAAGTATTCTTGAATGTGACCCAGTGTTATGCACCTACCAATGATAAAGAGGAAAAGTAAAAGAGGAATTTTACATAAAACTTCAAAATACTATAGGTAATCAGAGAAATGGGAACATCAAAATTCTGATGGGTGACCTCAATGCCAAAATAGGTTCGGACAACATAGGCTACGAAGAGATCATGGGGAAACACGGACTAGGAATAATGAACGAAAATGGAGAACTATTCACTAATTTCTGTGCAGCGAATCAATACGTCATAGGTGGAAGTGTCTTTCCACATAAAAGAATACATAAAGCAACCTGGGTATCACCAGATCACAGAACAGAAAATCAAATTGACCACATATGCATAAACAAGAAATTCAGGTCATCTCTACAAGATGTAAGGGTCCTAAGGGGGCAGATGTAGATTCGGATCACCATTTGCTGATAAGTAAAATTAAACTGAAGCTTAAGCGATACATAACATCCCATGAACATAGACACCAATATAATGTAGGATACCTCAGAAGTCAAGAAACAAAGGAACAGTTCACGGTCACAGTCTCTAATAAGTATGAGGTGTTGGGCAATTAGAAGATGAGGTGAGTGCGGAAGAATGCTGGCAGCAAGCCAAAATATTTGGAATGAAACATGCACAGAGGTATTAGGAAAGAAGGAGCGGAATCATAAGGCATGGATAACTCCAGAAACTCTCAAGGAAATAGAAGAAAGGAAAAAGAGGAAAGCAGATTTAAATAATAGCAAAACTAGAACTGCCAAAGCCATAGCCCAGGAAAAGTACACAGAAGCTAGCAAGAAAGTGAAGAAACAAATAAAGTTAGATAAAAGACAATACGTAGAAGATCTAGCAAGAGAAGCAGAGGTAGCTGCAGGAAAAGGAAACCTTAGGGATCTTTACAATATCACTAGAAAGCTAGCAGGAAAATACAGACCATCAAATGGGTTGATCAAAAATAGTAGTGGGGAAACTATCACTAATGTTAGAGACCAAATGGAAAGATGGATGGAATACTTCAAGGAACTCCTGAACAGACCAGCACCTACAAACCCCCAGATATCCAACCGGCAGAAATTGACTTGGACATCAACTGTGAGAAACCATCCAAGGAGGAGATTAGTAAAGCCATTAAACTTTTAAAAGATGGAAAAGCGGCGGTCCAGATGGTATTCCAGCAGAGGCGGTTAAAGCCAACATAAACACATCCACAGAAATACTGTATAAATTATTTAGCAGAATCTGGGAGACCTAAGAAATACCAGCAAACTGGAGAGAAGGATACCTGGTGAAGCTACCAAAGAAAGGGGACCTTCAGAAGTGTGAAAACTATAGGGGAATAATGCTGTTGTCAGTACCTGGGAAAATACTAAGCAGAGTCATCCTGGAGAGACTGAGAGATACCATCGATATAAAGCTAAGAGATGAACAGGCAGGCTTCCGACCAAATAGATCCTGTGCTGACCAGATAGCCACATTACGTATAATAATAGAGCAAAGTATTGAATGGAAATCCCCACTTTATATCGGATTTGTTGATTATGAGAAGGCTTTTGACAGTATTGATAGGGGAAACCCTTTGGAAATTAATGAGGCATTATGGAATCCACAGAAAATTATTAACCTAATAAAAGCAACATATACAGATATGAAATGTAGAGTTCTTCATGAAGGTAAACTAACAGATACTTTCGGAATAGAAACAGGAGTGCGTCAGGGATGTCTTCTATCACCTTTGTTGTTCTTACTGACAATAGACTGGATTATGAAGACCACAGTAACTAACACCAGAAATGGAATCCAATGGACTCTGACAGAGCAACTAGATGATCTGGACTTCGCTGATGATATAGCCCTTCTGTCACATACACAAAATCAGATGCAGGATAAGCTTAACACATTGAATCAAAGGTCCCAGCAACTAGGGCTGAACATTCATAAGGGAAAGACAAAGATATTGAGAATTAACCAAGCAACGACAACTCGATCTCCCTGGGGAAATCCCACTTCAAGAGGTAGAATCATACACATATTTGGGCAGCAAAGTAGACAAAGAGGGTGGAACAGATAGAGATGTTAAAATAAGAATACAGAAGGCAAGGGAGCTTTCATTGCACTGGGAAACATTTGGAAGTCCAAAGAAATCAAATCTAGAACAAAAATTCGGATATTTAACTCTAATGTTAAAGCAGTTCTACTGTATGGGTCAGAAACATGGAGAACAACTAAAACAATAGCGCATAAATTGCAAACATTCATCAACTGGTGTCTGCGCAGAATAGAGGGAATAAGATGGTATGATAGGGTCACAAATGAGGAACTTATGGAGAGAACAAGACAGATTCCAGTGAACGAACAGGTTAAAAAGACGCTGGCGCTGGATAGGACACACTTTGCGAAAACCAGAGGGGAATATAACAAGAAGGGTCCTTGCCTGGAACCCGAGGGACAGCGAAAGAAGGGAGGCCGAGAAATACATGGAGACGAGATTTGGAGGCAGAGATCAACAATATAAAGAAGAGCTGGAGGGAGCTGCAGGAGATAGCTAGAGATAGGAAGACTTGGCATGAGTTGGTTGAGGGCCTATGCCCCAACCCGGTGTAAAAAGGCAAAGAGAGAGATTACATTTGAAATAATAAGAAGGTTTTAGTTATTTCCATCTTGTTTGTTTTTGTTGTAAAAAATCTCTAATGAGAGCTGGTGAGGTGGCAGTATAATTATCTCATACCTCTTGTAACTTTTGTCTTGTCTCTTCTTGAGCTTCCGCATCTGCAAAACTGGGCTTGTTTTTGTAGACTTCAACAAGTTTTTCAACACCTATAAGAGGACAAGATCATACGAATATGTAAGTATTAACCATGTGAGCTTAAGACATTTCACCACTGTCAAAGTGTTTCCTGTTGATGTGCAAGCATAGTTATTTTACTCATTTCAAATTGGTTTGTTTAGTGATCTTTGTAAGAGATCTCCAACATCCTGCTATAATATTTATATTCAGAGTCATGAATTCTTCCTTCATTCTTTCTTCCTTCTCCATATTTTCGTACTTATACTTGTGTTTAATTTTTCTTTCTTATATTTATATCATGAGGAGGGGAGGTTTAGAACACGGTTAGAAGTTAGATGAGACAGAGGAAGACAGCGAGAGAAAATTTTGGATAGCCTGACTTCATGGCACAGTAGAGCATCAACATCTGAATTGATAGCAAACACCAAAGATAGAGATTTGTGGAGATCCATGATCACCTACTCCAGCCGGTACCTGATGATGATGATATCATGAAGTACCATGGAAAGAAGACACTTTTTGTTCTAATGTTAGATGTGTTGATTTTACCAGCATCATAATATATAACTTACTTTTTTTGTAGGCACATGAGGCTTTGTGACAGTAATAGCTATCACTGAATTAGTTTGAATTCAATACACGAAATAAAATATGCCAACTAAGGGACAGCCCCATGTGATTCAAGGCAGCAGTGAATCACAAGATTTTGCCAGGGAGACAGGTCTAGATATAATTTATTGGCTCATCGTGTATAGAATAGTTAACTGAGAGTCTTGGGAGAGAGCTAGGACAAAAACAGTCACCTGAGAGATTTTAATGGCCGGTCTGATGAGAGCAGTTATATGGGTAACTCTAAGTGATAGAGATCAGACATGAACAGTACCTTGATGACTCAGAAATAGACAGTCATTCTGAGAGAGAGAGACAGGTATAGAGACACACAACAGAGAGATCACCTTTGACATTGGAGCAGAGCAGATTTTTGTGTCCAGGAAGTAAAAATCGTCCTTAGATATTCTTTTGAAAGCAGAGTAGGGATTCATATTTAAGAACATTGTCAATCAAATTGAGTGACATTGCAGGTCAGTTGTTGTGAAATTGACATCATTGTGTGACTGATGCACATGCATGACAGAATTACCAGAATAATGAAGCAAGACTTGACAGAAAACTACACAGACCTCTGTGTGAGCTACAATAGACAATGAAGTTTATGGTTTAAGGAGGTTGAAGTTTATACAAGAGACAACATTGAATATATAGACAATATTTCAAGCGAATGAAAGGAAGGAAGCATGAAGCATAAGTTAGAGCCTTTATTTGTATTTACAGAATGTCTAATGAAGCTAAGGTTGGAGCTTTCATATTTACAGAATGCACAATGAAGTCAGGGGTAGATTTTCTCTAGTGTATTCATGAAGACATGAACTGTACGAGTTTTTGTATCAAGCAGTTCGGAAGAATTTATTGCTCCCAAAAATAAAAATATCATAACAGGACTTGACTGTCTCAAGTTGGGAGTAGTGAGCTCAACATATTTGCTTGCATGCAAGTAACCTAGAAGTGTTGTCCTTCAAAGATATTACATTGTTGAACTCCACGTTGGAAGGTGATACATTGGAGCACGATATTCAGTCGATTAACCAGATGTGAGGTTACCGGATTCATTCTTGCCTACTTGTCAAGAAAACACATCTTTAATGGGATTTATACTAGACTCTTGGTTTGGTAAACATCACGATAACAAGTCATATAGACAGGTTACAAGGCTAGTCATAACTGCTCATTTGGTTACCAACTGCTGATTTGAACCAAATCAACCTAAAAAGAATCATTCAAGTTCAGCATGAGGGAACGACTCAAACAACATAGAGAGAGATTAAAGATTATCTACAAGGTCAGGAAATGGTTGTTTCTTTCTTTTTTCCTCAGTGTCACTTGGGTGTATACTTAATTTATTTGTCCATAGCTAAATTTATTTGCTTGTGTTCAGGGCTGTTGATCCAGATGTGTGGAAGATAATCAGGATACCTTGTTATTGTTGTATTATTACTACAAATTAAACATTTGTTTTGATATGTTTTTCTCTTTCTTACTAATAGCCAGGAACATACTTGTTGAAAATATTTATTTTTATAAATAACTTGAAAATCAAGATATTTAATAATCTTCTCCTTCTTCTCTTCCACCATTTACTTCTTTATAGAAGTGTTTGGAGGGAAACAAAGTGATCTTGTGTGTGCTTGTTTTAAGGCACTTTGTAAGCTGATATTCATGTTCGTAAGGCTGTTCGTGATGCCGTCGCTCCATCTTTTGCATGGTCTTCCTCGTGCTTTGTACTCATTATACTTTTTCTGTGTGGTTCTCTGTGGTATTTAATTAGAAAACCTAGAATTGTTGGTGGTTGTTTCCATGTACCTCTGCTATAGGTTTTGATAGTACTGCTTCAAGACATAGAATCGCCCGAGTGGTTACCGGGCCCAAATTTGGGGTGTAAAGAATAGAACCACTGTTACCTGCCAAGCATGTCGAAAGAGGCGACTAAGGAGGTTTGACTGAAATCGGATGCATGTGTCCTAAATGTGTAGAAGTCTATGCGTTTAGGGGCCTACCAAACCAATGTGCAACGTATACACATTCTTGGCAAAGATCAAACATATCACCAAAAAAGTAATTAAAATTGGTCGTAAAGAACGAACGCAAAGAAAAAGAAGAAGACATAGAATGAAGCATACAAATAATTTCTGCTACAAACAGGTACTTGAAGTGTTGGTAGTACACTTTTATACCACAGTAAATATTTTTATTGTGATCCTGTATGTAACACATGCTGTTATACAGCTAAATGTGTGCATCGTGAACTGGTCATACGAGCTCCTTTTGGTTTAGGTGCGAATCTACAACAACTTCACTAACAGCTTTCCAAGTTCTCTTGTCTTTTGCAACCCTCTGTGCAGTATTCCACATCAGATATACTACCGACAGATTTTTTCATCATTAGTTTCTATGATCTTAATATCTACCATTTTTTTAATGCACTCGAACTTAGATATCAATATTAACCAAATTTTAGTTACACAGACTTTACCTTCTTTTCCCTTCCTCTCTTTCTCAATGAACTGGTGCAATTGAATAAGATAATTTTTTAGTGCATCTTTTCTTCTCTCATTATCCATCGACACCTGACTATCTTCAGCCTACAAATAAGCAGTATTTTATGATAATATGTTACACAATTGACAGTTTATAAGGCACAGTTTAATACATATTAGTAATTGCTTCATAGAGAAGATCAACCAGCAAGAAGATGGACATAGAAAGTACAAATATAGTTATAAGGATTGTATAATTAAATACAATTATGTTATCCTTAGATGGATCCGTGCAAAATTTTAAAATGGAAAGGAGAAATATAGGAAAATTAGCTGTTAGAAGTATGACATGAGATAGTTGACTCATGATATACTCACATTGTGAAAATGTTATGGCATTTTTATGTTTGTAACATGAAAGTAAGAGTTAGGGAAAATGGATTATACTGTAATTATATATGTTAACTATACGTGGAGTAGACAATGTTTCATTAAGAAACACAGGATTGGAACTGTCAATCCCCATGTGCCGACATATATATACTAAAGATGACATCTGAGCACTTATGGAAGTATTCCTTGTGTAATGAGAATGATCTGATGACTAACTAACAAATCAACTTATAACTATGAGAATTTGTATTATTAGCATGTATATGATCTCCTTCTTCTTCTTCTTCTCCTCTTCCACCATTTACTTCTTTATAGAAGTGTTGGGGGGTGAAACGTAGTGATTTGTGTGTGCTTGTTTTAAGGCACTTTGTAAGCTGATATTCATTTTTGTAACGCTGTTCTTGATGCCGCTGCTCCATCTTTTGCGTGGTCTTCCTCCTGCTTTGTACTCATTATACTTTTTCTGTGTGGCTCTCTGTGGTAGGTCATACCAGGGCATTCTTGTCAGGTGTCCAAACCATTTAATCTTTTGTTCTTTTATGAATTGCATGACTGGTTTCACATCCAGTCTTCTTCTGATTTCTTCATTTCTAATTTTGTCTCTTATTGTCACACCTGCAGCTCTTCTAAGACACCTCATCTCTATCGTTATGATTTTCTGGTCACTAGCTGCTGTTATCGACCACGTTTGACACTGGTAACATAGTGTTGGCCAGAAAATCATTCTTATGAGATTTGCTTTAGTTGTTAGCAGTATCTCTTTATGTGACAACAGTGGTGCTAACTGTCCCAGTACCTGGTTAGCTTTTGTGCAACGATTGCTGATTTCGCTATCGATACTTCCATCTGCTGTGATAATTGCTCCTAAGTATTTTGCCTACTTATTGCCATTGTCTCTGTCTTTATTATATTTATTTAATTTTTGTTTATGATATACTGTTTAAAAATCACATTTGGAATGCAAAATTAAGATCTTAAAAGTTGATATATTGAAGAATACCATTCATTTCATGGAAACGAAAGCAAACTAATAAATGCTCAATTTCAGTTGTTTTTTTTATAGTAACACAGGCTTGCAAGTCAGTTGCTAATGCTGATTTAGGCAATTTTCTCAAGTTAAATCTTGAGGCTTCTCATTCTGTCTTCTTCCTCTATTATTGTTCACCAGGTGATCTGCTGCCACCTTCCTCATTTTCTTTCCTAGTGGGTAAAATTCTAGTGTGTGCCATGTAACATTATAATGCTGTTTCAAATCTATGTTTCATATCTATCTAATGTTCTCTTCAATTTTCAACTGTACTTGCTGCCGACTTATTCCCTTTCACAAATAATATTCAAATATTATGGAAGACAATACCAAGTTATCATCATAGTGCTTACTTCAATAACTATCACAACATTGAAATCTATCAAACATGTGCTAACATAACTACAACGACATGAAGTTTCTACTATACTGCTACTTACATAAATATCTATCAACATCTGCTCTGGCTGGCGTGGTTCCTTCATACCTTTCTGCTGGACAATTATTTTGAGGTCTTGCTGAAGGTCCACAGAAGTTATAATACCATTGAGGTTGTCAAAATACTGAAGATTAAATAACACAAAATCAAAACTAACTTCAAGGAAGCTACAAACATGGATACAGTTGATAACAAAATGTGTTTTCTCCATAAATTCTATTTAGAAAATTGACTATCTTTTGTGATTATAGTTTAAATTCCATCACACTTCTAGAAACTGGATAATAACAATTAAACAAATAATACATAGATAATGTCTTGCTGTATCTATTGAAATTAGATATCTAAGCTTCATATTGAATCATGGAAAGCATCATTCTCTCATTTATTAAAAGGTATTTGAAGACCAAGGATTGATTTCATTGCACCAGATTTTGGTAATTTGGCTTTGTCACTCTCATTAAAGTCTCTGTGGCTAAATGGTTAAGCCTTTGCCTTGCGTTTCGAAGGTTGTAGGCCCCTACCTCAGTCGCCTCTTACAACATGCCTTGTAGATCGCAGTGTTACTATTCTTTGCCCCCTTTGCGGACCCGGCAACACACAGGTGAGGGCGATGTCTATGATTAATAGTAAATGATTACTAGTTCCACTAGCTGCAAAAACAGTTTTCTGGAGATAAGCAAATCTAAATACATCAAAATACATACTTTACCTGAGTGAGTTTTGTTGGTAGAACAGAAATAAGGTTATTGTACTGGTTAAGATAGTCTTGCATAGTTCTCAGTCTCTCCTCCTCTAGTTCTTGCATAGACAAGCTAGCCTAAATACAAATAAACCAAATGAAAATTATGAAACATTTGTCAAAATGTTAAAATAATAATATTGTGTATTTAATATTACTAGATAAATGAATTTTATTTTTGTACCAGGGCATGATGGTGTAAACCAAATGAAAATTATGAAACATTTGTCAAAATGTTAAAATAATAATATTGGGTATTTAATATTACTAGATAAATGAGTTTTATTTTTGTACCAGGGCATAGCTGCAAAAAAGTTTCTGGTAAAAATTTAAATAATCAAAATACATACTTAACTGAGTTTTAGTTTTGTTGGGTGAGAACAGAAATAAGGTTATTGTACTGTTAAGATAGTCTTAAATAGTTATTGGGATTTAATACTCACTAGATAAATAGACTAGCCACATACAAATAAACCAAATGAAAATTATGAAACATTTGTCAAAATGTTAAAATAATAATATTGTGTATTTAATATTACTAGATAAATGAGTTTTATTTTTGTACCAGGGCATGATGGTGTAAACCAAATGAAAATTATGAAACATTTGTCAAAATGTTAAAATAATAATATTAGGTATTTAATATTACTAGATAAATGAGTTTTATTTTTGTACCAGGGCATGAAGGTGTAAGGGGAAATGAACGCAATGGTAAGTTTGCAGGTATGGCTGCTGTAAAAAGTAGGTGAGCAATGGACCAGGCTGATATTATAAATTTCCTAAGGGAGAGAGGAAGTGTACATGATTCAAGTAATAGTGGTGAATCTACAACACTAACCAGACTGCAAGAATTCCAAATCAAATATAGTGTAGCTAGACAAGAACACTATGCTGGTAGTCAAAGAAAAATAGTAAACCAACAAAGAACCGGTGTCGTTTGTCGCCACACGCTGATGTGAAGCATGGACGTTTAACAAGGCAGTGAATAAGTATTTTCATGCTTTTCATTATAAGTGTTACAAAAGAGTCCTCTGAATATCGTGGACAGAGAAGAGAACAAATAGATCTATACAGAAAGAACTCAAAATCAAAGAAAACTGGCTGATGCTACAAATAAGAAAATTTAAGTATTTTTGACATATAAAGAGACACAAAGGGTTGGATAACACCATTATGGAAGGAAGCATCCTGGAAACAAGGTTCATAGTTCATATGTACGGTTCCAACTTCACTGCAACTGCTCACCCCATAATTGCTCAGTTCCTGTGCCAATGAAAATCACATGAAATGCTAACAATTGTCTCCTGTGTGAACTAATTCCAGAATGACACAGGCGTACCACCACAAAAAGCAACCTGCATCGCATAAATGCATATGGGCGTCGCTAAAGTGTCAACACAAAACTGTTCATCACTTGACTTGCAATTCATGTAGAAGGGAACATCAATCCCAACAAAATCCAGCTTTCTGCACACGCAATATCACTGCATACAGCAGATTGAGACGGTTCGTCATAACCGCTGTCCGCCATTTTCTGAATACCGTACCCACAACAAACGTACGGTTGACACAGCAAACCAGCAACGAGGAGAAGAGCAAGACCACTGAGATGATGGATTCAGGATGAACTGATGATTTGAACATGACGGCTGCAGAGGCGGGCGTATTGAGATCTGACCTAACAGAGAGAGAGAGAGAAATTCGAAGGACTGTTAGGGTGGCAAAGCTCTGCTCAGGACAAGCTATTTGATGATGATGAAACTTACTTTAGCTACTGTCAGGTCCCAATCTTGCCTTGCAGATTCAGCCTTGTAACATGCCTCAGTATAGTCCTTGTCTGCCTTTTTCAACATGGTATGCAACTGTTTACTTTTCTTCTCAAACTGAAAACAGACATGTGTAAATAAATAGATGCAGTTGAATGCATTTGAAAATAGATGTCTGCGAAAAATAAAGAACATAAAATGGGACGAATTCAGGAGAAATGATGAAATCAGAGAAATGTCTGGTCAACAACTGTTATAAGAGGGAGAAGATGGAGATACGTTGGGCATACCTTGAGAAGAAATGATCAAAGAATACCAAAGAAGGCATTGAAGTGGGAGGCAAAGGGTTCAAGAAAGAGAGGAAGCCCTTCGGAAACCTTGAAATGAACTTTGCTGAGAGTGCGAAAAATATTGGACTCTGTTCCATAAAGGAGATTGAGCGAGTTTCCCAGGATAGAACAGTATGGAGAAATTACTTGCAGGCCCTATGTAATATATAACAGTGTGAGAGTAATATATAAATAAATGGTGATAACAAATATTATAAACTAATGTGTTGTTATTCCTTCTTAAACTTTGTTTCTTTTTATTTTAGGATACTTTTTTCAAACTATATACTGCAAATGTGATAATTTTACTAAAATGTTATGAATGTCCATACCCCAAAATCACAGGTAAATTTCACCTTTCATGAATAAACCAGAATGCATGATCTATTCTTCTTCTTCTTCACCCTTGCCCTAGGGAAGCATAGGTCCAACCAAGGCCTTCCAAGCCCGCCTATCCAAGGCCATCCTTTCCAGATCTCGCCACTCTCTCCCGTCCTCTTGCATTCCATCTCTATCGTTGAGGTGTCTGGAGTCTTCCCAATACTTGAGTTTCAGGCCCTGAGGTTCCATACAGGAGAGCATTTAACAAATGTGTCAAATTTCTAGTGTGTGTTATCCTCTACTTTGCTATTTATCTTTTTCCTTATCTGCAAATTGTACAATGTTATCGACATGTTCTCAATACAGTAAATTTACTCTGTAACCGTGCATGATCTATTACTAAATGTAAATTCGGTCATGTTCTCTGATTTGAGAGACATAGCAGGTGCCCAAGAATATCACAATGAAACTGCATGTTTAATGTTTATACAAACATTAAAGAAGAAAATCAAATCTTTCAAAATAAAGTGCTACAGAAAAATTCTTAGGACGCTCTGGAAAACAAGTGGAAAAATATTGACATCTTCCTAGACCTCAACACTGCATAATATTGACTCATAAATAATATCATGTGTTAATACTGCATTATTTTAATCCCATTAAATGCTGTAGTAGTTTAGAAACCCACATTATGTTATCAGTGCCAAACCTGGACACTGACAACAAATGATATAGGAAAACTAGTCACAATAGAGATGAAGTGTCTACGCAGAATGCTGGGTGTAACAAGAAGAGACCAGTTGAGAAATGAAGACATCAGGAAAAAGTGGGTACAACATCAGTACTAGACTTCATCAAGAAACAACAAATTAAATGATTTGGCCACATAAGCAGATTACCAACAGACAGTGCACCTCAAAGAGCAATGCTGCTCGATACAATGGGTACAAAGCAAAAGGCCGGCCACGCAAAAGATGGACCTCAGAGATAACAGAGGCGACGAAAGAGACTATCTACGAAGCGCATACAAGGGCTCATTTTAGAAATCTCTTCTTGACCTGACGCTGTGAGGCAAACAGGATTCGAGAAAGAAAAAAAGAAAGTAGTTTAGAAAGAGCAATAATGAATGGAATTGTTTCGGTAAAATGAGACAGGGTATAGCTAAGATGATGGTGGCAATGGGGCAGTAAGGTAACCATGGACATGACGATGGAGAAGATGAAAGAAAAGCAAGAGATCAAGAATATTCAAGGTAGGCTATGATAAGAGCAAAGTTTTGTAAAGAATATGCTACAAGAAAATATATATATTGATCAAGAGGTCATCTAAACTTGTGTGTGTCTGATATGGCAGGGAAAAAACACAACAGTAATTCTTTACATACACCAGTTAAAACTGAAAATAGAAGTAATATTAAATTCAAAAGATTACTATTTTGACCTTACCTTTCCAACATCCTTTCCCTTGCTTGACTTGGCATCGCTGACTGCAGACTCTGCTTTCTCATAGTCTCGACAACAAGAATAGGACTGTTTCTTAAACTGGAATAATAAAACAAAGAGAGCATGCTAGTCTATGGGAACAAAAATAATCAACAACTCTCTTTAAGATCATGCGAGTTTCAATAATTAACAATAAATTCCAACTTAACAATTTGTGTGGAAAAATGATATTTATTAAGTCACTACTCATTTTTTCTATCTCACTTTCTCTTTTTGAACATAACGTGCATGTCAAATTTTGTTTGTCAAATTTTTCTTTTTCACGATTCATTTTTCACTACTTATGGAGAATCTGACAATCATTGCAAACTGTTCTTCTCGCAGAAAATCTGAGCGATAGCATTTCCTGTATTTCTCAAGCACTGTTTCTGCAGCAGTTTACTTTATATGATAATGTTGTTTTCCCATGTACAGACTTTCTTAGTTGACTTTAACAACATCTGATAAGAGGGTTATATTATTTACTGTCACATCCTGACTGAATTTCACATGGGCGTTCTGGTAGTCATCATTAAACAGTTTGTCCTGAGCAGAAATTTGCTACGCTAACAGTCCTTCGGAATTTCTCTCTCATAGGCCAGATGTCACGCCTCTATAACCATCATGCTAAAATCTTCAGTTACATCCTGAATTAATCTTCCCCATGGTCTTTCTCTTCTCCTCTTTTCCAGGATGTCTCCTTCCATAATATCCTTCTCCAACCCTTCATGTCTCTTTATATGTATAAAATATGTCAATTTTCTCATTCTTATTTGTAGCATCAACCAATTCTCTTTGATTGAGTTTTTCTTCTTTCTGGATAGATCTACAAGTTTTATCTCTGTGTATTTTAATCCAAATATTACCCAACTCAATTTACAACACAGTACATATTTCTAGCAACTATTGATGACCAAACCAATCTACTACAACATTACATTTGTGAACATGTCATGCTACCAATAATACTATTTTTATATGCCATATTTCATAAGAAAAGACATGCTTCATGTTATTTCTTAGATCCACTATTCTCAATTTGTTCGTTTCATGTTTACACTACCGTGAAAAAAGTGTACTTTTAGAATTTTAGAATATCTTTTTTATTTTGCTATCCTGTCTCACTGCTTGCTATGTTTTTTGGTTCAATTTGACAAGAAAACTACAAAGGTCATCATACTTTAAATTCTTCAGCACGTCTATCCATGAGATTTTTAAATGCCTTGTCAACCATTGCTTCCAACTGAAAAAGATAAAATATAAATCATGTTAATACAAAAAGAATACATATTTATAACAATTTACAAAAATAAAGTGTGGAAACCAATGCTGGTTGAATAGAACAAGTCATGCCAGTGTCTGCATTTAATTTAGACAGCTTTTCTGTAAAACTCCAAAATTGGAGGTACCTGGCTGAAAGGTGTAAATATCACAGCATTTCTGTAAATGAACAACACAGTATAGTTATGTTTATTGGCTCAAATGTAGAAGCAGAAGTCAATCATTACTGATTCAGAGACTAAATATATTGCAAAATATCAGGTAAAATGCTCAAACAAAATGCTCAGACACTGTGAACATAAAATGCTCTAGTAATAGATGGCAGAAATAGAAATAAAGAAACAAGTAAATTATGTAACAATACAATCTAGGTATGGGTTGAATGAAAGAATCCAATGCAATGATTGAAAAAAATATGAAGTGCTCTGTATAAACAACAATATGAAAGAGAAACAAAACAATAAGACTGTCGTTACTGCATGTAGTACCGCTTTTAGGGCGGTGTAGGACAGGTGGGACGAGAGCCTGAGGAATTTAACGGCCGCATGGCTAGTGCAGTCATCGTGAAGCTGTTCAGGTTAGGATTTTCATTTATACCCACAATAGAAAAAATCCTTGGCCTTACCATGAATTGAACACGGATCTCCTGCATGGGAGCTGCGCTCTAATCCATTCGACCAGATGCTCCTCCAATAAAACAAAAACCAACAAAATGCAATGTCAAATAAAAGTATTGTTTTCAGAGAAAAAGGGATTTGTTTGATGAATTTTGAGACAAAATTAATAAATGAAAAAAACACTGATCAGTCATATCACTGTGTGTTAAGAATGGAAATCATATAAATTATGTCAAAATAAATATATCAACTCACCGGCTTTCTTGCCTTGATCTGTACCTCTACAAAACCCTTGAGAGGTTTGCTGATGTCTTCCATGAAACCAGAGCACAGACATCTACAATATACAGAAACACAAACATTACAATTTGACTGAAATATATAAACATGTAAAGTAAATGACAACAGTTTACTTTCCACCGTATGAGTTGTTGATCAAAAGAATTCTTCCAGTCATCTTTTTCTTGAAAAGTGATTGGTTGATTTGATTGAGTGATTGATTGATTGTTAGAACCATCATTATTGTAACTCTGTGAATGACTACTTCAATCTCTTTCTTACACAGTAAGATTTCAGCTGCAGTGTATGAAGTCCATAGCAATAGACAGGGTCATCAATGTAATTTTGGGAATAGTAAAAATTTGTAGGAATATTTTATTTATAATGACCTTTTTGCCAAAGAATTCCACAAGAATCTCTTTCACTATTAATGTAGCTATTTATTACTTTCTCTTATGCAATCATTCTTGATTTATATACAGGACAACTACTTCTAGTATGAGGATGGAGGTTGAGGCCGTTACTGCTGCCCTCCATTGGATTTCTGGGACTTCATTTACTGGGGCAGTTGTATCTGACTCTCAGTCAATGCTTCACAAGATCCAGAAGGGCAGGTTTCGGTATGAGTGGATGTCGTCTATAGAAGTTTCTAACCTCCAGCGGCCTACGTGGATATACTGTCCTGGGCATGCGGGTGTTTACGGTAATGAGAGAGCGGCCAAGCTTGCATCAACAGCATCGATTGTTGGGGAGTTGAAGATGGATAAGGGGATATTCTTCGGTCTCTTCGCGACTGTCTGTTGGATGAGGACACTAAAATCGATGTTGAATCGATCAGCGATTTAAGCAGTTTGGAGTTACCCGTTGTTCAAGTCGAACTGGATGCCTGAGAGGCAGAGTGAGAGGTGTGTTTAATCAGCGAGCCACAGGAACCATTAGTATGCATACTCTTCGATATCTGTTGGGGAGACTGAGCACCTATGGGTCTGCCCGGAGTGCAATGACGTCAGTTTAGTAACGAATAACCAATTCTTGATTTCTTTATATTGTCTCGAATGGAAACATAGCGACTTTTCTGTTCACTTTTGCTGCAAGGTATTGTAAGGAGCTTAGTTAACTCTGGAGTGAAGTGGTGAGTCACAATGGTTGTTATTTTACAATGTGGTTCAGCTACATTCCTCTTGATCTTCCTCAAGCTCTGTAACTAGATGAGCTACTATTATAGGCATACAATAGATGCTGATTGAACTTCATTTTCATTCAAATCAGTTTGATTTGTGCTTCTATATATATTTACTTCAAGGTGCACTTCTTATTGGCAGAAAATACTTTACACATCTGTCATAACAAAACACAGTAACTATTGTTATTTTCTTGAAAAGTTACAGGTTCTACCCGTGTCACCCCTACCCCAAACTAAACTCTCAACAAAAACCCACAGTATTAATCTGCCATTTTCTCATCATCACTCTTTTCATCATCAACAAATAATTATGCAAAGAATTGTTATAACAACATCAGCTTTTAAAAGCTTAAATAAAACATGGAGCTAAATATATCATCCCAAGCCAAAAAACGTGATTTATCTCAAAGTCTACTTTCCCATTGTCCCAATCTGTACATTTACTTTGATGATGTTGTGAATGTTTATCATGTTCTCATCAGCCGAGATTCATCATTGCTCTGTTGGTACACACGCAACTCTGATCCCTTGTCCATGCTGTTTCTATATCAAATACAATAGATTTCTAACAACTGTTGTTACTTGCTGTTTCTTATCATATACAAGAGATATCTAACAAAATACAAAGCACCAACTTGTGTAAGTCTGCCTCCTGCTCCATAGTTGTACCAATAGACTTCCATCCTTCTGACACAGTGCTAGAACAAAATACATATAAAACTTGTTACTTAACAATTAAACAGCGTTTTAATTCATACCTAGTCTGTGTTACCAGAATCAAACATGGACAATGAGCAAAGCACAGTTGCAAAATATAACTACATGTGAAATGTGATGCCTACAAAAAGTTGCCAACAACACCAGAAAAGACAGTCACCAACATCAGTATAATAGACAACGTTGGGATAGAACCTTGCTTGAATTACATTGAAAAAAAAAAGAATGAAGTGGTTTGGCCACTTTATAAGAATGCAACCAAACTCCACTGTATCTACAACAGAATACCAGAAAGAAGGCAAGAGGAAGACCAAAAAAAATATGGATAGATGGCAAAGCAGAATCCTGTTAAAAAGCAAAAATAACTTATCACCCAAGACAATAGAACAGTGCAAGACAAAGACAGAAAACCACAACACTGTGCAACAACTCAGTAACAGTGTGACAACAAAATAAGAAGACTTATAAGTAATTGTTTTAATATGCAATGAGATTCTACTCACTTAAAATTACACACACAAATATGCACAGTCATAAACAAAGTCATATAACAATAGGTTCTGTCAAAAGCAGCTGTTTCCAACCTGAACAGATGTTGTCAGTATCAGTAAATGGCAAATATTCAGTCCCAAGGACAAAAATAAAACTATAATGGGTTTAAAGCCGAAGGATTGACTTCATTGCACGGGTTTTACCCCATACGGCTCGGTTCCTCTCCGCAGAACTGGCACGCCACCTGCCGAGAGTATTGCACAAAGCACGAACTCCGTAGCTCCAGCAACAATCCTAGGGATCTCCGGAAAAAACTGCACTTGTGAACAGAATGGCGTGGTCCGGACTCGAACCCACGACCTTCGACTTACAAGGCAAGGGCGTAATCACTTAGCCACAGAGACCCCCGTAAATAAAACTATGATAACATTCACTATAAAATCCTTGTTTTCATAACGTTCCAGAATGATAGCAATGAACATTTTTAACAAAGCATTAATATAACTGACATCTTTGCACTTATGATCCCATAGGTGTTCTGTCTCTTTCAGCTAGAAGAAAGTGTTAGATCACTTGTACAGTAGCTCTGGCAACAATAGGCACAAATCTAGTGTACTGTTATTTGAATAAGTACCAATGTTGCACAAATATAGATCATTGTCACTTTACTGACTCTCTAATAATCATTTCAATATTATTAAGTTTTCTAATAGGATATAATCTTCTTCTTCTCTGTTTGTTTGTTGTTTGTTATGTAGGGGATTAAAGCCTCTTTAAGCTGGGACACACTTTTTTCAACCCTAAGCACAAACCTTGCTTTGGTTATTTCAGAGCATGTAGGCCAACAAACATGATAAACAAGATGCCATTTACCTCATATGAAGTGTTTGGGGAAATATATAAGGATTGTTTGTGTGGTTTATTCTTATACTTTTGCTTCTCACTAGACTGGGATTTCGGATTCTCTAATACAGGCAGCTGTCTGCCTCAGATTATCAGCCCATGCCATACAGTTTGTCTTGGATGCTGGTGTAAGTGGGCCACCTCTTTCTTCTCAGGTCTGCATACTGGGGCAGTTCTGTAGGATATGTTCTGTTGTCATACTTGCCAAGTCACAGGGGCACAGGTCGTTGGTGCCTATCTTGAATTTAGTGTACAGGTGGTGTCTCATTCTGTTGTGACCCGTTCCAGAGGCGAAGTATGGCTGCCTGGTCCCTTCTGGACAGTTGGTAATATCCATCATTCTTGTTGTGTTTTGGGTGTTCTTTATTCCATTTTGCTTTGTAGTGCCCTTTGGCAATGGTTTTTGATTCTTCATAACTAACCAGGTTGTCATCTTGGGGCATTCCTGCTCCCTCTTTAGCCAGTCTGTCAGCATCTTTATTCCCATTGATCTTGCAGTGTGAGGGTATCCATTGGATTACTACCCTCTCAGATTCATGGGATACCTGGGCTAAGGTTGACCTGAGATCACATAGTTCTATGTTCCTTTCAGATTTCAGTGCTGAGATAGCGGACAATGCGTCAATCAAGAGCACTATTTTTCCATGTATTTGGTTCATATTTTGTAGTGCCATTTTTGCAGATGCACTGAGGATTCTCTGCCTCAGCCCTGAAATTGGTTGAGAACTTGCCGGTGGCCAGAGCTAAGGTAGTTCTACTCCATTTTTTAGTCTGAGGACAACTCTCCCTCCTCCATTGTGGGTGGCATCTGTAGCCGAGCCATCCGTGTATGTATGTGTCCATGAGTCCATTGGGTAGTTTTCGTTTGTGTTTTTCTGCGATTTATTCAATACAACTTGTAAATTGATGTTTATATCTCTGCGGTTGGTATTGATGTTGTCGCTCCATCTTTTGCATAGTATTCCTTTTGCTTATAGTTATTCTATTTCATCAATGTGGCACTCTGTGGTGGACGATACCAGGGCATTCTTATTAAATGTCTAAACCACTTGATCTATTGTTCTTTAATGAACTTCAGAACTGGATTTAATCCTAGTCTTCTGATTTCTTAATTTTTAATTATATCTGTCCTTGTTACTCCGAACTCTCAGACATTTAATAACTGTTGTTATAATTGTATGCTAATTCTCTACGGTTGACCCTTGATACCTAAATTAATTATTTTAGTCTTTCTCATTTCTAAATTATTTCTTCTTTCAAAACTTTGTCATGTGTTTTGTGTGGTTTCCTCTAGCCTTCCCTATCTATTGTTATTAACAAACACCCATATGGACATATGTACATACAGAAAACAGTATAAAAAACATACCCAATGCCACCTCCACATACTCTTAATATTTTGGCAGCAATTTTACTCAAACTTTTCGCATAAGTAATTTCGGCTTCAGATCTGAAAAGAGAAAGCATAGAGTACAACTTTAATTCAACATGAAATTTTAATATATTACTATCAATCATCAAGTCATATATCAATATATGAATCAACAACAGAAAACATTTAACAAACATCTGATCAGGACTATACTTACAGCTGTTGAGGTCCCAGGACAAACAAAAACAAAATGTGTTACTACCCAACAGCTTTACATTAAGCTAGATTTATTCTATAATACTAAATCAATTTATTTCTATCAGTAAATAGATTCGTATTTAGTAAATCCTCTATTTTGTAGGGTCTTGTTGTTGTAGCACAAAAATCATACACACTGTGAGAACAAAAGAAGTCAAACCTCCACAATAAGCATGTCTGCAAGATCATTAGACAATATAAAATAAACAAGACAGATAGATAGATCAAAAGAATGAATTTTAAAAAAGCAAAAAAAAACAATGTACTGTTCATATGATATAGTTGGTACTTCTAGTGCTCTATACGTCGGTACCTTAACTTAAACACATATCATTACACAGATTTCACTCTGTCAGTCTGTATATACAGGGTGTTCAAGATAATTGCAGCCCCATTGACAATTCAAAAGTTGCCAGGTACACATTGAGTTGTGTTTATTTACTATTTAAACCGGTTCTGACTAGCTCGTCCTACGTCACATTTGTTCATCGCCCCTTCCCGCACTACAATTACACACCATCACACAACCTTGACCTATACTACGTCATAACTGAACCTTCCCATTTCCATACATATATGCCAGATTAGCTCCATTCACAGGCTACTTTTAAGTTGAACACCCTGTATATTCATTCTCTTCAAAAATGCATTAGAATGTGTTATTAATGTGTTTCTATAACATCAAATGTTCAAACAAGGATGAATCTACAACAGGTCCAGCAAACCAGTAGATAATTTGTTTGTACAAACCCCATTGCTCAGGAATTATGGGGGAAAACTAAAGAAAAAATGCGATAACACCAGCGTCCAAAACAAATACACTATGACAAAGCGGGCGGAAGCAGTAACAACACGGGAGATTCAACAATAAGCACAACAACACCTCTTAAGATAGCGACTTGGAAAATCTGAAGATTAGGAGATAAAGAAACAGAGTAATAAGAATGCAAACAAACTCCACTAAACACAGAGTTTTCTACAACAGAGCACCTGGAAAGAAGGTGAGAGGAAAGTCACAAAAAATAAAAGATGGATAGATGGCATTGCAGAATCCATTCACAAAGCAAAAATCACAAAGCAAAAATAACTATCACCCAAGCCACTAGACCAGCTCAAGATAAGAAGCAAACACCATGACACTAAGTAACAACCAGGTAACAGAGTGATGACAAAAGAAGTGATTTTTTTGGGGGGTTCTCTGTTACACACTTGTGATAGACACAATTTATCTGTCCTGTTTTTCTTACTCTCTTCTACAATAGCTGATATGTGAAAAATAATTTGAAAAGAAATGTTGCATGAATAGAACTGAACACCTAATGGGCTGAATAAGAAGGGTGTTTAACCAGTAAGTCACAGGAACAACCAGCATACTTCTTCTTATTCCTCTCTGCTCCTCATTGAACATCAGTATTATAAAATCCTTCAGAAACTAGTATGAATTATTTGGTAGAGTGCTGTCATACTATTCTGTCCTCCTACTAATAATGGACCATGGGGGCCCTAGTGTTTATTTATCTATTCTTCTTAGTCTTCTGCATTCATTCTTAACACACCTTGTTAGCCTCTATTTGTGACGTGTATGTGGTTTGGGCAGAAAAAACCCAAGAGGAAAGGGGTGTATGTGCATGTGTCTGTGTGTGCAACACTTCTGAAAAATATATATCTGAACTATAGCCCAGTAATATTCGTTATTAATATATTTTATCTAAAATTTGCAATCCTATATTATAGGACAAATACATAAACATTTAATACTGTTTTTGTTGTTTGTTTGCGAACACTCTTCTCAACAATTTTGATCATTCTTATTGTGATATATAAACAGTCTTTGTCAAGATCGGTTAGAACGTTGTGCCCCCATTAGGCTCCTACTAGTATAGGACAGGTACATTCAAAAGTTTTGGCTTCTATATATTGTTTAAATAAAATAGTATTATCATCTCTGAACATCCTATATACAAACTTTTAGAACATTATTTACCAAGACACACTGACAATAGTCAAGGATATGTACATGTCTGTGTTATAAATAGACAGCACATAAATAGAAGATATGTTTCTACATCAAGAACAATAGATCATTGTTCACAAGCAAGAAAATAATGACAAGCTCAAACAAATTATTCAAACAAGGAAGTAAATACAAAATCCTATACAAATATAAATGAAAGAATGCACCATGTATGTATTGTATTGATTTCTTATCCCACAGAGACAGGTCAAAGACATACAATATTTCACAATACTTTTAATACATTTCTCAAATAAGATATCAATTTTTTTTTAAATTTTGCCAGTGTGTTGTCGGGGGCTCGCAAGGGGAGCAAAGAATAGTACTACTGCAACCTACAAGGCATGTCGTAAGAGGCGACTGAGGTAGGGGCCTATAGAAGCTACCCTAGTAAATAAAAATCGTTGCAGAAATCAGATGTGCTGGCCTACTTGTAGGTGCATAACTGGCAAAACATACAATCGCTCTTAGGCTCATATCATATACAGATCACAAAAAGTGGTTTAACACGAGGTCGATACGGAACGTTTGAAGAAGAAGAAGAGAAAAAAAGGTTAAAATGGTCTAAATTTAAATAGGACTTGGAGAAATATCAACAAATATCAGTATCAGTTTAGTCTGGATGTTATCACACAACTAGGTCAGTGGTTATATTCATAAGACAATATCTCCACAATGGACATGTTTATTTGCAGTGTCTGAGCACATGTTTTGATAATCTAAACAATGAAAATCACATTTTTGTTATCTTCTTCTGCTGTAAAAAAGGATGTTTGTTACATAGTGTACTTACATCACTGACAGGTTAAGAAATCTGTGTCTTATGACATAGCTATCTTCAGTACAGTATTTTTGTGCAGGTGTTTGCTTTCCCATTTTCATCCCTACTCTTTTAACTAGACTGCTGTGATGCAGCCTGTTACCATCAATTGAAGATAGAGTAGTGCTTGATCTACTCTGGGTTATTGACTCTAACACCTACTTCTGTTATTTCATTCATTGTATCTTAGGCCCCCACTTTCGTAATATACTTCTCTTTATTTTTTTTTCTCATATTCTCCTTATCCTCCATATCTTTTTCATTATTCCATTCCATCTTTCAGCTTTCTTGTACTCTTAAATGCATGAATGATTAATCTTTTGGATTCAATTTTTATATAACTTCTGATGTTATTCTGTCCAAGTATATATTAAACAAAATTGGTAATAGTATGCTCACCATAGCTCTATTTGAACTCATAAATCGATTTGAGATAATTCTATGAGTACGTTAGTTATTTTACTGTGATTGATGTATCTGATATAGAGCTCTTACAATATCTAATAGTTTTAATCCCTTAATTCCACAACTTTAAATATTTACTAAACTTTTGTTATATCCGCACTATCAAAGACTTTCATCTAATCTATAAACCTCATGCTTATTTGTTTGTCCCATTCAATGGTACTTCTGCCTTGAACAAAGAATATATCTGTACACTTCCTTCCTATCTTAAATCCTTAATGGTCATTGTTTAACTACGAATCAAGATGTATTTTTATCATTTTCCAATTGTTCTCGAATTTCTAGGTGACTTACTAGTGAAATACTGTATGTGTCACATTAACTTTTGTTGTACTTTTTTTTCTTAAAAATAAGCACTATTATGGAACTTTTTCTGCTATCTTCAGTAGCACTACTTATGAAAATTTTGCTATAAAAAATGCTGTCTTTTGGGATGCACAATTGCTTCTGTTGTTATTCCATCCATGCTTGTGATTTCAGATGACAGTCTTTTAAAACAAAATTTCTTTAATTCATGAAGTAGTATATTGAGTACTTGTCTCTTTTCCTATCTTGGAATACATATAAATTTGCTTGAGTAACAACAGAGATTAAAATTATTGTGTTCTTTCCATAAATTTTTTCACCACTTGTCATGGATTGAATATTAACTGATCATTCATATTAATTATAATTATAGCTCACTTTAAGTTTTTATCTCTAATTTTCAATGACTAACTACTATTGACAACATTTTTGGGGTGTTATTTGAATATGATTGAAAAGTGTTCTCTATACTTTGTCCTACATCCTCATTATCAAATAGCTTGTCCTGAGCAGGAACTTTGCCACACCAACAGTCTTTTGGAATTTCTCTATACTTTGTCCTACAACACCAAGATCATAATATACAAAATGGTAATAAGATCATTTGTTCTATATGGATTCGAAACCTGGAGTGAAACAAAATAAGTATGAACATTATTACAGACCTTTGAAAACAGTCTTAAAATGAATCTTTTGACCCAACAAGGAAAACATTTAAAATATTTTAAATTTATTTAAATCACCACTAAATACCACCATCATGAAGATTAACAGAATAAGGTGGTTAGGACATATTGAAATAATGGTCGAGAACAGAGAGAGTAAATATGCACGTACAAAAAAATGATGAATGGGAAGAGAGCAGCAGACATACGAACAAAATGATGGTGAGATCTTCTTCTTCTTCTTTGTTGTTCTTACGACCAATTTTAATCACTCTGTGTGATATGTTTGGTCTTTGCCAAGAACATGTATACGTTGCCCATTGGTTTGGTAGGCCCCTAAACGCATAGACTTGTACATGTTTAGGACATGTGCATCCGATTTCAGCCAAACCTCCTAAGTCACCTCTTACGACATGCTTGGCAGGTAGCAGTGGTTCTATTCTTTACACCCCAAATTTGGGCTCCGGTAACCACTCGGGCGTATGAAGAGATAATATTGAAGTAGATCTAGAAATACTAAGCAACTGACTAAGAACAGAGATTAATGAAGGCGGGTGATATTTGCAGCAATGAAAGAACCTCAAGAGCTCAAAAAGCTGAAGACGAAAATATATATCCCATCATTATCAGTACCAAGTGCCATCCATCCCAGCTGGTGTAGGATATCATGTTCTGTTGCTTATATTGCAATCAGGTGTATTGACATTGTATGTGTAAAGGAAAGAGAAACACAGGAAAACTAGAATACTAGAGAACAGAGCTGGAAACAATTTAGATGACTAGGCGCCTGTGTGTTGCGGGAACACAAGGGAGCAAAGAATAGTAACACTGCAACCTACATGCCATGGCGTAAGAGGCGATTGAGGTAGGGGCCTAGGGAAGCTACCCTAGGAAATAAAAATTGACGCAGAAATCGGATGCGCTGGCCTACTTGTAGGTGCATAACTTGCACAATGTACAATCCCTCTTAGGTTTGGATCACATACAAATCACAAAGAGTGAGTGGTTTAACAAGTGGTCGATATGAAGCATTCAAAGAAGATGACTAGGTAGACATTGAAAAATAGCACAGATAGACAAGAATGGCTTAAGTTTGTACTAAAATCCTGTACTTGAGAAGGAACTGAAAGTATTATTAATAATAATAATGACCTTTACACAGACTGAAGTATAATTAAATCTCTGGTATTTCCCTTCCATTTCTAAAAACTTTTAATAGAAAGATTGTCCCAATATCAGTTGATAATAACTGCATAAAAATAGCAGTAATCGTTATCTGTGACAGGTTTATTAAGTAAAGGGGAAAACACTCACCTCTCTTGCAATATGACAGAAATTTCCTTGCTGAATTCACTTCCCTGTTTGATGAACTTCCGCAGCTCCTCAAAGCCATCTGAGCCCTTCAAATAGAATCAAATCAAGACATTGAAATGTTAAGTTAATTAAATAATGAATACAAGATAAGTTCAAATCATTATGTTCAATTAAAATCAAAATATTTAAATATTGATTAAGACTTTCAGTTTTATGTATGTTATTTTTCACATACTAATATCATGTTTGTCTTCTAATGTTTCTTGTATCCTTGCTCGACAAATACCTTTTGATTGAAACCGTATATTATTCTACTTCATAAAACTATCTTAGAATGTTACATCATTTTTTGATATTTCTTATTTGGTGTTTAGTTTAACTGCAGCCTTCTCTATTATCAACAAATTCAATTAATTTTGAAATGTTAATGGGCTCTTTTATGACTTTATACATAATTAATCAGTCATTTTGTGAACAGCTGGTATTGATTGCTACAAGAATTATCATCATCATAACAAGATTTTTCAAATATAGGTCAACTTATTTAGGAAAGGTAAAAAATATTGAATAACTTAAGATAGGTAAAAAATGAAATATCTGAGGATAAATAAAAATATGGAATAACAGGATAGGTAAAATATAAAATATATCAGGATAGATAAAAATATGAAATATCTTAGGATTTATAAAAATATTAAATATATCAGGATAGATAAAAAATATTAAATATCTTAAGCAGGGTAAAATATGAGATAGGTAAGGTAAAATATGAGATATCTTAGGAAGTGTCAAAATATTGGATAGAATAAGTCAAAATATAAGATATCGTAGGATAGGTAAAATATCAGATAAGATACATCAAAATAGGAGATATCATATGGAAGGTCACAATGTAATATATAATAGGACAAGCCAAAATGAAAGAGATGACAGATCAAAATATATATCAGAATGTAAACCTGTACGATATAGCATATCAAAATTTGAGATATTATGGGGCAGGTTAAACTGTGAGTAGTCATAGGTCAAACAGAGTAGTTATAGTCAAACTATGAGTAATCATAGGTCAAACAGAGTAGTCATAGTCAAACTGTGAGTAATCATAGATCAAAAAGAGTAGTCATAGATCAAACTGTGAGTAGTAATCATAGGTCAAACAGAGTAGTCATAGATCAAACTGTGAGTAATCATAGGTCAAACAGAGTAGTCATAGATCAAACTGTGAGTAGTAATCATAGGTCAAACAGAGTAGTCATAGATCAAACAGTGAGTAGTAATCATAGGTCAAACAGAGTAGTCATAGGTCAAACTGTGAAAAATCTTAAAAACAGGTAAAACTTTAAAATGTAAGAAATCCTTGAAAAAAATGAGAAATCAAACAGATTGTATTGCAGCAAAAATGGGAAAACTTATAAATGAACATGTGAGGTATCTTTGGGGAGGTGAAAATGTTCTTGCACAAACCGATATATCTATGTGTGTTACCGTACATCATATTACACCGACTGCTGAAAAAAACACAAAATATAACAAGTACATGAAAATCAAGAACCGAATGTTGTTGGTAATTCATGCCAAAAGCAATATAACCCCCAAGTGACCACATCTGTGACTTCACAAAAGCAGATGAATGGAATCGCTCTAATGAAAACGCAACAAAGGTTCACAATTGTATCATTCCCTTGGGGGAGAATGTAGAGATTGGTATAATATGAAATCAGATCTCAAAATGTATCAGTTTATGTCAGATAATGTAAGTATGACTATATTGTCGTACATGTAGAAGGTAGAGTTGTGACAAAATGTATCAGTTTATGTCAGATAATGTAAGTATGACTATATTGTCGTACATGTAGAAGGTAGAGTTGTGACAAAATGTATACTTATACTAACAACAGTTCACGATAAGGTTAGCCGCCTAGAGAAATGAGGCATACATGATTTTTAAAAACAGCATCTTCTTCTTGGCTCTACATCAATATTTGAAGCAAGAGGAGAGTACATTACCACCATGCCACCGTGACATGGGCATACTGCAGTTTCTTAATGATCAACTGTTGAATGATAAAACTTAACCTGAAGACATTCTGCACTGTAATTAAAGGAAATTGGAATCAAACGTTTAATAGGTATTACTGGGCACCTGATGGGCTGCATATTGGTTATGTTTTAACTGGTGAGTTACATGAATCAATTCCATGCATATTCTTCGACATCTGCTGTGCATGACTGACACCTGAACTCTTATATGTCTACGCTGAGTGATATTAGATCCAGTTCATGAAACATAACGTGAGATATCATGTATAAGACTGGTAAAAATGTGAGATAACAGTATTATCTTGCTTATTGATTACCCCTGTGCTCTAGAAGAAACTGAAGAGCTCATTATTACGTATTAGTATTGTGTTAGCTTTTTGTGTGTGCAACTTTTTTTGACAATTTGGGTTAGCTGACAAACCTGTGACAGTTGTTCCTATCATTTATACTGTGTTTCCGCCAACGTCAGTGAACACAATAACGTAGTTTTATATTCTTCTTCAAATCAATGAGACGAATACATCCGTTTGTTTACTAATTTATAAAGCTTCATTTTGTTATATCAATCTTCATTTACAGGATTTATTGCAATCGATATTGCTATATTTTAAAAACAAATATATAGATGATATTTATTATTACATGTCCCACTTCAAGAGGTAGAATCATACACATATTTGGGCAGCAACGTAGACAAAGAGGGTGGAACAGATAGAGATGTTAAAATAAGAATACAGAAGGCAAGGGAGCTTTCATTGCACTGGGAAACATTTGGAAGTCCAAAGAAATCAAATCTAGAACAAAAATTCGGATATTTAACTCTAATGTTAAAGCAGTTCTACTGTATGGGTCAGAAACATGGAGAACAACTAAAACAATAGCGCATAAATTGCAAACATTCATCAACTGGTGTCTGCGCAGAATAGAGGGAATAAGATGGTATGATAGGGTCACAAATGAGGAACTTATGGAGAGAACAAGACAGATTCCAGTGAACGAACAGGTTAAAAAAGACGCTGGCGCTGGATAGGACACACTTTGCGAAAACCTGAGGGGAATATAACAAGAAGGGTCCTTGCCTGGAACCCGCAGGGACAGCGAAAGAAGGGAGGCCGAGAAATACATGGAGACGAGATTTGGAGGCAGAGATCAACAATATAAAGAAGAGCTGGAGGGAGCTGCAGGAGATAGCTAGAGATAGGAAGACTTGGCATGAGTTGGTTGAGGGCCTATGCCCCAACCCGGGGTAAAAGGCAAAGAGAGAGAGAGACATGTCTAAAATTGCTAGTTTGTGAGCAGCTTTTTTTCTACATGTGTGCTAGTTTGTTGAATAATATGATCAAAGGCAAACTAGAATTAAGAGCCCGGGAAAAAAACAAATCTTATTTTTAAACATGAGACTACTAGGAGCCAATATATGCCTCATATTATATCTTAAGAGAGAAATGCACAGTTGGAGAGGGACAGAGAAGAGAGGAGATGGAAAGAAAAATACACAAGACAACACAAAATACACTGATAAATGCAGTTACTGCCTGAAAAATGGTTAGGAACCAATGTCTTCATTATGCAAAAACCATTCAACAGTCCATTTTGACTGGGCAGCTTTTGTATTTGTATTATAATTTGTTAACATATGTCACTTTATTACTTCGTGGTTGCCACCATCTATACTTTACTAACTACTTATAATAGCTGTCACATATACAATTAGTTGTTATGCATATAAAGATGGCAATACTCATGACATGTACCAGCACTGCAATCTTCATATATCATTACTATATTTTCACATTGCAGTTTTTATATAACTAACCTGACGAAAAAGGAACCCGTTTATTATACATCCTGGTCCAAAAAATTGGTGCGTAAGTCCTTTTCTAGCACATGTCTAGAAACCCTTATCAACATACCCTTCACTATCCGTTTTAAACTTGAAATGCTCGACCCCATGTGAAGAGCGTGACATAGCATTTGACTTTGTTGGCGTCTATACACTAACCTACACTGTAAACTAAAACTGTCTGCCCAAACTTGGATGTGCTGAGACGAAAGGCGCAATACCCCAGTTCTTCGTATAACACTATAAACTAGTTTTAAAGGGGTTTTAAAGTCGAAGAATTGACTTCATTGCACCGGGTTTTACTCCATATGGCTCGGTCCTCTCCGCAGAAATGGCACGCCACCTGCCGAGAGTATTTCACAAAACATGAACCTTGTAGCTCCGGCAACAATCTTAGGTGTCTCTGAAAAAAATGCACTCTTGAACAGAATGACGCGGTCCGGATTAGAACCCACGACCTTCGACTCGCAAGGCAAGGGCGTAACAACTTAACCATAGAGAACCCCGTTCTTCCACCAAAAACAATATACAGAACCATCAAGATGAGTCAACAAATGGTGCTAAGAACAAGTTCTGAAGAAGAAGTAAAGAACACTAAAGCTGTAATCATAACAAAGATCTATTTTGTAGCCACACCATTTTGTAGAGTTCTTCTTCTTCTTCTTCTTCGATCGTTCTAGGCCTGTTTTAATCATTCTCATTGTGATATATAAACAGCCAAACGTCCGAACGTAATGTACGTGCACCAGCCTTCAGCACATTTTGGGAGCCCAGTTGCTTATCCTTCGGTGGGGTGTTCGTTTTCAGCCAGCTTTTGATTTACTAGGGTGAGCTTTACCTAGGGTACGATCAGCTTTGCCGTATTTTTGGGCTTTGTGATCTACGCCGGGACAGTGAGTTACGCTGTTTATGCCCGTTCTGACTGAGAAATATTTCTCGGGGCTTGTAAGCTTATCCTCGGACGGCGTCTTAATCGTATAAGACACCGTGTAAAGTATCGGCCTTCGCCAATGTTCAGACCCGAACTTCCTGTTTGGTCCGTACATTGTCGGCCTTGCTTTACCGTACATTTTGAGTTTGATCCGGGGAGGAACATTCTCAGCCTTTTCTAGACGCGTATCGGTACGTGGCAATTTGCAATTAACCTCGAAAGCACTGGCATGGGACCGAGTACAAACAATGTAGAGGGTCGTTTCAGTCGGCACTATCAGCGTAACTGAGGATTTTGCGCTCGCCGCCATCACCCGCCCCAGTTATTCCGGGGATGTTAGTTACGACTGGAATCGAACCTTGCCCGGTTGCTCCAAGGCTGGCAGTTCCGTTAGGCATCACCAACCTCAGTTCTTCCGGGGATGTTAATTTTAATCGCACAGTACCTTGCACGGTTTTCCCAGGGCGGGTAGTTTCGTTATGCACTAAACGCAACTTGTTCTTTTGCGCTCGGCAAACCTTGCCCAGTACATGTATCTGCACCGGGCTACCAATGCGGGTCAGCTGCAATCTTCTCTCGCACCAACACGAGGGTAGACTTTTATTCGTTACGGTCCTGTCTTATTTATTCTTGCCGACGGGCTGGCAATGTTTGCCCCTCCTCAGGGCTTCGAGCTTCTCCTACGTGGGCATACGTTTGGTCACTGGATGCACCTCTCATCCATGTCTGAGACGTTTCGTTTCTGTTTCTTTGCGTTCAGGGACTTGGGCAATATCTTGTTGGACATCGGTCAGGAGATTTGTGCATTTTCTTTGTATGTATCTTTATCGTGTTTCCGTACTTGCACTGCTACCCCTACCAGTAGTTTTTCTCTCCCCGATCCCTGCCCCTCTTTGCCAGACCAGAACCATAGTCTGTTTCCAGGGTCACCGCGTGGAGGTTAGGGGCAGGGTCTTGGTTGCGCGCCCTCGCTAACCCTGGCTCATGTTACCACTATGACCTCATGAGCCTTTTGACCCTTTGTAGAGTTCATTATTTACTGAACAACAATCGTGATATACTTTTTAACTGATAATAACTGATAAAACAGGAACCATCAGTATGCATACTCTTCGATATCTGTTGGGGAGACTGAGCACCTATGGGTTTGCCCGGAGTGCAATGACGTCAGTTTAGTAACCAATAACCAATAACTGATAATAAAATATAGAACACAACAAATACATGTATTGCCTTGGCGTGACAAGCTTGAAATGGATAACACAAAATGGATGTATAGTAGTGAAATGTTCAGTCAAAGCATATATTTGATGCGATGGTCTCTATGGTAAAGCTCTTTGCCTGTAGTTCTGAAGGTTGTGTGTTCGTCTCCGGACCGAATCACATGTGCAATTTTTTCGTGAGATCGATAAGATTGTTTCTGGTGCTATGGAGTTCGTGCTTTGCACAACCCTCTCTGCAGATTGCGTGCCATTTTTGCCGACAGAGACGGAGCCATATGTGGAAACCCGGTGCAATGAAGCAAATCCTTCGCTCTTAGACCCTTTCACATATTTTAATCGAATTCCATTGACAAAACAATTAATGTAGTAACTATATTTAACAAATATTACTACAGATCAAAACCAGAACATAAGTATTACAGCCATAGATTTAACTGAGTACTATTATTACTAAACATTCTTCTACACTGTGGAACATAGGGATGTAACTGTTGCTCTCTACAGAGCTTTTCTACCAAATTATTGCCCGTCGTTTTTCATTCTGGCCACGAAACTCCAACCGCTCTGAACTACTCTTCCCAAGTTCTTCATCAAGGGTCTCTGTGGCTAAGCCCTTTGCCTTGCGAGTCGAAGGTCGTAGGTTCGAATCCGAACCGCGGCCTTCTGTTCACGAGTGCAGTTTTTCCAGAGACCCTAGGATTGTTGCTGGAGCTACGGAGTTCGTTCTTTGTGCAATACTCTCGGCAGGTGGCGTGCCATTTCTGCGGAGAGGACCGAGCCATATGGGGTAAAACCCGGTGCAATGAAGTCAATCCTTCGGCTTTAAAACCCTTTTCATCAGATAATCGTTGACCTCCCCAATTCTCTCTTCCACTGTCGGTAAATGTATATCAAGTTACGTTGTTCTGCTGTTTGCTGTTGGTGTGGATCAACGCCCGCCATTTTCTCTCCGTAACCTCTAGTTGTATTGGTACAATGCAACTGTTCACCACAAACCCGTTCACCACAAACCTGTATTTGTTATCACTTCTTGTCATCTGATATGGAGACTGAGGCGAAGACATCTGTTAGTGAATATCTGTATTTGAATGTGATATTCTTGGACACATGCCATATCTCACAGCCATATAGCAGTACAACTGTCACTGTATAGTCACCCATATTTACTACCTACATTGGTGTATCTTTTTGTTTACTATTTATCAACAAAAGAAAGTTAAAAGACTTAAAACGTGCGTCTGGGCTGATGACGCTCATCTGCCCGGGCGGGCAGGTCGTCTACGGGTCGCTGCCCTTAAAGAAAATAGCAATGTGCTGCCTTGTGGGTTTTGGCTGGGAACAGCAAAATGTTAACGGAGAGTGATCCCAGTAAACGCTCGTTGAAATCGAATTTGCCGACGAAGGATAAGCACCTGAACTCCAATATGTACTGAAGGCTGTGCACGTACATCCGTTCTTGATGTTTGGCTACTTATATATCACAATCGAATGATAAAAGCGGCATAAGAACGATCGCGAGAGAGAGAGAGAGAGAGAGAGAGAGAGAGAGAGAGAGAAACACGAGTAACATTTTATATAAATACTGAGGGAAGTATAAAACTAAGTGGCATATATTTATAACGAATTACATGTTACGATCAGTTCAACATGCAATAAACACTTCTTCAGAAAATGAAGATCGACGTGGGAAACTAAAATCTGAGGGCAATAAATATTAGATGGGAATATTGTCTTCTTCTTCCACGCACAGGCCAGCATGGGTTCGTTTCAGTATGAGAAAGTACAAAGAAAAGAGTACAAACTCATCCTTCCTTTGCGTTCCCGGCCTAGCCTGATGGACCAACTTCTATCATGAATTTTACTGTTGTTTTTAGCAAACTCATCCGTCTGACAGCAAGAAAAGAGCATAAACTCATATAACCACCATTGATGAGCATCATATATCCACCATTGATCAGCATCATATAACCACCATTAATCAGCATCATATAACCACCATTCATCAGCTTCATATAACCACCATTGATCAGCATCAAAAAGTCCAGTCGTTTGGTTCAAAATCTTCTATAACTTTTATCTGCTTTGACAATATGCACACAAACATGAGGGGCGTCCAGCTGCTCGGTAGTTGTCGTTACACAAAAAAGTGCTCATTTTAATTATTGTAAACATTGGTATAGCGTAATCCAAGTTATATAGCAATGTGGCTATTTTAGTTTGAGGATAAATGGCCGCTTGCCATGACTGTCGTCACGCAGTGTGTAGATGGTTAGATATTTTATTGTACCCACAACCAAACAAAAATGCTTTACTAGAGTTTAAACCCCGTCCTCCTGATTGATATACCAGTGTCCTAACATGTCGTCAATAAATCTTCACAAGGCTTGCTACCTGAATGTGTTACATGCTTCCGCCGGAAACACGAACTAAAGACTTCATTTCTGCAGCAGCAGTATGTAATTGTATGTGATGACAAGCAGCACATCGTCCGGTAAACATGAGACAGCTTATTAACATCGATTTTAGTAGCAGATGTTCTACTAGTTAAATAAAAGGGGGACGACTGCAGCCAAACTTGGTAAACAGCGAAACACGTACAAACAAAGTATTATAGTTTTACAAAATACAGAAACAGTGACGATAAACAGCAACGTTTCGACCTTTATCAAGCAAACGACACAACAAGAGTGACGAATTTCAGAGAACACTTACAAATGGTAGGTGTTCTCTGAAATTCGTCACTCCTGTTGTGTCGTTTGCTTGATAAAAGGCATTTTGGTCGAAACGTTGCTGTTTATCGTCACTATTTCTGTATTTTGTAAAACTATAGTACTTTGTTTGTACGTGTTTTACTAGTTAAATACAAATGTTAATATGTCTTTCTACCATCATTATTTTATTTATCAGCTGTATTTATTTACATTCTACTCGATAATACAATAGTGCTGAACAAATGTCAAATTTCACTTACTAAGGGCAAGAGTAGTATAATAGTGTTGTAAAAAGATTTTTAAACAATTCTTGCAGACACAACATAAGGGCCAAAACAACAAAACTGGTGAGGAATGGGAAACACACACACACACACAACAGACAGAGAGAGAGAAAACTGTGCGTGAGAAAGAAATAGATACAGCAATTCGTCAAGTCTGCGTTTTTTATACCCCAGGGTCAATTTTCGGTGCCAGTAAGACTGGAGGCCTCTTTGAGCCAATGGGTTTGAATTGTTATCTAAAATTAGTCCTTACAATAATCTCAAATTGGTTTATAAATAGACAGTGAACAATTATCACACCTGCACGTTTGTATGTGCTTGTTAGTGAAGGCATTCATATCGATCATGATTGTATACATAAAACCATAATGAAATGTAACAATAAGGAAATAGTGAAACTAATTAAAACAGCAGGACAATTAACACATGAATTAATCAGGCATACCTCGTGGGGGAAAAGCACAACTAAACAAAGTAGTAAACACACGATGATATATATATATATATATATATATATATATATATATATATAGAGAGAGAGAGAGAGAGAGAGAAAGAGAGATAGTGTGTGTACTTCAGTGCTATACATAGTCAATACTGACAAATGGATGCGAGACATGGACAATAAATAAGCAGACAACAAAATCTCTTGAGGCCACAAAAGATGTGGCTTTATATTAGAATACTAAGAATCTCATAGAATGCTAAAATTATTATAAATTGATGTGTTGAAAAGGCCAAGGCGCATAGAAAACTTAATATCAATTTTTTTCCCGATCCAGAAGCACTTGAGCTTTTCAGCTCTTCTGCTCGGTGCCATGGACATCGTAACCCTTCGGTTCGGTGCCACGAACACCGTAAATCTGGGGAATCTGTGGCTTTTTCTGCCATCCAGCGGAATTGAACCCGCACACACAGAGGATAGTCACCCGTAGTCTAACGCGCTACGAACACGCTGGGCAGACGGGCTAATATCAATATAAGAAAGAGGTCGTCAACATTTTTCTGACATGATGATGAGAAAGTGAGGTTTATAATACATGTGACAACCAGTAAAATCAAGAGAAAGCGAGACAGAGAAAGACATAATGAGACAATTCTGGACAGTTTCACTTCATGACATGGAAGATTATCAACATCCGAACTGATAGTCAGAATCAAGGACAGACGTGTTTAGTGATCAACGATTGCATACGACAGCCGGCATGGCACATGACAATGATGAATTGTGTTTACTACTCCGATAAATATTCTCTCACGTCATTGAACAAGAATACATAACTTGTTTTCAATCACTGTTAATACACTTGACTACTGTGCCTATATAAATGTTAACAAAGACGGGACGACCTTAGCTAGACACCACATAATTTAATAACTATATAACAACTAGATTTAAACGACATGGGAGTTTCTCTGGACTTTTGACATGTAAAAAAAAAGATAATAGTGAATATGGAACAGACGTCAAAGATTAGAATCGGATTGGATCAAAAATACATTCAATAACATAAGAAAATCGTGACCTACAAACAGAAATGGTTATTGGTCACTGAGCAGACGTCATAGCACTTCGAGCTGCTCAGTCTCCTTCAAATATCGAAGAGTTTGCATACTGATGGTTCCTGTGGCTCGCTGGTTACGCACTTCTCACGCTGCCTGTCATCGCTACTTCTACAATATGTAATTTCAAACTCCTTGAATCGCTAGATAGATTCAGCATTCATTTTAGTCTCCTCATCCAACAAGAGATCATCGCTAGATAGATTCAACATTCATTTTAGTCTCCTCATCCAACAAGACATCATTGCTAGAGAGATTCAGTATTCATTTTAGTCTCCTCATCCAACAAGAGATCATCAAGAGACCGAAGAACATCCCTATCCTCAACTCCCGACAATCAATGCTATAGATGCAAGCCAGCAGGCTCGCTCATGACAGTGAACACCCGCATGCCTAGGACAGTAGACCCACGTAAGTCTTTGGAGGTTGGAAACATCTATAGGCGACGTTTACTGATATCATAACCTGACATTCTGGTTTGAGTGTCAGATCAAACAACGGCACCAGTAAACGGAGTCCCAAAGTGTCAATATAGGGCAGCAGCAATGTCCTCAATCTCCATCTTCATACTGGAAGTAATTGCCTTGTATATCCCACTTTGTTCTACAACGGCCATATCATGCGCGCTAGCCAGGAAACCCCAGCCTTATTTCTCACTCGATGCATAGACCCATCGCTATAAACAATACCTTCAAACAAGAACAAAATTATAACTGAGAGTGATAAAGTGCTACTTATATTCAACACACTGTACGGTGCAGAAACATGAAGAAAGAACAAATCATTTTAAGAAAACATAGACCTTTTAAATGTGACTGCATATAAGAATTGACTCTTTACAACTCAGTTCTATTCCTTAACTTTACCTCTCAGATCAAAAAGCTCCAATCCCATCAAGTTTAGTTGTTTGTTTATATATATATATTTATATATATATATATATATATACTCTCGATCGAAACTGGAAGATGTGGGTTGTGACAGCAAAAACAACGGACGACTGAATTAAACATCGAGGAAAAAAAATCAGATTAATTTTATTTCAAGGAAAGAAACACAGGGTGAAGTGACTGCAAGAGCAATAAGAATGTTGAACGAATAAGGAAATAAAACAATAACCAAAACTTGTTGAACAGCAAATTAAATGATACTACATAAATCAAACTACTACGTCAACCACTCTATACTTATAGAATTGTTATTGCAGATGGCGGAAAAGAGATAAAACGTGCATACAAAGCACATATAAATACATAGCAATTCAAGTAAATTAAATGTAGCAGCTACATTCCTGGAAAGAGAAGAATCAGAATAAGTATTAACAAAAGAAAAAGGTGCATGAATACAAAAAATTGTTACTATAGTATGGAACGTGAAATATATAGTATATCTGGATAATAAAGGGAGTGGTGGGGGTTTAGGGTTACGATGACCTACAAGACGACAAAGTTTCATGGGAGTATAATATTAGGCAGTGGCTGGACGGCCGAGGATTGGACTGTAACCATGTCTGAACTAATATTAGACAGTCACTGGAAGGCAGATGATTAGACTGTAACCATGTCAGAACTTATATAAAAGAAACCAGCTAATAAAGGTGTGTATGTGTAGTATTCTCTGCAAAATTTATTTTGAGAGACAGCAATGTGGTAACGTAGAGGAAGATCAAGTCTGTAACTTATTTTCACAAAGGAATTATCTTTAGTGCAGCCAAGCACTAGACACACGCCTTCATTCTGGACACGTTTCAGTCAGTCGCGATCGCGAGGATGACTAATCCGTAATCAACCGTGGACAGAATTAATTAATGTAACAGAAGGACAAGCAGGCGCTGTTCTATGAGTGTTGATAAAATTGCTTTAAGATGATGCAATAACTCGATTGCAGCTTTGGTATCGTTTTCTCAACGAAATGGTTGAAGATATGCTGCTCTCAAATGCTATTCTAACAAAGCACAGGGTGTCACTACTAAATAAGTATGTTATCAGAGATTATTGAGAATATTATATCAACAAACAAATGTCAAACACACACATGAACAAGAAATCTGTCTTGTAACAAAGACATGACATTGTAGACGAGTTGTGGTAGTGAAGGAGATGAAACTCTTATTTTGATAGAAGAAATGACTGCAGAAAAAGCAAGATGGTCAACACCTTACTCTAATATAGTTGAAGATAACGTAAATAAGTTCCCTGTTCATGATCGCTGTTAACACATGAATAATTGCTTACTTATAATGTATATACAAACGATCGATAAAATCGTTGACTGGGCTACTGAGTAAGTGCTTTAACGCTGATAGTTTCAGTAAGCTGAAATAAACCGAACACCTAAGAAAAAACCATGAGTTCGTGAACGTCAATTTCATTCTCTTTAAATAGTATATATATTGGGGGTGGGGTGGGGGGCAGACACATACATACTAAAACTAAGGTACTTCAGACCTGGCTGGCTTTTGTAGTCACAGTATTTAAAAGTAGGGGCATAATTATTGACTAACAAAGTGTCAATAAATCACATAATATATAAACAGTTATAAGTAAACAATAATGCTCATCATGCAACATACAATGTGTCAATATCATTGACAGCAATAGTAGCTGCAGATGCAATACGTAAACAATGATTAAATGTTTCAATATCATTGACATCAATAGTAGCTGCAGATGTAACACGTAAACAATGATTAAATGTTTCAATATCATTGACAGCAATAGTAACTGAAGATGTAACACGTAAACAATGATTAAATGTTTCAATATCATTGACAGCAATAGTAACTGCAGATGTAACACGTAAACAATGATTAAATGTTTCAATATCATTGACAGCAATAGTAACTGCAGATGTAACACGTAAACAATGATTAAATGTTTCAATATCATTGACAGCAATAGTAACTGCAGATGTAATACGTAAACAATGATTAAATGTTTCAATATCATTGACAGCAATAGTAGCTGCAGATGCAATACGTAAACAAATGATTAAATGTTTCAATATCATTGACATCAATAGTAACTGAAGATGTAACACGTAAACAATGATTAAATGTTTCAATATCATTGACAGCAATAGTAACTGCAGATGTAATACGTAAACAATGATTCAATGTTTCAATATCATTGACAGCAATAGTAACTGCAGATGTAACACGTAAACAATGATTAAATGTTTCAATATCATTGACAGTAATAGTAGCTGCAGATGTAACACGTAAACAATGATTAAATGTTTCAATATCATTGACAGCAATAGTAACTGCAGATGTAACACGTAAACAATGATTAAATGTTTCAATATCATTGACAGTAATAGTAGCTGCAGATGTAACACGTAAACAATGATTAAATGTTTCAATATCATTGACATCAATAGTAACTGCAGATGTAACACGTAAACAATGATTAAATGTTTCAATATCATTGACAGTAATAGTAGCTGCAGATGTAACACGTAAACAATGATTAAATGTTTCAATATCATTGACAGCAATAGTAACTGCTGATGTAATACGTAAACAATGATTAAATGTTTCAATATCATTGACAGCAATAGTAACTGAAGATGTAACACGTAAACAATGATTAAATGTTTCAATATCATTGACAGCAATAGTAACTGCAGATGTAACACGTAAACAATGATTAAATGTTTCAATATCATTGACAGCAATAGTAACTGCAGATGCAATACGTAAACAATGATTAAATGTTTCAATATCATTGACATCAATAGTAACTGAAGATGTAACACGTAAACAATGATTAAATGTTTCAATATCATTGACATCAATAGTAACTGCAGATGTAACACGTAAACAATGATTAAATGTTTCAATATCATTGACATCAATAGTAGCTGCAGATGTAATACGTAAACAATGATTAAATGTTTCAATATCATTGACAGCAATAGTAACTGAAGATGTAACACGTAAACAATGATTAAATGTTTCAATATCATTGACATCAATAGTAACTGCAGATGTAACACGTAAACAATGATTAAATGTTTCAATATCATTGACATCAATAGTAACTGCAGATGTAACACGTAAACAATGATTAAATGTTTCAATATCATTGACATCAATAGTAGCTGCAGATGTAATACGTAAACAATGATTAAATGTTTCAATATCATTGACAGCAATAGTAACTGAAGATGTAACACGTAAACAATGATTAAATGTTTCAATATCATTGACAGCAATAGTAACTGCTGATGTAACACGTAAACAATCTCTAATCAGCAACTTACAAAGAAAAACTCTGGAAAAATAGCTGTGGGATCTGTCAATGGCCTGTGCTTCGTGGGCGGAAATTCGAGATCTATCCCTTGGTACAAGTGAGGTTCACCTAACTCTGAAGCCATCATAGGACTAGGTATGTACAGAACTAAAATAATGTTTCGAAATGAACAGGATTATGTACTGTAGATACAATTTTAAAAAAACGCCTGGGAAAATTGTACGCTATCACGAAAAGTAATCTATATCCTTCACAGAATCTAAACACTTCAAAATGAAAAAAAAACAACTACACTTTAAACAATGTTAGTTCATATAAGCTCCATCTAAAGTTGGTCAGAAAAAAAAGAATATTCTCGAGCTTGTGTGTTTGCTTTATTAACTGGACAACTTATTATTGTAAATATCCAGAACATATTGCATTAGATGCAGTCAGTAACAGGTGTGAGGGTTGTTGTGTTCCGTATTTCATTAGTTATTCACTTGCTACGCGTTGTTTAACTTGGTGAAAACCCACTCGCTTCACGTCATTTACAAATGTTACCTCGGATATAAAAGGTGGTGTGCTGTGCATGTTGTGAATACTAACAGTACACAATGTTGAATCTACACACCATTTTGTGTGTTGTGTGTGCACTGTAACAGTTATAACAAAACAGAGTGTGAAAATGTGGGAGTTACTTTTCGTTAACATGGCAACTATTATAACGCGTTTCATCACGACAGAAAAAAAACAAAAGGTCATCGCTAATATTTTCTCATGACCTTTCATATAAGTACTACATAATGGTACAAATACTTCTAACTTGCCCAATTATATCAAAAAGAAGGAAACGGTAGCGCAATTCAATAGAAGGGATGGGGAGGAGAGAGAGAGAGAGAGAGATTTAGAGAGTGAAAGAAAAATGGGTACCAGGACAGACGCGTTCGTCTCGCATACTAACATAAAATAGTATGTTTGAATACCTTCATTAGAATTCGAAGGGTGAATAACATAAAATAGTATGTTTGAATATCTTCATTAGAATTCTAAGGGTGAATGGGGAGATGGGAGAGGTTACTGTGTAGAAATGTGCGAATAATAATGTTTCGTTACTAGAATACCTGTTATTGCCTGGATCCGAATATACTGAGTATTATCTAGGATTTAAACAAATTCGCTACTTTACCCCTGCTAGATACGTGGCGACTACTCGTTCTGTAGCTCAATATTTGTTCCTCCAAATTGTAGCTCCAAATGAGAAAGATTAGTATCGGCAGTTTCGATGAATGAACAGAAAGTAGTCGTTGCGCACCGACAATATATTTCAGATACTCGTTTCAGTAGAATAGTACCTGTATGTAGCAAATCATTAGTACTTTTCTAATACTCTTTACATTGCAGCTATTCGTTATGTTGTCACTACTCGTTACCAACTTTGTATTGGTTAGACAGGGTTTTTTTGTGTTTTTTCCGATCCAGAAGCACTTGAGCTTTTCAGCTCTTCGGCTCGGTGCCATGGACATCGTAACCCTTCGGTTCGGTGCCACGAACACCGTAAATCTGGGGAATCTATGGCTTTTTCTGCCATCCCGAGGAATTGAACCCGCACACACAGAGGGATAGTCACCCGTAGTCCAACGCGCTACGAACACGCTGGGCAGACGGGCGTTAGACAGGGTTAGTATCACTCACTTTCTATCTCTGAATTCGGAGTAAGACTCACCTAACGAGCCAAGTACACTGGTGATAAAAAAAGGTAGCCTTCACGTAAAATTAGTTAGATACGCCCTTCATTAGCATCAAATAGCTTGTCCTGATCCTGAGCAGAACTTTGCGACCCCAACAGTCCTCCGGAATTTCTCTCTCTCATAGGACAGATGTCCTGCCTCTGTAGTCGTCATGTTCAAACCATCAGTTAATCCTGAATCCATCTTCTCCGTGGTCTTCCTCTTCTTCTCTTTGCCGGTATGCCTCCTTTCATGATGGTCTTTTCCAGCCCTTCACGTCTTTTTATATGCCTAAAATATCTCAATTTTCTCTTTGGCTATTACTACGCTTGAAATTAATAGTAGCAAACAAAACAAAACAGAAACTTTCTATGGAGGACACTATTCTGGTAATTAAAGTAATTGTATGTTGTCCTTCCATCACGAGTCAAGAAGACCACTATATATATCCAACAGAAAGAAAATGATTACTAGGGTTGAGTCTATTGGTACGCAGATGAGCCAAGTGTGGGCCTGAAAGGTTCTTGGTCAGTGTGGGCAGAGAATGTTTCTAATTATTGAACGCTGCATTGCTTTTCCTTGTTTGTATTCTTTGCTCTACTGGTGTCGTTTTGATCGTCAAACAAACCACTGCACCGTGACGAAGAGGTGTTGTTCAAGTAGTTCGGGCTTGTGCAGAAGTCTTCCACCTGTCGGTATGGTCTTTGAAGCAATATTTATTTGGTTGGGTCTCCGTGGTAGAGTTTACCTTTCTGTAGTTGATTAAATATGACTATTTTAGACAGCTGATTGGTTTGCCTTGCGTTCCGAAGATAAAAAGCTAGAATTCAGACCGTGTCGTTCTATTCATGCGTGCATTTTCCCGGACATCTCTAGGATTATTGCCGGAGCTACAGAGTTCGTGCTTTGTGCAATACATTTGCTAGGCAGTGTGATTTTTCTACGGAGAGAGACCGAGCCATATTGGAAGACCCTGTGTAATGAAGTGAATCCTTCGTTTTTAGACCTCTTAGGCCATATCGAGGATCATATCGAGGATCATATCGAGGATCATATCGAGTACCATATCGAGGATCATATCGAGGATCATGTCGAGGATCATATCGAGTACCATATCGAGGATCATGTCGAGGATCATATCGAGTACCATATCGAGGCCCATATCGAGTACCATATCGAGGACCATATCGAGTACCATATCGAGTACCATATCGAGGACCATATCGAGTACCATATCGAGTACCATATCGAGGATCATATCGAGGATCATATCGAGTACCATATCGAGTACCATATCGAGTACCATGTCGAGGATCATATCGAGGACCATATCGAGTACCATATCGAGTACCATATCGAGGATCATATCGAGGATCATGTCGAGGACCATATCGAGTACCATATCGAGGATCATATCGAGGACCATATCGAGTACCATATCGAGTACCATATCGAGGATCATATCGAGGATCATGTCGAGGATAATATCGAGTACCATATCGAGGATCATATCGAGGATCATATCGAGGACCATATCGAGGATCATATCGAGTACCATATCGAGTACCATATCGAGGACCATATCGAGGATCATGTCGAGGATCATATCGAGTACCATATCGAGGATCATATCGAGTACCATATCGAAGACCATATCGAGGATCATATCGAGGATCATATCGAGGATCATATCGAGGCCCATATCGAGGCCCATATCGAGGATCATATCGAGGATCATATCGAGTACCATATCGAGGATCATATCGAGTACCATATCGAGTACCATATCGAGGATCATATCGAGGATCATATCGAGGATCATATCGAGGATCATGTCGAGGATCATATCGAGTACCATATCGAGTACCATATCGAGTACCATATCGACGATCATATCGAGGATCATATCGAGTACCATATCGAGTACCATATCGAGTACCATATCGAGTACCATATCGAGTACCATATCGAGGATCATATCGAGGATCATATCGAGGATCATATCGAGGCCCATATCGAGGCCCATATCGAGGATCATATCGAGGATCATATCGAGTACCATATCGAGTACCATATCGAGGATCATATCGAGGATCATATCGAGGATCATATCGAGGATCATATCGAGGATCATGTCGAGGATCATGTCGAGTACCATATCGAGTACCATATCGAGTACCATATCGAGGATCATATCGAGGATCATATCGAGTACCATATCGAGTACCATATCGAGTACCATATCGAGTACCATATCGAGTACCATATCGAGTACCATATCGAGGATCATATCGAGGATCATATCGAGGATCATATCGAGTATCATATCGAGGATCATATCGAGGATCATATCGAGGATCATATCGAGTACCATATCGAGGATCATATCGAGGCCCATATCGAGGCCCATATCGAAGACCATATCGAGGATCATATCGAGGATCATATCGAGGATCATATCGAGGACCATATCGAGGATCATATCGAGGCCCATATCGAGGCCCATATCGAAGACCATATCGAGGATCATATCGAGGATCATATCGAGGATCATATCGAGGATCATATCGAGGATCATATCGAGGCCCATATCGAGGCCTATATCGAAGACCATATCGAGGATCATATCGAGTACCATATCGAGTACCATATCGAGGATCATATCGAGTACCATATCGAGTACCATATCGAGGATCATATCGAGGATCATATCGAGTACCATATCGAGGATCATGTCGAGGATCATATCGAGGATCATATCGAGTACCATATCGAGTATCATATCGAGTACCATATCGAGGATCATGTCGAGTACCAGGCCCATATCGAGTACCATGTCGAGTACCATGTCGAGGATCATGTCGAGGATCATATCGAGTACCATGTCGAGTACCATGTCGAGGATCATGTCGAGTATCATATCGAGGATCATATCGAGTACCATATCGAGTACCATATCGAGTACCATATCGAGTACCATATCGAGTACCATATCGAGGATCATATCGAGGATCATATCGAGGATCATATCGAGGTTCATATCGAGGATCATATCGAGGATCATATCGAGTACCATATCGAGGATCATATCGAGGATCATATCGAGGATCATATCGAGTACCATATCGAGTACCATATCGAGTAACATATCGAGTACCATATCGAGTACCATATCGAGGATCATATCGAGGATCATATCGAGGATCATATCGAGTACCATATCGAGTACCATATCGAGTACCATATCGAGGATCATATCGAGGATCATATCGAGTACCATATCGAGTACCATATCGAGTACCATATCGAGTACCATATCGAGGATCATATCGAGGATCATATCGAGGATCATATCGAGGATCATATCGAGGATCATATCGAGGATCATATCGAGAATCATATCGAGGATCATATCGAGGATCATATCGAGGCCCATATCGAAGACCATATCGAGGATCATATCGAGTACCATATCGAGTACCATATCGAGGATCATATCGAGTACCATATCGAGGATCATATCGAGGATCATATCGAGGCCCATATCGAGGCCTATATCGAAGACCATATCGAGTACCATATCGAGGATCATATCGAGGCCCATATCGAGGCCCATATCGAGTACCATATCGAGGATCATATCGAGGATCATATCGAGGATCATATCGAGGATCATATCGAGTACCATATCGAGGATCATATCGAGGATCATATCGAGTACCATATCGAGGATCATATCGAGTACCATATCGAGTACCATATCGAGGATCATATCGAGGATCATATCGAGGATCATATCGAGTACCATATCGAGTACCATATCGAGGATCATATCGAGGCCCATATCGAGGCCCATATCGAAGACCATATCGAGGATCATATCGAGTACCATATCGAGTACCATATCGAGGATCATATCGAGTACCATATCGAGTACCATATCGAGGATCATATCGAGGATCATATCGAGTACCATATCGAGGATCATGTCGAGGATCATATCGAGGATCATATCGAGTACCATATCGAGTATCATATCGAGTACCATATCGAGGATCATGTCGAGTACCATATAGAGGCCCATATCGAGTACCATGTCGAGTACCATGTCGAGGAGCATGTCGAGGATCATATCGAGTACCATGTCGAGTACCATGTCGAGGACCATGTCGAGGATCATGTCGAGGATCATATCGAGGATCATATCGAGTACCATATCGAGTACCATGTCGAGGATCATGTCGAGGATCATATCGAGTACCATGTCGAGTACCATGTCGAGGATCATGTCGAGGATCATATCGAGGATCATATCGAGGTTCATATCGAGGATCATATCGAGGATCATATCGAGTACCATATCGAGGCCCATATCGATGATCATATCGAGTACCATATCGAGGATCATATCGACGATCATATCGAGGATCATGTCGAGGATCATGTCGAGGCCCATATCGAGGCCCATATCGAGGATCATATCGAGGACCATGTCGAGGATCATATCGAGGCCCATATCGAGTACCATATCGAGGATCATATCGAGTACCATATCGAGTACCATATCGAGTACCATATCGAGGATCATATCGAGGATCATATCGAGTACCATATCGAGTACCATATCGAGGATCATATCGAGGATCATATCGAGTACCATATCGAGGATCATGTCGAGTACCATATCGAGGATCATATCGAGGATCATATCGAGGATCATATCGAGGACCATGTCGAGGATCATATCGAGTACCATATCGAGGACCATATCGAGGACCATATCGAGTACCATATCGAGTACCATATCGAGGATCATATCGAGTACCATATCGAGGACCATATCGAGTACCATATCGAGGATCATATCGAGGCCCATATCGATGATCATATCGAGTACCATATCGAGTACCATATCGAGTACCATATCGAGTACCATATCGAGGATCATATCGAGTACCATATCGAGGACCATATCGAGTACCATATCGAGGATCATATCGAGTACCATATCGAGTATCATATCGAGGATCATATCGAGGACCATATCGAGGATCATATCGAGGCCCATATCGATGATCATATCGAGTACCATATCGAGTACCATATCGAGTACCATATCGAGGATCATGTCGAGGATCATATCGAGTACCATATCGAGGATCATATCGAGGATCATATCGAGTACCATATCGAGGATCATATCGAGGATCATATCGAGGATCATATCGAGGATCATATCGAGGACCATATCGAGGACCATATCGAGTACCATATCGAGTACCATATCGAGTACCATATCGAGTACCATGTCGAGGATCATGTCGAGGATCATATCGAGTACCATATCGAGGATCATATCGAGGATCATATCGAGTACCATATCGAGGATCATATCGAGGACCATATCGAGGATCATATCGAGTACCATATCGAGGATCATATCGAGTACCATATCGAGTACCATATCGAGTACCATATCGAGTACCATATCGAGTACCATATCGAGGATCATATCGAGGATCATATCGAGTACCATATCGAGTACCATATCGAGGATCATATCGAGGATCATATCGAGTACCATATCGAGGATCATGTCGAGTACCATATCGAGGATCATATCGAGGATCATATCGAGGATCATATCGAGGACCATGTCGAGGATCATATCGAGTACCATATCGAGGACCATATCGAGGATCATATCGAGGACCATATCGAGTACCATATCGAGTACCATATCGAGGATCATATCGAGTACCATATCGAGGACCATATCGAGTACCATATCGAGGATCATATCGAGGCCCATATCGATGATCATATCGAGTACCATATCGAGTACCATATCGAGTACCATATCGAGGATCATATCGAGTACCATATCGAGGACCATATCGAGTACCATATCGAGGATCATATCGAGTACCATATCGAGTATCATATCGAGGATCATATCGAGGACCATATCGAGGATCATATCGAGGCCCATATCGATGATCATATCGAGTACCATATCGAGTACCATATCGAGTACCATATCGAGTACCATATCGAGGATCATGTCGAGGATCATATCGAGTACCATATCGAGGATCATATCGAGGATCATATCGAGTACCATATCGAGGATCATATCGAGGATCATATCGAGGATCATATCGAGGATCATATCGAGGACCATATCGAGTACCATATCGAGTACCATATCGAGTACCATATCGAGTACCATGTCGAGGATCATGTCGAGGATCATATCGAGTACCATATCGAGGATCATATCGAGGATCATATCGAGTACCATATCGAGGATCATATCGAGGACCATATCGAGGATCATATCGAGGATCATGTCGAGGACCATATCGAGTACCATATCGAGGATCATGTCGAGGATCATATCGAGTACCATATCGAGGATCATATCGAGGATCATATCGAGTACCATATCGAGGATCATATCTACCATATCGAGGATCATATCGAGGACCATATTCTGGCAATTATTTAATTGTACTGACGAACTTGCAGAATCATTTGTCCCATTGACTTTTCATAAGCCACATTCCATAAATATTGCTCTTTTTAACTTTAGTTGGTGCCAGAGACATCATTTGGCATCTTTCGTAGTGCATTTTATATTACTCTTTAGTATATTTGTCTACATGTTATTTTATTGTTATTTTACAACTGCATTATTTTATACTTCCATTGTTTATAAATGCATAGTTAATATTGCATACAATCGAATGTTAACTATTGCAAAATAACGAATAACAAGTAATAAGTACTAAATAACGAGTATTTGTAGAAATCGTCATGAAAGTTTACAAATACTTCAAAGTAACTGAAACACACATCATAAATATTGAGTACTCTCTCAATGTTTACAAGCACGCGGAAATGAATACTAGACTGAAATAACAGGAAGTAATCAACAAGGTAGTAAGAGTTTTCAAATTTCTTCTTGATAGCTTGACATCAATATACTGGAATAATTCACATAGAGAGATTGAAATAATGGCTTTAGTGGTGAATTCAAAAGATGTCAATGCCCGGATTAAAGAAATCAAGTTTGCTTTCAACTCTCCGCGTGCATTATAGAGGAACTCGGCCCGCCTGCCCAGCGTGTTCGTAGCGCGTTGGACGACGGGCGACAAGCCCTCTGTGAGTGCGGGTTCAATTCCGTGGGCTGGCAGAAAAGCCACAGGTTCTCCAGATTTACGAAGTTAGTGGCACCGAACCGAAGGGTTACGGTGTCCATGGCACCGAGCCGAAGTTTATAGATAGCTTTACGTGAAGGGAATAAGTTAAGACTGTTCAACACAAATCTAAACTATATTCTGCACTATGACTTTTGACACATGTTATGTGACCAAGAATATTACATCTTAGAAGAGAACAAGCGACAACAAATATAGACTTGTGAAAAGAACACACTTGTGATAAATTGGACATATTCTCGTGATTGAAAAACTGACAACATAACCATGCATGCACTTGACTGAAGCCCACATGGAAAGAGAAGTGTGGGAGGTCAAAGAATATATGACGGAAAGCAATAGCAGTCTTGAGAAATTGACATCATGAGCGCAGCAGACGAATAGGGTGATGGTAGTGAGAGTAGTAAAACCTCTGTAGAAGTCTATGCATTTAAGGGCCTATCAAACCAATGTGCAACGTATACACGTTCTTGTCAACGATCAAACATATCACAAAGAGTGATTAAAATTGGTCGTAAAGAACGAACGCGAAGAAGAAGAACCTCTGTCATGGGTTACTTACTACAACCAGCTGCTTAGATCTAGATTCTAGTTGCTATCCTGTATCTAGTATATCAATCCTGTTCTGACAATTAGCATCACACAAATAAACAGACTGGCGAGAATTAAAGGTCAAGCAATGAGTGTAACTCATGGGTTAGAGAAGAGTGGGGTGTGTCAAAGAAAAGCTGGTGTATAACAGTAGAAGAAGAAGTCAGAGAGGTTCGAGTCTGATGGACGAAGCTTAATCAGACGATTCAGAATAGAATTTGGTGAAGATGGAAAATTCTTGTTCTATGTTTCATTGAGAACAAAACGAATTAGCAGTAGCAGCAGTACTAATAGTAGTAGTAATAATATTAGTAATACAGCTGTAGCCCTGTGCTCAGCAAGGAGCGAGGTAAGACATAAAGCTAGCTGCACGTGCGTATTCTACAAGAAGGTCACATATTTGTTACATTTAACTGATTTCACAATTTCTATGTTGGAATTGCTTACAGAAAACTCATTACCGTTGACATGTCTTGTTAATATTGATGTGATAAGTAACAGAAGATACGAATTATAGCTATAGCTAGCTACACGTACACGATAAAGATAAAGCAGTAGAGGTCAACATGTATAGATGTTGAAGTCATGAGGAGAAGAGGGGTTGGGGGTTAAGAATGTCGATACATCCATTGTCAAGCTATAAGTCGTTTATATTGCTACATCATTTGGCAAATATACCTTCAGCAAGCCAACAACATTACATACCAACTTACCCCAATCTTGAAACGCCCAGTAATTCCAGTAGAGACTACAAGACAGAGTATAAAGACAATCTTCATGCCAACACTATGCTACCAATGCCAAACATGTGCACTAACAAAAGAACAAGAAAGGAAAATTGCCACATGTGAAATGAGATGCTTGAAGAAAGCAGTAAATAAAACAAGAAGAGAACATATAAGAAATGAGGAAAGTAGTAAATAAAACAAGAAGAGAACATATAAGAAATGAGATGCTTGAAGAAAGCGGTAAATAAAACAAGAAGAGAACATATAAGAAATGAGATGCTTGAAGAAAGCAGTAAATAAAACAAGAAGAGAACATATAAGAAATGAGATGCTTGAAGAAAGCAGTAAATAAAACAAGAAGAGAACATATAAGAAATGAGATGCTTGAAGAAAGCAGTAAATAAAACAAGAAGAGAACATATAAGAAATGAGATGCTTGAAGAAAGCAGTAAATAAAACAAGAAGAGAACATATAAGAAATGAGAAAGATGCTTGAATGAGAAAGCAGTAAATAAAACAAGAAGAGAACATATAAGAAATGAGGAAAAGCATAATAAAACAAGAAGAGAACATATAAGAAATGAGGAAAGCAGTAAATAAAACAAGAAGAGAACATATATAGAAATGAGGAAAGCGAAAATAAAACAAGAAGAGAACATATAAGAAATGAGGAAAGCAGTAAATAAACAAGAAGAGAACATATAAGAAATGAGGAAAGAGTAAATAAAACAAGAAGAGAACATATAAGAAATGAGGAAAGCAGTAAATAAAACAAGAAGAGAACATATAAGAAATGAGGAAAGCAGTAAATAAAACAAGAAGAGAACATATAAGAAATGAGGAAAGCAGTAAATAAAACAAGAAGAGAACATATAAGAAATGAGGAAAGCAGTAAATAAAACAAGAAGAGAACATATAAGAAATGAGGAAAGCATTAAATAAAACAAGAAGAGAACATATAAGAAATGAGGAAAGCAGTAAATAAAACAAGAAGAGAACATATAAGAAATGAGGAAAGCGTAAATAAAACAAGAAGAGAACATATAAAATGAGAAAGCAGTAAATAAAAAAAGAAGAGAACATATAAGAAATGAGGAAAGCAGTAAATAAAACAAGAAGAGAACATATAAGAAATGAGAAAGTAAATAAAACAAGAAGAGAACATATAAGAAATGAGGAAAGCAGTAAATAAAACAAGAAGAGAACATAAGAAATGAGGAAAGTAAATAAAACAAGAAGAGAAATATAAGAAATGGGGAAAGCGTAAATAAAACAAGAAGAGAACATATAAGAAATGAGAAAGATAATAAAAAGAAGAGAACATATAAGAAATAGAAATAAATAAAACAAGAAGAGAACATATAAGAAATGAGGAAAGCAGTAAATAAAACAAGAAGAGAACATATAAGAAATGAGGAAAGCAGTAAATAAAACAAGAAGAGAACATATAAGAAATGAGGAAAGCAGTAAATAAAACAAGAAGAGAACATATAAGAAATGAGGAAAGCAGTAAATAAAACAAGAAGAGAACATATAAGAAATGAGGAAAGCAGTAAATAAAACAAGAAGAGACTATATAAGAAATGAGGAAAGTAGTAAATAAAACAAGAAGAGAACATATAAGAAATGAGGAAAGCAGTAAATAAAACAAGAAGAGAACATATAAGAAATGAGGAAAGCAGTAAATAAAACAAGAAGAGAACATATAAGAAATGAGGAAAGCAGTAAATAAAACAAGAAGAGAACATATAAGAAATGAGGAAAGCAGTAAATAAAACAAGAAGAGAACATATAAGAAATGAGGAAAGCAGTAAATAAAACAAGAAGAGAACATATAAGAAATGAGGAAAGCAGTAAATAAAACAAGAAGAGAACATATAAGAAATGAGGAAAGCAGTAAATAAAACAAGAAGAGAACATATAAGAAATGAGGAAAGCAGTAAATAAAACAAGAAGAGACTATATAAGAAATGAGGAAAGCAGTAAATAAAACAAGAAGAGAACATATAAGAAATGAGGAAAGCAGTAAATAAAACAAGAAGAGAACATATAAGAAATGAGGAAAGCAGTAAATAAAACAAGAAGAGAACATATAAGAAATGAGGAAAGCAGTAAATAAAACAAGAAGAGAACATATAAGAAATGAGGAAAGCAGTAAATAAAACAAGAAGAGAACATATAAGAAATGAGGAAAGCAGTAAATAAAACAAGAAGAGAACATATAAGAAATGAGGAAAGCAGTAAATAAAACAAGAAGAGAACATATAAGAAATGAGGAAAGCAGTAAATAAAACAAGAAGAGAACATATAAGAAATGAGGAAAGCAGTAAATAAAACAAGAAGAGAACATATAAGAAATGAGGAAAGCAGTAAATAAAACAAGAAGAGAACATATAAGAAATGAGGAAAGCAGTAAATAAAACAAGAAGAGAACATATAAGAAATGAGGAAAGCAAAAAGTAAAATAAAAACAAGAAGAGAACATATAAGAAATGAGGAAAGCAGTAAATAAAACAAGAAGAGAACATATAAGAAATGAGGAAAGTAGTAAATAAAACAAGAAGAGAACATATAAGAAATGAGGAAAGCAGTAAATAAAACAAGAAGAGAACATATAAGAAATGAGGAAAGCAGTAAATAAAACAAGAAGAGAACATATAAGAAATGAGGAAAGCAGTAAATAAAACAAGAAGAGAACATATAAGAAATGAGGAAAGCAGTAAATAAAACAAGAAGAGACATATAAGAAATGAGGAAAGAGTAATAAAACAAGAGAGACATATAAGAAATGAGAAAGCAGTAAATAAAACAAGAAGAGAACATATAAGAAATGAGGAAAGCAGTAAATAAAACAAGAAGAGAACATATAAGAAATGAGAGCTTGAAAAGCAGTAAATAAAACAAGAAGAGAACATATAAGAAATGATGTGAAGAAGCAGTAAATAAAACAAGAAGAGAACATATAAGAAATGAGATGCTTGAAGAAAGCAGTAAATAAAACAAGAAGAGAACATATAAGAAATGAGATGTTTGAAGAAAGCAGTAAATAAAACAAGAAGAGAACATATAAGAAATGAGGAAAGCAGTAAATAAAACAAGAAGAGAACATATAAGAAATGAGGAAAGCGTAAATAAAACAAGAAGAGAACATATAAGAAATGAGGAAAGAAGTAAATAAAACAAGAAGAGAACATATAAGAAATGAGGAAAGCAGTAAATAAAACAAGAAGAGAACATATAAGAAATGAGGAAAGCAGTAAATAAAACAAGAAGAGAACATATAAGAAATGAGGAAAGCAGTAAATAAAACAAGAAGAGAACATATAAGAAATGAGAGCTAATAAAAAGAGAAATATAAAATAGAAGAGTAACATATAAGAAATGAGATGCTTGAAGAAAGCAGTAAATAAAACAAGAAGAGAACATATAAGAAATGAGAGCTTAAGAAAGACATAAATAAAACAAGAAGAGAACAAGTATAAGAAATGAGGACTGAAAGAGTAAATAAAACAAGAAGAGAAAATATATAAGAAATGAGATGCTTGAAGAAAGCAGTAAATAAAACAAGAAGAGAACATATAAGAAATGAGATGCTTGAAGAAAGCAGTAAATAAAACAAGAAGAGAACATATAAGAAATGAGGAAAGTAGTAAATAAAACAAGAAGAGAACATATAAGAAATGAGATGCTTGAAGAAAGCAGTAAATAAAACAAGAAGAGAACATATAAGAAATGAGGAAAGCAGTAAATAAAACAAGAAGAGAACATATAAGAAATGAGGAAAGTAGAAGAACAATTGAAACAGCACCTGTTGTTAAATTCATTACAAAAACAGAGGCTCGAATGGCTTAACCACTTGATGAGAATGAACCCGAATACACCAGTTGCAAGAACGTACAACCTGAAAATTAAATCATCAATAGGAAGGGCAGTCCAAGAAAAGATGGATTGATGGAGTTACAAACATTTTAAAACTCCACAATATCACACCATATCAAGCGATCGAGCGTGCACTATCTCGGAAACCGATAATAAGTTAAACATGCGACGTCTAACGGCAAAGAAGCAGAGAAAGACAAAATAAAGAAAGCAGTTGACAAATATCAGATAAGCTAAATATGTATTTTGTAATGTTAACACTGATTCAGAGATCTGGCCTTGCAACAGTGAGTACACTGTAGTTGGAAGAAATAGTATAAACAACGTAACGTATGACGTATCATCACGCATGGTTCCATGAAATATCGCAATGCTATATTTCAAGGGAGAGCATGTAAACGTTTGCAGATTTCCTTAATGCTGGTTATTATTTCGGATTATTTCCCTCGCAGCCCGAGAATACATTTTCTATTTATTTCGGTTCAATCAAATTATAAGAATTTCAAGTACTGATGTAAATATTTAAATCACAGATGTCTAAATACGTGTTGACAAAATACAATCTAAACCTAAACTCTATACAAAGCATCTACTACAATCGTATGTAAGATACTTCATATCTCTTCGATTTGAATGTTGTTTATATACTCATGTCTCTTGTATAAACTTCACTGTCTTTGTAGCTCACACAGAGGTCAGTGCAATTTTTCTTCCAGTGTTATTTCCAGACCAGTGAGTTTGTCTCAATATTTGAGACAGTCTTGATGTATGTGTTCTGCAATCACAAGAGCATACTTGCACAGATAAAACCAACTAATTGTTAAATCTACAAACTGATACATACAAAAATCAGTCTAGGAACTTATTGATCAGCCCTCGTATAATAACTGAATGTAAAGAATCAGGTACAACTTGTAGTAGACAATAAATATTTGAAAGCAACGAATATATTCTGTTACTTTGAAGAAATATTAACTAAAGAAAGATGAACCTGTGAAGATATCAAAAGTAGATAGGGCTTTGACGTGCTATGATACAGAGAGGCGGCCGCACAGGCGACAACCGTCATGAGGGCGGTAAAAGAAGCAAAATCAAAATACAACTGAAGGTTATTTTTATTTTTTTATTTTAAGGGGCGATATTTCGAAGACTTGCATCATACTGAGAAAATATACTGCACGGTCCTGACAGTATACTGTATAAAGCCAGAACAGCCTACGCCAACCTAACTAACAATGCAAGCACCACACTAAGAGTATATCAGAGTTGTATTTTATCAATACTTGTAAACGGGGATCAATGTTGGAAAAAAAATGACAAATAAAGACAAGTTAAAAATGTAATTCTTTCCAACAACATGTTTTACGAAATTCATAAAAGTTTATCTTCATTGTGGACACGTTCCAGACTGTCATATTGTGAAAGAAAAGATAACTAGTCCATAATGAACATGTGGTAGGGGATTGGTTTTATGATTGGACTATTTAGCCACCTCTGCACACAACTAATATGGTGCAAACAACACACGCATGCAGCTGTTGTCCTCATCGCTTGCGACGGTGTTTATATATATTTATATATATATTTTAGAAGAGAATATTAAGGGTAGAAAAATTCAGCAACCAAGAACTATTTTCCCTTAGCAACCGAGACAACGCAAATAGAAACATCTGTAAGAGGGATTTGACAGAAGTAAGAGTAGCAAGAGCAGTGGCGGTCTGGTCATTTTTGTTGGTGGGGCCAGACGATATTTTGGAAAATCATCATTTCTGGTTTGGTTCTAATGCATACACAATAAATTAACACGTTACACCTATTTTGTGGGGCCTCACCCACTGGCCCCAATGACGAGCCACCACTGGTCAAGAGTATAGTATAACTCAAGTGGGAAGAAATGAAATTGGCACAACGTAGCAAGGTAGATGTAACACATGCAGTCTCATTATTTATGCCAGTCATATTTCATACAAAATGTAATAGATTGAAGCAATATGTATCCTTATGTCTAAAGATACGACAATACAAACGTAGATAAATATCAAAACACATATTATGATATGCACAATGTATGTAAGTGATAGAGATGCAGGAAGAACGAAGAGAAAGAGAGAAAGTGTTATATTAAAAAGAGATCAATAACATCTTTTAAAAAATAATAAAATATACTATATATTCTAACTTTCACAAGAAAAAACTAGACTATAAATGCCAACATACAATGGGAAAAAATCAATGAATACTGCATAAAATAAATCAGCCATACAAGCAGTCTTATACGCTAAAAGAAAACCAGCATAAATAGAAGACAAGTTAACTCTATAAGCACCACATGTCACTATTATGGTTTTAATAATGTACGCATTTCTATCGAACGTCTGTTATATGACGCAAAACTTTATTTTGATTTTTAGTAAACACTTCCAGTTTTTTAACTAATTATACACAAACAAAAGACACTGAGAGTCATTTCTCCTGCATAATTTACCGTCTAATGGTGTAAATACTACACCTGGCAAATAAAAACAAAAAATGTGAATACATGCATCTATCTTTCTGTACTTGTTTGTACAAGGAATTTAAAAGAAAAAATTTTTAATAAAAAAAATACCTAGACGTCTTTGTCAATAATGATATATTCTGCGCCTTGTGTTAAAACTGTAACAATGTAATTATCTTCTTATAAAACAAATGCACGAAGCAAACATTATATAACAGTCCATGCCTGAGTGGTTACGGCCAAAGTTGGGTGTAAAGAATATAACCACTCGTTACCGCACGCATGTCGTAAGAGGCGACTAAGGAGGTTATTGAAATCGATGCACTTTCCTAAACGTGTAGAAGTCTATGCGTTTAGGGGCCTACCAAACAAAGTGCAACGTATACACATTCTTGGTAAAGATCAAACATATCACAAATCTCTCTCTTTAGCCTGTTACGCCTTTGGCGTTTAGGGCAGCAACAAACGTACACCATTCTTCCCGTTCATGGCCTTCCTCTGATTTAGGTTCCAGCCATGATTCATTTCCTTCAGCTCTTGCCTATCGTTCTCCAGGTCATCTTGGTCTTCCACGCTTCGCCTACCCCTCTGGAGTCCATCTCAGTGCAGTTTTCGTGTCGGAGCTCCATGCGCATCACATGTCCAATCCATCTCCAGCGTCGTCTTCGGATGATAGTGCCCATATTCTCTTGTTGGCATCGTAAGAATTTTGATCTGAGATAGTAGTCCGAATAAGATTTGAATAAGTTACACGAAGTAGATCTGAATAAGTTACAGCTGCAAGATTTTTCGCAGACAAGTTGTATGAAAGGCGGAGAGTCTGACATATCCTGTTCTGTCATTCTCCAGCATTCCGATCCGTACAGAAAAGTTGACAGCACACAGCTGTTATAGATACTAGTCTTGGTTCTGATGCTGTATTGGGCAGATTTCAGGCGGTCTGAAGGGTCGGAATGCACTCGTGCTTACTCAGTCTGTTTTTAATGTCGATCCAGCGCCTTCATTGCTAATAACACTTCCAAGGTATGAAAGGGTTGTATCTCGGAGGGTTTTACCTTCTAGTTTGACTGGTGCTGGGGTTGCTATGTTCAGAGTCATTACTTCAGCTTTCTTCTGATTTATTTTCAGCCCAACCATCTCACTATATTGGTTAAGAAGGCAGGTCTTTTCCTGGATATCTCTATGTGTATGAGATAGGAGCGATGTCATCTGCAAAATCTAGGTCTTCCAGAGTGGATATGAGCGTCCATCTAATACCTCTTGCCTTATCTTCCGTTGTTTTACGCATCACCCAATCTATGACAGTGTTGAATAATAGGGCTGACATAACACATCCTTGTCGCACGCCTGTTTTTACTTCAAACTTTAGTTCTGAAGTTTCAACACTGCATGCAAACTTGCTGTAGTAGCTTTTATAATATTTATAAAACACAGGATTCCATACCATCTTAAGATACGCACAGACTTCGTGTATGCTATCAAAAGCCTTTTCAAAATCTACAAAGTTGATATAGAGTTTGCTTTGCCATTCTGTGCATTGCTCTATGATATTTCTAAGAGCAAATATTTGGCCTATACAGCTCCGTCTCTCTGAAATCCTGCTTGTTCCTTTTCAGTTTCTATCCACAGCGTCAGTAATACGTTGTACGATGATTTTGCTTAAGATTTTACTTGGGACAGAAATGTATTCCACGCCAATTATTACAATCGGCAAGGAGCCCTTTTGGTATCTTGATGATGACTCCTCTGTTCCATGCATCAGGTATTATTGGGCATTCCATATAGTAGTAAACACAGGTCAATATATAGCTGCAAGTTCTGGGTCTATTTTGAATAGTTCTGCGTTTAAGTTATCATTCCTGGTGCCTTGTTATTCTTAAGAGATTTAATTGCTGTAATGATCTCATCCCTGGCTGGTGTTTCAATGCCAATTTCTAACTTCTCTGTTGGTTCTGGTATGTCTGCTACTACCGTTGGAGGTTCTGTTTAGACTTTAAAATGCCTGTCCATCGTACTCTTGTTCCTTTCCGTTGTCAATAGTATTCCATTCTTATCCTTTATGAGAGTATTTGATCTCCTGTAATGTTTCCGCATTAGCTTTGTATTTTGTACACTGTCCTGATCACACTTTTTGCTGTTTTTCGCCTGTACGCCAGGTCTCAACATAATCTCTTTGTCAGCTCTCACAGCCTGTTTGATTTCTTTTTATTGCGCTTTGTACTGTTCTGGTATCTTGCTTTCAGTCTTTCGGACTTTGCTTCTAACAATTTCTTTTTTAATATTCTTCGGCTGTCTATTATTTTCATGTTGTTGGGTTATCCATTCTTTTCTTTTCTTTGTGCGGAATTCTAGACATGTTTCACTGTTCTGCTATATATAATGCTATGTTGTCCCATGTTCTATCTATGTTGTGTTTCATCCGTAGTTTCATTACTTTCTAGGCTTGGAATCTGTTCTTATCTGCATTATAAACGTATCCTTACTTCCGTTCTTTAGTCTATCCACATCGAACCCTTTTGAAGTTTTTCTGTTGTCCTGTTTTTCTTAGTTTAAGCTTGACATAAGCTGTGACTAGGTGGTGGTCGCTACCAACATCTGCACCTCTCTTGACTACAACATCTAGCAGGGAGCGTCTCCAGGGTCCATTGATCATTATATGGTCTATTTTGGTTTTATCTCTGCCATTAGGGGAATACTATGCTAATTTGTGATATCTAAATGTTGAAATAGGGTTCCTCCTATAACGAGATTGTTCATGCTGCAGAAGTTTACTAAACGTTCCCATTTTCGTTCATCATACCACATCCATATTTTCCCATAGTTCTATAACTATGCGTGTTGTCTTGTCCGACCTTCGCATTTAGATCTCCCATAACAATGATAACATCATGGGATGGTGACTTGTCTAATTCTGCTTGTAGGTTTTGTAGTACGAGTCTTCTTTGTATCTTGCATCATTAGTTATGCATAGTATTGTAGGATTGTGATGTTTGTATGCTTCCCCTTTAGTCTGATCTAATCAAGCGGCTGCTGATAGGTTTCCATTCTAACAGACACTTTTCCACGCCCTTTCTTAGGATTAATGCTACTCCTTCATGGTGTAGGTCATCGTCTCGTCCAGAAAAAAAAGACTGTTTCACCTGTTGCAGTGGTACTTCTTCCATTTCCTGTCCATCTGCTCTCGCTAACCCCTAGGATATGTAGATTATATCTTCTCATTTCTGCTGTTATTTGTGATAGTTTTCCGGTTTCGTACATTGTTCTTACATTCCAGCATCCAATTCTGGTCTTGTTTTGGCATTCAGGACTTCCGTCCTCATGAAAGTAGCTTCCTTTCGGCTTTCACCACTTCAAGTCATGTGAGTCAATGACTCTGGTAGCCCTTCATGCCCGTAGATAGGTTGTATGTTTGTTGTTGTTTCCGTAACTTTAATTTTTTTAAAGGATGGGACTGTTAGTCCCAAACCCAACCCCCAACCTCCAGAGGACCAGAGACCATGCTTCGTCTGTCCTCTTCAGTGACCTTTCCGGCTTGTAACTTCCGGAATATAAGTTCCCGCCGTCATAGCTCACTGTATCATTGGAGCACGTAAGCCTCCCCACCACTACAAGGTAATGGCCTCATGGGGAAGATATCACAAATAATTCGACTTTAATTGGGTTGAAATCAACCAGATTGAAGAGAGGTAAGATAATTGTTTTAACATTCAATTTTTGCACTTCACACTCCATTTTTTTGCATTCCATTTTGTTTTTAAATTTAGTATTAAGATTATGATATGCGTCATCCAACCATTCAAATATTATATTTGATTTGATATACTGATACCTACTGTTTTAAAAAAAAAATTATTTGTGCGACAAAATTATGGTGTCTCAAAACATCATCATCAAGGTGCGTATCCTTTATAGGACGTTGCCTTTGTAGCGCATCAGAAATTCACTCTGTCTCTTGCCAGTTTACCCACTTGTCAATGGTCATGTTCATGGTTTCTTTAATATCTTGTAGCCATCTACTTCTTGGTCTGACTCTGCCCCGTTCTGCGACCCTGCCTCTAGTATTGTTCTTTCCAAGCCATCGTGACGCTTATGCTGACCAAAGTATGTAACTTTTCTGCATAGTATGCTTGTTTATCAGCCAATAATCTTTAACATTTAGTTCTTTCAGGACATCAGTGTTCTTTTTTTCTGTCCATGGTATTCGTAGGATCTTTCTCTAGCATTTAGTTTCGAAGGACTGGATTTTCGTTCTTAATTTTTGTGTAATTGTCTCAAACCAAGTGAGCTAAAATCTCAGTAACATAAGAGGATGGAAAGAATAAAAACATTGATAAATAAGCAAGATGAAAACAAGTAACAACAATGAATACACCTTGGCAATATTGACAGTTGCGAAGGCAGGAAAACAACCAATGGTTCTTGACTGATGGTAGGAATGTCTGAGAGACGCCTAATACTGCTGCATGACTTTCTGACGCTCGATGACAGCGACCACAGCTAGCGTGGTTCATGGCATTCGCTCTACTCACAGCAATAGTCCAATAGAATTGTATCCACAACACGTTCTCTGATCTGACACGCTAGGTGTGTGTATAAGTTGTTCACAGTGTAACTTTTCAGGAATGACACGTTTTGCTTATCACAAACTTGTACATAATTAAAAATGTTCTTCCATCACTTGAAAAATGACTTTAATCCTATAGAAATCATGATTAGCTAAATTCTGTACAGTATCAATTCTGAAGAAACAGCCGCATATCCAACAGTATCACAACTGCACGAAGATACACATCCTGTGTTAGCATATTAGAAGACGATAGTACATAAGGTTACATCAGCCAGTGGCGGCTCGTCATTAAGGGCCAGAGGGCAGGCCCACCAAAATAATATGTAACATGTATTTATTATTTAATAAATTAAAATATAACCTAACCAAAAGCCATGATTTTCCGAAAATTTGTGTCTGGTCCAAACCAACAAAAAGGATCACGATCAGGACCACTGCATACAGTATTCCCTTCCAAATTTATTTTCTAATAGAGCCCACAATTATTATTTCACACAAAAATCATGACGACTACTATACTAATTAAATAAACAAATTTGCACACAAAAAACACGTTTATTACTACCCAAAGTTCTGATAAAGCTATCGTATAAAGAAAATATCATATAAATATCTATATAAATATATACATAAGAACGCCCTGTGGCTTAGTGGTTAAGCTTCTATTGTGAGTCGAAGGTCGTGGGTTCGAGTCCGGATCGCGCCATTCTGTTCACGAGTGCAGTTTTTCCAGAGACCCTAGGATTGTTGCTGGAGCTACGGAGTTCAGTGCTGTAATACTCTCGGCAGGTGGCGTGCCATTTCTGCGGAGAGTGACTGAGCCGTATGGTTAAAACCGTGCAATGAAGTCAATCTTCGGCTTTTAAACCCTTTAACCCTGAAACTAACTTTATTGAGCAGGCGAAAATATCGATTCAATTTTATAGATGAGATTGAACGAGTTGCCCAGAATAGAGCGGTATGGAAAATTGCTTGCACGCCCTATGTAGCGTATACGGTACTAGAGGAGGTAAGATAATAATAATACATGGAGGAGAAAATAACGAATGCACTGCATGAGGTGAATACTCAAGATCACCTGAGGAAACAGTAACATTTAGTGGAGTATGTTGGGATTTTTAACATAGTTACCCTTATCCATCAACGCTGTCTAAGATGGCTGGTTCACTTGACCAGGATGGATGACGGCCGAATCTCAAGGATATTCTATACGGAAGCTGGCTTCTGACAAAAGAACAGTGGTGACTCTTCCTTCGTTACAAAAAGATACAAGCGTGACTTGAAGACTTGACATAAATACACAAGACTGGGAGAAGGAGGTGACATGGACAGATCCAGCTGGAGACATACCTGTAAATGGGTCTGAGAACTGGTGAAGCAGACTAAGACAGCTTTGACATAAACGTGCCAGGATAAATCAGAAATCAAATCATCCATGAGCACTAGATCTAGTATCTCTCGAGACTAACAGGATGCGCAAAGTCGCCAATGTAGAAGCAAACAGCTTAGTAAGAATGTATTGGTGTAATCTATTACCAAAACCACCACTTGGATGAGGAGTAAGGTTATATTCAGTCCTGGTTCACTTATCCTGACCAGAATTTCTGTTATCACATTCTCTCATCATCAGCTGCCGTGCTGGCTGGCAACAGACGATCATGGATCTCCACAAATCTCTACTTTTGGTGTTTGCTATCATTTCAAATGTTGACACTCTTCCGTGCCATGAAGCCAGGCTATCCACCATTTTCTTTATCTGTCTTCCTCTGTCTCGTCTACCCTCGATTTTACCGGTTGTCACATTCTCTACACGCGCCTAATTGAATTAAGACATGAGCAATACTAGACAACATACCTCTAAAGTCGAAGTAAGACTCGCCTGAATGGCGAGGGACACTGGTGATAAGGAAAGCACGCCTTCACGCTAAAATCAATAAGAGTTGTCATAATAGGGCCCTGACAATGTTTGAATTATATCGGGATCATACATACACAAAAACACCAAAAAACAAGACAACAGAAATGTAAATATGTGTACTTTGTTTAGCCAGCTTGGGAATTTATATTTTAGAGATATTTTATTTTTCTCTCTCCCATAACAGCCCCAACATTCAAGATAAAATGAACATAACAGCAACAACAACAAAAGTAACATCAAGAGTTTTGGAACAGAAAGAAATAATTATGAAAATAAATGCACCAAACAATACCCAGATGTCACTTGGAGAAATGGCTTACACGATGTTGATCTAGGAATGTATCTTGACGACAACATAAATAAGTATGGGGAACACATCATATATCGAAATTATAAGACAAAATACAAGATAAGTTTTGAGTAGACTAGTCAATATATGAAAATCAAAGGGCAATAAGTATAATAAACTGTGAAGTTTGTCCGACGTACGGCTCTTAGACACGGATACGAGAACAACGACGAATACAAAATAAAAGATAACAGCCTTTCATCAATGTTACTTGCGCAGAATAGAAAAGATTAAATGGTATAACAATGTTACTTGCGCAGAATAGAAAAGATTAAATAGTATGACAATGTTACTTGCGCAGAATAGAAAAGATTAAATGGTATGACAATGTTACTTGCGCAGAATAGAAAATATTGAATGGTATGACAATGTTACTTGCGCAGAATAGAAAAGATTAAATGGTATGACAATGTTACTTGCGCAGAATAGAAAGATTAAATGGTATGACAAATGATATTATAGAATAGAAAAAGATTAAATGGTATGACAATGTTACTTGTGCAGAATAGAAAATATTGAATGGTATGACAAATTTACTTTGCAGTAATAGAAAAGATTAAATGGTATGACAATGTTACTTTGCAGAATAGAAAAGATTAAATGGTATGACAAATGTTACTTGCAGAATAGAAAAGATTAAATGGTATGACAATGTTACTTGCGCAGAATAGAAAAGATTAAATGGTATGACAATGTTACTTGTGCAGAATAGAAAAGATTAAATAGTATGACAATGTTACTTGCGCAGAATAGAAAAGATTAAATGGTATGACAATGTTACTTGCGCAGAATAGAAAAGATTAAATGGTATGACAATGTTACTTGCGCAGAATAGAAAAGATTAAATGGTATGACAATGTTACTTGCGCAGAATAGAAAAGATTAAATGGTATAACAATGTTACTTGGCAGAATAGAAAGATTAAATGGTATGACAATGTTACTTATGGCAGAATAGAAAAGATTAAATGGTATGACAATGTTACTTGCGCAGAATAGAAAAGATTAAATGGTATGACAATGTTACTTGCGCAGAATAGAAAAGATTGAATGGTATGACAATGTTACTAATGAGAAACTAACGGAAATAACCCAGTAAATGTCAGTGAAACGAGAGCTTAAGGCGCAGGAGATGGATAAAGCACACATTAAAAAGATCAGTAAATGATAGATCAATACTGACCTTGTTCTAGAACCCACAGAGAAAGAGAAACAAAGAAGGTCCAAAATGAACAGAAGAGCTTGAAAAATACATTTGTTAGAAAAAGACATAAAAAGAGCATATTTGTTGAGGACCTGTGCTTCAGAGGGAGCTGGACTATTATATATTAAGTAGTAGACGTTGTAGAAAAATTAGATGGGAAAACGCATATATCATATACTAAAAAAGTTAAAAGTTAATTGCATATCCTTTACAGGACTTTGCGAATCAACCCCAGCTGTTTGTGATTTTTCTAGGCATTATTACGTTCAGTAATGGATTCTTTCTGAACGGGTGGTGCCATCGTCCTTTGTTAAAATCCACGCAAACAATTTGCAACCAAACTGTCCGCAGCATGATTCGAACTAAGGACGTCGGGGTTAATAGACCGAGTCACTAACCCCTAAGCCACAGACGCCACCATCATCATATACTAAACAGCACACAAATATGATATGAATGAAAGTCAACAACAGAACCGACTAACGTGACTACAGACCATAAGTTGTGGAGTGACATTACTGTCTACGTCGTTGATACTGCCCATCAAAAGATAAGAGATTCAGTTTGTAAATAACTTACACAAACAAATTTAGTTCACAACTACGACAATGGTTGGGGGACTGAGGACGTCAATCAAAGAAGATCTCAAACTGGAAAATAATAAATGATTGACAGCAAGTAGAAGGAAGAATGTAGAGATACTTGGTTAGACAACATATGAGGGAATAAAATTGTGGTATCAATAATGTACTAGTAGAGTTCAAGATCGATAGAGATAAATGGATCAGAGATAGGGTCAAAGGCTCATGAGGTCATGGTGGTAACATGAGCCAGGGTTAGCGAGGGGGCGCGCTAACCAAGACCCTGATCCTAACCTCCACGCGGTGACCCTGGAAACAGACTCTGGTTCTGGTCTGGCTAAGAGGGCAGGGATCGGGCAGAGAAACTACTGGTAGTGGTAGCAGTGCAATTACGGAAATACGATAAAGATACATACAAATAAAATGCACAATTCTCCTGACCGATGTCCAACAAGATATTGCCCAAGTCCCTGAACGCAAAGAAACAGCAACGAAACGACTCAGACATGGATGAGAAGTGCATCCAGTGACCAAACGTATGCCCACGTAGGGCGAAGCTCGAAGCCCTGAGGAGGGGGCAACATTGCCAGCCCGTCGGCAAGAATAAATAAGACAGGACCGTAACGAATGAAAGTCTACCCTCGTGTTGGTGCGAGAGAAGATTGCAGCTGACCCGCATTGGTAGCCTGGTGCAGATACATGTACTGGGCAAGGTTTGCCGAGCGCAAAAGAACAAGTTGCGTTTAGTGCATAACGAAACTACCCGCCCTGGGAAAACCGTGCAAGGTACTGTGCGATTAAAATTAACATCCCCGGAAGAACTGAGGTTGGTGATGCCTAACGGAACTGCCAGCCTTGGGGCAACTGGGCAAGGTTCGATTGCAGTCGTAACTAACATCCCGGAATAACTGGGGCGGGTGATGGCGGCGAGCGCAAAATCCTCAGTTACGCTTATAGTGCCCACTGAAACGACCTCTACATTGCTTGTACTCGGCCCCATGCCAGTGCTTTAGAGGTAAATTGCAAATTGCCACGCACCGATACGCGTCTAGAAAAGGCTGAGAATGTTCCTTCCCCGGATCAAACTCAAAAATGTACGGTAAAACAAGGCCGACAATGTACGGATCAAACAGGAAGCCCGGGTCCTGAACATTGGCGAAGGCCGATACTTTACACGGTGTTTTATACGAGTAAGACGCCGTCCGAGGACAAGCTGACAAGCCCGAGAAATATTCTCAGTCAGAACGGGTAAAGCAGCGTAACTCACTGTCTTGGCGTAGATCACAAAGCCCAAATATACGGCAAAGTTGATCGAAAAGGCGTAGATCCGAAAGGATCGTACCTAGGAAAGCTCACCCTAGTAAATCAAAAGCTGGCTGAAAACGGACGGGCGGGCCTAGTCACCATGGGCGCACAATCGTCCCGACGTAGATCACTCTGTTCTTGCCAGTGGACCAATTATACATCACAATAAGAATGATCAAATTGGCCGTGAAGAATGTTAGCAGAAGAAGAAGAAGGATCAGAGATAGAGATAAACAAGAAACGAACAAAGAGAACATAGAAGACAGAAGAAGAGAACATAGAAGACAGAAGAAGAGAACATAGAAGACAGAAGAAGAGAACATAGAAGACAGAAGAAGAGAACATAGAAGACAGAAGAAGAGAACATAGAAGACAGAAGAAGAGAACATAGAAGACAGAAGAAGAGAACATAGAAGACAGAAGAAGAGAACATAGAAGATAGAAGAAGAGAACTTAGAAGATAGAAGAAGAGAACTTAGAAGACAGAAGAAGAAAACATAGAAGATAGAAGAAGAGAACTTAGAAGATAGAAGAAGAGAACTTAGAAGACAGAAGAAGAGAACATAGAAGACAGAAGAAGAGAACAAGAAACCAATCTCCACACATCATCAGACAGGTCATCATGACCACACATCTCACTGTAATAACGACTAGAGCAATCCACTATACTCTCCAAATGTTACAATTGTTTCAGCTCAGATTAATCTATACATACATACATAAATACAAACACACGCGCAAACACATCAAAAAAAGAAAACACTAAATCGTCTAACTGTAAGTATGTCCGTGTAGCTAGTCAGTCACAACACGCAACAGGGAAGTTCAACTACCGGTTGACGGCTCCTGTGTTACTATTCTTTAGAAAAGTAAATGTCGGTGACCACGACGGCAGGTGGCAGTATCCTAGCCAATAGCGTTGTCGTTTTCATGGACAGACTGACAAGGAGGGCAGTCTGTTTGTTTCTATAACATGTTATGTGGGGATTAAAGTTTATTTTCTTTTTATCCAGAAGCACTTGAGCTTTCAGCTCTTCGGCTCGGTGTCATGAACATCGTAACCCTTCGGTTTGGTGCCACGAACACCGTGAATCTGGGAACCTGTGGCTTCTTTTCTTCTTCTTCTTTGCGTTCGGTTTCGTATGCTCGTCTAAATCATGAGATGGGTTGCCTCATGAAGCTGCATGTCAGTTGGAGTTCTTCGAGAGTTCCCATAGCTTGGTCTGTAAGCTTTGTTCATGAGGTCATGTTTCATTTCGTTGGTGTATGTATGATGGACATGACTGCAGGATGTGCTCTGGAGTCTGTGTTTCTGTCTGGCATGCACACTGTGCAGTCTGAGCAGGCTTTATTCTGTGCATGTGGCGGTTGAGCCTGCAGTGACCCGTTCTTAGGCGAAAGATTGTTGTGTGCTGTTTTCTGTTTAGTCTGCTGATGGGATCTTGTGGGTGTTTGCTGTGGGTTTGTTGCCTCTATACCTCTTTGTACTTTCTTTTGATATGTGTCTTGATTTCTGGTAGTGATACTGGTGTTTCTGTTGTGTAAGTTTTGTTTCCTCCTTAGCCAGCATGTCTGCTCTCTCATTTCCTGGTACGCCACAGTGTGCTAGTATCCACTGGAGAATAATTTTGTTGTGTTCTGAGAGCTTGTTTAGCTGTAGTGTTAGCTCTCTTTCCATGTTATCTTGTGGTTCCTTTTGTGTTGCCTGCAGGACTGACAAGCAGTCGCAAAGGAAGACAAGTTTGTTGTTGTGGATGTTTCTTTGCTCCAGTATTTTTGAGGCATGAACCTGTGGCTTAAGATCTCTTTAAACCGAGGCACACCACTTTCAACCTAAAAACAAACGCAGAGGCAGCTATATAGAGTTGCAAGTACCACCTCAATGACAACTATATAGGGTAGCAGAAACCAAACCAAAGACGCATATATATTAGCAGTATCCCCTATCAAGGACAACTATATAGAGTAGTAAGTACCACCTCAAAAACAACTATAGAAGTGATACAGAAACTATTGTGAGAGCTGTCATGCAGTGAACCACAGAGAGAAGATGAAGTAGGGCAACTAAATATAACCTGGCGGAGAAGGGGACAAACTGTGCTGGTCAGCCATGTGAGACCTAGTAAAAAAAAAAGGCCACTAACTGAGTACGGTATTTTGCTGTTACCATACAAGAGGTGCCGTGCCGCCATTGACTGCTTTGTTGGTCCGTGTCCAGGAAAAAGAAGATAATGAATGCTATATATAGCAGTTAGTGTAGTCGGTGTGCGCTTATTCAAATGTTCAATCTCAATAAAAAATAAAAATAAAGAACATCTAGACACATAGTAGTATAAGACTACTCGCTGACAAGTATATAGAAGTGCAAAAAGTATCTACTTGTGTTTCATTGATTATAGCAAAGCTTTTGACAAGAGTCCAACATGAAAAGCTAATCATATGTCTACAAGAAATAGGCCTAGATGGGGATGATATCAGACTAATAAGTAACATATACTGGGAACAGACAGCAATAATAAAATATGAAAATAGCTACTCCATACATAGACATGAAGAGAGAGTGAGACAAGGATGCATACTGTCACCAAGCCTATTTAACATCTACACAGAGAAAATCTTCAAACAACTAGAGGAATGCCAGGACTCAAGATCAATGGGAAAATAATAAACAACTTAAGATATGCAGATGACACAGTATTTGTAGCAGAAAGTGAACAAGAATTACAAGAACTAGTGGACCAATTGGACAGAACTAGCAAGGAATATGGATTAGACATTAACATACAGAAAACAAAAACTATGGTGATCAACAAGGAAATGGAAAAACCTAAAATGAATATAAAAATACATGAGAATTACTACATCAAGTAAAAAGTTTCTTATATCTTGGTCAGATGGTAACAGATGATGGTAACAGATGATGGCAGACGTTTAACAGAAATTTAAAAGAGAATAGGAATGGCCAAGGATAATTTCAATAGTATGAGAAAGTTACTGACATCCAAACAAATTACAAAAAGGCTAAAAATGAGAATGATCAAATGCTATATATATTAATGTATGGCTCGGAAACATGGACAATGAACAAGCAGTTAGAAGACAGAATTGATGCATTTGAGATGTGGATATATAGAAGAATAGGTAGAGTTTCATGGACAGAAAAACAGACAAATAAACAAGTTTTAGGAAAACTAGGCATGAAAAACAATTATTAAGAGAAATAAAATTCAAACAAGTAAAGTATTTTGGGCACATAAAAAGATACGACACCATGATAAAACATTTACTAGAGGGGAAAGTTGAGGGGAAGAGCAAGAGGAAGACCGAGAGATAAATGGGAGGAAACTTTAAGAAATGGACAGGTTACAGTTTGGCAGTGTGCAATAATAATAGCCGTCCATCGCAAGCGATGATGACAACAATCTCAGACGTGTACTGTTGCACCTCTCTGGTGTGTGCGGAGGTGACTGTAGAGTCAATCCTAGAACAGAATCCCCGACCACAGGTGGGACATACATGATCAAGGTTAGACATGTGCGTGTTGTGTGCTCTGTCTTTTCGCGCTGCTCGTTTTTCTGTGACTCAACAATACGATGATTCTCAGCTATTCGGGTTCCTCTTTTGTTGTTACAGCGCCACATTTGGCGATCTTGCGCAAGGATTCCCAGCACGTATTGTCTATATCGAAGCATTTCAGAGACACTTTAAGAGTGTCTTTAAAGCGTTTTCTGTCCACCAGCTAAACGTCTGCCCCCTTCAAGCTCGCCATACATCAACTGTTTTGGGATGCGTTTATCAGGCATTCGAGCAACGTGACCGACCCATCTCAGTTGGGCCTTCTGCAACAGGGTGTTGACGCTTGGGATCTTTGCTCTTGTGAGGACTTCGCTGTCTGGAATTTTGTCCTGCCAGTTTATTTTTAGTATTCTGCGTAGACAGCTTGTGGAAATGGTTTAATTTTCTTGCGTGTCTGCTATACACTGTCCATGTCTCGCTTGCGTAAGCAGCGTTGTTAGCACTATGGCCTGGTAAACTTTCAGCTTTGTGACTATGCTTATCCTTCCGTTCCACACAGTGACACGTAACCTTCCGAACGAAGCACTGGCTTTGGATATCCTATTGTGGACCTGAGAATCTATGTTTGCCGATCTGGATAGGAGGCTGCCAAGATAAACAAAGTTGTCCGTTGACTGGAGACGCTGGTGTTTAATGTTGATGACTGGATCGTAGTACTGTTCTCTAGGGGCGGGCTGGAACATGACCTCTGTTTTTGGTGTTAATGGTGAGGCCAAACCTATCACAGGCCATTGAGAACTTGTCCATGTAAGTCTGCATTTCTTCCTCAGAGTTGGTAGCGAGGGCACAGTCATCAGCAAACAACAGGTTTGAGATAGTTGATTCTTTTACCTTGGTGGAGGATTTTAACCTCCGAAGATTGAATAGGTTACCGTCTGTCCTGTATCTAACCTTTACCCCATGTTCGTCGCTTTCCCAAAAGACATCCGTGAGCATGGCAGCAAACATCATGCTGAAGAGTGTTGGGGCCAGTACACAGCCCTGTTTGACGCCGTTGGTGACATGGAAGGCTTCCGACAGCTCCCCTTCGTCAAGTACACGTGCCATCATGTCCTCGTGAAACTGTTGGACGATCTTGATGAATTTCCTTAGGCATCCAAATTTTTCCATGATCTTCCATAGACCCTCCTGTTAACCGTGTCGAAAGCCTTTGTCAGATCGACAAAGACCATATAGAAGTTACGGTGCTGCTCTTGGCATTTCTCCTGTAGTTGGCGAGCAGCAAATATCATGTCTGCTGTTCCACGACCTGCTCTGAAGCCACATTGGGTCTCAGGGAGTAAGTCCTGTTCCAGGTGATCGATTAATCGATTGAGGAGGACTCTGGCCAGTATTTTGCCAGCGATTGACGGAGGAGATCCCCTGTGGTTATCGCAGGCCTGGCGGTTTCCTTTCCGCTTGTACAGGTGGACAATAGTGGCATCCTTTAATTCCTGTGGCACACGTTCGTTGCACCAAAAGGATGTAAATAACTCTGTCAATTTTAGCATCAACGTGGGCCCTCCTTCTTTGTAGACTTCGGTTGGTATTGAGTCCGCACCCGGTGCCTTCCCGCTGGACATCTGGCTTGTTGCCTTCTTGACCTCTGCTAAGGTAGGTGGAATATCAAGCTTGGCATTGATTGGGACCTGGGGCATGCGCTCTATGGCTTCATAACATATAGTGGATGGATGGTTGAGGACAGAACGGAAGTGCTCTGCCCAGCGATTTAGTATCTGAGGCTTGTCAATTAGTAGCCTTGCTCCATCTGCATCGAGTATGGGAGTGGGGTGAGATTGTTGAGGTCCGTAAACAGTTTTTTGGGCATCGTAGAAGCGTTTGAAATCATGTCTGTCTGCATATATCTGGATTTCATCAGATTTTTGCTTAGCCATGCGTCTTGTAATTTCCTGATTCTCTCTTGAGCCCTTCTACGAGCATCTAGAAAGCTGTTTTTGGATGATGATGATGGGTCATTTTGATATTCTCTGTATTCTCATGTTTCGTGAGAAGGATAGACTTGATTTCTTCGTCATTTTCGTCAAACCAGTCGTGGCTCTTGCGTACAGAGTGTCCTATGAGCTCAGAGGTAGATAGGTACACGGTGTCTCTGAGGAGCAGTCAGTCATCGTCCACGCTGGTTTTGCCAAATTGGAGGTCCTTCAATTTGTCGTCCAGGTCTCTTATTAAGCTTTCGGTGACAGCGGAGCTTTTCAATTTGGAGATTGCCAGCTTTTTTGTTGGTTTGCGACCCTGGTGACGTTTTCTAGGCTTGATGCGGAGGTTGAGCTTTGACACGATCAATCTATGATCGGTCCAACATTCTGCTCCGCACATAGCCTTTGTGACTCTGACGTCACGTCTGTCATTTTCCTTACGATGACGTAGTCAATGAGGTGCCATTGTTTGGAACGGGGATGCATCCATGACGTTTTGTTTCGGGTTGGTAAACGAAACAAGGAGTTTGTAATTGTTAGGTCGTGGGCAGCACATAGTCTGAGTAATAGAAGCCCATTACTATTGCACTTGCCACGCCGTGTACTCCTAGTACTCCATCCCAGACCCGATGGTCTGTCCCTACTCTGGCATTGAAGTCCCCGAGTATGATGAGCTTCTCAGACCTTGGGACCGCTGAGATGGCTGAGTCAAGGTCCTCGTAGAAACCATCCTTGATTTCGCTTGGATTTGTCATTGTCAGGGCGTAGACGCTGAGTAAAGTGGCACTCTTTTTCTCTAGTGAGATCTGAAGAGTCATCACTCTGTCACTGACACCTTTGGGAGTCTGGTGAGGCTGCGCACAAGATGAGATTTGACAGCAAACCCTACACCAGATTCCCGACGTTCTGTATTGGCTCTCCCACTCCAAAGAAAGTGTAACCTCCGCCACCTCGACAGCTGACCCTCGTCAGGGAGTCTGGTCTCACTCAAGGCAGCTATGTCGATATCATAGCGTGCCAGTTCTCTAGCCACGAGTGCAGTCCGTCTCTCAGGTCTTTCAGCTTTGTTGTTATCTAATAGTGTTCGCACGTTCACGCGCCTATGGTGAGCTTTAAGCGTGTTCTTCATGTTGTGTGATTTGTGTTGTATGTAGTTGTCTGAACTGTAGCTTGCGCTGTATTTGGATTATAGTGAGGAAAAGTTGCGCTATTCGTCAACCTCACCTTTCGCCTTGGTGTGGCAGTGTGCAACACAAGGCAAAGACTGAAGATGCTGGAGATTCAGCAGCAACCTTCGATGTGGAGACGGCACTTGATAATGATGAGACACATATGTGGTCCTACGTCCAATGGTCAGCGTATTCTCAGACTGAGTTGCAAACATAGACCTGTGGATTAGGACAGGAGAGGAACCCATAATGACACCGGTTAAGAGGAGAAAATGGCGATGTGTCGGCCATACCCTTACGTAGGGTCATACCTAAGGAAGACACCGTCAGTGTCACTAGTCAAGCACTAAATAGAACCAGCAAGGAAAAGTATCTCTTGGCTGAAATCGGATGCATGTGTCCTAAACGTGTAGAAGTCTATGCGTTTAGGGGCCTACCAAACCAATGTGCAACGTATACATGTTCTTGGCAAAGATCAAACATATCACAAGAGTGATTAAAATTGGTCGTAAAGAATGAACGCAAAGAAGAAGAAGAGTCTTCTTGAGGAACTAAAGGATGCTAGACTATCTTGAGACGACACTAATAAAACAGTAAGAGGCTGGGAAAAGTAACGAAACACAGTTGAAGCCCTATGTTCCACGAGAAGCGTAGATAAATAAGTAAGTAAGTTAGTCAGTTCTCCTGTCCTCGCCACTCAGAACTAAAACGATACTACAGTATAAATCAGTAGGTGCAGTACTATAAAAGTGGGATTTTATGTCCCTAAATTCTTATCACTAATCTATATGTAGAAATGTGTGTCATATTTCGAAATCTTCTTCTTCTTCTTTGCGTTCGTTCTTTCGACCAATTTTAATCACTCTTTGTGATATGTTTGATCTTTGCCAAGAACGTGTATACGTTGCACATTTCGGAAATAATTCACATTTTATAGGAGGCCAGATGAGGGCTAAAATCCCAAATCTGTATCGGTTGATAGCTTTGTTACATAAAGTCAAAATGAAAAACTGGCAGTGTTTGGAACAATTTCAAACAATTTCTATTAAGAATGCAGAACGGGTGGGGGAAAAAAACTAATATAAATATTAGTGATGAGTTAGATATGTTTTATTGAGGGAATAATGAAAGAAAGTGAGATACATGTTGGTAACATATAGAAAGTTAATATAGAAGATATGTTTGCAAGTTTCAAATAATCAAAAAGGTATAGTTTGTGAGAATGAATTGATCTGTTGATGGTAACACTAACTGGAGCACGCTAAATGCAGGCGTACATGTTATTCAAGTTTGAATTTCCCACACACAAATACCTCAGGTCTTAGTCACGTTCACAATTAATCGTTGAAATATTCAACTATTATGTGCATATAATCCCACAGTCTACACATCACGTCACTGTTAATCAATGTAACATATGAATATACCAGTATGTTTGTGTGGTACTATATCCGTCGTTATCGCAAGCAGTTATATGCATTCCCCCTCACTTTCTGTGATTGAGAGAAGGTTTCAATAACGACAAGTCAGAGAGTGGTTTGTCCTAGATTATATAGATAGCATTCACAAATATTTTTTGTTTTTTATTCGGTTATAATAAAGTGGAAATATATTTAAGAAAAATCAATTTTCAAGGTAATTTCATATCCTATAATAACGTCGTCGGTGTGTGAACTATTAAGAGATCACAGAGTTCAGGTCAAGGATTTATTTCACTGCCAGGCTTCCACTATATGGCTGAGTCCTCTCACAGAAATGGCTCATGACCTGCAAAGAGTATTACACAAAGCAAGCATTTCGTAGCTCATGGAACAATCCTTGAGATCTCATGACAAAAAATGCAATTGTGAACCGAACGACGTGGTTCGGAATCAAACCTGCAAACCTTCGGAACGCAAGGCAAAGCTTGCCCCGAGAGACCATACACATTACTAGATCACAGCATTTAACAGTGATGAGATAGTTTTCTTCATTTCTTACAAAAGGGTAGAAAATTAATGAAATTGTCCCGCAGCTTTTGCATACCTTACGTTTTAAAGTGTCTATCACATTTCTGGGTACAAGTATGCAGGAAGTATGATTATCAATTCCTTTTCTCACTTGTGAAACGTCCAGTGTAGAATTGAACCCACAACCCGTTTGTGCCCGAGACGATAGGCGAACACTTATACATTATGGCAGGGCGGCTTGTCATTAAGGGCAAGTGGGGCCCAGCCAAATAATCAAAGGAATAACTTCGAATAGACAAATAATAGTAAATACTTCAAAACCCATGATTTTCCGAAGAATTTGTTCTGGTCCACCAAGAAAAATGACCACGAGCCGCCACTGCATTATGGTAATGTGTCCCACACCCAACAGAATATATATAAAGTAAACACCCAGTACTTATAGCCATGTAGTACATTTGGTGAATATGGTGTTATGCCAGTATTTTTCGTTTACCACCCACACGATGGTGACGTTGTCAACAGCACGCCAGTTACATTTGCTTCTCAGTGTTTCTATTGGTACGAGATTGAGGTTAGGGCGACCTGAGAGACGCTAGCAATGGGAAAAAATCCACTCTAACTGGATATCGAGTTGAGACCATCCATTTAACCTTTTGGGCAGATATACTGGCTCGCAATGTATGTTAAGACACAGACAACTCTAGATAACTAGACCAGACAGCTGACTCGGGGTTACCTGACCTAGATCAGAAAAGGAGGCCGGAAAATATAAATGCTTGATAGAACAATGCAAGCTTTTTTGCAATTTTACTCAATTCTGTGAGTCTATAATTATTTATTGGTGAAAAATATTCATATTATTGATATTCCTATGGTTAAACTTAACATTTGCATAATATAACTTCGAGTTAGCATTTTGTGTTGATTTTAAATGAATTCGTCTATATACACCAATACTGGAATGCGAAGTCACGTGATGTAGTTGGGTCTGATTTCCCATAATTCTTACCTGAGTCCGAAGGCCCATGAGTTTATAGTTGGCTCTGGTTAAGATGACGCAAAAACAGTACACTGGCTAATTATGTATATATATTGTAATTTAAAAAAAGTGTAAAGCGCGAAGTGAAGAAACCAGCGCAATAATCACCGTGCTGATTGGAATGAAAATCATGGCCTATCCTTTACATGACGTCGTCATCAACCACAGTAAACGAGTCGTCGATTTTCTAGGTACTACTTAAACGTTCAGTAGTTTGCCATTGCTTTTAAACATGTGTTATGGATAGTTAAGCTATACTGTATTAATACCGAAACATCTATCAAACGTGTGGACAACTATAATGCTGACCATCAACAATAAGGTTGGTGTGTATAAAGCATGCGTGTTGTACACACTACACAAATTTATAGTAAAAATCGAGCGGCGAGAAAAGTTCGGAAATGAAATGGTAGAATGAACAGAATTTGACAGAGTCAAGAGATCCCATATGTACTGTCTGAAAACAATGCTAAAGTTATCATAGGTATGTATGAATGCTATTCTCTTTTATGAAATCATCTTGCGCTGCAGGACGCCGAGTGGTTACCGGGCCCAAATTTGGGGTGTAAAGAATAGAACCACTGTTGCCTGCCACGCATGACGTAACAGGCGATTAAGGGAGGTTTGGCTGAAATCGAATTCACGTCTCCTAAACGTGTAGAAATCTATGCTTTTTCGATCCAGAAGCACTTGAGCTGAAAGCTCTTCGGCTCAGTGTTATGGACATCGTAACCCTTCGGCTCGGTTTCCACGGACACCGTAAATCTGGGGAACATGTAGCTTTTCTTCCAGTCCGCGGAGTTGAACCCGCCTACAGAGGTCTAGTCACCCGTAGTCCAACGCGCTACGAACACGCTGGGCACGCGGGCAATCTATGCTTTAGGGGCCTACCATAGCAATGTGCAACGTATACCCGTTCTTGGCAAAGATCAAACATATCACAAAGAATGATTAAAATTGGTCGTAAGAACGAACGCAAAGAAGAAGAAGATCATGCGCTGTCGTGTTTTCTGGCGTTGGCGACCATGGATATCCACAATTATGCCCCAGCGTTGGTTAACAACACCGTTGCTGACACTCTCCACGGGCCCTATCATGATGTTGGACCAGTGGTTCTCAGCCTTCCTAATACCACGATCCTATACAGTTCCTCGTGTTGTAGTGACCCCGATCCTTTAATGCAGTTCCTCATGTTGTAGTGACCTCCGATCGCTTTTAAAACAGTTCCTCGTGTTGTAGTGACCCCCGATCCTTTAATACAGTTCCTCGTGTTGTAGTGACCTCCGATCCTTTAATACAGTTCCTCATGTTGTAGTGACCTCCGATCCTTAGTACAGTTCCTCGTGTTGTAGTGACCCTGATCCTTTAATACAGTTCCTCATGTTGTAGTGACCTCCGATCCTTTTAAAACAGTTCCTCGTGTTGTAGTGACCTCCGATCCTTTAATACAGTTCCTCATGTTGTAGTGACCTCCGATCCTTTAATACAGTTCCTCGTGTTGTAGTGACACCCGGCCCTTTAATACAGTTCCTCATGTTGTAGTGACCTCGGATCCTTTAATACAGTTCCTCGTGTTGTAGTGACCTCCGATCCTTTAATACAGTTCCTCATGTTGTAGTGACCCCCGATCCTTTAATACAGTTCCTCATGTTGTAGTGACCCCCGATCCTTTAATACAGTTCCTCGTGTTGTAGTGACACCCGGCCCTTTAATACAGTTCCTCGTGTTGTAGTGACCCCGATCGCTTTAAAACAGTTCCTCGTGTTGTAGTGACCTCCGATCCTTTAATACAGTTCCTCATGTTGTAGTGACCTCCGATCCTTTAATACAGTTCCTCGTGTTGTAGTGACCTCCGATCCTTTAATACAGTTCCTCATGTTGTAGTGACCTCCGATCCTTTAATACAGTTCCTCGTGTTGTAGTGACCTCCGACCCTTTAATACAGTTCCTCATGTTGTAGTGACCTCCGATCCTTTAATACAGTTCATGTTGTAGTGACCTCCGATCCTTTAATACAGTTCCTCGTGTTGTAGTGACCTCCGACCCTTTAATACACTTCCTCATGTTGTAGTGACCTCCGATCCTTTAATACAGTTCCTCATGTTGTAGTGACCCCGATCCTTATACAGTTACTCGTGTTGTAGTGACCCCCGATCCTTTAATACAGTTCCTCATGTTGTAGTGACACCCGACCCTTTAATACAGTTCCTCGTGTTGTAGTGACACCCGACCCTTTAATACAGTTCCTCGTGTTGTAGTGACCCCCGATCCTTTAATACAGTTCCTCGTGTTGTAGTGACCTCCGATCCTTTATACAGTTCCTCGTGTTGTAGTGACCTCCGATCCTTTAGCCACAGTTCCTCGTGTTGTAGTGACCCCCGACCCTTTAATACAGTTCCTCGTGTTGTAGTGACCCCCGATCCTTTAATACAGTTCCTCGTGTTGTAGTGACCCCCGATCCTTTAATACAGTTCCTCGTGTTGTAGTGACACCCGATCCTTTAATACAGTTCCTCGTGTTGTAGTGACCTCCGATCCTTTAATACAGTTCCTCGTGTTGTAGTGACCTCCGATCCTTTAATACAGTTCCTCATGTTGTAGTGACCTCCGATCCTTTAATACAGTTCCTCATGTTGTAGTGACCTCCGATCCTTTAATACAGTTCCTCGTGTTGTAGTGACCTCCGATCCTTTAATACAGTTCCTCGTGTTGTAGTGACCTCCGATCCTTTAATACAGTTCCTCGTGTTGTAGTGACCTCCGATCCTTTAATACAGTTCCTCATGTTGTGGTGACCTCCGATCATAAAATTATTTTCGTTGCTACTTCATAACTGTAATTTTGCTACTGTTAGGAATCATCACTGTAAATATCAGATATGCAGTATGTATTTTTATTGTTACAACTTGAACATAATTAAAGCATATTGATTAATCACAAAAACTATACGTAATTATATATTGTGAAATATGCATTTCTAATTATGATAAATATGTGTTTTCCGATGGTCTTATGCGACCCTGTGAAATGGTCGTTCGATCCCCAAAGGGTCGCGACTCAGAGTTGAGAACCACTGTGTTAGACTGTCCAGTTTTCTTTCTCTCGCTCTCTGTGTGTCTCTCTCTCTCTCTCAGTCGTCCCATATCTCTCTTTCTAGTAATTCTTTACGTTTTCACAATGTGTTCTTATCCGTGTTTTCATACTACAAATTATTCTTATAGTTTAATCCGGTTAGAGATCATGTGAGAACTATTATAGGTGAGGTTAAGGTTTCTAAACCTTGCGCGTTATTCTAAATTCAAGACTAAAAGCAACCTCCGGGTCTATTCTAAGATTGACTAAATGCTGATTGGAGGCAATTCTAGGTTGAGGAGTAAAGCACATTGAAGGTTATTAAAAATGGAAGATTAAAAGGCTATTCTAGATTGAGAATTAAATGCTATTTGAAGGATGTTCTAGATTGATGACTAAAGGCTACTTGATGACTATTTAGAATGGTGCTTGGAGGCTATTCTAAGCTGAGTGTAACACTTTGGAGGTTGTTCTAGATTTAAGACTAAACGCTATTTGTAAGCTATTAAAGCATGATGATTAAAGGAAGAGTTTATGCTATTCTAGTCTAAAGAACAAAAACTACATGGAGTCTATTCTAGATTGAAGATTATTAAAGTATGATTGAAGGCTATTTCAGGTGAAGGATTAAAAATATAGTGGATGCTATTCTAGGTGGAGGATTAAATGTAGTCTTATGGATAGTATAGGATAAAAAATAAATATCGCTTGCACGGCCTGTAACCACACAGTGTGCAGGTTAGGTTGTACCGCCATTGCATATTTTAAAACAGACCTTAAGTGGGATTAAATTGGCGTTCTTGTAACTGAGAGTCCGGTGTCCTAACTACTCGACCACCCGCTGCTCATTGCTTATTAATTGATATTTTTAATTTCCAAATGACATAACGAACTCTTTAACAATTCGGGACTTTATTTCTACTTATGTAGAAGATTTGTATTGTGTATAATGCAATACGGTTAAAGCCAACATAAACACATTCACAGAAATACTGTATAAATTATTTAGCAGAATCTGGGAGACCGAAGAAATACCAGCAAACTGGAGAGAAGGATACCTGGTAAAGCTACCAAAGAAAGGGGACCTTCAGAAGTGTGAAAACTATAGGGGAATAATGCTGTTGTCAGTACCTGGAAAATACTAAGCAGAGTCATCCTGGAGAGACTGAGAGATGCCATCGATATAAAGCTAAGAGATGAACAGGCAGGCTTCCGACCAAATAGATCCTGTGCTGACCAGATAGCCACATTACGTATAATAATAGAGCAAAGTATTGAATGGAAATTCCCACTTTATATCGGATTTGTTGATTATGAGAAGGCTTTTGACAGTATTGATAAGGAAACCCTTTGGAAATTAATGAGGCATTATGGAATCCCACAGAAAATTATTAACCTAATAAAAGCAACATATACAGATATGAAATGTAGAGTTCTTCATGAAGGTAAACTAACAGATACTTTCGGAATAGAAACAGGAGTGCGTCAGGGATGTCTTCTATCACCTTTGTTGTTCTTACTGACAATAGACTGGATTATGAAGACCACAGTAACTAACACCAGAAATGGAATCAATGGACTCTGACAGAGCAACTAGATGATCTGGACTTCGCTGATGATATAGCCCTTCTGTCACATACACAAAATCAGATGCAGGATAAACAACACATTGAATCAAAGGTCCCAGCAACTAGGGCTGAACATTCATAAGGGAAAGACAAAGATATTGAGAATTAACCAAGCAAACGACAACTCGATCTCCCTGATGGAAATCCCACTTCAAGAGGTAGAATCATACACATATTTGGGCAGCAACGTAGACAAAGAGGGTGGAACAGATAGAGATGTTAAAATAAGAATACAGAAGGCAGAGGAGTTTTCATTGCAATGGAAACATTTGGAAGTCCAAAGAAATCAAATCTAGAACAAAATTCGGATATTTAACTCTAATGTTAAAGCAGTTCTACTGTATGGGTCAGAAACATGGAGAACAACTAAAACAATAGCGCATAAATTGCAAACATTCATCAACTGGTGTCTGGCAGAATAGAGGAATAAGATGGTATGATAGGGTTACAAATGAGGAACTTATGGAGAGAACAAGACAGATTCCAGTGAACGAACAGGTTAAAAAAAGACGCTGGTGCTGGATAGGACACACTTTGCGAAAACCGGAGGGAATATAACAAGAAGGGTCCTTGCCTGGAACCCGCAGGGACAGCGAAAGAAGGGAGGCCGAGAAATACATGGAGACGAGATTTGGAGGCGGAGATCAACAATATAAAGAAGAGCTGGGGGGAGCTGCAGGAGATAGCTAGAGATAGGAAGACTTGGCATGAGTTGGTTGAGGGCCTATGCCCCAACCCGGGTAAAAAGGCAAAGAGAGAGAGAGAGATAATGCAATAATTAGTTTTTTCTTTCATTGAATTCATTATATTTTTAGCGGTATTTTTATATGGCACGCTTTGTATTTAAATAAACTTCTTGGACCAGAACATACATAACGTACGTCCAAACTCGACACGGTCTGCTGAACTTGTATCTACATCTTTTTCATACACACTTGATTCATAAAAACACTGTTGACGCGACGCTAAATGGGGTGACCTATATAGCAAAGAACCTACCCTTATGCTGAACACACTGATACCAGTTACAACTACTACAAGCAGTGGTTGCTGTCCTAAATAGTAGTAATGTTGTCTGAAAGTGTACACATTATATGGAATATAACAGCAGCTTATAAACACGTATAGATAACACACTACGTGGTAATGTGCAGAAGAGACAAAAGCAAAAGCACTGTTGAATAAAGAAGATCAATCAAAAGTAGTACCGAATGTTCATTCGAGACCGGTACTAATCAAACAAGCTAACCGTCCGTTGATAAATAGATAGCATGTGACGGAACTAACACATTTATCGGGTCACTATGCAAATCTATCACATGCTATCTTACTCATACCCACTTCCACAAATATTACGAGGTTGTGTGTTATGTGGTAGCAAACAGAAATGCAAAAACATCACAATTGAGAATTCATAAAATAGAACTGCAACATATGAACAGGGGAGACACGTCAGAAAACATAAGTGCAGCAGCAGAATAGAGAATCTAGAACTACAATAGTAGAATAGAGAATCTAGAACTACAATAGTAGAATAGAGAATCTAGAACTACAATAGCAGAATAGAGAATCTAGAACTACAATAGTAGAATAGAGAATCTAGAACTACAATAGTAGAATAGAGAATCTAGAACTACAATAGTAGAATAGAGAATCTAGAACTACAATAGTAGAATAGAGAATCTAGAACTACAATAGCAGAATAGAGAATCTAGAACTACAATAGTAGAATAGAGAATCTAGAACTACAATAGTAGAATAGAGAATCTAGAACTACAATAGCAGAATAGAGAATCTAGAACTACAATAGTAGAACTGAGAATCTAGAACTACAATAGTAGAATAGAGAATCTAGAACTACAATAGGAGAACAGAGAATCTAGAACTACAATAGCAGAATAGAGAATCTAGAACTACAATAGTAGAACTGAGAATCTAGAACTACAATAGCAGAATAGAGAATATAGAACTACAATAGTAGAACAGAGAATCTAGAACTACAACAGCAGAATAGAGAATATAGAACTACAATAGTAGAACAGAGAATCTAGAACTACAATAGTAGAACAGAGAATCTAGAACTACAATAGTAGAACAGAGAATCTAGAACTACAATAGTAGAACAGAGAATCTAGAACTACAATAGGAGAACAGAGAATCTAGAACTACAATAGCAGAACAGAGAATCTAGAACTACAATAGCAGAATAGAGAATCTAGAACTACAATAGCAGAATAGAGAATCTAGAACTACAATAGTAGAACTGAGAATCTAGAACTACAATAGTAGAACAGAGAATCTAGAACTACAATAGCAGAATAGAGAATCTAGAACTACAATAGCAGAATAGAGAATTAGAACTACAATAGTAGAACAGAGAATCTAGAACTACAATAGTAGAACAGAGAATCTAGAACTACAATAGTAGAACAGAGAATCTAGAACTACAATAGTAGAACAGAGAATCTAGAACTACAATAGCAGAACAGAGAATCTAGAACTACAATAGTAGAACAGAGAATCTAGAACTACAATAGCAGAACAGAGAATCTAGAACTACAATAGCAGAATAGAGAATATAGAACTACAATAGTAGAACAAAGAATCTAGAACTACAATAGCAGAACAGAGAATCTAGAACTACAATAGGAGAATAGAGAATCTAGAACTACAATAGCAGAATAGAGAATCTAGAACTACAATAGCAGAACAGAGAATCTAGAACTACAATAGCAGAACAGAGAATCTAGAACTACAATAGTAGAACAGAGAATCTAGAACTACAATAGCAGAACAGAGAATCTAGAACTACAATAGCAGAATAGAGAATATAGAACTACAATAGTAGAACAAAGAATCTAGAACTACAATAGGAGAACAGAGAATCTAGAACTACAATAGGAGAACAGAGAATCTAGAACTACAATAGCAGAATAGAGAATATAGAACTACAATAGTAGAACAAAGAATCTAGAACTACAATAGTAGAACAGAGAATCTAGAACTACAATAGGAGAACAGAGAATCTAGAACTACAATAGCAGAACAGAGAATCTAGAACTACAATAGTAGAACAGAGAATCCAGTAAACAGAATTGCAACACCATCACAACATAGAATCCAGAAAACAGAATTGCAACAACATCACAACAGAGAATGCAGAAAACAGAATTGCAACATCACAACATAGAATCTAGAAAACAGAACTGCAACAACATCACAACATAGAATCTAGAAAACAGAACTGCAACAACATCACAACATAGAATCTAGAAAACAGAACTGCAACAACATCACAACATAGAATCTAGAAAACAGAACTGCAACAACATCACAACATAGAATCTAGAAAACAGAACTGCAACAACATCACAACATAGAATCTAGAAAACAGAACTGCAACAACATCACAACATAGAATCTAGAAAACAGAACTGCAACAACATCACAACAGAGAATGCAGAAAACATAATTGCAACAATATCACAAAAGAGAATCTAGAAAACAGAACTGCAGCATCATCATAACAGAGAATCCAAAAAACATTGCGACAGCAATTAATACAGGTAGATCACATTTTTATATCAGCAAGAAAAAATTATGTGATTAAGATTTTTTTTTAACCCGACATTTCGATCAATGGGCTTTAAAATCAAAGTAACAGATCGACAAACACATACAAACCAATAAGGTAATTAATACTTATGAAGATAGAGCAGCGTAGGTAGAGGTTTAGTAATAGACAACCTGATAGGTAAGAAATGTTTACGCACTTGGAAAGTTAATCAGCTGGTGTCAAGTTACAAGTTCAAACAATGACTACTTCACATAAACAGGAAGTGTAGGAGAACCGTTATGTCATATGGCAACGTGGTCCAAGATCACCGTGTTCAGGTGAGAAAAAAAATACGAGAGGTTCCTGTCTAGGCCCATGATCAATATTGTCACAGTGCTTCGTGTGGCGCTATAACAATGAACACCGGAGATGAAAGGGAAAGGAAGGGAGGGGTGGGGAGCCGTTGACATGTCGCCAGTATAAAGTAAAGAAACCCTTATTATACCACGTGGTATATAGGGTAATTTTTTCGATCCAGAAGCACTTGAGCTTTTAGCTCTTCGGCTCGGTGCCATGGACATCGTAACCCTTCGGTTCGGTGCCACGAACACCGTAAATCTGGGGAATCTGTGGCTTTTTCTGCCATCCCACGGAATTGAACCCGCACACACAGAGGATAGTCACCCGTAGTCCAACGCGCTACGAACACGCTGGGCAGACGAGCATATGGTAATAAGATGTGAGGCCCGTATTTTTCATTGACGGTCGGCACACATTGGGACGCCTTTACTTCCCAGTACTTTTCCTGGTACCCAGTTGAGGTTGGGTCGACTTGAGAGCCGTTACGGTGGGACGCCAACTTGTGGAAGTGAACACGGACTACTAGCCTAACACTCGAGTTCTGTTGCCCAAAAATAGTTATGATAAAAGAAATAACAAAGACGACAAGCACTGGTAGATAAGTAAGACCATCAAATGTGGGAATGTCTGTTGGTGAATGACAGACGGGGGAAATAATACGGATTATGGATGTGGAAAGAGAGTGCATGAAGATATATCACTACTTGTATTAAGTTGGAACCGAGGTAGAGATCGATAGGTTGTGAGTCATATAGGAAGTGGGGGCAGTAAAGTCTAAATATAACCTTCCAAATGTACGTGCTAAACGATCAAAATATGATTTGAGAAGGCACAGCAGTGTCATACCCAAATAACAATATTGTCACGAGCTAGACAGATATCCAGGAACGAAAGCGGCTTGGAGGAGACAGAAGACATAATCACCACGATACGCAGTAGTAGTGGATAAAGTGGCTACTTGGCACCAACCACGGGCTCAGTAAAGGCGAAAAAAAAAGGAGTGACAAAGTTAGGTGGGGAGGAGAGAAGAAGACAAAGTGAAGGTCGGATAAAGAAAAAAAATCTTACACATGAAAGAAGCACATGCAGAAACGATAGTGGGAGGTATAATATAAACAGGGATGGAGGCGAGTGCAGTTATAAAATGAATATATATATATATAGGGAAAAGATGGAATATTTAGTAGAGTGCAAAAGAAATAAAAAGGTGAATGTTAATACAGATGTAAGGATGGATATGTGAAAAGATGGTGTATGAATGAAACAAGAGGAGAAGATGAAGATAATAGACAGAAAGACATTCCCTTAAGTAAAGGGCTCAGATGAACAAGTAGTTTGAGAGATTAGAAGGAAAATATGCACACAGGAAGAGAGCGAGATGAAGGAATAAGGGAATGTATAAGGGAGGAATGTACATGATTTATAGCTATAACAATGAGGGTTCACAATAACGTCCGCTACACATTTGACAGAACAACGAGAACTAAACCTTCACACGGTGTATCACGCATACGTGACCTTTACAAGACAAGACATATCAGTGTGAGACCACGTGACGATATACAGGCTATAGTCAATTACTATAATACAAACTAACTCATGGTATACGAGAAAATGTTATCTATATGGAGAGATAACAGTTGCTATTATTTTGTGTGCACGGAGACACATTTTATAGCTATGCATGGTTTCATCAATGCAGTGTGTAATAATAATGGTTCCTCTCGTACCGTTATACAGGGCACAGCCAACTCTAAGAAGGCTATGCATAGGGCCTGCAAGCAATTTCTCCATACCGCTCTATCCTGGGCAACTCGCTTAATCTCCTCCATGGAACTGAGACCGATATTTCTTGCCTCTCTCAGCAAAGTTCGTTTCATGGTCTTCTTAGGTCGCCCTCTCTTTCTTGAACCCTTTGCATCCCACTTCAATGCCTGCTTTGATATTCCATTATATGTATCTATGTACAATGTAACGTGTTTATAGTACTTACTTATACGAGAGACTATTTTGGTTGGAACTACTTACAAACACATGAATTATTATGTTGATGTTTTCTGCGAACAAGGACAACTACATAAGTAGCACCTTATTATTTCAGAAGCGAAGTGTGACCCATCTGGGGAATTATGAAGCCACTGGGACAGGCCTAGCAAGCCGACAGTGGTATAATCTAATTTGTGCTCGTAGAATTATGAAGAGATTTCGAAAAACGGTAAGCAGAGACACAGGGGGGAAACCAAGAAATAACATCAAGATATGCACTATTAATATCTATGGAGCACGAGGAAAATTTCAAGACATCGTAGAACAAATGAAAAAACGTAAAATAGCAATATTAGGACTAGCAGACACACGCACCAAAGGACAAGGCTGCAAGAAGTTACATCTAGACTACACATACGCATACTCAGGTGTAGAAATCAATGCAAGAGCTAAACATTGCGTCGGATTCAACAGATAGTAGAAAGGACTGTCGAATCCGACAAACATCTACACGTTGCATTTGTAGATCAGGAAAAAGCGTTCGACCGCGTAGATAGGCACAAGTTGTGGAAAATACTAACAACCTATGGGGTTAATGAACACCTAATCAACCTTTGCAAGAACATTTATACTGACAGCCAATGTACGATTAGAACAAATACAGGATTATCAGAAAAGTTTCACGTAGGGTCAGGAGTAAGACAAGGTTGCGTACTATCCCGCTGCTATTCATCACGTATATTGACCACATCTGTAAAACAGCTAACACCAGCGAAGGAAACAACCTCGGAGAACTCTTAAATGAATTTCTTTTGCAGACGATCAGGCAATCACATCAACAACAGAAGAACAGCTACAACAACACATCAACAGACTCCAGTTAGCATGTAACGAATACAACATGAGAATAAACATCGACAAAACAGAAGTAATGACATTCGCCAGAGAAGAAAGCACTATAAATATCTCCATCGATAATCGCCTACTAAATCAAGTAAAGATTTCACATACCTGGGAGCATTTTTCAGCAAATGGAAGAATTACTTCCTTACTTACTTAATCCCGTCATGCCTAGTGACACATGGGGCTTCAGAAAGGACTTTCCATGCTCTCCTGTCCCGTGCAACCTTCAGCGCAGAGCCCACGTCAGAGATGCGGTGTCCAGTTCCTCTTCCATCATACGCCTCCATGTTGTCCGTGGTCTGCCTTCTTTCTCTTTCCTTCTGGTGTCCAAGTGAGTGCTACCCTTGCAGGCATTTCTTGTCTCATTCTCATAACATGTTCGAGCCATTTCCATCTTCTCTTTTTGAGTATGTCATTCATTGTCTCTTGTCTTGTATCTTGGAGTAGTTGGTTATTGGATATTTTTACTGGCCAAAAGATTCCCAAGATTCTGCGAAGACAAGAGTGGTGGAAAACTGACAGCCTGCTAGTATCTCCTTTGGTCATCCTCCAACACTCCGATCCGTAGAGCAAAACTGGCAAAACAATGCTTTTATAGAGTTTAAGCTTTGTGGTCCTATTGTAGATTTTGGACTTCCATACTGGTTTCATTCTGGTAAAAGCGGTTCTGGCCTTACTTAGACGTGATTTTATATCTTCCTCTGTGCCACCATTTAGTGTCAGTACGCTACCAAGATATGTAAACTGCTCAACCCTTTCCAGTTTTTCATTTTCTAACATTACTGGTTGTTGGATTTCACTGTTTGTCATAATTTTTATTTTTCCTGTGTTTGTTTTGAGGCCTACTGTCTTTGCCGTGCTGTGAAGTATTGTACTTTTCTCTTGTATATGTTCATATTTGTGTGACACCAGGGCTATATCAAAGTCCAGATCCTCAAGCATATCGAAAGCATTCCTCTTGGTGCTTGTTGTTTTATGGCATTTTTAGCACCCAGTCAATTGTAATACTAAACAAAAGAGAGGGCATTACGCATCCCTGTCTTGCACCAGATTTTACTGGGAATGTTTTGTTGGAATTCTTTAGGTTGCAGGAGAAATCTTTATAGAAGAGGGCTATGATGTTGACAAGCTTCTGCGGTACGCCGTATTGTCTTAGTATCTTCCATAGGCTGTCTCTGTGGACGCTGTCGAATGCCTTTTCAAAATCTATGAAGTTGATGTATATAGTCCTTTGCCACTCGCTACATTGTTCTAAAATGTTACGCAGGGTAAATATATGTTCATTTGTTCCTCTTCCTTTCCTAAATCCTGCTTGCTCCATTCTTAGAGACTTATCTATTGCTTCTTGTATTCGCATTATGATAATTTTGCAGAATATCTTACTTGGGATTGAAAGCAACGTGATTCCTCTCCAGTTATTGCAATCTGTTAGATCTCCTTTCTTGGGGATTTTCACTACAGTACCCCTAGTCCAATCCTTAGGCAATTCTTCTTTCTCCCAGATATCTGCAAACAGTGGCTCTAATATGTTTGCAGCTAAGATGGGATCGATCTTGAAAAGCTCTGCTGTCATTTCATCATTTCCCGGTGCTTTGTTGTTTCTCAGGGATCCAATAGTTTTTACTATTTCTTGCTTTTCTGGCAATTTGAGGTTGATATCAATATCCTGTGCGGCCGGTGGAATATCCGGTGGATGTTCAAGATCAGGTCTGTTTAGCACATCTTCAAAGTGGGATGTCCATCTCATATCCTGCTCCTGCTCTGTTGTCAACAGTTGTCCTAGACTGTTTCTGACTGGCATGTTATGGCTGTGTCTTTTACCTCCGCATAAATGTTTGGTAATCTTGTACAGTGTGTGCAGATCATGTACTTTAGCAGCCTTTTCTGCTATTTCTGCTGTCTTTTCCATAAATGTTCTCTTGTCTGTTCTAGCACTTCTTTTACCATTTTGTTTAGTTCTGTATATTCTTTTCTTGCCTTATCTTTTGACGTTCTGATCTAATGCTATTGGTGAGATTTTTTTTCTCCTTTCGCTTTTGGATGTATTCTAAGATCTGGCCACTTATCCACTCTTTATGTTGTCCTTTACTGGTTCCCAGTACCATACTGCTAACTATTTTATATGTGCCTTTGATCGCATTCCATTTTCTTGGATACTTTCAGTTGGTGTTGTGTCTGACTGCTCTGACAGGATTTGAAATATGTTCTTTAGTTCCACTATATATTTTGTAGCAATCTCTCTAAAATGGAAGAATAACGAATGAAATTCAACACAGATGCAACAAAGCAAATCAAATGATAGGGCAAATGGCGCCAATTTTAAGATGCAAACACGTCACCATGAACACAAAAGAGCAATGTTCAACACAATATTCCTCCCACATTATGTTACCAGTGCCAAACCTGGACGCTGACAACAAACGATAGAAGAAAACTAGTCACAACAGAGATGAAATGTCTACGCAGAATGCTGGGTGTAACAAGAAGAGACCAGTTGAGAAATGAAGACATCAGGAAAAAGTGGGTACAACATCAGTACTAGACTTCATCAAGAAACAACAAACTAAATGGTTCGGCCACGTAAGCAGATTACCACCAGACAGTGCACCCCAAAGAACAATGCTGCTCCGATACAATGGGTACAAAGCAAAAGGCCGGCCACGCAAAGATGGACCTCAGAGATAACAGAGGCGACGAAAGAGACTATCTACGAAGCGCATACTAGGCCCGTTTTAGAAATCTCTTCCTGACCTGACGCTGTGAGGCATACAGGATTCGAGAAAGAAGAAGAAGAAGTGTGAAAATAGCATAGCGAACTAGACACAAATCTAGTATGTTATAAGCAATAAACAAGTCGTGAAAATTCATGTTACAAATTATACAATAGCACATATGCTGTGATACTAGTAACAAATAAAATAATGGTTTCTACATTTGTTTTTACGCTCAAAATATCAAACGTTTCGCACTGAACAAAACACTATTAATGTTTAATGTATGTTCATATATATTTGTAAACAAACAGATTCATATAAACTTTTTTGCTCTGGCACCTCACCCCCATAACAATCTGTCAACCGTAGTCTCCAATCACTTGTGCACAAATATCCTATATATAAAAAAGCGAAAACAAAAATCTGCAGTAATCAAATCAGTTTTCCAACTTCGCATTCCCCACCAGCTCAAAGCCCCTCTACAAAATCGATACCTTCAATCTCCCTAGTCAGAACGATCAATGCAATGAACGAATTACGTATTGACAAAAATCTGACTTCGTCATACACTTCGTCTACATGTCCATGAAATCACACACCCAAGATTACCCTTTGTCATTTGCAATCGCCTCTATAATCGAAGTACAGGGCTGGCTACTCAGCGCTAGGCAGAAACTAATGTAAACAAATTATACGACTATATAAAAACTATATAATGTACCACACTGAATTACTTTAAAACAAGAGCGTTGTTTCCATCTACTAACAGTAAAAAATCTAGACAAGTTTGACAAATTAATATCATCATTTCTTCGTTAATGTAAACAAACGATGATTATTTCTTCTTCTTTGCTTTCCGTTTCGTATACTCGTCTAAACCATGAGATGGGTTGCCTCTATGAAGTTGCATGCCAGTTGGAGTTCTTCAGAGTTCCCATAGCATGGTCTGTAAGCTTCGTTCATGAGGCCATGTTTCGTTCTGTTGGTGTATGTATGATGGACATGACTTGATGGTTATTTAATTAACGAGTTCTTTAAATAAACTGGAGCGGTTACTTCTCTTAGTATTTTCTATCTCATCTTTGTTCACGTGTGTTATTTGTCTTTCAAATGCTGATTATAAGAATTATGCATGGTATTGTCTATCGTTTCACTAGGCTAACAATGAAAGTATAAGACATAAGAACCAATGTTAGTGCATTCAGGGCGAAACGTATCTCTTCTTCTTCGCGTTCGTTCTTTACGACCAATTTTAATCACTCTTTGTGATATGTTTGATCTTTGCCAAGAACGTGTATACATTGCACATTGGTTTGGTAGGCCCCTAAACGCATAGACTTCTATACACTTAGGACACATGCATCCGATTTCAGCCAAACCTCCTTAATCGCCTCTTACGACATGCGTGGCAGGTAACGGTGGCTCTATTCTTTACACCCCAAATTTGGGCCCCGGTAACCACTCGGGCGGGGCGAAACGTATAATATTTAGGATCTTCGGTGCTAGATAGAGTCAGTCCTGACACATGGAAGCCGGTCATGGGCGATACATAAACAAATAGCAGAATCACTAGAAACACCAAATTTGGACTTTACTGACGAATGAAGTCTTCAACTGCTATAAAACTAATATTGTTGCACTGAAAGAGGTCAAAGTACAGTTGAATAGTATTATCAATATGGATATGTGCATCGCGGAGAGAAGTCAGGCTGTGATTTCCTAGCTAGCCAGCACGGTAGGGTCGTCGCAGAGCGGAACATAAACGGCAACTATCAGAATTGGAATGTAAGTTGGTGTCGTTTCTGATGCCCTCCAGTCGCTCTCTGGAACTACTGTGGGCATTGTTGTGCCTCACTCTAAATCTATCATTTGGAAGGTCCAAAACGGCAGACTGTGGTATGAGTAGATGTCTATCGAGTTTTCTAACCTCTAGAGATATACTTGAAGATAGTGTCCTGGACAAGCGGGTGTTTGCTGCAATGAAAGAGTGGACATGCCTGCATCAACAACATCGATTGCTGCAGCGTTGAAGAAATGGAGAAGGGTGACATCCTTTGGTTTCTTGGCGACCGACTGGTGGACGAGGACACTAAAATTAATACTGAATCTATCCATCGAATTAAAGAGTTTGAAATTACACGTTGTACAATGAGTGTGTGTAACGAGTGAACCACAGAAATCATCAACATGCATATCTTTTGATATCTTCTGGAAGAATTAAACAACAATGTGTATGATCGAAGTGATATGATATCGGTTCAGTAACCAACAACCAACAATAACAACATTCTAAATCTATGGGAGACTGACTAGACAATTAGATATTCAACAATGTCACTAGGCAACTTGTTTGATTGATTGATAATATGACCATCATCATTATACTTCCGTGAGTAACCATGTGTGTTCCGATCTCTTTCTTACACATGAAGATCTCAACTGCAGTGCACGAACTCCGTAGCACCGGCGAGTGTCCCCGGTGTAATTTTGAAGATGGTGAAGATATTTTTGTAGGAATTTATTTTATCTTTTCTAATGAATTTCGCCCGGGCTTTCCTGCCTGCTCTTCTCTATTTTGAACTGTCAAGGGTTCTTTTACGTGCTTAACACGGGACCTACGTTTTATCGTCTGCTTCTGATAGGACTAGGAACTCGATCTCACCTACACTGAGATCAGGATCTCTGGAAAAATATGCAAATAGCCCCACGAGGGAGCGAACCTGGTACCTTTAGCACGAGAGCCGAATACCTAACCTCTAACACCCCCGAGACAACTAGTTTAAATATATTCAACAATGTCATCGAAAATGAAAATTATTGTTTAAGGACATGCGTTTGTGGCAATCAGTAATCTCCAACGTCAGTGAGAACCATGATAATCTTACAATGATTAACAAGAGCAAGTAAATACAATAGGACATTAACCTAGCAATGTAATTGAGATACATTTAGGAATGACAAGAAAGTGATTCGATACTGTGCTAATAATTAATGCTTGAGCCAGTGCGCGCATGTACTATCTACCATGAAAGTAATAACACGGCAAATATTCAATGATAATTAAAACAATATCAGGGTGAATGAAACATGCCCAATGCCCCTATCATTTGCTCGTTATACTGCCGCCTTTACTGTGTAATGTCAATCATGTACGGATTGTCGCATGTTCATTACACCAAAGTTACAATCATTCCCAAATGTGGAACACATCAATCAACCACTGGCTCAGTTGTTGATATCTTCTTCTTCTTCTTTGCGCCCGTTCTTTACAACCAATATTAATCACGCTTTGTGATATGTTTGATCTTTGCCAAGAACGTGTATACATTGCACATTGGTTTGGTAGGCCCCTAAACGCATATACTTCTACACGTGTAGGACACGTGCATCCGATTTCAGCAAACCTCCTTAGTCGCCTCTTACGACATGCCTGGCAGGTAACAGTGGTTCTATTCTTTACACCCCAAATTTGGGCCCGGTAACCACTCGGGTGGTTATTGATATCAAAACACTATATTCGATCATTCAACACGCACACTTAATTGCATTGTAAATTGTGTATTTTAAATCACGCGATATCCTTAAGAAATATTGTCCCAACATCATCTAACCTAAGGGAGCACACAAATGAAAACCGCATCTACCAATGACACGCTCTGATACTGATATACACAGATATAAAAGCTAAACTAAGTTTGATTGCTGAAATAAGTAGGGGGGAAAACTAAACATAAACCGCAAATATCAACACAAACATTATCACTATATGTCGGAATGTACACAATAAAAGCCACTTTGATCTAAACAAGATAGTAATATATATATATATAGTACACCTATAAGTATAACTCTATAACAAACCGACTCATGATATAACTTGAACACATGCATGTTGTATACATGTGTGCATAAACTGCATATAGTTAAAATACTATACATAAACTATGTATTCCTTGACTATCACCAAAAAACATACGAATGTTCCGTATCCAAATACAATAAGAAAGTCAAATCTCTCCGAGATCGCTACACAAACACCAACTGTTAACTAATAACAGTACAATTTGAAAACCAAACACCTGCCCCTGAAGAGGGCAGCACTGATATGAACACAGACAACAAGTTGGAACTCTCTTCGACTAATGTTTCTCAATCTCTGAAACACATGACTTACACACGGACTAGTAAACAGTCCATATAGTGATAACTAGATGTCTTGGGTTGGTAGTTATCGTATTATATCATATCTGCTTACTTATTTATTCACTTCTGAAAGTGTGTACTTTTTTAACAAGTCAATATTGTACAAGGGACACAATTGTGAGGGTTCAAGAGTTTACCAGCACTACTCGCTGAGCGAGACTCCGTATCTAAAAGTTTGAGAAATAGTGTCCGGATCTAGCAGACGCTATGTGCAGACACTGTGCTATAATTAAAACGGCTAAATGTAACGGGAACAGGTTTGGTAGCCAGGTAAGTGTAGGGCAGGAAGATCTGGATGTACATTATCACACATCTCTTCTATATTTTTTAGTATATACTTATGACGCATGGAGATTTAGCATGGCAGTATGAAAACATCTATGTGCTTTTGATTATAAATATTACAGAAGAGGCATCAGAATATCATGGACAGAGAAGAGAACAAATAGATATATCCAGAAAGAACTCAAAATTAGAGAAAACTGGATGATGCTACAAATAAGAATGAGAAAATTGAAGTATTTTTGACATATAAAGAGACCAACAAAGGGTTGAGAAGACCATTTTTTCTGATCCAGAAGCACTTGAGCTTTTCAGCTCTTCGGCTCGGTGCCATGGACATCGTAACCCTTCGATTCGGTGCCACGAACACCGTAAATCTGGAGAACCTGTGGTTTTTCTGCCAGCCCACGGAATTGAACCCGCACTCACAGAGGGGTTGTCACCCGCAGTCCAACGCGCTACGAACACGCTGGGCAGGAGGGAGGAGAAGACCATTATGGAAGGAGGCATCCTGGCAAATAGAGAAGAGAAAGACCACGAAGAAGATGGATTGAGGATGTAACTGATGATTTGAGCAAGGCCGTTGCAGAGGCAGATCTGGCACATGAGATAGAAACATTCAGAACGACTGTTAGAGTGACAAAGTTCTGCCCAGGACAAGCTATTTCAAGATGAGGTATACACTTATATCATAAATTGTTACGGACGAACAATTAGCAGATACGTTATGGCAAAAACAGAATATCGAAAATTGAATATGACGTTTAATATCGATGTACAAACAGAGAAGATGTGTACAAATCAAGGTTATTCATGATAAAGATACCTATGTTAGTTAGAAATTTATGTTTAAAATACCAGAAATATTAAATACAATTGGGCACTAGTGTAAACAGAAATGCGATTTTTTTTACACGTTGAACAGATGACATCAGAGAAGAAGCATGTGGGTTCATGTATATATTGTATTCCCTACGTATCATTTATACGTTACATACGGCCTGCAAGCAATTTCTCCACACCGCTCTATCCTGGACAACTCATTCAATTTCTATGGAATCGAGTTCAATATTTCTCGCCTCTCTCAATAAGGCTCTTTCATCGTTTCTCTATGGAGCCATTTGCCACCCACTTCAATGTCTGATGTGTAAATCTTTAATTTTAGATCGACTAAGTTATCTAAAGTAACTGGTACAATCACCAGAACTGATATGCTATGGAACCACGATGGAAAATAATATTGAAAGCTCTTAGCATAACTAAAAAATGTAAAATAAATATGTGCATACAGGGTGTATTCAATAATATATGTTAATGTGATATCTACTACAAACAACGTACAACGTAAATATTAACATTTGATGTGATAAAAAAAGGATCGTAAAACAATTGCGGTCAAAACTAGTTAACAGCTACGGTATGGAAAGAGTTAATGGGTACCAGAAATAATCTTTACCAGAACATAATTGAATTATTCCAACCATCTGGTGTATTGATATCTAAATGGTTTAACTAGACTGGGAAGCTATGTATCTATCCTGTGCGCAGTGCCCGTCTGCCCAGCGTGTTCGTAGCGCATTGGACTACGGGTGACTATTCCTCTGTGTGTGCGGGTTCAATTCCACGGGATGGCAGAAAAGCCACAGGTTCCCAGATTTACGGCGTTCGTGGCACCGAACCGAAGGGTTACGATGTCCATGGCACCGAGCCGAAGAGCTGAAAAGCTCAGTGCTTCTGGATCGGGAAAAAAAATCCTGTGCGCAGTCAAAACGCTATCTCCTCACACAGACTGGGAAGCTATGTATCTATCCTGTGCGCAGTCAAAACGCTACATCCTCATATAGACTGGGAAGCTATGTATCTATCCTGTGTGCATCAAAACGCTACATCCTCATACAGACTGGGAAGCTATGTATCTATCCTGTGCGCAGTCAAAACGCTACATCCTCATACAGACTGGGAAGCTATGTATCTATCCTGTGCGCAGTCAAAACGCTACATCCTCATACAGACTGGGAAGCTATGTATCTATCCTGTGCGCAGTCAAAACGCTACATCCTCATACAGACTGGGAAGCTATGTATCTATCCTGTGCGCAGTCAAAACGCTATCTCCTCATACAGACTGGGAAGCTATGTATCTATCCTGTGCAGTCAAACACTATCTCCTCATACAGACTGGGAAGCTATGTATCTATCCTGTGCGCAGTCAAAACGCTATCTCCTCATACAGACTGGGAAGCTATGTATCTATCCTGTGCGCAGTCAAAACACTATCTCCTCATACAGACTGGGAAGCTATGTATCTATCCTGTGCGCAGTCAAAACGCTACATCCTCATACAGACTGGGAAGCTATGTATCTATCCTGTGCGCAGTCAAAACGCTACATCCTCATACAGACTGGGAAGCTATGTATCTATCCTGTGCGCAGTCAAAACGCTATCTCCTCATACAGACTGGGAAGCTATGTATCTATCCTGTGCCAGTCAAACACTATCTCCTCATACAGACTGGGAAGCTATGTATCTATCCTGTGCGCAGTCAAAACGCTATCTCCTCATACAGACTGGGAAGCTATGTATCTATCCTGTGCGCAGTCAAAACGCTATCTCCTCATACAGACTGGGAAGCTATGTATGTATCTATTATGAGCGCACTAAAACCTACCAATCGCTATCTGTTCGCCTGTGTGGTGCCAGGATCCGCAAGGAAAGCAAAGGAAAGTACCACTGCTACATACAAGCCATGTCGTAAGAGGCGACTGTGGTGGTGGGGGACATAGGAAGCTACCCTAGCAATAAAAAGCGTCGCAGAAATTGGATGTGCTCGCCTACCTGTAGGTGTATAACTGGCACATGTCTCTTAGGCTCAGATCACATACAAATCACAAAGAGTGGTTAACAAGTGATCGATATGAAACGTTTGAAGAAGAATAAGCTATCTGCTAATACAGACTGGGTGTCTATGTAGCTATCCTGAACGTTCTCAAACAGCGTCTTTTAGCCTTTATGAACAACATAACAAAACTAGTTTACTCAATTATAAAGTCTACGTTACTGACAAATAATAATTGGTGACTTTTTCATTCACAACAATATAGATAACAAGAAGCTGTTAACAATAATAAAACGGAATACTTCACACTGAATATCACAATATATTAGAAATATATATCCTAATTTTAAAACAGGTTAGTGTAACCAGTATAACACTCACTGAAGTAAACCATCCTATACACAGTACTAAGAGACAGTAATATACATACAGGCTGGCACAAGTAACTGATATCTCTAGCGCTAAGCACTGAAGTTAAACCAATCCGTTGTTCTGCATTCCTCCACGAACACAACAATATGACAAAAATGTGTATGATCGATCGCATCTGATATTTGCTATATGCTAACGAGAGCCAGGAATAAATAATTCGACAAGAAGATGTCAAACTCTCTGGGTATTTGTATCACATTAAATGTTGAAAGAGAATGGTATGTCAGGTTTATGATTCATTGATTGATAGGAGCTTCATCATTGCACTTTGATGAATAATCATATGGTCTTCGATCTTTTTCTTATATATGAAGATCTCAGTCGCAGTGCACGTACTCCGTAGCACGGCTAGAGTCTACGACGTCATTTTGAAGATCTTGAGACGTTTTTTGTAGTTTTCAACAAAAAATAATCTTGTTAGCGAATTTTGTCCGGGCAACAGCTTTGCAGTCTACACTTATTGATTATTCTCTGTCAAGGGTTATTTTAAGTGCACAACTTCAACACGGGACTTACGTGTGTATCTTCTTCTTTTTTTCTAATCATGTTTTGCCTCACAGCGTTAGGATAAGAAAAGATTTACAGAACATACTTTTGTATGCACTTTATAAACAGTGTTTTCTCCCTCTGTTATCCGAGGCCACTTTATCTCATTCTACCTATGTATGTGTGTGTTAAATCCATAAATATGACTGACATAAACATATCAATAAAATTTAACCCTTTCGCCCTTCCGAGCCGATATACTAGCTCGCATTATTCTTTAAGATGACGCAAAGACAGTATACTGGACATTTTACTATACGTTGCTATGTAAATGTGTCTAGAGGTAAATAAAATTATGGAGTGAGGGGTTAAAACTAGAATAAACAATGTTATGTAGTTTATTCGTGACTGCAAGATGGTGAGATGACAAGGATTATTAAACTAATAAGAATAGTAAATTTGAAATAATTAGTAACTCAACATGTGGCGTGGTGGATAAACCCAATTACCTATTTCCTTAACATGGACCTTCCTTATTTCCAATATATATATATATATATATATATATATATATATATATATATATATATATATATATATATATATATATATATAAAATCTATATCTCAATGTTGCAAAACACAAATAATGACAACTGATAAAACAAGCATGAGAAAAGATATTTTTATCAACGGAAAGAAAATAGAAAATGTGAACAGTTTTTAATATCTCAGTTTACTGCTAACAAGTGATAGAAATATGATAAAGGAATTTAAACAAATAACAAACATAGCCTTACAAAAAAATCAAACTAAAAACAGAATGGAATGGAACTGATAGGAAAACAAATATCATGATACTAGAAGCATGCATATTCCGTGTGTCAACATATGGGTGTGGAACATGGACATTTAACAAGGCAGTGAAAAACATGTATGTGCTTTTTAATATAAGTGTTGCAGAAGAGTCATCCGTACACTATGGGTAGAGAAGAGAACAAACAGATCTATCCAGAGGGAACTCAAAATTAAATTAAATTGGCTGATGCTACAAAACAGAATGACAAAATTGAATTATTTTGGACATATAAAAAGACACAAAAGACCATTAAGGAATGAGACATTCCAGTACAGAGGGGAAGAGGAAGACCACGGAGAAGATAGATTCAAGGTACAACTGATGATTTAAGCATGATGGCGGCAGAGGCCTATCCTACCTATGAGGGAAATTCTGAAGAGCTGTTGGGGTGGCAACGTTTTGCTCAGGACAAGCTATTTGACGATACTGATAATTATATATACGAATAAACTGCCCCAAAACAAATAATTGCGATTAATGTCTTGACTGAAGTAAAAGGGTAGCGGTTATACAAGATAATATGCAGGTCAGATATTGTAACTCGGTTTACTAACCCAGATTAACTTCGAGAGGTCAGAATACGAGAAAATAGCGACTTTAGTTACACTGCATGTCTTCATATTCTTCTTCTTCTTTGCGTTCGTTCTTTCAACCAATTTTAATCACTCTTTGTGATATGTTTGATATTTGCCAAGAACGTGTATACGTTGCACATTGGTTTGGTAGGCCCCTAAACGCATAGACTCTACACGTTTAGGACATGTGCATCCGATTTCAGCCAAACCTCCTAGTCGCCTCTTATGACATGCGTGGCACATAACAGTGGTTCTATTCTTTACACCCCAAATTTGGGCCCCGGTAACCACTCCGGCGGTCTTCAGCATATATTCAAAGTTGTAGTAGATTGATTGGTCGATTACACCATCATCATTGTCCTTCAGTTTAAAAAAAAATATGTGTGCTCCAATCTCTTTCCAACACATAAAGATCTCAGTGACAATGAGCGAACACCGTAGCAGCGGCGAGAATCTTCAATATAATTTAAAGATGGTAGCAAATTGTTGAATTTTATAGTAATCTTTTTAATGAATCTGCCACGGGTAGCGATTTTACAGTCTACTCTTATTTAATTGCAATAAAGCCACATTTAAGCCCACTCCATAGTAGAAGATGACTCAGCTCGTGGTATTGTACCCACCATCACAAAGAGTCAAGCAACATCTGGTTTTTTTTAATAAAGCTCTCTAACATCATCACGAAAGAAAGAGTCGTCAGGAGAATCACCAATTCGGAGTAGAAAGCACAAATTTAATTGCCGGTCTTGCACAATGAACAAGAGTACACACTCGCAGCCTTCTATCAATTAAACAGTAACAGACGCATTAAATGCGGTATGTGGCGCAATACTGATGATGACGTCCTGTTAGTTTACAGAGACACTGGATGTAGCGATCAAGTAGAATTATGTTTGAGCCACTGTTTTCTCCTGGCACGTTTTACACCAACGAGCAGTTTTAGTTTGACTTCTGCAGTGAACAGACCAATGTCAAGTGTGTGCTTCCGTCAGGAAATGTCCTTGTTAAGCACTTCCCAATTTATTGTATCTATGTCACGCGTCTTCAAGTCTCGTCTGCATACGCCATTGGAAGGAGGGAAGAGCCGTTACTCAGTTATTTTGCGAGAATCCAGCACAAGATATCCTTGTAGATCAATCATCCTCAATCCGACACATGTGATCGTCATCTTAGTCTGTGTTGGCAATGGATAGCAGTCTTACTGTACATCTCAGAATATTCGAATACCTCCCTATTCGTTGTTCTGTTAACCCCTTCGCTCCTCTGAGCCGATATTCTGGCTTGCTGCATTTTTAAGACACCTCCAAAACCATAATACATGCAGTGGCGGATCGTGTTCATTTTTGTTGGTGGGGCCAGACAAAAATGTTCGGAAAAATAATGGTTTTAGGTTAGGTTATATTTCAATTTATAAAATAATAAATACACGTTACACATTATTTTTGGTGGGGCCCCAATGACGAGCCGCCACTGAAAACATGTACTAGCTAATTCAGTATACAATACACAATAAATGCGTTCAGATGTTTATTTTTTTTAAAGTACGGAATGAAAGGGTTAATCTAGGAGATCCCGAATATACGTCTTATGCAGCCTATGTGGAATACATTCATCTTTTTCTCTTGTTATGCACACATAGATCACGGCATAGAGTAAGGCGCTCAACATGCTGACTCTGTAACAAACAACCATGGTATTGGTGGTCAGCATTCAGACTCTGTACACACCAACCATGTAATGGTGGTCAGCATTCAGACTTTACACCAACCATGTATTGGTGGTCAGCATTCAGACTCTGTACACACCAACCATGGTATTGGTGGTCAGCATTCAGACTCTGTACACACCAACCATGGTATTGGTGGTCAGTAAACTTGCCCGGAGACTTCGTTTGTACACACCAACCATGGTATTGGTGGTCAGCATTCAGACTCTGTACACACCAACCATGGTAATGGTGGTCAGCATTCAGACTCTGTACACACCAACCATGGTATTGGTGGTCAGCTTTGACTTGAAACCCCATGGTATTGGTGGTCAGCATTCAGATTTCTGTACACACCAACCATGGTATTGGTGGTCAGTATGAACTGTACCATGTAGGTCAGATCAATCTGTACAACCAACCATGGAGTGGTCACATGGAGATGGTCATGCATGGGTCAGCATCCAATTGTACACACCACATGCATTGTGTCAGTATGGGTCAGACATGGATTGGTGTGTCAAACTGTACACAACCATGGTATTGGTGGTAAAGCATATGAAACGGGTGTTAGCAAAATCAACCATCCATTGTGTTGGTGGTCAGCATGGAAGACTACCTGTAGGGCAGCATGACCACATAAGGTGGTGGTGGTCAGCATGTTATTTTTTCACAATCTCTGCGGTAGCACGGCTAAGGTTGTTGAGACCACGCCGATTCTATTGTGTAATTTAGCATAAATTTAGAGATCGTCAGTGATAGCAAAGACGATATCAACGAACCGGTTTACTAACTCCAATTTGTTGCCACAAATGTTTATGCATGGAGGTTCTGTGCCTTATAATAATTCCTCTCGTACCATTATACGTTACATAGGGCCTGCAAGCAATTTCTCCATACCGCCCTATCCTGGGCAACCCGCTCAATCTCCTCCATGGAACTGAGACCGATATTTCCTGTCTCTCTCAGCAAAGTTCGCTTCAGGGTCTCCTTAGGTCGACCTCTCTTTCTTGAACCCTTTGCATCCCACTTCAATGCCTGCTTTGATATTCTTTGATCATTTCTCCTCAAAGTGTGCCCAACATATCTCCATCTTCTCTTTCTTATAACAGTTGTCACTAGTGGTTGACCAGACATGTCTCTGATTTCATCACTTCTCCTGAGTTCGTTCCATTTTATATTCATTATTTTTCGAGACATCTATTTTCAAATGCATTCAACTTGCTTTCTATATCTTTAGTCATTTTCCAACTCTCGCTGGCATATGTTAGGATTGATACAACATTTGAATTGAAAATTCGTAATTTAGTTTTAATACTATATAACTTGCAGTTCCATATTTTATTTAGACTTTTAAAAGCTGATGTTGCTTTGCCAATTCGTATCATAATTTCTTTTTAACATTTCCTGTGCAATCAAAATTGCTACCCAAATAGGTGAACTGCTCTGTTATTTTTATCATTTTAGATTCCAGTGTGATATCTGCATTACTTGCCATAGGTGTCTTCATTATATTTGTTTTTCATAGCTTATCTGCAGTCCAACTTTGATGCTATAGATGACAAGTTGTCTGTTTTTCTTTGCATATCTTGGTTGTTTCTACTTAACAAGGTAATATCATCTGCAAAATCCAAATCTCCTAGTTGACTATTTTCTACCCAATCGATGCCAGTTTCGCCCCTGCAACATTTTCGCATCACCCAGTCAATGGCCACTCCAAACAATAGCGGAGATAGAATACAGCCTTGCTTTACTCCGGTTTCAACCATAAACCAGTCGCTGTGTCCACCATCAGTGCGAACTGCACACTGTGAACCATCATAGAGGCTCTTTATAATGTTTATTATTTTGTCTGGTATTCCATAGCATCTCAGAATATTGCCTTAGACCAATAAATTATATCTTCTTAGACTGATTTGTTATTATTTTATTACTCTCCTGCCGTTAAACGTTACATATGGCCTGCAAATCATTTCTTCATCTCGTTCTATCCTGGGCAACGTGTTCAATCACCTCTATGGAATTAAGTTCAATATTTCTTACCTCTCTCAGTAAAGTTTGTTTCATGGTTTCTCTAAAGATTTTTGAGCTAAGGCTGATAGTGAACTCAAAATCTTAGAGGCCATTGTATTTGAATATCGAAGGCGTAGTTCAGTCCGAAAGCGAGAAGATACCAAAAAGCGTGTGAGCGAGGAAACATATTTACTTGACTCCTCTGTTGATGTTGGAAGTCTCATCTCAGACCATTATGTTGCAACGTGCCCTTCATATAATGATCGAATGACTTGATCAAACACATCTTTTGTAGGCAGCCATGTGCTGTATTTTACTGTGTATGTATTATTTCATTTATGTTTCTGGTGTATCAAATCAGCATATAACTGTACATTTCTTATCTCCCGTATGTCGGACTCGACGACGATGAATAGTCCTGGACAAATGACCTTTGATTTGGTCTAGTAAGACAATTTTGTGGGCTAGCAGTAAGTGTTTAATTGATACCATGGTAAAAATAATAAAAATATATCAAATATCAATAAGAGATGGATAAAATGCAACACAGCATGATTTACCGTTGACTTATGTCATAAAAGATGACAAGTGCACACAACTGACAATAGTTAAGACTTTCAACGCTCTGATTATACAATATCATTTAAAGATCAGATTAGGTGATGTGAGTCATATATCAATCTCATACGTCACTTAACACAGTAGATAAACAAAGTAAAAGTAGATACAGAATACGCAAAACAAGTTGTGTCTGATCAAAGTATGGGTTATTTACAATCGTCAACTTGATGCTGATGACTCAAAATAGAAGAAGAGAGAGAAAGAGAGAGAGAGAGAGAGAGAGAGAGAGAGAGAGAGAGAGAGAGAGAGAAAGTAATCAAATGATTAGGTCTCGGTAGCATACACGAAAACTTAATGTTAATTGTTCGATCGCAAGAAACAAATCCCAGCAAGAACAAGTGAACACTTTTCTGACTGTATTTTAGTTGGTTATTTTTAAATGTAACTTCATGAAATGCACAGTGGTTTCGTATATTAAAGATAATTGCCCCTATCAATCTGCATTTTTTAGTAGAATGTTACCACTTAAGCAGAATTTTTCCCTAATTAAGCAGAATTTTGCCAAATTAAGCAGCATTTTATCCCAAATAAGCAGCATTTTCTGGTCAAATAAAGCAGCCTATTGACAATCAAACAGCATTTTGCCCCAATTAAGCAGCATTTTGCCAATCAACGAGCATTTAGTCCCATAAGAGCATTTTCGACCCCAATTAAGCTATGAAAACTGAATATTTATTCTGCTGGTTTTGTTCTTGAAGGTTCGTTCCTAATTACCGATACCCCGTTTAGAAGTGATCTATTTTATCTTATCTGATTATACTGCTGTCGAAGTGATACTTGCTGCTGGTTCCTATGACTCACTTGTTAAGGATACTCCGTATGTGGTCTCGTTAGTAAAGGAGCCCGTTCTCATACTATGAGGTATATTGAGGAATACGGTGTTTGGTCCGTATTTCTCATTGACCATCGAGCACACGATGGGGGGGTGATGTGATCAACATCACGTCAGTCAAGACTTTCCATCGCATCTCTTGTACCTTATTGTGGCTGTAGCGATCTGAGAAATTACAGTAGGAAAAATATTTCAAGGCTCACTGTTCAATTGAACACAAACCCCGCAAATAAGAAGCAAGAGAACTAACCACTATATTATTGCGCCTTTCTGACAACTTCAAGTTCTTTAAAATGCACTTTTTTTGTGTTCGGCTGCTATGAATTAAGATAATACTACGGCACTTCTGAGCGATTTTTGCGTGAAGGTTTGCTTTCCTTATTACCAGAAAAGATCACCAAAAAAGGATCAGGGTTTCATGTAGTCCAACCGCGTACAGTGTACAAACCGAGAACTTTTGACGCAAGCTAGCCTCCAACGGCAGTCAGTAAAGACGATAATATAAAGATGGAGGTGGTTAGGACATGTATGTCGTATGCCAGTGGGGGTATGGCTAGGACAGCTCTCAGATGGACAGCGGATAGGAAGAGAAGGCTGGACGTTCAAAGGAAACATGGAGAAGAACGGTGGAGAGAGTTGAAGGAGTGTGGCCTGACGTGGGAGACGGTTGGTAGAAAGGCAACAAAACGGTAACAGTGGAAGTCTCTTGTGGAAGCTTTATGTGTCAAACGGGACACGAAGAGGATATAGAATAGCCTCCAACTCCTGAATTTCCACAACAAGTGGCTACTTGTGTTGCTTGCTATCAACTTGGCTATCAGAGACGCCCAAATGTATACGACTACTAACTTTTACTACTAAATGTTACTTATCTCATCTGTAATTTTGATCTCCTTAAATGTTTCTGAATTAGTCATAACTCATATAAGATATGAGCACAGATAGTAAGACTATATGTCTTTCTTCATGGGCTAACAAGTTGCGAGTTAACTCTTAGTATACGCATACTAGAGAGCCCAATAACATAGTGAATATTGCTTTGTAAGCTAGAAGTATAGGGTTCAATTTCACAATTAAACCAGGTTTCTCAGATCAAACAAGCCCAAATTTGATACCGTAGAAACACTAGGAAGTAAAAATAAATTCGTGTTTATTGTTTTGGATTGTGATGTGGTTTGTGGAAAAAAGTTGTACTGTCTGAAAGGTTTGTCATGTGGCTTGTCCTATTGTAGACATTAAAACCTGTGTACTCAAAGATATCACGATGGCCTGGAGAGAACAATATTAGAGGGCAGGGTCCAGGAAGCAGAGGCAGACCAAGAAGAAGATGGCTAGAAGATATTAAAGAAACCATGAATATGACTATCGACGAAGTGGGTGAACTAGCAAGAGACAGAGTGAATTTCAGATGTGCTGCAAAGAGAGCAACGTCCTATAAAGGATACGCCCCTTGATGATGACTCAAAGATATGTTCTTCTTCTTCGAACGTTCCATATCGACTACTTGTTAAACCACTCTTTGTGATGTGTATGTGATCTGAGCATAAGAACGAGTATACGTTGTGCCAATTATGCGCCTACAACTACACATCCGATTTCTGCGACGCTTTTCATTTACATTTATAGTCATCATTGTGAATTCTGAATACAAAATAATTTCCCTGGAGCCCCAAATGTTAGCGTTCATTTCCCAAACACGATTTGTTGAAAAGTGAAAATTAAAACGTTGTGTTAAAGTATAGTTGAAATTTGGTATAAACTTCACGGCTGGATGTTATCACCATACACACAGATAAGGGAGTATGTCATGCTGAGTTCTGAGAGCACATCATGCAGAAACAACATGCACTAGAGTTCTTTCTACAGGCTACCAATATGAGTAAATATTACCCTCAACATTACCACAAACGTAAAATAGTTGTTATCAACATTATCAAAATTATAGAAGAAATAATCAAACTATGTGCAATAAAATAAACAAAATAGTTGTCACCATTTTACGAAGGAAAGCAATTGACAAAATCAACATTTCAACAAACAGGTTTCTGATTGATTGAGAGGATCATCATCATTGCACTTCGGTGAGCAACCATGTGTACATCAATGTCTTTCTTACACAGGAAGATCGCAGCTGCAGTGCATGAACTACGTAGCACCGGCGAGGATCACCATGTCATTTTGCAGATGGTGAATTTTTTTCCTGGCAACGGTTTTCCGGTCTGCTCTTCTTGATTTTGAATGTGTTATTTTACGTGCTCAAACTAAACACGGGAGCTACGTTTTATCGTCCGTCTAAGATAGGACTAGAAACTCGATCTCACCTACACTTAGATCAGGGATCTCTGGGAAAATATCCAGATGACTCCACGAGGGAGCGAACCTGGTACCTTTGGCACGAGAGACGAGCACCTAGCCTCTACGCTACACTGACCCCTTAAACAGGTTTATATTAAGCACAAGCGACATACAAAAAGTCCACACAAAACTAGTGTTAGGATAAATAAATAAATTCTTCTATTCCACCTTGAATTTGTGTGTGTAAATAAGCACTAAAACAAGATGTGCATATGTATCTACTACTACTACTACTACTGCTAAAACTTTCTGTTTCCTGGGAAGCATAGGCCAGCAACTGTACTTCTCCACCTAATTCTATTATGGGAAGTCTACTTCAGAAATTCAGTTCTGACCTACTCTTCTATTATTCTGTGCCATATATTTTTGGGGAATCCCTAACCTTCTCTTGTGCTGTGGGTTCTAGTTAAGTGAATGTCTGGTTATATTAACTAATTGTTTTCTGAGAGTCTGTCAAATAAATCGTCACTTTCTCTCATTTATTTCCAGATGTATTGGTTTCTGTTTTGTTCTCTTTCACAAATTTATATTTGTTAACACTTCTAGTCATATTCAATTGACTATGTAGTGTGAACATCTGTTGTTGAATGTATCCAGCTTGAATGTGATACTATTGATCATATGTCATGAATCAGATCCATACAGCAGGGCAGCTTTTATATTTCTATTGAACAGTCTTAAACTTATTTCCCACAGAGTAGTAGACTGTAGATATCTGTTCCGGGCAGAGTAAGTTAAAATCAAGTCTGGCTTTGAGAACCCTAGTAATGACATCTAGCTGTGTTTGTCCATCTTTGTTAATATAACTGACTAAATATGGAAAACTGTATATAGTTCTTCAATTGTTTAGTCATCAACCATAATGGATATATTTTGTCTGTTCCTCTTCTTCTTCTTTGAATGCTTCCTATGACTGCTTGTTAAACCACTGTGTGATTTGCATGTGATCTGAGCCTAAGAGCGATTGTAAACAGCAATGATGACAGTTGACGATGAACACACACATTTTGTATGATTAGTGAAAAATACACACACACATAAATGTCATGTATGATTATTGAATAAGAAACACACACATGCACACTTGGTGTATGATTAGTAAACAATACACACACACACATATATCATGTATGATTATTGAACAATATATATACACACACACTTGATGTAAAATTAGTGAGAACAACACACACACACACAAATAACATGTGTGATTAGTGAACATTACACACACACATATTCTCTATGATTTGTGAACAATACGCACACTCCCAAAAGTCTTGTATGATTAACAAGTAATAGACATATCCACAAAATGTCTTGTAGGATTAGTGAAAAGGGATTATAAAATGTATCCAACTAATTACAAAATGAGCTAGTACAAAGGTAAAATAACCGATCAGAACATGCTTATATCTTCAAGAGGTTTAATCGTATAATCACACCCCATGCAATTTCATAGAAATTCATGTACCTGTATAACTGTTTTGGGGCCATTCTGTAAAAATAATCCCATCAAAATGTTATAATTGTATGTAATTGTGTAATTAACTGCATGAATAACAATTGCATGATAAATTAATTGACAGTCTGTTCATAATTAGTAAAAGTTGAGCAGCCTCAAGAACAGCAGTTAGGGTACTTTGTTTTAATTGTTAGAGCAGTCTGAGACAAGTAATATCATGATAAATCATCAAGACATTCTAGATATTACTATGCAAAAATATTCATACTTTTGAAATGTGTATGTAAGCATTCAGACCACAGAAATGTACAAATAAAGAAGTTCTGGATAAGAACTAATATATGGGACGAATGCAATAAAACTATGTAGCATAGGCGAAACACATAAAAACAAAGTAATATAGTTTTACAAAGCATAAAAACAAGTTGAACTGTAGGTAATTTGGTACACGGATTGAAAGATATCAAAAATAGACAAACCAAATATTACAGACGCATAAAATCTTCTCCCCATACTTATTTATCATATAATCCAAAGCGCCAGTTTGACAAAACCACAAATATTTGTATCCATTCACAATTGGTGGAAATAGATTTCCGAACTCGGATGACACAGTTCTTTTTTTTCAAATAGTGTCAAGAACAATTAATCTTTTCTGCTAAAACATTGTAAAAAAACAAAATCTTTTGCTGAATTAAAAAAACTAAGATCATGTCTGCAGATAAAACAAGATATCAACCCAAAATTATCATAAATAAATAATGAAAATACTAAAAATGTTGAATATCTTGGTTCCCTAATTAACAATGGAGATTGTACAAAAGAAATTGTGTCCATAGTAATTAAGTATTTAAATAACATGAAGAACCTATATCATTCTAGTGAAGCGGGTCGTCAATATCAAAGATGACCATGTGCTGTTAAAATTTAGGGGTACACAGCCAGCTTGATAAAAAATTATTGGCGTGCAAACAGTATGCAGCTGGACTACAGGGAACTCTGATCCTTTACTTAGTGATCTAAATTACAAGTACATTTGAAGCTTGAGTAAGACTTGTCTGAATGGCGAAGGACAATGGTTATAATGAAAGCAAGCCTTCCCGCAACAATTAGTCAGAGACGCTATAGTAGATGCTATGACTATTCTGAACTCATAGAGGAAAATCCTAACAAGGAAACAATTGCTAGTGAACAAAAGTAAAACTGCTGAGAATACGAAAGAAGAAAATAAAATACTTTGAAACAAATAGTCACAGACAAATTATTAAAACAATCTGGAAATAGAATAGGAAAATACAGACATCCTACAATACCTGAACATCAAGGAATATCCACTCATAAACAATATATCTTATCTCAGAAATTGAAATATTTTGGATACATTAAAAGTCATCCTGATTTAGAGAGAGCATGCTAGCAATAATCTTCTTCTTCTTTGCGTTTGTTTTTTACGACCATTTTAACCACTCTTTGTGATGTTTGATCTTTGTCAAGAACGTGTATATGTTGTACATTGGTTTGGTAGGCCCCTAAACTCATAGACTTCTACACGTTTAGGACACATGCATCTGATTTCAGCCAAACTTCCTTAGTCGTCTCTTACGACTTGCGTGGCAGGTAACAGTGGTTCTATTCTTTATACCCCGAAATTGGGCCCCGGTTAACAACTCGGGTGGCTAGCAATAATGAAAGACATGAAGATGAAAATCCTAGAAGATTAGAAAGGGGACAACCAAGACAACGGTGACAATAAGACATTATGGAAATCTTGAACAAGCTGATATAAGAACCAAGAGAACTGGCTAGAGATCAAATTTTAAAAGACAGGCTGTGATTAGAGTGATGTTCATGCAAATGACATGCTAAATGAAGAGAGAATTACACCTCAAAATGGCAAGAGGAAGGATGACTTATAAATATGAAGAAAACGTTAAGAGATCAGAAAAGAAAAATGTAACAGAAACTGTTGATCTATTACAACTGAACTATAATGTGGAGACTGTATCTGATCTTATCTGAATTAGTCAAGTGTTGGAAAATTTATCAACTACTTTAAAACATAATTTCAATTAAAGTCTTAGAATCTCAAGCAATTAAACTGAAGATAGTAAAAAAACTAAATGAACAACTTAGCCCAAATTTTAGGAACTAATAGAATTTATTGTTGTTGGCTGGGGATGCCCCTGTACTAGCTGCTATGTAATCTTATGAAAAAACCATTATGTGAAATGACTGAAATTATTGAATGTATGTTATAAGGTAAACAATGTGGGTTTGATGCTTCAAAAGTTCAATAATAGGTAGTAGAATAAGTTAACATACAAATCATATGTACCGAACATTAGGTTTCTATCTTCTATTTATGTTAGCAATATAGTCAGTTAAATAGAACACAAGGTATCCAGAACAGAACAAACAGTATGTTAGTTGTACTTATGGGAATATTTTTACTTCAGTAATTAAGTAATTACTAAGTTCCTATATAATGTAATATATAATAATTGTTGAGATTTTTTTTTAAAAACAGGTGATCTCAAGGATTGCAACTGAAAAGGGATCAGGTGTCACTATCAGTAATGACTAAGGCGTTTTGCAAAACCATTCTCAATAGAATCAATCAAAGAAGCAGTGGACCAGAGAGAAGAACAGGCAGGTTTTAGTACTGCAGCATACAAAAACATTCTCAACTTTTCCATAGTATCAGAAGTTGAACTGTAGATAAGCTATGAAAAGAAAAATATAATGATGACACCTATGGCAAGTAACGCAGATATTGAGCTGGAATAAAAATGATAAAAACAATTCACCTATTTGGGTAGCAATTTTGACTGCATATGGAAGATACAAAAAAAAATATGCTATGAATTGTCAACATCAGCTATTAAAATCCTAAATTCTTTGACTTGGGGGTCTAAATTACATGCACCTCTGAAGTTGGATTAAGGCTCGCCTGAATGGCCAGGGACATTGGTGATATGGAAAGCAAGTTTTCATGCAAAGATCAGTTAGAAATAGATGTGCCCTAATATGTGTCAGGACAATGCCTGAATTCATTGGCAGGCTGTATCATATAACAGAACGAAAGTAATACAATAATGAATAATGTAAAGTGATATTCTCATATTCTGATTTTAAAACTAGTACAAATAAACTATTGTTGATGTTTTGTTCTTTTATTTTTTATATAAGGTAAAAGGGCCAATAGTCATTATGTAAAACGTTACACTTACGTAATATAATAATTAATAATAAGACAATAATATGACTTGACCGTTGTTACTTATGTCGATGCGTATCCAGTATCCACTACTATCATAATCATATCAGTTATTTTATTATCATCATGTAACAAATTAACGTTACAATGACAACATCATGAGTACAGTCGCCTACTTTAAAATGTACATACCCAGAAAGACTCCCTGAACATTGTCACCTCGAAGTCCAGCAATCGTTAATAACTTTAAATGCATATGTCTTCATCAAATGCACAAGCAGACTGTATGACTCCAAATACTATTATACATTTATCTACTGTTGTGAGGATGAGCATAACAAGCAGGAAGTTTTTTAGGAAGTTTTTGCTTTTCGTTGTTTCAACAACCTAGAGAGTTAATGTCTGTGACGTTCTATTGTTTTACAATTATTATCTTGTTTCTCCGCCAGCTCGCGGAGTTACTTCTTCTTATCTTTGATTTTTTATGGCCAGTAAGTCCTAATATAACAAGGAAATAAAGAGGCTAGAATCTTCTTTCTTTCCTCTTTCTTTCCTCTTTTGTTGTCACATCACACTGTTAACGGGTTGTTGCCTAGTGTCGTGGTTTTATGCTTTTGTCTTGAGCTTCTCTAGTAGCTTGGGTTATGTTGTTATATTATGTGATAGACGTCATGGCACATTGGGCATTCCCATTCGTGCTCTCTCCCCCGCTGCAGCAACCATACCAACGTCCATTCGCTCACCGTACAAATGAGAGGTTGTTCTAGTATACCTTCTCTTTCTCTACCACAAAGACGACACTGTCTGGCTTGGGTAATATATATTTGTGCTTTTTGACAGGATTCTGCGATGTCACATTCCATATTTTCCGTGGTTTACCTCTCGCCTTTTTTCCTGATGTCCCGTTGTAGAAGACTGTATACAGTGGAGTTTGATTGTTTTCTTGTTGTTAAGTGGTACAACCACTTCATTCTGTTTCTCAACATAATTCAAGCGGTGTCAAAGGCGCATAGGGACAACACCACGCCAGGATTAGTGAGCTAGCACTAATCAAGATCCTACCCCACCTCCACGTTGTGATCATGGTAACAGGCAACCGATACTGTCTGGCTAAGCGGGTAAGGATCCAGGGAGGGCTACTCTAGGATAAGTAGTGTTGCAGACGTAGTCATGTTGGATGAGATCCGCTCGCAACGCAGACGAGTGGAATCCCAGAGTGACTATTAATGCACGTCTCTCCCGGCCGAAGGAAAAAGCTAAACGGATAAACATGAATGGATGAGGGGTGCATCCAGAGATGAGATGTAGGCCCGCGTGGAGCAAAGCTTGGGCCCGAGATGAGTTGCACGTGGACCCATATAGGACGAAACTCAGAGCCCTGAATAGAGGGCCCGGGTTGGGCTGTGTCCGGACAAGCTAGAGGCATTGTGAATGTATGCACGGTGAGAACCAATAGAAACGTAAGAAACAGTAGTGTACGAGTCGTCTGTGAAGGAATCCCAACTCCCCGGAGTAAAGGGTCGCAAGCAAATTGCCAGCTGTGGGGCAAGAATCAATAAGAAGGATGCGTAACGAATCAAAAGTCTCGGCAAGTGTCTCTGAAAATGCTGTAACGTATCGTGTCGACACACGGGAAGATTGCGGTAAACTCTGTATCAAAGGCTAAGCGCAGATACATGTACTGGGTAAGGTTGACAAAGCGCAAATTCTAAATTCGCGTTTTAGTGCCTAACGAAACTGCCCTGCCTGAGACAACTGGGCAAGGTACTGTTGCATTAACAACTAACATCCCCGGAAGAACTGAGGTGTGTGATGCCTAACGAGACTGCCCTCCTGGGACAACAGGGCAATGTACTGTTGCATTTACAACTAACATCCCCGGAAGAACTGAGGTGGGTGATGTTGGCGAGCGCAAAATTTCAGTTGCGTTGCTAGCGCCGATTGAAACGACCCTCTAGAATATCTGTGCACAGCCCCAGTCCAGCGTTTCCCGGGGACAGGGAAAATGCAGAGTAAAACCTTCCAAATTACCAAGTACTGACACGCACCACGAAACGGCTGAGAATACTCCTACTCAGGAACAAACTCACCATGGATAGAAAAGTAAGGCCGATAATGCAAAGGCTTGACTAGTACAAACTCAAACATTGGCTAAAGGCAATACTTTCCGGGAAACCGATCATCCTACACAGAGTAAGAGGACATCCAAACACTATGGCTCAGATCATATAAAGGCTAAGCATACCGCCAACATATGATCGTTTGTATGACAAGAACATGCGTCTCCAATGACAGAATGTTCCTAATCCGGAACGACCTTATATAGTTAGAAAGAGCGCATATTGTAGACATACTCTTTGGCGAAGATCATAAAGCCCAAATATAGGACGAAAAATGATCGTAAACGAGCAAAGAATACAAGAAAGGTGACAGTTCCAGTGACTTGCCCTAGAAGGGTCGAGAATGCTCCTAAGCCGGAGCGACCTCACCCACAAGGCGCAAAGTAAATAATGCTCTTTGACGTAGATCCACGCCCAAATTTACGGCACTAAAAGATCACTAAAGAGTGTTTATCATACGATGCGTACGGAACGACCTCACCAATGGCAGGAAATCCGATAGAGAAGTCGCACGTCACTAATTAACTCTGTCCGTAAAAGTACCAATGGTACGAGGACTCAATGCAAGAGTTACACTGACAACATGTTTCCTGTATCGATCACAGGATCTAAGCTTCAAGTACATCCGAAGTCGGCGAGGCTGTCCGCATTGTTGAGGGACGCCTGTAAAAGGGTAATTTTAGGTAGAATGTCCTCATATAAAAACAAAGTTAAAACAGATTGGGGAATTACCCGTATTTCTGCCATACTATTTTATTCTAAGTTATAATATTTTTTTTTAAGTATGTTAATATCGGAATATATATTTTTATTCTACTAACAAATTTCATTTTGGAGGCACCTTTTCACTATATTTACCAATTGTACTTGGTTTGACTGCTATACATCATCAAATAGTTTGTCATGAGAAGAACTTACCCACCCAAATAGTCCTCCGGAATTTCTCTCTCTCATATGGCAGATGTCCTGCCTCTGCAGCCGTCATGTTCAAACCATCAGTTGCATCCTGAATCCATCTTCTCCTTGGTCTTCCTTTTCTTCTCTTTACCGGTATGCCTCCTTCCATAATGGTCTTCTCCAGCCCTTCATGTCTTTTTATATGTCCAAAATATCTCAATTTTCTCTTTCTTATTTGTAGCATCAGTCAGTTTTCTTTGATTTTGAGTTATCTCTGGATAGATCTATTTGTTCTCTTCACTGTCCACGAAAGCAAGTTTGTAACTGTGACAGCTTCTGAGTTTGCGTCTCTTGTTTCAAGCTCATCCGGGGCTTTCTCTTCAAAAAATTCTGCAGCTTTGCGTAATGTTGTTTTCCATATAACTCGGTCATCACTATCGTAATTATAAAACTGATTGAATGTGCGTCATCGGACAAATTTTGACAACGCCAAACTCTGGAATGATTCAATTTTGACAGCTTATTCCTGCCGAAATGTATGGTCAACGAGACCATTTTGAACTCGCAATGTGTTTTCTTTATTGAGTTAGCTGTTCTTTGAACCGTTTGCCTATACGTGTCTCCAATATGATAGTGCTTAGTATATTTCCCTTGTATTTTTCCAGGATAGCTGCGTATCCATTTGTAGGTTCTTTGAAATCTTCTTTCTTTGCTAGCTTAGCTAGGCATTCATGTTACCTGACTGGTGATATCTCCTTTACAGACGTTGCTAGTAGTTTCTTTAGCATCTCTGTTGATGTTATCCGCTAGGATGTCTGGTCTTGCTGCCTTATCTTCTTCCAAAACTTGACATTTCACAGATAACTTGTAGAACATGTTATATCCATGTATGTCTTGTGGTGCTGGTCTATGAACAAGTTCGGAGAACTATTCTGTCACTGTCTATCTCTTCATTTGATCTTGTCACGACGTACACGATGTTTTAGTTACATTTTCGGAGTTATTTCCTCTGTTTATCTTGCGAACTCGATCGGTACGATGGATGTCTGTCGGCAGTTTTATACCACCGCAAAATCTTGTTGCTGCTAATGTACAAACTTGTGAAATTCTTCTTCTTCTTCGATCGTTCTAGGCCTGTTTTAATCATTCTCATTGTGATATATAAACAGCCAAACGTCCGAACGTAATGTACGTGCACCAGCCTTCAGCACCTATTGGAGCCCAGTTGCTTATCCTTCGGTGGGGTGTTCGTTTTCAGCCAGCTTTTGATTTACTAGGGTGAGCTTTCCCTAGGGTACGATCAGCTTTGCCGTATTTTTGGGCTTTGTGATCTACGCCGGGACAGTGAGTTACGCTGTTCATGCCCGTTCTGACTGAGAAATATTTCTCGGGGCTTGTAAGCTTATCCTCGGACGGCGTCTTACTCGTATAAGACACCGTGTAAAGTATCGGCCTTCGCCAATGTTCAGACCCGGACTTCCTGTCAGGTCCGTACATTGTCGGCCTTGCTTTACCGTACATTTTGAGTCTGATCCGGAGAAGGAACATTCTCAGCCTTTTCTAGACGCGCATTGGTACGTGGCAATTTGCAATTAACGTCGAAAGCACTGGCATGGGGCCGAGTACAAACAATGTAGAGGGTCGTTTCAGTCGGCGCTATCAGCGTAACTGTGGATTTTCGCTCGCCGCCATCACCCGCCCCAGTTATTCCGGGGATGTTAGTTACGACTGCAATCGAACATTGCCCGGTTGCCCCATGGCTGGCATTCCCGTTAGGAATCACCAACCTCAGTTCTTCCGGGGATGTTAATTTTTAGTCGCACAGTACCTTGCACGGTTTTCCCAGGGCGGGTAGTTACGTTATGCACTAAACGCAACTTGTTCTTTTGCGCTCGGCAAACCTTGCCCAGTACATGTGTCTGCACCAGGCTACCAATGCTAGGTCAGCTGCAATCTTCTCTCGCACCAACACGAGGGTAGACTTTTATTCGTTACGGTCCTGTCTTATTTATTCTTGCCGACGGGCTGGCAATGTTTGCCCCCTCCTCAGTGCTTCGAGCTTCGCCCTACGTGGGCATACGTTTGGTCACTGGATGCACCTCTCATCCATGTCTGAGACGTTTCGTTGCTGTTTCTTTGCGTTCAGGGACTTGGGCAATATCTTGTTGGACATCGGTCAGGAGATTAGTGCATTTTGTTTGTATGTATCTTTATCGTGTTTCCGTACTTGCACTGCTACCACTACCAGTAGTTTTCTCTCCCCGATCCCTGCCCCTCTTAGCCAGACCGGAACCATAGTCTGTTTCCAGGGTCACCGCGTGGAGGTTAGGAGCAGGGTCTTGGTTAGCGCGCCTCCTCGCTAACCCTGGCTCATGTTACCACCATGACCTCATGAGCCTTTGACCCCTAAACTTGTGAAATGAATGGCTATACATAAAAATTTACCAAACAGACACCTATATAATTGTGTGCAGTTTCGCTTCATAACATTATATAATTGTGCGTCAAGTTTGGACTGCTTGTGTGTTACTAGTTTTGAGTTTTCCATTTTTGTCTTTGAACCAAGGCAATTTTATGATTGTATTTTCCTGTTAGCTTCTTAATGTTTTTATACAAGTTCCTTGTATTTCATGTGGCAGCTACCTATTCTGTCAGTTCATCTACACATTCCGATTGTCTCTTCTGATGTTTCTCATGACTTTGCTTCTACAAATGCATTATGAGACTTGTCTTTTGAACTTCCAGTTTAGCTTTTGTTCACATCTTCCTTCTTGTTCGGCCTTTAATTAATTTATGATTTCTGGTTTTATTCATTCTTTGTGATAATTTCTTTTTATCCTAGAATTTCTCAAACGCCTCCTTGCAGGTGTATTTTAAAAATATGTTGCCTGTGTTTGTTTCATCTAATAACTGTTCGAGCACCTGGCACTTATTTGAGATTGCTACTGCAAATTGTCCCTTTCTTTCTTGATTTTTAAGATATCTCACCTTAAATTGTTACTTATAGCTCTGAATATTTTCAAATTATTTTTACTTTAACAGATAGTGGTCTGATGCCACTTCTGCATACTCTCACATCCTGTAGTGATGACAGAAACCTCTTGTTTCAGTTTGGAATATCTTCATTGCACTCTGTACATGTCCATATGTGCTCCAATCTTGCGCTTAATATCTCCAAGTGTCCAGCAACTGAGCATACCAGTTCAATTTTGATTGATGAGCTACTCATATACCTGTTCTGCTCTGGCCCCTCTCAATCTTCAATCCCAGCTCTTGCAATCTAGCAGTTGACGTGGATTGGTTTAAATAAAATTCTCTTTGTGGCCACACTATGAGAGCGTTCAGAATGTCAGCTCTATACATTGGCTGGCCCCCCTGATATGGTAGCAGAGCCAGGCAGCCTGCCTGCTCTCTCATTGTCATCAATACCCTCTTGTTTATACATATATGGTCAATCTAGTTTTCTGTTCTATGATCAAGTGATACCCATATTGCCTTGTGTACTCCTTAATATGGGAAACATGCTTTCTCTTTTAAAGAATTTGTTTAAAGTGCAGGAGTCCATTGTGATTCATAGTAGCTGTTTATCAATTATCTCTTCAAAGCTATTGACATCTGATCCTGTCTTTGCACTTATGTTTCCCATTAAAATTATGGCTTTTCCTTTTATCCATAGAGTATTGTAATGTTTATCAATTATCTCTTCAAAGCTATTGACATCTGATCCTGTCTTTGCACTTATGTTTCCCATTAAAATTATGGCTTTTCCTTTTATCCATGGAGTATTGTAATAAAGTAAAATTCTGCTCTCACAGTCCTTCTTTGCACTCGTATGAAAAGTTTCTTATATCTAAAAAGCATAATGGAGAATGAGTTGTAAGACAAGTTCAGAAATAATTATAAATGATGGAGAGCTCACTCAATATGAGACTTTATAAACAAAAAATAACTACATGAAAAGTTAATAATCAGATATTATATTGAATGATGTCTCTCCACTCTCTCATGTCAATCCATAAAACAAAATTGTTTCTGACTTTTGTCATGTGTTCGCATGACTGCAGTATTTGTCTTTCTTCACAGTTAACAGTAAATCTACATATAGACCAAATGAATTGATGAGCTTCCTGGTTGGGTACATGATTTTAAAATGGAAGAATTACTGGCCCACACTCTAGCTAACCTGTATTGTCAAGAATCTCATTCTGATCTACTACTATACATATAGACAAGTGTTTTGAACTCAGATAACAATGTTAAATCATCTTCAGGACTGTTTATTCATGCGCAAGATCTCCAAAATCCATTTCCAACATTATAATTAGAAGAAACATGCAAAATCCAATAAATATTCAACATAGAAATTACACGAGACATGCATATTTGTTTGTCTATATATAAACTGAAGATTGCCAAAAAAACACACACTTTTTCTGCATTATTATTGCTTGTCAAGAATCACACACAGGGATCACAGCAGGGACATGTCAATACTCTCAGAAACTTGCTTCTCCAACTCAGCCTGAAGAGATGGTATAAGTACAGTAAACTAGTTGACATTTCATGTAAAGGTATTTTGTCAAAACTAAAAGATAACAGTTCCAACAACTTCATTTTTAATAACAAGACTAAAGAGTTAAAATAAAAGCAAACATTTTTAATGTGAATAAAATTTGAACTTATTATGTAATGTATAACAGTACACAAGGAATATAATAAAATAATGTGATTAAATATTCACTAAGAATTACTATTTATAGACATACTAACCAGTTCTTTCTTTTGTTGCTCTATTTTTATTTTCACTTCAGTCATGTCCTGTAAGAGTAGGAAAAAATAAGTTAACTCTACAAGAATCTTAGTGGCAAAATAAATTCCAGTCAACACAGCTATAAATGATTCTCTGAGCTTGCTAAGTTACTACTATGAAACTATGTTGTTACCAGTGAAAAAATGAGTAGCTACTATAGCTCTCCATCAAAAACCCTCCATATCCATGAGGTTTTTGACAGGTCTGACCTCCTCTTGTACTGTGTTCACTGTATTCTTCGGCTTTCCCACCTTTTTTTTTCAACTGTAGGTACAAGTCAAGCACATATTTGATTATGTTGTGCTGGTGTTTTCAGAATGTTCAATTCCCCCATTTTAACCTCTAGCTGTATTGGTAATGAGGAATTATGGAGAACAAGACAGAATCCAGTGAACCAAGAGGTTAAAAAAAAGACGCTGGCGATGGATAGGACATACTTTGTGAATACCTGAGGGGAATATAACAAGCAGGATCCTTTCCTGGAACCCACATGGACAGCGAAAAAGGGAGGCCGAGAAATACATGGAGACGGATTTGGAGGCAGAGATCAACAATATAAAGAAGAGCTGGCGGGAGCTTCAGGAGATGGGAAGACTTGGCATGAGTTGGTAGAGTGCATATGCCCCAATCTGCGTTAAAAAGGCCGATAGAGAGAGAGAGCTGTATTGGTTTCTGTCTTGTTCTCTTACACAAGTCTGTATTTGTTATAACTTTTTTTTCATCTGTTAATGAAAGAAAATAATAAAGGAAGAGAACTGGTTACTCTCAAACACTTAGTACTATGAAGTCTCTTGACATTTTCTATATGACATTTTATCTACCTTTGACTATCTACAAATTAACGCATAAAAGAAAGGAAGGTATACTCAGGGAAGGAGACTGAGAATTGAATCGAAAAGGTTTTTATCTTCAATTCATATTTTTCTGAGTGTACTATTGTTAATGATGATTTGTGTATATTTGCTGTAGTACACCAAATGATAATAGTTATGCACGTTACCAGTCAACAGTGGTAAATTTTTTACCATTACAACGTTCACTGAAAGTTAGAACTGTACAGATTTTTAAAGAAATACTTACAGGAGGCAAACTGGAGTATGCCTTAAGTTCTGCACTCATTGGTACCAGTTTGTCTTGTACAGACTTCAGCATCTATAACAATATGAAAAAACATATTGAAACAAGAGACCTTACATTTTTACTATCTTTACCTCTACTAAATCTTCTTGTTCCTGGTGGTACATAGGCTGCAACTGTCACTTTACACCAATTTCTGTTATGGGTTCTGTCCATGGCACTTTTCCTTTTTTGTTTGTTTGCTAGAGTGTAGTATCCCATTCTTTCTTTCCCAATAAGAGGCCAAAACATTCACAAGAGGGGTAGTGACAACTTCGATAACTATTAAAATTTTTTATATCATTATATGTGGGCGTGTGTGGCTTGGCTGTAGTGATCTCGATCACAACCTAATAAGAGTACCTGTTTCAAACACTGCGGTAGGCAGTTCGGAAGGATTTGTCCGGATGGATTTTTACAAACAGTAAAAATATACCTCACTGTTCAAAAAACAATTGCAAAGTCATGAACTTATAAGTAGTCCCTAGAAAATTACCAACTCGTTTACTACGTTGAATGGTGAGGTACTGTAAAGGATATGCCACGATTTTCATATCATTATGTGGATAACTAATATTATTAACAATTAACATTATTCAACATATATTAGAATTTTCTGCTATTAACATCTTGGCTGTTATAAAATCATAGACAATAATTTCTTATAAGCTATAGCAGCTACCACTGGTATAGATACCTCATATTTCTTCACTAAATTTTCGTGAAAGATAGATTCATTAGCCTTTGTTTCTGTTAGCTGCATCTGCATGGAAATGAAAAATAAATAACATTAAATTTGATCTGCTAGGAACATACAGACCTGGTTTAGAGAAGTGAATTATCTTGCTTAATATGGGCAATTCAAAAGTCACTATCATTGCACACATTCTAACCCATACATCACATGCCACTAATCAAACTACAACTACCACCATCTTTCAACTCTCAAACATATCAGGCTGATTTCATCAGTTTCATGATCAATGTTCAAAGTTACTTTTCATAGAGAGTTACCATTTATTGTCTTCTTCGAATGCGCCATATCGACCACTTGTTAACCACTGTGTGTGATTTGTATGTAATCTGAGCCTAAGAGCAATTGTACATTGTGCCAGCACATTCGATTTTTGTGATGCTTTTTATTTTCCGCAATTCTACATCAGTTGCCTCTTCGACATGCCTTGTAGGTCACAGTGGTACTATTCTTTGCTTCCCTTGCAGGCCACGACACCACATGGGCGACCATTTATTGTCAACTTTAAATATAGCAGAAAATATTAATCATATCAGATAAATTACTCTTACAATCATTCAAGAGACATAACTCTCATTGAAATTAGTATTCAACAATCATCATCATCAAATAGCTTGTTCTGAGCAGAACTTTGCCACCTTAACAGTCCTTCGGAATTTCTCTCTCTCATAGGCCAGATGTCCTAAGTCATCAGGTACATAAAATTTCACAAAGATCAGGGAGTATAGATAAAGACATGTACGTATGTTACATAAGCTATGAAAAATAAATAAGAAAAATGACAACACTCGACCATAGGTTTTTATCAAGAAAACTTATATGAAACACGAACACAAAATGAACTAATACATAAATCTAAAGTAACTATGGAATGATCTGACCTTATTCCTGGGTAGTCTCGTAAATAAATTAGAGTTAAAAGGTCAATGAAGCCTCGGGGGATAAACCATTACAGTTGTCAGACTATGAACACTCGTTAAGTAAACCCATAGTCTGTCTATGAACACTCATGTGAATGAACCTACAGTCATCAGTCTTTAAACACTCAAAGCCATGTCAATTTGCTCAGACTACTATACAATTTGCCCTGACCACTACATAATGTGTTCAGATCACTATACAATTTGTCCGTACCACTCTATGTTCAGACAATGTGTGCAGATCTTCTTCTTTGCGTTCGTCCTTACGACCAATTTTAATCACTCTTTGAGATATGTTTGATCTTTGCTAAGAACGTGTATACGTTGCACATTGGTTTGGTAGGCCCCTAAACACATAGACTTCTACACGTTTAGGACACGTGCATCCGATTTCAGCCAAACCTCCTTAATCGTCTCTTACGACATGCGTGGCAGGTAACAGTGGTTCTATTCTTTACACCCCAAATTTGGGCCCGGTAACCACTCGGGCGGTGTGCAGATTACTCTAGAATTTTCTCAAACCAGGCTATAATCATGAAACAATAATTTAAATATTGTATCTTCTTTGCGTTTGGTTTCGTATGCTTGTCTAAGCCACGAGATGGGTTGCGTCTATGAAGCTGCATGTCAGTTGGAGTTCCTCGGGAGTTCCCCAGAGTTTGCTCTGTATGCTTTGTTCATGAGGCTATGTTAAATACTGTATAAAAACTGTTGCATAGATTATATCCCTGGTTCAGGGAGTAACTAACGGGTTTTACTATAGGCTGGAGATTTTAAAGGCTGCTATGCCAAAGCTGTCACCATGCAATGTACAGGTGCTAATGTTTTATTCTGTACCCTCAATAGAAAAAACCCTATACCTTTTCTAAGATTCGAACCTGTGTCTTCATAACTGAAAGACAGGTGCTCTTATCCACTCTGCCACACGCTCTCCCAATAGTGTATAAATACCTGTAACTTAGAAATTTCCTTTCCATATCTTTTGATCTTATTGAGAAGAAAGGCAATGTCAGTTTTTCTCTTCTCACAGACTGATCGATTTTCAGTTTCCTTTTCTTTCATATTATCTAGTGCCCTGTGGAGGTTGACTGTTGGTATATATATGTTTGATTTTTTATACAAATTAAAAAGAAACAATACAGGACTTCTACCTTCAATTTAAAAAACACAAATGTTAAGCAGTATCATTATTTAATGTATAAATAAAAAGGTTATAGTGATTCCATAGTATACCTCCTTTTCATCTGCGTTCACTCAAGAACAACCACTATTAAATCATTTGTGGTTTGAGCTAATGGGTTGAGTTAAGTATGTTGTGCTGATAGTTAACAGTGGTTTCATCCTCTTCTTCGAATGCTCCATATCGACCACTTGTTAAACATTCTTTGTAATTTGTGTGTGATCCGAGCCTAAGAGCGATTGTACATTGTGCCAATTATGCACCTACAAGTAGGCCAGCACATTCGATTTCTGCTACGCTTTTTATTTTCTAGGGTAGCTTTCCTAGACCCTACCTCAGTCGCCTCTTACGACATGCCTTGTAGGTAGCAGTGTTACTTCTCTTTGCTTCCCTTAAGGGCTCCGGCAACACACAGCTGTTTCATCCTCAAGTTATTAGTTATATCCTAAATCCATCTTCTCCGTGGTCTTTTTCTTCTTTGCAAGGATGCTTCCTTCCATATTGGTCTTCAACGCTTCCTGTCTTTTCATATGTTCAAAATACTTCAATTTTCTTATTTATACCATCAGCCAATTTTCTGACTTCTTTCTGGAAATATCTATTTGTTCAAATTTCTGTCCATAGTATAAGGAGGACTCTTCTGTAATAATTATATTCAAAAGCACATATGTTTTTCACTGCCTTGTTAAACAGACAAACAATGGAGTGACAGACTGCACTCTACATGTGTTTTGTTGATTTTGAGAATGCATTTGACAGCATAGATAGGCAATCAATGTGGAATATCCTGAAACACTATGGGGTACCAGAGAAGACTTAACATCATCCAGAAACTGTATAAGGGGATTATCCACGATGGAAGATTGTTCAAGGAGTTTCAGGTTACTACTGGTGTTAGACAAGGATGCCTTCTGTCCACCCTTCTCTTGTTACTTGATTGGGTTACACGCACAGAATATGCCAGGTCACCTCAAAATAGACAGGATGAGGACTGTATTATATGATATCATTTGCAATATGTTCTTTTCTTATTCATTTTGTCCTCTGATAAACACCTCTAGTTCAAACTGAAACAGACTGTCAAAAACACAGGGTAACATGGAGAAATCTAGTGGAGGATCTATGCACTACAAGAAGCAGTAGATTCTATTCTATGGTGTATAAAAGAGTAAGAGAGAGAGAGAGAGAGAGAGAAAAGAGATCCTGTAGGTACAATTTATATAACTTTATAATCTTACTTGTTGAGAGCATTGCATTTCAGTATCACATTATGACTCTTTTCTGTAAGCTGTTTCAGTTGTCGAGCTTCTTGTCGCCGCTGTTCTAAAACTTTATCCAATCGATCGTCTAAATCTTGCAAGGCAAGAAAATAGCTGAAAGATATTGAAGGTCCAGTCAAAACAAATTCAAGTGAGAATTAAGGGTCTTAACTGTAACAAATGTTAAATGCCTGTAACTAAATCAACCATACCTTCATGAGTGGTCTAGTTATTGGATCCTGTGCTACCTGTTTCTACTAACAGAACTCTGACCCAAAAAAACAACAACCCAGATTACTGTAGTTTACTGGGGTTAAACTTGACTATGGATTTATCGATACCACTACTCAATGGCTACCTATGAAGTAAAAACTACTATTCATGGACAATGTAATGCCAAGTGAAAAAAGCCCACCCTAAACACAAAGCAGAGGATGGACATTACCAACTGTCTAGAAGAGACCAAGTAGTCATACCTTAGAATAGGACGCAACAAAGTGAGACAAAATTTGTACATAAAATTCAAGATGAGTATCTCTAGCTGCTGTCATTGTCAATTAGCAGATATGTTGGAAGAACCGCTGCTGTTCATCACATATGTTGACCAAATCTGTAAAATAGCTAACACCAGGGAAGGAAACAGCTTTGGGGATCGTTTAAATGAATTGCTTTTTGCCGACGATCAGGCAAACAACAGAAGAACAGCTACAACAACACAATAAAACAGGCTCTAATTAACATGCAATGACTATAACATGAGAATGTTTATTTTCATGCTATAGTCATTCCATGTTAATTAGAGTAATTGTACATTTGTACTGATAAAACCAAAATCATGACATTCGCTAGAGAGGAAAGTGCTACTAATATTTTTATCGAAAAACATCAAATAAACCAAGCTAAAGACTTTTCCTACCTATGGAGAATTTTTTCAGCAAAAGGAAGAATAAATAAAGGATTCTAACATACATGCAAAAAGCAAATCAAATAGCAAATGGCACAAATTTTCTAATGCAAGCATGTCACCATGAACACTAAAAGAGTACAACACATTCATTCTCCCGGCTTAATGTTATCAATGCCAAATATTGACATACTCTGCTGTAACCATGCGCATACTATCAAGTATGTATGTCAGAAGCCATCGTTGGATAAGTGACCCAAAAGCCATCACAGGTAATCTTATATCAAAATTTTAATATTAAAAGTCTGGATATGAGAAATTAATGACAAATTCATACCAGGAATTTGAAGAGTCCTTAACATCAAGTAATGTTCCAAGCTTTGCTAAAGTTCTAATACTGTTGGTACCAGACTGCGAAAAGTTGTTTGGACCCATATTGAGCCGATATAGTACTGTTGACAAACGTTGTGCTGAAAAGTATATATATGTAAATGTTGGTTTCAGCAACGGAAGAGAGAAAAAATGTCAATCGATTTCAAACACTGCAACTGAGTATAGCACAAGATAATTAACTCTGTCAGTTCTCAGACTTCATTTTGTTAAACTTCTACTTCCACAGCTCAGCTCACTGGTCATGCCACATATTCAAGCTTGTCAAATGTCTGGTCTGCTGTCCCAGTTTCTGTCTCAACTCTGCAACCTTTGGTAAGGATGTTGTAACATGTACAGTCCCTTCTAAACATCTTCTTCTTCGGCCGCTCTACATCAACCACTTGTTAAACTACTGTTTTGTGGTCTATATGTGATTTACATCTTAGAGTGTGAATTCATTGTGCTAGTTAGACGCCTACAGACTCATAGGTCAGCACATTCGGTTTCTGCATGCTTTTATTTGAGTTCCCCTCACTAATAAACTAAATGACCAATATTTCATAACTGAGTTTTGTGCATATCAGCACTCATCTTATGCATAAGCATCTAGTAATTTAGTATTACAAATTCTCCTTTCATACATTAATTACCTTCAGCATTGTATTCATTAGTTTTCTGTTCAAGATCATCCACAATTAACCGAACATTGCGATCTTTTTTACGATTGATAAGCATCAGCTGGTACAGGTACTGTATTGTTGTTTGATTGACTTCAAAATCTGGTATAGGTTCATCTCCAAATAACTCCTCTAGCCAAGAATAAACCTGAAATGCAATGAAGAGAACATTTGTGAGTGAATTATGTAGAGGATATGTATGATTAGATTATAAAGCACTAGGGACCTTGTAAGTGTATATTAAAAGGACAAGACCAAAACCAGTTAGAATAATTATGATAAATTAAAAATCCAACAGAAAGTTTCCAGCCGATAAAATTACAATCATATGGTAGCAAAAATGTGTAATATCATTTCTAAATTGTTTGATAGATGATACCAGATGTGAGATATATGACCATCATCGGGTCCTCACTCTTTCGCATTTTAAACCCCAGCTGGAGTATAGTATAGGCTCTGAATCAACTCATGGTTAGCAGGATTTTGTAGCTCAAGTTTCTTTTATCGGATGGGGTACCCAAGCCCAACCCGACAACACACTGACGACCATCAGGTTATTGGTTACGTTTATTTATTGTGTTTGTGTTGCCATTGACAACTGCTATTATTTTGCTGACTTGTGAATGTGCTTCTCAAGCTTATGTCTGTGAATTTAACAGTATAAATTATAATACTATTTGGTTACTATTAATTATTATCAATAGTAATAATAATATCGGTATACCATAATATCCCCTATGAAATTTTTATTTTGGAAGCTACACGCTCATTTTTTTTTCTTTAAGTGACTGTACAGACTATCACCACTACTAACGTAACTAGTGGCACCCGCACCACTAACGTCTATTTTACAGCCATATTTATTATTCATTGATAGCTGCTTTACTTACACTAACACTGAATTCACTGATCATCTATGTTTAAGCGTTAGACATGGTAACTCATTCATTTAATTACAGACGATATGATTGATGTATAATAATAAACTACAGATATAATATATAACTTGAATACATGCAACATATACCCATATAGTATAATATAAACTAGAATACTCTCATCTAATTGTACATTTAATGAGACTGAATTAATAATTATAAGAAGCGATGAATGCGAATTCGAGAATAAATAAACTGAAACTAAACTTGGTCTGGACTCTCGATCAACGGCGGCCTCCGCCCTCTATGGGGCAAAATAGTGAGTATAGTAAATAATCGTAGGTTTACTCATTTTTTAAACGCATATTCTCTTGCACTATAAAATTGTCATTGTTCATTCCGAATACGCAATGAAAACTGTTGATTTTCAATAAAGTCGGTACCTCATGTCTGTCCGTATTGAAAGTCATTTTCAAGTATTTCAAATAGCTGGTTCTTTGAACGAAATCCGGAAATTGAAAAATACCGGGTAACTTGCCAGGAGCAATAGAAGAATTGTTGCCAAAATGATAAAACTACTGCCTGTAGTTTCTTATGCTTCTTAGTACTTTCTCTTCCCATGCTTTGTAATCTATATGGGTATATGTTGCATGTATTCATGTTATATTCCATTCTTATGCTTCTTAGTACTTTCTCTTCCCTGCTTTGTAATCTATATGGGTGTATGTTGCATGTATTCAAGTTATATATTTACTAGATGTTTCATTGTTTCTTTTCCTTTCTATTTCTAGTTTTTGTGTGTGTTTTTGTGTTACATTTATTTCGTTATTCGTTTTTATTCCAGATTTTCCTTAGATACGTTTGTATTTGGTCGTCCATTTGTGTTTCATTTTAATTTGTCACTCCTGTTTGTTCGTTTGCTTGATAAAGGCCTTGTTGGTCGAAACGTTGCTGTATTTTGTCATTGTTTTGTAATTTGTAAAACTACAGTACTTTGTAATTACGTGTTTTGCCAATCAAATAGTTTTACTGCAGTTCCATATATATATACTGCCTGTAGTACCGCTTTTTGTCTAAATCATGATTTTCCCCCATTGTTGACATGTTTTAGGTTTTTTTATGTTCAATCAACCAAGTACCATGCCTGCCGGCGTAGGTGATAATGTCTCTCCATAACTCTCGCTCCTTAGTGCAGGTAATCAGTTATGACATGCAACACACCTGGAACAAGATAAAAAAAGCTAAATTCCTGAGGACGATTGGGGATATGGGATAAGACGAGAGTATTGGCAAATTACGTGATTTCGTGGTCATTATATATATATATACTTGGAAATTTGTTTTACTATAGAATCCACGAGTACATATTATTCGAATAATAATTTCTACTCGCATATCACTATTATTTATGGTTGCCAGATGTCGAAACCAGGACATTTCTTGCCACAAGTCCGTTTTCTCGGGACATTTCTTGCTACCCGTCCCGATTTTCCAGGACAGTTATTATTGTGTATAAAATATTTCACATTATAACAATACTGGCTAAGACTTGTGATTCTTGTTATGTTTTTTTCGATCCAGAAGCACTTGAGCTTTCAGCTCTTCGGCTCGTGCCATGGACATCGTAACCCTTCGCTTGGGTGCCACGAACACCGTGAATCTGGGGAACCTGTGGCTTTTCTGCTAGCCCGCGGAATTGAACCCGCACTCACAGAGGGCTAGTCACCCGCAGTCCAACGCTTGGCAGGCGGGCTTTATTATGTTTAAGTCTTAACTACAAATAGACGAATCAAAGATGTTACAAACATTAACACTTGAAATTAATTGCATTAATACAGCTCGTCGTATTCCATCATGGCCATTGAGTCATTCGTATGTGTCGATTCCTCCCCGCCAATAATGGCTGACACATTTTCTGAAGACATCTTTTTTTTTTAGTTTCTTCTCTAGACAGTTGCAGTACCCTGCTGACTCCACAAACACTTATATAATAATAATTCCTCTCGTACCGTTATACGCATAGGGCCTGCAAGTAACTTCTCCATACCGATCTATCCTGGGCAACTCGCTCAATCTCATCCATGGAACTGAGACCTGTCCTCTCCTATGTCAGCTGAGAAGAAACATGTGGCCACACCCAGTCAACCTTAAAACTAAGCTTTGGGGAAATCTGACAGATCTGAAGCTGACTGCCCAGTTAGTGGTTCACAGTAAATTAAACGCATGACCAGAGATCGCTGAAGAAGTATTCCACCAAAATTAGTGTTTGCATTGTAACCACAAACACAATAATCCTACATTTACACTTATCAGTGTTGTTTTCTTCTAAAGCGGTGATGCAATACTGGCTCATTTCAGAGCCTCGGCATAATGCCATAAATGAAAACAAGGGCATGCGTTTGAAAAGAGACTGATCCAGGATGGCCGAGGCAGAAGATGTTGTTAAACAGGTCTGTACTCTAGACGAGCAGAAGCGTGGGGAAGAATAGATGCCTATATCAGAGGATATGATTGATTACACCAGGGTTATACGTACACTTGGACGCCGCTGTCGGGAATGGACCAATACGGAGATTCTTGCACTCGTGGATCAGCATTCCCATCCAGAAGATATCATTATTTACACAGTTGGCTTTGTCAGACGCGGAACCAGATCACCGTGGGCTTATTCAGCAAAACGAAAGGTAGTACACTTCATGAGGGCTGCGGCGCTTTCGAGACAACAACATAGAGCTTGACTATTGAGATCACCGCTGCCCCCAGATCTCTCTCATGAGTGGCTTAGCAACAGGTAACCCATACGATTACCATATCAGACTCGATGAATATGCTTCAAATGATTGAGTCTAGAAGTCTGCGCGCGGAATGGGTGGACAACATTCGGAGATCACATCTCAAGAAATTGACTTGGCTGTACACACCTGGACATGCTGGAGTGCAGGGTAACAAGCATGCTGACTTTTTTTTGCAAACAATGCCCCGATTGAAGCGGGCAGAAGTATGGACAGAGCAGATGTAATAAATTCGGCAAGCTCTTATTTATGTGATATGGGCGAGTCTCAGATACTGGAACCCTCCATATTAGCCTACCTTATCGTGGTTGGAGGGTTTGTGTGCCTTTAGGATCCTTCAGGCTATGTCGGCGGAGTCTAACTCCTGGCAGGTCTAACCAAGCCGAACAGACTGAAGGTGAAAGGCCAGACCAAAAGGCGGGGAGCAGGATGGGGCCTCATAAGGTGACAGTGCAGAACCCACCGGCGAGTGGTAAATGCTCTGGCTGCAACCAACCCATCCCCAGCTATGGGACAAATAGCACTTGTCCTCTCTCTCTTGAGGAGGACATCCTTTTCTTGTCTTGTCTTCTACTTCATGACACTTTCCTTAAGCATAAGGGATTAAACTACAGTGTCCAGGGAGCACACCCTGCAAAAAGCCTGGGTTGGTGAGCCCGGCAACAGAAGGCTGAAGTCATCTAGAGTAGGACGACTCCAGACAAACCCCGGAAGACAGATCTCGTCAGCAGGGGACTGCAACTGTCTAGAGAACAACCTCAAAAAAAGATGTCCTCAGAAACGGAATGTGTCAGCCATTATTGGCGGGAGGAATCGACACATACGAACAACTCAAATGGCCATGCGCAAATATTTATATAACTGTGGTGCCACCACCATGGGAAACAGCCAGGTGGTGGTGGGACCGAACCCCCTGCCTCGAAGGGGTCCAACCTTAGCTACTGGCGGCCCTGTTGATTCTTGCAAAGCCAGGGAGGACAGGGTATTACTACTGGCAGCAAGGACAAACTTTCACCCCTCACAATTATGCAATGGAATGCAGAAGGGGTAACCAACAAAAACGAGAGCTAGAGGAACGTCTGCGAGCAGAAAAGATTGACATCTGCTGTATTCAAGAGACGCACCTTAATCCGGGAAATAGATTCAGCATTAGAGGATTTGAAACCTTCCGTCAGGATAGAGAAAATAGACATAAGGGTGGAGTAGTAACACTAGTTCGTAATTCCATACCGGCAGTTGAACTTCACAGGTCCAATCAGATGAGCACAGAATTCATAGCTGTTCAACTCCTTATCAACAACACTAAGATGACACTATACAATATATACTCACCACCCTCCATTCAAACTGAGCTGGAAGCTATCAAAGTTCAAGATGACAACTTGCTTATAGTAGGAGACTTCAACAGCCACTCACCAAGCTGGGGCTATGACACGCTAGATCCTCGAAGTGAAAGCCTTGAAGAATGGCTGATCACCAACAGTCTCACCATTCTCAACCACCCAGATGATCCTCACACATGTTACTCACGACGGTGGCGCACAACAAGCACCCCAGATTTGGCTTTTGCTACAGACGACATTCACATGATAACCGAAAGGCAAGTCTGCGACCAGATTAGAGGTAGTGACCATAGACCAGTGAAACTCCTCATAAATAACATTAACAAGGAGGAACTTACAAACTCTGCCCCTAGTTGGAATTACAAAAGGCAGACTGGAAGCTATTCCAAGAACTAGCAGACAAGTACTGTAAAGAAATTAATCAATCAGGAAAAGTGGACAGAGATGCACGTTCATTCAATAAAGCCATTTTAGATGCTGCAAAAAGGCTATACCCAGAGGGAGGAGAAAAACTACAAGCCATATTGGACACCAGAGATGGAAGTTCTCCATAGCTCGCTTTGCAGTGCCAGAAATACAATGGAACTTGCACCAACGGACCAAAATGTAATGCAACACAATAGAGCAAGGGCCCTTTATGTTAGAGAAAGAAACCAGCAGTGTAGAAAATCATGGAAAGAAAAGACAGCCTCTTTGAACATGGAAAAAGATACTCAAAAGTTGTGGAGACTTACAAAGCCCTGAACGATGACAACCCATCTAGAGGAAAACAGTTCTCCAGCAAGGAGAACAACTTCTCACAGGAAAGCGAGCAGCCACCCTGATGGCCCAGTGTTACAAGCAAGAAAGCTCATGCTCAATAAGTCAGGAGCAAGGGAAAGAAGTCAGAAGTGAGATAAATGCTACATTCAAAAAAGCAACAAGTGAACCCTGTATGGAGGTAGACATCACACTGACTGAGCTGCAGAGAGCACTGAAAAAGCTCAATCGTAAAAAGGCCCGGGACCAGATGGAGTATCAAACGACATGCTCAAACAAATAGGCCCAATAGCACAGAGTCTTCTACTCCAGATTTTTAACAATAGTTGGAGACAGGGGAGAGTCCCAGACATCTGGAAAATGCCACAATCCACCCAATTTTCAAAAGTGGAAAAGACAAAAGGATCCGCAGAGCTACAGACCTATAAGTTTGCTAAGTTGCACTGCAAAACTGCTGGAGAGAGTGATAACCACTAGACTCCAGTGGTTTTAGAATCCAACCATAAACTGGATCCAGCCCAGACAGGCTACAGGCAGCATAGAAGCACTGATGACCAAGTGGCATACCTTGCACAGGACATAGAAAATGGCTTCCAAGAAAAGAAGAAAACCCTCACAGTGTTCTTCGACATGTCTAAGGCCTTCGACAAAATCTGGAAAGATGGTTTGCTACTCAAGCTCTTACGCAGTGGAATACGGGGTAGAATGTACTATTGGATAAAAGACTTTCTTACCCATAGACAAGCATCTGTAAATTGGATGGAGTGCACAGTCCCAGATTCAAATTAAGAGCAGGAGTCCCACAGGGCAGCGTACTGTCCCCATTGCTTTTCCTGGTATATATTAATGATCTGCCACAAACTCTGCCCAGACATGTATCACACTCTCTCCATGCTGATGATCTAGCTGTGTGGTACACCTCCGAGTTTCTGGGTCCTGCCATCTTTAAACTCCAGGCCAGCCTGAACAGCGTCATAATGTGGGCAAGTAAATGGGGTCTAGAAATAAACCGGAGCAAAACTATAGCAACGCTTTTCTCATTGTCAACAAAGGAAGAACACTTCAGACTGAAATTTAACGATGATATCGTTCCCCGTTCCCATACTCCAACCTTTTTGGGAGTTAAGCTTGACAGTCGTCTGACATGGAAACATCACATAATGGAAACAAACAGAAAGGTTATGAGGAAACAAAGTGTGATGCGGAAGCTGGCTGGAACTACCTGGGAGCTGATATTCGAATCCTGAGTCAGGTGTACACTGGTGCAGTTAGACCGACCCTCGAATATGCATCATCGACATGGATATCAGCAGCCCATTCAAACAAATCGATACTGGAAAAACACAAAACAGGTGTCTTCGTACTATTTTGGGTACTATCATGAAATCTACACCAATTGTAGAAATGGAAAAGGCAGCCAACATCCAGCCCTTGGAAGACAGAAGAAGGAGAAAAGTGATTCTACAGACTGAAAGGATCAAAAGAATGCCTCACCATCCACTGCATGAAAAAATGGCGGCTAGAACAAAGAACAGACTAAAGCGTACAAGTCTAAACCACAAAGCAAAAGAAATAGGAAAGTCATACTTGGAACTACTAAATCATAATTCCATACCTGAAGAATTGCTTTTGATCACTGGGAACCAGACTCAGTACCACTAAACTTCTCAACCTCCATCCCTAAATTATTAAGCAAAGATGCCGAGCCTAATCTAGTGAAAAAGCAATTACAATGGAACATCTCCATTACATGTTTCCAGAAGACAGCTGGATAAGAATTTACACAGATGGATCGGCAATGGAGGCAACCATGAATGGTGGAGCAGGAGTGTACATTAGGCACCCAGATGCTACCACTGTGTCTCTAGCGGCTCCTACTGGAAGAATATGTTCCAACTACAAAGCAGAACTCATAGCCCTTCTGATGGCAGCACAGCACATGAATAAGCTGCAAGCAGCTGCAAACAAGATGGTATTTCTTACAGACTCATTGTCAGCTATACAAGCCCTGGAGGCTAAATCCACTGACAGCACAGTACAAAAACTACAAAGAGAACTTGCTCAGCTTTCAGAAAAGGCAGAAATTCACTTGCAGTGGATTCCATCTCACTGTGGCATTGCAGGCAATGAGAGTGCTGATGTCTTAGCTAAGGAGGGCAGTGCCAAAGAGCAAATTTACCAACCCTTGTCTTTTCAAGAGGTCAAAACCCTCATACAGAGAAATCTGCAGTAGACTGGAAGACAAACACTGGATATGATTATGGAAAAGACTCCCTCAAAGACCTAAGCAGAACAGACCAGGTCATTATATTTCGACTACGCACCGGACACTGCAGACTCAACAAACACTTATACAGACTAGGAATAAGTCAAACAGCTCTCTGCCAGTGTCAGAAGGCAGAACAGACACCAGAGCATATCCTGCAAGACTGTCCTCTTCTGCGTGAGCTGAGAAGCAACATGTGGCCACACCCAGTCGACCTGAAAACTAAGCTTTGGGGAAACCTGACAGACCTGAAGCTGTCTGCCCAGTTTGTGGTCCACAGTAAATTAAGCGCATGACCAGAGATCGCTGAAGAAGAAGAAGATACTGGAACGAGTCCGAGAATTTGGCGGGTTTTTGGGTTTTTCCGATCCAGAAGCACTTGAGCTTTTCAGCTCTTCGGCTCGGTGCCATGGACATCGTAACCCTTCGGTTCGGTGCCACGAACACCGTAAATCTGGGGAATCTGTGGCTTTTTCTGCCATCCCGCGGAATTGAACCCGCACACACAGAGGGATAGTCACCCGTAGTCCAACGCGCTACGAACACGCTGGGCAGACGGGCAGAATTTGGCGTTAAGTTTAGACATGCCCGACAATGTCGTCTTCGTGGTAGAGAGAGAATGTATATTAATCAACTTCTCATGGGTACGGAGAGCAAATGGGCTTTGGGGTGGCTGCAGCAGCTGAGAACAGAGCATACATGGGAATGCCCAATGTGCCATGAGGTCGACACATAACTGTTGTTGTTTTAGTTTGTCCTAGTGTCACTTATTTTGCTATTTAAGAATCACTAAAGAAAGATTTGAGAGTTTAGTTTATTAGTACAGTCCATTGATTTCAAAGACAAATGCTGTTTAAGGTTATGATTGTAAATAGTAAATTCTGACGATGTCACCAATGTAGCCGGCTAGCCTAATCTGACGATTTGGAAACAAAATAGTTGTCTATTCATTTTTGAAGTGCTGCAGTGTACATAATAGATTTGTCTTTGACGCTTCCTACATGGTCTGCTGTGTCCGTTCTTTCTCCATGTGAAATATAAATATAATATTTGCACATTTTACACTCTACTTCGTGGTCATCTCTTTCTCGTTTTATGAAGTATCATTCTTCTGAATATCACACCTAATATGAATATTTTCTCTTCGGTGATCATATTTACCTGACTCCACGTCTGAAGTCCTATATCGTTTGATCCATAATCTTCTGACATGTCTTCTTCCAACGCTCCATATCGACCACTTGTCAACCACTCTGTATGATTTGTATATGATCTGATCCTAAGAGCGATTTTACGTTGTGCAAGTTATGCGACTATAAGTAGGCCAACACATCCGATTTCTGCGCTGCTTTTTATTTACTAGGGTAGCGTCCCTAGGGCCTACATCAGTCACCTCTTACGACCGCCCGAGTGGTTACGGGGGCCTAAATTTGGGGTGTAAAGAGTAGAACCACTGTTACATGCCACGCATGTCGTAAGAGGCGACTAAGGAGGTTTGGCTGAAATCGGATGCACGTGTCCTAAACGTGTAGAAGTCTATGCGTTTAGGGGCCTACCAAACCAATGTGCAATGTATATACGTTCTTGGCAAAGATCAAACATATCGCAAAGAGTGATTAAAATTGGTCGTAAAGAACGAACGTAAAGAAGAAGACCTCTTACGACATGCATTGTAGGTCGCAGTGGTACTATTCTTTGCTTAGCTTGCGGGCCCCGGCTCCACACGGGCGCTTCTGGCATGGGAAGTAGATGTGTGACAATGCGCGCGGGTTTCAGCCTCGATAATCACGTCTTGCTTGTGTCGGTCCAGTGTCTCCGTCATACTTTTCGGTCATATTTTACCAATCGAGTATTTCTCACGAGACAAATAAGGTATGAATTCGAAGTTATTTTCTTTCCTCTAATCGCCCACCTTTCTGTCTTAATTATCTCCATCTGTCCCGGGATTTTAAATCGAAGTACCCCTCTTCCATGATGACACATACTGCTGTGATTTTTCAAGTAAAGAATGTATTATCTGCCTTTGACAACCATGTCTGGTTTCCAGGACAGTATTGGTGATATGTTCAAACAGGTGATCTGCAGAGGTTCCCTTGTAACACGTATGCTGGTGAATGTGATCCACACAGCTGAAGTTGGTGTACTCGTGCATTTCATGTGCTCTACCACGGAGACTAGCAGTTGGAATTTTTTCTTCATCAAGATGATACCATTTTGGCAATTCTCATAGTGTCGGGCAACTTAAAAGATAGTTGAAAGTTTTAGTCTGAGCAGCACGGACTTAGACAGTCTTTTAGACCAGCGTTTTCCCAAGTGGGCGGCACCCCCCCCTCCCAGTGGACGCTGAAGCGTTCTAGGGCTGGGGGCGCGATAGTGGGTTCAGAAGATTCTGAGGGATGTTTAGGCGATTACGGGTCGGTGGCTCCTTAAAGAAGAAATTAATAATAAATATTTTAGAATAAATTATGTTCGTGATTGAATAATCATTTAAAATTTGAATTCTGCATTTTAATTCATCTTATGCCCGTCTTACACGATCCATTCTTTCATCAATTTTCTATTTCATGCATATAATCATTTGAAAATTGACCATGCATTACATAAATATATATCAATTTTCTATGTCAAAGAGAAAACAGAGCATGTATATATGTGTGAGGGTGTTACAAAGTTTATGTTATGCAAAGTGGGTGGTGGGCCGAAAAAGTTTGGGAATCTATGGTCTAGACAAGACTACGCATCAGTTTGAAGGGAATGCCAATTGTAATTAATCTGGGGAAGATCCGAGACTAAACAGATTAGGTAGTAGTTTGAAGAGAACACAAGTTACAGTTACTCTGGAGAAGATCCAGGACTAGCGTGAAGCCCTGAGAAAACATATCAAACAAAGACAAATAAATCAAGAAAGTGGAAACCACTTGCCTGTTCAAATTGTGATAGCACCTTGCCACTAGAAGTGTGTGTGTGTGCTAATGTTGATCAAAACCATGTGATACACAACTACAATGTAAACACATTTGTATTAAACTTGTAATAGACCTACTTAAAGTTTGCAGACATTGTCTATTCACAGCACCAGAGACTGTTCCGTAAGGCTTGGATCTCCAGATCATTATATTACCTGTGTTTTTTTTTTATCTCACCATATTTTGTTTACTTGAAATCTAATGTTTGAAGTGTGACTGTAGGCAGTTGTGGTTAAATTCTGAATTCTAATTTAATCAAGATGAAAGTAGAATACAGAAATAATTATAGCACAACACATGTACACATTAAGATAAGAACAACAATCACACAAACATATTAAGAAAAAGAACAACACAAACTCCCAGTATATTTTTGCATAATAATAATTTCTCTGGCACCTTCATATGTTATAATAATAATAATAATAATAAAGTCCATAACCCATTAGGGTTGTAGGGGTGTCACTGTGGAGACATCAAACTCATCGGGCGAGTGTAGAGAAACTCTGCTCCGACCAGCTCTTGATGTTGTCAAACCAGGATTTTCTCTGCCCTCCTTTTTTTCTTCCACCCTAAAACTGTTTCCTGTAGGATAGTCAGAGAGGTGAGCTATGTCTCATCACATGCCCGAACCACGCAAGTTTACGCCGTTTCACCATTGTCAAGAGTGGTACTTGTCGACCTGCAAGGTTGTTTATTTGGTCTCTTACATAAATATTCGTCTTATGTTCTATGTAACTAATACGTAGTACCCGTCTGTAACACTTATATTCGAAAGCCTGTATTCGTTCCAGTTCTGCATTGAGCGTCCAGCTCTCACAACTGTATAAAAGAATGAATAGCACCAGCGCTCTGTATAGATTGATTTTTGACATAGTACTGATTTTGCTTTTCCACATCACGTTTAGGTAAACACGTAAAAACAAAGTACTACAGTTTTACAAAATACATAAACAGTGACGATAAACAGCAACGTTTCGGATTTCTTCTCAAGGCGTGTCCAACATATCTCCATCTTCTCTTTCTTATAACAGTTGTTACTAGTGGTTGACCAGACATTTCTTCTCAAGGTGTGTCCAACATATCTCCATCTTCTCTTTCTTATAACAGTTGTTACTAGTGGTTGACCAGACATTTCTTCTCAAGGCGTGTCCAACATATCTCCATCTTCTCTTTCTTATACATGTAAATGTTGTTACTAGTGGTTGACCAGACATTTCTTCTCAAGGCGTGTCCAACATATCTCCATCTTCTCTTTCTTATACATGTAAATGTTGTTACTAGTGGTTGACCAGACATTTCTTCTCAAGGTGTGTCCAACATATCTCCATCTTCTCTTTCTTATAACAGTTGTTACTAGTGGTTGACCAGACATTTCTTCTCAAGGCGTGTCCAATATATCTCCATCTTCTCTTTCTTATAACAGTTGTTACTAGTGGTTGACCAGACATTTCTTCTCAAGGTGTGATCAACATATCTCCATCTTCTCTTTCTTATAACAGTTGTTACTAGTGGTTGACCAGACATTTCTTCTCAAGGCGTGTCCAACATATCTCCATCTTCTCTTTCTTATACATGTAAATGTTGTTACTAGTGGTTGACCAGACATTTCTTCTCAAGGTGTGTCCAACATATCTCCATCTTCTCTTTCTTATAACAGTTGTTACTAGTGGTTGACCAGACATTTCTTCTCAAGGCGTGTCCAATATATCTCCATCTTCTCTTTCTTATAACAGTTGTTACTAGTGGTTGACCAGACATTTCTTCTCAAGGTGTGATCAACATATCTCCATCTTCTCTTTTTTATAACAGTTGTTACTAGTGGTTGACCAGACATTTCTTCTCAAGGCGTGTCCAACATATCTCCATCTTCTCTTTCTTATACATGTAAATGTTGTTACTAGTGGTTGACCAGACATTTCTGATTTCATCACTTCTGAATTCGTTCCATTTTATATTCATTATTTTTCACAGACATTTATTTTCAAATGCATTCAACTTGTTTTCTATATCTTTAGTCATTTTCCAACTATGGTTGGCATATGTTAGGATTGATACAACATGCGAATAGAAAATTCTTAATTTAGTTTTAATACCATATAACTTGCAGTTCCAATATTTTGTGCATACAATCCAATCACACAAACACACATTAAGAAAAGAACAACACAAACTCCCAGTATATTTTTGCATACAATCACAGCTATATTATACATAACATAACATAAATTGGATGAAATTATGTTATTGTAATGGTTTCGCTTCACAAAAAGCAACTGACAAATGTAAAATGAAAAAGTCAACATGTTGTGACTGAGTATAAAACATCTGTTTGGATATAGCACTGCAACATAGCGGCTAAGCAATATTGCTAACAACTGACAGGCTAAGCAGTATCGCTAACAACTGACATCAATTTTCTAGACAATTTTCTACAACTGATGGTTTGCTTTAAAGAAAATTTCACAACCATTCATTGAGTTGCTTTGTAATATAAGTAATAGTGATTTTTAAGTAGTAATACTAGAGGATCTTCTTCTTTCGTTCGTTCTTTACGACCAATTTTAATCACTCTTTGTGATATGTTTGATCTTTGCCAAGAACGTGTATACGTTGCACATTGGTTTGGTAGGCCCCTAAACGCATAAGACTTCACGTTTAGGACACATGCATCCGATTTCAACCAAACCTCCTTAGTCGGCTCTTACGACATGCGTGGAAGGTAACAGTGGTTCTATTCTTTACACCCCAAATTTGGGCCCGGTAACCACTCGGGCGTCTAGAGGATCTAATAAACAAGTACCTCTGAAAGCGGAGACGGCATGCCTGTATGATGCGCAAAAATCAGTCGGAGGCGCCACACACTGCACCCTGAATATCATAAATTCATTAGCAGGTGAACGCAAGAAGAAGAAACTGCAGTAACTATGCTTAAATTACAATTATCATGTCGGCCGTGTGGTGCGGGGCCCACAAGGAAGCAACGAATAGTAACACTGTGACCTACACGGCATGTCGTAAGAGGCGGCTGAGGTATGGGCCTAGGGAAGCTACCCTAGTAAATAAAAAGCATTGCAGAAATCGGGTATGGTGGCCTACTTGTAGGCGCATAACTGGTGCTGTGTACAATCGCTCTTAGGTTCAGATCACATACAAATCACAAAGAGTGGTTAACAAGTGGTCGATATGGAGCGTTCGAAGATAAAGACAATTGTCATCTAAGAGGCTGGTAATGAGTGACAAAATAATGTTATTATGAGGTAAAAACTTCCATCCAAACGATGCTTTTACATTCACTAGTTGTGTGTTACTGGAACGTAAAGGTAGAAACAAATAAGAATGGTACAACTGTAAACCTGCCATGCCATGTAAGAAACTAAATGCATGTCATAAGAAGCAAATAGAAGGTTACCATATTGTGAAGATAGAAGTAAAGCTAGAACAACCAATGACAACTACAGAAAGGAAACAAAATTATATGGAAAGAACTGGAAAGGATAGCACAGGATAGAGAATAATGGCATAGTTTTGTTGAAGACCTGTGCTTGAGAAGCAGTTAAAATATATGTCTGTGTTTTGTATTGATATTTTTACACATGTCTATAATGTACTAATTTCATCTCTAGGTTTAGTGTTAGTACTAAAGATGATTCTATTTAGACCTTGCCTAAAACGAGCTTTGATCTATAGAGATGCCTCCAGTCCATTACCTTGTAGGAGGGGCTGGGACAGTGGTGGACTGGATCTAAAAATGTTGATTACCAGGACACAGAAGGGGTGTGGGGTAGCTCTGCTCATTTGAATAAACCATTTGACAAATGGTTTTCAAGTCGATCCAGCTATAGACTGAGGGTAAAGCATTTCATAAATTCTGTGAAAGCTAAGATTATATTCTGTTGTCTGTACCATCAACAAACATGTTGCATAGTACCGAGTGTCCGTACATTCATCCAGAGTGCAGTGACAATGATTCTAGTGATCATAAACCTCTTTATCCTAGTTAATTATTTTACCAACAAAGTAAAAACTGTTTTGTTGAAGGTTGAAAATAACATCTCAAGTAGTAGCAATTCCTTGTGGAATGTCACTTTCATCACAGCCCACCTGAAAACCTCTATATCTCTAGTAAGTTCTTCCACCTCTTCCAGCATCATGTTCAAGGTTTCTTTGATGTTCTGCTGCCACCTTCATCTTGGTCATTCCCCTGCCTCATACTACAGAAACCATGCCTTTCGTTACCATTCTCTCCAAACAACTATGACGTTTAACGTGGCCAAAATATTTCATTTTCTGGGACATGATGAAAATAACATCATACACAAAATATTTACCTAGATCATCTATCTCTATTTAAAAAGAAAATAATGAGATAAGAGTTTCCTCAGATTGCCATGGAGACATCATTCTAAATCTGTGTACAAAACTGTCCAGATCTATATGAGTGTTACAGAGCAAATATGTATTGGATGCTGATAACTACGACTTCTAAAACATTGGAGTCATATTTTTTTCAGACTAAATGTCAAGATACCTTACCACAATTAGGGTAGAAAGGTCACGTTTATGACAGACTGCCAAGGACAAAAGGATATCAAAACAGGCTACTGGTTAAACTGTGACAAATATTGCAAAAATGTACATACAACTCAAGTAAACAGAGAGTTCAAAATAGGTAACTTGGTATAGTCATTTTTCAAAACCGAACGAAATTGGAATAAATCCTCCATATAACTGAAATGTAAAATGTATTTCTTGCAACATAAAATTGAATTCAAATGTTGCTGTTGTGACATATTAATCTTGTCGGTTCAGTGCCACTTCTATATCACTGAGTTGTTGAATTAAACCAAAAATAAATAGCCGAAATTTGGCTTTTACTAGTCACATACATACTACAGTGATTATAGTCTAGGAAATGGAACTCATACCAACTGTCATAGCATACACACAGTAAATGTCATGCCAAAACTAAGTTGCTCACAGCCAAGCCACTTCTAACCATGAAAAAGCAATGAGCTATTGTATAATCGACCATTTCCACAAATTATCAATATCGATGGTTGTGCTGGAAGTCAGTGCTGACCCGTAATGTCATGAAACATAAAATGTAAACTTTCTTCAAGTAAATGAAATGATAAGACATGCATAATTAACTCAGTCTTTGATATGGTAGTGTTTTAGTCGAGTAAGTTTAGGACATCAATCCACAACTACCACATTTGCATGTGATCTGTCATTTTTACTGTCAGCAAAAATCTGCTGAATGGGACATAGTATCCGTAGATGTGCAGTGTTCATGATGTGTTGATTGTCCATGACTTCATAGAGGGGCCATGGACTAGTCATGAATACAATGAAATCAATTATAAAGTGACTTGTAAAGTGAACACATTTTATTTTGTTGTAAAAATTCCACCAAACAATTTGTTTCCCACTTACGGTTGCAAATAATAGAATAATTTGTATGCCTCTGCAGAAAAAACCCATACAAAGACAAAAGCAACACAAAAAATATTTGAATACGGAACATTAAATGCACATGAAATGGTAAGTAGTGCGAGCACAATTACTTTTCTCAAAACAACATTTTAGGGAGAAAGAATGAACACTGGAAAACTTATTAATAAATGATTAATGTATAGAGCAATAAATTTATACAACAACAAAGTACACAATCAAATAATAAATTGTGCATATGTATTAATTACATCCTTTGAAATATCAAGTAAAGATAACATAACACATTATGTGGCAGTGACTGGGACCAAAGAGGTACATTAAAAAAAAAGTGGCAGTGTTCATTTTTAGTCAAAAGCTTTTTTTTTTTTCAAAGTAAAGTTCAGAAAAAATGTATAAAACAAAAAAAATGAAAATATAAATGGTAATTGTATCATAATCAAAGTGAACATAATATTTAGTACTAGACTTCAAGTAGATATAATAATAATAATAATTTCTCTTGTACGGTTATATGTTACATAGGGGCCTGCAAACAATTTCTCCATACTGCTCTATCCTGGGCAACTCACTCAATTTCCTCCATGGAGATGAGACCGATACGTCTTGTTTCTCTCAGCAAAGTTTGTTTCAGGTTCTCCCTAGGTCGTCCTCTCTTTCTTAAACCTGTTGCATCCCACTTCAATTTTGTTTTCATTTCTTCTCAAGGTGTGTCCAACATATCTCCATTCTCCTTCTTATAACAGTTCTTACTATTTGTTGACCAGACATTTCTCTAATTTCATCACTTTGCCTGAATTCATTCCATTGTATGTGCATTATTTTTCACAATCTATTTTCAAATGCTTTCAACTTGCTTTCTATATCTTTAGTCATTTTCCAACTCTCGCTGACATATGTTAGATTGATACAACATTTGAATTGAAAATTCATAATTTAGTCCAAGTAGATATGTCTGACATTTAACAAACAGAAGTTATCTAGTGAATGTGTATGATCTGTATCAGATAGTTAGTTTTTATGGTGTCTGTTGGAAATATATACATTAAAATCCATCACATTAAAAAATGTTCAGATGTGATAATAATTTCATTTTAAACAAATGTGTGAAGGAAGAATTTATACATTATGTGACAAAAAACAGGACTAGTATGTAACCTTTTGTATAAAACAACTCGTAGACACATGCACTGTATCGAACAGGCTTAATAAGTTTCAAGTTTTAATCGAATAAAAAATGAAATAAAATTTCCTGTAGTCATTTCAGACCTTTGGGCATAAAGTGCAGGTCACTTCATATTTCTAGGCCCTAATGTTCAAGAGGTAGAAGGTCAATTCCTTTCTTCACCTGTGGAACGTCAAGTGTGGGATTAAACCCACAAACCTTGTGAGTCCAGAATCGCAGGCGAATGCTTATGCATTCAGTTCATCTGTCCCACTTTAATAGATTACAGGATGGAAATAACGAGGACAGACTTCAGTGTTGAACAGACTGACATAAGGGACCATGTCTCTCCACAATTTATATGGATCCATCGCCGAGTGGTTACCAGGGCCCAAATTTGGGGTGTAAAGAATAGAACCACTGTTACCTGCCACGATGTCGTAAGAGGCGACTAAGGAGGTTTGGCTGAAATCGGATGCACGTGTCCTAAACGTGTAGAAATCTATGCGTTTAGGGGCCTACCAAACCAATGTGCAATGTATACACGTTCTTGGCAAAGATCAAACATCACAAAGAGTGAGTAAAATTGGTCGTAAAGAACGAACGCAAAGAAGAAGATATGGATCTACAACTTATAGTCATAATCCTGATATAATAAAGTATTATTACCTCTCAATTTAATGCCAATACTTAGACTGTATAGCCAACTTAGACTGTATAGCCAATACTTAGACTGTATAGCCAATACTTAGATTGCATCGCCAATACTTAGACTGCATAGCTAATACTTAGACTGTATAGCCAATACTTAGACTATATGGCCAATACTTAGAAAGTATAACACAATCTGTGATATAATGAAAATACTCTAGGAATAAAGAGGACACAAATGCCTCTGGGAAAGCATGTAGAATTCTACAAAATAGGTCACATATAATTCAGCAAAACATTTTTTTTAAATCTCGATCTTGTATTACAGTTCTAGATAGGAAGTTATTTATTCCTTATGACAAAAATAGAAGTAGGATGGAAAAAAAACAACTGACTTACTTTTAAACTAAAATATTGCTAAGTTTCTCATGATACTTCACTACAAGATCTGCGACAAATGAGACATTAATCCTTGCAGTATGTTAAATGTAACATACTTGTTTGGGATGATCGAGTGTTTGTCTAATATAAATAAACATCATAGTTTAAATCTTGGCATAGATATGAAACTAAACTACCACTGCCTTGTAAAATAGTTTATTTCTTAGTAAATACTGCTGGATAGAACGTAAGACAGTCTATTAAGGGGGGAAAGTGCATATGAATGAGGAAATGGAAGAGAAAGCAATGAAGCCCCTACTAACAAGTCTAACGGATCTAAAGGCAAGATTAACTTCATTGCACTGGTTTTCACCATATGACTTTGTTCCTCTCTGAAAAAATGGCAAGCCACGTCCTACCACGAGTGTTGCATAAAGCACTAGCTCCAACAACAATCCTAGGGATCTTGAAAAATCCACATGCAAATTGAACAACATCATTTGGATTCAAATCCACAATCTTCAGAACGCAAGACAAAACATCTTAACACCTTCGCCACTGAGACCCCACTACCAACATTACTTAACAAAAACTTTTTAAAAAAAACTAATATACACACATCAATTCATTATAAAACATGAACTATATATTTATAGTCTACAACACTGTAGTAACTGACTGATTTTTACCACAACATAGACAGTAATTATGACTTCTGAAAGGTAATGGAAAAACAAATGACTTCAGTTACAAATTATTAACAGTAAGCATAGACAATTAAGTTATTCACTTGGTGCAAAGTTGGTACAAAAAATGCAATATTAACAACATTTCGTTATGTTCCATATGAAAGTTATGTGCACTTAAACATTATTTCACATACTAAATGAATATTAACATTATTTAAAAGCATCGGTAACACCAGCTTCTATTATTATTTACTACCAACTACATCCACAAACACCAAACTGCCAAGCTCTGATTCTTATAAAATTGTTAAACTTTCATTAAACACATAGAACTTTCCTAAACTCTCTTTCCTGCCATATTAAACTTTCATTAAACACATAGAACTTTACTAAACTCTCTTTCCTGCCATATTAAACTTTCATTAAACACATAGAACTTTACTAAACTCTCTTTCCTGCCATATTAAACTTTTCATTAAACACATAGAACTTTACTAAACTCTCTTTCCTGCCATATTAAACTTTTATTAAACACATAGAACTTTACTAAACTCTCTTTCCTACCATATTAAACTTTCATTAAACACATAGAACTTTACTAAACTCTCTTTCCTGCCATATTAAACTTTCATTAAATACATAGAACTTTACTAAATTCTCTTTCCTGCCATATTAAGAACACATTTAAGCAGTACATTGAAATGAAACCAATATTTGGAACATTCTGGACTCAATATAAAAATCACTTTCATACAGATCTCATATTGTAATGAGTTGAAAACCTGTCAGAGTATTTTACTGTGAGATATTAACATCTGTTGACTCAAGTGAATATGCAAGTATGTGTCCATCAATATGTGATTGTAAAAAGCAAACATTTTCACATAACAAAAATATAGTCAAAATAGAATCATACATCTTGTTTACTTGAGCAGGTGATATGATTATAATTATGATCAAATGTGCAGAAAGTAAAACAAGTGTTACTAGATCTAACTAACAAAGATAAGAGATGAACATTGTTGTCAAGCTTGAAATTTACATTTTAAATTATCACTTGATAGCCAACAAGCAAATTGTAACTTCATGTGTAAATCTGCACTGGATTTAGTTGTTCTTGTTTCCACTGAACCATCAATCTTCACTATTTATATCAATCAAGTGCCATGCCTGCCGGAGTAGGCGATCAGGTCTATCCGCAACTCTCTCCGTCATGCAAGTAATCAGTTCTGATGTCGATCTTTTGTTGAAACCAAGATGTCAGACCATCCAACATTTTCTCTCTCTGTCTTCCATGATGTTTCCTTTCCAGAATTTTACCTGTTGTCACCAAATGTTCTAAATAACCTCTTCGCATTATATGCCCAATTAACCTTGGTTGTCCGATTCTTATGATACGGTTTCTTTGTGCGCAGGCCTGATTTAAAACCTCATCAACATTCTTCTGTAAAACTACATCTCTGTGGCTTGTAGTGATCTTATTGATTGTTTGTTCATTGTCCATGATTTGCTGCTGCACATAAGTATTGATTCAATATAGCACTGGAGTACTCGTTTTTGCAGTTTATGTACTAGTCACAATTTATATACTAGTCCAATTATTTGAGCTCTGTACATGAGTCTGTTAGTGAGTGTAAGCAGCAAAGAAAAGATTCCATCCAACGGCATTAGTTTGATCTTTAAGCTACCATAAAGGAAAAAAAAATCAATTATTTATTATCTATAATGTTGTATTGTCCATCTGTCACTATTAAGCCCTTTATAATCTTCCATAACAACATTTCAAGTGTAAACACTAAACAAAGTTTAACATAATTTAATAAAATACAGAAGCTTTTTTGTAATGCAAGCAAAATGCGCATCATATAACTCTAACCTAGGATAAGCGTACATGTATACCATTGGACATGATATGAGACGATCAACTACATGAAATGATATTTCACCTGTCTGTTTCAGTATTCTCTGCACATGTTATCTTATTCTGAAACGAAATAATGAAATAAGAAAACTACATGTACATTTTTTCTGAATGATTTTTTTAGACTAATGTTGATTTTATTATTCTTATTCAGAAATAAATGTTTTAGCATATACATGTTAAGTGCTCATTCCCGTCCTCAGGAATTGGTGGTCCTAATTCATGTTGGGAAGGTTGGGATTCTTCAGACATTCCTTATTTGTTTTTCAGCTTAGCAACTCCAAAATTGATTTATCTGTCTTGGATGTAATCATGTCATTTATTATGCTATTGGATGGTTCAGTTATAATCTCATACCTCCATTTGACAGGAGTTATACTACAATATTAAAACACTCAAGTTTCCAATGCTTTATAGTCTTAACCCTTTAGCTACTAAAAACATATATATGTTTTTCCCATTCACTTCTAAGACACATTAACACGTCTGTTAATATCTCTCGTTTGTGGGCTAAAGATGTGTTAACACATTATACACTGCTACTGTCACTGCTATAGGCGTACATTCACGTTTGTGACCTAGAAACAAAGAGTAGCTATTTTTAGCTCAGCCTTCGGAAAGTATGTAGCAGCAAAAGGGTTAATGTGTTGAGTTCCTTCATGTCCTTTGATTTCTTTAAGAACAATTTACATAAAATTATACAGTATTAGCAAATACAGTCCTTGAATGGTTGATTAAAATGCTGCCTCCAGACTGAAATACAGTGAGCAAATAAACATCAGTGGCGTCTTTTCTCATTTTTATGTTTTGCTAAAGTTTGGGTTCAGATATTTTCTTTAATTGGAAGACAAGCTGGAAGACGCATAAAATAAAAATACTACCAAGAGAAACAACTGTGATTATTCATAAAACATTTCAAAATGTTGTAAGGGACATAAAGCAGACTAATAAATACAATTTTAAAAGGAAATAGTGCATACAGTACAGTAACTTCTGTACGAGCAGGGTAGATATATGACAATTACCAAACAGCGGCAAAAATGAATCTCTATGTTCAGGGATACTTAGAAGGTTTTAATAACACATAATATGATTTCAGAAGCAAATAAAACAGCTTTAGAAGCACATAAGCTTGCTTTATCAACCAATGTGTCTGCTTTATTAATGCATAAGCACTTAATACTGACAGAGGTTAACTTTCATGGATTCTCCAAAAGGAGCTAATTCTTACTTTTCATGTTTGTTGGCCTCACTCTCTGATATAACCAATAAAAGGCTTGACCGTAGGTTGAAAGTGCGTGCCTCATCTTCAAGAGGCTTTCAATCCACTACATAACAAACAACACTGACAGAGTTTGCAGACAAGCACTTCAGTATCTTTTCTAGTGGACAAGATTTTATGTTTAGATGTAAAGGAAAGATTGTTTAGACTTAATATAAGATGGACTGTCAAATTGACATGCACTTATGTCTTGTGTGTGATTACTGGACTCTCAAGAAGGCAAAGTCTGCAATTATATTAACCTAAATTAAGAGAACTACTTCAACTGACAAATATAATAATTATTTGGATGTTGTTAAAATGGAACCAGAGAATCACAAGAAAAAATCATGCTAATCACAGTTTGTGAAAAAGACATAATTGAACAGGCAAGGACACTAGGATACTAATAGTAATACAAAATAAACATTGCATCTGATATGTGGTTGTTCACATAGTGAACTAATATTTGTATCGTACTAAAAGTCAATGCAAATCTACAATGCAATCTGTAGTCTACTGACGCAATCAAGATCATTTTTACCCCTTGACATGTTCAGAGTGCAAAAACTAAGTATGTTTAGAAAAATAATGTCATCAATTTTTTTTTTTTTTTGAATTAGGTAAATCTGATAATCAATTTTTGTATTAAATATCACAACCGTGTGCAATTTGAATTCATTTAATAATTAACGTATTGCTATTTTCAACTTTCATAGTTCAACTTCACCAATTCACAAATAAAAATGATTTCCTCTTTCTTTAAAAAAAAAATCAAAGGCGATTAACTGCAATTTGATATTATAACTGATTCTGTTACTAAATTCAAAATTGATTTCTGAAAACAAAATGAAGTCTATAAAGCAATCATTCTCCATCAAAGTAATCTGATTATAAATACTAACAGCAACAACATCAATTATAAGATGAATCATCAAATGGGTGATGACAAATTTGCTAAAATAAATATCGAACATTATGTTAGCACAACATGTGACACTAATGACCAATTACACATCCTTATTTACATGTCTTTGAAATTTCATATCAAATAAATGTTCATGAATATCTGTGTCTCATTCTTTGTCACATTATTCGTAGTCCATTGAGTGTGTGATACACATGCGCTGCCTAGGGTTATTGCTAGACAATATCTTCTGCAAAATACATCCAGTTTTGTTTTACGTTGGCTATGACTTTAGAGCAGATAATTGCTGACATAACAGATAGTCTTTCGCCATGATCACACTTATTAAACATGTGTTCGATTTCTTAATTTTGTGGCGTAAACACATTTAGAGCGTACTCCTGCTGACAAGCTGTCAGATTTCAGATGCAAACACATTTAGAGTGTACTCCTACTGACAAGCTGTCAGATTTCAGATGCAAACACAGTGTACTCCTGCTGTCAACTGTCAAGATTTCAGAAGCAAACACATTTAGAGTGTACTCCTGATGTCGACCGTCAAATTTCAGAAGCAAACACATTTAGAGTGTACTCCTGTTGACAGATTTCAGAGGCAAACACATTTAGAGTGTACTCCTGCTGACAGATTCCAGAGGCAAACACATTTAGAGTGCACTCCTGCTGACAAGCAGTCAGATTTCAGATGCAACACATTTAGAGTGCACACCTTTTGTCAGATGCAAACACATTTAGAGTGTAATCCTGCTGTCAGATGCAAACACATTTAGAGTGTAATCCTGCTGTCAGATGCAAAACATATTTAGAGTGTACTCCAGCTGACATATGTCAGATTTCAGAAAAATAAAACACTGAGTTTTTACCAAGGAGGATATTTAGTCTCTGAACACCACGTTTACATTCTGTAGTATTTAATAAATACAGTTTGTTAAGAGTATACTCTTCCTTTGCATGCTTCCATATATGGTTACAATTAAAGTCTGGTAAGCTGCTTAGCATGTCTCTCACTCGCACTGTTCATCTAGTAATGTTGACATGATCATGTGTGAATAACAACAATTTATTTGTTATGGTATATTGGCCTTCATGTCTGTGGGTTGGATCAATTGAAGAATTAAAAAAGACATTAAGTACTGTAGCTACTGTCCTCTGAACATTCATTCATGGCATGACGAGTTGTAGAAAATAATTACACATGTGTCATTAAACTTTTGAGTTCTGGGACTTGACAAGAATTTGAAGTAGTACACAACCACATTTTTGATACAGCAATTAATATTAACACAAACACAACACTAAGTTTGTCAGGTGTGAGGTAAAGATAGAACATTTTTCATGATTGATACATGAAGACATTGCAAAATTTGTTAATGCAGTATTGCTTTGAAGTGTTGCACTTTTTTGGCTAGCCAACATGTTAATTATGTCCCAACAGCATTTCCTTCTTGATAACTCAAAAGATTACTGCTTTCTGGAGATCATTACAAAAAGTTCCTTAGAAGAACAAAAGTATTTTCATTCTGTGAATTAGGTATTGACTGAGATGTGACATTCGTTTTGCGAGCTAATGATTCTTCTGACATTCATATCAAGGATTACGATAAGTGTCATTAGACTTGTTGCTAATGTCTGTTATACAACTGATGCTGATATTACTTTGAGACGTTACCAACAGCTGTTTGTAGACAATATATTCATTAAACACTCAAGCAAAAGCAGAATTATCATCTGAGCTGTGACTGCTGTTTGGAGCACTACTGGTACTACTACTGTGGCTCATTGATGAGTACTGGGAATCAGATGTACTCATTGGACTTTCCATTGGTTCAAGATGAAGGTATGCCTGAAATAGAACAAATTTTAAAAAGAATTGCTTTCATAAAACATTATATACAAATAGCAGTTAGAAGAAAAATTAAACATAAAAAAAGAGTACAATTAAAAAAAAAAGGAATTCAAGGCTGGGTTATGAGCAAATTAAACGCCTGAGTGGTTACCGAGGCCCAAATTTGGGGTGTAAAGAATAGAACCACTGTCACCTACCATGTATGTCGTAAGAGGTGACTAAGGAGGTTTGGCTGAAATCGGATGCATGTGTCCTAAACGTGTAGAAGTCTATGCGTTTAAGGCCTACCAAACCAATGTGCAGAATGTATACACGTTCTTGGCAAAGATCAAACATATCACAAAGAGTGATTAACATTGGTCATAAAGAATGGATGCAAAGAAGAAGCAAATTAAAGAGGCAGTAATTATACATTTTTGGTAACCAGTCACTTAAAATAAATTTAAAAAATAAATAAGAGTGAAACAAACTACTAACATAAAAATGGCCATTCTAAAAAATGCTGTAAACCAAAATAATGTAGTCATTCCGTTAATTTTGAGAGACAATGAATATATCCAGATGTGAATATATTTCGATGAGTTACTTCTCTGTGCACATTTTATATAAAGTATCAGTAAGCTGCTTAAGTCAAAGTTCTAAACTAAACATGTCTTTACAAAAGTGATTTGACAGGTTTTGAAACAAAACTGTTTGATCGTAAGTTTTGTGAAGGTGGACAGCAAACATATAGTTAGTCAATTTCAAGTTACAAGAAAACCTTTACAATGAAAACAGAGCACAATCACTGTTAGTGGTGTTCTAGCAACAGTAAAAGAACACTGGTAGATAGATTGATAGACCCATCAGAAGTATAAGATTTCAGTGAACAAATGTAAATAGAAATATACTAATGCAATCTAGAAGTGTAAGTAAAAATGATTTTAAATAATGAAATATTATAAAAGTAAAGTTGACCTCATCATTTAAAGAAGAAGTGAGCATGCAGTCCAACTCTTGCACCAGAAGTTTAAAACAAGGACGTTTTGCAGGATCTTCTTGCCAACACTTTTGCATTATGCCATGCCTGAAATACAAGTCAATCTCAAATGAGTAATCTCATTAAAAAAATGTTTCATTATTTAATGACATAATTTTTTTAATGAACAATTTCGGATGCTAATATATGTAAACTAAATAAGTAATCACGTCAGTCGTCTTTACTTCCCAGTGTTTTCCTGGTACCTATTTGAGACTGAGTCGAATGACAGCGGCCTAGTTGCAAAAAATCCCACTCACAGTGTGAAATCTGATCTTAGCCTGTGCATATGAAGCAAATGCAATAACAACTATGCTATCAAGTTGGTCGGTTACTATATTAAATAATACAGCAGTGGTCAGTACATAGATAAGTATTTCGAAAAAGCTATTCCTGTAATGGGCAAACATTATCTGATTTTCCTATATAGTGTATTACTGTTCTTCCGACACTGTAAGCTTTCTTTCATCATTCAATGCTGTGCACTTTTGGAAGAAGACTTTCAGTTGTTATTATATTAGGGCCTCTATCTTTAAACTTTCTGGACATAAGGAACCTTTAATTGGTGTGGACTGTAAAGTCTACAATTTACCACTTTTTTGTTCAACTGGTATGCAATGTTGTTTTGTGATCTAGATAGAATATTCTTCACTGTGTTATGAAGTGTTAAATATACTGAAAGGTCAATGTTACATCTGGATTTATTTATTCTGGACAATGTCATTCTTTCTTTGTATATCTTTGAAAGGCTACTTCATTGGTAAAACAAAAAGAAAGAGATGAGGAAGAGACTGGGAAAGTCGAAAATAGGAAAAGGTCAGTAAAAATAAGTAAGAGAATAAGATCTATAGAAGGATACAGATCCAACATAAACACTCTTAAGTATGAAATGCTCCAAATTACTTCTAGCACTCAATGAATAATAACAAATGATATATATTGTAATATGTAACACTGTTTTTCCTTCATTAATTTAACAATACTAAATAATTTATTCACTCAAAGACACCTGCATCTTGATTCAACAGTTGCTGAAGAGACTTGTCATGTTCTAGGACAGTTTACATTCAGAACTTACATCTTAGTGCTTGCATAAGGTGGTCGTTTCATGCGATGCCCATCTTTCAGCAGAGCAAAGAGTTCCTCAACAGGAACAGAGGGATAAGGGTTTCCACCAAGGGTGAAAATTTCCCACAGCAATACACCAAAGGACCAACTGGATTTCAAGGGAAAAAAACAAATTGTTCGGATTTTAAATTGATATAAGCAGATCATATAAATGATACTAAATTTTTTCTCATTTCTTTATCCAGACAAATTCACTGTCATTACTGTTCCTCTATTTGTATGAATGATACTTCTCAAATAATTCAGACTGTGTATGTCTTTATAATTTTAATCTCTAATCTCAACAGAATATCTATTTCTACAATATTTTCATGCTAATGATATTAGGTAGCTGTTACTTTTAAACAACTCAACACACATGATATTGTGCTTAAAAGTGCATGTGTATAGTTCTTTTGTGAGTGTGCTGACAATTCTCTAATCTTCAGAGTCTTCCTAGTTGTCCTTAGTTATTACAATTTAACATTATAGTTAAATGGTTTATTTTATAATTTACCACCAACAGGTTCATGAAGTAATTGCTTCTCTAAACATATCTGCATGAACAATATCTACATATAATCCATAATTTCAAAATCAGTGTGTGAAAGGCTAGTCTATTTGGTGTTCATTTGGGTGAGCTCTGCCCTAATCAGTGTTCAGCTGATTGAGCTCTCACTAATTGGTGTTCAGCTGATTGAGCTCTCACTAACTGGTGTTCAATTCACTGTCCTTCCAAACAAATAGTTGTCACCTGAAAGGACTGTAAGTAGATTCCAAATGTTATTTTAGCACTTCCATTTTGTTAGATATTTGCTGCATATCTTATGTATATTGTAAAACATTTGTTTATATCATTGACTTTGCTACTGTGTTGATAATATGCAACATTTTGCTTGTTATATTGTGATCTGTGATAAGTTGTTGATGTAATAAGCAAGATATCGGTTAAACATATAATGATACAAATGCAGACAGTGCCATAAAGCAATCAAAACTATGGCAGTTGCAAACTTGACACAAAGACTTCTTGCACTCCTACACCATTAGCTGGTTCTACATATGATGAAGTATTTATTAGGTCTCTACAGTAACAGGATGACCACTTAACACATTTAGAATGAATGATGGTAATAGTTTTGAGCTGCACTGGTTACATACCAATTGGTATGAAGCTGTATATGCTTATACTTCTGTCTATAAAAAATGAAATTCACTGACCCAAGCCTCTGCAATTATCAAGTTACTTCAGACATGTGAAACCACCTTAATCAAAGCACTACTGATATTAAGAGCAAGAGAATCAATTAAGGTCTGGGCATATACTAAAGCACATGAAGAGGTCGTGAGAAATGAATGTGAGGTACACTACAAGACAGTCATCATTACACTATGCAGCTGAATAAGATTGTATCTTCTATCCACTTCAACCTATTTGAAGTCCAAAAAAGGATAAACATTTTCCTGAATAAGATTATGAAAAATAACACTCACACGTCACTTTTTGATGTGTATTTTCTGTCAAACAAAGCCTCAGGTGCCATCCATTTGACTGGTAATCTCCCCTGCAATATAATACACATGTATGTGAATTCTTTGATGTTGTAAAACAAGGAGGAGTTCAGCAACAAGTTTTTATAAAATGATGCAATTACAAATATGAATAATGTCAATGAATTGATATCATTTCAATCTATTTTTCTACCCTAATAAAATTGTTGAAAATTAAAATGGTAATAAATACATTTAGTACATAGTACTTACATCTGTAGTTTTTCTGTAGTAGTCAAATTGCTGAAGGTTTCGAGTTAGACCAAAGTCTGCAAGCTTGAGAACATAATCTTCAGCTACCAATACATTTCTGGCTGCTAGATCTCGGTGTATACACTGATAGAAGAAGTATGTTTATGTTAGTTAACTCTTTCATATCACAGAGTAATTGGGACAATTCAAACAATGTTTTATATAATATTGAATTCATCGTTTCATTAAACTTAATTCTGAACATATTTTGTAGAATCCTACACAAATGGATATCATATTCAGTTTCAGTTTGGAATATCTTCATTGCACTCCGGACATGTCCATAGGTGCTCTGATGATCTTCGCAATATCTCTAACAACATCTAGTGACTGACCGTACCAGTTCGATGTTGATTAATGAGCCTACTCATATACCTGTTATGCTGTTCTTTTTTGCTACTCCAATCTTCAATCCCAGCGTAGTAGTTGACGTGGATTGGTATAAATGAAATCATCTTTGCGGCCACACTCTATGAGGGCATTCAAAATATCAGCTTTATCCATTGGCTGGTCCGCTGATATGGTGACAGAGCCAGCCAGCCTGTCTGCTCTCTCATTGCTAATGACACCCATGTGCCCCAGAACAAAGATAAGTGTAATTCTGCAAATTCTTGATGTCAAATTGTGGATACCATATTGTATTGAGTCAATGTATAAGTATTTTAGGGGTCTTTATGGAGAAGTGGTTAAGACATTTGTCTGTCATTCTTTAGGTTGTGGGTTTGAATCCAGACCAAAGTCACATGTGCAATTTTTTCATGAGATCCCTAGGATTGTTGCTGAAGCTACGAAGTTTGTGCAATATTCTCGGCAGATATATGAAGCTTGTGCAACACTCTCAACCAATAGGGATGAAGCTATACTGGGAACACGGTACAATGAAGTCAAATCTTCACCTTTAGACCCTTTTAGATTAGCATTTTCATGTCCATCAACAGAGGGTATAACCTTTCACAACTTTTAACAAACAAATTAAGATGCACAAGATTCTATGTCAAACCTTGCATTCACCAAACCTTTTTCTCCCTTTTCAACTTTAGAATGATCATTAATATACTCTATATTATTTGATTTGTACAACAACATAATTATTTACAGAGCACTCTATATCCTTCAACATCCAATAACAGATACATTAGGATTTTTGTGTGCATACAATTTGTTCTCAGAATAGAGAAACTAACAATTAAGAGTTCAACAAAAACATTTATTCTAATCAAATAATAGACAAAAGTTAACCTGTTTAGATGACAGATATTCCATGCCTCTGGCAACTTGAAAAGCAAAAGATATTAAATCCTTTTGTGTTAGTGTCTTTAATTCTCCATTGCAGGACAGAATAGGCTGTTCATACTCCGCTGATGTTGGAGCAACACTTGGATTGGGTGGTCGGTGAGATTTCAAAAAATCTCGCAAGTTTCCATGAGGGGCAAACTCAACAATGACGTACAAAGGTCCTGAAAATTCAATCAAATTATGAAAATATTACAATTCATGATTTAAACATGTATGACAGCATTATTAGTGTAAGTACTTACAAACAAACTGATAGGCAGCGGTCTACAAGGTGTGTTCTGTACCTCTCTTTGCATCTAGCACGGTTGGGGTCGGCTAGTCTATCTTAGAAAGGGTGAAAAGTAACAATTAAGTAGCCTCCTGATGACCCAAAGAACATTCAAGCCAACCTCACCTTCAAATGGATTAGACCAGGCAACTTTGACCGTGAGGTCAAGGATTAATAGGGATCTAGCTCTCCTAGGGGAATGGATTCTCCTAGGTCAAGTTTTTGTATGTTCATGGGGGGAGACGAACCCGAAGAAAAAGCATGCATAAACTGGATGTTCTGGCCTAATAGGCACAATAAACTCACTCTCGAGACACAAATCACTAAGTTAATTTAATTTACTAAGATTAAGTTGGGGGACTGCCTAGAGTAGTTGATAGTAGCTCGGCCTGCTAGCTGTGAGACGCCTCATAGCTCGGGTTCGAACCTACTGTCCGGCATTTGTTCGAGTCCCCTGGTCTTACTCAGGACGATAACGTGAGTACCTCTGAAGTCGGAGAAAATCTGCCTTTATGGCGAGGAATACTAATTACGAGTACATTGAGCACACGGCTGCCAGTGTAAAGTAATTTACAATGTGCACGCTGCTGCCATTGTAAGAAATTGGAAAAACAGATTTTCACGCAAAAATCAGTTTCAGAGATGAAACTTCGTCTGAGTTGAAAGCGGACGAAAGAAAAAAAAAAAAAAGAAAAAAAAAAAAAAAAAAAAAAGAAAAGAAAAAAAGAAAAGAAAAAAAAAAAAAAGAAAAAAAGAAGAAAAAAGAAGAAAAAAACAAAAAAACTAAGATTAAGTTAATTTGTTCACTCCAGTCAGACAAAGTTGTACTGTAACATATGTGCATAGTCACCGGATTAAAATACATTAAAAAAAATATGATTATGACCACTAAAGTAGTTTGATGAAGCAATATCAGTTTATAAATGTTATCATGAACATAAACATTAGTCATACTGCCTACCTCTCTGAGTGCAACAGCCAAGAAGGTTGATTATATTTTTATTCTTTCCTATGAGTTTCATTGTCTCCATTTCTCGAATGAGGTCCATCATTTCACGGTCTGTGGCATCTTTCTTCAGCATCTTTACAGCCACTGTGGTAGGACTGGTATTGTTATTAAAAAGACCCATTGCTTCTCCTTTCACTACAAGTCCAAAAGCTCCCTCTCCAAGACGAGTGCCAAGTTTGAGCCTGAAAGTGATTGAAAGATGTTATAACATGTCACTGATTTCAACTTCTTTGTTGTCTTTGTCTGCTAGCACTAAATATGATATCAAATAAAATGTTGTAATGCTTCATGTTATGCCAAGATGCCAAGTATGTACTATTTTACCTCAGTACACTTTTCTTTCCAGTTGTTTTGTTTTCTCTACTGTTTATTCTGCAAGTTTGTTTGCGTTCTGCTCTTATCAACTTAGTTACCCCTCTTTGACATTTGTGTGATCTGCTTCATGAGTATGAGTACATTTAGGCCTCATTATGCCCCTATGGCATACAGGACAGGCATATCAGAGTTTCAACATAACTCATGTGGTGCCGGGGCCCGCAACGGAAGCAAAGAATAGTACCACTGCGACCTACAAGGCATGTCGTAAGAGACAACTGATATAGGACCTAGGGAAGCTACCATAGTAAATAAAAAACAATAGGAAAACAAAGAAATAGAATGTGCTGGCCTACTTGAAGGCGCATAACTGGCACAACATACAATCACTTTTAGGCTTAGATCACATACAAATCACACGGAGTGGTTAACAAGTGGTTGATATGGAGCGTCAAGAAGAGTTTCAGCCAAAAGTGATGTTTGGTCTTGCATGATCTCTGACAGTCATAGACATTCTTCTGTTCTTTATTGATAACTTCTAAACAACTCATTGCAGCTTGTAGCCCTGATAATTAAAAAAAAAATTTTTTTCTGAAAGTGTTAAACAACTTCCAGCACTTATTTAACTATGTCTTGCTGATCTAAATTTGAGCTACTGTCTACAAATACCAATCTAGTCCATCTGTCCTTTACAAGTATCCTGCCATATTTACAATTATAATTTCTTAAGTATTACTTTTGTTGCCACCAAAAGACAAGCCGTAATGACTTTTTATGCAGGTTGAAGGTCCTGCTCCACACAGGAAAAGCAATCATGTTTGATAAATATAAAAATTAGTCTTCTATTAGCTTTTTTCTGTGCTGATTGTTTTATCTATTTGTTATAATTTTCTTTTCTATAAAACATAAACTTGCACAATTCATTTTAAATTTTCAATGTATATGTTCAGGTCTGTTATGGTGGACACCATGTTCTTTAATTACTAAAAACATACCCATATATATTTATGGGGCTATCATAGTTTTTAAACGGAATGTTTTAAATACAGTCATGCAAAATTGATCTATTGTCTTTCCTCAGGTGGATATGGAATTGGTTGTCCACTCTTGCAGTTAGCGTAGGGTGGGAGCTTTAATTTGTGTTCCAGGGCCAGATGGGTCGCCCTTGTGTTATATCTGTGCTTACTTAGTGCGGTCTTTATATTGTCATCCATATTTTTCTTGGTTTTCCCTTGTCTCTAGTACCTGATCTCTTTTTATGATATGCTGTTATTGGTGGTTGGTTGTATTCCATTCTCATTAAATATCCAAACCACTGCATTGGTTGCAAAATTGATCACACATCTATAATTCAAAGACACAAGAGCAGGATAAATTCTGCAAATATTTTAATAGAATGATTGCTACTAGTCCTTCTGAAACTCACCTCTCTCGCGGAAATTCCCATTTAATGTCAAGAGGCAAATCATACTCTGAGATTTCAGTAAAATCAGATGAGAGTCGCCTTCTTCTGTGGCTGTCACTACTGGTGTATGGCTCTTCAACAATGCGTACCTGAGGTATCATCAGCGGGGCAACTGCATCTGGATCTTTGTTGTGGCAGTAAAAATCATTCTAAGAATAACATGACAAAACATTTGAGATAAATTGTTCCATATCTCTCTCTATAAATCAATGTTTGTATTGTGTAAAGTATATTAAGAAATATACATTTCCTAGTATTAAAAACTGTAAAACAAACACTACACTTATTCATAACATAATAAAATAAGAGCAACATAGACATCCAATAATATATAAAATATTCATGTAGAAGTTGTCCAATGTAACGTTCTGTAGCTCGAACCAAATGTACTATCCCCCATCGAATATCAATAAGACAATACTATCCTATAAGAGAAAACAAGGTTATGGGCATAGTATTTGTTACAATCCTAAAGGGAGTACAAGTTTGTACTTTTATTCATGTGCCAGTAAGCAGATTTTGTGCTTTCAATCACATGTTGAAGTGTCTACGCAGAATGCTGGTAGTATTAAGAAGAGACAGGTTTAGAAATGAAGACATCAGGATAAAAGTGGGTACAACATCAATACTGAACTTCATCAAGAAACAAGTTAAATGGTTCAGTCACATAAGCAGACTACCAACAGGCCTCAAAGAGCAATGCTAATCTGATACAGAGGGATACAAAGTAAAAGGTTGTTTATGCAAAAATTGGACCAAAGAAAAAACAGAGGCAGTGAAAAACACTATTTATGAAGCACACACAAAAGCCTGTTCTAGAAATCTCTTTTTATCCTGATTCTGTGAGGCAGGATAAGAAAAAAAGAAAGAAAGAAGTTGTTGGATCTCCTGGCGGTTCATTTTGACATGATAAGTTTTCCAAGCTTACTTTGAAATCTCAGAAAGCTGCTGGACTCAAATGTGATGAAGGGTGCAATGCTAAAAGTTGGGTGGTCCTATACTTCAGAAGGAATGTAGTCATGATTTTCTTTTAACCTCAAAAGTATGAAAAATATAACATGGTTGATTCTTCAAGCTGATTCTCTTTCAGTAGCTGATTCTCTTTCAGTAGCTTGCCATGGGCTTTCAGACTTCATCACAATAGATTATGTCCATCCTTTCTCATTAGCTTGACAAATCTGTATTCAAGTTATACTATAAGAAAGTGAAGCATGGATCTTGACCAGAATGTTTCCTGACTCTCTGACCCCACCTCCAAAAAATATGAATCATCTCTGAACCTCTCATGTGCATTTACTAATTAGCGTACAGTAACAAAAATTTGGATATTACAAATGTTCTATTACAATACACATTTACTGACATTTAATTATGGTAAACAACATTCTGAAAATATATTTAAAAGTAGGTAGTTTATATAATTTGCTATAAAGCAGGTAGTTTCTTTTGTCTACTATAGAGTACTTAGTTTTTCAAAGTTTACTTTAAGTAGTTAGTTAGCTTCTATAGTTTCCAGTGAAGTAGTTAGTTTTCATAGTTTACTACAAAATGGGTAGATTCTAATGCCTACAAATGAAATTGGTAGTTTCTAAGATTTACAAAGTAGCAGAGTAGGTAATTTCTTAGGTTGACAAATGAAGTAAGTAGTTTGTATTGATAACAAATACAATATATCATTTCTATGGCTGATTCAAACTAAAAAGTGTCACTTACTGGCTTCATGATTATAATTCTCTTCATGTGCCTCTGGACTGTAGTTTTTCTTAGGCAATGTTTATGCCACAACCAGAGCACAAGAGATAGTGTAAACAGTATCACAACCACAATCACTAGTACAATTATTAATGATTCTGTGGTACTTTTATCTTTTAACTTGCTTGCTGCTGTCTGGGGTGTTAGATCCTCATCTGCTAACAGATATATTATCATTTGTTTAATCTCGACATACAATTTATCTACAATTATCAAACATATGATTATATCTAAGTTGACAGACATAAAAATCATGTTAAAACTTTTTATCAAACATTTAACAAACACAAAAGCCATGTTAAAACTTTTAGTTTGTAATATCTTCCTTGTTTTCCGGATATATGTCCATAGGTGCACTGATCTTCTTTGCAATATCTCCATTAGTGTCCACAGACTGACCATACCAATATACGCCTGTTTTGCTGCTCTTTCCAATCACAAATCCAAGCTTTTTGCAATCCAGGTGTTGACATGGATTGGATTAGATGAAATTCTTCTTATCTGTCACACTCTATGAGGACATTCAGAATGTCATTGGCTGACCCCCAGATATAGTGACAGAGCATGTCTGCTCTTTTATTGCCATCGATACACATGTATACAAAAGTATAATTATCAAACATACGATAAGATGCAGGCTAACAGATACAATAGCAATGATAAAACGTAACTACTATTATAAAAAATATGATTAGATTTATTAGTCCCAACAAATGTGATTCAGCACAGAATAAACTATGTGACGCAAAACCTATTGTCTCCTGAGACATAGAGGTCAATGATTAGATTTAGCTAGCTCTCCAACAAACGAGCACAATGGACACCGAGAGAAATAAAGTTTGTAGTTCAAATTCATTGTTTGGTAATTGTTTTTCCAGAGGTACTAAATACATATTTATAGTCTATGTATTTCATATAAAATATGAGAATTTATGTTTACAAAATCTCATCACTTTAACTCTTTATGTCCATGACAATTTTGGGGGGTAATCACGCTCTGCCAGAACACATTTCTAGCAACATTTTTCAAAATGGAAAGATCTTGGAAATATGCCTATAACTTAAGTTCTTCGTATGCTAGATTTATACTGTTGGTATCAAAATATGCAGAATTAAATTCTGAACAATCTGATAATAAATAGTTATATGTAAATCAGTATTTATTTAGTAAATTATTGTTGTATTTCATGTTCAGAGTAACTACTACGACTTTCAAACTTGAATCAATGCTTAGCCATTGCTGAATTCTCCATCATTGTCGGTGAAATCATAAACATGAAACACCGTGTGTGTTTATTTGAACTTTGGAACAAATCCATGTCTTGTTCGGCACTTTATCGACGTGGAGGATGAAACAACATCTTATAACTAACTTTTCACACGAAAGTTCACTTTTTTCACAACAGGAAAAATATATTTGCAAATTAAACTATTTACTAAAAATCCGAAACTAAATTCTACCATTCTGTATAGTATATGAATGAAATGGGAGTTATCTGCCCGTTGAATTCTGTAAACAAAAACAGTGTCGGACGTATAGTAGCTGAACAGTAAAACAAAACGTGCATGGACTCAAATTAGACGTTGGCAGCGTGTTTTGGCATAATGAAAGAACTGTTTTGTACGCTGGGAGCGCGACTGACATATAGAGTTAATAAGTACAAATTTGAGTTCCAATGTTATGACTAACAATTGAAATCTACAAAAATGGCACTGTTGCAGAAATTGCAATGAAAAACTAACATAGTGTTAAGGAACAATGTCAACAGTATATTTCATTAGGAAAGGTAAACTGAAAAAAGGATATAAATTTTAGTGACAAGTTGGAGTCCTACGTTCTATTGAAACTATAAAGGAGTAAAAGAAAACGCATTATTTATCAACATTAAAAATTGTCAGGACTAACTTGATATCATTAACAAAATGAACTTTATATGTGTATCAATGCTGAACCAGCACTAACTAATAATACATGTATCTCAAATATGCCATCTCTAGAATTGTGTGAACATTTTGTTTACCATCACTGACTTCCAAAAATGCAGATTTGTAACTAGAACCAATGGCGTTTCGAACTAGACAAGTGTATCTTCCTTCATCTTCTTTTGTAACATTATTTAAAGTAAGAATCTCTGGATTGCTGTGGTTAATTGTGGCAGTCTGAAAACAAAATCAATACTTTTATTAACTTACTACTTTCTTTGCAAACATAATACTTTTACAGTCAACTGAATATCCTACACATACTGCTCAACTGAGATCATAGATATACTCATTACTAATTAAAATACATTTGTCAAACAGATGTGAAAATATAAGATATACAGTTACATTATTAAAATCATGCTCAATGTTATTTTCAATATTATCATGAATTCTTTAGTCTTATGAATCTGGAAATTATGCTTTTACAGCACAAGTTGTATGTTGAGCAGATCATTGTGAACTTAGAACAACTTCTATCTGTAACTATTGTCTCTTTATTTTGCTAGTTAGTAATCATCAATTGCAACACTTATTAAACTTGTTATCATCTTCCCCAATGGTAGTACTATTCAAGGGAATTAATTAGAAATTGCATGTCTGTCCATTAATTCGTGAGCACGTTTGAAATTGATTTTCTCGAAAACTACCTGTTGGATCTCAGTGATTTTTGCATGCAGCCTTAGAATATCCATGACGTTAAAATAAAGCTAACCAGTAGTCCATAGATGCTACGGATTTTGCACATCGGCGAATTCCTTTGATCTTTTATGACAATTGCAAATACGGGGCTCAAATTTTAGATTTTACAGTAATCCCTAGAATTTGTCCATGTCAATTCTATTCATAGGTGTATCTCCATATTAACTTGATAGGTCAAGTAATTAAGTGTGTTGCCCTTTATGTGCAATCGTGAACTTGGATACAATATGCAACAGTTAGTCCTCCCTTCGGTCACCATTAGACCCCAGGGTGTCTTAACTTCACCACAAATTGTATGATGGTAGACGCACTTGGATATGGAAATGTATACGTTGCTATTTCTCAGTCTGTAATCAAAATATGATTTGTATCATCCCGAATCTGACGATTCCATGAGGTTGATAATTGTTACTGGCTGAACAAATTGTAATCCATCTCGGTGCCAGTACTTGTCTTCCTCTCGGAGCACATGTTCAACACACTTCTTCCAGAACTGCATGTCTATCATTGAGAGGGACTCACGTGTCAGAACTTCAACATCACACATTTTAAACGTCCTGTTCTGTTCGGCAACTTGTCCTTTTACTTTAGCCCAGACAAGCTCTATCGGATTGAGGTGAGCATGATATGGAGGTAGTCGCAAAGACGTGTGGCCGTATTCCGCAATGATTTTGTCAATATGAAACACCTTTGTCTTATTTGTCATCCTCACCAGGTGCAACAACTCGGGTTTCAAATATGTACAATCGAAGCTGACATTTTCCTTAGCAAGCCAAGTCCTAATTTGATCTTTTGTATTTGATGCAGTTGGTACTTTGTCTTCCGCTGATACTACGTTGTGATAGGATGCATTATCCATTACCAAGCATGATGGTCTGTTTAGAATTGGAAGTAGATCTTTCTCCATCCAGTGCCTGAAAATATGTCCATTCATTTCTGTGTGGTAGTCCCTACCGTCGGTACTTTTTGATTGGAAAATAAGTCCAGCGTCATGGACAAGACCTTCTTCACTGCTTCCTGCATGTGTTAGTATAATACGCTGGCCTTTGCTGTTTGGTATTTTTCTTTTCTGTTCACCGTCTACTGATTGCCATTCTTTAGCATTGGTGTGGTGAGCATTGACCCAGGATTCGTCCAAATATACAATATCATAGCCTTGCCTCGCCGCTCACGGATCTGCCTCAGGTATTTACTTCGGGCAGCAATTAAATGTGGCTTTTCACAAATAATATTCCTGCCGCCTATAGTTTTTCTGAAGGTGAAGCCGGCGGCTCTTACAATTTTCCATAGAGTACTTTTAGAAATGTCTATGCTGCAATCTGATTGCAGTTTAATTGTTTCTAGAACAAGTTGATTTGTCGCAAACATTTTCAAGAGCTCCTGTCTTATGACATCTATGTCAAAGTCGTCAATTGTTCTTTTCCTTCCTTGCTTGACATTAGTGCACTTTGTGTCCTGTTTAATCCATCGGGAAAAGGATTCTCTATTCAGACCAAGCGCCAGTTGCGTTCGTTTCTCAGGGTTATGAATATCGCAATATAGATGACCTCTCTTAGATTTCCTACGGAAGTGTTGGTATAGTAAAACTGTAACCTTCTGCATTGTTATAAATGTGCACTTCAGACTCATTATGAATGTGATATCAATGTCAGTTTTGATAAGCCAACAAATATGATACAATAGCTTCATAAAAATAGCGAGATACACCTATAACTATACAACAGTATCCCAATTATAACGTCATATGCTTTCCGCTTTCAAAGTCAACTGGGTTAGGTGCACGGGAGTTCGTGAAATTGTTGTTTACTCACGATATTTTAATGTTACCATAATGTATTTTTAGAACAACACGTCTGTGTACCGTAGATCTGTTACTATGTGTACAATCCGGTGAGGTTGATTTTAATATAACCTGAAGAAGAAATATTTCAAACTACATCAAATTTTCTTGGAAAAAAATATTTCTCTAGCGTCATGGATATTCTAAGGCTGCTTGCAAAAATCACTGAGATCCAACAGGTAGTTTTTGAGAAAATCAATTTCAAACGTGCTCACGAATTAATGGACAGACTATAGTTCAAAAAACAATTACTGGAGAAACATATACAAAAACAAAACTGAAAACACATTTGGAAGTGAGAGACAGTTCAATAGAGAGCAGCACAAACTGAGATGACTATGATAAATTGCAGATAACCTTTAAAACAAACCACATAATCATCATGACTGCACCTTTTAATTTTCATTAATACATTACAAAGACATACTTTAAAAACTGCAGTCTGCTTCAAAATAAAGTCAAAACTATCACTTTATTTGATTTTTTTACCTGTTGTTACATTTTAAATCAGACTAGTCAGAAAATATTTACTATAAATTTCAAGTTAGACATTAATCATTTCATGTCCCTGTCTACTTAATCTTATTATTCATTCAAGATTCCATGTTCAAGACATGCAAAATATCATTCGTGAGAGTTAACTATTCAAATAGCTACACTCTCTTTAGTAGCTGTACTTAGATTATTGCAAACAATTGTTACCCTAGCAAACACACATTGAGATAAATAGACAAATGTATTTTTCATGTAATAGTTATATATAAACTGAGAATTCTACAACTAATTTGTGCAGCATAAACACTGCATGCGAATAGTGAAACAACTCAATATAAAAAGCTTGGAAACAGTTGTAACATCAATCAGAGCTTCAAGATGAGTTCATCATAAACAACATTATAATTTTACTGTATCACATTATAATTGACATGAAACTGGTAGCACCACAGACAGCTTATAGAACAATTTGAAGAACAAGGTTTCTGTTGCTTTGTAGGAGGCAGCAACTTTGTTATAGTGAACGGTCTACAAAGTGTGTTCTGCGTCTGATTTTGCATCCAGCACAGATGAGGTCGGCTAGTCTCTTTTAGGAAGAGCAAAAAGTAAAAATTAGTAAAACCGTAGAACACATAGGTCAACCTCACCTCTCAGTGGTTTAGAATAGGAAACTTTGACTGCGAGGTCCAAGGCTAACGTGGCCTAGGAGGGTAGACTCCCTAAGCCATTTTTTGGTCCTCAACCCACAACTTGGCGAGGTGAACTCAAATAAAATGCATACAGAAACCAGATGTGCTGGCCTATGAGTCTGCAGATGCCTAGTTGGCACAACAAACTCTTGCTCTAAGCAAGACACAAATCACAGAGACCACAAAGAGTGGTTTAACAGTTGCATGTAGAATGAAAAAAGAAGATGTTCTAGTGAGCAAAATTATAGAAATCACAGAAGTTGAAATTCACATCTGATAAGTAAACATTCATAAATATATCTACTAATGACCTCTACCATGGTCAGGTTGATAGAGTATGATAGTAAGTGGGTTCTCTTCCAAACACAGGCATGCATCAATAAATGTCATCTGAATTAATTAGTATCTTGATTCACTGAATTATGGAACGAACAGATCAAATTAGAAACTGAACTGACCAGTTTCATCTCAAAATGCCAAAGTCCAGTATTGTGATGTCTTTGTATTCATGCTATTGTTTGCTATGGTTTTATATTCACATTTTGTAATAATAATAATAATAATAATAATAATATAGCGTCCATCACAAGTGATGATGACAACATTCTCAGACATGTATTGCTGCACCTCTCTGGTGTGTGTGGAGGTGACTATAAAGTCAAATCCTCTAACACAATCCCCTACCACAGATGAGGCATACATGATCCCCTTTTATAAATTACAACTGAATCAACCGATTGAGCACAGCAAACTTTAGTAAAGTGGCTAGCAATGTTTCACAGACAAATGTGAAGTTAGTAGTACAACACCGATTTTAACAAAACAATGGCAACAAGAGTTCATCATATAAATAACTTGACAAATAGTTCAACATTCCAGTCATGACTACAATTAATATTATGTACTTTGGACACTGACTTCTTTGTTAACGTGCATATTATTATAAGTACACAAATATCATGTTAATAAATCTAATATCAATGGAACAATTCAGTGTCATCTCTGTTAGTCTTATGTTTATTGTCAGCATCACATTACTTCATAAACAGTGTATTAATGTTCTTCTTCTTCTTCTTTGACTGCTCCATATCGACCACTTGTTAACCACTCTGTGATTTGCATGTGATCTGAGCCTAATAGCGATAGTACGTTGTGCCAGTTATGTGCCCACAAGTAGCCAGCACATCAGATTTCTGCGATAATGTTTATTTACTAAAGTAGCTTCCTTAGGTCCTACATCAATCGCCTCTTATGACATGCCATGTAGGCCTCAGTGGTGCTATTCTTTGCTACCCTTGCTGGCCCCAGCACCACATGGGTGATGTTATTAAAGAAGTAACTTAATATTAGTGATATCTGCATGCCATTTTATTAGTAACTACATGACTCAACAAGCTGAATGTTGACTTTTTTTTGTGTAGTTTTAATATTATTATGTTTTAAAGTAAATTTGAACAGATCATTCAAAAAATGAGATTCTGAGTTTGCATGCCAAATTGAAAATTGGAATGCTATTCCTAGAGTTCTCTTAGATGTGCAGCAATGTACATACAATCTGGCATGTCACAACATCAAAGGTCATAGGTAACACTAGTTTTATTGCAGCAAGCAACATTTCATAACTTATTTACCTGTCGACCCTGTATAAAAATAAAGAAAAGGGTGGTCCACAGATAACAAAGGACTTATGGTGACAAAAACATTGGTGTGCTCTGAACAAGAATGTCTACCAGAATGGAATGATTGCATGTGCTTTTTTAGAATGATTGTATGTGTCTGGTTGCTAATATATTTTATAATACAGTCTGTTGAAACTGAAACCTGCTTTACATTTTGAACCATATAATTACAAGAAATTGTATTCAATGATCAATCTTCACAAGTTAACAAAGAATAACATTTCAAGTATTTGCAACTGAAACTAGTGTACATGTCAGAGAAGATATTTCATCAAACTGATATTGCTATTTTGTAAATTTTAATATTTTCTAAATGTTAAATCAAATAATGAGTTGAATTTGATATTCACATAGCTAGGCCTCATCATTTCTCCAAAAACGTCTTGTATTCGCTTGATATGAATTCAGGCATAGTCAGGGTGCCTGGTATGGCGCTTCTGATTAATTTTTGTGTGAAGGCCTGCTTCTTTATAATCAGTGTCTCACCCGCATTCAGAGGTATTCCAAAAACTAAGACCAAGCATTAATATTAATTTAGTCAAAAAACATTCTATTATTGGGATGAGTAATAAATGCTGAAAAATATGACATAATAATTTCACTGCACTTCTGTGTACACAGTGCCTAGTAGATAGATTTATGCCTTGTAGATAGATTCAACTATGTTGTCAGGTCCTTTGTCTTTTTAAAATTTTGACCTTCGCAATAACAGTTTGTATCTGCTTTCTCAAATGTTGATGATCCATTCTAATAAATTTTGATTGAATTCTTGATGTTTTTTTGGATAAAGTTCACTAACATGTATTCAGTTCTTATGATGTTAATATTCATCCATCATTAACATGTATTCAGTTCTTATGATGATAATATCATCCATTCATCATTAACATGTATTCAGTTCTTATGATGTTAATATTCATCCATCATTAACATGTATTCAGTTCTTATGATGTTAATATTCATCCATCATTAACATGTATTCAGTTCTTATGATGTTAATATTCATCCATCATTAACATGTATTCAGTTCTTATGATGTTAATATTCATCCATCATTAACATGTATTCAGTTCTTATGATGTTAATATTCATCCATCATTAACATGTATTCAGTTCTTATGATGTTAATATTCATCCATCATGAAAACATAGGATGACATCGGTTTGAAATCTCAGAGCAAGGTCTGACATTTTTTTTCTGCTGAGAATGAAAAGGTAGAATTCTAACTTGTTCATCATCAAGTGACACTTCCACTCCAGTATACGATACTATGCACAGGTTTTTTTAAAAATAACCTTATCCATCCTCAAGTCCAGCCTGTTCTTGAATGTTTTATTTAGAAATGAACTCTTTCCTTGCCTGTGTTGCCGGGGCCTACAAGGGGAACAAAGAATAGTAACACTGCAAACTGCAAGGCATGTTGTAAGAGGCAACTGAGGCAAGAGGGACAGGTAAGAGGCGACTGAGGTAAGAGGGACAGGTAAGAGGCGACTGAGGTAAGGGCATAGATAAGCTACCCTAGTAAATAAAAAGTGTAGCAGAAATCTGATGTGCTGGTCTACTTGTAGGCGCATAACTGGCATAAAATACAATCATTCTTAGGTTCAGATCACATATAAATCAAAGAGTGGTTTAATAAGTGGCCGATATGGAGTGTTCGAAGAAGAACTCTTTCCTGAATAGAAATTAGTTACATTTTTGGGCACTAATCAGTGACCTAAATCTTTTGCTCTTCCTGTATTTATTTGTTACTTTATAATTTTCTGTTCATATTTTCTATGATGTTTCAATTGTGTTTAACTTAACTGAATTATTTAGTTTTATGGGTGACATTTTACCTACTACGACAGCGTATTTGTATAAAACAATGTACTTGAGAAGGTCTTTAGATCAAAGCTCCTTTATTTTGTGTTTTCGTCTGTTGTCAATAGTTAAAGTTATATCTTACACATACTTTTTTAAGCGTTACTATACTTTTGTATTTAGATTCAATTTTTAAATTTCAGTTTTGTTTTCAATCTACACCATTATACCTAAGTGTATGTATGTGCATGTTTCAGTGTTTCTAAGATGTTTGTTTGTGTGCATGACATACATAAATAAATAACAAACAGTGTGTATAACATAAATATATATATACAATATAAACATTTCTGTATATATTAAGAAACTAACACATAATCAATCCATCTTTCATAGATTCTGTTCCACTATAAATCTGCACTATACAGTAGCCAAACTAACCCATTCCATTCAGGGATATTTATAATGCACAATCTCTGTATTCTCAAACTCAAGAAACTAAAAATAGAACAGATCAAGAACTATTGCTTCCACTGTTTAATCAGGTCAGTTTGCAATATTACATCACATTTTTTACTCACTAAACATGCCTAGCAAATGTGTGAACCATGTGAAGTTTAAAGTGGAGCACACCTAGATGAATGCCATTCATTTCCTTTGCTACTAAGTTTCAAATGTGTTGGTTCTCTCGCGATCCCGAAATGTGTTGGTTCTCTCGTGATCCCGGAATGTGTTGGTTCTCTCGTGATCCCGGAATGTGTTGGTTCTCTTCCATGCTGATCCCGGAATGTGTTGGTTCTCTCGCGATCCCGGAATGTGTTGGTTCTCTCGCGATCCCGGAATGTGTTGGTTCTCTCGCGATCCCGGAATGTGTTGGTTCTCTCGTGATCCCGGAATGTGTTGGTTCTCTTGTGATCCCGGAATGTGTTGGTTCTCTCATCCGGAATGTGTTGGTTCTCTCGTGATCCCGGAATGTGTTGGTTCTCTCGCGATCCCGGAATGTGTTGGTTCTCTGCGATCCCGAATGTGTTGGTTCTCTCGTGATCCCGAATGTGTTGGTTCTCTCGCGATCCCGGGAAAGTGTTGGTTCTCTCGCGATCCCGGAATGTGTTGGTTCTCTTGTGATCCCGGAATGTGTTGGTTCTCTGGATCCCGGAATGTGTTGGTTCTCTTGTGATCCCGAATGTGTTGGTTCTCTCGCATCCCGAATGTGTTGGTTCTCTCGCGATCCCGGAATGTGTTGGTTCTCTTGTGATCCCGGAATGTGTTGGTTCTCTTGTGATCCCGGAATGTGTTGGTTCTCTCGCGATCCCGGAATGTGTTGGTTCAAACAAAAGGAAATGATTTCTTGTTCCAAAATAATTCAGTGAAAATATGTGATGTAGTTTTCTTTTGAATACCTTGATCTAAGGACTAAGACATGACAGTATCAAAGGCAAGAAATTCATAATTAATATGACTGCAAGCCTTAGGTCACAACAGCTAATACTCTACTATAAAACTACTAATAATTTGTGTGATAATAAACATAAACAGTGAGTTCTATATTCTAAACAAAAATTACAATAAACATTAAACAAAAATACAGGTATCACTTGATAAAATAAAAAAATTAAAATGTTCATTAATTAACCAACATAATGTAAAATAATAAGGACATCTTTGGTAAACATTGTGACCCATTAACCAGTTGTAATTATTGTGAGACATTTAGTTGTCCTTTATAAGTTGACTGTAAACAGGAAACAGTGTTATTTTGACTCTTGTAGAAATGCACTTTTATCCATAAATGTTGTTACAGTAGCAACATCCATGACCAACTATAAACATAATTTTAGAGTTGGTAGTGCAACATCTCATTTGAAAAATACTCCACACCCACTGAGGAGTTGGAAACCGAACCACTAAACTAAGAAGCCAGCTCACTAAGAACTATGCTACTGCCGCTCTCAATAATAACTTAGAGAGATACGAATATTAGTAATATTATTACAATTTTATTTCAGTGGAACCTCCATTCTCTGTGACTAGAAATCTGCCAATGTAGAGACAACCTACAACCACTATACGTGACTTACCTGAATAATTTGAAAGTATTGCTCTCCATTCTCATTTGTGAATGAACCATTGACCTGATGATGTTTCAACCACTGAATATGTGGGTGGGTATCGCTGATTATAATTCTACAGGAAAAAGTCGCCGTTTCTCCGGTGTGCACTGTCTGATTTTTGGGTTGCTCAAAAAGTGGAACATGTGGAGCCCTTTCTGTAGATCATTATGGATACAAATAAACATTACTTCTAATAATCTGCTTTCACCCCAGCTTAGTAAAACTACTAATAGAAATAGACATCAGAAATAAGACAGCAGAAATATGCACATAAATGCATCAGAAATGGGCAGCAGAACTAGGCAGCAGAAATAGGCAGCAGAAATAGACATCAGATATAGGCATCAGATATAGGCAGCAGAAATAGACATCAGATATAGGCAGCAGAAATAGGCATCAGAAATAGGCATCAGAAATGGCAGCAGAAATAGGCACAGAAATAGGGCATCAGAAATAGACATCAGAAATGAGAATCTGAAATGGGCAGCAGAAATAGGCATCAGAAATAGGCAGCAGAATTGGGCAGAAATAACAGCAGAAATAAGCAGCAGAAATAAGCAGCAGAATTGGGCAGCAGAATAGCAGCAGAAATACTAATTGTAATAGAAATGTTCATACAATCAGCAGACATTTGCTCACAATAAAAAGTAGGTCACGTCGTGTTCATGAGCACGTAAAAGAAATATTGGCAGTTCAAAATCGAGAAGAGCAGGCTGGAAATTTGCTGCCCGGACAAAATTCATTCGAAAGTTCTAAAAATAAAATTCTTACAAAATATTTTCACCATATTCTAAATTACATTGGAGACCCTCGCCGGTGCTACGGAGTTAGTGCACTGCCGCTGCGATCTTCCTGTGTAAGAGAGATCACACATGCTTACTCATCGAAGTGCACTGTTGATGGTCCTATGAATCAATCCCCATTCATACAAATAAAATAAAAATAATACAAAATGTGTTTTGAAAAACACAGTTACTCCATTCCTTCTTCGCTCTTCCTTCTCAATAAATCCAGCCAAGGATAGCAGATATGACACAATTTGACGCTTCTTCCCATGACGCGGCAACTATATAACAAGCCATCTTTATACAAATCTTATGCAAACAAATTTGGTAGCTATCTATGTATTATCAGTACAAATGTTGGCCCCTGCCACTTCTATGAGTGGACTCTCGACAGCCTGTAGTGGGAAAGCTGGCAAATTACGGATAAGATAACACCGGTTTTCTTCACCACAGAATGATTCAGAGACTCTTGAATACCACCGGAGAAAGGTGCCCTCAACTTGAACGCTACCAAAGCTCAGTAGCTGTGAGTCGAGGGCCATAGATAGGAGAGGTTTCTGTGCAGGTACATTGTAGGAAATAACATATAAGGAGTGTGGATATTGAGAGTTTGGAATATGATACAGTATGTGATGGGAACAAGAATATGTTACTAAATTACATAATAGATATGTAAACATACTGAGTAAATTTTCGTGGCATGTTTCAATAATACATCAATATTAAACAAGCAAACTAACAAATAACGTTCATTTTATATTCATTTTTCACGACTTATATTCAAGATGCTTCAAGTTTAATTTTATCATTCCGCTCTCCTGGCATATGTCAATTGTCCATTGGAACTGAGAACGAAATTTAGTTTTAATCTTTTCTTGAAAAGTTCCTTTCAGGGTCTCCTTAGGTCGACCTCTCTTTCTTGAACCCTTTGCATCCCACTTCAATGCCTGCTTTGATATTCGTTGATTTTTTCTCCTCAAGGTGTGTCCAACATATCTCCATCTTCTTTTCTTATAACAGTTGTCACTAGTGGTTGACCAGACATGTCTCTGATTTCATCACTTCTCCTGAATTCGTTCCATTTTATATTCATTATTTTTCGCAGACATCTATTTTCAAATGCATTCAACTTGCTTTCTATATCTTTAGTCATTTTCCAACTCTCGCTGGCATATGTTAGGATTGATACAACATTGGAATTGAAAATTCGTAATTTAGTTTTAATACTATATAACTTGCAGTTCCATATTTTATTTAGACTTTTAAAAGCTGATGTTGCTTTGCCAATTCGTATCATAATTTCTTTTTAACATTTCCTGTGCAATCAAAATTGCTACCTAAATAGGTGAACTGCTCTGTTATTTTTATCATTTTAGATTCCAGTGTGATATCTGCATTACTTGCCATAGGTGTCCTCATTATATTTGTTTTTTCATAGCTTATCTGCAGTCCAACTTTTGATGCTATAGATGACAAGTTGTCTGTTTTTCTTTGCATATCTTGGTTGTTTCTACTTAACAAGGTAATATCATCTGCAAAATCCAAATCTTCTAGTTGACTATTTTCTATCCAATCGATGCCAGTTTCGCCCCTGCAACATTTTCGCATCACCCAGTCTTGCTTTACTCCGGTTTCAACCATAAACCAGTCGCTGTGTCCACCATCAGTGCGAACTGCACACTGTGAACCATCATAGAGGCTCTTAATAATGTTTATTATTTTGTCTGGTATTCCATAGCATCTCAGAATATTTCACAGAGAGATTCTGTGTAGACCAGTGTTTCCCAACTTTTTTTGTGCCATACCCCACCAAAACCTTTCAGAAATTCATATGCCCCCTCCCTTCTCTATCTTATGTTTTCAAAAATTGAATTGTTCACTGAAGAAACTTAAATGATAGGTTTTTGGAAGAAATCACTAGGAAATTGTTTAGGAAACACAGTAAGTAAATTTTCAAAACATATAATGGAGAACTGAAATTCAAGTACGAAATAATTTTAATGAAAGATTTTTCTATATTATTTTAATTATTAGTAATTATTTATTACTTACACTTAGTGAGATCCTTTCGTTTGATGCATGCTGCAAAGAGATTTTATATTAGGTTCTAATTTAGCTAACTTCAGTCTCAAGTCTCATCGTTGTGTTACATCCAGCCGATTTCTTTTATTTTGAGCAGTAAATAAGTTATGGCACTAAATCCACATTCAGTTAGATATGAAGATGGAAACGGTAATAAGTTTTCTTGCATACTTGGTTGAATTTGTATATTTGATTTCTGTTTCCTCACAAAGCCATGCCATCGCGCCTTTTATAGTAAATGAAGTTTTAACTGACTCATCATTTTGCCTTTCTGCGAGTTCTTCTTAATACTGCATATTTGAAATATCCGACAAATTCACTCATATAGACTGCAACATCAAAGTTGGAAAATCAATGTTTCAAATCAGAAAATCTTTTTTTTTAAAAATCAGCTGATAGAATTTTCAGATGATCGACATTAACAAATATAACAGTATCAGTCACTTCACATTTTTGGAGCTAATGAAACTTTTCAAAATGTTTGGTGCAAATATATTTCTGACATAATTCAATAAAGGTAATAAAACCAAATATCTTTGCTTTTTCATCAACAAGAGTTTTATTCTTCCTTGAAGTTGGTTATTTAATATATTTAGTTTTAGTTTTTCAAAGATATCGGCTAGATATCTCACAGATGCTTTACCATCGACCGTTAACAGATACTTCATTTCAGGTTTGTCGCTTAAAAATCACTAAGAGTATCAAATAGTTCCATAAATCTTTTCATGCAGTTCCTTTCAAGAGCCTATCTTACTTCAGTGTGAGTAAAGTCTCACATGGTCTGCCTTTTCACAAAATAGCTTGAAGAGACGCTCCCAATTGGCATTAGCTTTAATAGCACTGATACACTTTATAACTGAATATAGTACTTCGTTTAGAACAGTCGAAATATTTTTAGCTACCAAATTTTCTCTGTGAATAACACAATGCACAAGAAGCATTTCTGGATTCTCATCTAGCAATTTTAAGCAGTCATTTTTCTTTCTCATCATATTAGGAGTACCATCTGCGGCACAAGATGTTATATTTATCATTGGTATATTTTTGACATATAGGTACTTTTTAACTTATGTACATCTTTGGAGCTAAGGGTGCTTTCTAATGATTTACAGAACAACATTTCTTCATCAAAATCCCTTTATCAATATATCTTACGTAAGTTATCAATACTACTTATCAACACTGTATCTCAAAGTTGATTCATCAATTTGCACTGATAATTTTCTTGTTTTCAGCTTTTCAACAAGTTGTATTTCTAAATCTTCACTCATTTTGTCTATTCTATTGCTAACAGTATTGTTACTTAGTGGCATAGCTTTCATTTCTTTATCCTCTTTTCCTGAACCGTTTTAAGAAATGCTGATATTGATGGTTTGATTAAATTCTCTCCTATAGTATGATTTTCCCACATTTAGCAATGAGTAAGGAAATTTGATAACTAGCCTCAAAGTACGATTGACAGTTGCAGTAGAGCAGTAAACAGCGATTTTAATGTTCTCTTTTTCAAAATTTGTCTTTTAAGTTTGAAAGTAATTAAAATCTGAATTAATATGAGCACTATGTTTCGCCTTCAAATGCACATCAAGACGACCTCGTTTCATTGATTCGTTGGTAAAGCATTGTTGGCATAAAAGACAATGTGGAATACATTAATTTAAAAATATTTAACATCAGGTGATATGCGTTTTAGAAAATTCGATTACTGTAGCATGACCATTTTGAAGGAAAAAATCATTAACAATATTTATACTCATATTTATATGGTCAAATATGCTCTTCTGAAAAAGTTTGCGGTGTTCTCTTCTAATTAGCTCTGATAAATTCTAACCTCCAATAGTTATATCTTCTACGTGAAGCTCTTCAGTTCTCTTTTGCTTTTCTCGTATAATCTGACCTAACTCCCCTGTACTTTAGCTGTTCTGTGTCTAGTTTTCTATTTTTATTCTAGCTACCTCAAAACTGTTCTGTATTTTGCTCTCTATCTGCTCTATTATCCCATCTTCTTAAAGTCCACCGTCTATATATAAATGGGTGAATATTCTATTACTTTACTATTCCAAAACTTTGTTCTCAGGACTGCGATTTTCCACATCTGTTACTCTCTTAGAAAAGACTCATTTTACTTCGGCTAACGATATTCTTCTGTCATTGTCTAAAAATATATGTCCCAACCACGTCTTCTAAATCAGTCGTTAAACATGGAAAACAAGATCTCATGACATTCTACTGTAATCCATTTATAAATGCTCCTTCGCTAACTATACAACTACAAAATGGTACTCTAAGGACACCTTTATAATCCAGCTGCACAGTGAGTTACTCTGGTAATCAAACCAATGGCCTATAACTTGTATCTGAGTCAAATCACCTTGATGTTTCTGGTTGCTTTTCCCATCTCCACTTCCAAGCCAAAATCAAACTTCAGACCTGCTTTCTGTGGCGGAAATATGATATGCGTGGCTCTATCCAATATTTACATACTCAAGATTGCACTGTAAAACTCATTTTAGTCTTCATGACAGGGTTGGAAATGACGGACACATTACAAAAAAAAAATACTACTCTATTTTAACACAATAACATGTGCTTTCCTGCTTTCAAAGCTTTGTTAAACGGAGGTAAAAATGTACCTAGATATAAGTACTTTCCGTTTATTGAAGATTTTTAAACTTCAGTAAAGTGATTGTGAAGCAACAGTCGTTTTTGTAAACAGACATCCAAAAGTCAGTATATCGGTTTTGCAACATCATGAACATTAGTTAAACTCCGAACGAGTCCATTGCCCCCTAAACGATGAAAATGCCCCCTGTGGGAGTGCGCCTCACGTTGGGAAACAGGGTGTAGACTATCAAAGGCTTTTTGTTTTAATAAAATAAAGCAAGCATAATATTTTTTGAAGAACACCAAAATAATTATTGCAATATGGGGATATTTCATATTTTATAACTGCAGCTGTATTCTAGCGGTACATTTTACAATCAGAGCAGTATTCAGGGCATATTTTACAATTGGAGCTTATTCTGGCATATTTTAAATTGGAGCTTATTTGGCATATTTTACAATTGGAGCTGTATTTTGGCATATTTTACAATTGGAGCTTATTCTGGCACATTTTACAATTGGAGCTGTATTTTGGCATATTTTACAATTGGAGCTTATTCTGGCACATTTTACAACTGGAGCTGTATTTTAGCATATTTTACAATTGAGCTGTATTTTAGCATATTTTACAAGATTGTATCTGCCTTTTAATTGGCTATATTTTACAATTGGTGTTGTATTCTGGCATATTTTACAATTGTAGCTTATTCTGGCATATTTTACAATCTGAAAGGTGTGCTGGCATATTTTACAACCCTAGCGGTGTGCTGGCAGATTTTAGCACCCCGTTCAGAATTCATTTTCTTCCCAGTCAAAATGACTGAATGTATATACTACTGTTTACTCGTGGAAAATCCTAAATCCGATGTTTATTCTTTTCTTTTAGTAAAAGCCGACACGTGGGATCGTTCATCGCCTCCATCTTACAGTTCCATGTGAACCGGCAGTCTTAAAGCAGATATCAATTGAGAGAGTCCTACTATCCATGGATAATCTGATCCAGTTATTCCCCTTTCTTCCATATTCTTATTCCAATTATGTCCGCCCATTTTGTAACCTTCTTACATTTCTTCTATATAGCAGATGTGTGTGTGTGTATGTGTGTTTGTGCGAGCGCAGACTGGTACTGATGTGTGTATTTCTGTATACATAAGAGCTGCATTGTAACATTATATGATATATATATATATATATATATAAGTAGTATATAAGACTTCTCTCCGTCTGTTCTGTTTTTTCTCAATCTATATTTGCTTGAATCTCTTCATCTTCTCTCACTACTTGTTCTGTTTATGTGTCTGGACATCGTTTTCTCTCACTTCTTGTTCTGTTTATGTGTCTGGACATTGTCTTCTCTCACTGCTTGTTCTGTTTATGTGTCTGGACATTGTCTTCTCACTCTTGTTCTGTTTATGGGCCTGGACATTGTCTTCTCTCACTACTTGTTCTGTTTATGTGTCTGGACATTGTCTTCTCTCACTACTTGTTCTGTTTATGGGCCTGGACATTGTCTTCTCTCACTGCTTGTTCTGTTTATGTGTCTGGACATTGTCTTCTCTCACTACTTGTTCTGTTTATGTGTCTGGACATTGTCTTCTCTACTCTTGTTCTGTTTATGTGTCTGGACATTGTCTTCTCTCACTGCTTGTTCTGTTTAGTGTCAGGACATTGTCTTCTCTTGTTCTGTTTATGCCTGACACTGTTTCTCTCACTACTTGTTCTGCTTATGTGCATGGACATCGTTTTCTCTTGTGCTGTTTATATGCTTGGACATCGTTTTCTCTCACTTCTTGTTCTGTTTATGTGTCTGGACATCGTCTTCTCTACTACTTGTTATGTTTATGTGTCTGGACATTGTCTTCTTCACTGCTTGTTCTGTTTATGTGTCTGACATGTTTCTCTCACTGCTTGTTCTGTTTATGTGTCAGGACATGTTTCTCTCTTTTCTGTTTATGTGCCTGGACACTGTTTTCTCTCACTACTTGTTCTGTTTATGTGCATGGATATCGTTTTCTCTTGTGCTGTTTATATGCTTGGACATCGTTTTCTCTCACTTCTTGTTCTGTTTATGTGTCTGGACATCGTCTTCTCTCACTGCTTGTTCTGTTTATGTGTCTGGACATTGCCTTCTCTCACTGCTTGTTCTGTTTATGTGTCTGACATCGTTTTCTCTCACTGCTTGTTCTGTTTATGTGTCTGGACATTGTCTTCTCTCACTGCCTGTTCTGTTTATGTGTCAGGACATTGTCTTCTCTTGTTCTGTTTATGTGCCTGGACACTGTTTTCTCTCACTACTTGTTCTGTTTATGTGCATGTATATCGTTTTCTCTTGTGCTGTTTATATGCTTGGACATCGTTTTCTCTCACTTCTTGTTCTGTTTATGTGTCTGGACATTGTCTTCTCTCACTGCTTGTTCTGTTTATGTGTCTGGACATTGCCTTCTCTCACTGCTTGTTCTGTTTATGTGTCTGACATCGTTTTCTTCACTGCTTGTTCTGTTTATGTGTCTGACATTGCTTCTCTCACTGCTTGTTCTGTTTATGTGTCTGACATCGTTTTCTCTCACTGCTTGTTCTGTTTATGTGTCTGACATCGTTTGTTCTCGTGTTGTTTTTATGCTGCTAGTCACAGTGAAACTGGGATGTTTGCACCTTTCAGGACCAGCACATCCGATTGCGCTATGCGTTTTTATTCAGGCTCGCTCTTCTTAACAAATTACAGTCTGTACACTGGCTACAGGGAGGTACTTGTGTGTTTTTCTCTGTAAAAAGTCTAAAGCGCCGTCTGGACACTGAGCCATTATTGCTGGGAGATTTTCGTTCGCCCACTATGTATTCTAGTATGTAGAAACTATGGTACGACACAAGCAAAGAAACAAAAGTAAAACTCCCGAGAACATGTATATTTCCTGTGACAACATATGAATATGAATCGTGGAACATAACACAAACATTCATGAACAAAATTGAAGCTTTTGAAATAAGGTATTACAGAAACGTTCTTAGAACATCCTGGACAGAGAAGTGAAAAAACAGATATCCAACAAGACCTGCATATCGAGGAGCATTGTCTCATAAATAACATCATGTCCTGGAAGATGAAATATTTTAGTCTCGTTAAACGTCACAGTGATTTGGAGAGAACGGTAATGGAATGCATGGTTCCTGGAGTACGCGGCAGGGGACGACCAAGACGAAGGTGGCTGCAGGATGCGGGAGAATTTGCTAGATCCAGATAGTGTTTCAGGCAGGTTGTGATGAAAGCTAAGTTCCGCAAGAGACATGCTACTTAGTGATGACTATTAATTCGGGCGTAGTCATGGCGTCTCTTGATTTTTGAGTAAAGGCTTACTTTCCATCACCAGTGTCCGTCATTTAGGCGAGCCTTACTTCGGAGGTACCATTTGTTTGTGGTATAGGTCGCTTGCGTCTGTTGAATACAGCTTTGTGTTCTTTTCTCTCCCAATACATAATTATTTATCACGTGTACATCAGATCAGATTATTTACCGTCTCCGCATACAACGTTGGATGCATTGGGTCTTCAATATTGTCGGTCGCTTCTCACTCTCTTACTAAAGAATTTTTTTTTTTCCGATCCAGAAGCACTTGAGCTTTCAGCTGCTCGGTGACATGGACATCGTAACCCTTCGGTTTGGTGCCACGAGCACCGTAAATCTGTAGAACCTGTGGCTTTTCTGCCAGCCCACGGAATTGAACCCGCACTCACAGAGGCGTATCACCCGTCGTCCAACGCGCTACGAACACGCTGGGTAAGCGGGCATACTACATAATTAAAAACATCTACTCCCAGAGTTTGCGACAACGTAGAATCACGTGATCAGGACAAGCTACTCCCTCCCCTCTGTCAATTTCTCCTCGAATTGTGTAAAGCTTTCAAATTCCGTCTCTAACAAGCATAAACCGGCCCAAGAATGTCCACGGCAGTCCCAAAAACCTACGTTTTCCCTTAGGGTCTCTGCTGAGATGCGGTAGGCGTAATCCTGTGTTAATTGTTTTATTCCCTGTCAGTGTTTGCTGTTGCGGCCATGTGGTGATGGCAACCAAATAACATGGCGGCAGACTTGACATCAAGATTTTTACCTTCACCGACCGACATTTCGAAACACAGAAGCTGCCTCGCTTGTCTAATCTTTAACAACATGGTGAGTAATTGGACTAAAAAAAGCAAGGTTAGGTTTGTAGTTTACAAACTAGGAACAGTATTACGGAACATATTTCACTGACTTTCTTACAGTTAGAAGTAAATCTATCCCCATTAAAAAACATCTCTATACAAACAGTGAACTTGTAACAACTGTTATCCAATTCATTTAGTTCCCAAACGGTGCATTTAGTTCCCAAACGGTACATTTAGTTCCCAAACGGTGTAGAGGACTACTAGATGATAGTAAACGAAAACGATCACAACTGACAATGATAACTATAAATGAGACAATGATAACTATAAATGAAAACACTCAAAAACGGTAAGGACCAGAAGCTGAAACGATCACAACTGACAATGATAACTATAAATGAGACAATGATAACTATAAATGAAACAATGATAACTATAAATGAAAAACACTCAAAAATGGTAGGGACCAGAAGCTGAAACGATCACAACTGACAATGATAACTATAAATGAGACAATGATAACTATAAATGAGACAATGATAACTATAAATGAGACAATGATAACTATAAATGAAAAACTAAAAAACGGTAAGGATCAGAAGCTGAAACAATCACTATCGAAAACGATCAAAACTTGTTGAAATAATTGATCGTATTTTGTAAGAAATGCTTCTTTCTCCTGATTTTAAAGTGGTTGTATTTTAATATGACTGAAATCAAATGTATATATTCGCCCGTGTGTTTCCGGGGCTTGCAAGGGGAGTAAAGAATAATAACACTGCGACCTATAAGGTATGCCGCAAGAGGCGAATGAGGTAGGGGCCTAGGAAGCTACCCTAGTAAATAAAAAGCGTAGCAGAAATCGGATGTGTTGGCCTACTTGTAGACGCATAAAGGGTTTAAAGCCGAAGGATTGACTTCATTGCACCGGGTTTACCCCATACGCCACCTGCCGAGAGTATTGCACAAAGCACGAACTCCGTAGCTCCAGCAACAATCCTAGGGGTCTCTGGAAAAAACTGCACTCGTGAAAAGAAGGCTGCGGTCCGGATTCGCACCCACGAACTTCGACTTGCAAGGCAAAGGGCTTAACCACTCGGCCACAGAGACCCCCAATGAGACGCATAAATGGCACAACGTATAATCGTTCTTAGGCTTGGATCACATACAAATCACAAAGAGTGGTTAACAAGTGGTCGATATGGATCATTCGAAGAAGAAATGTATATAAATATATATGTCTTTCCAAAATTCACTGTTAGATAAACGATCTGAGAATATCCAAAATTATGTTAGATTCAAAGTATATTATTGAGAATATCACTAGATTCAAAGTATATTATTGAGAATATCACTAGATTCAAAGTATATTATCTTCTCTAAAATCATTTTCTCTCTCTCTCTCTCGTGTTCATGAGTATTCATTTCGTTACCTTACGACCACACACCTGAGTTTTCAGCACTGTTAAAACAAGGCTGACGGACATTGACAGAATGAAAAGCAAACATAACCAGGGAGACGGAGGTCAGGGTAATGGGGGTCAAGGCGGGAAAACAAACGTGAGGAACTCTAGTTTTAGAGCACACATAGCGATAGTCACCACGACACTTTCAATAATGGAGACCAAGTTCAGCAGGATGTAAGGCAAGTAACCAACCGACTTGTAAAGTTGCACCGCATTACAAGAGAAGCCCTTCATCTCTTGTGAAAAACTGCGTAGTATTTATAACACAGAACAAAGGGTACACCGGATGCCTAACAGAAAGGACAGCAACGTGCAAATCTGTCACATTCTTGCTTGCTGTCTATAGCAGAGACGAATACATGTCAGATATCAATGAAATTATGGGTTACTACGCTGTCTATCGCAGAATCGGATATCAATGAAATTATGGATTACGCTAACACTGCTAATGTAGCTATTGGTAACTGGATTATTTACTGGCTAAACTTTCAACTGATAATTTAAATAGTTTCTCCCCAACATTCTGCTTCTTCTAGTAGTATAACTGCACTCTTGTTAGTATAACCATGGGCGTCCAAATGTTAAGGCAAGGAGGGGGGAGTCTTCTTCTTTGCGTTCATTCTTTACGACCAATTTTAATCACTCTTTGTGATATGTTTGATCTTTGCCAAGAACGTGTATACGTTGCACATTGGTTTGTAGGTCCCTAAACGCATAGACTTCTACACGTTTAGGACACATGCATCCGATTTCAGCCAAACCTCCTTAGTCACGACATGCGTGGCAGATAATAGTGGTTCTATTCTTTACACCCCAAATTTGGGCCTCGGTAACCACTCGGGCGGGGAGGAGGAGGGAGGGGGTGCTCTCTCGTGGAAAATGGCGTTTTGACTAAAAAACAGTTTATGCGAATCTGGTCTCCATTTCTGCGTAGTAAACTAACAACTAAAATTGTTAAATTCATTTTTCCATCCCTTACAATAGTGTACGCTTACAATAGTGTACGCTTACATTTTATAGACAAATGTATAACACTTAACAAATTGGTTTTTGTACACATTAACTTGAGGTCTGAAAGTCAAATAGAAGATCAAAATTCAAGAGAATTTCAGCAAGAAATAGTAATAATGTGTTATTCTACTGAAAATGAAAATCGTGACATATCCTTTACAGGACTTGGCCATCAACCACAGTAAACGAGTCGTTGATTTTCTAGGCACCACTTATACGTTCAGTAGTTTGCCATTGCTTTCTGAACGGTGAGATCTATTTTTACCGTTCGTAAAAATCCCACAGAAACGAAATTGCTTCCAAACTTGCCCACCGTGGAATTTGAACCAGGTACGCTTGGGTTTGTGATCGAACTTGAGCTACAGACGCTCACAATTTGTTCATACAATGTCCACAATATTATTTTGTTCTTCCAAGAAATGTTTTTCATAATTTGTCTGCATTCTGAGTGTATGAATAAAGAATGACATGAGAGTCATGGTTACAGTTGGCTAATGAGGTCGGGTGAAAGAGCACTGATTCTGCTGGGATATATATATATATACAGTGGCGGCTCGTGATCATTTCTTATGGTGGGACCAGACAAACATTTTTGGAAAAATCATGGTTCTGGGTTAGGTTATATTTTAATTTATTAAACAATATATACACGTTCACATTACTTTTGGTGGGCTTAGGGCCGGCCCTACAGGCCCTTAATGACGAGCCGCCACTGTATATGTGTGTATATATATATATATATGTTATATATGGATATATAAGAGGGTGTTACTCACGTAAAACACTCAGCTCGTATGTCCAGTTGAGAGAACCATGCACATTGGAGACCACACATGTGTAATTGCCAGCGTCTTTTAGTATCAAATCCGCTATTACTAAACTCCATCTTTTCACAGTGATCTGAAAGTGAATAGTATAAGTTTGTGCAAACAGGTATACTAATATGCAAGTACTATTATCTGTCTTATAACTGCGATAGGTAACATCTTGTTTGTTTGGTTGTTATGTTGAGAATTAAAACATCTTTAAGATAAGGCACGACACTTTCAACCTAAGAGCCAGACTTGTTTGGTTATATTAGAGCGTATAGGCCAACAGACATAAAATATAAGAATTTATTCATTGCAGAGAATCTGTGTAGTTGTTTTCCAAATAAAATAAGCAACACTCTGTCAAGGGTCAATATATATGTGCAGTGAATATATATATATATATATATACACCACTTTAAATTATATGACCGACATTGCCTCAACTTATCAATAATATTGCCATCCAATTAACCACACACAGAGATAGTACTAGTCAACGCTACGAACACGCTGGGCAGACGGGCTAATAAGTGATATAAAGAAATGTACCCTTCCAGAATTGTGGTTCTTGATTTGTTCACCATCTTTGAACCATTCGGTTGTGGGTCGTGGGGAGCCTCTAGCTGGGCAGTCCAATTCAATGTAGGATGTGACTTGACCAACTTTGTTTTTTATGAAATCCATGCTGTTACGGCTCCATTGTATCTTTTCTTTGGCAGCTGTGCAAGAAACGACAGAGAAAAACAAACAAAATTTGTTAAAACATTTATATAAAAGTTTTTGTCTAAGTTCTTATAAGGGCAGGAAATATCGGTCTCAGTTCCATGGAGGAGATTGAGCGAGTTGCCCAGGATAGAGCGGGATGGAGAAATTACTTGCATGCCCTATGTAACGTATAACGGTACGAGAGGAATTATTATATTACATAGTTATTGTTACTTTACTACTGCTGCCGTTTCATAAATAAGAAAAGAGTAAAAATATACGTTTTCATACCAGCGGGTGTATTGAGACATACGGTCACTAGCACTTGCAGTAACAATTTTCAAGGAAATCACAGACAACAAAATATATATTAGACTTTACGTATATAAAAATAAACTATCGTTACTGCCCGTAGTACCGCTTTTTTAGGGCTGTGTAGGACATGTGGGAGGAGAGTCTGAGAAATTTAATGGCCGCATGGCTAGTCCAATCATTGCAAAGCTGTTCAGGTTAGGATTTTTCATTGATGCCCACAAAAGACAAAAATATGTGGCCTTACCGTGAATTTTATGATTAAACACAGGTCTCCCGCATAGGAGTCACGCTCTAATCCATTCGACCAGACGCTCTTCCTACTTTACGTATCACTCTGCTGAAATGTGAAAGTCTTTGGATCCAAACTGGCCGGAGGTCGGTAAGAATGGATAGATGCTTCCAACGTTCAAAGACGTGTACTGATCCACTGTCTTGGACTTGCGGGTAATCGTTGCAATGCGAGCAGTCAGTCTTGCATTAGAAGCACATGCAGTCAGTCTTGCATCAGAGGCACGAGCAGTCAGTCTTGCATCAGAAGCACGAGCAGTCAGTCTTGCATCAGAAGCACGAGCAGTCATCTTGCATCAGAGCACGAGCAGTCAGTCTTGCATCAGAAGCACGAGCAGTCAGTCTTGCATCGAAGCACGAGCAGTCAGTCTTGCATCAGAAGCACGAGCAGTCAGTCTTGCATCAGAAGCACGAAGCAGTCAGAGTCTTGCATCAGAAGCACGAGCAGTCAGTCTTGCATCAGAAGCCACAGTCAGTCTTGCATCGGCCAGCAGTCTTGCATCAGAAGCACGAGCAGTCAGTCTTGCATCAGAAGCACGAGCAGTCAGTCTTGCATCAGAAGCACGAGCAGTCAGTCTTGCATCAGAAGCACGAGCAGTCAGTCTGATGACGTCATCTTGCATCGAAGCACGAGCAGTCAGTCTTGCATCAAGAGCAGTCACTATAAGCGAGAGTCAGTCTGCATCAAGCACGACAGTGTTGCATCAAAGACTGCATCGGTCGTTCAAGATGGATCGGTAAGACATACTGCAGTTTCTTGGCGGTCGCCTGTTGAACGCGGACACAAGAATTGATGACGTTTCTATACTGCGATTGATGGAACTGAATCAAACTTTGCCTGAATGAAGTCGATATAAGGAGTGTTTTAACCAGTGAGCCACAGGAACCATCCGCTATAGGAAACTGAACACATATTGATCGGATAGGAATGGAATGAAGTAATAAAGTATGCGAGTAAGAATATTTTCTTTTTTTTGCTTTAGTAAATTCATTTTATGACTTAACTACGTAAGCCAAGCTATTTCATGAGTCTACTATGCTAAGCTTATCGGGGAGCATTGGCTCATAAATATCATGTCCCGGAAGATGAACTATTTTGGCCATGTTAAACGTCACAGTGGTTTGGAGGAGAAGCGTCACAGTGGTTTGGAGAGAACGTCACAGTGGTTTGGAGAGTACGTCACAGTGGTTTGGAGAGTACGTCACAGTGGTTTGGAGAGTACGTCACAGTGGTTTGGAGAGAGCGTCACAGTGGTTTGGAGAGAGCGTCACAGTGGTTTGGAGAGAACGTCACAGTGGTTTGGAGAGTACGTCACAGTGGTTTGGAGAGAACGTCACAGTGGTTTGGAGAGTACGTCACAGTGGTTTGGAGAGTACGTCACAGTGGTTTGGAGAGTACGTCACAGTGGTTTGGAGAGTACGTCACAGTGGTTTGGAGAGTACGTCACAGTGGTTTGGAGAGTACGTCACAGTGGTTTGGAGAGAGCGTCACAGTGGTTTGGAGAGACGTCAGTGGTTTGAGAGAACGTCAGTGGTTTGGAGAGAGCGTCACAGTGGTTTGGAGAGTGCGTCACAGTGGTTTGGAGAGAACGTCACAGTGGTTTGGAGAGTGCGTCACAGTGGTTTGGAGAGAACGTCACAATGGTTTGGAGAGAACGTTACAGTGGTTTGGAGAGAACGTCAGAGTGGTTTGGAGAGTACGGTAATGGAAGTCATGGTTTCTGGAGTATAAGGCAGGGGGAGACCAATACGAAGTACATTAAAGAAACATTGAACATGACGCTGGAGGAGGCGGGAGAACTTGCTAAGACAGAGTTTTCAGGTGGGCTGTGATAAAAGTGACGTTCCCCGCAAGGGACATGCTACGCTCATTTTATGAAATTATTATGTAAATTTAGTTTCTTGTACTAATGTAAAAACATTTACTTCGTTTCAAAACTGAATATTTACTGAAACCATTTAACACCATTCTTCAATGACACATTTCAACACATGAGCAGTAAAATATATATTTTGTTTGCAGCAAACTACCAAATTTATCACGTCGCCTTTTATACAACTAACACTTTCATAAAATAAAACAAAACAGGGAAAGAAAAGCAGACACACTGAGAAATGGGTGACGTGAGAACTGACAGATAGAAAGAAAGAATGCAAAGAAAATTAGAGCAAAGTAGCAAAGATTGAAAGGTTCAAGACGATTGATGTGCCAACATTTTTCAGAATGCTGGCGTTAGCAATTTAGATCCAGCTGTTTTCAATTTCTACACCCTTCACTTCAAATTTCTCTAGCATAAGCTACAGTTGACGAGAACACCAAGATTAGTTAGAGAAAAACCAGATAAACGAAGGAAACCGATAGCTAAAATAAAGACTTTTCAAAGACTTAATTATAAACCGTGTACTCATTGTATATTTGCTAATATTTTTATATATTTTATTTTAACTTTAACTAGCTTGATTTCAAAAACGTTTTGTTTCGATGTTTTACTGGTTTAAATATAAATTATGTGCAGTTCTTTTTTCCACCAAATATTTGAAAAAGGATATTAAATTAGGTTAGATTTGTTGGTTGATATCCATGACTGCCGGCACGGCACACGATGATATATACATTTAATATTGCAACGTTAAGCCAGAGGAGCTTACCGATGCAACAAAAATATTATGAAAAAGATATAAAAAAACCCAATAACAATAGTAATTTAAGTAATAATAAAGTCTGATGTTTCCTATTTATTTATATAGTAGACAACGTAATTATGTTTCACCGATTTCTTCCAGTTCGACTCTATGCTATGTTGACAGTAATCGAATACAATTAATGACGTATGCTATGTTGACAGTAATCGAATACACTTAATGACGTATGCCATGTTGACAGTAATCGAATACAATTAATGACGTATGCCATGTTGACAGTAATCGAATACAATTAATGACGTATGCCATGTTGACAGTAATCGAATACAATTAATGATGTATGCCATGTTGACAGTAATCGAATACAATTAATGACGTATGCTATGTTGACAGTAATCGAATACAATTAATGACGTATGCTATGTTGGCAGTAATCGAATACAATTAATGACGTATGCTATGTTGACAGTAATCGAATACAATTAATGACGTATGCCATGTTGACAGTAATCGAATACAATTAATGACGTATGCCATGTTGACAGTAATCGAATACAATTAATGACGTATGCCATGTTGACAGTAATCGAATACAATTAATGACGTATGCTATGTTGACAGTAATCGAATACAATTAATGACGTATGCTATGTCGACAGTAATCGAATACAATTAATGACGTATGCTATGCTGACAGTAATCGAATACAATTAATGACGTATGCTATGTTGACAGTAATCGAATACAATTAATGACGTATGTCATGTTGACAGTAATCGAATACAATTAATGACGTATGCCATGTTGACAGTAATCGAATACAATTAATGACGTATGCCATGTTGACAGTAATCGAATACAATTAATGACGTATGCTATGTTGACAGTAATCGAATACAATTAATGACGTATGTCATGTTGACAGTAATCGAATACAATTAATGACGTACTATAAACAAGCAGACGTTTTATATTTCTGTTGGACTTTCTATCTGTTACTTCTACTTCTCTGAGAAAAATGTGGGATTTCAAATAAACAATACCAATTTCTGCAATTGAACGTGCAGCATGTCTCCGAAGAAGTGAAGGAGAGGATGGAGATAAACTGTGATTTTGATAACACTATATTTGGTAAGTATGACGACTTTTATTTTTAACTTCTTTAAAGTTGAGTGGATTGAATAAGCAGGCAAATAAATTAACACAGCTTCTTATTCTTTTTTTTCTTATTTGAACGCTCCATATCGACCACTTGTTAACCATTCTTTGTGATTTGTATGTGATCCAAGCCCAAGAGCGATTGAACATAGTGCCAGTTATGCGTCTACAAGTAGACCAGATTTCTGCGACGCTTTTTATTTACCAGGGTAGCTTTCCTAGGCCCCGACCTCAGTCGCCTCTTACGACATGCCTTGTAGGTTGCAGTGTTACTATTCTTTGCTCCTTGCGCGCCTCGGCACACGGCGAATGAACACAGCAACATCAATAGTAAGTTATCAGTTTCACACATGAACACTGCAACATCAATAGTAAGTTATCAGTTTCACACATGAACACAGCAACATCAATAGTAAGTTATCAGTTTCACACATGAACACAGCAACATCAATAGTAAGTTATCAGTTTCACACATGAACACAGCAACATCAATAGTAAGTTATCAGTTTCACACATGAACACAGCAACATCAATAGTAAGTTATCAGTTTCACACATGAACACAGCAACATCAATAGTAAGTTATCAGTTTACATATGAACACAGCAACATCAATAGAAGTTATCAGTTTAAACATGACGTGACAAAATGTGTGTACTAGACGTACACATACTAACGAAATGTTGTACTAGAGTTTACTAGACGTACACATACTAACCAAATGTTGTACTAGAGTTTACTAGACGTACACATACTAACCAAATGTTGTACTAGACATACACATACTAACCAAATGTTGTACTAGACGTACACATACTAACCAAATGTTGTACTAGATACAAATACTAAACAACTACTTTCACATCATCACAAAGCATAACTACTTCTACTCAATTAAAAAAATCCCACCTTTTTTTTTTATATTTGCACAACGTTTAACTATTTTCAACTCTACACAAAGTTATATTATTCCTAACAACATATTTACAGTTGCTAATATAAAAATTAATAAAACAAATGTTCTGTTATAACTAACCCCACACACGGTTCTGTTATGTCTAACTCTACACACAATGCCAATATATGCAATTTTATTTAACCATCCTTTGACACAACATACTGTCAGTGCCAATCTATGCCATTTTATTTACCATTAACCAACTTTGACATGGCTTACTTTGAGTTTCAAAATTGTTAATGATATAACCAGCCTATCATATTGTCACCTGAAATATCTTCACACACAAAATTGTTAATGATATAACCAGCCTATCATATTGTCGCCTGAAATATCTTCACATACAAAATTGTTAATGATATAACCAGCCTATCATATTGTCGCCTGAAATATCTTCACACGCAAAATTGTTAATGATATAAACAGCCTATCATATTGTCTGAAATATCTTCACACACAAAATTGTTAATGATATAGCCAGCCTATCATATTGTCACCTGAAATATCTTCACACACAAAATATGAAGTACAATTTCTTGGTAAACTTCTGAAGAACAAAGAACTAGAATCAAACCAGGTCAAAAGGGTGTTACAGTTGAGAGGTTTATGTCGAGTTCATGGCCTCTGCTCAGCCTCTACATCCAAGGATAGTTACGGACCGACTATCCAAGATATAGTAGATATTCTCAATGGAAGGGAAGGCGAAACACGATGAAAGTGCATGCTGAATTTGTGTACTATTGTGTAGTGTTCAATTCTTAACACCAATCGATTTTCACGTCAACCAGCTCTAAATAATTACACACATTGTCTAAGCTGGAGGAACATTCTAAATTTGTGGTAATGCACTACAACTGACATTATTATCTAGTTGAAAGGAACTGGGCGCCGTCCTGAGCGCAGGGGCGTTAATTCTGATAAGCTTCCCCAGTTAACAAATGTTGTGAGCTTTTTCTAAGTTTTGTTCTTGAAAAAGGATGCGCATAATGAGCTATCTTGTTTCCTTTTGTTTCTGTTATCCCTATCCTATAATGTCTATGATCACTAACTCTCAAACGTTTAAAGCTCTTCTACAGTTCCTGCAGTAAGAGTGTAATCAAATCGATAAACCGGGTGCCCTCCCAGAACGTATGGTCCGACCTTTACTCCAATTACCTACAGCTTAGGTGGAAAATGTCTACGAAATTGTTATCTATATACAGCAGCTCTTGTCTTTTCCGACTGCTTGTAATGGGGAAGCGTTGGAGATAAGAAATGTCGAGAGATTATCTATACTGCTTCCACTTTCGCTACCGAACGGTGTACTCCATCAGTCTAATGATCGAGACATTTTCTTACCGTCAGAGGAAGGAGCTACATGTTATACCGTATTCATGGTGGTGCATCTCTTGCTCCACGTTTCTCAAACATGGCAATAATACGTTTTAATGAGATTTATTTTTAGTGAATACAGTATTATAATAATAATTCCTCTCGTACCGTTATACGTTACATAGGGCCTGCAAGTAATTTCTCTACACCTCTCTGTCCTGGGTAACTCGCTCAATCTCTTCCATGGAATTGGGACCTATATTTCTTACCTCTCTCAGCAAAGATCGTTTCAGGGTCTTCCTATCCCTATGGCGTCGTCTCTTTCTTGAACCATTGCATCCCATTTCAAGACCTGTTTTGGTATTCTTTGATCAGTTCTTTTCAAGGTGTATCAAACATATCTCCATCTTCTCCCTCGTATAACAGTTGTTACTAGTGGTTGACCTGACATTTTTCTGATGTCATCACTTCTGAATTCGTCCAATTTTATGAATACAGTAGTAACTGTGCGTTATTATAAATTAATTACTACCCAAGATGGTGGCTTAAATTAGAACATTTAACTTGTTATTTATGCCGAACTTTTCTTCTTCTGAAAAATGCGATGATACAAAGCTAGGGAAGATTCCTCGCAAGAAACAGCACACACATTATATTAGATATTTTTCTTCTGCAGCTTTTAATGGCAGAAATCACAGGCTGGATGTACAATGGATATTTACATATAGCTAATGAAAAGGTAACGGTAATTATAAAATGTAGACAGAATGTTATTTGTTAGACACTTCATTAAATTAATTCTGTCTATTTATTGTCATCTCGTTTCATACACTTATAAGATGTTTTTGTTGTAATTTCTCATTTGTAATGCAACATGAGCATCCTTTCTCTTCTTCTTCTTCTTTTGTCAGCATACTGTTACCGGGTTGTTAACCCAGTGTCGTGGTTTGATATATTTGTCTTGTGCTTCTCTGGTGACTTGTATTGTCAGCATACTGTTACCGGTTGTTAACCAGTGTCGTGGTTTGATGTATTTGTCTTGTGCTTCTCTGGTGACTTGTGTTGTCAGCATACTGTTACCGGGTTGTTAACCCCGTGTCGTGGTTTGATGTATTTGTCTTGTGCTTCTCTGGTGACCTGTGTGATGGTTTTCTTAGTCTCCTGACAGAATTCAACTACGTTATCTATCCATCTTTTCTTCGGTTTCCTTTGCTTGTTCATTTAATATTCTAACATTTCACATTTCATATTTATACCAACTCTGGAGGTTTTACGGAAGAGGAATTTAAAAAAAAATTAAATAATATTGTACGAGTTTGTTGAATTCAGATGTCAGTCTGGGTACACACTATAGAACTGTTTAAGAGACCAAATCTTGACTATACAGTTCGCCGTCGAAGGATAAGCACCTGAGCTCCAATAGGTACTGAAGGCTGTGCACGTACATCCGTTCTTGATGTTTGGCTGCTTACATATCACAATAGAATGATAAAAGAGGCCTAAGAGCGATCGCGAGAGAGAGACTATACAGTTGTTTATCTGACCTTTTTCATTTCATTAGTCGGTGATTCTCATTTAATTGATGACTTCCTTAAGCTATTTTTTTTTAAATATGATAGGTCGAAGAAGGTTTAAGTACATACTTTTTAATCATTTCTATTTGAGGCTAGGGAGAAGCAAGACAAGCCATTCATTTCCTGCACTAAAAAAGTTTCAATTGTTTCGTTAATTATAATAAATATTTAATCACTGTAATAACAAAATGGGTTAGATACGCAATATTTATAACTACTAATACTGTAAATCATTATTTTTTTGGGAGTTTATCTCTCGTAATGTAAAAATCTTCTTCTTGCGTTCACCCGCAATGAATTCACGCGCAGACAGGGGGCGTCTAATATGGCACTTCTGACTGATTTTTGCATGAAGGCCTGCTTTCCTTACTATCAGTGTACCCCATCATAAATACGTACCTTCTCCGACTTGAGAGGTAGTTATAAATATGATATAAACAGCTAGTTACAATACTGTATTATCAACAGTACAAGACTGGGTGGTTTAGTTTGAGAAAATCGTAGCAAGACATATGTCATAAAATAAGTCTTCTCACCTTGTGATCTTGTATCGATGTAAGTATCTTCATCTGGAACTCCTAGATATTTCTTCATCTCTGTTTCGTCTACAGATATGAGACAATGAATACATATTTCAATCAAGAAAATTGCAGCATAACAAGAGAGTAGAGAAGACGGAGAGATATAATTACATCAATATATAGACGATATATATGCTATAATAATAATAATAATAATAATTCCTCGCGTACCGTTATACGTTACATAGGGCCTGCAAGTAATTTCTCCATACCGTTCTATCCTGGGCAACTCGCTTAATCTCCTCCATGGAACTGAGATCGATATTTCCTGCCTCTCTCAGCAAAGTTCGCTTCAGGGTCTCCTTAGGTCGACCTCTCTTCTTGAACCCTTTGCATCCCACTTCAATGCCTGCTTTGATATTCGTTGATAATTTCTCCTCAAGGTGTGCCCAACATATGCTATGCTTTCTGACTATCTTCTTCTTCTTTGCGTTCGTTCTTTACGACCAATTTTAATCAATCTTTGTGATTAGTTTGATCTTTGCCAAGAACGTGTATACGTTGCACATTGGTTTGGTAGGCCTCTAAACGCATAGATTTCTACACGCTTAGGACACATGCATCCGATTTCAGCCAAACCTCCTTACTCACCTCTTACGCCATGCATGGCAGGTAACAGTGGTTCTATTCTTTACACCCAAATTTGGGCCCAGTAACCATTCGGGCGAGCTGTCTGACTATATTCTTCAAATTGTTCAAATTCTATATTTCTACCCAAACAAAAATTTAAAAATAAAATTTCCATCTCACGTTGTCTCTACATACAAAAATCCTTTTTTTTTCAAACCATGAGTATATTATGGAATACGATATTATGTCAGTATATATCATTGACTGTGAGCATCTGTAGTTCAAGCGGTAGTCAGCTCGATCACAAACCCAAGAGTACCTGGTTCAAACCCCACGGTGGGCAAATTTGGAAGAAAATTAGTTTCTGTTGGATTTTTACAAAAGGTAAAATAGAGCTCACCGTTCAGAAAGCAATGACAAACTACTGAACGACTCGTTTACTGTGGTTGATGGCTACGTCCTTTTAGGATATGCCACGATTTTCATTTCATATCATTGACTAGCGGTACACGGTGTGTTTCATATCATTGACTATCGGTACATGGTGTGTTTCATATCATTGACTATTGGTACACGGTGTGTTTCATATCATTGACTAGCGGTACACGGTGTGTTTCATATCATTGACTAGCGGTACACGGTGTGTTTCATATCATTGACTAGCGGTACACGGTGTGTTATATGGTAAACATTGTGCCGGCTGTCTATACTTCCCAGTGCATTTCTTGTATGCAATTGGCATACATCTATATAAATAGTTTATCGAGACGCAATCGAAATGAGTCTTAAAACTGACAAAAATGTTACTGAACCGTCTGTCTACTATGAAAGCAGCATTGCCTATAGTAATCATGCTCTTATGCATATATCGGGTACGAGCCTCAAGTAGAGGCTGGAACATGGTAGATCTACAGCGAACAGTACTACCAAACTGTCATTAAAGTGGCAGAACGAAACAATAGCAACTTAAAAAATAAACTATGACAAATTTTCCATAAGGGCATCAGCAGGGATGAAACAGTATTGTCTGTGTATACTGATCATCAGACAAATGACTAACTTGCTATCCGTGACAAGAAACATCTTGACAACAACAAAAGTACGAAAAACACGAACCACGAGACATCTTGACAGAGAATTAGGGAAAACATAAATCATCAAAAAGTAACATATTTACAAGCAAAGGTATAAGATCAACACAAACCATCGACAAGGAACATCTTTAAAACATTGACAAATATTGCAAATACAAATCACCCAAAAATAGCATTGTGACCCAACACAGAAGAATATAACAAAGACAAATCACAGACAAAGAACATCTTGGCAATCACTGAGTAAAACAGCAAGAAGCATAAGCCAAGAAGATGTATTACTCACTTGCAACTAATAAGCTATAGTTGATCCATTTTTCACCATGATCGTTGTAAAGATGACAACTGTATATTCCAGAATCTTCTGCCTCAGCTCGGCTGATTCTGAGCGTGTTTCTCCTGATTTTTATTCTGAAAAAAAAACCCCGAGTTTTTATTGCCATCTTGTAGGTTGATCATGAACGTGTATAGTTGCAGTGTTTTTTAGTGCAGTCTATGAGCTTGTGATATTTTCTACAATTATTTAGAATCCACAAAAAAAATGTATTCCACACACACAAAAACAAGTTGAATCTACATATACAAAAACTGCTATGCAATTAACACACATAAAATAGCATTGGTATCCACATACAGAAACAGTAGTAGAATTCACAAACAAACAAATGCAGGGGATTCCCCAAACACAAATAGTCGCTGTTTTGTATTACACGATACTGTTAGAAACTGTTTATACAGTGACACTTCATCTGATGAGAAACCTTAGGTTCAGATAATCATGAACCTCCACAACTTCACATCCTAGTACTTTACTTAGTTTGTCAGATTTTTATAACCATAAGGTTAAGTTGATAAGTTTGCCTCTCTTCCATTCCCATTTATCCTTACAAATACATGCAGATACTACACATAGCATTTACGAAAGGTATGAGTCCAAGTGTCCTGGATCTTGAAAATAGATTGAAGTGACATTTGTCGCTAGATCTTGAAAGTAGATCATGCAAGACCCATTGTCGCTAGATCATGAAGAAGTAGATCATCGAAAGGAAGAGCCAAGTGTCGCTAGATCATTGAAAAGTAGATCATAAAGGCAAGAGCTTGCATCAGAAAGGTCCGCAAGATGTCGCTGATCTAGATGATGAAGCAAGGTCAGATCTAAGTAGATCATAAGGCAAGAGCCCAAGTGTCGCTGGATCAGAAGAAGAAGTAGATCACGAAAGGCAAGAGCCCAAGTGTCGCTGGATCATTGAAGAAGTAGATCACGAAAGGCAAGAGTCCAAGTGTCGCTAGATCATTGAAGAAGTAGATCACGAAAGGTAAGAGCCCAAGTGTCGCTAGATCATTGAAGAAGTAGATCATGAAAGGCAAGAGTCCAAGTGTCGCTAGATCATTGAAGAAGTAGATCACGAAAGGAAGAGTCCCAAGTGTCGCTAGATCATTGAAGAAGTAGATCATGAAAGGCAAGAGCCCAAGTGTCGCTGATCATGAAGAAGAAGTAGATCATGAAAGGTAAGAGTCCAAGTATCGCTAGATCATTGAAGAAGTAGATCATGAAAGGCAAGAGCCAAGTTCGCTGGATCATTGAAGAAGTAGATCATGAAAGGCAAGAGTCCAAGTGTCGCTAGATCATTGAAGAAGTAGATCACGAAAGGCAAGAGTCCAAGTGTCGCTAGATCATTGAAGAAGTAGATCACGAAAGGCAAGAGCCCAAGTGTCGCTGGATCATTGAAGAAGTAGATCACGAAAGGCAAGAGTCCAAGTGTCGCTGGATCATTGAAGAAGTAGATCACGAAAGGCAAGAGCCCAAGTGTCGCTAGATCATTGAAGAAGTAGATCACGAAAGGAAAGGGCCAAGTGTCGCTAGATCATTGAAGAAGTAGATCATGAAAGGCAAGAGCCCAAGTGTCGCTAGATCATTGAAGAAGTAGATCATGAAAGGTAAGAGCCCAAGTGTCGCTAGATCATTGAAGAAGTAGATCATGAAAGGCAAGAGTCCAAGTGTCGCTAGATCATTGAAGAAGTAGATCATGAAAGGCAAGAGCCCAAGTGTCGCTAGATCATTGAAGAAGTAGTAGATCATCGAAAGGTCAAGGAGCCTCAAGTGTCGCTTGTAGATCATTGAAGAAGTAGATCATGAAAGGTAAGAGCCCAAGTGTCGCTAGATCATTGAAGAAGTAGATCAGAAAGGCAAGAGCCAAGTGTCGCTAGATCATTGAAGAAGTAGATCATGAAAGGCAAGAGTCCAAGTGTCGCTAGATCATTGAAGAAGTAGATCACGAAAGGCAAGAGCCCAAGTGTCGCTAGATCATTGAAGAAGTAGATCATGAAAGGCAAGAGTCCAAGTGTCGCTAGATCATTGAAGAAGTAGATCATGAAAGGCAAGAGTCCAAGTGTCGCTAGATCATTGAAGAAGTAGATCATGAAAGGCAAGAGTCCAAGTGTCGCTAGATCATTGAAGAAGTAGATCACGAAAGGCAAGAGTCCAAGTGTCGCTGGATCATTGAAGAAGTAGATCATGAAAGGCAAGAGTCCAAGTGTCGCTAGATCATTGAAGAAGTAGATCATGAAAGGCAAGAGTCCAAGTGTCGCTGGATCATTAGAAGAAGTAGATCATGAAAGGTAAGAGTCCAAGTGTCGCTAGATCATTGAAGAAGTAGATCATGAAAGGCAAGAGTCCAAGTGTCGCTAGATCATTGAAGGTAGATCATGAAGGCAAGAGTCCAAGTGTCGCTAGATCATTGAAGTAGATCAGAAGGAGAGTCAAGTGTCGCTGGATCAGAAAAGTAGATCGAAGGAGAGTCCAAGTGTCGCTAGATCATTGAAGAAGTAGATCATGAAAGGCAAGAGCCAAGTGTCTAGATCATTGAAGAAGTAGATCAGAGGCAAGAGCCCAAGTGTCGCTGGATCAGAAGAAGAAGTAGATCACGAAAGGCAAGAGTCCAAGTGTCGCTGGATCTTTCTTCTCAAGTCTGCATACTGGGGCAGTTCTGTAGAATATAATTCTATGATTTCGCTTCCCGTTTGTGCCGACTCTTCCGCAGTAAGTTTTGACCACCTCGTGATGGTAGGTCTGAATTCTACGTGTGGGTAAACGAGGCAGATTGCGACCGTAGAATCCGTTATCCCATTCCTCATTGTGAGGGTCGTTGCACCATGTCATGCGCCTTACGGTCTGGTGCATCCGCTTTCTGCAAGCATTTGTTTCGGGTTAGCATTCCCTAGCGGACACACAACATCCGATTTCAGCCAAACCTCCTTAGTCGCCTCTTACGACATGCGTGGCAGGTAACAGTGATTCTATTCTTTAACCCCAAATTTGCGCCCCGGCAACCACTCGGGCGAAAGTTAGTATGAATATATTTATTTTTAAAATTAAGCCTTTCTAATTCATTCGTTCATTCATTTACTAAGAAATATACTTTACCTTACTCCCATATTTCTTTTTATTTCAAACTAAACAAATGTTCATGTACAAAAATGTGCTAAACACAATCCACGCCCTTGTATTAATGACATTAATCTGTATAATCATCTACATGTTAGATATGGTGAATGATGATTACCTTTCATTTTCGTGGTTACCAATCCTTGTGTTATTTCTGTACCACGTTAAGAAAGGTTTGGGCGTACCAAATCCTCTACATGGGATCTTGACGTCTTCTCCAATCAGAGCAACCAGTTTACCTTCATAAGGATCGGTAAAGTAAGGAGCTGGAGAAAGAAGGAAATTCTTAATCAGCATGAGAGTGAGATGTACTTAGAAAAATAGTTAACATATCAGTACATAGAAAAACAGTTCATATATATTTCCATTTAACAACATTTAAAACATATCAGCACATAGAAAGATGTAGACACAAGATTTAGACACAAAATGTGACGCATCTCCGTGACGCATGCCCGACATTTTTTAGAAGTAGCTGAGTTGCCCGTCAACTGCCCCCTCTCGACTTCGCTGATAAGATTCCAGAGGAGTGCAAGCACGACATCTGGTATCGGTATGGTTGTAGGGGCTGCCTGTAGGGCAGCACATGATGCCTGTCCGTCTCAGAGGCTCTACTCCGGTTTTTCTGTTTGGGTTTACTCCTAATAGCATTTACCTCTCCTGAGGCTCCCACGAGAAAGTGTTGCTATTTGCTCATAGCTGGTAGTCTGGTTCTTGAAAATCAGGGTAAATCAACTCATATTGCAAGTCTGGGGGCCAGATTCTCCGAGATTTTTTTGGATCGGGTTTACTCACCATTTAAAAAAATATTTAAAAAACAATTTAATCTGATCCAGGGGACACACAAGAAGTAAACATACAATTTAATCAAAATTAAAGCAGACCGACATCAAAAATAGACGTCGACAAATGGCGGATAGTGGGGCACTACCTTTATAAATCTCTGTCCTACTAAACGATTAAGCATGAAGCACAATAACTTGTATTTTCTTAAATGAGTTAATTCTTATTTTTCATGTTTGTTGGCCTACACACTATGATATAACCAAAACAAGGTTTGTCCTTAGGCTGAAAGTGGCATGTCTCGGCTTAAAGATGCTTTAATCCCTACTTGACAAACAAATGAATAAGCAGTCTCGAATCAAACATTCTTTACGCTCTCCATAAAACTACATACCAACACTGAACAACATCCCACTGCAGAAAGAAAATAACACTGCATAACTGGGACTTCTTCTTCTTCTTCTTCTTTGTGTTCGTTCTCTACGATCAATTTTAATCACTATTTGTGATATGTTTGATCTTTGTCAAGAACGTGTATACGTTGTACATTGGTTTGGTAGGTCCCTAAACGTTATTTATTTGACTTAAGTTATTTGACTTCTCCAAATAACTGATACAAAAATTTGATAAAAGATAAATCAAAGAAACAAAAAAGATCGACATTTAAGCTACGTTTTATGACAATAGTGTCAGGGATAAACTGCTGAGCAGATATGCAAATCACGAAACAAAACTATCTGGGACATATCAGTCCCAACTTTGAAATATGGAATTAGCAGACGTGTAATCAAAGCAAATTATACTTCTTCTGGATTCACCCGCTTTGAATTCAGGCGTTACGCCCGATTGGTTACCGGGGCCCAAATTTGGGGTGTAAAGAATATAACCACTGTTACCTGCCATGCATGTCGTAAGAGGCGACTAAGGAGGTTGGCTGAAATCGGATGCAAATGTCCTAAACTTGTAGAAATCTATGCGTTTAGGGGCCTACAAACCAATGTGCAACGTATACACGTTCTTGGCAAAGATCAAACATATCACAAAGAGTGATTAAAATTGGTCGTAAAGAACGAACGCAAAGAAGAAGAAGAAGAATTGAGGCGTTAGCCATGATGCCTGGTATGACGCTTCTGACTGATTTGTGCGTGAAAGCCTGCTTATACTATTTGACTGGTGTCCCCTGCCATGCAGGCAGACCTTCGCCGACTTCAGAGGTAACAGCAAATTCAAATCTCAAGAAGGTGGATACAATTCAGAATGCATGACTTAGAATCTAATGAAGTAGGACTAGGACGCTCTGCAATAACAACAATGCAAGCAGCAGTTTAGAGTTCAGAGACTTGAAGACCGCAAAGATTAAAAATATCACCAACATGACATAAAATGGCATACATCTAAGACAGTATGCCCATAAGAACGAGAATATACCAAAAACTAACTACGAACCGATTGAAAAGGTTATACTTCGAGAATATACCAAAAACTAACTACGAACCGATTGAAAAGGTTATACTTCGAGAACATACCAAAAACTAACTACGAGCCGATTGAAAAGGTTATACTTCGAGAACATACCAAAAACTAACTACGAGCCGATTGAAAAGGTTATACTTCGAGAACATACCAAAAACTAACTACGAGCCGATTGAAAAGGTTATACTTCGAGAACATACCAAAAACTAACTACGAACCGATTGAAAAGGTTAAACTTCAAACACATTTAAAGGAAATGAAAATTGTCAATAAAGACTTCAGCAATTAAAAAAACATAAAATGTATAATTCGTTGACATTCAAACTAACTCTGTGACCAGGAAAAGTCACTTTTCAAGCGCTTCACGTTTTGATAATCAAATGCCACTTAACGTGGCGAATGTAAAAAAGCGTCCACTCAAAATGATACTTAGCGTGGGGCTTGGTCCACTAAGAGTTAAGTATTTGTAATTCTATATTTGTTGTTTTTTAAAATTTCCTTAATTCTATTTTCATCTTTTGTTAGTAGTAAATCGAGATATTCAAAACCGATCACATTTTCTATTTTCTCTTCCTTGATAAAAAAAATATATATCTTTGTCATGCTTGTTTTATATGTTGTTATTATTTTTGTTTTTCCCACATTAAGATAACGATTTTACTTTTCACTTTTCTCTTGTACTGCCATTATTAATTTCTCTTTTTGCAATGTTGACAGTAACACTGACTGCATCGTCAGCATATCTTAAGTTTAGGTATTTCTCCTCCTTCAATTATAATAGGATTGTATTGTGTGTGTTTTTTTTTAGCCATCCTCCGTAACATTCCTGGTGATGTTGTTTTCAGCGTATATATTAGACAAGGCGATAGAATGCAGCATAACCTGCAGTAAAATACTAATTTTTATTCTATCATACTAAAATCTACTCCCTCGTGACGCGTTAAATCTGGTGCGACCTCGCTCCTCCCTCTCTATCTATTTAGCTATCTTGTTCTTTATATTTATATGTCTCTCTCTCTCTCGTCATGTGACTCTTAACAGTGATGTTTAATGAAGATAAGACAATTCATCAAGTAACATATGTCGCTGTTAGTGGTACTCTTCGTGTTCCCATGCTATCTAACATATTTTGGGGACACCTTGTAAGCACGCTGGGCACTGCAAACGTTCAGCAAGTAAATGTAAACTAACATAGGTAACAAGCTACACGAGGTTTACATAAACAAAACATATTTCTTCATAAACAAACTGCGGTACAATTTCACACAATCATTACGAGTGCCTTTATTGATGTCTACACAATTACATGAGTTGTTTCTTACGGGTGTAAGGAATGAAAGGAAGAGAGAGAGAGAGATGGTGGTACCATCTTTTATTTATAGTAACCATTTTGTGTTATCTCTTCATCCTTTTCATCATTATCATCATTATCATCCACCTCATATTCCTCCTCCTCATGATCATTATAAAAAGTAGTGTTAAAGTCGTCTGATTATGTCTCTCATATGCACCATATCATCATCACCAAATTAGACATTTCTGGGACAGGTGTTTAGTCCTCTGATTATGTACCGTCCCTGTACCATGTTGTAAGTGTCTCTATAGGTTACGAAACATAATTAAATGAACATAACCTACAGTGGCCGAGTTAACAGGAGAATTTTTCAAAGCTGTGCCCCCATTATTTACACATGAGTGTGAGTTCAATATTTGCATTAGAAAATCGTATGTACATTAAATGATGTGAAGAAAGTGATGATACTGTGAAGACGCTAAAAAATGAGTAGGAAAACCTACACGCACACGCGTATTGCAAACAGTTAACTAAATGAAGGCAATTTACAAGATCGTTGACAAATGTGTGAACCAAAGTACAGCCATAAGTTCGCCATTCAGTGTACGCATCGACCTGAGAAAAGTTTACACTGTCGCCGGCGTATACTGAGCACGTGCATACAAAGTGGCAGAACACCACAACTTCTTGTGCTTCACTATTAGCGATAAGTTTTTTTTTTCAACTGAGATTCACCAAAAAAAAATGGAGAACAACAAAAAGAGATTTCTTGTTTGCTTCTTCATTGACTTGCTAAAAAGGGGCATTCGGTACATTGTGTGGCGGCTTGCATTGAGACTGTTATCTTTCGGTACAACACAACCGTTTTCAATACAGTATTGTGGTGACCGGGTTTATCTTCTTACTACAATATCTGCTGGCTCAGCAATAATAAAAGATCTATGCAAGCGTGACTTGAAAGCGCTTGACACGATTACAGAAGAATTGGATGAGCTTGCTTGGGACAGTTTCAGCTGGAGACGGGTCTGATGACTGGCGAAAGTCAAATTCGGACAACTTGCTGACATTAAACGTGCCAGGAGATAGCAGAAAACAAATCAATCATGAGTGCTACATTTATTATCTCTTAAAGACTTGACAGGATGCCGCCGCTGCTGCTACTACTACGATCACCATCAGCACTAACATTATCACTACAACCGGAAACTAAATTTCATTTAGGAAGGTAAGACAGTAAGTAAACGACAAAAGCAACTACACTTCTGACAATTCATCCCCGTGTCGTACTAACAGAAACCCTCAGCAGTCAACATGTGTTAACACTGATAAGAAAAACAGAATAAAGTTGCCTAGAGACTCTAACCTAGTCAAAGGTGAAACCGGATGAAGGAAGTCTCTCATCCTGTCAAAGATACATTAAATTATGTTGAAAACCCTAGACTTGGAAATCTTTAAGAGTTCATCCCACAGGTGGTTAGAGCTAATTGGTAATAGGTAGACATCTTTATAACTGGTGCAAATTTTGATAAATCGACTGCGAAATGCGGGGGAAGTGATGCTAAAAAGTCCAGTTCAAGAGGTGAAGTTTACTCTCTAATTTCGTCTGGTTGGCACCTGGGAAACTAGTGCTGTCAAGCTTAGTGAAAATGTACAGTATATGGAAGAGCTTGCATGAGCACACATCAAAACTGAGGATGAGCTTGACAATCTACCCACAACTTTTCTCAAACAATAACATCCGTGGCATGTCCTCATATTTTAATAGCCACGCTGATTGTCCAAGTATGCTAGTAACAATTATCATGTTTGCCCTCAAGGTACACCCACAGCTCCATGCAGCATAAGACAGGGTACGCCCACAACCCCATGTAGCATAAGACAGGGTAAATCCATAGCTCATGTAGCATAAGACAGGGTACGCCTACAGCCCCATGTAGTATAACATTTGTACGCCTACAGCCCCATGTGCATAACATAGATACACTACAGCCCCATGTAGCATAACATAGGGTACACTACAGCCCCATGTAGCATAACATAGGGTACACCTACAGCCCCCATGTAGCATAAGACAGGATACGCCTACAGCCCCATGTAGTATAACATTTGTACGCCTACAGCCCCATGTAGCATAACATAGGGTAGCCTACAGCCCCATGTAGCATAACATAGGTACGCCACAGTCCCATGTAGCATAACATAGGTACACCTACAGCCCCATGTAGCATAACATAGGTACACCTACAGCCCATGTAGCATAACAGAACCTACAGCCCCATGTAGCATAACATAGGGTACACCTACATCCCCATGTAGCATAACATGAGGTACACCTACAGCCCCCATGTAGCATAAGACAGAGTACACCTACAGCCCCCATGTAGCATAAGACAGAGTACACCTACAGCCCCCATGTAGCATAAGACAGACTAGCACAAGTTGAAATTCCAGGAAATGATATTATAGTCATGTGATTCTTGCATCTCAATATTGTTAGATGAAGAAAAATACATTTGAAAGAGAAAAAAACAGGACAGCACACGAAAACTAGATTATATTGTATTACAAATGAACTTTAACACTTAGGAGTATCATTATTATTAACACTTATCGAATATATTAGCATGTCACATGAAATCATCTAAAAGTAATTTCACAAACATATGGCATTCAGAAAGTAATGGGCCATATTTTGGGGGGAAACTATTTATTAAAAATGAATGAAATTTACAAACAATAAAGAGATACCACATTTGAAATGTGTACAATTTAAAGTTTACATCTTCATTAATCGTTGAGAAATAAAATGTGGTGCATTACCTTTTGAACGTCCCTCGTAAATGTTAGCCATTCAGAAAAATAATTTATAATTTCCAGACGTAGCTCGTCTTCCTTAGGCTACATGGTACTGTGATCTTCTTCTTCTTTGCGTTCGTTCTTAACGACCAATTTTAATCACTCTTGTGATATGTTTGATCTTGCCAAGAACGTGTATACGTTGCACATTGGTTTGGTAGGTCCCTAAATGCATAAGACTTCTACACGTTTAGGACACATGCATCCGATTACAGCCAAACCTCCTTACTCGCCTCTTACGACATGCGTGGCAGGTAACAGTGGTTCTATTCTTTACACCCCAAATTTGGGCCCCGGTAACCACTCGGGCGGGTACTGTGATCACTTCCATAGATGTTCAGTCTCATACATGGACCAGTTGTACATTGTTAGAATCGATATGACTGTTCTCAAGGCATCCCTAAATGTATTCTTTTTCTTCTTCGAACGCTCCATATCGACCACTTGTCAATTTGTGATTTGTATGTGATTTGAGCCTAAGAGAGATTGTACGTTGTGACAAGTTATGCGCCTATAAGTAGGCCTGCATATCTGATTTCTGCGCTGCTTTTTATTTACTAGGGTAGCATCCCTAGGGTCGACATTAGTCGCCTCTTACGACATGCATTGTAGGTTGCAGTGGTACTATTCTTTGCTTCCTCAGGGCCCCAGCACCACACGGATGCCTAAATGTATTCAATTCCCTTCATGTATATGAAAGTGCCAGAGCACTTAAAGTCATCATCAACAAGTGCCATGCCGATTGGTAGACGTTATAAAACACCACAAACTTCTGATTATTGACTATTCGTGTGGATGTTGTCATTGCCCCTTACTATTACATTGCGTTATCCACAATTGTCTCTTTCTGTTGTCTTCCACTCGCTTAAATTTGTTCCTTGCCGCTAAATTAAGATTGTCCATAACTTTCTCTCTCTCTCTGTGTCACTCCACCCTCACAAATGACACTGGTTGCGGTTGTCCCATTTATTTTAATCCTTCAATTCCCACATGTTCCCCAAAAACAAATGACTAAATCTTTCTTATATTGATGATGCGCTTTCCTTGTGCATTATTACCTTCCGTCAACATTAACTACTTTAGCAATCTATGTAATTCTTAGAAATATTCTATGAAACACCGATCTCTGTAACCTCCACAGACTTTGTTCTTTGTATATTTACAGTCCATGACTAACGTCCATGTCTCTTATCTAACAATACTTGCACAGTAGCTTCAATTTTTTGCACTATTCACAGTCTGAGTACCCATTTTCTTCTGGGTTTTACTAAAGAATCTACGGTACGGGGAATTTAACACCTTTATGTTCATATTTAAATCCAGGCAACTCCTACTGTGAGTTTCAGACTCGACAACATATTTCCCCTCAGATAACTTAGCAATGGGATATTAATAAACTGATAACTTTGTTATAGGGTACCAATCAACGCTCTCAATGATATAATGTATATTAAATAAACTATGATATCTGTTATAATGATTATTGTATTTTATTTTATCACGTCACTCAGAAATGTTGACGCTTTTTCTTCTTCTAATGAATGTAAGATTACTGAATCTATAACATACATATCACATGCCCCTTTCTGTTTCTACGTCTTGTGTCGCTTCTATTTAAACATACATGAATCATACATTTCTTGTGTCTCATTTCATTAATAAATTTAGTTCACAAATACTTCAGTGAACGGTATCATGTAACAGTGTTTGCCTGTGACAAAGTCGAATTGTCTAGTCAGGTACTAGTGTTTTAGGCTAGAGCATTACAGCACTTATCCCTATTGAAGGAATCCTAAGTCACCCACTTAGGCGGCAAGCCCCACTGGCAGGATGCGACCTACTTACCAGTGTAGCATCTGGCCTTTCTCACTATAGTAGAGCCCTTTCTTTTTCTTTCTAAGGTTATTTATTTATCACTAGGATATTATCCTAAGATCCCTCCCTCTCTTTTTTAATAAACCATATTCACGTTTTAATTGTACCTGTTCATCGGCTTGTCTTAAAAGTTGCTTGCACACAGTGAAATGTCAGTGTTCATTCGAAAATGACCGTGTTTTCCTTCTTCTGACAATAAGCTTATACTATGCGGTCGACCTTTTCAATATATCAACATGAGTCACTTTAGCAGCACATGGAGTTCTAGCACTCTTTCTACATCACATTCAATAGCTTCCATAGAGTTGTTGTACATTAATTTATTGTTCAGGATTAGGTTCGATATGTCAGTACTGCACTATGAGACAATGGAGAACTGACTTGTATGAACATACTGATATATATATACATCATGTTTATAACTACATGCTGTAGTTCAGGGTAACGAGCGTGCTGACTTCTGGCAAACAATGCCTCAGACTCAAGCAGGCAAGTCATGGCAGAGCCGATATCTTCAATGCGGTATGCTCTCATTTGTGTGACATGAGCGAGTCTCAGACACGAACGATTTCGAGAACTAGGCATTAAGTTTGGACAGGCCAGACAGTGCCTCAGGAGAAGATATACTAATCAACTTCTCGTGGGTACGGTAGCAAATGGACTTTGGGATGGCTGCTGCAGCGGAGGACAGGGCACGAATAGGAATGCCCAATATGCCATGACGTCGATCGCATAACATAACATATCATATTTAACTATTACAGGGAATATGTTAAAAGTTGTTGAAAGTCATATTAGTATGCGCGAGTGTGTGTTGTGAATGGCGCCATTCCTTTTATATAACGGTGGTAGCGAAGCACACCTGGCTGTGTAAATATATCCCGTCGACAACCGAGGACTTCTTCACTTTGATAAGCGCACGCAGTCGTAGCTTCAAACACGGAAGTATCAAAACTCAAAATTCACTGCAAAGCTGTATGACAACATAACAATTGTCAATATCAAAAGTGGAAGCAACTTGAACTTTGAGATTTTTGTCAACTTTTCACCTGTTAGATTTTTGCAAACTTTTCACTATAGATTTTGCAAACTCACTATTAGATTTTTGCAAACTTTTCCATATTAGATTTTTGCAAACTTTCACATTAGATTTTTGCAAACTTTTCACTATTAGATTTTTGCAAACTTTTCACTATTAGATTTTTGCAAACTTTTCACTATTAGATTTTTGCAAACTTTTCACTGTTAGATTTTTGCAACTTTTCACTGTTAGATTTTTGCAACTTTTCACTGTTAGATTTTTGCAAACTTTTCACTATTAGATTTTTGCAAACTTTTCACTATTAGATTTTTGCAAACTTTTCACTGTTAGATTTTTGCAACTTTTCACTGTTAGATTTTTGCAACTTTTCACTGTTAGATTTTTGCAAACTTTCACTATTAGATTTTGTCAACTTTTCACTGTTAGATTTTTGCAACTTTTCACTGTTAGATTTTTGCAACTTTTCACTGTTAGATTTTTGCAACTTTTCACTGTTAGATTTTTGCAACTTTTCACTGTTAGATTTTTGCAAACTTTTCACTGTTAGATTTTGTCAAACTTTTCACTGTTAGATTTTTGCAAACTTTTCACTATAGATTTTGCAAACTTTCACTATTAGATTTTGCAAACTTTTCACTATTAGATTTTTGAAAGACTTTTACTATTAGATTTTGCAACTTTTCACTGTTAGATTTTTGCAACTTTTCACTGTTAGATTTTTGCAAACTTTTCACTATTAGATTTTTGCAACTTTTCACTGTTAGATTTTGCAACTTTTCACTGTTGATTTTTGCAAACTTTTCACATGTTAGATTTTTGAAACTTTCACTGTTGATTTTTGCAAACTTTTCACTATTAGATTTTTGCAACTTTTCACTGTTAGATTTTGCAAACTTTCACTGTTAGATGTTTGCAAACTTCACTGTTAGATTTTTGCAAACTTTTCACTGTTAGATTTTTGCAAACTTTTCACTATTAGATTTTTGCAAACTTTTCACTATTAGATTTTGCAAACTTTTCATATGATTTTTGCAAACTTTTCACTATTAGATTTTTGCAAACTTTTCACTATTAGATTTTTGCAACTTTCACTGTTAGATTTGCAACTTTTCACTGTTAGATTTTGCAAACTTTTCACATAGATTTTTGCAATTTCACTGTTAGATTTTGCAAACTTTCACTGTTAGATTTTTGCAAACTTTTCACTGTTAGATTTTTGCAAACTTTTCACTATTAGATTTTTGCAACTTTTCACTGTTAGATTTTTGCAAACTTTTCACTGTTAGATTTTTGCAACTTTTCACTGTTAGATTTTTGCAACTTTTCACTGTTAGATTTTTGCAACTTTTCACTATTGCTTTTATCAAAATGTAGGAGAAAACAATGGTATAGAAGGATATCCTTTTAGAAACCAAATATCACTTAGTTGGGGGTGGGGGTGGGTGGGGAAGGGTATGAAAGTACAAACACAGGTAGTGTTATGCTGACAGTGTTCTATATCCATGAAAATGTAATGAAAATTGTGGCACATCCTTCACACGACGTAGTCATCAACCACAGTAAACGAGTTGTTGATTTTCTAGGCACCACTTATATGTTCAGTAGTTTGTCATTGCTTTCTGAACGGTGAGGTCTATTTTTAACTTTTGTAAAAAATCCCACGGAAACGAATTTCCTTCCAAACTTTCCCACCGTGGGATTTGAACCAGGTACGCTTGGGTCTGTGATCGAGCTCACTACCGTTTGCGCTACAGACGCTCACTCTATATCCATACCTCCTCGTATTGGTGAGTCGTCATAGCAATGTAAACAAAACCATGCAGTCTAATTACCAAAATAAAGAGTTCAATGACAATTATTCCCAACTTTCTGAACTTGGGAGATCATTCGAAGCTGTCGTTATTGCGTGATTACAAAGAAGTATAAAGTACTCGGATAACGATTGACTTATACTACTAATACAAGTAACTGATAACGACGACTATACTACTAATACAAGTAACTCGATAACGTGACTTATACTACTAATACAAGTAACTCGGATAACGATTGACGATACTACTAATACATCGATCCTGACTATACACTACAAGTACTGATAACGACACTTATCACAAATAAGTAACTCGGATAACGATTGATTTATCTTAAACGTAACCGGATAACGATTGACTATATACTAATACAAAAGTATGAGCTTGAGATGTGTGTATCTGTGACGTATGTGTTGGGTGTATCTGTGACGTTTTGTGGGTGATCGTTTGTTGGGTGTATCTGTGACGTATGTGTTGGGTATCTGTGACGTAGTGTTGGTGTATCTGTGACGTGTGTGGTGTGGGTGTATCTGTGACGTATTTTGGGTGTATCGTGACGTATGTGGTGTATCTGTGACGATGTGTTGGGTGTATCTGTGACGTATGTGTTGGGTGTATCTGTGACGTATGTGTTGGGTGTATCTGTGACGTAGAGGTAAAGTGCTTGCCTATCGCTGCAAAGGTACTCGGTCTCGTCCCCCGCGTGGAACGTTTATAATATTTGACTAATGACCCCTGATCTCAATGTAGTTGACAACGAGTTCCTATCGGAGACGGACGATAAACGTACGTCCTGTGTTCAAATTGAGCAAAGTAAAAGAACACTAATCAGTTGCTACCATGGAAAGTCGATGCATAGTCAAAATTAATTTTAAAAAAAAAATATGTTCCTGCTTTTAAAAATATTGGATGTCTTCAACATTGCCTCGACACTGTCTCATTAAGTGCATGCGAGTTAGATATGACAGAGGCAACCGGTATTATATCTTTATCACGGGAGTCTCTATGGCAAAGTGCTTAAGACGTTTGTCTGTTGTTCTGAAGGTTGTCAGTTCGAATCCGCACTGAGTCACATGTGCAATTTTTGCTTGAGATCCCTATGATTGTTGTCGTAACTACGGAGTTCGTGCTTTGTGCAAAATTCTCTGCAGATATCATGCCATCTCTGCCGACAGGGACGGAGCCATATGGGGAAACCCGCTGCAATGAAGTCAATCACTCGCCTTTAAAACTTTTCAAAAGATATCTTTATCACAATATATATATATATATATATGGCCCTTTTCATCTTTACAGACGGTCAGTAGGCAAGTGTTTTACTGTGACAACTTCTGAGTTTTCGCTTTTCTCTCTTGTCGTTCAGCTCGTACATAAGTCTCTTCTCAAAAGACTCTGCGCACTTCCGTAATTTGGCTTTCCACACAACTCTGTCATCAGCTAGTCCCTCCCATGTGCTGGGATCTATAGAAAAGTTTTTCATTGAGGTTTTGCAGACATCTTTATATCTGAGCAGTGGTCTGCCCTGGTGCCTCTTCCCCTCCGAAAGCTCACAGAACAACATTTGTTTTGGTATGCGATAAGTTTCTATTCTTCTCACATGTCCCAACCATCTTAGTCGTCTACTGCTGAGCATGCCCATGATGGAAAGCAGATTTGCACGTTGTAGTACTTCAGAGTTGGTTATCTTGTCGTACCACCTGATGTTCATAATCTTGCGGAGACATCGAAGGTGAAAGATGTTAAGTCTCCTCTCGTGTCTTGAGTAGGCTGTCCATGTTTCTGAGCCATATAGTAAAGAACTAATTACACAGGCTCGATATATTTGAGTTTTCGTCTGCAATGTCAATTTTTGTTGTCCCACGCTCGCTTTGATAGTATGCCGAATGTAGTAGCCGCACTCCCTATACGAGCGTTGATTTCTTCATCAAGAGAAAGGCTGGCAGTGACCGTGGACCCAAGATAGCAGAATTTTGCACTGGTGTTAGATGGTTACCATTTAAAGTGATATTTGATGTCTTACCTCCCTGCCATAATACAACTGTTTTGGAGACACTTATTGTCAGAGAAAAGAGGTCGCATGCCTTTGACAAATTATTAATTAGACATTGCAGTGTAGTCTCACTGTGGGCGACTAAGGCAGCATCGTCAGCGAAAAGGAGGTCCTTGAGAAGTATTTCCGTCGTTTTTGTCTTGGCTCTTAAGCGAGCCAAGTTAAACAGTGAACCATCAGATCTAGTGCGGATGAAAACATCACCATCAGCGTCCCCTAAGGCGTGGTTCATATATATTAGGATCAAAGTCAGACATTCATACAAAATTGAAGGAAATTGTTCCCCTAGTAAATTAAATTCATTGCATGTATCACCGATATACTCTTGTAAGAAAAAGTATTCTAACTACTAGCAAGAAGTACTGAAATCTATGATGAAAATTAGAAATAACATCAGATATAGAGCCTCGAATAGCCGTCTGTTTAACCCGTTCGCCCTACCGAGCCGATATACCAGCTGGTAGTCATGTTTTTAAGTTGACGCAAAGCCAGTATACTGTCTAATTTAGTTGGTTTTTTTTTGCAATATAAATGCGTCAAATGGTTAAAACAAATTACGGATTGAAAGGGTTAAAGAACTATTTACAAACATGACTTAGCAATGGGACTTGTATAAACTGGTTTGGCCACTTAATAAGAATCCATCCAAACTCCACAGTATACAGAGTCTTCTACAACAGAACATCAGGAAATAAGACGAGGGGAAGAACATGAAAAAGATGGTTAGATGGTATAGCAGAATCCTGTCAAATAGCAAAAATAACAATCACCCAAGCCACCAGAACAGCACAAGACAAAAACAGAAAACCACAACAATGGGCCCCAACCCGGTAGCAGTGTGACGACAAAAGAAGAAGAAGTTGCAAAACTGGCGTCGAAAACTAAATCTTGGAAACAATGCCATGTTTGAAAAACTGTGCAGTGTGATAAAGGAATTTGGATATTTGCAAAAGTGAGCAATAGTCAGAACCGGGCCTTACGCATCATCACCGGAGCCATGAAGTCCACGCCCATCAAGGCGATGGAAACAATCACCGGCATCCAACCAATGACTGACCGAAGGGACAAAAAGTAGTAGTACTTGCAGAAAAACTCAAACGGCTCGAATCTCATCCAATGCATGAAAGAATGTATGAATTCGGAAAGTGGAGAATACAGAGATCTAACTTCGTTAGAATCTCTAACGCACTGACCGCAGACCATCCAGTCTTTTCCAAATGCAAAGCCAAAGTAATCCCGGCAATCGACAAGTGCCCACCATGGAAAACCAAAATGCCAGAACTAAGGGAATCAATCCCAGGCATACTGAACAAAAGAGAGCACAAAAACCTCGAGAGAAAAATTGCAACAGAAGAACACATAGAATCAGAGTACCCTGAAAATGAGTGGACGCACGTATACACGGACGGATCGGCCAATAACGCAATAAGCGATGGCGGAGGAGGAATAGTGCTTAAAATCTCAAAGAAAGTAACAGTCACGAAAGCGATTTCCACTGGCAAATACTCGAATAACTACCGAGCAGAGGCAGAGGCAATCAAAGAGGCGGCCGAAATGATCTTGGAGAGAAGAAGCACTACACGCAACAAGGTCGTGATATTCACCGATGCTCTATCGGTCATCACGGCACTCAAATGCGTCGGCAAAACTGAGATGAATGAGCTCAAAACGTCCCTCGCTGAACTAACGAGTTCACTCAAACGCACTGTCATCCAGTGGATACCGTCACACTGCAACGTTAGGGGAAACGAAGCCGACAAACTAGCCAAAGAGGGCGGTCGACTACCCCAGACTGATCTCGGGATCAGTTATGAGGAAGCCAGAACCACCATCGGTTCGCACTATAAAAGCAAGTGGACAAAAGAACACCCTCATTACACGGACAGTGACGGATACTATGGTCTCTCTCGCAGTGAACAAGTTGCCATACTTCGCCTCCGTACCGGCCACAACAAGCTCAGAGCCCACATGTTCCATAAATTTAAAATTGGCACAACTAGCCTGTGCCCCTGCAATATGGCAGACATGACGGCAGAACACGTCTTGCAAGACTGTCAACGTTTAGCAGGTATAAGGAAAGAGTACTGGTCACAACACACAGAGCTTCGCGAAAAGCTGTACGGAGAAACGGAGTCCCAAAAACAACAGTAAAATTCATGATAAAAATTGGTTCATCAGTCTAGGCCGGGAACGCAAAGGAAGGATGTGAACTAGAGCATAATACGAGGATGAGATTACTGAGCGCACTGAATTCCTGTACAAGTCAGACAGCACTCTGCTGGGATAAGTCAAACAACTAGCTGCCAGTGTCTACATGTGGAAGCAGTTGTGAGCAGGTCCTGTAAGACTGTCCTCTCCTGTGTGAGTTGAGATATATATTTATAAAGCTGTACCTATGGTTATCATCATCCAGTGAGCAGAGCTTTGTCACACTAACAGTTCTTCTGAATTTCTCTCTATAAGTCAGATTTTCAGCCTCTGCTGTCGTCATGCTCAAATCACCACTCAAATCCTAAATCCATCTTCTCCGTGATATTTGTCTTCGTCTTTTTGACGAATGTCACCTTCCATAGTGTGTTTCTTTAACTCTTTTTCAAGTACATTTGTAGATCGATAAAACAGCACGTATTTCACCAACCTTTCATTTATGTTTTTATTCTTCGCTATTTATTCATATTCGCTCCAATCAAGAAAACATAACAACACATCATGGACAGAAACATGTCATGACAACATCCTGGACAGAAACATGACATGACAACATCCTGGACAGAAAGATGTCATGACAACATCCTGGACAGAAATATGTAATGAAACATCATGAACAGAAACATGTAATGAAACATCATAGACGGGAAATCGTAAATACACAGCACTGATAACTAACTACGCAAACCTATGAGAAAACCACGATAGCAACACTGTAGTTAATGAACTTGCTTCGTGGAAGCGTGACCCGTGTTTACATCCACATTGGGAGTGGAATTTATTTTAGCCGTTACAGATCTTACCGTAATTGGATACATGAGAAACTATGGAAAGTAAAGGTAGCCCGCGTGATGTTGACCACACTACCCATCGTGAGATGTTAGTCAAAGAACAATACAGGCCTAACACTATATTTCCCCAATGTATCATTTAGTGTGAAAACGGGAATCTCTCCAAAAATAATAATTTTTTTTTTCAAATCAAGAAACACTTGAGCTTTTCAGCTCTTCGGCTTCGTGCCATGGACATCGTAACCCTTTGATTCGGTGCCACGAACACCGTAAATCTGGGGAATCTGTGGCTTTTTCTGCCATCCCGCGGAATTGAACCCGGACACAGAGGGATAGTCACCCGTAGTCCTACGCGCTACGAACACGCTGGGCAGACGGGCAAAATATTTCTTTAACAACCACTCAGCCACAATTTTTTTTAACAAATTCGGTGATACGTTTTTACGAGTTGACAACTTGTTTATAGCATTTTCTATACATGTTTATTTATGTTAAATTCCAGAGCTGAGATTGTTGATATGTTTACTAATTTTCACTTCTTTCCTTCCTTAACTCTCTAATCCCAATACATAAGCTGGTAGTAATCTTTGACACTCACTAGATTATCTCAGCGAGAACGTTGATAGCTGTGCGTATCAACTTAACGCACAAACGAAGGCCAAACAAACACACACCTTCACTTTTCTACAACAGGCACACACACATGAGCATGCACACACACACAACCACACATACACATGTCTGGAAAATTCCTAAAGCATTATTCGACTTGGGAGATAGCGCATTCTCTTGGTTCTGTGTGCTGAAATAATATTGAGAATTTGCTCAGGACACGGAAACAATATAGTCTGTAGCCAGGAACCTCCACATAACACTCACAAACTCTTGCACGTGTGTTTATTTAAAGTAGACCCCGAAACAAGCACCGTCAAGGCAAGGAGGGTCTCCTGATCTCTGAAATGCATGACCCTGTTAATAGCTACTACACCCGAGAGCTAAAACAGAAGCCTGTGTGGGCTTTCACCTCGGGCATGTGACGTTTAGCATGTGCTTCCAGCAGTGGGAGGACTCTTTATTGCTTGAATCTTCTCTTTCGTGATCTTTCTCTCTCTGCCTCTCTACACACACATATAATATATATATATATATATATATATATATATATATATATATATATATATATATATATATATATATATATATATAATGATATATAGAACAGGTACAGATTAATTCTTTGCCTGGTCACTGTAGTTCATATCTTTGCTTAAGTAGGGGATTAAGCCTTGATATGGCCGAAGCACGCTCTTTGCTCGTCTAGTCACTACAATTTATTTCTTTTCTGTCTAGTTAATGCAATTTATATCTTTTTTTTGTCTAGTTAATACAATTTATTTATATCTTTTTTTTGATCAAGTTAATACAATTTATTTATATCTTTTCTGTCTAGTTAATGCAATTAATATCTTTTCTTTGTCTAGTCATTACAATGTATACAGAAATGAAAGCGACAGAAGCACAGACTATTGTCGAAAGTCTTATCGCTTCATTGTTTGCTATATCTCTTCATTTCTCTTGTAATTGAAGGACTCAATATTAGTCAGTACATAAAACCAACAATTTCGCAGCATGTCATCCGACAACGTTCCAAAGAAACTAATGAAAACATTCATTATTCAATCTTTGTTCACGTAACGGGTTCGATGTAAGTTCTTAAGTTTAGTTTTCGTTCCTTCAAATTGTTCCCTTAGTATCTGTTTTCGTTCCTTCAAATTGTTCCCTTAGTATCTGTTTTCGTTCCTTCAAATTGTTCCCTTAGTATCTGTTTTCGTTCCTTCAAATTGTTCCCTTAGTATCTGTTTTCGTTCCTTCAAATTGTTCCCTTAGTATCTGTTTTCGTTCCTTCAAATTGTTCCTTTGTATCTGTTGTTCTTCAAATTGTTCCATTAGTATCGTTCGTTCCTTCAAATTTTACCTTAGTATCGTTTCAATTTTGTTTCCCAAATAGTTATAATGAATGTAACAGCGTATTGCAAAGTATCTGCAGTTATGCTGTACCATACGCACGATTGTACTACTCTCCGCGTACAGATATACTACTTTCTGTGTACATGTATATCACTTACAAATTAGCTCATTAATAGTAGTAAACATATTTTAGTCTTACAACGTAAAGATTGTTACTTACAAGCATGTACAACCCGTGTGATCTCTTTCTAAATAGACATCATATATTTGGTTCACATTTGGATAGTTTATATTTTTCAACATTCTTTCTCCTACACTTCATTAAGTTTGAAAATTTTAATCTTTGCGTCGTTCTTTACTTCTTGTTTCTGTAATCCTGACAAATCTTATAATCTGCCGTACTTCTTTTTTCTACATCTCAAAATCTCAACTAAGCTTCCAAACCCCCGACCTAGCTTCTTTTGCGACTAGCTCATTTAAAGGGTTTTACCCCTCGGTTTCACTCTCCAGGTGGAAGCTATTTATTTCGAGTTGGGCCGACTGTGTCTACACTGGCGCCCCAAGATTTGAAGGCGGTCAGTGGCGACCGAGTGGGAGCCCACTAGGCTACAGCCTAGAGTCCGCTTAATTTGTTTTGACACCAGTTCCCTTGGGATTTCCATCAGATTAATAAATAGCCCGTCCGGGGCAAGTGGCTGCCGTTAGCGCTAAATCAGTTTTCTAGAAAGAGCGGGGAAAATTGGAAAGTGGAGTCTGTTACTCGTTCAATTCTGTTAATCTAGGCACGCTAGAAATCTCCAGGTCAAGGCTGATGAGAGGGTTCGAGTATTGGTACACAATAGTCATGGGGGAATGTTTTCGAAAACAAGTACGGAAACTGATGAGTCCATGGGGTCAAAGGTCGACATAAACACAAGAAAATAACTCTATCAGAGATATATGTATGTATAACACGCCGATGCCGGTTCAAACAAGACCGGATGAAAAAGGAGGACGTGCGTGGGGCCAGCTACCTCATCCCAAGAAATATAGTTGAACTGCAGATAAGCTATGGAAAGACAAATATAATGAAGACACGTAGGGCAAGTAATGCAGATGTCACACTGGAATTCAAATGATAAAAATAACAAAACAGTTCACATATATTGGATAATTTTCGTTGCTCTGGAAATGTTAAAAAGAGATTATGCAAAGAAATGTCAAAGTAGCATTAGCTTTTACAAGTCTAAATGCAATACGAAACTTATACAATTTTAAAACTAAATTAAGAACTTCAGATTCCAATGTTGTATCTAAATTAACATATATCGACGAGAGTTGAAAAATGACTAAAGATATAGAAAACAAGTTGAATGTATTTCAAAATAGATGTCTGCGAGAAATAATGAAAAATAAAATGGGATGAATTCATGAGAAGTGATGAAATCAGAGAAATGTCTGGTCAACCATTTGTAACAACTGTTATAAGAAAGAGAAGATGCAGATGTATTGGATATACCTAGAGAATAAATCATCATAGTTCATATGTACGATTCCAACTTCACTGCAACGGGTCATCACATAAATCATCATAGTTCTTTATGTAGATTCAACTTCACTGCAACGGGTCCTATCCATAAACCCATCATAGTTCATATGTACGATTCCAACTTCACTGCAACGGGTCACCCACACAAATCATCAAAAAATAACAAAGCAGACATTGAAGTGGGAGGCAAATGATCAAGAAAAAGATAGCGCCCTATAGCATAAGAGCCATGAAACAAACTGCTGAGGTGAGAAATATCGTTTTTAATTCCATGGAAGAGATTGACAAAACAGGACAAAAGTGTTGCTCAGGACAAAACAGTGTGGAGAAATTACTTGCAGGCCCTATGTAACATATAACGGTACCAGATATATATATATATATATAAGTTTTAACACACCATTTCTATGTAGCAGGAAAAGATAAAAAGCAACGATTAAAATTCAGAACACAAAATGAAAGAAGTAATGAAACGTGATTTCCTTTGTTTGTTCCACCTGAAATCAATTTGGAGCTCAGCGTACGTATCCGTGCGTGTGAGCGTCTTTTCTTTTCTTTTTTTTCTCTCTCTCTCTCTCTCTCTCTCAATCTGTCTTGTTAAAAAAATCCACTATATATTTGTATTCATTTGTGAATCTGCAATTTAACTACCTTATACATTCTTCTATCACATTCATTTATCCATATTACCCATTACGGAATTTCCTTAGCCAAGTAGTTCACATGACAGTTCACCTAAAAATCGTTGCATCACAGTATCCTGCATTCAATGCTTCCATTTGCGCTTCGTCTATTTCATCGTGTACCCATCGTCGTTTTTGCCTTTTCTCTTTTTTTTCTTCTTGCTTTGTATGTCCATCCCCCTCCCCGTGATTTGTTGTTTCCATGGACTTTAGTGACATTTACTTTGATCATCATACTTTCCATTTCGATGCCGCATCTTTGTCAATAGTCCATTTCTTTTTCTTCTTTGCGTTCGTTCTTTACGACCCAATTTTAATCACTCTTTGTGATATGTTTGATCTTTGCCAAGAACGTGTATACGTTGCACATTGGTTTGGTTGGCCCTAAACGCATAGACTTCTACACGTTTAGGACACATGCATCCGATTTCAGCCAAACCTCCTTAGTCGCCTCTTACGACATGCGTGGCAGTTAACAGTGGTTCTATTCTTGACACCCCAAATTTGGACCCCTGTAACCACTCGGGAGATCAATCATTTCAATTGCTACGTACTTACGTATTCCTCTTCGCTCCTCGTTGAGCATATGTCAACAAACAGCTGTCTTCCACTATTACGGTATCGGGATGTTTACGTTATAGACTCCACGTATAGTCCAGCGCCCTTCAGTTCCTCAAGAAGACTTCGTCTCCATGTCTGTTTAGAACGTCCACTTTTTCGTCTCCAATGCGGGTTCTATTCAAGTGTTTGTGTAGAGAGTGACATTCAATTAGGTCTTCCGCAGGATATGCTCGACTTACAGTATTACCATTTTTTTTTCTAATCATGGGTTATTGTCCTGTTATTTTCAATATTTAACTCTTGTACAATGATCTTGTGAGCGTCTGTAGCTCAAGCGGTAGTGAGCTCGACCACGAACCCAAGCGTACCTGGTTCAAACCCCACGGTGGGCAAGTTTGGAAGCAAATTCGTTTCCGTGGGATTTTTACAAAAGGTAAAAATAGACTTCACCGTTCAGAAAGCAATGGCAAACTACTGAATGTATAAGTAGTGCCTAGAAAAATCAACGACTCGTTTACTGTAGTTGATGGCTATGTCCTTTAGAATATGCCCCGATTTTCATTTCACTATGATCGTGTTATTTTTTACGCCCGTAGTACTTTCTAAATTATTCTACATAATTTATATTGATCAAATTACTATATACTGTATTTACATGAAATTATAACACAAGCACAGCAGTGTGCTAGATTTACACGCCTGTGGTCAAATATTAGCAAAACAAAATTAGAAGATCACAACGTATGTTCGATATAAATTCTGTGACACTGATCTATAACACACATAGAATGTAACTAGGTACGGAGATAGAGTGCGTATGAAGCAGTAACATGATCTATTGAAGCGTCCAACCCTGATGAGTGGCAGCTATGCACCGGAAACATTCCGTATTTTTACGGCTTGCGGATTCTTCGGAGTTCACTCTGCCAGGGAAAAGCGACTCCTGCCGGCTAGAAAAATATATAGAAAAATTATCAGAGTAAACACACACTGGCAACACACGGCGGCGGAGTAAGGTGCCATCCTTGTAGTTACTATTGTAGTGTATAGATATGATACTTTGTAACAATATTAGTACAAATGTAGCAGTCCGGGGGAAAAAGGAATATTTGAACGAGAAAAAAAACAGACCAGCAACAGCCGTTGTAAATTAGCAGCAGACATAGCAGAATCTGTAAGGTAGCGGAAGTCTTATATTAGCATCTAAAATACTATCTACAGACGAAGAATTGAAAGCATTGCACCGGGTGTTCCCAGATTGCTCGGTCCTTCTCCGCAGAAATGGCATGCAGCATGCTGAGAGTATTGCACAAAGCACGTATCTCGTAGCTCCTGCAACAATCCTATGATTCTTTGGGAAAAAAAATGAAATTGTGAACAAAAACTGGTAGTCCAGAATCGGACCCACGAAGCTAAACACATTAACCACTAACTCACAGCTGTAATTATTTTATTTACTAGGTAGCTTCCTGGGCCTACATTAGTCGCCTATTACGACATGCCTTGTATTATTTGCTTCCCTTGCGGGTTCCAGCACCACACGGCAGTGGTAGTTTTTATTGGACATATCTAAACACACAAGAGATCTATAAACACACAAAACATCTATAAACACACAAAACATCTATAAACACACAAAACATCTATAAACACACAAAACATCTATAAACACACAAAACATCTATAAACACACAAAACATCTATAAACACACAAGACATCTATAAACACACAAGACATCTATAAACACACATGATATCTATAAACACACATGAGATCTATAAACACACAAAACATCTATAAACACACAAAACATCTATAAACACACAAAACATCTATAAACACACAAAACATCTATAAACACACATCCATAAACACACAAAACATCTATAAAACACAAGACACATCTACTACACATACACATGGCATAACTACAGAAATGTTACTTCTAAACACAACTAACACCCAAAAGACATTTGCACAAACAGCACAATACACAAACAATGAATACTGATTTCCCATCAAGACATCCATACACACACATAGCATCCGCACACAAATGACACATTCAAACAGACAAAGACACAACTGTACAAACACAAACGCACATAATAGGCACATCATCACACAAAATGACACACCCGCACAAATATATATTCGCACTCACAAAAGACAATCTCCATAAAACACATCTACACACAAAATACTACACACAAAACACACAGAGGATCGTAGATTAATGCAAGCAAGACACCACTGACAAGAATCTGCACACAGAGGTTTTCTGTAGGACGCGAGGACCACATTCCGTTAAAGCTTTTGTAAATATACAGACACATGACACACTAAATGACTCAGTGGCATGTGGGCCGGCTAGTCGTTCTTTGTCAGTGAAATGTCAGGAGAAAAAAAAACAATAGAAAACCAAACAGATGTTAAAATATTTGTTTGTAGGTGGAAGACTATTTCAATTGTACTCATTTACAAAATTAGTGATTACAAGTAGTAGTTGTCATTAATAGGATTGCTGTACTAAGCAAGGAGATTACTGATTAGAAGTAGTAGGTTATATGCCCGCCTGCCGAGCGTGTTCGTAGCGCGTTGGACGGCGGGTGACAAGCCCCTGTGAGTGCGGTTCAATTCTACAGGCTGGCAGAAAAGCCACAGGTTCTCCAGGTGGCACCGAGCCCAAGAGCTGAAAGCTCAAGTGCTTCTGGATCGGAAAAAGTAGGAGTGATGTAGTATGCACTGAGATTACTGATTAGTAGTAGTTGTATGTATGTATGTATGTATATATCTGTATGTATGTATATATATATATATATATATATATATATATATATATAATAATTCCTCTCGTACCGTTATACGTTACATAGGGCCTGCAAGTAATTTCTCCATACCGCTCTATCCTAGGCAACTCGCTCAATCTCCTCCATGGAACTGAGATCGATATTTCCTGTCTCTCTCATCAAAATTCCTTCAGGGTCTCCTTAGGTCGACCTCTCTTTCTTGAACCCTTTGCATCTCACTTCAATGCCTGCTTTGATATTCGTTGATCATTTCTCCTCATGGTGTGTTGTCCAACATATCTCCATCTTCTCTTTCTTATAACAGTTGTCACTAGTGGTTGACCAGACATATCTCTGATTTCACCACTTCTCCTGAATTCATTCCATTTTATATCCATTATTTTTCGCAGACATCTATTTTCAAATGCATTCAACTTGCTTTCTATATCTTTAGTCATTTTCCAACTCTCGCTAGCATATGTTAGGATTATATATATATATATATATATATATATATATATATATATATATATATATATATATATATATATATATATATATATATACCTAAGGAGACCCTGAAACGGAACTTTGCTGAGAGAGGCAAGAAATATCGGTCACAGTTCCATGGAGGAAATTGAGCAAGTTGCCCAGGATAGAACGGTATGGAGAAATTGCCGACAGGCCTTAGTAACGTAGAGTAACCTACGAGAGGAATTATTATTGTATCTATCATATATATATATATATATACACGCCCGAGTGGTTACCGGGGCCCAAATTTGGGGTGTAAAGAATAGAATCACTGCTACCTGCCACGCATGTCGTAAGAGGCGACTAAGGAGGTTTGGCTGAAATCGCATGCACGTGTCCTAAACGTCTAGAAGTCTATGCGTTTAGGGGCCTACCAAACCAATGTTCAACGTATACACGTACTTGGTAAAGATCAAACATATCACAAAGAATGATTAAAATTGGTCGTAAAGAACGAACACAAAGAAGAAGATTATATATATATATATTTATACGTGTATGTGCGTGCATGTATATCCATTTTCTATTATAGAACGTAGCTAATACTATGAGAAACCAGATTACATCTATCTCCGACATGGACGGTCTCGAGCCGCGCTGAAAAACAAAAGGATGGATTTTGTTTCAGTGCTTTCTGCGTCTTAGAAAGTAGGTACTAAAACAGTGAACTAGTCAAATGGCATGACCCCCCCACCAAGCAAACGAACAAATAGGACAACCCACCTAATCGCTTTACATATCTTCGTACATGAAAGGAAAGTTTCTACATTTGTGGGTAGGACAGCATCGACTAAATTCTTCTTCGAAAGCTCCATATCGACCACTTGCTAACCACTCTGCTTGATTTGTATGTGATCTGGGCCTAAGAGCGATTGTGCCAGTTATGCGCCTACTAGTAGGCCAGCACATCCGATTTCTGCGATATTTTTTTACTAGGATAGTTTCCCCTAGGTCCTAGATCAGTCGCCTCTTACAACATGCCTTGTAGGTCACAGTGGTACTATTCTTTGCTTCCCTTGCGGGCCCAGGTACCACAAGGGCGGATCGACTAAATGAAGTGAAGACTACCTCTTGTTTTGGGGAGGAATTCGATTAATAACTTTAACTCTGTACAATTGATAAACATAATCTTACACAACTCTTAGGTCAGACACGCCAATCTCTTCTTGTTTCAAAAACCGAACACAGAATAAAGCAGATGATCGTGGGTCGGCTTTTTTTGGTATCTAATGCGTTCCTAAAGCCTTTACCATGGTCAACAAGCACGGGTAATAACCTACCGCGTCCACATTACGAGCCCGTCCAAGTATGCACTATACAGTTCTCAAACTCACTTGTTTTCATTAAGGGTGTGTTTTACGCACTTTGTGTTTTCTAGCATTCTAGAAACTCTAAACATAGACTATAATTTATTGGTCTGACGGTTTAATTAGGTTCACCCTACGTCACATGTTTACTGTAATTTAAAAGAAAAACCTAATCAAATAATTTGTGAACTACATGGAATTCATTAACTATCAAGAAAAGGGAATTTGTTTCTGCAGTCGGCAAATCCCTCAAATCAAAATAATGATGTACTGACATCACGTTTGTCAACTACTGAAACCTCTACAACTCACTTGTACCATTTATTATCAATATCATCATCATCTATCAGATAACATCCTGTTCCCGCTTCTACACAATAATTCGTCCTGACTCCCGTTAAGTTTATTCAAAATTCAACATTTGAGGAAGGTTTGTTGAATAGTAGACTTATCTAATTCTCTCCCATGTAGCAAGTATTCACTTTTGATGCATCTGTAAGAGTCAGTTGACTACGGGCAACTATCAGTATGTGTGGGATTACGTCTATAAAATAGATAGAAGATTCTGCGCGATAGTAGTTCTTCAACTGACAGAAAGACCACGTAGATCATCCATAAAATGGACCGTTCCTCTACATATATAATGCATTAAATGATGTCGTTTCTGCATAAGATTATTTAAAATTCCAAAGCTCAAAGTCTGATTTTAGTGCATGAAATCACGACCTATTATATTTATAGAGTAGGTCATGATGAAACACCGATGTCTTCTTGCTTTCTCCCCACTACTCACTCCAATAATTGATGTGTGCTTTTAGGCTAGAAAGATCGTGGTGATCAATGATTGACTTTTTTTTTTTTTTTTAACTATGCAACAATTGCTCTGTTTTTACTTTTTGTTTCTATTGGCCTGTATCGAATGTTGCACTATTTAATGTAGAAATCACGAATTGCAATCCGATTGTTGTTAGATTCTGCATATTTTACCGCTAAGAGATTTTCTGATGGAGTATAACCATTTTCTGTCCGAAAAGAACGACATACCAAATATGCAAATAGATTAATTAATCAACATCAAACTGGTGTGTTGGGCCGCTGGACGTTGCTGGATTTGTTGAGGCGAAGATCGGAGTACCCATGGGCGTATCCGGAGTGCTATGATGATAGCCCTTATATAACTGATAACAATTTCTTTAACTCATTTTTAAAGCTTAAAGTACACAAATGACAATACTTCTCAAGCGAGCTTAATATCAAAACAGGCTGGCGACCATTTGTACGAAATGTACAAACTAATGAACAAGCTGTTACAGCTAAGACAGTGTCAGATATGTAGTAGTAATGTTCCTTATTTCTGCACTGATATTAACAGTCACATCGTTTTGACAGCACCAACTGTTACACAAAATTTGGCAGATGACACGAGAAATGATTGCAGGTTTTAGACAGAAATATATTAAAGCCATTTATAACCCGCTCTGGCAGAATTATTCTTATGCGTGGGTGAATTTACTGATTTGTTTTATTTGGTTACACACGGAGCATAGAGACGACACCTGTTACGCATGAGAAGTTATAGCCAGGAAACATAATTGTAAAGACATTGCTTCACTGCTTCGTGAGCAGTCTAGAGAATTGGTACAGAATCATCTGGATACAGAATCACCGTTGTGATGTTACTTGACTTGTTGAAGAAATATCTGCCTGAAGAAAATCAACACTTTCTCATCTTCAACACACTGTCAGGTTGAATGAGCCCTCCAGAGCCCTCTGAGAAGTCTTCCTGGACATGTCTTAGCATTGCACCAACCGTCACTATAAGTCAAGGAGCCATCTGTGATTTGAAAGACAGCTCTGTAATCTACCTAGCCCTTCAGAAAGAGTAGTCAGAAGATCCACCAACATGAAGCCGAAACTCCACGGCGTGACACAGGAAAAGAGAGAAAACCCGATCTCTCTTGTGGATTGCAAAACACCATTTAGCACACACACACACACAGTATCATGTAACATTTGTTACACAAAGTATAAAGTGGACATTTAGTACATACAAAGTATAAAGTGGACATATGGTACATACAAAGTATAAAGTAGACATATGGTACATACAAAGTATAAAGTGGACATTTAGTACATACAAAGTATAAAGTAGACATATGGTACATACAAAGTATAAAGTGACATTTAAATACAAAGTATAAAGGGACTTTTATCATACAAAGTATAAAGTCAACATTTGGTACATACAAAGTATAAAGTGAACCTTTGGTACATACAAAGTATAAAGTAGACATATGGTACATACAAAGTATAAAGAAAAGACATAATAAAGGTACATACAAAGTATAAAGTAGACATTTGGCACATACAAAGTATAAAGAGACATTTGGACATACAAAGTATAAAGTGACATTTGGCACATACTAAGTATAAAGTAGACATTTGGCACATACAAAGTATAAAGGGGACATTTGGTACATACAAAGTATAAAGGCGACATTTGACACACACTAAGTATACAGTGGTTTAAATTGCTACCAAGTATAAGCCTGCTCTTGTCCATGAATTGTAATAGCGTGAACTGGTCCTGTCACATTTCTCACCAATCACACTTAATAGATGTATCCAACTGGTTAGAATCGATATCACTGCACTCAGAACGCACACATAGGTGTTCAGTTGCGTTCAGCTTGATGAAGATTTCAGCATCAGAGTATTTACATTGCTGCTGCCAACGACGATTCCGAATTGGTTCTATACTCAGAAAGAGCGAAAACTGTTTTCATCTGGGTGGATTAAGTATACCTGTCCCGGTAAAATGAACTGTGTGACTCAACAAATCACTATCTTTAGGCTTGACACATGACACCAGACAACACTATCATCTCCACAAAATTAAAGTGCCCCAAATTACCAGCACAAATGCCAAAATGGACTCCTATTACGTTCTACAAACATGTACAATCTTAGTTTACTTGAAGTTCCAGAAGACTCAATAAAAGGATAAATTGTGGGACATCTACGTGAATCTCCTTACCGGCTTGTTTGAATAACTTATTTCTCTGTTGAATTTCAGCATAGTTAATAATAACTTATTTCTGTTGAGATTTCAGCATAGTTAAATAACTTATTTCTCTGTTGAGATTTCAGCGCATAGTTAAATAATAATTTCTGTTATTCACATAGTTAAATAATAGCAGTAGAATAACTTAGAAACACGCTCACAAATAATATTAAAAGTATTTTCATAAATAAACATTGAAATCAGCAGAACTGCACTCAAAATCACGCGTCGTCGCTGGTTAATCGAAACCCGAGGTGAATATAACAAGAAGGGTCCTTTCCTAGAACCCGCAGGGAAAGAGAAAGAAGATGAATCCTAGCAATACGTCAAGAGATTTGGGGGCAGAGATTAACTATATACGGGGAAGAGCCAGAACAGCGGTTCCGAAGCTGTGCATTACTGTGGACTCCAAAAGTTTCTATATATGAGAATGGACAGGAATGAATTATCTGTGTGCTACAATAGTAAACAATGTTCTCAGACTGCGGGGAACTTCAAATGGTCTTTCATTTTGTCCTGTCAGACGTTTAGACTCCGGTCTAGTCCGGGTCATTTGATTTCGCAGCGAAACTAGTTTACCACTGTTTTTTAAATTTATTTTTCTATTTGAAATGTCAAAGATCATGATATTTCTTCCAGGGCTTGAGAACCCTTTGTAAGTAGCTCACGGACTCCCCAGTTTGAGAAACGCTGAACTAGAAGGAGCTGCCAGAGAAAGATAAAGATGGGGGAAGACTTGGTTGAGGATCCATTACCAAACCGGGATCAGAAAGACGAGAGAGAGAGAGAGACGCCCGAGTGGTTACCGGGGCCCAAATTTGGGATGTAAAGAATAGAACCACTGTTACCTGTCCACGCATGTCGTAAGAGGCGACTAAGGAGGTTTGGCTGAAATCGGATGCACGTGTCCTAAACATGTAGAAGTCTATGCGTTTAGGGGCCTACCAAACCAATGTGCAACGTATACACGTTCTTGGCAAAGATCAAATATCACAAAGAGTGATTAAAATTGGTCGTAAAGAATGAACGCAAAGAAGAAGAAGAAGAAGAGAGAGAGAGAAGAGAGAGTGAAGAGAGAGAGTGAAGGAGAGAGAGTGAAGGAGAGAGAGTGAAGGAGAGAGAGTGAAGGAGAGAGAGTGAAGGAGAGAGAGTGAAGGAGAGAGCGAGAACACTTGTGTCCAGTAGCATTATTGATTGTATACTTTCGTTTCGTTCACTACAAACTATCTCCACATAAAAACTTTCCAAATTCTGTTGTCTCAAAAATTATAACCACATATTATTGTTTCCAGTACAAGACGTTGTTGAACGAGAACGACTTATATGTCGTACGATATCTCTATTTATATTACAATGCTAGCATAAGTGTAAGTCTGTGTGCACATGGTACACGATTACCCCATCTCAAATGTAAGTCTCATATTTATGTATGAACAAGTAGAAACTGGAAACTTATACACTTTGGTATCATTAGCTACGTAGTTTGTCCGCCCATGTAATTCAAATACACCAATAAGAAGGTAAAACCTACGTCGGGTACAAGCGGCGGTGGTAAATGATATTACAACTATTGACACGAGAAGGGTCAACACAAATACTCTTTTGTTGGTCTTCCAATTTGTAACAATATATATATATACATACATCATATATAGTGTCTTCGGAGTGTTATTATACAGTAGTAAGAGTTGGAAAATTATCCAACATATACACAAGCTAGAAACATTCCAAAAGAAATGTTTGAGAAGAAACATGTCAATATTCTAGTCAAATACAATAGCAAATGTAGAGATTTGAAAGCGAACAAACTGGACATCGTATTCAAGACGAAGATGGAGATGGATTGGTCTAACTGGACACAAAGAAGATGAGATATAGCCCTGTATATATTTATCTAAGCTTTCAAAGCACTGGAAAATGTGTGGTACAACATGTGTGGTACAACATGTGTGGTACAAAATGTGTGGTACAACGAAATCAAATCCAGAACCAAAAGTATAATATTTAACTCGTAATGTTAAAGCAGTTCTGCTTTATAGAAACATGAACGACTAAAATAATAAATGGCAAATATTCATGAACTGGTGTCTGCGCAGAATAGGACTGGAGATGGTAAGGTACGGTCCCAAATGATGCGCTTATGGGAGAACGAGACAGATCCAAGTCAACGTCAACCAAGCGGTGAAAAAAGGCGTTGGTTAGGACACACCATGAGAAAATCTGAGGGGTATAGCACAAGAAGAGCCCTTTCCTAGAACGCGTGATGGAAAGGGAAATAGGAGACATGAAAATACAGAGAGAAAAGATGTAGTAACAGTCTGAGACAACCGATTTACAACATACATGGAAGGAACTGCAATAAATAATCTATGAGTTGGAAGGTGTATGCCCCCAACAGAGGTTAATAAGACAACACCATATGTATATATTTATGTAAGTGTTGTGTGAGAGAAGAGAGAGAGAGAGAGAAAAGAGAGAGAGAAAGAGAGAGAGAGAGAGAGATCTACACATAAGTGATTAGTTTTGATATTATTAACAATACCATATCATTATAGATTTGCATATATTCAAACATTGAATAAACGAAATATATGATATTGATCTAGTAGAGATGCGATTGACTGAGCGGTTAGGGCAAACATAACATTCAGTATTCAATCGTGAAACCGAGACTTGGTTAAATTACGGCTTTTTATATGCATGTTTGGGCTAAAATTAAAATACATCCAACTTGCACACGACACGGTAACAGCATGGGCATAAGTAGTGTATTCTCGGACCAAACGACTCCGTATAATCCGACTAATCGACTTTATACCCTCAGACCAAACGACTGTCTACCCTCAAACTAAACAACTACATACCCACATATTAAACGAATTCATACCAACACAGCAAGGATGGTGAATATTACCAACTGTAGAGAAGGGACCAGACTGTCATATTTCGTCTCCGGACGGGTCACAACAGAAAGAGACACCACATGTACACTAGATTCAAGATAAGCACCAACAACCTGTGCCCCTGTGGCTTGGCGAGTATGACGACAGAGCATGTCCTACATAGCTTCCCCCGTATGTAGACCTAAGAAGGAAGAAGTGGCCCACTTATACCAGCGTCCAAGGCAAATTGTATTTCGTCGCTGACAATCTGAAGCAGAGAGCGACCTATATTAGAGAATCCAAAATCCTAATCTAGTGAGAATGCAGAAAAAGAGTAAACCCGCAGACTAAGTGAATGCCTATACTCAAACTAAACGACTAAATGTCATTGTACCAAACGACTGCCTACCCTTAAACTTAAAACACACCATAACCTCAAATTAACCAACTGAATATCTTCAAAATAAGCCGCTGCCTAACAGTAAACACGCGTATACACGGTTAACGCTTATTGGATGAGAATTGGAGAAGTTGAAAGCAGATGAACTTTAAGGTTTTCATCATTTACAAAACTCGATAAGCATATAGATTAGGCAAGTAAGCCAAGAGAATGTATGGTTCTGATGTTGTCACTGCAGAATAAATATTGAATGAAACTTGACACGTTTAACAACGCCAAAATACACAATGTAATACATGGAGAAAACGAATGTACTCTTGTACTACTAACTTTGGTCCTTTTGTCCATTAACAAAATCCTAGTTAAACTTTAGTTAAAAACGTGAATAGCTATTAGTCAGATTTGAGGTCCGTCACATTCAGAATCCCAAATTCACTTGAATAAATCTTCCGCTATGGATCTGTCAACAGGATGTATAGACAATCCAACACTTGGGAGATAGTACTGACGCTTGACGCTGTCAATGGCTGTGTGATGTACATGGCGACGACAGCTTCGGAAGGTAAACTATGTATCAATGTGTATCCGGCGGAGAAAGTCATACTGTGGTAGGTACGCTGTTAGTGAGCATTGAAAGATATATGTCTGCGAATACTTACAGGTTCAGCAAAATAGACGATGGAAAAAACAGAAATATGATTGTCTAAGGAGAGTGCGTAATGGTGGTTAAGAGTTATTCGTATGGAAAAGCTGTTCTGAAGTTCACAAGAAGAAAAAAAAAGGAAAACGTAGTCAAAGAGAAATAAGATGAAAGTTCGTTTTATAACAGTCTGTTATATGTGTTTGTTAGATCAGACAAGCCCAAGGTATAACTTTGAACCGAAATTAGGAAGCGCATGTCCCACATGTCGTAGGTAACTAAAAAAACAACGGGGTAAAACGTACCTCGTTCTCGCGCAAACCCGTAGATCACAAAGAATGGCCAGTTTGATTGATAACAACGAACGCAAAGTACAAGATATAAGCGTTCAGATCACTATGCCGTGTCTTCATTTCAACGGCTCTGGAGTTGACAGATTTGCAATGAGTATGCAGTGGTTAGTGTACTTATTTCCTAGACAGATGATCTCGGTTCGATCCTCAGTTGGAGTGGAATTTCTCCATCACAAACGTTTCTCAGTTCGAATTAGTTTCAGTTTGATACCAGAGAAACGATATGGATTACATTCTCCATCGTGTGTCGTTTTGGCAGAGAGTAAAATACAAGTTAAAGTAACACGTTATTTCTAACTAAAACACGTGATATGAAAGCGGGTTCTATACTTATTCTCAGTATCCCTTATTAAATCTCAGATTAGCATAATATCCCCCCCCTCCCCCCACCATATACGTCATGTTTACTGCCTGCAATTCTATATTTCACAGGCAGCTAAGCAACAGATGATCAACAGCATTGTTATACCTACTTTGTGTTACCAGAGCCAAACATGGACAATGAGCAAAGCGCAGTCAAAAAAAATAACTACATGTGAAATGCGTTGCCTTCGAAAAGTTACCAATAACACAAGAAAAGACACCAACATCAGCATAAGAAAGAACGTTGGCACAGAACCTTGCTTGAATTACATTCAGAAACAAAGAATGAAGTGGTTTGGTCACTTAATAAGAATGCATACACACTCTACAGTATACAGTCTTCTACAACAGAACATTGGAAAAGAAAGCAAGAGGAAGACCACGAAAAAGATGGTTAGATGGTATAGTAGAATCCTGTGAAAGAGCAAAAATAACAATCACCCAAGCCACCAGAACAGCGCAAGACAAAAACAGAAAACCACGGTAGCAGTGTGGCGACAAAAGAAGAAGAATTCTATATTTTGATATAGCAACAACGTCTTCAAATTAAACTCTCTATTCGAGTTCAGAGATATACAATACTGTGCTAGTGCTGGCCAAACGGTGACACTTTTTAATAAGGACAAAGGTATGAGCAGAGAAAAATAAAAATATCAACCGTATTTTAAAAAAACTCAGTTTAAAAAAAAAGACAAAATGAGGTGCTGTCTATTGTTTTTCCTGTCCGTGGGACCTGACAAACACGATCCTACCTCAGGGCATTTGTTGACTTCCTGGCATTGTCCCTATGCTATTCAGACAAACACCTCAATTGTTGATCTTAGCTTTTCAAAATAAAGACGGACGCCATGAAATACCTGTGGCACTGCAGAGACTGTTCTTTAAAACGTATAGCTCGCGGCATGTGACTGTCATTAAGGTCTCAAGTTACCTATAATACATCTACAAGAGCTGGTATCCTAGTCACGGGTGATCACTTTCTGTCAAGTCTTGGCATTTTCGAAAACGAGTTGTCTGATCTAAAGATAACTGCACCAATACTACGGCAATAACTGAACAAATACTACAGCAATAACTGAACAAATACTACAGCAATAACTGAACAAATACTACAGCAATAACTGAACAAATACTACAGCAATAACTGCACTAATACTACAGCAATAACTGAACAAATACTACAGCAATAACTGAACAAATACTACAGCAATAACTGAACAAATACTACAGCAATAACTGCACTACAGTAATAAATGAACAAATACTGCTGTAATGACTGCCAACTACTAATCAATAGTGCACAACTACTACATCAATAGCTGCACAACTACTACATCAATAGCTGCACAAATACTACAGTAATAAATTAACAAATACTACAGTAATAACTACACAAATACTACAACAACTGCACAAATACACAACTAACTGCACAAATACTACAACAATAACTGCACAAATACTACAGTAATAAATGAACAAAAGATGAACTACAGCAATAACTGCACATATACTACAGTAATAAATGAACAAACGAATGAACTACGGCAATAACTACACAGATACTACAATAATAATTGCACTAATACTACAGTAATCAGCCCCTCCCTAACATAGATATCATTCTTGTATTAAAAGTCTAAACAGACCGAACCATAAAGTCATAACGCTGAAATATGTAAACACTATCCTCCAAACATCTGGACACATATGTATACAAACAGAACAGAAAATAGAACATAAAATGAAGGTGGAATTTGTCTGAATCTAAGAAACTGTATACATAAAAGATTATTAGTTGCAACAAGTAAATTATTTATCAACTTCAGAGCAGAAACAGACGCATTAAAAACTGCAGAAACGAAAGCACACAAACGAGACAAATAATGATTTTCTGTGTCTGTAGTTGTAACACTATGAAGCAATAAAAATACAGAACTAGACGACCTAAGAAAAGAACTGTACAATCTATGCCAGCAGTTTTAGAGATATGACGAAACAGTGGATTCCATCTCACTGTAACATACCTGGCAGCAACGATAACGCAGACAAAAGAGTTGGCAAGCCTACCACAACCAGATATCAGCATAAACTATGCGAATAAAAAGAGATTTCTCATAAGAAAATACACAATGAAATGGGAAACAGAACATCAGGGCCACCTGATAAACGATTCATATTTAACTGCTTCTTCTTCTTCTTCTTCTTCGCGTTATACGACCAATTTTAATCACTCTTTGTGATATGTTTGATCTTTGCCAAGAACGTGAATACGTTGCACATTGGTTTAGTAGGCCCTAAACGCATAGACTTCTATACGTTTAGGACACGTGCATCCGATTTCAGCCAAACCTCCTTAATCTCCTCTTATGACATGCGTGGCAGGTAACAGTGGTTATATTCTTTACACCCTAAATTTGGACCCCGGTAACCACTCGGGCGGTTTAACTGCTCAGTTAAAACAATTTGTGATATTAAGACATCGTCTGTGGTTAATACCTTACCTTGCGTTCCGAAGGTTGGGAATTCGAATCTGTATCGCGCCGTTCTATTCTCTAATGTATTTGTTCCAGAGACCTCTAAGATTGTTCCTAAGATCATTGCCGGAGCTACCGAGCTACCAATACTGTTTGCAGATTGCGCACCATTCCTGCGGAGATGGACCAAGTCATATTGGGTAAATCCCGGTGCAATGAAGTCAATACTTTACTTTAGACCCTTTTAATTCAAGTTAACCTCCGACTTTAGACCCTTTAATTCAGACATCGTACATCTCACAACGACAGATATCATTTAATCGAATCTAATACAACAGACGAGATTTCATTTAATTCAGACATCGTACATCTCACAACAGACACGAGATCATTTTAAGAACAAACTAAAGATATGAGTGTGACGGATCAGAGTAAGGCATAAGCGTTCGTTCGACTATCCACTCTGACACAACAGAGTTCTGGGTCATATCCCACACTCGACGTTCCACATGTGAGGAAAGGAATTGATCCTCCTACCTCCTGTGCGTATAAATGTAAAGTGACAGGTACTTTATACCATAAAGTCTGAAAAGGCGTCGGAAATATTTTAAAATGTTAATTATTTAATATAAATATAGGAACTTAATGAGTGAATGGCATGATATCATATGACTTACGACATTTCTAATGAGGACTATGGCATGATATCATGACTTCGAATCTTTGACAAAGTTGTCTACAGTGTGATGTGAGAGATGGCACTGATAACATGACTTCCGAACATCTTTGACAAAGTTGTCTACAGTGTGATGTGCACAGAAGATGGCAATGATATCATGACTTGCGAACATCTTTGACAAAGCTGTCTACAGTGTGATATGCAGAGAAGATTGATATGGCCATATCCAGCGTCAGAGCGTGACATACTCTTTAGATCTCTCGACAACATGAGGTCGACCACTGGTTCCTTTGAACATATTCAAGCTGACTTCTTCAAATGATTGAAGAAGATCAAGTTTCATCTCCTAATAAAAGTTTGGCTAAATTTGATTTTCAACACTTTCTGTCTCTTGGGATTGTTGCATACAAAGCTGCACTGTTATGCATCAATCTTGATTGATTGATTGTCAATTCTGTATTTCGGTGAATAACCATCGGCTCTCCGATCTCTTTCTTACACAATAATATCTAAACGGCAGTGCACTAACTCCGCAGCATCGACAAGGGTGACAGATGTAATTTTGAAAATAATGAACGTCTTTATATGAATTTTATTTTTAACTCTCTATTTAAAAAGAATTGTTCACAGGCATCGACTTTTAAGCGAAATCTCAACGATTTGCAATTGATACGTGTTCTTTTACATGCAAATTTGAACACGTTTTATCGTCTCAAATATCGTCTCATTTGACTCAAACTGTACTTTTTCATTATTTCGGTAACGTGTAACAAGACAGCTATAATTGAGAACAATGCTTCCGTCATGCTTATGTCCTAGATGATGTACTATATAAATAGACATAAGTGGACGTCTGTAGCTTAAGCGGTAGTGAGCTCGATCACAAGTAAGTTTACCTGGTTCAAACACCGCGGTGGGCAGTTTGGAAGCAAATTTGTTCTGTGGGTTTTTACGAACGGTAAAAATAGACATCACTGTTCAGAAAGCAATGGCAAACTACTGAACGTACAAAACGTCGATGACCCGTTGATGGTGGCGTCATGTAAAGGATATACACAACTTGTATATTTATAGAAGTAGACATTCAAGTAAGAAATATATACAAACTAAAATTAGTAACAACAGAATCACCACACTTGAACAATGAACAAATAAAATGAAAGACACACCTAGAAAATGTGCTATCACTACTCCAAAACCTACCTTCGGCCTTGTGGTGGTAGTCCTGATCCATGACTTCCTCATCCTGGTCACAAAAAACTTGAGGACATCCACTAACGAGGATCACTAGCAGTACTGACCAATAATATCCCATCTTATGACGTCACTGCAATGGGTAAGTCATGGCGCACTCGCCTAGTGTCACGTGATCCACCGTAGTAACTCTGTATCCATTGCATACATTAATGTCCCATAGTTCTGCAGAAGTAGAATGGGGAGAAAAACGTAAACATGTGATTGTCTCCAAATACTGTACTGCAACAAAATAGTGGGAAACTGCATCAAAACATTGAACTAAATAATATACACATCTTAACATATTTCCATTGATACATTTATTAATCAGTTTGTTAAACAGTACAATTTGTCGTTCTTGGCCAGTGTGAATCAAACGTATCACTGATTAGTGTCAAGTACCACACGAGTACATTTCAAACAATTTACTTCAGCTTTTAAATACAATTTTCATCTTTTGTTTGCAGAGAAGAAAAAAATCCATAGATGAACAAACATTGCCCTACAAAAACGTCAAGTAAGAACGGTGTGGAACAGAACAGATAGTACAAGAAGGAATAAAGGGTTTTAAAGCCGAAGGATTGACTTCGTTGCACCGGGTTTTACCCCATATGGCTCGGTCCCTCTCCGCAGAAATGGCACGCCACCTGCCGAGAATATTGCACAAAGCACGAACTCCGTAGCTCCAGCAGCAATCCTAGGGGTCTCTGGAAAAACTGCACTCGTGAACAGAATGACGCGGTCGGATTCGAACCCACGACCTTCGACTCGCAAGGCAAAGGCTTAACCACTCAGCCACAGAGACCCCAACAAGAAGGAAGAAAGACCAGAATACTAAGATATTTCCAGTGCGTGTGTGTGTGTGTGTGTGGGGAAGGGGTGCGTGTGCACATCATGGATAGAAAGAAAAAAAACATATCAAGAAGGAACTCAAAATTAAATAAGACAATTTAAGGACACAAAAATTAGAAAATGAGGAAATTAGAAGAACAGGCGGAACAACACCTGCTATTAGATTCGTTGAATAACAGAGACTCAAATGGTTTGGCCACTTGGTGAGAATGAACCCGAATACACCAGTTGCAAGAGCGTACAATCTGAAAATGGAATCATCAAAGGAAGGGGCAGACCAAGACGGATTGATGGTTACAGACATCTTAAAACTCCACAATACCACAGCATATCAAGCAACCGAGCGTGCACTATCTCGGAAACCGATCATCAGTTAAATCTGATACTCATAACGGCAAAAAGCAGAGAAGGACAAAAGAAAAGAAGGATGGACAAACAAAGACATGAAGTGCTGGAGAAGACAGCTATGAAGATTGGCATCTTGGTAAAGAGTGGAAGCGGTAGACCACGAAAAAGAGTGAAAGATGTGCTAAATGGTTTGAGCATTACGGCAGCGGAGACGGGACATCTGGTCTATGGTAGAGAGATTTTCTAAAGGATTGTTAGGGCGACAAAGTTGTGCTCATGACACGCTACTGAATGATGATATTTTTGCTCTTCTTCTTTGCGTTCGTTCTTTATGACTAATTTTAATCACTCTTTGTGATATGTTTGATCTTTGCCAAGAACGTGTATAGTTGCACATTGATTTGTAGGCCCTAAACGCATAGACTTCTGTACGTTTAGGACACGGGCATCCGATTTGAGCCAAATACTTTTGTTTAGGTTTATGGTCTTTTTTTCTGTAGGTTTTCCAATCACAGGACCAATACGTTCAATTATCTGTATGATCCTCTCAGGTTTAGAAACAGCGCAGTCTAAGTTGAGCATACTTTCTCCTGTCTTACCTGTAAAGTCAATAGACATTCTACCTGCCAACTTGAAGAGTCGACATGCTTGAAGAATGTGATCTTCAATCCCCGGGGCTCAGAGTACAAATCCGTCTCACCAATCTTAATTAAGCTTTCTGTACGTATTACTTTTCTATCTGTTGTGTCATATTCAAATTATGTGTATAATCATTTGGAGTTTTTTGTCGTGACATTTGATGGTAGGAGGGGGCTTCAGTGAGGCGACTGAGGTATGGGTATAGGGAAGCTACACTAGCAAGAACAGTATGGCTTACTTGTAGCCGCATAACTGGCACAACGTACACTCGCTCATAGGCTCAGATCATATACAAATTATAAAGAGTGGTTTAACAAGTGGTCGATACGGAACATTCGAAGAATATATCAATCTTCTTTACGTTCGTTCTTTACGGCCAATTTTAAATCACTCTTTGTGATTTGTTTGATCCTTGCCAAGAACGTGTATATGTTGCACACTGGTTTGGTAGGCCCCTAAACGCATAGACTTCTACACATTTAGGACGTGCATCCGATTTCAGCCAAACCTCCTTAGTCGCCTCTTACGACATGCGTGGTAGGTAACAGTGGTTCTATTCTTTACACCCCAAATTTGGGCCCCGGTAACCACTCGGGCGAAGATATGTCATTTATTTCTTCAATTGAGGAGTAAGTCACAAAGTTATGGAAATGTTGACGGAACTTGTCAATTCAGTGAAATTTAAATTGCTATTATATTTATTTATGCATACTAGGTGAAAAAATGATCAATGTAATCACAAAAGCCTAAAGTCAATAGACTTGACAATTAGGACGTGCTCATCAGGAAACCTTAAAACGACTCTTGCACTGAGGAACGTCGATAAAAATTTGGGGAAAAAGTAGAGAGAATGAACATTATTTCTTAAATTAGAGAAATGGAAATCACAAAGTATGCCAAGTTAAAAAAGTTAGATGAGAATGATTAGATTGCTATATGATAGAGAACTATGAAAAATATCAATGATAAAACAAAGCCTAAGTTACAAAAGTTAGATGAGAAGAACGAATTGCACGATAGAAACATGGAAAACTTACTGAAAACGTATCCAATTAAAAAAGTTAGATGAGAATGAACGAATTGCACGGGATAGAGAAACATGGAAAATATACTGTAAAACGTATGCATAGTTCTTACAAGAGGAATAAGGACTAGGGTAAGTGGTTCGAGTCCCGTGTTTGTCTATTTGTTTTTCGGAAGTTCTTAATACCTGTATCTGTTTATTTGTTGATCATATTCGTTACTTCCGTTGCTTCCTCTGGGGTTCTTGTAAGAAAACTCCTTGTTCTCATTCAAGAGGAATATAACATTCATTGCCAACAATAAAGAAGATGTTTCTGGGTCTCTGTGGCGTAGAGTTAGGTGCTCACCTTTCGTGCCAAAGGTACTCAGTTCGCTCGCCGCCCCCGACCCCGGGCAAAATTCATTAGAAAAGATAAAAAATAAAATTCCAACAAAGTATCTTCATCATTTTCAAATTGCATTGGGGGACCCTTGCCGGTGCTACGGAGTTCGTACGCTGCAGCTGAGATCTTGTGTAAGAAAGAGATAGGAGCACACGTGGTTATTCACCGAAGTGCAATGATGATGGCCCTTTCAATTAATCAATCAATCAATCTTGTTTTTCTGTCTTGTGTTCTCTTCTAACTTGTGATGACAATGTAATGACAAGTTAAAACTAATTTTCTTTCTACATTCCAACAGAAGATTAGAAGTAGATTATCTTATCTCTGAGAAGACATGACTGTGCTACCGAAGCTAGAAAAGTAATACTGAAGTATCACAGTACTTGCAATGAATGTTCATTTGGCACAGACGGTATGAAAAACCAGTCAAGTGGAAATATGAATTACCGTACTAGGTTAAGGGGGGCAAAAAGAGCGCGAAATGTAGTTAGAAGCCCTAGTGTCGATTATCATAAATGGTAGCCATCAGGATCTTCATACATATCTTCACCAGCGCCCTACATCACGAACAAAAACGCGCGAACAAAAACGCGCAAACAGATTGCAGGGTTTCGGTGACGATCGAGTTATGGCACTGAGCTAGGTTACTTCCGTCTACTTCATATATTTACTGTACTATGTTCTTCATTGCCAAACTGGTCAAGGTCATCAAACTAAAGTCGCAAAATCATCTTATCTTGCCCAGATTACCGAATCGTCTACGTCCGCACTATATGGTTGTCAGGCTCAATTACTTCCTGTATGGGGAGAGAATGATTTACTTTCTACACGTCTAGAAAAATCTTCGTCACACTGTTACCGGGTTGTTGCCCAGTGTCACAGTTTTCTGTTTTTGTCTTGCGCTGCTATAGTGGCTTGGGTGATAGTTATTTTTGCTTTTGGCAGGATTCTGCTACGCCATCTATACATATTTTTCGTGGTCTTCCTCTTGCCTTCTTTCCAGATGTTCTGTGCTAGACATGGTTGGGAATCTTTTCCATAATGCAAATATTAAAGAACAAAATGTATCATTTGAAACAAAGTGCTAGATAAAAATTCTTGGATCGTCTGACCAGAGAATTAGAAAATGTAACGTAAACGTAACCAACAGCATGTCTCAAAAACTCATATTTTATTCACATTAAACGTCAAATTGGTTTAGAAATAACAATAATGGAGAGGAAGATTCTTGGTAGCCGATGCTGGAGAAACTAAGGAGGAAGATTCTTGAGATCTGAGAATAAGCGGTCTGTAATTACAGCAACGTTTTACAAAGGGCATGCTAAATAACAGCATCACACAGCTACTGATAATAGTAAGTGCACACAGCTACTGATAATTGTAAGTGTGCACAGCTACTGATAATAGTAAGTGCACGCAGCTACTGATAATAGTAAGTAAGAGTATCCTTCATTAAGATGCAGATTTGTCAAACTTAAATATAACTAGGATGTGCATCTTTCGTTAACCCTTTCACTCCCGTTATTTTTGTTGGATTTGTAGTACAATGTATAATGTTAAGAAATACTGTGAGCCAGTACATCGGCTCAGAAAGGCATAGGAGTTTAATATTAAAGCCACGTTCTACACACCAAGGTAAGAATGTTATGCTTCTTTATTACACAACAAGATATCAAAAGACAAAATGTGAATAGGTTATTTAAATTTCACTTTCCGTGTTTTATCTGCTAATACTCAGTAACAACAACCAACAAATTGTGACGGAGCACAAACTAAAAATACGCCCACAAACTAATTCCACGCTACTTATATGACAATGCTTTAGAACTACTGAAATCAAATACAACATTCCAACAAGATTACAATGCACCCCTCCACAGATTTTTTTCCTGGTTAGAAACTATTAAAAAAATTGAAAAGCCCAACCTCAGATTATCACCTCGTCTATTTTTTTCTTGTTTCCACATAATCTCGTCAGCCACGCTTCTCGCTAGAAGACAAAACACTTATCAGATGCCGGATTTTTCAAGGAATGCCAACTACTGCTGTCCCAAAAAATTCCGAATAAAATTGGGAGCACTGGATACAGGAAATATGTTTTCTGGCATCAGGCCACGACAAGTACATCTTTAAACAAATATGCGACACAAACATATCATGTATATTGGTTGATGTGTAAATATTGATTGATGTGTAAATATTGATTTTATGTGTAAATATTGATTGATGTGTAAATATTGATTGATGTGTAAATATTGGTTGATGTGTAAATATTGGTTGATGTGTAAATATTGATTGATGTGTAAATATTGATTGATGTGTAAATATTGATTGATGTGTAAATATTGATTGATGTGTAAATTGATTGTAAAATTTATTGAGTGTAATTTGATTGCTGCGTGCTTCTCATCCACTCGGACACTAGAGGGTTGTGGATTCCATTCCACACTCTAAGTTGCACGTGCGAGGAAAGGAATTGAACCTCCCAACTCCGGCACACTAGCAGCTAGAAATGTGAAGTGACATGCCTTAAAAGGATACGGGACATTTTTTAATCTTTAAACAAATATAGTGTGAGACGATCATGACTATTCACAACTTTTATTCTGTATGTCAATATAATGTGTATATTTGTCCACCAAAAATGTGCAGCTAACCATGACTGGACTTCTAGTTACTTCCTCTGACATACCCCACTTGAGTGCACTGTTTATCTCTGGTGATCTCGCTGTCCATATGTTATAACATACCCCTTTTTTGTCCATATGTTATAACATACCCTTCCATATTTTCATACCTGTCCTTTTTTCCATATGTTATAACATACCCCTTGTCCATATGTTATAACATACCCCTTGTCCATATGTTATAACATACCCCCTTGCCATATGTTATAACATACCCTTGTCCATATGTTATAACATACCCTTCCATATGTTATAACATACCCTGTATATGTTATAACATACCCTTTCCATATGTATAACATACCTGTCATTGTTATAACATACCCCTTGTCCATATGTTATAACATACCCCTTGTCCATATGTTATAACATACCCCTTGTCCATATGTTATAACATACCCCTTGTCCATATGTTATAACATACCCCTTGTCCGTATGTTGCAGGGTCCCATGGAGCAAAGAATAGTAACACTGTGACCTACACGGCATGTCGTAAGAGGCGACTGAGGAGCGTAGGAAGCTACCTAGTAAATAAAAAAACGTCGCAGAAATCGGATGTGCTGGCTTACTTGTAGGCACATGACTGGCACAACGTATAATCGCTCTTATGTTGGGATCACATACAAACCACAAGGAATGGTTAACAGGTGGTCGATATGAATCGTTAGAAGAAGAATAATAACATACCCATGACATGGCGACCACACACCTTTCAAGAAAATAATGAAGTGAATATCGTTAATTCCTTGGGAAGTCACAAACGATGGTTTCTAAAAAACCGAAGCATGTTCATTATCCGAAATGTTAACCCGCTGTAACCCACAGAACAGCGAAATCATGGTCTTTGGCTTAAATTTACATACACATCAAAAATAATGATTGGCAAATAATTATTCTAAAGCGAACAGGAAAGAATAAAAACTGGTTAGCTCAGATCACAGAGAGTGGTTATCAAGAGGTTAGCTCAGATCACAGAGAGTGGTTATCAAGAGGTTGTTATAGAAGAAACATAGCAATAAATTCACTCGGAAATCGGATCAAATATATTACAGCTTAGCTTCTGTAACTCACTCACAACGTTCTCATCAGCAAAAATTATATTCATTTTCCTTCTTTTCTCTAATCCTGTTTTACCTCACAGCGTCAGGATAAGAAGAGTTTGATAGAATGTGATTTTTATTGTGAGCTTAATAAATGGTGTTTTCCCCTGCCTCTGTTATTTCTGAGATCCACCTTTTGCGTAGGTAGCCTTTTCCTTTGTATCATCTGTACCGGAGCAACATTGCTTTATGAGGCGCACTGTCTGGTTTGTAATCTGCTTATGTGGCCGAACCATTTAATTTGTTGTTTCTTGATGAAGTTCAGTACTGATGTTGTACCCACTTTTTATGTTTTCATTTATCCAACCGTTCTCTTCTTGTTACTCCCAGCATTTTGTGTAGACACTGGTGAGAAAATAAATAGAATAATGATGTCCAGGAAACAATACAATTATTAAACAATGATGATCGTATAGTTCAAATAATGATGTCCAGGAAACAATACAATTATTAAACAATGATGATCGTATAGTTCAAATAATGATGTCCAGGAAACGATAGAACTACTGCCTTTCCTCTCTCCTTTCCTTCATCAGTGTACATTCAAGCATTAAATACAGGGTGTTCAAAATAAAAGCATCCTCATCGTTAAGGACGCATCGTCGTCAAGGGAGCTAATCTGGCATATGTTAATGAAACTGAGATGGTTCAGTTATGACGTAGTATAGGTTATGTAATGGTGTGCAATTGTAGTGCGGGAAGGGGCGATGAACAAATGTGACGTAGGACGAGCTTGCCAGAACCGGTTTAAATAGTAAATAGACATAACGCAATAAGTAACTGGCAACTTTTGATTTGTCACTCGGGCCGCTTTTATCTTGAAGACCATGTAGAAGAGTGCATAAACAGACACGAAGATTAACTAACTATAAGCCATTAAAGTTCTGAATGAGGACAAGACTCAACAAAAGTTGATAATGCAGATCTGCAAAAATAATCAGCAATCCCTGCACGGCTATGTCACAGCAATCTCTGTATGGCTATGTCACAGCAATCTCTGTACGGCTATGTTACAGCAATCTCTGTACGGCTATGTTACAGCAATCTCTGTACAGCTATGTCACAGCAACTCTGATGGCTATGTCACAGCAATCTCTGTAGGCTTATGTCACAGCAATCTCTGTATGGCTATGTCACAGCAATCTCTGTACGGCTATGTCACAGCAATCTCTGTACGGCTATGTCACAGCAATCTCTGTACGGCTATGTCACAGCAATCTCTGTACGGCTATGTCACAGCAATCTCTGTACGGCTATGTCACAGCAATCTCTGTATGGCTATGTCACAGCAATCTCTGTATGGCTATGTCACAGCAATCTCTGTACGGCTATGTCACAGCAATCTCTGTACGGCTATGTCACAGCAATCTCTGTACGGCTATGTTACAGCAATCTCTGTACGGCTATGTTACAGCAATCTCTGTACGGCTATGTTACAGCAATCTCTGTACGGCTATGTCACAGCAATCTCTGTACGGCTATGTCACAGCAATCTCTGTACGGTTATGTTACAGCAATCTCTGTACGGCTATGTTACAGCAATCTCTGTACGGCTATGTTACAGCAATCTCTGTACGGCTATGTTACAGCAATCTCTGTACGGCTATGTCACAGCAATCTCTGTACGGCTATGTCACAGCAATCTCTGTACGGCTATGTTACAGCAATCTCTGTACGGCTATGTTACAGCAATCTCTGTACGGCTATGTTACAGCAATCTCTGTACGGTTATGTCACAGCAATCTCTGTACGGCTATGTTACAGCAATCTCTGTACGGCTATGTTACAGCAATCTCTGTACGGCTATGTCACAGCAATCTCTGTACGGCTATGTCACAGCAATCTCTGTACTGCTATGTTACAGCAATCTCTGTACGGCTATGTTACAGCAATCTCTGTACGGCTATGTTACAGCAATCTCTGTACGGCTATGTCACAGCAATCTCTGTACGGCTATGTCACAGCAATCTCTGTACGGCTATGTTACAGCAATCTCTGTACGGCTATGTTACAGCAATCTCTGTACGGCTATGTTACAGCAATCTCTGTACGGCTATGTTACAGCAATCTCTGTACGGTTATGTCACAGCAATCTCTGTACGGCTATGTTACAGCAATCTCTGTACGGCTATGTTACAGCAATCTCTGTACGGCTATGTCACAGCAATCTCTGTACGGCTATGTCACAGCAATCTCTGTACTGATATGTTACAGCAATCTCTGTACGGCTATGTTACAGCAATCTCTGTACGGCTATGTTACAGCAATCTCTGTACGGCTATGTCACAGCAATCTCTGTACGGCTATGTTACAGCAATCTCTGTACGGCTATGTTACAGCAATCTCTGTACGGCTATGTCACAGCAATCTCTGTACGGCTATGTTACAGCAATCTCTGTACGGCTATGTCACATCAATCTCTGTACGGCTGTCACAGCAATCTCTGTACGGCTATATAATGAGAAGAGAATATCGTGAATACAGGCTAATATCAAAAGGGAAGCAAATGAAACGAAGTGATGCGAATGTATTTCAGAGTTTTAAACTGATCGCGTGAAAGAACATCAAGAATTGGTCACCAAACAGCATCGAAAGTTGTGATGATCCGTGATCACCTACGCCAGGCGGCAAAACATATGAGATATTAAAGAGGGGAAGTAACCAATACTAAAAGGTCACTAAAGCATTTTGAGATATACAAACAAATTAACGGGTTCAGATAAAATTGTTACAATGTCTTATCTCTTGGTTATGTCTTTATTTACCCATGTTGGCTCGCACGTTCACGTTCTGTACCAAGATACGGCTGTAAGATGAACCCGCAAGTGAAATGAGATACAGATGCATAAAAAAAGAATGCTTGTAAAGCCATAGCTTCAGTGTTTGACGTTGCAAGCACGAAGATATTCATGGCCTACGTAATCCAGAAACACAGGCCAGGAACAATGGCATTCATAATTGTGACCTACCGTGCAAAAATGTGTTCCAGGTAACTGTGAATTCTTGGTGTGTTTCTGTCTTTTTTTCACATTTCTGACTCATACGTGTAGTACTCAGAACACCAGTTACACACACATATATATATATATATATATTTGAGAGAGAAAGAAAAGAGAGAGAGAGAGAGAGAGAAGAGAGAGAGAGAGAGAGAGAAGAGAGAGAGAGAGAGAGACATACAGAGAAAAGAAAAAAATGGAAACGAATTGCATAACAGTGTTTCGAGTGCTTCACATATTTTAGTTTTGTTCCTTCTTATCCATCACTACTTTACTGCAAAAATGAAAATCGTGGCATATCTTTTACACGATGTCACCATCAGCCACAGTAAACGTAGATTTTCTAGGCATCACTTATACGTTCAGTAGTTTGCCATTGCTTTCTGAATGATGGGATCTATTTTTACCTTTTGTTAAAATCACACGGAAACGAATTTGCTTCCAAACATGCCCACCGTGGAGTTTGTACCAGGTACGCTTGGGTTGTGATCGAGATTACTACCGCTTAAGCTGCAGACACCCACTTTACTATACAATACAATAACATTCGTCTGTGTTTCCACGCTCCAATCATTCTTGTTTTATACGTAGTAGAATGTCCTGATATCGTCTATCACAGATAGCCACACCGTAAAAGTATAATGAGTCCATAGCAAAACCACACAAAAGCTGAAGCAACGGCATCAAGAACATCCTTAAGTAAATGAATAACAGTTTACATAATGCATTAGAACAAGCACCCACATGATCACATACACTCGCCCGAGTGGTTACCGGGGGACAAATTTGGGGTGTAAAGAATAGAACCACTGTTACCTGCCACGCATGTCGTAAGAGGCGACTAAGGAGGTTTGGATGAAATCGGATGCACATGTCCTAAACGTGTAGAAGTCTGTGTGTTTAGGGGCCTACCAAACCAATGTGCAACGTATACACGTTCTTGGCAAAGATCAAACATATCACAGAGTGATTAAGATTGGTCGTAAAGAACGAACGCAAAGAAGAAGAAGAAGATCACATACACTCCTCCCCCCCACACACACACACAAACACACTCATATAAAGAAGCAAATGGTGGAATAGAAGAAGAATTCCAACGTATATAAAGTTGTAACAATATCTACAGTGACAGAACGTGGAATAAGCCAAATATGTAACAACGTGGCTAACTGCCTTCAAACAGTATGGAATTCAACAGTTATCTATATGAAAAATAAAACTTCTCAACACAAATGTAAACATGTATCATGATATCACACCCAACTATCGTATATCCACCAACAGATGTCTCTGCTGCCTATCTCGTTTCAGGTGTCCAGATGTGATAACAAATACAAACATGTGGAGAAAATCAGATAGAAAACAGTGCAGATGGAGGTTTCTGGAAATATGCTAGCGATGACACACTCTATGGAAACGACTGCACTACATAACTAAACAAGCACTTGACTGGAACAAATATAGAAAGATAGTGGAGATGTACAAATAATACATGACTAAGAACGGTAGAAGAGGAGGTTAGAGAGATCTAAACCTCATGGGCAGAGCTAAAGAACATGATCCAGAATGAAATGATGTCGAGCAAGACAGTTGCTGCCCTCGATTTTACTGCGAAGCATATAGGTTTAAGTAGTAGCAGCAGCATCAGTAGTAGTCGTTATAATAGTAGTAATAGTAACAGCAGAAGTAGTAGTCGTTATAATAGTAGTAATAGTAACAGCAGTAGTAGCAGCATCAGTAGTAGCAACAGTAGTAGCAACAGTAGTAGCATGAAATCGGATGCATGTGTCCTAAACGTGTAGAAGTCTTATGCGTTTAGGGGCCTACCAAACCAATGTGCAACGTATACACGTTCTTGGCAAAGATCAAACATATCACAAAGAGTGATTAAAATTGGTCGTAAAGAGCGAACGCAAAGAAGAAGAGGAGAAGAAGTAGTAGCAACGGTAGTAGTACCAGTAGCAGCATCAGTAGTAGTCGTTATAATAGTAGTAATAGTAACAGCAGTAGTAGCATCAGTAGTAGCAACAGTAATAGCAACAGTAGTAGTAGTAGTAGTAGTAGTAGTAGCAACAGTAGTAGTAGTAGCAACAGTAGTAGTACCAGTAGTAGCAACAGTAGTAGTAGTAGCAACGGTAGTAGTAGTAGCAACGGTAGTAGTACCAGTAGTAGCATCGGTAGTAACAACAGTAGTAGCATCAGTAGTAGCAACAGTAGTAGCACAGTAGTAGCACAGTAGTAGTAGTAGCATCAGTAGTAGTAGCATCAGTAGTAGCAACAGTAGTAGTAGTATCAGTAGTAGTAGTAGCGCATCAGTGTAGTAGTAGCAGCAACAGTAGTAGTAGTAGCAACAGTAGTAGTAGCATCGAGTAGCATCAGTAGTAGCAAAAGTAGTAGTAGTAGTAGTAGCAACAGTAGTAGTAGTAGCAACAGTAGTAGTAGCAACAGTAGTAGTAGTAGCAACAGTAGTAGTAGCAACAGTAGTAGTAGTAGCAACAGTAGTAGTAGCATCAGTAGTAGCAACAGTAGTAGTAGTAGTAGCAACAGTAGTAGTAGTAGCAACAGTAGTAGTAGCAACAGTAGTAGTAGTAGCAACAGTAGTAGTAGCAACAGTAGTAGTAGTAGCAACGGTAGTAGTACCAGTAGTAGCATCAGTAGTAACAACAGTAGTAGCATCAGTAGTAACAACAGTAGTAGCATCAGTAGTAGCAACAGTAGTAGTACCAGTAGTGGTAGCAGCGACTAGTAGTAGGCATTGTAATAGTAGTAACGGTAGTATAGTCTGTCCATTAATTCGTGAGCACGTTTGAAATTGATTTTCTCGAAAACTACCTGTTGGATCTCAGTGATTTTTGCATGCAGCCTTAGAATATCCATGACGCTAAAATAAAGCTAACCAGTAGTCCATAGATGCTACGGATTTTGCACATCGGCGAATTCCTTTGATCTTTTATGACAATTGCAAATACGGGGGCTCAAATTTTAGATTTTACAGTATCCTAGAATTTGTCCATGTCAATTCTATTCATAGGTGTATCTCCATATTAACTTGATAGGTCAAGTAATTAAGTGTGTTGCCCTTTATGTGCAATCGTGAACTTGGATACAATATGCAACAGTTAGTCCTCCCCTTCGGTCACCATTAGACCCCAGGGTGTCTTAACTTCACCACAAATTGTATGATGGTAGACGCATTTGGATATGGAAATGTATACGTTGCTATTTCTCAGTCTGTAATCAAAATATGATTTGTATCATCCCGAATCTGACGATTCCATGAGGTTGATAATTGTTACTGGCTGGACAAATTGTAATCCATCTCGGTGCCAGTACTCGTCTTCCTCTCGGAGCACATGTTCAACACACTTCTTCCAGAACTGCATGTGTATCATTGAGAGGGACTCACGTGTCAGAACTTCAACATCACACATATTAAACGTCCTGTTCTGTTCGGCAACTTGCCCTTTTACTTTAACCCAGACAAGCTCTATCGGATTGAGGTGAGCATGATATGGAGGTAGTCGCAAAGACGTGTGGCCGTATTCCGCAATGATTTTGTCAATATGAAACACCTTTGTCTTATTTGTCATCCTCACCAGGTGCAACAACTCGGGTTTCAAATATGTATCATCGAAGCTGACATTTTCCTTAGCAAGCCAAGTCCTAATTTGATCTTTTGTATTTGATGCAGTTGGTACTTTGTCTTCCGCTGATACTGCGTTGTGATAGGATGCATTATCCATTACCAAGCATGATGGTCTGTTTAAAATTTGGGAAGTAGATCTTTCTCCATCCAGTGCCTGAAAATATGTCCATTCATTTCTGTGTGGTAGTCCCTACCGTCGGTACTTTTGATTGGAAAATAAGTCCAGCGTCATGGACAAGACCTTCTTCACTGCTTCCTGCATGTGTTAGTATAATACGCTGGCCTTTGCTGCTTGGTATTTTTTTTTTCTGTTCACCGTCTACTGATTGCCATTCTTTAGCATTGGTGTGGTGAGCATTGACCCAGGATTCGTCCAAATATACAATATCATAGCCTTGCCTCCGCCGCTCACGGATCTGCCTCAGGTATTTACTTCGGGCAGCAATTAAATGTGGCTTTTCACAAATAATATTCCTGCCGCCTATAGTTTTTCTGAAGGTGAAGCCGGCGGCTCTTACAATTTTCCATAGAGTACTTTTAGAAATGTCTATGCTGCAATCTGATTGCAGTTTTAATTTCAGTTTCCTGAGAGTAACAAGTTGATTTGTCGCAAACATTTTCAAGAGCTCCCGTCTTATGACATCTATGTCAAAGTCGTCAATTGTTCTTTTCCTTCCTTGTTTGACATTAGTGCACTTTGTGTCCTGTTTATTCCATCGGGAAAAGGATTCTCTATTCAGACCAAGCGCCAGTTGCATTCGTTTCTCAGGATTATGAATATCGCAATATAGATGACCTCTCTAGATTCCCTACGGAAGTGTTGGTATAGTAAAACTGTAACCTTCTGCATTGTTATAAATGTGCACTTCATTATGAATGTGATATCAATGTCAGTTTTGATAAGCCAACAAATATGATACAATAGCTTCATACAAATAGCGAGATACACCTATGACTATACAACGGTATCCAAATTATAACGTCATATGCTTTCCGCTTTCAAAGTCGACTGGGTTAGGTGCACGGGAATTCGTGAAACTCACGATATTTCATTGTTACCATAATGTATTTTAGAACAACGCGTCTGTGTACCGTAAATCTGTTACTATTGTGTACAATCCGGTGAGGTTGATTTTAATATAACCTGAAGAAGAAATATTTCAAACTACATCAAATTTTCTTGGACAAAAATATTTCTCTAGCGTCATGGATATTCTAAGGCTGCTTGCAAAAAATCACTGAGATCCAACAGGTAGTTTTCGAGAAAATCAATTTCAAACGTGCTCACGAATTAATGGACAGACTATAGTAGTCGTAATAGTAGTAGTAGAAGTAATAATAGCAGTAGTAGTAGCATCAACAGTAGTAGTTATTGTAATAATAATAGTAGTAATAACTACATGTGAAAAACGTTGCCTGCGAAAAGTTACCAACAACACCAGAAAGACAGTCACCAACATCAGCATAAGAAAGAAAGTTGGCAAAGAACCTTGCTTGAATTACATTGAGAAACAAAGAATGAAGTGGTTTGGCCACTTAATAAGAATGCATCCAAACTCCACAGTATACAGAGCCTACTACAACAGAACATCGGGAAAGAAGTCAAGAGGAAGACCACGGAAAATATGGTAAGATGGCGTAGCAGAATCCTGTGAAAGAACAAAATGAAGTGGTTTGGCCACTTAATAAGAATGCATCCAAACTCCACAGTATACAGTCTTCTACAACAGAACATCGGGAAAGAAGTCAAGAGAAAGACCACGGAAAAGATGGTAAGATGGCGTAGCAGAATCCTGTGAAAGAACAAAAATAACAAAAGAACAAAAATAACAATCACACAAGACACCAGAACAGCGCAAGACAAAAACAGAAAACCACGACACTGGGCAACAACCCGGTAGCAGTGTGAGGACAAAAGAAGAAGATAATAGTAGCAGTCGTAGTGACAGCAGTAATAATAGTATTAGTTGTAATAATAGTAGTAGCAGTAGTAGTAGTAGCAGTAGTAGTAAGAACAGCAACAGTAGTTGTAATAGTAGTAGTAGTAGTAGTAGTAGTAGTAGTAGTAGTAGTAGTAATAGAAGTAGCAGCAGTAGTAGTAGTAACAAAATTAGTAGTAGCAGAAGTATTAGAAATAGTAGCAGTATTAGTATTACTAGCAGCAGTCGTGGTAGTAGCAGTAGTAGTATAGTGGCCGTGACAAGGTGGGTACTGATACCAATAGAGTGGCACGTACTTGAGTTCGGCCTTCGTTTAAACTGGAAGACAAATACAAATTTCAGAAAATAATGACTACAGCTGTATGTTGTAGCACGCAGGACCAGTGGAGACTTAGTCTTGACTGTTTTTATGGCAGGGACTAAACACAGCGAAGCCAAGGCATTGATTGAGCTGAACTGAGCGGGAGGAAAAGAAATGCAATAAATATAGGGTGTTAAAGTGAACATAAATGTGGAGGTAAATGTGGAGAAAGGAAGGATACAAGGAGGCAGACCGGGATAGAGAGGAAAACATCAGGAGGGTGGGTGTGAGTAAGAAAGGGAGGAAAAATACGAAATTTGGAGTGGAGCATACGGTTTTCTGAATAGCGAAGAATATAACCACCGTCTCCTCTCCCATGTCATAAAATGTGTCTGAGAAGAGGTTTTACATGAGATCGACGGAAGTAACAAAAATTAAAATGAAACACAAAAAATCCAAAATGATCATGAAGCTCCGGATGCTATATCGCTACGATCGAATTGTGTAGAAGTTTGTCCATGCATTATGTGTCCTTGTGAGCGACAATAACTGAAAGAGATATAAATACGGGATAGTGGAGAGAGAGGCATAGAACAGAGGAAGACGGATGTGAAAATAGAAGGCTTCGAGAGATATCTTCGGGTAGAAGACATCACAGACAAGACGTTGTCCGATCTTACAAGAAGTGTTGAGACTTTTGGCTAAGGTAAAAAGTTATAGTTAGTAGATTTCCAGGCATTTCATATGATAAAATATAGTCGATTTCCAGACATTTCATATGATAAAATATAGTCGATTTCCAGACATTTCATATGATAAAATATAGTAGATTTCCAGACATTTCATATGATAAAATATAGTCGATTTCCAGACATTTCATATGATAAAGTATAGTAGATTCCCAGACACTTCATATGATAAAATATAGTAGATTTCTAGACACTTCATATGATAAAGTATAGTCGTTTTCCCAGACACTTCATATGATAAAATAGAGTAGATTTCTAGACACTTCATATGATAAAGTATAGTCGATTTCCAGACACTTCATATGATAAAATAGAGTAGATTTCTAGACACTTCATATGATAAAATATAGTCGATTTCCAGACATTTCATATGATAAAACAGAGTAGATTCTCAGACACTTCATATGATAATATAGAGCAAACTCAATAACTGATTTGACATTAGAAAAGAACATAAACTATACAATTATGATTACCCCACACTTGACAGACAAGGACAGACCATCATCTTCCGACACAGGACAGGGCGTAACAGACTGAACAAACACACGGGCTACGATTACCCCCTTCCCCTGTATCCCCGCTGATCAAACCACAAAAGTCCTGCATGACTGTTTCATGTATGCCCCCTCTCAGAAAGGGATGCTCGCCCTACAACACAACACTACATTCAAAACTACATGGCGCCAGAGATGAGCTCCAGACAACAGTCAACTTCATCTCATTAGAACGCGTCTGACGGTGCAATCATCAAACTAGCGATCGCAAAAAAGAAAACTACTTGATTTGACTTGGAACAACAAAGGCGGAGACAAAGTAATGACGAAACATTTCATATAGATAAGATAAGGCATCTTCTTATAAAGGTTTAGATAGCCGCGATTGTACACAGGTTATTGCACTTGCTTCTTAGACGAGTTGTCCGAGGTTCGAACTTCCCAATTGACGTGGAGTTTTGTTCGATCGAAAACAGCTGTCAGGTCTACTTAGTTTCGGTTGGGCATCAGAGTAATAGAACTGGTGTCTGCGCAGAATAGAGGGAATAAGATGGTATGATAGGGTCACAAATGAGGAACTTATGGAGAGAACAAGACATATTCTAGTGAACGAACAGGTTAAAAAGACGCTGGCGCTGGATAGGACACACTTTGCGAAAACCGGAGGGAATATAACAAGAAGGGTCCTTGCCTGGAACCCGCGGGGACAGCGAAAGAAGGGGAGGCCGAGAAATACATGGAGACAAGATTTGGAGACGGAGATCAACAATATAAAGAAGAGCTGGAGGGGGCTGCAGGAGATAGGAAGACTTAGCATGAGTTGGTTGAGGGCCTATGCCCCAACCCGGGTAAAAAGGCAAAGAGAGAGAAATCAGAGTAATAGAGAAAAGATCAGGAGGCTGACGTGAAGTAGACGACCGCATCACTAATTGTGTGTCAATGTCAAAGAAACTAACACTGTATTACACAATATATTTGTCAATGAAAATCGTGACATACCACTTACAGGACGTCACTATCAACCACAGTAAACGAATCGTCGATTTTCTAGGCACCACTTATACGTCCAGTAGTTTGCAATTGTTTTCTGAACCGTTAGGTTTATTTTTACCGTTCGTAAAAATCCATGGAAAAACTGCTTCCAAACTGCCCGCCACGGAATTTGAACCAGGTATACGAGTCTCCAGCATGGGAGCCACGCTCTAATCCATTCTGTCAGACGTTCCTCAGACAATGAATCGCTAACCAAAATCTATCCGTATTCTACGGTGTGTTGTCCCTGCGCCTTTATTAATCACACTGAAGACTGATATATACAATGTTGGTACCGACCATGTGCTCCCTTGGTTTCGTTTAGTAAACATCTCCAAGATGTATCGCTCGATCAGCCTGTGTAAACCTGGGTGTTCTTCGGTGCAGCAAGTTTTGATCTGTTCCTCACAGGTGTGATACATTTGAGCTCGTGTTTGACCACATTGTACTCATTCTATAATCCAACGGTATATTATGTGTTGGGGATGAGAAGGTGTGTTTTACTGGCAGCCTCGCTAGTAAATGTTAGAGAGAGTAACTTGATGTCTCTTATTGCTATCGAATGTTTCAACAATAATAATTTCATTGCTTCAAATGAACTTATAGTAGCAATGGCTACGTTTTAGTAATAAAATGTATTACTAAATTTGATAGGAATGGCGCCTGAGTGGTTACCGGGGCCCAAATTTGGGGTGTAAAGAATAGAACCACTGTTACCTGCCACACATGTCGTAAGAGGTGACTATGGAGGTTTGGCTGATATCGGATGCACACGTCCTAAATGTGTAGAAGTCTATGTGTTTAGGGGTCTACCAAACCAATGTGCAACGCATACACGTTCTTGGCAAAGATCAAACATATCACAAAGAGTGGTTAAAATTAGTCGTAAAGTACGAACGCGAAGAAGAAGAAGAAGATAGGGAATGGAAATTGCACGGATTGTACGGTAACTGTGAGGATATGTTAAAAAAAAATATAAATAGCAAAACAAGCAAATGCTAGTCAAGTATGTGAAGTATTCCGAAAACATAAAAAACAGAGAAAAATGAGAAAGAGGCAACACAGAATAGAACCTGCCCATCCTAAAAGCACAATACTTTGCATCAAGGGGAAAAAATAGTTAAGTTAGTAGTAAATCCCTTGATATAGTGATAACTGTTGTAAGAAAGAGAAGATGGAGATATGTTGGACACACCCTGAGGAGAAATGATCAACGAATATCAAAGCAGGCATTGAAGTGGGATGCAAAGGGTTCAAGAAAGAGAGGACGACCTAAGGAGACCCTGAAACGAACATTGCTGAGAGAGGAAAGAAATATCGGACTCATTTCTATGGAAGAGACTGAGCAAGTTGGTCAGAACAGAGTGGTATGGAGAAATTACGTGCACGCCCTGTGTAACATATAACGGTACACGATGAATATATAATGCGATGTGTAAAAGTATTTAACGGTATGGACTTCTTGTCACGATATATCTAATTTTATTTTCCAAAGTTTAAGAAGACACAAACTATCTCCACATGAAATAGGTCAGTTTGGCAACTGTGCTGTGCAGATTTGAACTTGTCCACATTCTGCAAACGACAGTTAATTACTTATTATAATATTACTACATAGAGATGGGCGTGGAATTTTCCCGACCACGACAGCTCTCAGGTCGACACAGCCTCAACTGGGTACCAGACATGATCTGGGAAAGTAAAGGCGGCCGGCGTGATGCTGACCACATCACCCATCGTGTGCCGACGGTCAATGAAAAATACAGGCCTAACACTGTATTGACCTATATACCACGAGGTATGAAAGGGTTCCTTTACTATTTTTTTTACATAGAGATGGAGAGCCCAAGGGAACTAAAATAGCAAACAGAATTAAACAAAATTCACAAATTAAGAGAGCCCACAGTTTTAAAGAGAATCCACTAATTAAAAGAAGCCAACGAATAAAACAAATTCACTAATAAAGAGAACCCACATAATTTTAAAAAAATGTCACTAATTAAGAGAATCCATGATATACAGCACTAATTAAAAATGGGAATCAGAGAATAAATACTACTTTACAGAATATACATTGACATTGGCAACGCACGGCTTCTGGTAACACATAAGTTAATCTCATGGCAAATAATTTGACAGAGGTGGAAAGTTGTGATCTCAAAGTGCTAGCTAGAGATTTGGTGGTCAGTTCTGTAACGAGTCTTATCTCCCCTAATTTGGCGAGTCAAACATGGGTCGACTGGAGCGTTTCCTGCACACTGATGCATGCTCAGCATCCTTGACATTGAGTTGTCAGTGCATCTCAGGTAGTTATTCCAATAAATATGGGGGACCCGTGAAGATTCACGCACGCGCTATGCAATAAACTGATAAGGCACCTGATTATAGCGATAGGGGATGGAAATTCGATGGATTAGAAACTGAACTAAACTGAACTGAACGGCGCAATCTGGATTTGAACCCATAACCTTCAGGACGCGAGACAACATCCACCATTATCATGAGATTAGACAGTTCTAACTAAACATATAGCTAACGGTGTTAGATCATCTCTCTAATCTACAATGTACACAGCTGCTCGCTTTAGAACAGTGTGTATTCATTTTCTTCCTCGAACGCTCCATATCGACCACTTGTTAAACCACTCTTTGTGATCTGTATATGATCAGAGCCTAAGAGCGATCGTACGCTGTGCCAGTTATGCACCTACAAGTAGGCCAGCACATCCGATTTCTGCGTCGCTTTTTTATGTACTAAAGTAGTTTCTCTACGTCCCTACCCCAGTAACCTCTTACGACATGCCTTGTAGATGGCAGTGTTACTATTCCTTTCTCCCCTTGCAAGCCCCAGCAACACACAGACGAACTAGTATGTATAAACCCAGAAGTTACCTGTATGTTTACCGAATGAAGGTGATCCTCGTATGGACTAGTATGTATAAACCCAGATGTTCCTGTATGTTTACCGAATGAAGGTGATCCTCGTATGAACTAGTATGTATAAACCTAGATGTTCCTGTATGTTTACAGAATGAAGGTGATCCTCGTATGAACTAGTATGTATAAACCTAGATGTTCCTGTATGTTTACCGAATGAAGGTGATCCTCGTATGAACTAGTATGTATAAACCTAGATGTTCCTGTATGTTTACCGAATTAAGGTGATCCTCGTATGAACTAGTATGTATAAACCTAGATGTTCTGTATTTCAGAATGAATGATCCTCATGCAACTTAGTATGTTACCAGAAGTTACCTTAGTGATTAGAAAGAAGGTGATCCTCTATGACGCCTTCTCTATCTAGATTTTTGTATTTCACATTTATTCTCTAATTATTTTTGCCTTTCAGCGTCAGGTCGAAAACGAGACCAAACTCTTCTACCCTTGTCTTTCTTCTTTCTTTTCTCCATCTGATTTCTGATCTTCTACATCTTTCTACACCTTCTAAACATCTTTACACCTTCTAAACATCTTCTACACCTGCTAAACATCTTCTACACCTGCTAACATCTTCTACACATTCTAAACATCTTCTACACCTTCTAAACATCTTCTACACCTTCTAAACATCTTCTACACCTTCTACACCTGCTAAACATCTTCTACACCTTCTAAACATCTTCTACACTCTTCTACAAACATCTTCTACACCTTCTAAACATCTTCTACACCTTCTAAACATCTTCTACACCTTCTAAACATCTTCTACACCTTCTAAACATCTTCTACATCTTCTAAACATCTACACCTTCTAAACATCTTCTACACCTTCTAAACATCTTCTACAGCTTCAAACATCTTCTACACCTGCTAAACATCTTCTACACTTCTAACATCTCTACAGCTAAACATCTTCTACACCTGCTAAACATCTTCTACACCTTCTAAACATCTTCTACACCTCCTACAACATCTTCTACAGCACTTAAAAGTAAATGAAAACAAAAAGTAACGTTATATAATAAAGTACAAAATAAAACCAAGTGTTTGAAATATTGTAACTGAATCCAAAATTCAGATTAATCAAAGAGTAATTTTTAACCAGTCAAAGAATAACTTAAAAAATGAAGTTGCATACCAGACATAATTCTAAAGTTGCATTTTTATTGTTATTTAAGTGAAAAAACATGTACCAGAGAGATACCTGGTAAACAAGAATTCGTGAAACATACGCATAATACTTAGCTAATAATCTTCATTGACACAATGGTGCCAGAAGGTATATATTTATACCCTCATCAGAAACAGAAGATTGTTGAATAGAATAGATCAGAACTGGTTACAAAGAATTTATAAAAACATATGTTGAATTGTTCAAATTAATTTCGGCTGGCAACTATCTTCAAGGATAACACTTACTAGATCACAGAGAATTGAAAAACAAAGAAACGAATGAACTACTTCTCTGTATATATTGATGATTATGTTAGCAAACACTTTCACTTTTAGTGAAAATTAACTTGTTTGTTCGCCCGAGTGGTTATCGGGGCCCAAATTTGGGGTGTAAAGAATAGAACCACTGTTACCTACCACGCATGTCGTAAGAGGCGACTGCGGAGGTTTGGATAAAATTGGATGCACGTGTCCTAAAAGTGTAGAAGTATATGCGTTTAGGGGCCTACTAAACCAATGTGCAACGTATACACGTTCTTGGCAAAGATCAAACATATCACAAAGAGTGATTAAAATTGGTCGTAAAGAACGAACGCAAAGAAGAAGACCTGTTTGTTATTTCAATAGTCAAAGAAAAAGAAATTAAGAAAGGTGAGGAAGAGGGAGGGGTAGAATTGGAAGAGAAAAAAGAAAATGTGGAATAATTGAATATATTTATTAAAATAATCATTTAAATTATTTATCCAGTTTACTATACAGAAGATAGGGAGACGGGTTAACGTAGTGCGTGAGCGTTCGCCTATCGATTAGGATTCAAGAGGGTTGTGGGTTCAATCCCCACTCGACTTTCTACACGTGAGGAAAGGAATTGGTCATCCTACCTCCTGCAGACACTAGGGTCTAGAAATATGGTGACAGGCACTTCATTACCTAAGATCATAGCTGGACGGAGTCCCTAAAAGCAACAGTAAAATTCATGATACAATTTGGTTCATCAGTCTAGGCGGGGATCGCGAGAGAGAAATACCCTAAGATCTGAAAATGGTACGAGAAATGTCATTTTAATTTATATACATAAGATTGCACTATAGACAACAAATGTGCATATATATTCATTCAGTTTACTATACAGAAGAGTTGTTCGAAACAGATGTGCATATATTTAGACTAATTATAATACAATAAAAATTGGTATAAAGGTGAAAGACCGACTTCATTGCACCGAGTTTCCCCATCTGGCGCTTCGCCCATGTCGGCATGCCATCTGCAGATAGCGTTACATAAAGCACTAACTCCGCAGCACCAGTGCTACAATCCTAGAGATCTCATGAAAAAATGCACATGTGACTCATTCAAACCGTCTCACCATCTTAAGGCACAGGTAAGTAAATTAGCATTGATATATTTTCCCAGCTGGTTAATAAGGCACTGAAAATTATTTACCATGGCAACCAATGATAGTGTCGTGTCACAAACAATAATTCATACACCTAGTCTAAATTCTAAATCTTTCAGAAACTTAATACAACAGTTGATTGATAGGCATGTCGATAACTAGGTCAGCGGAAACAGCATGGACAGTGATTTCAATTCTGATTTTTGATAACTATTGAACATTTGAAACAAAGTGTGCCAGGTGTTCCCCGCTATGAGACGACTGACGGACTATGAGAAGTGAAGAAACAACCAGCCTGGTGACTATTCTATCTATCCATTGATGAAAAAATGCCAAGAATTCTCTTCTTCTTTGCGTTCACCATATGGCTTGATCCCATTTCGTAGAAGTGGCAGGTCACGAACTCAGTATATCCGGCAACAATCTTAGAGGATTCAGAAAAAATGCAAAAGTGAACCAAAAGAAAGATCCTGATTCAACCAACGACCTTGAAGGGAAAAGCAAAGACTTTGCCACTTCACAGAGGAAGGACCAAATCAATGCATGATATAGCTACTACTAAGCAATAGTACAAACTAGTGAGGACCAAAATGATGATATAGAGCCTGATGATATAGCTACTACTAAGCAATAGTACAAACTAGTAGGAAGGACCAAATGATGATGATATAGAACCTGATGAATAGCTACTACTAAGCAATAGTACAAACTAGTAGGAAGGACCAAATGATGATATAGAGCCTGATAATAGCTACTACTAAGCAATAGTACAAACTAGTAGGAAGGACCAAATGATGATATAGAGCCTGATAATAGCTACTACTAAGCAATAGTACAAACTAGTAGGAAGGACCAAATGATGATATAGAGCCTGATGATATAGCTACTACTAAGCAATAGTACAAACTAGTAGGAAGGACCAAATGATGATATAGAGCCTGATAATAGCTACTACTAAGCAATAGTACAAACTAGTAGGAAGGACCAAATGATGATATAGAGCCTGATAATAGCTACTACTAAGCAATAGTACAAACTAGTAGGAAGGACCAAATGATGATATAGAGCCTGATAATAGCTACTACTAAGCAATAGTACAAACTAGTAGGAAGGACCAAATGATGATATAGAGCCTGATAATAGCTACTACTAAGCAATAGTACAAACTAGTAGGAAGGACCAAATGATGATATAGAGCCTGATAATAGCTACTACTAAGCAATAGTACAAACTAGTAGGAAGGACCAAATGATGATATAAAGCCTGATAATAGCTACTACTAAGCAATAGTACAAACTAGTAGGAAGGACCAAATGATGATATAGAGCCTGATAATAGCTACTACTAAGCAATAGTACAAACTAGTAGGAAGGACCAAATGATGATATAGAGCCTGATAATAGCTACTACTAAGCAATAGTACAAACTAGTAGGAAGGACCAAATGATGATATAGAGCCTGATAATAGCTACTACTAAGCAATAGTACAAACTAGTAGGAAGGACCAAATGATGATATAGAGCCTGATAATAGCTACTACTAAGCAATAGTACAAACTAGTAGGAAGGACCAAATGATGATATAGAGCCTGATAATAGCTACTACTAAGCAATAGTACAAACTAGTAGGAAGGACCAAATGATGATATAGAGCCTGATAATAGCTACTACTAAGCAATAGTACAAACTAGTAGGAAGGACCAAATGATGATATAGAGCCTGATAATAGCTACTACTAAGCAATAGTACAAACTAGTAGGAAGGACCAAATGATGATATAGAGCCTGATAATAGCTACTACTAAGCAATAGTACAAACTAGTAGGAAGGACCAAATGATGATATAGAGCCTGATAATAGCTACTACTAAGCAATAGTACAAACTAGTAGGAAGGACCAAATGATGATATAGAGCCTGATAATAGCTACTACTAAGCAATAGTACAAACTAGTAGGACCAAATATGATCCCCTTTCTGTACATGAACATGAATAAAGTTCACACTTAGTCTCAGATCTAGAAAATAAAGCACACAACAGCACAAAATACATCTAATACATGCCAACAGCAGCAGCAATATATACAGTCGTCTCTAAACGTCAGATTTAGTTAAACGCACCTGGAAATAAATCAGCGGCTGCTGAAAGTGATGAGTAAGTGGTTACTGTTTTTCAAGACGAAGGTACAAAAAACTTTCTTGGGTAATTATCTTGCAAAGGTGTGACACGTGACACACGATCCTGTTATTAATTTTGCAAGGCAGAGTGCTAGTACAGTTGGTAGACTCCAATAATGGATAGTTTGAAGAAGGGTAGAATTAAGAAGGAATGAGTGACTGAACAACGAATTAATGAGTTCAATGATGGAGTTACTGCTGAACATCGAATGGATGAATACAATGATGGATGAATACAATGATGGAGTGACTGAACATCGAATGGATGAATACAATGATGGAGTGACTGAACATCAAATGGATGAATACAATGATGGAGTGACTGAACATCAAATGGATGAATACAATGATGGAGTGACTGAACATCAAATGGATGAATACAATGATGGAGTGACTGAACATCGAATGGATGAATACACTGACGCAATGACAGAACATCAATGGATGAATACAATGATGGAATGATGATCTGAACATCAAATGGATGAATACAATGAAGCAATGACAGAACATCAAATGGATGAATACAATGAAGGGATGAATACAATGAAAGAATGACTGAACATTGAATGGATGAATACAATGATGGAATGGCTGACTGAACATCAAATGAGCTATCACATTTCCCCCAAGTTGTAAACTAAAACATGGCCAATTTTGCTTATGCTCTAGTCTGTGATGCTATCATGTTACTATTACAACTAAGGTTAATCAAGGATACAAAGGTAAGTAAGAGCTGGATTATAAACAAGTTTGTTTGCTTGCTACACAGTCGACAGAGACCGCTTTACGGGAATAGGATTTAGCTGAAATAGTGAACCTGACTTGCCGAGTTAAGGATGGAACTAAAGGAACTTCACTTCCAAATATCAATGTTTAATATGATGTTATCATATATATATATCATGTCTGGTGTAAAGGAAAAATCGGAATTTCTTCGTTTCGTTTGTATCTTTTGCTTAAAAAATGCATTTCTGTTGGAAATATCACGTTGTTAACAACGTGAAAAGTTTATACACGCGCTGTTAACAAAGTTACAAACCTCAACCCACGCTGTTAACAGTGTCTTCTTCTTGCGAACGCTCCATATCGACCACTTGTTAACCACTCTGTGTGATTTGTACATGATCCGAGCCTAAGAGCGATTATACGTTGTTCTAGTTATGCGCCTACAAGTAGGCCAGCACATCCGATTTCTGCGACGCTTTTTATTTACTAATGTAGCTTTCATATGCCCCTACCTCGGTCGTCTCTTACGACGCGCCTTGTGGGTCGCAGTGTTACTATTCTTTGCTTCCCTTGAGAACCCCATCACCACACAGGCAGTTAACAATGGGACAAACTTGAAATAGCAAGATTGTATTCTTTGAGCAAACTGGTAGCTTGATGAAACATGATTTATGACATTATGTAAAACAAATCTCCATAACTGGCCTCTAAATTTGAGTGTCCACCTAAATCCTCTATGAGAATCCATTTCTTCTAAAAGGGTGTCAATCCCGTTGTCAAAATGCTGTCATACATAGTTCACATTACAGAACACGCCGAATACAATATATAGGACACGTCAATACTGTGCTAGCTAGGCTACAATGCTTAACATCTTCCAGGCACTCGTAAATTTCAGTAAAGTACCCTTGTACATTAACAGTGCCGATTTCATTCTATGGTCCTCACTGTTTTGAAGAAAGAGGCTGAGGGGTGTTATTTGACAATACAGAGAACTGAGGGTCGAGGTCAACGCTCTAGGCATTTGGTCGTAGAGCGGCAGTTTTAAACTATAGAGGACAACAGACAAGGCCAGTTCAAGGTGTGTGTATGCACAGCCTGCGACACCTGGTCAGGTGTAGTTTGGTGTGTCGCGTTATTTACTAGTAGCATGTGGTCAACTGCTAGAACCGTTAGGTACCGTTTTCCTAGTGATATGCGTCTCTCAACACCTGCCTGTGTGTGGAATAAAGCAACCAGTATCAACGAACAAAGAAAAACACGTAGACGAAAGTCGAAGAGATACGGCGATTATGTATACGGTAACCACAAATAGTAACCACATGGAGTCATAGTAAAAAAAACTCAGGTTCGTCTTGTGATTATATATATATATATATGGAGAGAGCGAGAAGAGAACAGAGAGATAGAGAGAACTTGTAACCGAGAAGGGTTGAATGGCTACTGTCCAGCATCACGTGAGCCCTTGGCCTTCGTGCATTCGCCCGCTATGAATTCAGGCGCAGTCAGGGCGACAGGTATGCCGCTTCTGTCTGTCTTTTGTCCGTCTTCAGAAGTTTGTCCCCTGACCAAATTGTCATATCTAGAACCAGAGAAGCGCTGACACGTCAATGTGAGACAAAAGTTAGCGACTATGCATGATGCTTGGTGCTAAAATACTGTAATCAATCAAAGGCACACTACGCTCATTCCCCGCCATCAATATTCTACATACTAGTAATGCCGAACATTTCTGGCACTCTTAGGCATTTTACCAACAGTTCAAGGCAAAAGGTTCGTTATGTCCTTCCTTACCCGCTGTGAACATACGATGTGCTTCAGTCACAAGAATGCAGTACAACTTGTGCCCGTCTTCTATATGATGTACAATGCGATTTGTCTCCCAATTCTATATGATGTGTAGTGCAGTTTTGATTACTTCCTAATCACAGAGGACGCATGCATATTACCAAGTCACAAAGGGATAGTTAACGTGGGTCTTGAAATGAAGTTCACTTTTTATCATCATCATCAGGTGCCGTCTCCACATCGAAGGTTGGCTGCAATGAATCTCCAGCATCCTCTGTCTTTCGCCTTGGTGTTGCACACTGCCAGACTGTAACCTGTCCATTTCTTAAAGTTTCCTCCCACTTATCTCTCCGTCTTCCTCTTGCTCTTCTCCCCTCAACTTTCCCCTCTAGTAAATGTTTTATCATGGTGTCATGCCTTTTTTATGTGCCCAAAATACTTTACTTGTCTGAATTTTATTTCTCTTAATAATTGTTTCTTCATGCCTAGTTTTCCTAAAACTTGTTTATTTGTCTGTTTTTCTGTCCATGAAACTCTGCCTATTCTTCTATATATCCACATCTCAAATGCATCAATTCTGTCTTCTAACTGCTTGTTCATTGTCCATGTTTCGAGCCATACATTAATATAGGATATATATAGCATTTGATCATTCTAATTTTTAGCCTGTTTGTGATTTGTTTGGATGTCAGTAACTTTCTCATACTATTGAAATTATCCTTGGCCATTCCTATTCTCTTTTTAATTTCAGTTATACATCTGCCATCATCTGTTATCATCTGACCGAGATAGGAGTAGCTTTTACTTGATGTAGTAATTCTCCTTGTATTTTTATATTCATTTTAGGTTTTTCCATTTCCTTGTTGATTACCATAGTTTTTGTTTTCTGTATGTTAATGTCTAATCCATATTCCTTGCTAGTTCTGTCCAATTGGTCCACTAATTCTTGTAGATCTTGTTCATTTTCTGCTACCAATACTGTGTCATCTGCATATCTTAAGTTATTTATTATTTTTCCATTGATCTTGAGTCCTGGCCCTCTAGTTGTTTGAAGATTTTCTCTGTGTAGATGTTAAATAGGCTTGGTGACAGTATGCATCCTTGTCTCACTCCTCTCTTTATGTCTATGTATGGAGAGTAGCTATTTTCATATTTTATTATTGCTGTCTGTTCCCAGTATATGTTACTTATTAGTCTGATATCATCCCCATCTAGGCCTATTTCTTGTAGACATATGATTAGCTTTTCATGTTGGACTCTGTCAAAAGCTTTGCTATAATCGATGAAACACAAGTAGATACTTTTTTGCACTTCTATATACTTGTCAGCGAGTAGTCTTATACAAAGTATTGCCTCTCTTGTTCCTCTGTTTTTTTCTAAAGCCAAACTGTTCTTCTCCTACTTCTATGTCTATCTTGTTTTTAATTCTTTCATGTATGATCTTGAGTAGTATTTTTGTTATGTGGCTCATCAGGCTAATTGTCCTATAGTCTGTGCACTCCTGTGCTTTGGGCTTTTGGGTAGTGGTATGAATACTGATGTCTTCAAGTCTCTTGGTATATATCCTGTGTTATATATATCATTGCACAAATCTGTAATGGTTGAAATACCAAAATTCTCTAAGGAGGTTAACATTTCCACAGTAATATTGTCCAATCCTGCAGCCTTTCCTCGCTTCATTGTTTCGATTGCTCTTACAACTTCAGATTTTAATATTCTTGGGCTGTCATTGCACTTTATACTGTGTTTACTACATTCACTTTTTATACTGGACAAATAAGAAGTCACAGATCAAATGGTGATGCTTCCCCAGCTAGTCAGGCATGGGCAACAGGTGACACCTAGGATTAAATCTCCCAGTCGAGGTGGAATTTTGTCAACAGATCCCAATGGCTCTTATATTGACTAAGTCTTAACTGGGTAACACAGAAACAATGGGAAGTAAAGATGGATGTGTGTTGTTGACCACATCCACCATCGTATGACCTGCTGTTTTTCGAAGACATAAAGAGTCTAAAGTCTACTACCGGCAAAGGATTGACTTTATTGCATCGGGTTTCCTTATATATCTCCATCCCATCCGCAGTATTGGCACGCCATCTGCTAAAAGTGTTACACGAAGCACAGACTCCGTAGCTCCGGCAACAAACCTAGAAATCTCCCGAAAAAATGAACATGTCACTCGGTCCGGATTCGAACGCACAACCTTCAGAACCACAGAGACACCTCTTTAACCACTTCTCCATAAGGACCACTTTGAAGAAATACACAGTTCTAGTTTGCTATCTCTCAATATACCACATGATTTTGCAAGCAAGTCTTTACTACTGTTTTAGTTTTACAACTGAAGTGTGAGTATGCACAACATCTCATAAAATAAATATTAGCTACACTAATTCTGATTACAAAAACATTGACATTATCACAGACTGAGAACCACACACAAACACAACGACCTAGTAAATATCAAATAAAGAAGAGAAAGAGTTTATATCAGATTTTATTTATTTATGCCCCACTAAAGATAGTCGGCAGGAATGTGATATTAGTTCAGCCATGTGTCTGAAGATGAATTACTGCAGACAAACACAAGTCCAGACATCTCAAATTATCCTCTCAAGATTATTCGGTCAGGTTACCCTAACCCACATTTGATGTAGTCCATATAATGAATGATGTAACTTTGACCACAAGGAACGTACAGAATCACGGGAAGTAGCGTTTAAAAGAAACTGCAACCTGAGGCGGAATTCTGGGTTTGTGGGAGGGGTAGGGAACATGGGGGAAGGGTAGAGAACATGGATGGGGGTAGAGAGCATGGATGGGGGTGGGAAGATGGATGGGGTAGGGAACATGGATGGGGGTAGAGCTGCATTGTGCTCCAGTTGCTAAGAAAGACAAGTGTTTGAACAATTCCGTTAATGGCCTAAATAGTTATAAACTAGCCTATTTTTAGCACTCGGGCTTACAGACACAAGAAAATAGAAAATGCTCACCATTGCCACTGTTGATATTATGTCCTAAGTCCCACCAGCCCCGTGTGGTGCTGTCATATCCTAGTTAAAGCAGCAGTAAAATATTCTTCTTCTTCTTCTGTGTTCGGTTTGATTATACTCAGTCTAAACCATAGATTCCCAAACGTTTCGGCCCATCGCCCACTTTGCACAACATAAACTTTGTAACGCCCACTCCACATTATAACAGTTTGCCAACGCACACCCCACATATATATATATACACATGCTCTATTTTCTCTTTGTAGCAAATTGATTCAAACCTGGTTCAAACCCCACGGTGAGCATGTTTGGAAGCAAATTCGTTTCAGTGGGACTTTTACAAAAGGTAAAAATAGACCTCACCTTTCAGAAAGCAATGGCAAACTACTGAACGTATAAGTGGTGCCTAGAAAATCAACGACTAGTTTTCTGTGGTTGATGGCTACGTCCTGTAAAGGACATGTCACAATTTTCATTTCAGCAAATTGATATATATTTCTGTCATACATGGTCAATTTTCAAATGATTATATGCATAAAATCGAAAATTGATGAAAAAATGGATCGTATAAGACGGGCATTAGATTAATTTAAATGCAGAATTCAAATTTTAAATGATTATTCAATCGAAAAATCACGAACATAAATATTTATTATTAATTTCCTCTTTAAGGAGCCACAGAACTCTAGTCGCCTGAACACCCCCTCCCCCAATTCTTCTGAATCCATATTCGCCCCCTAGAACGCTTCAACTCCCCCTGGGGACGGTACCGCCCACTTTGTGAAACGCTGGTCTAAACTATGATCGAGATGGGTTGCCACTATAATGCTGCACGTTAGTTGAAGTTCCTCGAGAACTCCTCATGGTAGCTACATATATTTCCGATGAACTGGTTCCGAAGTTCTCGTGTGTCAAAGTTATATATAGAAGTTGACAAAAGTGACGCGTACATCGCCTGTCTTTTATCTCGGAAATTTTCCGACTAGACACATGTTGTCGTTGGTGGTTCATAAATGTTGCGTAGTTGATGACAAAGTAGTTTGATATTTTGTTTTTGTAAACATATGACGTAATCTCGGACTAGAGATATTTTATATCAATAGGCCATTCTATTTTTAGAGCGTCTAGTAGTATGCCTTTTGTCAGTTCCGAAGGATAATCGAGAACTGTACCGATGAATAAGTATGAATATCGTGGCATAGGTATATCGTGGCATAGGTATATCGTGACGTAGGTATATCGTGGCATATGTATATCGTGGCATATGTATATCGTGGCAGGTATATCGTGACGTAGGTATATCTTGACATATGTATATCGTGACATATGTATATCGTGACATATGTATATCGTGGCAGGTATATCGTGACATAGGTATATCGTGGCATAGGTATATCGTGGCATAGGTATATCGTGGCATAGGTATATCGTGGCATATCCTTTAAAGGTCGTCACCATCAACCGCAGTAAACGTCGATTGTCTAGGCACAACTTATACGTTCAGTAGTTTGCCATTGCTTTCTGAACAGTGATATCTATTTTTACCGCTCTTTTCCACGGAAACGAATTTTCTTTCAAACTGCCCGCCGCGGAGTTTGAACCAGGTACGCTTGGGTTGTGATGGAACTCACTGCCCGCGTGCCCAGCGTGTTCGTAGCGCGTTGGACTGTGGGTGACTAGCCCTCTGTGTGTACGGGTTCAATTCCGTGGGCAGGCAGAAAAAGCCACAGATTCCCCAGATTCACGGTGTTCGTGGCACCGAACCGAAGGGTTACGATGTCCATGGCACGAGCCGAAGAGCTGAAAAGCTCAGTGCTTCTGGATCGGAAAAAAAAAAAAAAAAAAAATGGAACTCACTACCGCTTAACTCCAAGAATACGGCAAGTCACTTTGACTCACCATTCGGACAGTACCAATTTTCCAACAAGTTACATCATGTGTCACAATTTGTAATTTAACTAAGATTATTCACAAGATCCGTCTGATGATATTTGTGTACACTTCTTTGTAGTTTATCAGTTAAATTGATAAAACAAATTTTTCAACTCTGTGTATTCTGATATATGAAATAGTAGTATTGTGCTCCATTGAATAATTGTATTATCTTCTTCTTCTCTTCTTCAAACGCTCCATATCGACCACTTGTTAACCACACTGTGTGATTTATATGTGATTTGAACCTAAGAGCGATTGTACGTTGTGCCAGTTATTCGCCTAAAATTAGGCCAGCACATCCGATTTCTGCGATGCTTTTATTTACTAGGGTAGCTTTCCTAGGTCCTACATCAGTTGCCTCTTATGACATGCCCTGTAGGTCGCAGTGGTACTATTCTGTGTTTCCCTTGCGGGCTCCGACACCACACAGGCAAAATTGTATTATAAAACTCATCACTTGAAAACATAATTTAGCTACAGACGCCCACGAATAGGTAGTTAGCTGACAATTACTCCCACTAGTTAACATTTGGATACACGTTATTCGAGGGGAAAGGATACACGCTACAACATTTACTAACCACGATGCTTTGACCAGAACAAGACAACAACAGAGACATGACATGAAAGCCCTAGAGATCAAAATCTAGTTTATTTTACTAATCGCATAAAAGAATATACATATAAATCAGTTGTTTTTAAAATACTGCAAACAACTTTCAGAATATTTTTAAACCAGCTAGTCAGTTTGGTTAATATACTTGTAATTACTACACGACAGTAAGATTTAACAAATTACTGATAGTAAACTCATTTATGGCGGTAGGATTAATAATTACTGATTTTAAAAAAAAACCTACACAACCGTAACAATAACATATTACTGCTAAAAAGTCCTAAAAGACGGTAAGATTGACCAGTTACTGCTCTAGGTTTCAAAGGGACATAATCACATTACATCTCTAGATTTCAATGGGACATAATCAAGTTACAGCTCTAGATTTCAATGGGACATAATCACGTTACATCTCTAGATTTCAATGGGACAGGGACATAGTTACTGCTGCAGATTTCAATGGGACAGGAGTATAAGTTACTGCTCAAGATTCCCACACAACATAAAGATGTAGTTCAAAAGTTCAGCTTTGAGGATGTTTTAAATGGAGAATACGTCCTGATATAGCCAAAACATAATCCGGTCAACGATTGCATGAACATTTTGAACATATGACAACGTAATATTTAATACAACCACCACCACCAGATAACTGCATTCTCGGCATGCCTAAGTTCTGTGTCGTGGCAGTAAGAACAATTGATAAAATGGAAGACTGCCTGAAGCTTGAAACGGATGTCACTATAATAGACACTCATGCAGGAAGCGAAATGGTGATACGAACGAGTGACCTTGTTAGTGTCTATAAGTGTTTAAGTCCGTGTAGATAGAGCAGTATGCCCTCATACCTTGCAACTCAAGTTTTATCCAGTAGGTTATCGTTAAGAAATATCCATGGAAAGGGAAGAATGTGACGCTTGACTAACAGAAAACCATCCCTTCCACAAAAACCAATATCATTTATTTTTCTTTCCTCTATTCCTGTTGTACGATAAACGTAAAATCATAAACTTTTCACATGTCAATTCGGACACAAGGGGGTTATGGTTTCATTCCCACACACGACGTTCTATACTTTGAGGAAAGGAATTGGCCCTCCTACTCCAGCACACAAAGTGCTAGAAATATGAAGTGAAGTGACTTAATACCCACACACGACGTTCTATACTTGAGGAAAGGAATTGGCCCTCCTACTCCAGCACATTAGGTGCTAGAAATATGAAGTGACTTAATACCCTATGGTCCGAAGAGGTAACTGGGAAATTGTATTTTGATTATATTCCTGTTGTATCTTTCAGCGTTCATGGTATGTGAAAAGTTCTGGCTCCTCCTCTAAGAATTGACAAATCACATGCAGAGAGTATTTTGCACAAAGCACTACTAACTTGGTAACTTCAGCAACAATCCTAGAAGTTTCTGGTCAAAATTGCACTCGTGAATCAAAAGACATGGTCTGACTTCGAACCCTTGATCTTCGGATGGTAAAGCAAATGTGTTGACCACTTTGTCATAGAAATCTCTAAACATATGGATGAAATACGACTGTCTATAAATAACTCATGCCTTATTGGTTTTACTGGGGGTGAAGGATGAACATCAACGAAATTTAGAAGATATTTGCGCCCGTGAGGCGCCGGGGCCCGAAGGAAGCAAAGAATAGTGCCACTGCGACCTACAATGCATGTCGTAAGTGGCGATTAATGTAGGCACTAGGGATGATATCATAGTAAATAAAAAGCAGTGCAGAAATCGGATGTGCTGGCCTACTTGTAGGCGCATAACTGGCACAACGTACAATCGCTCTTAGGCTCGGATCACATACAAATCACACAGAGTGGTTGACAGGTGGTCGATATGGAGCGTTCGAAGAAGGCGAAGATATTTGGAAGTATGAAGTCACTTCACTTCACATTTCGAACGCCTAGTGTGCGGTAGTAGGAGGGCCAATTCCTTTCCTCAAGTGTGGAAAGTCGAGTGGGGGATTGAACTCACAACCCTCGTGTCCGTGTTGATGGGCGAACGTTTATGCATTATGCTAATCCGTCCCCATATTGTTTAGGCAGACATGTTAGCAATATTTATTTTACTGGTTTAATTTTCCAGTTCAGATTCACAATTGTGATCAAGAAATGTGTGTATGCATTAACTCTAAAGTTCAGAACATTTGCACACACAAATTCTCATCTCAAGTGCAATGCCTGCCGGCGGCGAAGGCAATCATGTCTCTCCACAACTCTCTCTGCTTGGTGCACGTAATCAGTTCTGACGTCGATCTAGTGTCGAACCATGATGTCAGGTCATCCAGCATCTTCTCCCTCTGTCTTCCGCGATCTCTCCTTCCTGAATTTTACCTGTTGTTACCAAATGTTCTAAACCATCTCTTCGCATTATATGCCCGAAGAACCTTAATTGTCGGATTCTTATTCTTCTGATAAGGTTTCTTTGTGTGCAGGCCTGATTTAAAACCGCATTTGTTTTCTTTACTGTCCATGGAATTTTCCACATCCAACTCTAGATAACTAGGCCTTACAACTGAGTGGGTGTTCCCTGACCTAGATCAGAAAAGGGGGCCGGAAAATATAGATAGAACACTGCAAACTTTTTTGCAATTTTACTCAATTCTCTGAGTCTATGGTTATTTATTGGTGAAAAATATTCATAATATTGATATTTCTTATTGTTGAACTTAACTTGTTGCATAATATAACTTCGAGTTAGCATTTTGTGTTGATTTTAAAATGAATTCGTCTATATACACCAATACTGGAATGCGAGGTTACGTGGTGTAGTTGGGGTCTATTTCCCATAATTCTTACCCGAGTCCGAAGGCCCATTTGAATTTTGACACAAATTGCTGGAATCTAACTAAAGAATTATTTTAGAGACTTGGAATTTTAAAAAAAATAGTGATATATATATCACACTAGTTGCGTATTCTGATCGTTGACACCTGTGTGTTTACAGTATGGAATTTGATACTTTATTGAATATCTGTTTTTAGTACGACTTTCATATAGTATATATTTATCTTAATGTAGCTCTAATTATGTGACCACACCCAGGTCGACTTAAAAACTAAGCTTTGGTGAAACATGACAGATCTGAAGCTGACTAGTGCTTTAGGAGACCTAGTGAAGGAGACCATAAAGAAAACAGCCAGAGACCGAGAAAAGTGGCGAACGACTGTTGAGGCCCTATCGGAGAGGAATAAGCCTAGTTGTGGCCCTTAAGCGTATGACTAGTGATCGCCGAAGGAGGTTATAATTATAATGATGCAATACTTGGTAAACATGATCATGGTAGAATAGTCATACTGGTAAACATTATAATGTCTTTTGGTTGTAGTTGTATACCTTTCAACTCCCAACGGAGCACAGGTAACTTCAACAAACTTCTTCCAGCTCTTCCTCTCTCTTGCCAACCCTTCCAATTGTTTCCATGTTTTACCTATCCTTTTCATATCAGCCTCCAGTTCTCTTCTCCGGGTCTGTCTAGGCCTTCTCCTACTCCTCTTTCCCTGCGGGTTCCAAAATAGTGCCTGTCTTGCAATGCTTCCAGTTGGTCTTCTCAATGTATATTTTATTTTATTGTTAGCAAAATGGGGTATTAACAGGAAAATTACATTAATCTTATACATCTAATACATTTAACGTATGCCAGTTTACAAATCTGAACACTTTGTAAAAATTACATTAATCTTATACATCTAATACATTTAACGTATGCCAGTTTACAAATCTGAACACTTTGTAATTGTAAAATATGTCATCAATCAAATGTCATGTCAGTTGGTGCAGGCGACCATGTCTCTCCAGCTCTCTAACTGGTGGTAGTTATCAGTTCTGAAGCCGAATTATTAATACGTACACACATTTTTTTATTTGCAAACTAATTCCAGCTTTCTTTCTTTAAGTCAAAAACATTTGTATCACTAAATCACAACAATTGTTTTCTATTCAAGTCTTGTAACATTTTCATTTTTGTAGAAATTAGACCTAAGTCAACGTCACTATTTGCAGCCTGTCTTTTAAAGTTCTGGATGGAACTCTATATATACCAAATCTAATATACAATTGTGCTATTCCATACTTGCATCAAATTGAAGGAATTTGACTTAAGTATATTATGTAACATTTCACAATGTAAAAAAAAAAAATAGATTAGATGCTTTTCATAATAGTAAAATAACGTGTATATACGCACAATTCGTTGAAAAGCAAATCTCATGTTTAATTATCTAGAAGAGTGATGAACAGCTAACAAACACGTCAGAAGATTTTTCTGGGCATTGATTAGACCCATGACGTCGTTCAAGTCCTCGCTTCTCTTTCTAGCATAATGAATTATAATGGATTAAATCTAGGAATGTGTGCTAGATTCTCGCAGCACGCAAGTAGGGTTCAGCAACTTGGTTTTTCTGTAAACTATATCCTAAATGTTTCGTTTATATTGTCAATCTTCTTCTTTGAGTTCGTTCTTTACGATCAATTTTAATCATTCTTTGTGATATGTTTGATCTTTACCAAGAACGTGTATACGTTGCACATTGGTTTGGTAGCCCCCTAAACGCATGGACTTCTACATGTTTACTTTAGGACACATGCATTCGATTTCAGCCAAACCTCCTTAGTCGTCTCTTACGACATGCATGGCAGGTAACAGTGGTTCCATTCTTTACACCCTAAATTTGGGCCCCGGTAACCACTTGTGCGATATTGTCAATAAATCATCAGTTATTAAATTTTGAGTGTCACTTGGTCCTGTGCTGAACGCATAAGAGGGATGCCACACATGTATTCATTCAATACTCCACTGCAATTCTACATTTCATCTATTCAACGTTCAGACTTCAGACGGTAACCATTCGTCTGCCTAGTAACCTGACACTGGAAGTATATCATACTAGATTGACGTCTCTGTATTTTACACTTTACTCTATGTCAGATATATTTTATTTCTGTACTTTTATCTGCCACGATCTTATACACACTAACTCTAACACAGCCAGTTTTGAGTCACTTTTTAAAAATTAACACAGACTTACTTACTTACTACCATAGTACCAATGTATTGATATTTTTGTAGAAAGAATATCGTACAACAGAATCATATACACATCAGATATCTGTCTGGAATTTATAACAGTAGGAAAAAGCTAAAATGTAGTAGTAACCACGTGTCTTACCTTGCTCAGATGTCACAGATCAAAACTTAAATAACAGCAATGAATCCTGGAATTGCTATTATACTATCTGCAACAAGTAGAGTTTCAGGCAGAAGTATCTCGCGCTTCGTTAGTTGTGACCTTTTGTTGAAATCTGCACAAAACTAATGCAACACAGATTAATCCGTGTCTTTCTTCCAAGCAAATATCCAGTAGAATGTTGGAAAATGTGATATAATCCGGCAAAATGCAGTTTTACGAACAAACACAATTAAAAATGTTCTTTCTAAAACAGTGATATCCAGTGAAACACGATAAAATCGTGACAGTCGTAAACAAAACTAGAAGGTTCCGGGGGGTGAGAAAAGTGAGCCCACAAGCAAACTTCTTGAAGAAAACAATACTGGTTAATATTAGATATAAATAAGATAATTAAATATAAGTGTGTGTCTGAAAAATTATCGCATAAAAACAAAGATAAAGCAAGAATTTATGTATGGATTACAGCGTTATCTGAAAGTTTCACGCTCACCAGTTCACATCGCGAATCTCGAAGTTGTCTGTGGAGAGTTATAAACCAAACCTAACGAAAGTTCCCCATTTGCTGCTGTCTTGACGTTGTGCTACTGCTGTTAGTGAACGTTGCCCAATCAGATCCCATGTATTCTCGTTAGCATCGCAGCTAGCGGAATATGGAGATGCTAATATGGCCAACACAAGCAGTGTCTCTAGACCTCTCTCTTTCTATCTCGGGTCAAGTTCTAACATTTACGCAAGCTTTATGAATGAAAAGTTGCATCAAATATCCCGTGTAGTAAGTATGTTTGTAAACAATTTATGAACACGTAAAGAAAAATGTTCTAAAGATGAAATAAACGCATAATGGATTGAAATGACAAATATGATTTCTGTTATCCAAATTCGATTCTTATTTTACTACCTTGTGTTACAAACATCATCATGTGTCATGGCTAGCGGCGTTGACAGTTGATTTCTTCTTTTTTTTAAAATCACCATCATATGCCATGACAGCTGGTGTAGTCGATTAGTAATTTCCACAAACATTTAACGTTATATCACTTCTTGCAGACTAAAATGTGATCAGTCTTCTGCAACAGATGGGGAAGGGTATGCATGTTCAGTTATGTCAGTCCTTTCTTTCCTTTTTCCTTTGCGTTCCCGAATGTCAGTCCTTTCGTTTTCGTGTGATTATTCTGTGTTGTTTGTTAAGTGAAACAGGTAGGCATATATATTATGCGTCAATCTCAACAAAGAGTAGGTTAAACAGTTTTCTAATCGAGTGTTTCTTTGTGCGAAATCTAACACGCATGACAGAACGACATCAAACACACATACACCCATATATATATATATATATCTATCTATTCTCTAATCCTGTTTTGCCTTTCAGTGTCAGGTAAAAAAGGAGATACCTGGAGCGAGCCTCTCTATGCACCTTGTCTTTCTTTCTCTTCTCCAATCCTGATTTACCTCACAGCTTCAGGGTAAGAAGAGATTTCTAGAAGGGGCTTTTGTGTGCGCTTCATAAACAGTGTCTTGCGTCGCCTCTGTTATCTCTAGGGTCCACCTTTTGAATGGCCGGTCTTAAGCTTTGTATCCATTGTATTGGAGCAACATTGCTCTTTAAGGTGCACTGTCTGTTGGTAATCTGCTTATGTGGCTGAAAAATAAATTTAATTTGTTGTTTCTTGATGAAGTTCAGTACTGATGTTGTACCCACTTTTTTTTTACTGATGTCTTCATTTCTAAAACGGTCTCTTCTTGTTACTCCCAGCATTCTGCATAGACACTTCGTCTCTGTCGTTCTTCTATCATTTAATGTCAGCGTCCAGGTTTTGCACTGATAGCATAATGTAGGGAGAAAGATTGTGTTGAACAATGTTCTTTTTGTGTTCATGGTGACATGTTCATATATATATATATATATATATATATATATATACACACTAATCTTCTCATCGCCTATTGTACCTCAGTGAGAAGAGAGAGAGAGAGGGAGGGGGTAATAATCCTCTGTACTCCTTGTCTAATGCACTTTACAATTTCGTATTCATTCCTCTAAAGTTGTTTTTGATTCTGTCATTCCATCTTTTGCGTGGTCGTTTTCTTGCTCTGTATTGTTTACATTTGTTCAATGTGGCTGTCTGTTGTTAACGATACCTTTCATACATTCATCTAATAGCTTGTCTTGAGCAGAACATTGCAATCCTAACAATCCATCGAAATATCTCTCTCATAGGCGTCTGCAACCGTCATGTTGAAATTATCAGTCACATCCAGAATCCATCTTCTCCTTTGTCTTTCTCTTCTAAAGTTCTATTCTTTGCTGGGAGGCCTCCTTCCATAATTCCCCCTACTTTGCATGTCTCTTGTATGTACAAAATACCTCAATTTTCTTATTCATATTTGTAGCATCAACCCGTTTTCGTTGACTTTGAGTTCTTCCTTCTGTATAGATCTATTTGTTCTCTTCTATGTCCATGATATACGGAAAACTCTTCTGTAACGCTTATGTGCAAAGGCTCATATGTGCTTCCACTGGGAATATACATGCTCTTAGTATTCCGATCTCTTTATATATATATATAGGCCTTTTTCGTCTTTACGGACGGTCAATTGGCAAGTGTTTCACTGTGACAACTTCGGAGTTTTCGATTGTCTCTCTTGTCTTTCAGTCATCCCTAAGTCTCTCTTCAAAAGATTCTGCGCCTTTGCGTAATGTTGTTTTCTATATATGTGAGGAGTATAATGTTTTGTTCTTGCGTCAGTAACACCCACCCATTATATCTGTTTCATTATTTATCCCATATTTATTCAGTTTTCCAGCAGCTTTTTCATAATCAACCTCTAGATTTTGGAAAGGCTATTATTGTCTTCTTGTAAACATTTCATTACATGTGTTCATTGGTTTCTCTAGCCTTTGTGTTCGTTTTCTTCGTTTGTTCTACATCAACCACTTGTTACAGCTCTCGTGGTTTTATTTGATATGTTGCATTAAAACGAGAGTTCCGTGTAACAGTTTTAAGCGCTTACAGACCCGTAATACAGGACATCCGGTTTCTGCTTGATTTTTATTTGAGCTCGTCTCCCTAAGTAGGACAAACACAAAATCAGACCTAGTGGAGTCCACCCCCTCCCGAAGCGAGCCAAAGTCGCGCTAGCCTTTGACCTCGTAGCCAAAAATGTTCAGGTCTACATCACTGTGATGTGGGGTTGGCTTGTATGTTCTGTAGGTCATCACTAGACTGCCAATTTTCACTTTACTTCCTTCTTAATAGAAACTAATCTACCTAAGCTCTGACGGATACAGTCAGACACTAATCACACATTGTAGACATTATTCAACTCATTGTTGGTTTATCTTATATAGTAGTAGTATATGATACATATCGTGCACACTCTCTCTCTCACTCTCTCTCTCTCTCTCTGTCTCGCGATCCCCTGCCCGTACATTCAATAACCCCCTCGTTAAATGTCCAAAATAGAAATACCTGTTGAATAATTCTGCTTTTGCTCTTTTACTACAGTGCTACATAGTAATGTCTCGCACTTTTCACTAGTTAGTAAAAGTACAAATTTCGTTTGTATACCATAAGGTATATTAAAAAATACGGTGTGAGATTCGTATTTTTCTTTAACGAACATCACACAATGTGTTAACATCCCGACAGAATCCTTTACTTCTCAGTGCTTCTGGTGTACCCAAATGAGGCTGTGTCGACTGTAGAGCAGTTTTGATGGAGGAAAAACATTCCCATTCCAATTGGAAATTTCTAACCAGGAATCAGCTGTGTAGGAAGTAAGTCACTAACCTCTGTACTACGACGGCTCTCTTTGACTAGTGATGGCAGGGAGTCTGGTCCACTAGTAAGGAAGATAGTCTGGACGACTAGTTAGGGCAGAAAGTATGGTCGACTAGGTAAGAAAGAGAGAGTATGGTCCACTAGTTAAGGAAGAGAGAGTATGGTCCACTAGTTAAGGAAGAGAGAGTATGGTCCACTAGTTAAGGAAGAGAGAGTATGGTCGACTAGGTAAGAAAGAGAGAGTATGGTTCACTAGTTAAGGAAGAGAGAGTATTGTCGACTAGTTAAGGAAGAGAGAGTATGGTCGACTAGGTAAGGAAGAGAGAGTATGGTCGACTAGGTAAGGAAGAGAGAGTATGGTCGACTAGGTAAGGAAGAGAAAGTATGGTAGACTAGGTAAGGAAGAGAGAGTATGGTCGACTAGGTAAGGAAGAGAGAGTATGGTCGACTAGGTAAGGAAGAGAAAGTATGGTAGACTAGGTAAGGAAGAGAGAGTATGGTCCACTAGTTAAGGAAGAGAGAGTATGGTCGACTAGGTAAGGAAGAGAGAGTATGGTCCACTAGTTAAGGAAGAGAGAGTATGGTCGACTAGGTAAGGAAGAGAAAGTATGGTCGACTAGGTAAGGAAGAGAGAGTATGGTCGACTAGGTAAGGAAGAGAAATTATGGTCGACTAGGTAAGGAAGAGAGAGTATGGTCGACTAGGTAAGGAAGAGAGAGTATGGTCGACTAGGTAAGGAAGAGAGAGTATGGTCGACTAGGTAAGGAAGAGAGAGTATGGTCGACTAGGTAAGGAAGAGAGAGTATGGTCCACTAGTTAAGGAAGATAGTCTGGACGACTAGTTAGGGCAGAACGTATGGTCGACTAGGTAAGGAAGAGCGTCTGGACGACTAATCAGAGAAAAGAGTATGGTCGACCAGTTAGGGCAGAAAGTATGGTCGACTAGGTAAGGAAGAGAGAGTATGGTCGACTAGGTAAGGAAGAGCGTCTGGACAACTAATCAGAGAAAAGAGTATGGTCGACCAGTTAGGGCATAAAGTATGGTCGACTAGGTAAGGAAGAGAGAGTATGGTCGACTAGGTAAGGAAGAGCGTCTGGACGACTAGTCAGAGAAAAGAGTATGGTCGACCAGTTAGGGAAGAAAGTATCGTCGACTAGTTAGGAAAAAGAGAGCATGATCAACCAGTTAGGGAAGAGATGTCAACTGTTGTCAACAGTTGGATCACAAATGTTATGTCAGGTGAATGTAATCTTGTCGAAAAATGTAAATAAAAACTGTAACAAGAGTACTTTTTTTTTCCCCGATCCAGAAGCACTTGAGCTTTCAGCTTTTCGGCCCGGTGCCATGGACATCGTAACCCTTCGGTTTGGTGCCACGAACACCGTAAATCTGGAGAACATGTGGCTTTTCTGCCAGCCCACGGAATTGAACCGCACTCACAGAGGGCTTGTCACCCGTCGTTCAATGCGCTACTAACACGCTGGGCAGGCGGGCTAACAACAGTACTAAACACTAATAAACCAAAAATGGAGAGAAACAAAAGAAAATAAATTCATGGCTTGTTGTACAGTTGAGTCTACCAATCTGTCACTCGACCTCGACAAATATTGTTGGAGAATACACGCCTCGTGGACATGTTAACAACATCAAGAATTGTGTACATTTGGTGAAAGAAAAATACGGGTCTGACACCGTATTAAATCACGTGATATGAAAACTAGGCATTTGTTGTTTCTTGTATTACGCGATTATAATAGCAATTTTACACTTCTCAATTTTCACGATTTTATCATGAGTCACTGAATGAAGAAGACGCAGCTGACACCCGACGAATGATGTAAGCGATTGGTTGGGAGCAAAAGTTTAGTTGAAACTGGTTGTGTGTGGAAATATAGTTCAGAATGGAAGATGAGAAACAATAAGGATATTTATCATTTCTTTAAATTATCACAATCATGAGAGCTTGATTTAATTAAGGGCATATGCCCTAATCAGAGTTATTCAAGGCATAAGAAAGAGAAAAAGAGACCACCATCATGAATATTACTAGAATAGGATGGCTGGTGTTTATTTTAAAAAACTGGCAGCTAACAGAGAGCCTAAAATTCTGGCAGCTAACAGAGAGCCTAAAATTCTGGCAGCTAACAGAGAGCCTAAAATTCTGACAGCTAACAGAGAGCCTAAAATTCTGACAGCTAACAGAGAGCCTAAAATTCTGACAGCTAACAGAGAGCCTAAAATTCTGACAGCTAACAGAGAGCCTAAAATTCTGGCAGCTAACAGAGAGCCTAAAATTCTGACAGCTAACAGAGAGCCTAAAATTCTGACAGCTAACAGAGAGCCTAAAATTCTGACAGCTAACAGAGAGCCTAAAATTCTGACAGCTAACAGAGAGCCTAAAATTCTGACAGCTAACAGAGAGCCTAAAATTCTGACAGCTAACAGAGAGCCTAAAATTCTGACAGCTAACAGAGAGCCTAAAATTCTGACAGCTAACAGAGAGCCTAAAATTCTGACAGCTAACAGAGAGCCTAAAATTCTGACAGCTAACAGAGAGCCTAAAATTCTGGCAGCTAACAGAGAGCCTAAAATTCTGGCAGCTAACAGAGAGCCTAAAATTCTGACAGCTAACAGAGAGCCTAAAATTCTGACAGCTAACAGAGAGCCTAAAATTCTGGCAGCTAACAGAGAGCCTACAATTCTGGCAGCTAACAGAGAGCCTAAAATTCTGACAGCTAACAGAGAGCCTAAAATTCTGACAGCTAACAGAGAGCCTAAAATTCTGACAGCTAACAGAGAGCCTAAAATTCCACATGTAATTCGATCACACAACCTTCAGAATGACAAGTAAACGTCTTAGCCACTTCGCCATAGAGACCACCATGATATCTAGTTTTTCGTGAGATGTATATGCTTGTTGCGGAGTTCGTGCTTTGTGCAGCACTCGTCAGATGAAGTTTTATTTATGTCGACATAGACGGAGCCATATCGAGAAACCAGAAGCAAGAAGTCAATTCATTGTCTTTAGGTTATTCAGAAACAGCCTAAAATTGTATATACAAAGAAGACGAAGGGGATAGTCTACGAAGCAGACCAAGAGAGATATAAATAGATTGCTTTGAAGTAGACCTAGAAATACTAGAAGTTAACAATTGAGGAGAGAATACTAAGAGCAGAGATGAATGGAGACGAGTGATATCTGCAGTGAAGAACCTCAAAGGTAGGAAAACTGAACAATAAGAATGTATGAACGAACGAACGTACATGGACAGAAGACAGTACTTCCACAAAGAAGTTAATAGTGTACTTCTGCCTCATACTTGTAGTGTTAAGTCATGTGTGTAGATGTACATCTGTCAAGTTATGTGTGTAGTTGTATATCTGTCAAGTTATGTGTGTAGTTGTACATCTGTCAAGTCTTGTGTGTAGTTGTACATCTGCCAAGTCTTGTGTGTAGTTGTACATCTGTCAAGTCTTGTGTGTAGTTATACATTTGTCAAGTCTTGTGTGTAGTTGTACATCTGTCAAGTCTTGTGTGTAGATGTACATCTGTTAAGTCATGTGTGTAGTTGTACATCTGTTAAGTCATGTGTGTAGTTGTACATCTGTCAAGTTATGTGTGTAGTTGTACATCTGTCAAGTCTTGTGTGTAGTTGTACATCTGTCAAGTTATGTGTGTAGTTGTACATCTGTCAAGTCTTGTGTGTAGATGTACATCTGTCAAGTCTTGTGAGTAGTTGTACATATGTCAAGTCTTGTGTGTAGTTGTACATCTGTCAAGTTATGTGTGTAGTTGTACATATGTCAAGTCATGTGTGTAGGCGCATAACTGGCACAATGCATAATCGCTCTTAGGCTCAGATCACATACAAATCACACAGAGTGGTTAACACGGGGTCGATGTGGAGCGTTCGAAGAAGAAGAAAGAGGAAGATATATATATATGTGTGTGTGTGTGTGTGTGTGTGTGTGTGTGTGTGTGTGTGTGTGTGTGTGCATAGTGAATTGTTTGTAATTTTTTCTAATAATAGGAGAGTCAGTGGGGAACAAATCGATCAGCTCTAAATGTGAAGAAATCGATCAACAACTCATCTCCAAATGTGAAGAAATTGATCAAATCATCTCTAAATGTGAAGAAATTGATCAAATCATCTCTAAATGTGAAGAAATTGATCACATCATCTCCAAATTTGGAGAAATCGATCAACTATTCATCTCCAAATGTGAAAACAGTCGATCAGTTCATCTGCAAATGTGAAGATATTGAACAACTCATCTCTAAATGTGAAGAAAACGAGTAACTCATCTCCAAATGTGAAGAAATGTGAGCTCTATAACAAGACACACCCCTCTGATCTTTCAACTCATTTGATTACCATAACTGTTTAGATTGCATTCTAATATAAGGCCCAAGTATTTAATTGTCTTTGTCGGCCGTGTTTGGTTGGGACGCGCTAGGGAGCAAAGAATAGTAACACTGCGACCTACAAGACATGTCGTAAGAGGCGAATGAGGTAGAGGCCTTGGGAAGCTACCCTAGTAAATAAAAAACATCACAGAAATCGGATGTGCTTGCATACTTGTAAGCGTATAACTAGCACAACGTAAAATCGCTCTTAGGCTCGGATCACATACAAATCACAAAGAGGGGTTAATAAGTTGTCGATATGGAGCGTTGGAAGAAGAAGAAGAATCTCTGTGTAAGTACATACATATTAAGTAATGTATCCGTGCGAACTTCCTCTTCTATCAGTTTCCCATCATGACTACTAATGACGTCGTTACATTTTCTCACGAAACTCACAATGAACGTTGTGATCTCATGCCCTGTGTTTTAGATATTAAGTTTAGACATAGACCAAAATAATAAACATTTTAATCAGCCATTCAAAACATGTTGTTGTTTTCGTAACTTTAATTTTTTTAAAGGATGGGATCGTTAGTCCCAAGCCCAACCAGCAACCTGGAGGACCAAGAGACCATGCTTCGTCTGTCCCCTCTTCATTTTAATCAGCCATTCAAAACATACCACAGAACTAAACTACAAAGCGCTGCTCGGCGCTTCTCAATAAGTGCATACACAATGTATATATATATATATATTTATATAACCTACTATAGAGCTTGCTGTACTGTCCAACACGGGGCCACATCGTGTGATACATCCCTGGAGACTTTTTTATCCAACACCCCCCTCCCACCCCTGCTTTAACGTTTATCAAAAGTTGAATTTCTTCTTCTTCTAACGCTCCATATCAACCACTTGTTTGATTTGTATGTGACGTGAGCCTAAGAGCGATTACACGTTGTTCCTGTTATGCCCTTACACGTAGGCCAGCACATATGATTTCTGCGATGCTTTTTATTTACTAAGGTAGATTCCCTAGGTCCTACATCAGTCGCATCTTACGATATGCCTTGTAGGTCGCAGTGGTACTATTCTTTGCTCCACTCACGGGCCCGGGAAAACACGGGGGGAAATTTTAATTTAAAAAAATTTGTTTTTGAATAGCAGTATGATTCAGTGTTTGCATAAGCACAATATTTAACCAAATGTAAACTTGTAGTCAGAATAACGTTTTTTTCCTGTTATTATTGTTATGCACGTTACTATTAATATTAAAAGGTAAAGTAAAAGAACCCTTTCATACCTCGTGATATATAGGGCAATACAGTGCTGTATTTTTCGTTGACCGCCGGCACACGATGGGTGATGTGGTCAGCATCACGCCGGCCGCCTTTACTTTCCCAGAGCATGTCTGGTACCCAGTTGAGGCTGGGTCGACCTGAGAGCCGTCGCGGTCAGGAAAAATTCCACGCTCACTGCAGGAGTTGAACCCAGACCACCAGCCTTGAGAAGCGAGTTCACTAACAACTACGCTACTGCGGCACACTATTAATATTACTTTATTATTACTATTATTGTAATTGTCGCATGAGATCCGCGCCTCCAGAGTCGTTAGTCAGCTGCGCCCTAATATATAAAAACGTTAGATATCACAGCTATAGAGTAATTACATTTTTCACCAGGGCCATGCGGTATATTTCCTCAGTATGATGCAAGTCTTCGAAATTCCGCCCCTTAAATAACCTTTTCTTTAAAATAACCTTCAATTGTAATTTTGATTTCACTGCTTATGCCGCCCCCTTACGGTACCGCCTGATGCGGCCGCCTCTCTGTATCATAACACGGCACGGTCCTGTGTTTCACAATTGAAAACATATATGATATCTGTCAGAACTTTGAAAGTAAGGTCATTGTTTTTTTTTCTGTAGATTTGATAATATGCTTCTTCTTCATCAAACGCTCCATAGCGACCACTTGTTCAACCACTCTTTGTGATTTGTATGTGATCAAAACATAAGAGCATTGTGCCAGTTAAGCGATATCCGATTTCTGTGACGCTCTTTATTTACTAGTGATCGCCCGAGTGGTTGCCGGGGCACAAATTTGGGGTGTAAAGAAGAGAACCACTGTTACCTGTCACGCATGTCATAAGAGGCGACTAAGGAGGTTTGGATGAAATCGGATGCATGTGTCCTAAAGATGTACAAGTCTACGCATTTAGGGGCCTACCAAACCAATATGCAACGTATACACGTTCTTGGCAAAGATCAAACATATCACAGAGTGATTAAAATTGGTCGTAAAGAACGAACGCAAAGAAGAAGAAGACAAAGAGGGATTAAAATTGGTCGTAAAGAACGAACGCAAAGAAGAAGAAGATTTACTAGTGTAGCTTCCCTAGGTGGTTACATCTGTCGCATCTTACGACATGCCTTGTAGTTGTTATTATTCTTTGCTTCCCTTGCAGACTCCGGAAACACACGGGCGTGACAAAACATGAGTTATAGTAAATTACTTTTGTGAATGTGTTTGTCAATGTGGCTATTAATCTTCATATTAGCCATATATCCTGCCTCATAAATTCTCTTTCCAGATAGAGATAAGTTGCATATCTCTCTGCAAAATATATTCTATCACAAGATACATCCGCTTGGCTTAGCTACGTATTTTTGTTTATTACTTTACCATGTTGTTTGTTAACATCAACAAGGATGTAGATAAGGAGGACAAAAATCTCTGAGGAGTTGAACATTTCATTCCCCACACCCGTAGATTGTACTATTAGGAATCATAGTTATTAACATATAAGCAAATATACTTTAACTGCTACAATGGTATCCAAGGGTCTAAATATGAAAGTTTGACTTCATTGCTCTGGGTTTTTTCAGATGGCTCCGTCTCTGTCGGCAGAAATGGCACGCCACCTGCCAAAAGTGTTGTATAAAGCACGACTTCTGTAACTCCAGCAACAATCCTAGCGGTTTCATGAAAATATTGCACATGTGACTTGGTCCGGATTCGAAGGGCGAAATAATCCCATACTTCCTGGGGGTTAGAAAACAATCAGCATTCGATCCCGGAACTTTCAGAACGACAGGTAAACGTCTTAACGACTTCGCCATTTATTTACATTCACCCTCTCTTGCTTCTGTACTGTTCAAGAGGAAGGTTGTACTACTATGATATATAGTGGTTTGTCATCTGTGCTGTTCAAGAGGAAGGTTGTACTACTATGATATATAGTGGTTTGTCATCTGTGCTGTTTAAGAGGAAGGTTGTACTACGATATATAGTGGTTTGTCATCTGTGCTGTTCAAGAGGAAGGTTGTACTACTATGATATATAGTGGTTTGTCATCTGTGCTGTTCAAGAGGAAGGCTGAACTACGATATATAGTGGTTGATTATCTGAGCCGGTGACAGTGTATTCAGACTTTCCACATGACTCTCCATTTTCACCAGTCCTATTCAACATATACATGGTGACAATCACAAACAACAACTTGATAAAAGAGAATATTGTCATTTGTTGATGACATTCCTGTGTATAGAAAGGGGAAAGTCGGAAATGAGATTGCTGGTGGGATATAGGGGGGAACTTGATCGCATCACAGATAGTTGTGATGTCTTTGGAGCGCTAGTCGATCTTACAAAAGCAGCAGGAACATGGTTCCTCGTAATAATCAGACTTTTAACGCATATACGCCTGCTGTTAGATCCTGCTGTGTTGAAATAACCGGAGCTAAATCGATGCAAATTCTTTGTGTGAAATTTGACCCCAGCTAGTGTTTCAGGGGCCACGTTGAGCATGTCATTGTCAAGGCACGGAAAGGTCTGGGGGTAATAATAGTCATGCTAATATCAAGCAACGGCTGCTTGTAATCCTGCACCAAGCGCTGGTCCTTTCAACGACTGAATACGTCGAGACCAGCCTCACTGTTGGTAAATGCAAATTGAACGAATGGTGATAATACAAAAAGCTATGCGTATCGTCCTGGATTTCCCACTAGAGATGCACCCTGCGTGACGATAAGGTTTCTCCTTGATTTTCCGACCATGGAATACAGAATTACGATATATAGAGCACGTGTGTATCTCAAAATAAATGCTAAAAATAATCACCCACTGCATGAGTGTCTCAGAATCAGAAGGGGGAAATCGGTTAAGCTGGGGTAAATTGGGGGTTGACCGTGCTGCAGGCACTGTTCAGCTAATTATGTGGCTCAATAATATTGACCCTTGGTAGGAAAGGGGTCCCTTCAATATTCGAGGACACCATTCCGATCATCATCAAATTAGAAAAAAAAGGCGCAGAGATGAATCTCATGGCGGTAGATGCAGACATCACGGACATCATTAATGAAAACTAGTGAGTATGACGTTGTGATCTACTGGATGGATCAGTAGTTCGCAACCAAAAGACTGTATCTATGCAAACTCATACTGCAGAAAGATTTTAAAAAGTCAGTGGTGCATTTAATATGACAGCAATTAGCATGACAATGGAAATATTAGTGGGGACTAATGCACTAGTTTGACTTGAGTACCAAAACTACACTCGAGTGTGCATTCTCATTCTGAGTGATTCGTGAGTATGATCCGTATGGTGAAGGTTGGTTCCTGCACAGACAATGGATTGAATCACTACAAGCTTAACAAATTCGCATAATTTTATTCATCTTCGTTTCGGGGCACATGATGTCGATGGCAATGAGAGAGCAGACTGGTTTTGCCATTATGTCAAAGGAGGAATCGGGGGATGGGGAAGCTAATGGACAGAGCTGACGTAGTAAACACCCTCGTAAAGTGTAACCGCAAATATAACTGTCATATAAACCTATCCACGTCAACAGCTAGATATAACGAGGCTTGGACAAAGATTAAAGTTTCAAGAAAAGAGTACCACAACAGACGTATGAGAAAGTTCATCAATCAACACGGTAAGAGCCTTCTCTGGACTACATCCAAATCAACACAAAGTTCTCAGAACGAAACTACAGACAACAAACGCACCAAAAAAACAAACAATAGATAGCAAGCAGTCCTTATTAGAAGCAGTTCCTGGCCAAGTGGCCACACAAAGAAAGAAAGCCAATACGCCCTGATGTAACCGAGAAAATATTCATGTCTTAGGTTGGATGCATCGGTCTAATAGAGTGAAATTCTGGAGGACTGTTGGGGTGTCGAAGTTCTGCTCATGACAAGCTATTTGATGATAATGATGATCTCGAGGTATGAAAAATGGATCTGGTACTTGTTTACCTATAGATATGGATATTCAGAAACGTCGTTACAACACTGACTTGAGATAAGAATACGTGCAAACACATATATAAATGTTATAATCAGATAGAAAACTCACATTTCATATATTAAATCCATCCAAAAAATGTAAGTCTTGGAAAACATAATAAAGCTAACTAATATAGTCCTCCAGGTTGGAGTTTGTGGAATGGACTAACAACTACCCATCCAAAAAAAAGTAGTCAATTACATAAACCAAAAACAAACTGTTCAAAGCTGACTCGATTCTCGGAAGGACTAGGACTCCATGAAAATGGCGATGGGTCGGGCATATCCAACGGAAGACACAGTCGAGTGTCACTAGACAAGCACTTGAGTGAAGGCCGCAAGGAAAACAAAAAAGAGGGCGCACTAGAAAGACCTGGAGACGAAGTCTTCTTGAGGAACTGAAGACTGATCAAGTATCTTGGGAGACCATAAAGAAAACAGCCAGAGACCGAGAAGAGTGACGAACAACTGTTGAGGCCCTATGCTCCACAGGGAGCGGAGAGGAATAAGTAAGTAGTAAGTAAGTATGTAGCGAAATTATAAATGATAAATTAGCAATTAAAACTCTCTTAGTCTTCTTCTTTGCGTTCGTTCTTTACGACCAATTTTAATCACTCTTTGTGATATGTTTGATCTATGCCAAGAACGTGTATACATTGCACATTGGTTTGGTAGGCCCCTAAACGCATAGACTTCTACACGTTTAGGACACGTGCATCCGATTTCAGTCAAACCTCCTTAGTCGTCTCTTACGACATGTGTGGCAGGTAACAGTGGTCTCTTCTTTACACACCAAATTTGGGCTCCAGTAACACTCTCTGAGTGACAAAATCGTTTCTTGCAGCCTAACAAGCGCAAACAACGTTCAGACAATGACACTTCAAAGTTGCGTAGCCGACTCCACAAATCGATCTCTACATTAGCAAGTTTTATGACGTCTTACATTGATCTCTAATGATAACCGCTAGACTCAGTATTGAAATATTTTAAAACAAATCTAATCACTTTTTTTTTTTTTTTTTTCCAGAAGCACTTGAGCTTTTCAGCTCTTCGGCTCGGTGCCATGGACACCGTATCCCTTCGGTTCGGTGCCACGAACACCGTAAATCTGGGGAATCTGTGGTTTTTCTGCCATCCCGCGGAATTGAACCCGCACACACATAGGGATAGTCACCCGTAGTCCAACGCGCTACAAACACGCTGGGCAGACGGGCAATCTAATCACTTCAACACATGTCATTGAACATTTCAATATAAACTGATAGATGCAGTGAAGGAATTAGCATAAGTTAGTGTTAGCAAGTTAGATTTGACTAAGAGCAAACTTCACCTCCAACTGGTAACCCTGATAACAGGTTAAACCACTGCAGACTGGCGTATGATCGAAAGGGGAAGGTTAAGCCAGTCACAAAATGTCGGACAGAAAGATGCAGTTATCCCAACCTAATTGTAAAATAAAAACAATACATTATTCAGTGTAGCAAAGTGTCAATGTTGCAGGGGCGAAACTAGCATCGATTGGGTAGAAAATAGTCAACTAGAAGATTTGGATTTTGCAGATGATATTGCCTTGTGGTAGAAACAACCAAGATATGCAAAGAAAAACAGACAACTTGTCATCTTTAGCATCAAAAGTTGGACTGCAGATAAGCTATGAAAAACAAATATAATGAAGACACATATGGCAAGTAATGCAGATATCACACTGGAATCTAAAATGATAAAAATAACAGAGCAGTTCACCTATTTAGGTAGCAATTTTGATTGCACAGGAAATGTTAAAAAGAAATTATGATACGAATTGGTAAAGCAACATCAGCTTTTAAAAGTCTAAATAAAATATGGAACTGCAAGTTATATAGTATTAAAACTAAATTACGAATTTTCAATTCAAATGTTGTATCAATCCTAACATATGCCAGCGAGAGTTGGAAAATGACTAAAGATATAGAAAAACGTACAAACAAAGTACTATAGTTTTACAAAATACATAAACAGTGACGATAAACAGCAACGTTTCGACCAACAAGGCCTTTATCAAGCAAACGAACAAACAGGAGTGACAAATTAAAATGAAACACAAGATATAGAAAGCAAGTTGAATGCATTTGAAAATAGATGTCTACGAAAAAAAATGAATATAAAATGGAACGAATTCAGGAGAAGTGATGAAATCAGAGACATGTCTGGTCAACCACTAGTGACAACTGTTATAGGAAAGAGAAGATGGAGATATGTTGGACACACCTTGAGGAGAAATGATCAACGAATATCAAAGCAGGCATTGAAGTGGGATGCAAAGGGTTCAAGAAGAGAGGTCAACCTAAGGAGACCCTGAAACGAACTTTGCTGAGAGAGGCAGTTCCATGGAGGAGATTGAGCGAGTTGCCCAGGATAGAGCGGTATGGAGAAATTACTTGCAGGTCCTATGTAACGTATAACGGTACGAGAGGAATTATATATATATATTCAGTGTTAATGATGGAGGTTTCAAACACAGAAGAACAATAATAACAGATAAAAATCATAATAATAATAAGGATAAAACAGAGGAAGAATAGTAAGAATATCAACAATTGATGTTGTTTATTCACAGACTCGACAGATGTCTTTTATTTTAGACTTCATCAATGGACAAAAGAATAAATAATTACTAGCGCTGCCAACAGGTATCGTCTTAGAATCCACTGGCACAACGAATCTCTGCCAATTCTTTCTCATGCACCAACACATTTAATCCATTAATTTCACGTACGGAGACATGTCTACTAAATGTTGCTCATTATTTGTAGATTTGGTGTTTTTCAAGGTGCTTTACCAAACATTAAACAACTAAAAACAGTATGGAATGGAACTGGGAGGAAAACAAAGAACAGAATACTAAAAGCATGCATATTATCAGTGGCAACATATGTGTGTGAAGCATGGACATTGAACAAGACAGTAGGAAAACGTAGATGTGCTTTTGAATATAAGTGTTACAGAAGAGTCCTCCGTATATCATGGGCAGAGAAGAGAACAATAGACATCTAGAAAGAACTCACAATAGAAGAAACTGACTGATGCTACACATATGAACATTCAAGTATTTTCGACATATAAACAGACACAAAGGGTTGGAGAAGACCATTATGGAAGTAGGCATGCCGGCAAAGAGGAGAAGAGGAAGACCACGAAGAAGATGGATTCAGGATGTAACTTATGGTTTGAGCATGATCGCTGCAGAGGCGCGCTGGACATCTGGCCTATGAGAGAGAGAAATTTCGAAGGACTGGTAACCCTTTCTCTCCATAATTTATTTTTACACCCGGACGCATATACTTTGTAACTTATACTTAATTAGCTGATATAATGGTTGTGTGTCATATTGAAAAACATTGCGAGCCAGCACATCGGTTCAGAGGGACGAAAAGATTAAGGTGGCAAAATTCTGCTCATGACAAGCTATTTGATGATGTGTTTTTGTTCTGTTGGTGAACACTACGGAGCGCTACACAGGCTGAGAACCACTTCTGTGTCAGACCATAGCTACCTATACCAAAAGTCCTACTAGCTCAGTCGGAAATTCAAAACTTCTGTCGCAGTAGGCTGACTTGTTTACGCGTTTGATAAAGTGGTCTCTAGGCCGAAATGGTTAAGCCGTTTGCCTATCGTTCTGGAGGTTGTAGGTTCAAATCCGAACTGAGTCACATGTTTGATAGAACAATCTCGGTGTTAGGCGCACATTTTTCATTGACCGTCGGCACACGATGGATGATGCAATCAACATCGCGCCGGCCGCCTTACTTCCCAGTGCTTTTCTTGGTACTCAGTTACAGCTGGGTCGACCTGAGAGCCGTTACGGTCTGATAAATATTCGACTCCCACTGTGGAATGAACCTGGACAACTAGCTTAACCCTTTCGCTGCTACATACTTTCTGAAGGCTGAGTTAAATATAGCTACTCTTTGTTTCTAGGTCACAAACGTGAATGTACGCCAATAGCAGTGAAAGTAGAAATGTATAACATGTTAACACGTCTTTAGCGCACAGAGAAGAGATAATAAAAGACGAGTTAATGCATCTTTAGAAGTGAATGAGAAAAACGTATATATACGTCCATAGCAGCTAAAGGGTTAAGAATCGAGTTAACTAACAACTACGCTACTGCGGCTGAGGTTGGTGCTACGTAAGTTTAACTCTGATTAGCAACCATCCTGTCTCTCAGTCTCACAAAGATGCCTCATCCTAATTTTACTCTACCTTGGACTGAAGAATCAGTGCATACAAAAGTATACCAATCTCAAACGTTATATTTTATCTATGGTTTCATTTCCATCTCATTGCAATACTCTCTGCATTAAACATCAAGAGCAATGGCGACTTATTTTTAGAATGTCATGTTTTCACTCATGTTGATCCTTTCCTTCCACCTGATTTTAGTCTCAGTTGTCGCCCGTGTGTTACTGTGGCTCGCAAGGGGAGCAAAGAATCGTAACACTGCTACCTACAAGGCATGTCGTAAGAGGCGATTAAGGTAGAGGCCTAGGAAGCTACCTAGTAAATGAAAAGCGTCGCAGAAGTAAAATGTTGTGGCCTATGTGTAGGCGCAATACTGTCACAACGTACACATGCTCTTAAATTCAGATCACATACAAAACACAGAGTGGTTAACAAGTGGTCAGTATGGAGCGTTCTAAGAAGAAGTCTCAGTTTCTTCCGAGTGGTTACCGGGCCCAAATTTGGGGTGTCAAGAATAGAACCACTGTTACCTGCCACGCATGTCGTAAGAGGAGACTAAGGGGTTTGACTGAAATCGGATGAACGTGTCCTAAACGTGTAGAAGTCTATGCGCTTAGGGGCCTACCAAACCAACGTGCAACGTAAACACTTTCTTGGCAAAGATCAAACATATCACAGTGTGAATAAAATTGGTCGTAAAGAACGAACGCAAAGAAGAAGAAGAAGAAGTCTCAGTTGTAGTAAACTGATCAATCGCCCTCTGCGTCTTTGTCATCCCTGACATCCCTCTATTTTTCTTTTCCTAGATGTTAGCAATATTCATGTGTATATTGTATTTTATACGATCTTCTTCTTCTTCTTCGCGTTCGTTCTTTACGATCAATTTTAATCACTCTTTGTGATATGTTTGATCTTTGCCAAGAACGTGTATACGTTGCACATTGGTTTGGTAGGCCCTAAACGCACAGACTTCTACACGTTTAGGACACATGCATCCAATATGAGCCAAAACGATGTTGCTAAGATACGGGTCTTTGCTTGAACATTTTCTCAGAAACAATACATGTAGAGATTGTGTCTATCCTACTGACATACATGCCAGTAACACAGTATGTCAGTAACACAGTCTGTCAGTAACACAGTCAGTAACACAGTCTGTCAGTAACACAGTCAGTAACACAGTATGTCAGTATGATACACTATGGACACAGAGTTGCAGTAGGGCCCTGGCTTTGCGCTGACAAGTTTTTATCATGATGTTTGAGTGTGTTTTCAATTCTTTACAAAGACTAAAGTTGTAGTCATCCATCAATAGTCGCACAGCATAATGTACGACTTCTGATCTGATTTAACACTTTGATAGTGGACTTAGTGAGAACTACGATAACGTAGTCGTTTGTGCACTTGCTTCATAGGCGCATGGTCCAAGGTTCAAGTTCTATAATAAGTGTGGTATTTTATCCTAACATTACGACTCTCACGTACACTCAGCCTCAATTTGGTACCACCGAGAAGAAAAGGCAGCAGGTGTAATGTATGTGAGGTAGAGTTCCTAGTCATATCGGAAACAAACCATATAACGTAGATCTTGTGTTCAAGTTGAGCTCGTAAACTAATCATTGGCAGTTGAAAATCGATATAAGAGTAAACTGTAAAACTGCTGCCCGGGTCAAGAATTCATAAAAAGATAGCAATAACATTCCTACAACAATGTTCACCACACAATTTAAATCGGGAAACCTTGCCGGTGCTACAGAGTTGACATTACATATAATGTGCAGTTGGTCAAAGAAGAACGCGGGTCTAACACCGTATTTACCAATATATCTAATGATTATCTCATATGTTATACAAATGAACTGTCGTGCTGATAAAGTTAGCAGTCACTGGGAAATAAATCACAAGAGCATCTGAACCTGTTCTCATAAGTACTGAGTTGCCACATAATTACTTTTCCGCACAATCACCTGTACTATTCATCATTCTCACCGCACAGGTAGACACAATCCAAGCAAATAAGACAGCTAACAGTGAACTATTACTTACGATATCATAACATACCGTAGTGACACATAGAACAGAGTGCGTCAGATTGATTGGTAGGACCATCATTATTGCAATTCAGAAAATAACCATGTGTGCTCCGATCTATTTCTAACCAGCAACTAAATCTCAGTAACAGTGCAGGAACTCAGTAGCATTGGCGAGGGTCCCCGATGTAAATTTGGTGAAGATGGTGAAAATTGTTGTAGGAATTTTATAAACTTAGTGTGCTCCGATATCTGTCTAACAACAACGATCTCATTAACAGTGCTTTAACCGTATAGTACCAGCGGGGGTCAACGATATCGATTTGGTGGAGATGGTGACAATTGTTGAAGAAATTAATTTTTGGGGGTTTTATTAAATCTTTACCCATGCAGCGGTTTGACAGTATAAATAATTATTATAATAACTCTTGTACTGTTATTCGTTACGTAGGGCCGCCGAGTGGTTACCGGGGCCCAAATCTGGAGTGTAAAGAATAGAACCACTGTTCTGTAGAACCACTTAGGGCGACTAAGGAGGTTTGACTGAAATCGGATGCATGTGTCCTAAACGTGTAGAAGTCTATGCGTTTAGGGGCGTACCAAACCAATGTGCAACGTAAACACTTTCTTGGCAAAGATCAAACATATCACAAAGAGTGATTAAAATTGGTCGTAAAGAACGAACGCAAAGAAGAATGAGAAGCAGTTTTATGAGCATACAGTACATTCTCCCACTCAACATGAATGATATGTGGCAAAAAACGACATTAGCCGGATACAGTTTATTATCAGCAATACCGGATATTAACCAAGTACGTGAAATAAAATGTTGGAATCTAAGGCCAAAGGGCATATTCTGCGAAACAAATTATGAGTTATAAAAAATGTCGTCGTAATAAAGACGAAATCTTATTTGAACCTTCAGATGCATACAAACAGACACACAAACGGGGGGCACAAACTTACACACACAAACACAGGACCACATATACACACATACACAGAAACACATGCACAAAACCACACACACCCATACGCACACTAACACACACACACACACTAGCACATGCACAGAAACACGCATACTAACACACACACACACACACACATAAATACACACATTAACACATCTCATATCATCACTCCCTCACACTTCGATGTTCATGCTTATTTCTATGAGATTTAATCACATTCTCCTGCTGTGCACGAAGTTATAAAGAGAGATATATTCAAGCTACAAGTGTCTGCCACATTGTCATATTCTCCCAGTGAAATGTGCCCCTAAGCAGTAGATATTTGTCAGCGTAGATAACTGTCCAACTAGCGAGTGCAACCAACTTGTTAGTCCCCTAACGGTCGAGAGGCTTACAGGAAATATATTCTATTCTTCAATCTTGCAGTTTACTTCTATATAAAATGACAATCGTGGCATATCCTTCTTCTTCTTCTTTGCGATCGTTCTTTACGACCAATTTTAATCACTCTTTGTGATATGTTTGATCTTTGCCAAGAACGTGTATACGTTGCACATTGGTTTGGTAGGCCCTAAACGCATAGACTTCTACACGTTTAGGACACATGCATCCGATTTCAGCCAAACCTCCTTAGTCGACTCTTACGACATGCGCGGCAGGTAACAGTGGTTCTATTCTTTACACCCCAAATTTGGGCCCCGGTAATCACTCGGGCGGGCATATCCTATATAGGCATATCCTTTACAGTAAACTAGTGGTTGATTTTCTAGGCACCTCTTATACGTTCACTAGTTTGCCATTGCTTTCTGAACGGTGAGGTATATTTTTAACCTTTCGTAAAATCCCACGGAAACGAATTTGGGTTTGGGTTTTTACGCTTGAGTTTGTGATCGAACTCACTACTGCTTGAGTTATAGATGCTCACTTTTTATATAGTACTCCTCTATAACATCTATAACATCTATAACATAACGTTTTCTATAACATCTATAACATAACGTTTTCTATAACATCTTTGACAATTTCAATACTGGTCTATCATTTTCTGGGAACAGATTCGTGATAGAAGAAACACTGTATGTCAGTAACACATTATACAGTAACACAGCCTGTAATTAACATTGTCTGTAACACAGTATACCAGTAACACAGTATACCAGTAACACAGTATACCAGTAACACAGTATACCAGTAACACAGTATACCAGTAACACAGTATACCAGTAACACAGTATACCAGTAACACAGTATACCAGTAACACAGTATACCAGTAACACAGTATACCAGTAACACAGTATACCAGTAACACAGTATACCAGTAACAATTTCAACCTGATATACACATAAATTCTGAAGACGTCCATCGTGTGTCGTTGATCAAAGAAAAATGCCGACCTAATACTGCATTCTGCGCTATATCTCAAATATACACCCGTCTGCCCAGCGTGTTCGTAGCGCGTTGGACTACGGGTGACTATCGCTCTGTGCGCGCGGGTTCAATTCCGCGGGATGGCAGAAAAAGCAACAGATTCCCCAGATTTACGGTGTTCGTGGCACCGAACCGAAGGTTACGATGTCCATGGCACCGAGCCGAAGAGCTGAAAAGCTCAAGTGTTTCTGGATTGGGAAAACAAAAAAAATGTCAGATATATAAAAACGATTGACGACTTTTACTAAAACGTTTGTTGTTCGTGGAGCATCTGGTTGAGTGCCTGAATGGATTAAAACGTGGGTTCCAATACGGTTCACCCGGGTTCAATGCCCGGTAAGGTCAATGAGCTTTTTTCTGTTGTGGGCACATAACATGAACAGTTTCGTGACGACTATACTAGCTATGCAGTCATTAATTTCCACAGGTACATGTCCCTCTCCCCTACACTGACATACAAAGCGGTATACCATGTAGTAACGACAGTTTAAAAAAATAAATAAACCAAACGTTTGTTAAATAAAATACATTATCGTCAAGTGGAATACACAACATCAGGGGGGCCACAGACAAACGATACATATTACCTGTTAAAAGGAACATAGCGAGATGTAATCTAAAGACCCGCCCGTGTGTGACTGGCGCCCGAAATATGAGCAAAGCATAGTCATAATAAAACATGCCATGCATGTCATAAGAGTCGACTAAGAAGGAATAGAACTGGCAGCATCATGGTATCGATAAATATAGGTTACAATTTCTAAACAAACTTGGACGGTACAAATATAAGTTACAATTTCTAAACAAACTTGGACGGTACAAATATAAGTTACAACTTCTAAACAAACTTGGACGGTACAAGTATAAGTTACAATTTCTAAACAAACTTTGGACGGTACAAATATAAGTTACAACTTCTAAACAAACTTGGACGGTACAAGTATAAGTTACAATTTCTAAACAAACTTGGACAGTACAAATATAAGTTACAATTTCTAAACAAACTTGGAAGTACAAGTATAAGTTACAATTTCTAAACAAACTTGGACAGTACAAATATAAGTTACAATTTCTAAACAAACTTGGACGGTACAAATATAAGTTATAATTTCTAAACAAACTTGGACGGTACAAATATAAGTTACAATTTCTAAACAAATTTGGACGGTACAAATATAAGTTACAACTTCTGAACAAACTTGGACGGTACAAATATAAGTTACAATTTCTAAACAAACTTGGACGGTACAAATATAAGTTACAATTTCTAAACAAACTTGGACGGTACAAATATAAGTTACAATTTCTAAACAAACTTGGACGGTACAAATATTTTAACAATCTTCTTCTTGCTCGAGCGCTTCATATCGACCACTTGTCAACCCCTATGAATGTGATCTGAGCCTAAGAGCGATAGTACGTAGTGCCAGTTATGCGCCTACAAGTAGACCAGTACATCCGATTTATGCGCTGTTTTTTTATTTACTAGGGTAGCATCCCTAGGGTCTACATTACTCGCCTCTTACGACATGCATTGAAGGTTATTAAAACAAGTAAAAGATTTCACATACACGGGGAGCATTTTTTCAGCATACGGAAGAATAATTAATGAAATTCAACACAGATGCAACAAAGCAAATGGCGCCAATATTAAAATGCAAACATGTCACCATGAACACAAAAAGAGCAATGTTCAACACAATCTTTCTTTCCACATTATGTTACCAGTGTCAAACCTGGACACTGACAACAAATGATAGAAGAAAACTAGTCACGACAGAGATGAAGTGTCTATGCAGAATGCTGGGTGTAACAAGAAGAGACCGGTTGAGAAATGAAGACATCAGGAAAAAAGTGAGTACAACATCAGTACTAGACTTCATCAAGAAACAACAAATTAAATGGTTCGGCTACGTAAGCAGATTACCAACAGACAGTGCACCTCTAAGAGCAATGCTGCTCCGATACAATGGGTACAAAAGCAAAATTCCAAAACGCAAAAGATGTACTTCAGAGATAACAGAGGCAACGAAAGAGACTATCTACGAAGCGCAAACAAGGGCCCGTTTTAGAAATCTCTTCTTGACCTGACGCTGTGAGACAAACAGGACTCGAGAAAAGAAAGAAAGATTGAAGGTTGCAGTGGTACTATTCTTTGTTTCCCTGGCGGGCCCTACATGGGCGCTATAACAATCTAAATCAGAGGAATCTACTTTAAAGTAATTAATGCAATTCTGGAAAAGTTGAATAGAACCGACTGTATCAACTTATCTTCTCTGTTAGACAAACTTCAAGAGCTGGTATATAAGGGTTTAAAACCCGAAGGATTGACTTCATTGCACCGGATTTTACCCCATACGGCTAGGCCCCTCTCCGCAGAAATGGCTTGCCACCTGCTGAGAGAATTGCACAGAGCCCGAACTCCGTAGCTCCAGCAATAATCCTAGGGTCTCTGGAAAAAACTGCACTCGTGAACAGAATGGCGCGGTCCGGACTCGAACCCACGACCTTCGACTCACAAGGCGTAACCACTTAGCCACAGAGACCCCCGCCCCTCCCTGGTATATGGTAATGTGTGAGTTTACGTGAGAAAAGCATATATGAGGAATTATAACATAGACATCTTAGTAGAAACTGAAATAAGATAGATATAATTTAAAAAAAAGAATACAATTAAACAAATGAGAATTTTATTAGAAAATTGTAAAGCAACACTTTAACTCAAATTTGAAGTTAGTTTTTAATATATGGTGTGTGTGTGTGTGTGTGTGTGGCCGAGTGACCAAATTGTTAAGAGAGAGAGAGAGAGAGAGAGAGAGAGAGAGAGACAAACTTGATCGAACAAAAGAGAGAGAATGAAAGAGCATGTTGACTGATTAATATAACCATCAACATTACACTTCGGTGAGTGTGTCCGATCTCTTTCTTACACAGGAAGATCTTAACGACAGTGCACGAACTCCGTAGACAAGGCGAGGGTTCCCGATATAATTTAGAGGATGGTGACCATATTGTGTACGAATTTTATTTTATCATTTTTTCTTCTAATGAATTTCCCAGTTCCTTCCAGCCCGGTCTTCTCGATTGTTGAAATGTCAATGTTTATTCTACGTGCTCAACGTGAACACGGGACCTACGTTTTATCATCCGTCTCCGAAAGGACTGGGAACTCGATCTCACATACACTGAGACAGTGGCGGCTCGTCATTAAGGGCCAGTGGGGCCGGCCCCACCAAAAATAAGGTATAACGTGTATTTATTATTTTATACATTAAAATATAACCTAACAGAAAAAATATTTCCGAAAATTTCTGTCTGGCCGCACCAACAAAAATGATCCCGAGCCGCCACTGCACTGAGATCAGGGATCTCTGGACAAATAATCCGATGGCCCCACGAGAGAACGAAACGAATACCGTTGGAAGAGAGGGGCAACTGGGCGCCTAACAATAGAGGGCACGTATACGTACGCATATCCTTGAACAGAGAGAGATAACGACAGGCGGGCCGTATACGTACGCATATCCTTGAACAGAGAGAGATAACGAGAGGCGGGCCCCTAACGTATACGTACGCATATCCTTGAACAGAGAGAGATAACGACAGGCGGGCCGTATACGTACGCATATCCTTGAACAGAGAGAGATAACGACAGGCGGGCCGTATACGTACGCATATCCTTGAACAGAGAGAGATAACGACAGGCGGGCCGTATACGTACGTATATCCTTGAACAGAGAGAGATAACGACAGGCGGGCCGTATACGTACGCATATCCTTGAACAGAGAGAGATAACGAGAGGCGGGCCGTATACGTACGCATATCCTTGAACAGAGAGAGATAACGAGAGGCGGGCCTAACGTATACGTACGTATACCCTTGAACAGAGAGAGATAACGAGAGGCGGGCCGTATACGTACGCATATCCCTTGAACAGAGAGAGATAACGAGAGGCGGGCCGCAAAGTAACGTACGCATATCCTTGAACAGAGAGAGATAACGACAGGCGGGCCGTATACGTACGCATATCCTTGAACAGAGAGAGATAACGAGAGGCGGGCCGTATACGTACGCATATCCTTGAACAGAGAGAGATAACGAGAGGCGGGCCGTATACGTACGTATATCCTTGAACAGAGAGAGATAACGAGAGGCGGGCCGTATACGTACGTATATCCTTGAACAGAGAGAGATAACGAGAGGCGGGCCGTATACGCGTATACCCTTGAACAGAGAGATAACGAGAGGCGGGCCGTATACGTACGATACCTTGAACAGAGAGAGATAACGAAGGCGGGCCCTAACGTATACGCACGCATATCCTTGAACAGAGAGAGATAACGACAGGCGGGCCGCTAACGTATACGTACGCATATCCTTGAACAGAGAGAGAGATAACGAGAGAGAAAGACATAACTAGATCGAACAAAACATAAACCTGTGTGTTGTCGGGGACCTCAAGAGGAGCACAAAATAGTAACACTGCCAACTACAAAGCATGTTGTAAGAAGCAGCTGAGTTAGGAGTCTAGGAAGCTACCCTAGTAAATAAAAAGTGTCGCAGAAATTCGATATTCCTGGCCTACTTGTAGACGCATAACTGGTACAATGTAAAATCGCTTTTAGACTTGGATCACATACAAAACACAAAGAGTGATTAACAAGTGATCGATTTGGAGCGTTAGAAGAAGAACAGTGAAACGTAGAGAATGAGAGAGCACGTAGTAAGAGATACATTTATCTAAGATATCTCCGATATTGTTGTTGTTGTTGTTGACATATCATTGAATGACCTAAGCTGGACACCTCTGCACTGGAGATCTGGAAAAAATGTTGTTAATAGTAGTGAAACGATGAAATCAGTATCATTGATACGGGATTCTTACAATGAGAGGACGTTGGGTATACTTAAATCAGTCGTTACTTCAGTGCTAATAAGCAAGGAGACAACAATATAAGGGTAAATTAAGGATAAGTAAATGATGGACATAGAGCATAGATACTAAGATAAGAGGAGCCTGAAACAGATTGCACGAACTATTATTAAAACATCAAATGTGATCTAGTTCACTAGAATTATCAATTTTCCAGCGATAGCGTAGCTCTATCTGATCACAGAACCTACTTATTAAGTCTACCATTGAATGAGGATTTAGTGACTACGAGATACTAAATAAATACTCAAGTCATTGTCAAGTATTTGGATATTCTAATTACATGAATTAAACCTTTCACTCCGTCATTTTTATTTTATTTTTTTACGTCCGTACGCTCTTATATTTCAATATATACTGAATGAGCTTGTATAAATGGCTTTGAGTTATCTGAAGACATACAGTCAGCCAGTTTATCAGCTCAGAAGAGGGAATAGGTTAAGGAGTCTTCTTGTTTGAATGCTCCATATCGACGACTTGTTAACCACTCTGTGTGATCTGTATGTGATCTGAGCCTAAGAGCAAATATTTGAGCCAGCTATGCGCCTACAAGAAGGCCAGCATTTCCGATTTCTGCGAAGCTTTTTTGATTAGGTAGCTTCCTAGGTCCCTATCGTAGTCGCCTCTTACGACATGCCTTGTTGGTCACAGTTGTACTATTCTTTGCTTCCCTTACGGACCCCGGCACCACACGGGCGGGTTAAGGTGTTATTGTGTAAGAAGCTAATGTTTATTTTTGGTGTCTATATTGACAACACATCCGGCAGTTATGACCAAAAATGGAACTCGTTCTTAGGTCAAAGGTTGAGTTTGCAAAAGAGTATAAAGATGAAGGATTGATTTCATTAAACCGGGTTCCAGAATATGGATCGGTTCATATCCCCTGAAATAACATACCACGTCCCAAAAGTATCATACAAAGCAAGAACTCCGTAGCTCTAGCAAAAATCCTAGGGAATACTGGAAAAAATCCCACGTGAACAGATTTGAATTCGACCACCTACAACCTTTAGAAAGCAAGACAAACGATTAACCATTTAACCTTTTCATCCTTTTAATCCAATATACTGGCTCGCAGTATTTTTGAAGATGACGGAAAGCCAAAATACTGGCCAATTAAGTATATATTCAAATATAAATATGTCTGAAGGTAAAATAAATACAGAGCGAAAGGGTTAACCACAAAGTTAGAGAAACACATACAATTTGAGAGCATGGGCTTAAGTAGATGTCAATTCTCTGTACAACAAGCATGTATTTAGATGAGTTGTAGTATGTGAACGGATTAGATATGATCGAATGTGTTAGCGTTGTCAACAGCAATAATCATACAAAATAATTAGATTTCTATTTTTCCTCGTCATCCCTAACCCGTTTGTCGGAACACACCTTCTAACTTTCGTATCTCTCCTTATAATTGTCTGTCATAGGTACGTTCAGTGGCGACTCGTGATCATTTTTGTTGGTGGGGCCAGACATTTTTTTCTTCGGATAAATCATGGTTTTTGGTTGCTATATTTTAATTTATAAAATAATAAATACACGTTCTACGTTATTTTTGATGGGGCCGGCCCCACTTGCCCTTAATTACGAGCCGCCACTGGGTACGTTTATCTTTTTTATTTTTAGCATTAGTAGGCGAGAATCTATCTCCTACTTCTAGTGGAGACGGACTATAAAGTTTAGGCCCTGTGTTCAAGTTGATTACATTTTTTTTTAAGATCCAGAAGCACTTGAGCTTTTCAGCTCTTCGGTTCGGTGCCATGGACATCGTAACCCTACGGTTTGGTGCCACGAACACGGTAAATCTTGAGAACCTGTGGCTTTTCTGCCAGCTCGCGGAATTGAACCGCACTCACAGGGGCTTGTCACATCGCAACGCTACGAACACGCTGGACAGGCGGGCAAGTTGAGCGCATTAAAGAACCATTGATAGTTGAAATTGATACTATAAATTATAGTATGCTGCTAAGTCGCTGTTCCGGAAAGTTTATTTGAAAAAATATAAATAATATTTCTTTTAAAAATGTTAACAATATTACAAATTATATCGGGAACCTTGCAAACGCTACGGAGTTCGTGCACTGTTGATAAGATCTTCCTGTGTAAAAATTAGATTGGAGCACATGGTAGACGCTATAGCGAAGTGGTTAAGACGTTTGCCTGGTGATCTGATGGTTGTAGGTTCGACTCCGGACCTAGTCACATATGCAATATTTTCTGGAGATCCCTAGGATTATTTCTGGAGCTACGGAGTTCGTGTTTTGTACAACACGCTCGGCAGGTAGATTGCCATTTCTGTCGAGAGGGACGAAGTCATATGGGGAAATCCGGTGTAATGAAGGCAATCTTTCGTTTCTATACCCATTTTGGGATCGGAGAGTGAGAGATTGGAGCACACATGGCATTCATCGAAGTGCAATAATGATGGTCCTATCAATCGATCAATCAATCAATCAATCAATCAATCAATGTTTAGCATTGTGTCTCTTTCCTCTTCTATCATTTATTCCTTCTTGCATAGATAAACCACTATTTTATCAAACACATAAAAAAATTAGATTACTCTATTTATAGTACCCACTGTCCCAACTTCCAATATTATGGATATGTATAACAGTAACATCTGTATGCCTGAAGCATGGTAAACTTAAATGAGCTCCAGGTTCTGGCAAGCTCAGATGTGCAAGAAATCTCTCGAAAATCGAGTGCTTCCGAACGTCCTTTTTCTCTCTAACAGCGGCCTCCGTATTCTAAACGCACTTGTGCCGGTCACACCATCTTGAAGTACGTAAGATCAGCTGAAGGAATTTCTTACAGCTTGGTAATTTTGTACTTTCAAAGAGACAGAGAGGGAGAAAATGCTGGCAGGTGCATTTAAAAAATCATCAACACTTTATTTCTGTTAACGCAGTACGGATACTAGATAATAGAAAGTTTACACCATTACATACCCCATCATGTCGTAGGTTGGTTACGTTTATAGATCTCGCAGTACTAGCTATAAGGGCCCTTCCTGGAACCCGCAGGGAAAACGAAAGAGTGGGAAGCCTAGAAATACACAGACGAGATTTGAAGGCAGAGATTAACGTTACCCGAAGAGCTGGAAGGAGTTTTAAGAGATTGCTGCCCGAGTGGTTACCGGGGCCCAAATTTGGGGTGTAAAGAATAGAACCACTGTTACCTGCCACGCATGTCGTAAGAGGCGACTAAGGACGTTTGGCTGAAATCGGATGCACACGTCCTAAACGTGTAGAAGTCTATGCGTTTATGGACCTACCAAACCAATGTGCAACGTATACACGTTCTTGGCAAAGATCAAACATATCACAAAGAGTGATTAAAATTGGTCGTAAAGAACGATCGCAAAGAAGAAGGAGAAGAGATTGCTAAAGTTGGAAAGATTTGGCTTGAGTTGATTGAGGATCTATGCAGGAATCGGAGTTATAAAGGTACAAGAGTGAAGGAAAGAGAGAATAATAGCTATGAATATGTTGGGGAAAAAAACATCTCGTAAAACTGCATTACTAATTATCAATATGTTAACGTTAGATGGGCTACGGAGTTTGTGTACTGCCGATGAGCTATTTTTGTGTAAGAAAGAGTTTAAAGTACATATGGTTATTCACCGAAGTGAATTTGTGATGGCAATTTCAATCAATTAATCAATCAATCAATCAATGGTAACAAGGACCACACATGAAATTCAGCAAATAATAGAAGCAAGTTATCTAAAAAAATTAAGACATTGGTGTGGATCATGGATTCTCTCATTGCTAAAAGAGAAAAAAGCAATGAATTCTATCATTAACACTAATCGTGTAATCATCATCATCATCAGGTGCCGTCTCCACATCGAAGGTTGGCTGCAATGAATCTCCAGCATCCTCTGTCTTTTTCCTTGGTGTTGCACACTGCCAGACTGTAACCTGTCCATTTCTTAAAGTTTCCCTCCCACTTATCTCTCAGTCTTCCTCTTGCTCTTCTCCCCTCAACTTTCCCTCTAGTAAATGTTTTATCATGGTGTCATGCCTTTTTATGTGCCCAAAATACTTTACTTGTCTGAATTTTATTTCTCTTAATAATTGTTTCTTCATGCCTAGTTTTCCTAAAACTTGTTTATTTGTCTGTTTTTCTGTCCATGAAACTCTGCTTATTCTTCTATATATCCACATCTCAAATGCATCAATTCTGTCGTGTAATCACAGAGATTAATAGTGAATTGCTATATCGTAATCTAGACTATATGTCACTATTCTTCTCCATGTCTGTTTTGCGCAAACGTATGTGTATCTGCAAGGACAAGTTGTTCCTTGTATTTTTCTGTCAACTTTTGATTTCTCGATCACTCTTTCTTGATCTGAATACATACTTTTGAGGTGGAAAACGACAAGATATAGAAAGTGAGTTGAACGCATTTAAAAATAGAGGTCTGCGACAAATAATGAACATAAAGTGGGACTAATTCAGGAGAAGGGGTGAAATTAGAGAAATGTCTAGTAAACCATTAATAACAACTGTTATAAGAAGGAAAATATGGAGGTATGTTGGGCCACGACCTACTCTATAAATATAGTAGGTCGTGGTTTGGCATACCTTGAGAAGAAATGATCAAAGAATACAAAGCTAGCAATGAAGTGGGAGGCAACGGGTTCAAGAATGAGAGGTCGCTCTAGGGAGACCCTGAAACGAACTTTGCTGAGAGAGGCAAACAATATCGGATACAATTCCATGGAAGAGATTGAGCGAGTTGCCCAGGACAGAGCGGTATGGAGAAATTACTAGCATGCAATGATTTATCTCGTAGCGTATAACGGTACAAGAGGAATGATTATTATTATTACACATAAACTGTGGGAACACATGTGTAGAACATTAGGGATATAGTATACATAGTCTATGAAAGATAATATGCATAATCATAGGGAGTGAGCACTCATAGACTGTGGAAAAACGTTCACAGAAAATTAGGGAGTGAGTACACAGAGATATAGAGAGGTAAACCAAATAGAATCATAGACAGAGAATTTTTGTTTTCAAGTGAACTTTCTCAAGTCTTTCTTTTTTCCTTTCTCCAATCCTGTTTTGCCTGACAGTGTCAGGATAAGAAGAGATTTCTAGAACGAGCTCTTGTGTGTACGCTTGTTTAATCTTGTTTTGTCTCACAGTGTCAGGATAAGAAGAGATTTCTAGAACATACTTGTGTGTACGCTTGTCTAATCTTGTTTTGCCTGACAGTGTCAGGATGAGAAGAGATTTCTAGAACGAACTCTTGCATGTACGCTTGTCTAATCTTGTTTTGCCTGACAGTGTCAAGATAAGAAGAGATTTCTAGAACGAACTCTTGTGCGCGCTTCATAAATAATGTATTTTCCCGCCTCTTTTATCTCTGAGGTCCACCTTTTGCGTGGCTGGCCTTTTGCTTTGTATCCATTGTATCGGAGCAGCATTGCTCTTTGAGGTTCACTGTCCGTTGGTAATCTACTTACGTTGCTGAACCATTTAATTTGTTGTTTCTTGAGGAAGTTCAGTACTGATGTTGTACACACTTTTTCCTGATGTCTTCATTTCTCAACCGGTCTCTTCTTGTTACACCCAGCATTCTACATAGACACTTCATCTCTTTCGTGGCTAGTTTTTCCTCAAGTAAAGTAAATAAAAGCCAAAATAGATCTTTGAATACTGAAATTATTCGAATAATACGGAAACTGGCACAGAGAAAATAAGATGCACAGTCTCGTCAAAAACAGAAGAGCTCTATGTAAGTACTTGCCATTAGTAAACAACTAATTTGACCTACAGTCACGTACGGAAACTAACTTACTTAAACTTTAAATGAAGGTATTTTATACTAACATGTTCATAATTTTACTTCAATTAACGACTAACGTCTGTTGGAGTCGAGAACTTTGCCAGGTGTTACTCTGGCGAGATACATGATGAAGTGTAAGGTAAATGTGTTAGTAGTTCTTTAATAACATCAAACAAATTATTATATAATATAAATAACATGTGCCAGAAGGTACACGGGACTTCTTATAGTGTTTTCTCTGTAGTAAAATTAGACCACATGTTAAGCAACTTCAAGCTTCAAATTATATACTAGGACTGTATTCTCAAATAAATCTTTCACACTTCCTTTATCGCCACTTCTTGAGCATTTGTGACAACAATTTTCATGTACAGCATCAATGAACACTTACTTAAATGGAATCTTAGAATGTTGTACGCACGTCAAGTGTTATAAACTTCACTGTTAGGTTATGTACGCACGTCTAGTATTATGCACCTCAGTGTTAGGTTATGTACGCACGTCTAGTGTTATAAACCTCAGTGTTAGGTTATGTACGCACGTCTAGTATTATAACCTCAGGTTAGGTTATGTACGCACGTCTAGTATTATGCACCTCAGTGTTAGGTTATGTACGCACGTCTAGTGTTATAAACCTCAGTGTTAGGTTATGTACGCACGTCTAGTATTATGCACCTCAGTGTTAGGTTTGTACGCGTCTGTATTATAAACCTCAGCGTTGGTTATGTTTAAGGGTTTTGCCGAAGGATTGACTTCATTGCACCGGGTTTTACCCCATATGGCTCGGTCCCTTTCTGAAGAGAATGGCACGCCACCTGCCGAGAGTATTACACACAGTACGAACTCTGTAGCTCAAGCAACAATCCTAGGGATCTCTGGAAAAAACTGCACCCATAAACAGAACGGCACGGTCCGGATTCGAACCCACGACCTTCAACTCACAAGGCAAATAGCTTAACCATTTAGCCACAGAACCCCTAACGCACGTCCAGTGTTATAAACGTCGAGTTAGGTTTGTACGCACGTAATGTTAAACGTCGGAGTTGTTTGTCGCACGTCCAGTGTTAGAAACGTCGAGTTGGGTTATGTCGCAACGTCCAGTGTTAGAAACGTCGGATTAGGTTATGTACGCACGTCAGTGTTGAAACGTCGGAGTTAGGTTATGTACGCACGTCCAGTGTTATAAACGTCGGAGTTAGGTTATGTACGCACGTCCAGTGTTATAAACGTCGGAGTTAGGTTATGTACGCACGTCCAGTGTTATAAACGTCGGAGTTAGGTTATGTACGCACGTCCAGTGTTAGAAACGTCGGAGTTAGGTTATGTACGCAAAGTTTAGTACTATTTTCTCTGTCCTACCACATTGTGTTAACTTTGTTCAGAGGGATTTTGTGCCATGGGATTCCTTTTCGCTATAACAGCTCTAAGGTCGACCACACCTCAACTGGATATCAGAAAAATGCTGAAATGTAGAAACAGCCAACATGATACTGACCACATCACCCATCATGTGCCTAGGTCAATAAAAATACGAAACTATCACCAAATTCCTCAATATACCTAATGGTATAAGAAAGGGTTTTTATCCTTTTTGTGTTGTTATTTTATGGAATCATTTTTGTGATATTTGAATACTGTTATTTTATAGTTGTCTCCTCTCTATCTTCCTGACGGTCAGTACTAAAGAGAGAAACCTATAGATGTGATGCAACACATGACCAGACACAGCCATGTGCTACTACAGGTAGATAATCTGCTGTCGGTTAAATGACTTTGAAGTCTAATCAAAGAAAAAGATTAGTCGTCTGATTACACAAGAATGAGTAGCAAGAAACAAAGCTTTCGATGTTTAGTGTTTCACATCCACATGGTGATTGAGTCACTCTTTGATCAAATATCAATTTTCAACCGAGAGAGAGATTGAGTCTTAGTTGGGTCTAACCATTTCAAAGAAACGTCAGTTACCTGGATTGAATAATTAGGGTTCAATGACTATATCAGACATATACACACCTACTGTAAAGGGTTCAATGACTATATCAGACATATACACACCTACTGTAATAGAATCAGTTCGAATCACTAAAAGAACTCAAATCATCTCGAACATTACCAAACATTTCTTTGGTATTACTCTTTAAAAAAAAAGTAATATAAGTTTACAAAATACAAAAGCAAGATACAGCAACGTCTTGACTAAAAGGCCTTCATCAAGCAAAGAATACAAAAGAAGACAAGAAATCAAGATTTCCTATACACCAGACATCAAATATAGTCGACGAAAAAAATGCATTTTGGTCAAGACGTTGCTGTGTCTTGATTTTGTATTTTGTAAAAGTATATTACTTTGTTTTGAAGTGTTTTACCGTTGCTACATAGTTTTACTGCAGTATTACCGTATATCAATAATGTGCACGTAGTATACGAGCGAATTCATTACATCTTGTAAGAATCACTTTCAACTAAAGTCATATTAATTTTAACCCTCGTCTTCTTCTTTTACCTGTTCGATTTCTCTCTCTCTCATCATCATCATCATCATCATCATAGACCATGACGATCGGCGTTAACGGTCATTGATCTTTAACAAACGTCTGTCCTTAGTGCTGACTATGTACGGATGTTGACGATCTTCTGTTCCATGAAGGCAAACTGGCATGAAGTCCATAATTTTCTCTATTTGTCATCTTCTGTTTCGTCTCCCAGTGATTTTACTAGTTGCCACAATGTGTAATACGCCACCTTCTTTCATACCATATCTAAAAAATGATAATTGTCTTTTTCTGAGTTTGACTTACACAGAAAATAGCAACATGCGAAATGAGATGTCTCCGCAAAGTTACCAACAACACAAGAATCGACAGAGTAATGAATACCAGCATCAGAGAAAAGGTTAGAACAAGACCGTGCTTGAATTAAATAGCGTAACAGAGAATGAAGTCGTTTGGCCACTTAGCAAGAATGCGAACAGACCAAACTGCCTATGAAGATTTCCACAACAGAATATCAGGAAGGAAGGCGAGAGGAAGACCGAGGAATAGGTGGATAGATAACGTAGTTGAATTCTGCCAGTTAAATAAGAAACCCATCACACAAGTCACCAGAGAAGCACAAGGCAAATACATAAAACCACGACACTGGGTTAACAACCCGGTAACAGAGTGCCGACAAAAGAAGTCTTTTTCTGAAATTGATAACGAATTTTCTGTATGTCTTTACCTCTTTCAGCACATGAACATAAGCCATTTTATCAGACCATGGGATCCTTTGCATTCTTATGTACAGTCACGGCTCTGTAGCATCCATAGATGTTTAATCTCTTTAGTATAATCGTTTATAAAACAACTCTTGCTTGATGTTAGGATTAGGGTTAGGTACTACATTACTGCTAAATTTAGGTACTACATTTAGGTACTGCTAAATTCATCAACATCATAAAATCCTTCTACAGTGAATCGCGCTGCAGTGTAAGAACAGATTTCGGTAACTCTGACTGGTTCCCAGTGGAAACAGGAGTGAAACAAGGCTGCGTCTTATCGCCAATGCTCGTTGGAATAGCAATTGACTGGGTCATGCGAAAATGCACCAATAACGCAAATATGGGCATCAAGTGGGTTGATAAAATTTTAGAAGACCTTGATTTTGCCGACGATATAGCCCTTTTGAGTTCATCACATCAAGATATTCAAATGAAAACAAACCTTCTCCAAAATATCTCAGGACAAATTGGTCTCCAAATAAACACCACAAAAACAAAAATTGTTGACCTTACCAGCAGTCCAGAAAATATTCAACTAAAAACTACACTCTTGAAAAAGTCAAAAGTTTTACATACCTAGGGAGTATGATGACATCTACGGGGATACAGCGCCAGAAATTCCACACAGAATCGCATTGGCATCAAGTGCTTTTAACAAATTGTCAAATATATGGAAGTCCAATTCACTCAGCAAGCACTTAAAATTAAAGATCTTTAACTCTTGTGTGATTCCAGTAATAACTTATGGATGCGAGAGTTGGAAAGCAACAAAAGTTCTAGAAAGAAAATTAGATAACTTTGAGAATAAATGTCTTAGAAGAATATTGAACCTCAAATGGTCAGATTTCAGACCCAATACACAAATAAGACAAGAGACCAAGCAAGAAAATGTATCAAATTTTATAAGAAAGCGCCGCTGGAACTACATCGGCCACACACTTAGAATGGATGAGAGAAGACTCCTTACCAATCCCTCATATGGACACCAGAGGGAAAAAGAAAACGAGGAAGACCAAGAGAGACTGCGTAGAACCATCACGAGAGAAGGCTCAACGATGGGCCTAGTAAACATTAAAGACCTAAAACAGATAGCAACGAACCGCGAGACATGGAGAACTATGACCTCTGCCCTATGCGCCGCCCACAGGCCCAAGAGGAAAGACTAACTAACTACATTACTGTCATACGTAATATGAAATTGTTTTATCAACATTTATTTGTTCCATACACATTTCTGATACAGTTCTGTTGATAACACATGCCTCCATATTCTTTTTTTTTGCTGATTTGTCATAGGTAATGTGTAAGTTGGCCAGATTAGCGTAATGCGTAAGCGTTCGTCTAACGACTTGGAACCAAGAAGGTTGGTGGTTCAATCTCACACTCGTCGTTTCTCATGTGAGAAAAGGAATTGGCACTCTCACCTCCTGCACATTCATCACCATCAAGGTGCGTATCCTTTATAGGACGTTGCTCTCTTTGCAGCGCATCTGAAATTCACTCTGTCTCTAACCAGTTCACCCACTTCGTCGATGGTCATAGTCATGGTTTCTTTAATATATTGTAGCCATCTTCTTCTTGGTCTGCCTCTGCATCAAGTTCTTGGCAACATACAATCAGTAGTTTGCCATTGCTTTCTGATTGGTTCTGGCCATTTAATCATAATAATCTCTGGTATGCCCTGAGCCCGATACCAGGCTGACCAGCTCCCGCCTTCGAAGCCGTTGTTGACATTGTCAAACTTCCGCCTTTTCTGCCGACAGCCGTGTGTACTGTAGAAGGAGACTTCCTTTGAATTTTGTTCTACGTGGTTTCGTCGGCTAGTCGAAGCCGTTGCCCGAAGGGGGGGGGTGGGGGTGACGCTGCTGTACACAAGCAGACTCCGGGGCCATATGCGAGCTGGGTAGAAGTGTGGGAACCAAATAGGCTCCAGGCCGCCCAAAAATTGACGCGACTGACTCTCACCGTGAGGTACTACCCTTACCATCTCCTGCCCTACCCTGCACATTAGGAGCTAGAAATGTGAAGTGACTTCATACCCTAAGTTCTAAAAGGCTAGGGAAATTCTATTTTTCTTATAATGTACAAATAACGGTTTCGCTATATTCTGGTCTGTCTTATACCTGGTGAGATTTATGCTTGAAAGTTTTAGATACGTCTTTGTTTCCTGTAACTTTCATGGCTTAATGAATTTTCCAGAACAAATTCAGTAACATCTCATCTGTCACCTTTTTCACAGACCTCCTACCACTAACCAGCCTTAGCTTCATTAGCGATTGCTTTTAACTAGTTCGTTTTTATACTTGTTCTATTTCAACAAGATGGGGGTCAGGTAGTGCATTTACATCTTCTATGTTATCTGCTATTTTACAACAGCTTGTCGGTTATCTACCAAGGCGATCTAAACCTCTTCACTTCATCACGAAAAGTGTACACAACTGTTTCAACTACAGTTATGAAGCTTTCAATGAGTGTTTCTAATTTTACTCACACATCCTTGCATGTGCTGCCATATTTGAAGAAATGTACCTTCAATTTGGGGTTTTGAGACGTATTTTTCTTTAACAGAAATAAGCAAAAGTGGACACAATGTTGCTGTTTATGCATCGTATGATTGATTCATCAAGACATAAAATATTATTCTAATCAAAGTATCGTTGGACTGATTCATCAAGACATGCAATATTATTCTAGTGAAAGTATCATAGAATTGAAACTATTAAACAAGGCAGCAATGTTATTCTTATCAAAGCATAGTAGAAAACCTTAATTCAACTAACTTTAGCAACATGTTTATAATTAAGTTCGATGTTAAGATGTATAGAAATTACAATACTCTTGTTTTATCATTTTACATTGTCAGCATTACAGAAGATATCCTCACGTTAGCTTTCAAGCACGTAGCACGTCGGCAAGAATGACAGATGAATGGAACAGAAACATACAGGACTTATATATATATATATATATATATATATATGTGTGTGTGTGTGTGTCTAAATATATATATATGGATATTACAAATGAAACTATGAAACTTAATAGCGAAGGAAATTATTGAGAGAGAAAAAATATTATTGAAAGTCACTACCAATCTCATTCAAAATATAAAAAAAATCATATATTAATAGCAGACTCAAAAGTTAGACATTAGGTAATGCAAATCAGATTAGATCACGACAGACGTAGCCTTCATATCAGAGACTGACTACAACGGGTCGCAAATGTTCTAAAACAGTTACCATGAGGGTATTCTTCAGGAGTATACTTTATTTCAAAATCATCTTCACTGAAAACTAAAACAAAATCATCTTCACTGAAAACTAAAACAAAATCATCATGAAAACTAACAAATCATCTTACTGAAAACTAAAATTATCTCTAAAACTAACAAATCATTTCACTGAAAACTAAAACAAAATCATCTTCACTGAAAACTAACAAAATCATCTTCACTGAAACTAAACAAAATCATCTTCACTGAAAACTAAAACAAAATCATCTTCACTGAAAACTAAACAAATTATTACGAACTAAACAAAATCATCTTCACTGAAAACAACAAAATATCTTCAGAAAACTAAAAAATTATCGTTTTTTTCATCCCGTAACTCTCCTCAATTTGATCCCTCTCGCGATCCCTGCCTAGACTGATGAACCAACTTTTATCATGAATTTTACCGTGTTTTTAAGGGACTCGTTCCTCCGTACACTTCTCCGAAGCTCTGTGTTTTGAGGCCAGGTTTCTTTTCTTATGCCTGCTATCAGTTGACAATCTTGGAGAACATTTTGATCCAATCTGCCGCCCGTGTGTTGCCGGGGCCTGTAAAGGAAGCACAGAATAGTACCACTGAGACATGCAAGGCTTGTTGTAAGAGGTGACTGATGTAGGGGCATAGGGAAGCTATTCTAGTAAATGGGGGTCTCTGTGGGTAAGGGGTTAAGCCCTTTGCCTTGTGAGTCTAAGGTCGTGGGTTCGAGTCCGGACCGCGCCTTTCTGTTCACGAGTGCAGTTTTTTCCATAGACCCCTAGGATTGCTGCTGGAGCTACGGAGTTCGTGCTTTGTGCAATACTCTCGGCAGATGGCGTGTCATTTCTGCGGAGAGGGACCGAGACGTATGGGGTAAAACCCGGTGCAATGAAGTCAATCCTTCGGCTTTAAGCCCTTTTTATTACTCTAGTAAATAAAAAGCGTTTGCAGAAATCGGATGGGCCTACTTGTAGACGCATAAGTAGCACACCCTACAATCGCTCTTTGGCTCAGATCACATATAAATCACAAAGAGTGGCTTAACATGCGGTCGGTATGGAACGTTCGAAGAATAAAATCCATTCTGCAATATTTCAAGTTTGTAAAAGTTGGGTATTCTTCATCGTGTTATTTAACATCATTATGACGTAGATATCTCTTAATTCTTCAGGACATGTATAATACCGCTTTATGAATAGCATACACTTTCCCCAACAATAGCTCTCTCTCTATATATATTCTGAATTCTTCATCTCTATTATAGCAATGTCGACTATATATAACTTCTAATTACACTCCCTTATAATTATGTGCTATATCTCTTTGACGTTAAAAAATTAACAACGAACGTGAAAGAAATCGTCTGGCGCCATCTCAACCGACTTGCAATCTGTTACCTATGTCCTCAAGTATGTATCTTAAAGCAAGAAAACAAATACAAATCAGAAACTCAACATATTCGCCTTAAGGAAGGATTATAAACTTGTATATTTTCTTGTGATTATTACTTTCATCTTGATTTTATGATTAAGACTTGTAAACTACGTGCAGCATTGCTAATGTGTTTTTTTATGAATAACTTTTGATCAATTGAGATTAAGGTACGGTCCATCTTAACTTGTCTTTCATGTATTCTTTTCAAGTTTTGTATTTGTTAAGAATTGTAGACAAAAAATAAAATAATAATAAGGGAAATAAATAGTGTGTCACGGCGACCCAATAGGTGCTGGTTCCTTTGTAGCTAGTTACAAGTGCCAGTTCTATGAAGATCATTTAAGGCTGGACAGTTTTGATATATGTATTTGGATGAATGAATTTCAGCCCGTAATGTCGATTAGTAAGCATTTGTAGCTTAGCGGTAGTGAACACGATCACAGCACAAGAGTATCTGGTTAAAACAACGGGACGGGCAGTTTAGAATCAAATTTGTTTCAGTGGATTTCTACGAACGGTAAAAATAGACATCGCCGTTCAAAAAGCAATGGCAAACTACTGAACGTTTAAGTGGTGTCTAGAGATCAACGATTCGTTTTCTGTGGTTGATAGCGACTTTCTCTGAATGATATGCCAGGATTTTCAGAAGTGGCGATACACTTCTATAGGACATTCAATAATCAGTTCAGCAGTGCAGCCAGTTATCACACGGTTATGCTTCCAATCAGTTCAGCAGTGCAGCCAGTTATCACACGAGTTATATGCTGCCAATCAGTTCAGCAGTGCAGCCAGTTATCACACGAAGTTATATGCTTGCCAATCAGTTCAGCAGTGCAGCCAGTTATCACACGAAGTTATATGCTTGCCAATCAGTTCAGCAGTGCAGCCAGTTATCACACGGTTATATGCTTGCCAATCAGTTCAGCAGTGCAGCCAGTTATCACACGAAGTTATATGCTTGCCAATCAGTTCAGCAGTGCAGCCAGTTATCACACGAAGTTATATGCTTGCCAATCAGTTCAGCAGTGCAGCCAGTTATCACACGAAGTTATATGCTTGGTTGGTTCCTACTTTGTTTGTTCCTTCCACCGCTAGGAATTCAGACATAGTCATGGCCCCTAATATGACACATCTGACTGATTTTTGCGTGAAAGCTTGCTTTATTTATCACCAGTGTCCAACGCCATTCAAACGAGACTTACTCGGACTTCCGATGTATTGGTTTCTATAAAACTGCCGTATTTTGTCAGGTTTGTAGTTGTCTTTAATGTATTCATTATGTAAATCTACTATCTTATATCATTAAGTATTGCTGGAAGATATGGGTTTGGAAGATGGTTTTCTGACATCACAATAGAGTGGTCACCGATAGCTTCTTCTCATCACAATAGAGTGGTCACCGATAGCTTCTTCTTCTTCTTCTTCGAACGCTCCATATTAAACACTTGTTAATCACTCTTTATGATTTGTATGTGATCCTAGCCTAAGAGTGATTGTACGTTGTGCGAGTTATGTGCATGCAAGTAGGCAAGTACATCAGATTTCTGCAAACGCTTTTTATTTACTAGGGTAGCTTTCCTAGGCCCCTACCTCAGTGGTCTTATACGACATACCGTGTAGGTCGCAGTGTTACTATTCTTTGCCCCCTGCCTTGAAATACACGGGCGAGACAATACGCGAGTTATAGTAAATTACTTTTGTGAATGTGTATGTTAATCTGGCTATCACTCTTAATATATCACATTATATTTTAGTAATATATCACATTATCTTTTATTAATATAGCACATTATATTTTATTAATACAGTGTATATCACATTATCTTTTATTAATATAGCACATTATATTTAAAAGGGGGTTTACAGGCCGAAGAATTGACTTCATTGCACCGGGTTTTACCCATATGATTCAGTCTCTCTCCGCCGAAATGGCACGCCACCTGCCTAAAGTATTGCACAAAGCACGGACCCGCAAGGCAAAAGGAGTAACCACTTAGCCACAGAGACCCCATTATATTATATTAATATAGCACATTACGTTATATTAATATAGCACATTATATTATATTAATATAGCACATTACGTTATATTAATATAGTCCATTATATTATATTAATATAGCACATTACGTTATATTAATATATCACATTATATTATAGTAATATAGCACATTACGTTATATTAATATAGCACATTATATATTATTATATTAATATAGCACATTATATTATATTAATATAGCACATATATATTATTATATTAATATACACTTATTATATTAATATAGCACATTATATTATATTAATATAGCACATTATATATATTAATAAGCACATTATATTATATTATAGCACATTTATATATTATTATATTAATATAGCACATTATATATTATTATATTAATAAAGCACATTATATTATATTAATATAGCACATTATATTAATACTATAATATTATATTAATGTTGATACACGTTGCTAGTGACCAAATGCTGTGGAAATTACAAGGTTCGAGGTCAGCTTATGTCAAACAATTTCGATGTGCACACGGTTTGCGTTTGAGCTACAGGAAACTCATATCTTTTACTTAGGAATCTAAATTACAAGTACCTTTGAAGCAGGAATAAGGCTCGGCTGAATGGCGAGGGACAATTGTGATAAGCAAAGCAAAACTTCAGGCAAAAATAAGTCAGAGGCGCCATATTAGGCGCCAGAACTACGCCTGAATTCATAGTGTAGGAACAACAAAAACCACATATAAAAACCTTGACAATAATGAACAAAGAGTTGTACGAAACGAAGAGAGAATACAGAGACAAATAAACATGGTAAATAAGTAGATATTAAACAAGTGTTTGAAGATCCTATGAAAGCAATAGCTAAACGCTGAATATAACCACTATCTTTATTTCTCTCGGTGCCCCGCACATATTAAACCAATAATTAAAGTATTGGATGAAAGGATTATCTGTCCTATTTCAAACTACATGCATTTCATAACAGTCAATTACTATCATTAAAGATGATTAGTAGAAGAGCAGAGATTAAGATCAGGATGGAGGATGTCATGAAGCACATTATAATAAAGCGAGAATGTCTGGATCCTGTTTTTTTTGGGGTGGGAAAAGAGTAGAATATGACGATGTTAAGTCGCTTGTCAGATTAAACTCTGTCTGTTAGGGAATGCTAACCCGAAACAAATGCTTGCAGAAAACGGATGCACGTGTCTGTTAGGGAATGCTAACCCGAAACAAATGCTTGCAGAAAACGGATGCATCTGTCCGTTAGGAATGCTAACCCGAAACAAATGCTTGCAGAAAACGGATGCACGTGTCTGTTAGGGAATGCTAACCCGAAACAAATGCTTGCAGAAAACGGATGCATGTGTCCGCTAGGGAATGCTAACCCGAAACAAATGCTTGCAGAAAACGGATGCATGTGTCCGCTAGGGAATGCTAACCCGAAACAAATGCTTGCAGAAAACGGATGCATGTGTCTGTTAGGGAATGCTAACCCGAAACAAATGTTTGCAGAAAACGGATGCATGTGTCCGCTAGGGAATGCTAACCCGAAACAAATGTTTGCAGAAAACGGATGCATGTGTCCGCTAGGGAATGCTAACCCGAAACAAATGCTTGCAGAAAACGGATGCACAGGTCCGCTAGATCGTAACAGCGTGCAAATGACACGTCCTGAGGAATGGGATAACGGATTCTAGTAATACTCGGAGATGTAGCCACGCAGCTAAGAATGTCCAGACCTACACATCGAGGGTGGCCAAAACTGCTAATGCGAAGAAGAAGGTCGCTACAAACAAAGGGAAGCAGAAATCATAGGAATTATATCCTACAGAACTGCCCCCAGTATGCAAACTTGAGAAGAAAGAGGTGGCTCACTTACACTAGCGTCCAAGACAAACTGTATGGCATGGCTGATAATCTGAGGCAGACGGCTGCCTCTATTAGAGAATCCGAAATCCCAATCTAGGGAGAACGCAGAAGAAGAAGAAGATTAAATTCAGACCACAAGAAACATTCTGTCGTTGATCATCCACATAAAATCGACTATGTACATTCTCATTTGAACGCTCCATATGGACCACTTGTTAACCACTTTGTGATTTGCATGTGATCTGAGCCAAACAGCGATTGTACGTTGCGTCAGTTATGCGCTTACAAGTAGCCAGCCAATCCGGTTTCTGTGGCGCTTTTTATTTACTAGAGTAGCTTCCCTAGGCCACTACCTGCGTTGTCTCTTACGACACGACATGTATTATAGGTCGCAGTGTTACTATTCTTTTCTCCCCTTGCGAGTCCGGTAACACGGGCAGCTATGATGTATAAAAAGAGTGTTTTGACTTAGAACAAGGTTGCTCTTGACACGTTTAGCTCGCGACCTCTGTTTTGTAAAAGTACATTGAATAGAAATCATTCGTGCTTGAATTATAAGAGATTAGGGACATTGACTTTTAATTACAGGTGCACGACTCACCTGTGAAGAAATGACGCAGATAAGTAATTTGCATAATAGTGTGTGATAGAGAAAGAAAATCAAATGAGAAATTTGTTCAGAAAAAAAAACCACAAGTACAACATCTCTAAATGTAAGCATTGAAAATCATTGAATTAGAATAAGTTTAATAATATATTGTCCTCACGATATAAATACTTGCGTGTACATATAAATTATTCTTGGTTTATTTCAATGTTTACAGTAATACTGCTGTCGCTATTTATGTTTTCAAACGAAAGAAGTCACGCAGTTCGTGAGAATGCCACGTGATGTTCCAATCATGCGTAATCCGTGACAGACAATATCACTAACTTACCAACATTACAGTCACATGACAGACATGGTAACATAAATAAGTCACACGTTTTCTAGTGAATCTTTTCAACAAAATTGAAACATGATACACCTTAGTGTTCTGTCAATCAAAGATTCCAGGATTGCCAGCAGTTCTGATAAGATCAAAGAAATACTACACTTAAGATTCTAAGAACTAATTGCTCGTCATTATATAATGTTTCAATTGGGTGGAACCAATGTTCTGCAAACGTTCTGTCCCTCATGTTTCACAATGTTTTCTTATGTTGTACATAGTCGGAAGTCTGGATGTAGTCTGTAAAATATGGACGGCCAGTCGTATCGTATTATGTGAATTTCTCCGTCCGAGTGGTTACAGGGGCCCAAATTTGGGGTGTAAAAAATAGAACCATTGCTACCTGCCACGCATGTCGTAAGAGGCGACTAAAGAGGTTTTGCGGATATTGGATGCATGTGTCCTAAATATGTAGATGTCTATGCGTTTAGGGCCTACCAAACCAATGTGCAACGTATACACGTTCTTGGCAAAGATCAAACATATCACAAAGAGTGATTAAAATTGGTCGTAAAGACCGAACGCAAAGAAGAAGAAGATGTGAATTTCTCAAGTCTGTCTCATATTAAAGATGTGATACCTGGTGGTTTGTGTCGTGTTTAAACACACGTTTGCCCCTCAAGAAAAGTTAAGTTAATTGCATATCTTTTACATGACTTTGTGAATCAACCCCAGCTTTTAACGCTGTTTGTGATTTTTCTAGGCATTATTACGTTCAGTAGTTTGCCATTGCTTTCTGAATGGGTGGTGCCATCGTCCTTTTGTACAAATCCACGCGAAGCAGCGTGTTTCGAACTCAGAACGTCGGGGTTAATAGACCGAGTCACTATCCCCTAGGCCATAGACGCCACCTCAAGAAAAGTTGCGTAAGTTAAAGAAGAAATTCAACACTTCTCCTCTTTTTCTTCTTTTGTCGTCACACTGTTACCGGATTGTTGTCCACTTTTTGTCTTGCACTGCTCTAGTGGCTTAGGTGATAGCTATTTTTACTTTTTGACAGAAATTCCCTATGTCATCTAACAATATTTTCGTGGTTTCCTCTCGCCATTTTTTCTGATATTCTGTTATAGAAGACTGTATTGTAAACAGTGGAATTCCCTCCTGCCCAGCGTGTTCGTAGCGCGATGGACGACGAGTGACAAGCCCCCTGTGAGTGCTGTTCAATTCGTGGTTTAGCAGAAGTCATAGGCTCTCAGATTACGGTGTTCGTGGCACCGAACCGAAGGTTACGATGTCCATGGCACTGAGCCGAAGAGCTGAAAACTCAAGTGTTTCTGGAGCGAAAAAAAAAATACAGTGGAATTTGGTTGCATTATTATTAAGTGACTGACCACTTCATTCTTTGTCTCTCAGTGTAATTCAAGCAAGATTCTGTTCCAACTGAACATGGAACGATTAGTACAATAATAGAAAATGTTGAAATCAGTCTCACAGCAAACTAAATCGAGCACTTAACACAATATATACTTTATATTAATAAGACACCAGATTATTATGAAGTGTGAACACGATTATGGAATACAACCAACAACAAATAACAGCAAACAATAAACAAAAGACTAGAGCCAAGGGAAGACCAAGAAAAGATGGATAGACAATATCAGGAACACACTAAATAGACACGGATATAACACAACAAGGGCGACTCATCTGACCCTGAAACACAAATTAAAGCTCCCACCCTCTTAACGGTAAGAGTGGACAACCAATTCCATCATTCACCTGGGAAAAGATAATAGACAATAGGTAATCAAACAACCAATTCCATCATTCACCTGGGAAAAGACAATAGACAATAGGTAATCAAACAACCAATTCCATCATTCACCTGGGAAAAGACAATAGACAATAGGTAATCAAACAACCAATTCCATCATTCACCTGGGAAAAGACAATAGACAATAGGTAATCAAACAACCTCACCTAACATCCAAGTAAACAATGAAGAACTCCAATGTGTAGAGAGCTACGAATATCTGGGCTCAATAATTAACAATTACGGTGACTGCTCCAAAGAGATCTCAAGAAGATTGGCATAGCAATCAAGAAGTTAAACACAATGAAGAACATGTGGCAAAGCACCAGCAAAATATTAAAATTAAAAATATTGAGAGCATACATTTTCCCAGTGGCTACTTATGGTTGTGAATCATGGACTATTACACAAAAATTAAGAACGAAAATCCAGTCCTTCGAAACTAAATGCTACAGAAAGATCCTACGAATACCATGGACAGAAAAAGAAAGAACACCGATGTCCTGAAAGAACTAAATGTTAAAGAGAATTGGCTGATAAACAACATACTATACAGAAAAATTACATACTTTGGTCACATCAAGCGTCACGATGGCCTGGAAAGAACAATACTAGAGGGCAGTGTCCCAGGACGCAGAGGCAGACCAAGAAGAAGATGGCTACAAGATATTAAAGAAACCATGAATATGACCATCAACGAAGTGGGTGAACTAGCAAGAGACAGAGTGAATTTCAGATGTGCTACAAAGAGAGCAACGTCCTATAAAGGATATGCACCTTGATGATGAATCAAACAACCAATTCCATCACTCACCTGGGGAAAGACAATAGAACACAATTATTGAGATGTGAACAATGAAGAAAGTGCTGAAAAACAGAATCAATGTTTTCAAGATGGAAATATAGAGAAGAGTTGGAAGAATATCATGAAATGGAAGAGAAGCTAATAACGAAATTCGGAAACAAATATGAATAGAAAGTGAATTACTTTAAGAAATAAAATTTAGTCAAATATAGTATTTGGGTCACATTAGGAAGATATGACACATTTCTGAAGATCATATTGAGTGTAAGAAAGCAAGGGAACACAAGTATAGTTTGAAGGAACATCATTGGTGGAAGGACAAGTTCTGTCAGAGTGTACTATCAGGTCAAAAGCAAGGAACACAGAGATATAGTTTGAATGGAACATCATTAGGCGGAAGGATAACATTCTGTCAGAGTGTACTATCAGGTCAAGAAAGCAATGGGAACACAGAGATATAGTTTGAAGGGAACATCATTAGGCGGAAGGACAACATTCTGTCAGAGTGTACTATCAGGTCAAGAAAGAGAATCTACTCAAAATCAATTTCAGTCAATTTTAGGGGCGTCCACAAAAATGTTTCCAAATTAAGGGGCAAAATGGAACACAATAATTAGTTGTTGAGTTTGTTACGCGGCAATGGATAAGACCAGTTTCGCATAAAACTGTTTTATCAAAAATCTATTTTCCAGTGGTTGGCACTTATACCCCCTGGTCAACATATGAACGCCCCTGGTCAACATATGAACGCCCATGGTCGAGGTGGAGGCGGCACATACTGACGATGCACAAATTAGCCTGTAATTGTAAAATCAACTTTTGAAAATAGTATATGCTTAAACAACAACGTAAACGATGTGAAAGTTCCCACATGTCCATTATGTTTTGTCACGCCTACCAATCTATCCTGGTGTGTTTTCTTGATTAATCCTACTGGAGCCCCTAGTCATGCAATGACACTAACGAAGTGTTATTTTTCGTTCACGCTTAGATAAATCTTGTCACATTTCTACCATTGGCAATTCCATTAACTTTTCTCTCTTAAGACTAATTTGTACAAGATTTGCTTTTCTCAAAAGTCAATGAAGCTGAGCTTTCCTCTTAGTGATTACCAAGATGTCAGAACTAATTTGATGAATGTCAGACTATGCTTGATACAGAACGTTCTGATGATCCTCAATTTCTATGAGGACTTTCAACTTCCATGTAATCTTACAGAAATTAAGGTCACAGGCCACCGATCATAATAAGCATGTTTGACGGGCAGAGATCATAATAAAGCACAGGTTGTTTGAAGGAAATAAACGAACTTTCCAGAAATGTCTAATCCTGGCATTGAGTAAATAAATGAGAGATGCCTGTAGCAACGATTCCGTTATAGCTCAATTCCTACTTGTAAAATTGTATATACATAAGTTATACACACGTGTCTGTCTGTCTGTCGGTCTATTTATGTATATGTCTGTCTATGTGTCTGTTCAGCTATTCATCTGTACATCTTTCCTTACATCTGTTGGTCTGTATATCTATATCTATCTCGATGTCTGTCTATAATCCACCCACCCACTCATCCATCAACGCATCAATAAAATAGAATATAGTCGAGTCTAGTCAAGTCTAATATTTCTTCGTACTTGCTATGGTCGGTTGATCTGAGGCCAAATAATCCTCAATCGTGAAACCCCAAGTATTTCGGAAACAGAGGATTTATCTAAATGTGTAACGTTCTATTAATTAAATATAATATAATATAATATAATATAATATAATATAATATAATATAATATAATATAATATAATATAATATAATATAATATAATATAATATAATATAATATAATATAATATAATATAATTAAATATTCTTTAATGAGTTTGTATGCAAGTGCCGCCGTGTGGTACCGGGGCCCGCAAGGGAAGCAAAGAATAGTACCACTGCGACTTGCAAGACGTGTCGTAAGAAGCGTTGCTGTAGGACCTAGGAAGCTACCCTCTCTCTGTGGATTTTAAACCTGGATTGGGGCATAGGCCCTCAACCAACTCATGCCAAGTCTTCCCATCTCTAGCTATCTCCTGCAGCTCCTCCAGCTCTTTTTATATTGTTGATCTCTGCCTCTAAATCCCGTCTCCATGTAATTGTCGACCTCCCCTTCTTTCGCTGTCCCTGTTGGTTCCAGAAAATGATCCTTCTTGTTATATTTCCCTCATGTAAAATATATTATAAAAAGCTTCACATAAAATATATGTACTGGCCTACTTGTAGGCGCATAACTGGTACAACGTACAATCGCTCTTATGCTCAGATCGCATACAAATCACACAGTGTGGTTAACAAGTGGAGAGTTTGAAGAAGAAGAAGAAGAATGCCAAGTGCTACAGAAGAATACTCAGAATATTATAGACATAAACAAAGGAATAAATATGTAAGTTTTGCAACATCTTAACATTAACGGGAAGTGAGTGATAAAAAAGATAAACATGAGAAAAACGAAATAAAACGACATGATTCTCAGGAGGAGCGGATCATTCTATAGGGCATTATACAGGACAGACGAGATAGAGAGATAGATGATAGATGTAGATAGATAGATAGAGAGAGAGAGAGAGAGAGAGAGAGAGAGAGGCGACCATTGCGAATTTCGATGCAAGATGTCATAGACCAGTTGTAGAAATCGGGCACTTCATGTAAGACATGTGAGGCATTCAAAGCTGCTGTTATTGAAGCCATGTTTCGACGACAGGGATAAGCTAGATGATGTTGATGAATATTATAACAATTTTCGTCAATCTTTGAAGCGAATAAAAATAATAAATGATAACACAATTAAAACAAGACACACACTTGACAATGTTGGTTCTAAGCATAACTTTGCCACTCTTCACAAACATAATAATATATACAATTTTGAGCCCTAATGGCTACCGGGCCCAAATTTGGGGTGTAAAGAATAGAACCACTATTACCTGCCACGCATGTCGTAAGAGGCGACTAAGGAGGTTTGGCTGAAATCGGATGCACATGTCCTAAACGTGTAGACATATATGCGTTTAGGGGCATAGCAAACCAATGTGCAACGTATACACGTTCTTGGCAAAGATCAAACATATCACAAAGAGGGATTAAAATTGGTCGTAAAGAACGAACGCAAAGAAGAAGTCAATTTTGAGCATTGGTTTGTAATATATCTCTCTCACATGTCCTTGCAGCCGTTGTTCTTATATTATCAATAACATAATAAAAGGAGCCTTTGTGGTCTAGAGGTTAGGGTCCGTTTCTCGTGTCAAAGGTACCAGGTTCGCTCCTCGTGGAGCCATCTGGATATTTTTCCAGAGATCCCTGATCTTAGTGTAGGTGAGATCGAGTTCCAAGTCATATCGGAGACGGATGATAAAACGTAGTTCCCGTGTTTAATTTGAGCAGTAAAAAGAACTCTTGGCAGTTCAAAATCGAGAAGAGCAGACTGGAAAGCCATTGCAGGGCAAAATTCATTACCAATATTTAAAATAAAATTCCTAAAAAATATCTTCAAAATTACATTGGGGGCCTTGCCGGTGCTACTAAGTTCATGCACTGCCGCTGAGATGTCCCTGTGTAAGAAAGAGATCGGAGCACATATGGTTACTCACCGAAGTGCAATGATGATGGTCCTATAAACCAATCAATCTCTATGGTATCCCTCTTCTCCTCTTTGCAAGGATGTCTCCTTTTATAATATTCTTCTCCAGTCCGTCATGTCTTTTTTCTGTGTCCAAAATACTTCAATTTTCTCATTCTTAATTGTAACATCAGCCAGTTTTCTTCAAATGTGAGCTCCTTCTAGATACATCTATTTGTTCTCTTCTCTGTCCACGGTATATAGGTGACTCTTCTGTAATATATTAAAAAGCACATATACGATTTTCCCTTCTATTTTAAATATCCATGTTTTGCATGCATTCGTTGTCACTGGGAATATGCATGCTCTTAGTATTCTAATCTTTATTTTCCTATCAGTTACATTCCATACTGTTTCTAGTTGTTTCAGTTTTTATAAAGCTTTAGTTTTTCTTCTTGTAATTTTCGTCCTCTCATTACAATAGTTAGCAGTTAACCGAGATATTCTAAACTGTTCACATTTTCTATTTTCTCTTCCTGACTAAAAAAATATCCTTTGTCATGATTTTTGTTAATTAGTTGTCATTATTATTGGTTGTGCTACATTGCCATGTCGATTTTGTAATTAGCTTTTCTCTTGCACTGCCATGATTAATTATGAGATGTTCTACAAGGTATGTTCTTCTCCTGGTTTTCTATCCGGCAGGGCAGAGTTAGGATCGCGTTGTTTTACTTAGAACAGATGAAATGTGAAAATTAGTAGCTTGCTCGCCCGAGTGGTTACCAGGGTCCAAATTTGGGGTGTAAAGAATAGAACCACTGTTATCTACCACGCATGTCGTAAGAGGCGATTAAGGAGGTTGAGCTGAAATCGGATGCACGTGTCCTAAGCGTGTAGAAGTCTATGCGTTTAGGGGCCTGCCAAACCAATGTGCAATGTATACACGTTCTTGGCCAAGATCAAACATATCACAAAGAGTGATTAAAATTGGTCGTAAAGAACGAACGCAAAGAAGAAGAAGAAGAAGTAGCTTGCTGATGATCCGTATAACACATGCCAGCACCATATACCAGGGGTGTAGGCTGGGAAACTTTGACTGTGATGTCAAGGGCTAACGATGCTTTAGCTCGCATTGGAGAGTGGACTCACCTAAGGCAATATTATTTTAAATCCTCTGTAGGAAGACAAAATCGAATTAAAAAGAACACGATCACGAGAGAGAGAGAGAAATTAAAAGAATAACAGAAACCGGATGTCTTGGCTAACAGGTCTGTAGGCGTCTATCTAGCACAACGAACCTACTCTCCAAAGTTTCAAATGACATACCAACCACAAAGAATATAGTTTAAGAAGTGGTTGGTGTAGAGCAAACGAAGAAGAAGAAGAAGAATTATGAGACTGTAATAAATTATTATAAAATAAATTGTTTACAACGGAAAATCAATAAGTGTAGGCTAAACATTCGTTGCTTATGCAAACATAATTAATACCCCCAAAAAAAAAACCAACCCCACCCTTACGTTACTGCCATAATACCGCTTTTAAAGTACGGTGTAGGACAGGAATGTACATGCGAATGAGGAATTTAATGATTAGTACAGTCACTGTGAAACTGGTCAGGTTATAATTTTTTCTTCATTACCCCAGCAAAAAAACCTTATTGACCTTACCGGGGATTGAACCCGGATCTACAAATGAGAGCCCGCACACTAACCCATTCTGCCATATGCTCCTCTATTAATATCAACTAAAGTAACATTTGTATATATTTTCACTATTCTCAAAATGTGAATCATCAACTCTCGTTTTCGCTACAGAAGAATTCGTAATGAACTATCGTTGAGATCTTCCTGTAAGAGAAATATCGAAGCATACAAGGTTACTCGTCAAAGTGCAATGTTGATCGTCCTATCAACCAATCAATTAGTCAATTGCATCAATCAATCAACCAACCAGGTACAAAGGACATCATTGTTAAGACTTAACTTCACTACCCCCTGGTTGTAGCTGATAAACGCAACACACTACATATACTTGGAACATGTCTATACCCCTGTAGTTTCTGATGGGATTTGAGTGACACCTACTTCAGCACCTAGATGATACATTTTGTATTCTACAGATCAGGTTACGGTAAGATCAAAATGTTTTGTCAACAGCAACAATACTACATCCCCATGCGTTATATGGTAGTAAACTAGATTAGATTCTCTGTTGGGAGTCAATTGTCTCTCTGTTTCTTTCCAAAACGTCCTGATACAGCCAAGACAAGTCTCTTTTTTATGTTGAAATTGCTGGCCTCGCTTAAGACACTTTAACATCATAGAAAAAACACTGTCTGTGATTTAAAAGAATAAAGAAAATTCACCGGAAGTCACAGGAATGTGTTAGATACAGGGTGTCCAACTTAAAAGCAGCCCCAGTGATAAATATAAATTAGCCAGGTACGCATTGCATCTCCGTCTATTTACTATTTAAACCGGTTCTGACTAGCTTGTCCTACGTCACATTTGTTCATCGCCCCTTCCCGCACTACAATTACACACCATCACACAACCTTGACCTATACTACGTCATAACTGAACCTTCACATTTCCATACATATATGCCAGATTAGCTCCATTCATGGGCTGCTTTTAAGTTGAACAGCCTGTAGAACAAGCCTGAGTGACAAATGACAGTTCGTATAATCTTGAAAACTGAAATGATAGTCACAAAGGATGACTACGGAACAAGTTGGTTCTCTGGTCTCTCTCTCTCTCTCTCTCTCTCTCTCTCTCTCTCTCTCTCTCTTATTCTCTCATTTCTTTCTGTTTCAATTGAAATATAAATGATGTAATTTATCACTAATACTTATATACCAGTCGTTCGAAACTAAATGCTACAGAAAGATCCTTCGAATACCATGGACAGAAAAAGAAAGAACACTGGTGTCCTGAAAGAACTAAATGTTAAAGAGAATTGGCTGATAAACTACATACTATACAGAAAAAATTACATACTTTGGTCACATCAAGCGTCACGATAGCCTGGAAAGAACGATATTATAGGGCAGGGTCCCAGGACGCAAAGGCAGACCAAGAAGAAGATGGCTTCAAGATATTAAAGATACCATGAACATGGCCATCGACGAAGTGGGTGAACTGGCTAGAGACAGAGTGAATTTCAGAGCGCTGCAAAGAGAACAACGTCCAATAAAGGTTACTATATTGGTGAAACCGGTAAGAGGCTCAGTGACCGATTCGCCCAACACTTACGCGATATTCCCCAATGCTCTGTGACTCCTGTAGCCACTCATTTCAATGATACTGGCCATTCAGGAGTTGACGATGTCCAGGTCACAGCCATCCAATCATGTTCCTCCGATGATCGCAGTCGATTCGCCCTGGAGAACCGTTTTATTTCATTATATGGCACCTTGCGACCTCTTGGACTCAACGCATTACATTCCTATGCATCTTAGTACTGTCTTATCTCGTGCCTTGTTATCTATATGTGTGTTTGCTCCATATATGTGTCATTTATCCACTATATTGTTTATTGTTCCTCTCCTTTTCCAGTTTCTGTTTTTGTGTTGCACTCATTTCGTTGTTCGTTTTTATTCCCAGATTTTCATCAGATAGGTTTATGTTTCCACATGTAATCGTCCATTTGTAGTGTTCCTCGAAATTCGTCATTCTTGTTGTATTGTTTGCTTGATAAAGGCCTTTTGGTGAAACGTTGCTGTTTATCGTCACTGTTTATGTATTTTGTAAAACTGTAGTACTTTGTTTTCACGTGTTTACCAATAAAGGATACGCACCTTGATGATGATGACTTATATTAGATTTTCAACTCAAGGCGTCTAACAGAATATATATAATGCTGACAATAATGCTTTTTTTCAGATTGGTCGGTTTCTTTAACAAATCCATTTCTATAAATTTGGGTTATTAGACGTCTTCGATGTTAGAAGAGAGAGAGAGAGAGAGAGAGAGAGAGAGAGAGAGAGAGAGCAGTGAGTAAAGTAAGACTGACATTAAATACATTTCAATATTTGTTGACGGTTCTGGACAGATTAAAAATGTAACAAACATAAAAAGAGTATAAATTAATATTCTTATAGTCTTGTCTTTTTATGTCTATTAGTGTTTATATACTGATGTAGTTCTGATGTTAGAATGTCTATTAGTGTTTATATACTGATGTAGTTCTGATGTTAGAATTTCTATTAGTGTTTATATACTGATGTAGTTCTGATGTTAGAATGTCTATTAGTGTTTATATACTGATGTAGTTCTGATGTTAGAATGTCTATTAGTGTTTATATACTGATGTAGTTCTGATGTTAGAATATCTATTAGTGTTTATATACTGATGTAGTTCTGATGTTAGAATATCTATTAGTGTTTATATACTGATGTAGTTCTGATGTTAGAATATCTATTAGTGTTTATATACTGATGTAGTTCTGATGTTAGAATGTCTATTAGTGTTTATATACTGATGTAGTTCTGATGTTAGAATGTCTATTAGTGTTTATATACTGATGTAGTTCTGATGTTAGAATGTCTATTAGAGTTTATATACTGATGTAGTTCTGATGTTAGAATGTCTATTAGTGTTTATATACTGATGTAGTTCTGATGTTAGAATATCTATTAGTGTTTATATACTGATGTAGTTCTGATGTTAGAATATCTATTAGTGTTTATATACTGATGTAGTTCTGATGTTAGAATGTCTATTAGTGTTTATATACTGATGTAGTTCTGATGTTAGAATGTCTATTAGTGTTTATATACTGATGTAGTTCTGATGTTAGAATATCTATTAGTGTTTATATACTGATGTAGTTCTGATGTTAGAATATCTATTAGAGTTTATATACTGATGTAGTTCTGATGTTAGAATGTCTATTAGTGTTTATATACTGATGTAGTTCTGATGTTAGAATATCTATTAGTGTTTATATACTGATGTAGTTCTGATGTTAGAATGTCTATTAGTGTTTATATACTGATGTAGTTCTGATGTTAGAATGTTTATTAGTGTTTATATACTGATGTAGTTCTGATGTTAGTGTAAAGCTCGTCTGAATGGCGAGAGACACTGGCGAAAATAAAGCAAATCTTCACGAGAAACTCAGGCTGAGGAGTCATATAAAAGGCGTGATGATTAACCCTAAACTCATAGCAGGCGAGCAAAAAGAAATATATATAAATATATATAATATCCTCATGTTAAAGCAGCTGGCTAATGTTTTTTTTTTCTTTTCAAGTCCTACATGCATTTGTAGGATAAAAACAATTGTATGACTCAACATTCGATCATTGTCGACTTTCGATAATACACCGAATAATGCACCATTTATAACCAGATGAAAGTGGGTGTTGTACGTGCACAGACGTGATCCGATGAATATGTTTGATTGGATCAACTTTTGATTGAAAGAAGTAAGTATACATGTAGGGTAGGCGTTGATAAAGAAGCATAGAAGTAGGCGTTAATAGAGTCCAATACATGTGGGCTTTGAAACAGAAGGCTGGAACTTTACTCTAATAAAGACGCAATTGTCATCCTTTTTATAAACGAATACTTACATTTAAGAATATTATATTCACGGGATACATTGTACCGGCCAGCCTTGAAGTTATTCAAACTATTACCAAATGACGGTCTTACTAATTGATCTCAAAACATTCAATTGACGGCCAAGAGAATTGTTCACACAATGGAAAGTTGACAGGCAAGAGAGTTGTTCACACATCTTCCATTTAAAGATAAACAGCTGTTCATACAACTTCCAATTAACGTTGAAAACAATTATTCACACCTTTCAATTAACATTACTATATGTCCAAATAAATAGTAACTTTTTGGTACCTGTTTAGGGGGTTTAAAGCCGAATGATTGACTTAATTGCACCGAGCTCTACCATAAATGGCTCGGTCCCTTTCAGAAGAGAATGGCACGCCACCTGGCGAGAGTATTGCACACAGTACGAACTCTGTAGCTCAGGCAACAATCTTAGGAGTATCTGAAAATAAAATGCACTCATATTTTGTATCTGTGACTGTAAGCATCCAACATCTATATTTGAATACACAAAAAACAAAAATAATGTCAACTGACAAAGCAAAAGGCTCACCTAACATCCAACATCTATATTTGAATACACAAAAACAAAAATCATGTCAACTGACAGAGCAAAAGGCTCACCTAACATCCAACATCTATATTTGAATACACAAAAAACAAAAATCATGTCAACTGACAGAGCAAAAGGCTCACGTAACATCCAAATAAACAATGAAGAACTCCAATGCGTAGAGAGCTACGAATACTTAGGAACAATAATTAACAATAACGGTGACTGCTCCAAATAGATCTCAAGAAGATTGGCAATAGCAATCAAGAAGTTAAACACAATGAAGAACATGGGGCAAAGCACCAGCAAAATATTAAAATTAAAAATATTGAGAACAATTATTTTTCCAGTGGCTACTTAGGTTGTGATTCATGGACCATTACACAAAAACAAGAACGAAAATTCAGTCCTTCGAAACTTAATGCTACAGAAAGATTCTACGAATACCATGGACAGAAAAAGAAAGAACACTGATGTCCTGAAAGAACTAAATGTTAAAAGAGAATTGGCTGATAAACAACATACTATACAGAAAAATTAGATACTTTCGTCACATCAAGCGTCACGATGGCCTGGAAAGAACAATATTAGAGGGCAGGGTCCCAGGACGTAGAGGCAGACCAAGAAAAAGATGGCTACAAGATATTAAAGAAACCATGAATATGACCATCGACGAAGTGGGTGAACTGGCTAGAGACAGAGTGAATTTCAGATGTGCTGCATAGGGAATGCTAACCCGAAACAAAGGCTTGCAGAAAACGGATGCACCAGGCCGTAAGGCGCATAACATAGTGCAACGACCCTCACAATGTGGAATGGGATAACGGATTCTACGGTCGCCAATCTGCCTCTGAGATTTAGCCACGCGGTAAGAATGGCAGACCTATCATCACGAGGGTGGCCAAAACTTACTGCAGGAAGAGGTCGGCACAAACGGGAAGCAGAAATCATATGAATTATATCCTACAGAACTGCCCCAGTATGCAGACTTGAGAAGAAAGAGGTGGCCCACTTACACTAGTGTCCAAGACAAACTGTATGGCGTGGCTGATAATCTGAGACAGACGGCTGCCGAAATCCCAATCTAGTGAGAACGCAGAAGAAGAAGAAGATGTGCTGCAAAGAGAGCAAGTCCATAAAGGATACGCAACTTGATGATAATGATTGTAAGCACGAAATTGTATATTAGTTATTAGTAAAGATCATCATCATTGCCCTCCGGACATGCCCATATAAGATGAGATCAACACTTCAACATATTCAACAGCGTAAGGTGACTGCTAACTACTGTTCTATGCTGGTTACTTAAACGTCATGTATCATTAATAAAGATGATGTCTTCCAGATCCTGGTTTCACTTTCATCTCCTTCCTTGTGAATAGGGATGCAGATTTATACGAGTCTGTAAACAAAAAACTGATCGAACTGTCTCTCTTATTGCATTGATAATGCCTGACCTGTCCATTGCGCGTCCTGCCTCGATAACTACTGCATTAGATAGACTATCTGCTCCATCATTAAATTATCTGTACATAAACTATTCCAACGTACAATAACTATTCAAGAATTAATTCTCCTGTTCATAAACTATACCAATGTACAATAACGATTCAAGAATTAATTCTCCTGTACATAAACTATACCAATGTACAATAACGATTCTAAGAAAAAATGAGATTCTTCTTGCTTTCTATAAAACTTATACAAGTCCTTCAAAAGATGTGGCAGAAAGCCATCATACTACCAATATGGAAAAAGGCAACATTATTATGTCATTATCATTATTACAATATCATTATTAAGTCATGTTGGAAATTATATGCTAAAATTTTGGAATCTAGAATCAAACCTATAATAGAGCCCAGCTGAACATCCTCAATTTGGGTTCAGAAAAGGAAAGAGTTGCACTGATGCCCTGTTCACACTAAGGCAACTCAGCGAAAACACCATAGAATATGACAAACAGTTCAACTTAGCATTCATAGACCAAGAAAAGGCCTTTGATAGAATAAACAGAAACAAACTATGGGCCATACTAAGTGAATATGGAATTCAAGGCCAACTATTAGACAATATTAGAGCGCTATACCAAAAATTCTCAAGCGTAGTACGAATAAGCGACAGCTTGACAGACGAATTTGAATTATCATCAGGAGTAAGGCAGGGATGTGTGCTTTCGCCTATACTTTTCAATATATACATAGACAGATAACGCAAGAACCAGACAGATAACACCCTCGATAACAACTACAATTTAATAAACGAACTACTCTTTGCAGATGATCAGTATAATTTCAACAACACAGACTTCAAAAAAATGCACTGCAAGCGACATGTGAAAAATATGACATGAAAATTAACACCTCCAAAACAGAAGTCATGACAATAAGTAGGTCAACAGGTTAACTAAATATACACGTGAAAAATGTAAAAATACAACAGACTCCAGAATTCAAATATCTCGGGAGTATATTCGCAGCAGATGGAAAGATGGACAGAGAAATCGAGACTAGATGCCAGAAGTCAAACGCAGTGACATACCAACTGTCACCACTATTAAAAGACCCAAGCATTAACATGGCAGTCAAACGCCAACTGATAAACTGCATATTTATTTCAACTCTCTGCTATCAGTGCCAAACATGGCTCTTGACTAAGACACAAGAAAGAAAGATCACAACATGTGAAATGAGATGTCTACGAAAAGCTGTCAACGTTACAAGGAGAGATAGAGTGAGAAACGAGAATATCAGAAGCATCGTTGGTACTATACCATGCATACAGTACATCGAGAAGCAAAGAATCAAGTGATCCGGCCATTTAATGAGAATGGAACCACATTTACTACCATCACGTGCCTACAATAATCGATACTCAGGGCGCAGAGCACGAGGCAGGCCAAGAACACGATGGATAGATAACATCTCAGAGTCCCTGCGAAAGAATGGACAGACAACGTCAAGCGCAACACACCTGGCACAAGATAGAAACTGACTCTCCCCACGTCGCTTCACGCGCGGCCATCGTAAATATTGATCGCATTCGACATAATGTAATAAAAGTTGGTATGTAGACTATTGATCTCCTTCGACATAATGTAACAAAAGTTGTCACATAGACTATTGATCTCCTTCGACATAATGTAACAAAAGTTGTCACATAGACTATTGACCTCCTTCGATATAATGTATCAAAAGTTGTCATGTAGACTATTGATCTCCTTCGACATAATGTAATAAAAGTTGGTATGTAGACTATTGATCTCCTTCGACATAATGTAACAAAAAATGGTGTTTCATTTAACTACACACATTTAATAGATAGTGGACTGAAGTACCCATCACAAGATCTCACTGTTCTCTGCTTCATATCATATCTAGTTGTTCAAAAGCTGATATCATCTGAATATGAAGATAAGTTCTTGGCCACGACAAACCAGAAGGAGATTGTCATACAAATTTTAACTGCCAGCTATTTTAAATTCTCATTAGACAGTACTGCATGTATCTGTGGAGCTTACAAAAGAAATACTTTGTCTGCGGTTCCAACATTTTCCTCAACAATTATAGAAAAATAAGGAATGATCAATGCAATGTTCAGCAAGCTGCTTCTTCACAAAAACGGAAAGTAGCAAAATTCAGTAGTAGATAAATATATTTGTGTAATACTGTTTAGTTTATGTGCTAATCAAGCTTTGGTGATGTGCAAACTTGCGACTGACTCATTCATGGATTACTTATAAGTGATGTTAGTTTATTTGCTAATCAAGCTGTGGTGTTGTACAAACATGGGACTTACTTATTCATGGATAACTGATGAGAGACTACCATAAGCTGATGTAAGTACACTAGTAATCATATATAAATTACTCCTCATTCTGTATAAAATTACTCCTCACTCTGAAGTATTCTGTATAAAATTAAAGTAAAATAGTATGTGAGAGCAACAACTATAGCTACTCATCATAAAACTTCTTCTGTAATACACACATGTATCCAACAACAAGTTTCTAACATCTGCAAAATATATTGTCTAGATCGGCGTTTCCCAATAGTAACAGACAATAGTAAGTCTGCGAAAATACACCGCCTCAGCCTGTGACGTCACATGGCAATATTGCCGTCTGCGCTGAGGCCATTATATAGAAGGTCGGGCTTCACGGCAAATGTGGTTAAGATAAGATATGGTAAGTTTATTTTTAGTAGTCTGCGTAGACAGCGTGTGTGGAAGTGGTTTAGTTTTCTTGCGTGTCTGCTATACACTGTCCATGTCACGCGTGCGTACAGCAGCGTGGTTAGAACTAAGGCCCTACAGACTAATACACATACAGACGTGTTGACCAACACAGTTTCTGCATACTCTGTATTCGGGTTCGCCTCCCTTAAAGAAACATTCACGAAACTGTATTTTTAATATAAGATTACCAGGAACGGTTTGCAGTCAATTACTCATGTGAATGACATGTTTGATTGTAAGAGTCTGTCAAATTATTGAGATCGGGTTAACTACCTTGAATAGGTGTCTGTGTGAGAATGTATATGTTCCTGTGTAGAATGATATGTTCTGTGAAATGTATATGTTCCTGTGTGCTTCTTCTTCATCGAACGCTCCATATTGACCACTTGTTAAACCACTCTTTGTGATTTGTATGTGATCTGAGCATACGAACGATTGTACATTGTGCCAGTTATACGCCTACAAATAAGCCAGCACGTCCGATTTATGTTATGCTTTTTATTTACTATTGTAGCATCCCTCATCCCTACCTCAGTCGCCTCTTACGACATGCCGTGTAGGTGGCAGCGTTACTACTATTTGTTCCCTTTGCGATCCCTGGCAACACACGGGAGAACTGTTCCTGTGTGAGAGTATGTATGTTTCTATGTGAGAATGTGTATGTTCCTGTGTGAGAGTATGTATGTTTCTATGTGAGAATGTGTATGTTCCTGTGTGAGAGTATGTATGTTTCTATGTATAAATATGTGAGTCTTTGCACATGTGGAAATGTATTTGTATTTGCATAAGAAAATGTATATATGTGAGTGTGCATGAATATATGGTTATTTAATAGAGCAGTGGAAAAACATATATGTGCTTTTGAATATAAGTGTTACAGAAGAGTCCTTCGTATATCTTGGACAGAGAAGAGAACAAATAGATATATCTAGAAAGAACTCAAAATCAAAGAAAACTGGCTGATGCTACAAATAAGAAAGAGAAAAGTGAGATATTTTGATCATATAAAAAGATATAAAGGGTTGGAGAAGACCATCATGGAAGGAGGCATACTGGCAAAGAGAAGAAGAGGAAGACCACGGAGAAGATGGATTCAGGATGTAACTGATGGTTTGAACATGACGGCTGCAGAGGCAGGACATCTGGCCTATGAGAGAGAGAAATTCCGGAGGACTGTTGGGGTGGCAAAAGTTCTGCTCAGGACAAGCTGTTTGATGATGAAATGTAAGATGTCTAAGTTTATGTGGTAGAACTAGTAGTCAAGAATGTTTAAGTATGTGGGCTGTGTAAGAATGTCTAAGTATGTGGGCTGTGTAAGAATGTCTAAGTATGTGGGCTGTGTAAGAATGTTTAAGTATGTGGGCTGTGTAAGAATGTTTAAGTATGTGGACTCAGATGTCAGAATAGAAATAAATATGCAAATATTCAAGTATGTATATGTTGACGGTGTGAGTATGTGTATAAATTAGAATGTGTATGAATATGTAAGTATGTGAACGTGTATGCAAGTATATATGTGTGTAAATGTGCATATATGTAAGTATGTGAACGTGTATGCAAGTATATATGTGTGTAAATGTGCATATATGTAAGTTGCGTGTATGCAAGTATATATGTGTAACATGGCATAATTAACCAGGACGTGTATGCACAAATAGTTTGAATAAAAATTCCCCATTTTAAATTTCGTTACAGAAAGAGATCGTCGTATGGAAGTATATATGTGTGTAAATGTGCATATATGTAAGCGTGTATGAACAAGTATAAAACATAACCATGAGACCGAATTCGAACCAGGCCGCTTGTGTTCGGTGGGCACAAATGACGTTCCTGAATAAACAATTTACGCCAGTATTAATTCGGTTTACAGAACAGAGATCGTCTGCCAGAAAGTATGAACCGGATGTGCCGGTAAGGCCTCTTGATGGAGTCTGTAGGCATTATGCGAACTATCCTGCTTCTAGTGAATTAAGAGCGACATGGAACATGGCAGGCGTCATAAGAATCAAATAAATCTTTAATACGATCTGGAGCCAGTGGGTGAAGTCTACCTGAGACTACCAGAATAGAAGTTTAGATTTGTCCAGGTTTAAGGTAATGTTAGTATCAACGATTGTCTCTTATTTTTAAATAAATCTCGGTTGAGATCTCTTATTATGGCATGAGTCAGTGCTGATAGCAGCCCTCTGGCCAATCAGATCTGATGCCATGCTACAATATAACTCCAGATGTGGCACTTTAACGTGGGGTTGTTTTGTTTGTAAAATCTTAGTTACAAATATGTGCTCTATTGGATAGTATCTAGTCAAGTTTTGATGTTGTTTTAGTTGGTGTGAGAACACTGCAAAATTTAGACTGATTCAGAATTCTATGGTAATCAGCAAGGAAGGGAAGAGATCACAAATAAATATAAAAATACTGAAGCAAGTAAGCAATTTTTCTTATATCATGGACACCGCCACGTGGTGCCGGGGTACGGAAGGGAAACAAATATAGTACACTGCACCTACAAGGCATATCGTAAGATGTGACCTATGTAGGACCTAGGAAGCTACCTAGTGAATAAAAATCATCGCAGAAATCGGATGCGCCGGCCTAATTGTAGAGGCATAACTTGCACAGCGTAAATCTCTCTTAGACTCAGATCACATACAAATCACAAAGAGTGGTTTAACAAATAGTCGATATGGAGCGTTTGAAGAAGAAGAAGAAACTCATCAAATATATGTAAAATAAATTTTCCTAGGAATAGTATTGAATAATTAGATCTTAAATCGCTTTGTCCGTTGTTCCCTCTCTACCGCCACCTCCATCTTATCGCCCACTTACGGCGTCTCATCATCCTCAGGGGTACGATAACCCTCACTTTGGGAACCGTTGATTAGATTCTTGCAGTATCCAGGCCACAGACATTCGATCATGTTGTACTGATGATCAGAGACGATTTACCATTTAAAATCGTTATGGTTAGCTGTATAATATTTTCCCGGCCTCATGGGATTAACACTTGACATGATGTTGACGGATACAACACGTATCGTCCTCTCTTTTCTCTTTACACTTTTTTGGTGCACAGTTTTGAGAGATCTCTTGTTTCAGCACGTTTAATCCAGTTATCCAGCTTATTTTGTTCATTCCCTGGGTTTCCAGATATAATAGTGACGGTGATGATCTTATTTTTCTCTTTCCTATATCCCTGTTGTGTCTTTTAGCATTATCTTTCTGACTCTTCTTTCTTCTTCTTTTCGTTCGGTTTCGTATACTCGTCTAAACCATGAGATGGGTTGCCTCTATGAAGCTGCATGTCAGTTGGAGTTCTTCGAGAGTTCCCCATAGTCTGCTCTGTAAGCTTTGTTCATGAGGCCATGTTTCGTTTCGTTGGTGTATGTATGATGGACATGACTGCAGGATGTGTTCTGGAGTCTGCTTTTCTGTTTGACATGCACACTGTGCAGTCTGAGCAGGCCTTATTCTGTGCATGTGGTGGGCTCTTCTTCTTCTTTAGCGATCTCTAGTCATACTTTAGTTTACTGTGGACCACAAACTGGGCAGTCAGCTTCAGGTCTGTCAGGTTTCTCCAAGCTTAGCTTTTATGTCTACTAGGTATAGCCACATGTTGCTTCTCAGCTCACACAGGAGAGGACAGTCTTGCAGGACGTGCTCCGGTGTCTGTTCCACCTGTTGACACTAGTAGGCGGAACAGACACCGGAGCATGCGCTCAATGTTAGCATATATATCTTCAGACAGCTACCTCCAAGTATTAATAATAATTTATATCTTACCGTCATGCGTTACATAGGGCCTGCAAGTAATTTCTCCATATCGCTCGATCCTGAGCAACTCGCTCAATCTCTTCCATGGAATTGAGACCGATATATCGCCCGGGTGGTTACCATGGCCCAAATTTTGGGTGTAAAGAATGGAACCACTGTTGCCTGCCACACATGTCGTAAGAGGCGCCTAAGGAGGTTTAGCTGAAATCGGATGCACATGTCCTAAACGTGTAGAAGTCTATGCATTTAGGGGCCTACCAAACCAATGTACAACGTATACACGTTCTTGGCAAAGATCAAACATATCACAAAGAGTGATTAAGATTAGTCGTAAAGAACGAAAGCAAAGAAGAAGAAGAAGAACGATATTTCTTGCCTCTCTTAGCAAAGTTCGTTTCAGGGTCTCCCTAAGTCGTCCTCTCTTTCTTGAACTCTTTGCCTCCCACTTCAATGCTTGCTTTGATATTCTTTGATTATTTCTTCTCAAGGTGTGCCCAACATATCTCCATCTTCTCCTTCTTATAATAGTTGTTACTAGTAGTTGACCGACATTTCTCTGATTTCATCACTTCTCATGAATTCATTCCATTAACTACACTGTGGCTAGGTTAGTGACTCGGTCTATTAACCCCGACGTTCTGAGTTCGAATCACGCTGCGGACAGTTTGCTTGCAAATTGTTTCCGTTGATTTTAACAAAGGACGATGGCGCCACCCGTTCAGAAAGCAATGGCAAACTACTGAACGTATAAGTGGTGCCTAGAAAATCAACGACTTGTTTACTGTGGTTGATGGCTACGTCCTTTAGGATATGCCACGATTTTCATTTTCATTATTTATACTATTTGATAACAGATGTTTGTCAAATGTAAACAAAGTTGACCTACTCAATTTTTTTTTCCGATCCAGAACCACTTGAGCTTTCAGCTCTTCGGCTCGGTGCCCTGGACATCGTAACCCTTCGGTTCGGTGCAACGAAAACCTGAATCTGGGGAACCTGTGGCTTTTCTGCCAGCCCGCGGAATTGAACCCGCACTCACAGAGGGCTAGTCACCGCAGTCCAACGCGCTATGAACACGCTGGGCAGGCATGCGACCTACTCAATAGAAACTTCTTAGATGCTAACCGGATCTGGTTTATCTCAGACAGGAAGATATCACGTGACAGTTGATGGTCACGTGTCGTCGTACATGTTTGTCCAGTAATGAAGGAAAGTGCTTTCCGAGTCAAACATTTGAGAGATGAGACATTGCAAAACTCTGGAAAACCAGAAAGATGACGTTCAAGGTTATATATAAACAAAGAAAACAACTACGACTGAATGGGTAGGGAGGGGTTCATGAAATGAAGGTAAAGACAAGAGAAGAATATTGATAGTGTTAATTACATAATGCTTCAGATTACATCCGCCCCTGAGAGACTCTTATCTGACATCAAATATTTGCCAGATTTATCCGGGATTATCATCCAAGTTAATATAAAGAAAACAGTTGCTGGTATCTAGTGCACATGACTTGAGCAAATAAGGAAGTCGAGAAATGTTACTTGTCATTTTCAACAGATTTGTTTCTCTGACGATGTGGCTGTTATCTAGTCAAGTTTTCATGTTGTTGTAGTAGTAGATGTGATAATATTGCAACATTGCTGGCTAAAGATGGTTTTCTTCTTTCTTTCTTTCTTTCTTTCTCGAATCCTGTTTGCCTTACAGCGTCAGGTCAAGAAGAGATTTCTAAAACGGGCCCTTGTATGCGCTTCATAGATAGTCTCTTTCGTCGTCTCTGTTATCTCTGAGGTACATCTTTTGTGTGGTCGGCCTTTTGCTTTGTACGCATTGTATCGGATCAGCATTGCTCTTTGAGGTGCACTGTCAGAGACCCCTAGGATTGTTGCTGGAGCTACGGAGTTACTGCTTTGTGCAATACTCTCGGCAGGTGGCGTGCTATTTCTGCGGAGAAGGACCGAGCCATATGGGTAAAACCCGGTGCAATGAAGTCAAACCTTCGGCTTTAAAATTTAAAATGTAGCTTTAAGCAGATCACCAATAGACAGTGACCTCACAGAGCAATGTTACGCTGATACAGGGGATACGAAAGAGCAAAAGAGGTTCGCCATGTAAAAGGAGGGGGTACATAAATAACAGGGGCAGTGAAAGACACAAAACCAGTCCTAGAAATCTCTTCTTATACTGGCTCTGTGAAACAAAACATGATTAGAGAGGGAGGGGAAGGGAGATACGCTTATCTTCTTTTTTTTCTTAATCCTGTTTGTCCTCGCAGCGTCAGGATAAGAAGGGATTTCTAGAACAGTCTTTTGTGTGAGCTTCATAAAAAGTGTTTTTCCCCGACTTTATTATTTATAAGGTACACCTTTTGCGTTGTATCCACTCTATTGTAGTAACAATGCTCTTCGAGACGCACTGTCTATTGGTAATCTGCCAATGTGGCCGATTCATTAAACTGATTGTTTCGATGAAGCTCAGTACTGATGTTGTACCCACTTTTTTCATGATGTTTTCATTTCTCAACCGGTCTCTTCTTGTTACTCACAGCATTTTGCGTAGAATCTTCATCGCTGCCGTGATTAGTTTTCTTCTATAGTTTTATATCAGCGTCAATTGGTAGAAATATTGTGTTTACTATAGCTGTTACGCTCTGACTAGAAATACAACTTTTACTATACATAACCAACTCTCACTAGAAATACAACATCTACTATAGATATCTAACTCTCCTAGAAATACAACATCTACTATAGATATCTAACTCACCAGAAATACAACATCTACTATAGATATCTAACTCTCACTAGAAATACAACTTCTACTATAGATATCTAACTCTCACTAGAAATACAACATCTACTATAGATATCTAACTCTCACTAGAAATACAACATCTACTATAGATAGTATCACCAGAAATACAACTTCTACTATAGATATCTAACTCACTAGAAATACAACTTCTACTATAGATATCTAACTCACCAGAAATACAACTTCTACTATAGATATCTAACTCACTAGAAATACAATATCTACTATAGATATCTAACTCACCAGAAATACAACTTCTACTATAGATATCTAACTCTCATTAGAAATACAACATCTACTATAGATATCTAACTCACCAGAAATACAACATCTACTATAGATATCTAACTCTCACTAGAAATACAACTTCTACTATAGATATCTAACTCTCATAGAAATACAACATCTACTATAGATATCTAACTCACTAGAAATGCAACATCTACTATAGATATCTAACTCACCAGAAATACAACATCTACTATAGATATCTAACTCACTAGAAATACAACATCTACTATAGATATCTAACTCTCACTAGAAATACAACTTCTACTATAGACATCTAATTCTCTAGAAATACAACTTCTACTATAGATATCTAACTCTCACTAGAAATACAACTTCTACTATAGATATCTAATTCTCACTAGAAATACAACTTCTACTATAGATATCTAACTCACTATAAATACAACATCTACTATCATATCTAACTCTCACTAGAAATACAACATCTACTATGATATCAACTTCACCAGAAATACAACATCTACTATCGATATCTAACTCACCAGAAATACAACATCTACTATAGATATCTAACTCTCACTAGAAATACAACATCTACTATAGATATTCAACTTTCACCAGAAATACAACATCTGCTATAGGTATGAACAAATTGTATTTATTATAAATAGTTTCTATGTGAAATTCATAATATATTGAGAGAAAATGTGAAGAAAAAAAGATGAGAGTGTGAAGAACTGATAACTAAAATGAGAGAGAGAGAGAGACAAAGGTATTGTTTTCTGAGATTCAGAGTAACATTTGATATCAGCAGAATGCAACAAGGTAACCTGATTACAAAGACGCTAATTGCCTTATGTAAGCAATGTTTTTCTCCTCCCTTGAGTACTTGCTGATATCTTGTCAATATCACATATTTACATCCGTCTTTCATCTGACTGTAAAACCAGCTCCATTTCATGAAACGTCTATAAATCTGGCCTTCTCGCATGACAAAAGAAACATTTCTGCTGAAAGAAGTATTTATCATCTTTAGCCAAGTTTCATCGCTTGTGTATATTCAGACATCGGTCCACACTATCCCCTGCAACCATAAGGTCTGGGAGCTTCTTTCGTTCACCTCACAAACCTGTCAACAGTGTTTCAAGTCTTTCACGTGAAGGGGAACTCCATGCCAGGCACGTGTCAATGGTTGCAGAGCAGACTCACATTACATAATATGACAAAATGATCAGTTTTCGAAACTGTAAATATGTCGCGTTGCGCTCAAGAAAAAATAGCCAAACTATTGCGTTGCAACCCCCATTCTTCTTCTTCTTCTTCGAACGTTCCATATCAACCACTTGTTAACCACTCTGTGTGATTTGTATGTGATCTGAGCCTAAGCGCGATTGTACGTTGTGCCGGTTATGCGCCTACAAGTAGGTCAACACATCCGATTTATGCGACGCTTTTTATTTACTAGGGTAACTTTCCTAGGTCCTACATCAGTCGCCTCTTACGACATGCCTTGTAGGTCGCAGTGGTCCTATTCTTTGCTTCCCATGCGGGCCTCGGCACCACACAGGCGATACCCACATTAACTGACATGCAATATCTGGCAAAACTGTTGCGATGCAAACTTACATTACGTAACATAAAATATGCCTCTATCTGGTGAAAATGTTGCGAGATTAGTGCATACTATCCACTAAAGGGTACATGCATACAATAATGCCCTTGTCTGGTGAAAATGTTGCGCTGTAGACTCACATTGACATACAATAATGCCCTTGTCTGGGAAACTGTTCGCTGTAGACTCACATTAAGTGACATACAATAATGCCCTTGTCTGGTGAAACTATTGCGGTGTAAACTTACATTAATTAACAAGAAAATATGCTCATGAGATAACGATATTTAACTCAAATATCAAGTCTGTCCTTCTGTATGGAGCAGAGACATGGAGAACAACTAAGGTGAACACCAAAAAGTTGCAGACATTCATCAATAGATGCCTACGCAGGATACTCCATCTGAGATGGTACGACAGGACCACAAACAGAGAACTGTGGGATAGGGCAGGACAACGGCAGGTGGAACAAGAGATAATGAGCAGAAGGTGGAGATGGATAGGACACACACTGAGGAAACCCCTGACAGCATCGTGAGACAGGCTCTCCGATGGAACCCCAGGGCAATAGAAGTAAGGGAAGACCCAGAAACACCTGGAGACGAGAGTTAGAGATGGAATGCAAGAGGACGGGGAGAGAGTGACGAGATCTGGAAAGGATGGCCTTGGATAGGCGGGCTTGGAAGGCCTTGGTTGCGGACTATGCTTCCCTAGGGGCGAAGGGTGAAGAAGAAGAAGATGCTCATGTGTGGCGAAACTCTTATGTTTCTAGAAAGTTGTTAGATAACTAATACATCCATCACTCAATCAATCAATCAATCAATCACTTCCTTCATCTGCGAAAACATAAACATTAAGTTCAAGCCAAAAAATGAAATCGTTATTAAACCCAATCACCTCTAGTTTGTCGTCTGCACATGTCACTCATTGACTGACTGTCTTTGGTAGTGGGATTGATTAGTTGATTCATATGACCATGATCGTTGCATTTGAGTGAATAATCAAATGCTTTAATCTTACACAGGAAGATCTCAATAACATTACACCAACTCCGTAGCACTGACGTGGGTTCTTGATGTAATTTTGAGGACCGTACTCTTCTTCTTATTTGCGTTCGTTCTTGACGACCAATCTTAATCACTCTTTGTGATATATTTGATCTTTGCCATGAACATGTATACGTTGCACATTGGTATGGTAGGGCCCTACACGCATAGACTTCTAGACATATAGGACACGTGCATCCGATTTCAGCCAAACCTTCTTAGTTGCCTCTTACGACATACGTGGCAGGTAACAGTGGTTCTATTCTTTACACCCCAAAATTGGGTCCCGGTAACCACTCAGGCGGAGGACCGTAATAATTGTGGGGATTTTAACACACATTAGTATTAATGATTTTTTTTAAGGCAGTGTCTTTCCAGCTTCCTCCTCCAAATTTCAACTGCCAAGAATTCTTTTACCTGATCAACTTGAACACAGGACATACATTTTAACGTCAGTCTCTGATGATATGACCAGGCTGTCAATCTCAACTACATATACTGATATGACCAGGCTGTCAATCTCAACTACATATACTGATATGACCAGGCTGTCAATCTCAACTACATATACTGATATGACCAGGCTGTCAATCTCAACTACATATACTGATATGACCAGGCTGTCAATCTCAACTACATATACTGATATGACCAGGCTGTCAATCTCAACTACATATATAACTTAAATCACAGGTAAATAATCCGATCGTTCCACACGGAACTATTAAAGAATCCGTTTGTAACGTGATACTTAACTCAACGCAAGCACTTCAAACTTTACTTATTGCGAAACACCACAAAACAGTACTGTAGCTTTAACAAAAACAATGATACATATCAACGTTTCGACCAAAATGCATTTATCAAGCAAAGAATAAAACAGAAGTGAAGAAATTCTCTTCTTACGCTGCACAGAAAATATACAATTAAACAATTGAGCTAATTTACACAATATGATATCATTTAGTATACTTTATTGCGCCTGTGTGGTGCTGGGACCCCTCAAGGAAGCAAGGAATAGTACCACTGCAACCTACAATGCATGTTGTAAGAGACGACTGATATAGGCCCTAGGGAATGCTACCTAGTAAATAAAAAGCAGCGCAGAAATCGGATGTGCTGGCCTACTTGTAGGAGCATAACTGGCACAACGTGCAATCGCTCTTAGGCTCAGATCTTCGCTCTTAGGCTCAGATCACATACACACCACACTGAGTGGTTGACAAATGGTCGATATGGAGAAGAAGAAAAAGAGTATATTTTATTTTATTTTTACAATTTTTGTTTTAATTAATAAAAACGATGAGATTTAGTCTTGCAATATTTATTGACTATATTACTCAGATCTGTTATTCACATCCAGCTCAGATTTTGTCATTTAATATTTGTTGAACTTTCTTCAATACGGTTTCAGTTCCAACTTTATAATCAGAGACACCTTTCTCATTTGAAATGAAAATCGTGACATATTCTTCTTCTTCTTCTTTGCGTTCTTTCTTTACGACCAATTTTAATCACTCTTTGTGATATGTCTGATCTTTGCTAAGAACGTGTTTACGTTGCACATTGGTTTGGTAGGCCCTAAACGCATAGACTTCTACACGTTTAGGACATGTGCATCCGATTTCAGCCAAACCTCCTTATCGCCTCTTACGACATGCGTGACATGTAACAGTGGTTCTATTCGTTACACCCCAAATTTGGGCTCCGGTAACCATTCGGGCAGTGGCATATTCTTAACAGAACTTTGCCATCAACCACAGTAAACGAGTCGTCGACTTTCTTGGCACCACTTATACGTTCAGTAGTTTGACATTGCTTTCTGAACGGTGAGGTCAATAAAATTTTTACCGTTCATAAAATTCCACGCTTACAAATTTGCTTTCAAACTGTCCGTCGTAATGTTTGAACCAGATACACTTGGGTTGTGATCGAGCTCACTATCGCTTAAGCTACAAATGTCCACGTGACATAATGTTATTATTGTTTTAGCTATGTCTCTCTATGACCATACAGAACGTATCTCGCAGATTTAGCGTTAATACTGTTTTAGCTATGTCTCTCTATGACCATACAGAACGTATCTCATAGACAGCGTTAATACTGTTTTAGCTATGTCTCTCTATGATCATACAGAACGTATCTCATAGACAGCGTTAATACTGTTTTAGCTATGTCTCTCTATGATCATACAGAACATATCTCGCAGATTTAGCGTTAATACTGTTTTAGCTACGTCTCTCTATGACCATACAGAACATATCTCGCAGATTTAGCGTTAATACTGTTTTAACTATGTCTCTCTATGATCATACAGAACATATCTCGCAGATTTAGCGTTAATACTGTTTTAACTATGTCTCTCTATGACCATACAGAACATATCTCGCAGATTTAGCGTTAATACTGTTTTAACTATGTTTTCTATGACCATACAGAACATATCTCGCAGATTTAGCGTTAATACTGTTTTAGCTACGTCTCTCTATGACCATACAGAACATATCTCGCAGATTTAGCGTTAATACTGTTTTAAATTTTTACCGTTCATAAAATTACGCTTACAGATTTGCGTTAATACTGAACTTGTCCGTCTAAAGTATGAACCCGATACCTGCAGATTGCGAACACGTCTCACTGTCTCTTAAGCTACAAATGCACTGATCTAATGTTATTAAATTTTTTTAGCTATGTCTCTCTATGACCATACAGAACATATCTCAGATAGCGTTAATACTGTTTTAGCTACGTCTCTCTATGACCATACAGAACATATCTCACAGATTTAGCGTTAATACTGTTTTAGCTATGTCTCTCTATGACCATACAGAACATATCTCGCAGATTTAGCGTTAATACTGTTTTAACTATGTCTCTCTATGACCATACAGAACATATCTCATAGATTAGCGTTAATACTGTTTTAGCTATGTCTCTCTATGACCATACAGAACATATCTCATAGACAGCGTTAATACTGTTTTAACTATGTCTCTCATGACATACAGAACATATCTCATAGACAGCGTTAATACTGTTTTAGCTATGTCTCTCTATGATCATACAGAACATATCTCACAGATTTAGCGTTAATACTGTTTTAGCTATGTCTCTCTATGACCATACAGAACATATCTCGCAGATTTAGCGTTAATACTGTTTTAACTATGTCTCTCATGACCTACAGAACATATCTCATAGACAGCGTTAATACTGTTTTAGCTATGTCTCTCTATGACCATACAGAACGTATCTCGCAGATTTAGCGTTAATACTGTTTTAGCTATGTCTCTCTATGATCATACATAAAGTATCTCATAGCCACTACGGAGTTATTGTACAGCTGTAAAACTGAGATCGCTTTTGCAGGTTGCCACTCCATTTAACGAAATTACCATCTGACTAAGCCACATCCACTTGATGTGTGTTTCAAAGAAGAACATTCCAGGAAGAATCTAAGCGAAGAAAGTTAACGTGGTGGGTAATGTGTCGTATGCCGGAGAGTTTTCCCTAGCGAGCAGGAATTATGACTCCAGTTTTCAAACACATCATTTGGCGGGTAATGAGGTCTTATGACTGCTTGCTTGATAACAGCAGCAGAAGGCAAAGTTGAGTAGATCAAATTTCATCACAAGATGTGAGATCTGTATCCGACACCTTACGTGCAGATTTGTTTAAAATTTGTAGGATGGTTTTTTTTTCGTATCAACCTTATGGAAATATCGTTGTTTTGTGTGATTTTTTGGTACAAACCTTACGGAAATATCGTTGTTATGTGTCTAATTAACTAAAAACTGGTGACAAGACAAAAGAATTGAGAAATAATGAAAGCGAGTATTTATTGTATCTTGAGTTTCTGCAGAATTCTTGCAAATCTCATTTACCTGCTGAAGAAGAACACAAGATATGTCTAAATTGATATTTAGTGCCTTGTTGTATATTTGTATTCGAGTGCATGTCTAAGTCTTAGACCGCATGTACGTCAGTTAAAACAAAGTTAAGAATCCGTTTTCATACTCTGCAGATTTCAAACCTCCAGTAGATACATCAACCAGCACAGATCGGGAGTTGTTAGTCTAGATTTGATTGATTGATTGATTGATAGGACCATCATCATTGCATTTCGATGACTAACCATGTGTGCTTCGATAGATTTCTCACACATGAAGACCCCCGGAAAGACATGCTTATGTGAAGATCGGAGCAAATTATAGACATGTTCGATATGTCATGAAGATGATCCTCAAATGAACAAAAAACAATACCATGTGATATATTGTGGTTCGGTGTTAAACCTGTATTTTATTTTTACCAACGACTCACGAAGAATGACGTAGTTAACAACATGACCGGCCACATTTATTTCTCAATGTTTCATTAATCTTTAGTCGAAAGTGGGTCGACCTGAGAGCAGTTCCAGTTGGGAAAATCCCACTAGGTGGGAATGCAATTCTGGGACCTACTATATACTACGCGTACTGCGCATGCTCACTAACAACTAGACTTTCGCTGCTCTCATTTTGTGTGTATGTGAGTGCGTGAGTGCGTGAGTGCGTGTATACTGTTCACTTAAAGACCGTCTTCACATCTGGCATGACCATAGCTGCTCTGGTATTTTGATTATGTCTCTTTGTTCATGCGAATAAGGAGTTTGAAGAACCCCTGGGGAGCACTGGTGCCAATGACTATAGTCAATAAATATAGAGTAAACAAGTATTAAGAGTCTCCATGAAAAAACAACAATTGATCAAAGTGCAATACTACACCGATACAGTAGATACAAAGTAAAAGGCTGTAAACCCAAAAGGTGGACTTCAGAAATAACAGAGGCAGTGAAAAACACGATGAAACGTGCACAAAAGTCCGTTTTAGAAATCTCCTCTTATCCTGACGATGTGAGCTAGTAGATAAAAGAAAAGACTACACACGAAGCAAATCTGGATTCCCGTGTTTAATGCGGCAATAGTTAGATTGAACATTCATCATCATCAAGGTGCGTATCCTTTATAGGACGTTGCTCTCTTTGCTGCACATCTGAAATTCACTCTGTCTCTTGCCAGTTCACCCACTTCGTCGATGGTCATATTCATGGTTTCTTTAATATCTTGAAGCCATCTTCTTCTAAGTCTGCCTTTGCGTCCTGGGATCCTGCTCTGTGGTATTGTTCTGTCCAGGAGATTGAACATTACTTTGGAAAAAGGGGTCTTTGTGGCTAAGTGGTTAAGCCATTTGCCTTGTGAGTCCAATCTCGTGGGTTCGAATCCGGACCGCGCCGTTCTGTTCACGAGTGCAGTTTTTTCCAGAGACCCTAGGATTGTTGATGGAGCTACGGAGTTTGTGCTTTGTACAATGCTCTCGGCAGGTGACGTGCCATTTCTGCGGAAAAGGACCGAGCCATATGGGGTAAAACCCGGTGCAATGAAGTCAATCCTTCAGCTTTAAAACCCTTTTTTGGAGAATAACTATGTGGATTTCTATTGTTTCATGTTTAAACTTAGTTGGAAAAATCATTAAGATAATAATGAAGTTTTTTTAAATTAAAAGTTTATTTATGGGCTATAATATTCCAGTATTAAAAATTATATATATTATTTGTCTTTCCAGAAGGTCATTTGGGAAGTGTGAATTGACTTGACTTATTCGTCTCCGCTCCTCGTGGAGTATAGGGCCTCAACAGTTGTTCGCCACTCTTCTTTGTCTCTGCTGTTTTCTTTATGGTCTCCCAGAATAGTCGAGAACTCTTCAGTTCCTCAAGAAGACTTCGTCTCCAGGTCCTTTTTAGATCGTCCTCTATTTCGTTTTCCTCGTGGGTTCCACTCAAGTGCTTGTCTAGTGACACTCAACTGCGACTTCCCTAGGTTATGCATTTGGGAAGTGTAATTTAGCAATTTCTGAGTTTGTGTTTGTTTCTATTGCCTTCAAGCTCATTCCTACCTTTCTTTTCGAAAGAATCTGCACCTTTGCGTAATTTTGTTTTCCAAATAACTTGGTAATCACCTAGTCTTTTTTTCTTTCCATTTGCTGGGAGACATAGAGAAGTCTTTCATTGAGGTCTTGCAAATATTCTTATATTTAAGCAGTGGTCTCTCTCTCTTGGAGCCTCTTCCCTTCCGAAAGTTCACAGAACAGCATCCGCTGATGTATGCAGCTATTATCCACTCTTCTCATATGTCCATCCTCTTTAGTCTTTCTTCTACTCATAGATATTTCCATTGAAAAAGAAACAAAGAAAAAAAACTGTCGTTACTGCCGTAATACCCCTTTCTATAACCCTTACTATAGTGATATTAAGATTAGTCTTAATTATAGCGATATTAAGAAGGTTAGGATTGTCTTTTATGTCCCCGACAGAAAAAAAAATCATTGACCTTACCATAGATTGAATACAGGCCTCAGCATTGTAGTCGCGTTCTAATTCATTCGGACATAGGCTTCCATTAAGTAAATTAGCACTTTGCTGTACTTCAAATATATACTAATGCAGTTTACCGTTTATCGCACGTGGAATTTAGTTTAAATTTATTTGTAATGTCCCTTAAAGAAACATGGCAGAACACGTAATCACAAAGTACTGTAGTTTTACAAATTACAAAAACAATGACAAAATACAGCAACGTTTCGACCAACAAGGAATTTATCAAGCAAACGAACAACAGGCGTGACAAACTTAAAAAAACATATGGACGACTACATACAAACGTTTCTAATAAAAATCTGGTAATAAAAACGAATAACGAAATAAATGTAACACAAAAACACACATAAAAACTAGAAATAGAAAAGAAGAGAAACAATGAAAAATCAAGTAAATATATAACTTGAATACATGCAACATATACCCATATAGATTACAAAGCATGGGAAGAGAAAGTACTAAGAAGCATAAGAATGTAATACGTTGAACCAACGTGGTCGCAAGGTACCATACAACGAAATCAACCGATTCTCCAGAGCAAATCGACTGCGATCATCCGAGGAACATGATCGGATGGCTGTGACCTGGACATCGTGAGCTCCTAAATGGCCAGTATCATTGAAATGGATGGCTACATGGGTCACAGAGCATTGGCGTATGTCGCTCAAGTGTTCGGCGAATCGGTCACTGAGTCTCTTGCTTGTCTCGCCGATATAAACCTTGTTACACCGCTTACAGATAATGTCATAGATAAGATTACGGGACTCGCCTGTGAAACCATCTTCAATAACAAACGTGGCTAAAGGAAAAGATACAGTACGCGTCTGTATCACATAAGCACACGTGTTGCAACGCCGACGGCCACACTGGTCAGTGCCAAAATGAGTCTGGATATTGGACTTAAGGAACTGTGTACCAACATATCATTAAGACTTCTGTCCCGTCTGTAAGCCACTTAAGGATAGTTGGGGAAGACTGAACGGGTCTCAGGATCTGACTTAAGGATAGACTTGAAGTTTGCAGTATTAATATTATTTGCTCCCCTTCCGATCTCCGACAACACACACGGAGGAATGTTTAAACAATTGCATGTGTAACATTAGATGTTACGTCAGTCAAACCACAAGCAAATTTGAAGGGAGAATCAAAACGAATCTAGCAGCTGTATGATAATGCCATCTTACGCTTATGTCTTTCTAAAACAGCACATGTCTTATATTGGTAAAGTAAAGATACCTACAATTCTGAGGTGATCAGAGCGGATAAGATGAGATCTGGAGAAAACCGATGGGAAGCTGAGGTGATACTTAATAAACTGGCGTTTTAGGGCAAAGACACGTATGTATGGTATCACATAAGCAAGCAAAATGAATAATGAAATCGAATAACTAACAACGTTATGACTGTAAGTCTTCTTTCAAGGACAATACATACTCAAGGAAAACTAAATAAACTAAATGATAGAACTAATTAGAATGGATATTGATACTCCCAACTACCAGCTTTATCTATGAATATCTTAGTATTCAATTCAATATTTCTTATCAAGTAAGCATTGTAGTCAACGTTTTAGTAAATTATTACCATCGATAACACGAACATAAAAGTCGTTTATCCCTGCTGTAACACATGCCCCTGTTAACATTAAAAACCAGTACACTGTTAACTTTTCTTATGTTAACTATAATGTTAACTCTTTATTTTCTTCTCTCAGTCTAATTCAAATATGTCGTTTTTCCTTCTGCAGACTAGCTTTTATAAGTGGCTCCCCTCTAGCTTCGCCGTGTGTTCTTCATCAGTAATAAGGTAAAGAATTGTAAATTTAGAGTTGTCATATTCTTACTTCCCGTAACCCTGCATGGGAGAAAATGCTTTTAACTCAGATGAATCTGAAGATAACGTCTGGAAATTTGCCTTTGATCACTAAAGAAAGTTGTGCCTATTAAGAAGTATATGCTTCTTCAACTCCCACAAATGTGTGTTTATTTCCTACTCTAGCAGGTGTCTGGTTCTTCTGGAAATTCTTGACTTCTGTTTGATCCCGTGCTTTTGTCTTAGATGGTGGGTAGATGTGAATTGTGATTATTGGTGTCCAGATAAATAGATGTAATTTTAAAATTATTCTCGCCCGTGTGTTGCCAAGATCCAAAGGGGGAGCAAAGAATAGTAACACTTTCTTTCTTTCTTTCTCGAATCCTGTATGCCTCACAGCGTCAGGTCAGGAAGAGATTTCTAAAACGGGCCCTAGTATGCGCTTCGTAGATAGTCTCTTTCGTCGCCTCTGTTATCTCTGAGGTCCATCTTTTGCGTAGCCGGCCTTTTGCTTTGTACCCATTGTATCGGAGCAGCATTGCTCTTTGGGGTGCACTGTCTGATGGTAATCTGCTTACGTGACCGAACCATTTAATTTGTTGTTTCTTGATGAAGTCTAGTACTGATGTTTTACCCACTTTTTCCTGATGTCTTCATTTCTCAACCGGTCTCTTCTTGTTACACCCAGCATTCTACGTAGACACTTCATCTCTGTTGTGACTAGTTTTCTTCTATCGTTTGTTGTCAGCGTCCAGGTTTGGCACTGGTAACATAATGTGGGGAAAGATTGTGTTGAACATTGCTCTTTTTGTGTTCATGGTGACGTGTTTGCATCTTAAAATTGGCGCCATTTGCCCTATCATTTGATTTGCTTTGTTGCATCTGTGTTGAATTTCATTAGTTATTATGAAGAGATAGTAACACTGCGACTTACAAAGCATGTCGTAAGATTCGACTGAGGTAGGAGCCTAGGTAAGCCATCCTAGTAAATAAAAAGAGTCACAGAAATCGGATGTGCTGGCCTACTTGTAGACGCATAACTGTCGCAACGTACAATCGCTCTTAGGCTCAGGTCACATACAAATCATAAAGAATAGTTAACAAGTTGTCGATATGCAGAGTTCGAAGAAGAAATTTAAAGATTTACGACTATTTGAGAAACCATTCGTGGACACATGGACTCATTCCTACGTTTATCACTCACGAAATTCTCGAGTGAGTGATTCCAACATGTGAGACGATTGTCAATAATTGTTTGACTTTGGTGAACAGTATTCAGTATTGGGTGGTCAGTATTGTCTTTTAACTGTGTAGGGACACTTCAATATCGTTTCTTCTTCTTGATACACCCGTCTCTAGATGTGTTTATTACTTAGAGACTCAATAAACTAGTACACAAACAGCTAATCGACTATTATTTCCTATGTTTAGCTCTCTATATGTGCAATTAGCGTGTGTGCAGCTGTCTTGTATGCAATAGTCTTGTGTGCAATTGGTCCATGTACAATTGTATAAGTGTGCAATTGTCTATATGTACAATTGTCTTTGTAAGCAATTGTCTATATGTACAATTGTCTTGTGTGCTCTCTTCTTCTTCTTTGCGTTCGTTCTTTACGACCAATTTTAATCACTCTTTGTGATATGTTTGATCTTTGCCAAGAACGTGTATACGTTGCATATTGGTTTGGTAGGCCCTAAACGCATAGACTTGTACACGTTTAGGACATGTGCATCCGATTTCATCTAAACCTCCTTAGTCGCCTCTTACGACATGCATGGCAGGTAACAGTGGTTCTATTCTTTACACCCCAAATTTGGGCCCTGGTAACCACTCGGGCGGTCTTGTGTGCAATTGTCTATATAAACAATTGTGTGTATGTGCAATTGTCTATATGTGCAATTGTCTATATGTACACTTGGTTATATGTGTAATTGTTCATGTGTGCAAGTGCATACACGGGCAATTGTCTATATGTACAATGGCTTGTTTGTGCAATTGTCTATATGTGCAATAGTCTTGTGGGAATTTGTCTTGTATGAAATTGTTTTATGGGCAATTGTCTATGTGTGTTATTATCTTGTGTGCAATTTTTCTGTGTGAAATTGTTTTGTGTACAATTGTCAAGGAACCACGAAATACATACAGCAACAATCTCTTATTTGTGCTGCTGCTCTGAGCATGCGGGTGTTCGTGGCAGCGAGAAAGCGGACAGACTTGCATCGAAAGCATGATTGTTGGGGAGTTTAGGATGGATAAGGGGGATGTTATTTGGTCTCTTGACGATCTTCTGTTTGATGAGGACACTCAAATTGATGTTGAATCAATTCAGCGATTTAAGGTGTTTGTAATGACATGTTGTACAAGTATAGTGATGGGGAAGATCTTAGACGGCTCAAGAATATGTATTGGTAACAAAGCGCAGCCATAAGACTAGAGAATCAGTGTGGAAACTATCAGGAGATACAATTAGGGGTAAGACAAGGATACGTACTCTCATCAGACCTGTTTAAACTACACTGTGAAAACATCATGCGACACACAGAAGAAAAGGCAGGAATAACAGTTGACGGACAAAACATGAACAATCTAAGATACGCCGATGACACAATTCTCATGGCTACATATGAACAAAATCTACAAGACTTGATAGAAATATTCATCATCATCAGGTGCTGTATCCGCATCGAAGGTTGGCTGCAATGAATCTCCAGCATCCTCTGTCTTTCGCCTTGGTGTTGTACACTGCCAGACTGTCTCAACCTGTCCATTTCTTAAAATTTCCCTCCCACTTATCTCTCGGTCTTCCTCTTGCTCTTCTCCCCTCAACTTTCCCCTCTAGTAAATGTTTATCATGGTGTCATGCCTTTTTATGTGCCCAAAATACTTTACTTGTTTGAATTTTATTTCTCTTAATAATTGTTTCTTCATGCCTAGTTTTCCTAAAACTTGTTTATTTGTCTGTTTTTCTGTCCATGAAACTCTGCTTATTCTTCTATATATCCACATCTCAAATGCATCAATTCTGTCTTCTAACTGCTTGTTCATTGTACATGGATAGACATATTAGTGAAAGTGAAAAGAAAGTATTAAGCATGAATATTGTTTCCAAGAAATAGAAAACACAACATGTTATATCAAAATAAATAACATCCCACTGAAACAAGTCCATCGATTCAAGTATCTGGAAATATTCCTAACATCAGATGGAAGATGTACAACAGAGATTATGAGTAGAATAGCTCAAGCAAAAGCAACATTTATGAAAATGAAAAACACACTACACGTGAATTCACTAACACTGACACTCCCAAAACGAATACTCCAGTGCTATATTGATCCAATACTTCTGTATGGCAGCGAATCATGGACAATGAACAAACAATCAATACAATTATTGGAAGCCACAGAGATGTGGTTTTACAGAAGAATGCTAAAAATTCCATGGACAGCGAAGAAAACAAATGATGATGTTTTATATCAGGCCTGCACACAAAGATACCTTATCAAAAGAATAAGAATCCGATAATCAAGGTTCTTCGGGCATATAATGCGAAGAGAAGGCTTAGAACATTTAGTGACAACAGGTAAAATTCAGGGATGAAGAGATCGTGGAAGACAGAGGGAGAAGATGTTGGGTGGTCTGACATCATGGTTCGACACAAGATCAACGTCAGAACTGATTACATGCTCCAAGCAAAGAGAGTTGCGGGGAGACATGATCGTCTACTCCGACTGGCATGGCACTTGATTAACAGGAGGAGCTGGATGTTTGAGGGACAGAGGAGTGTGTTTAACCAGCGAGCGACGTGAACCATCAATATGCATACCCTAGGGCATCTGTTAAAGGAGACTGAACATCTATCGGTCTCACCCGAGTGATTACCGAGGTTCAAATTTGGGGTGTAAAGAATAGAACCACTGTTACCTGCCACGCATGTCGTAAGAGGCGCTAAGGAGGTTTGGATGAAATCGGATGCACATGTCCTAAACATGTAGCAAGTCTATGTGTTTAGGGGCCTACCAAACCAATGTGCAATGTATACACGTTCTTGGCAAAGATCAAACATATCACAAAGAGTGATTAAAATTGGTGTAAAGAACGAACGCAAAGAAGAACGCCTATCGGTCTGCCTAGAGTGCAGTGACATGAGTTCAGTAACCGATAACCAATAATCGATTTGCGCTTACTTTGTGAATATAATATACGGTGTTGTCTCTCATCATGGAGCAGAACCGCACATACCACTGTGACAGAGAGTGGTTAGGACGTACACCTTTTATGTTTTATTGATGGAGATTAGTTAATCTAATAAGTTTTCATCTACTTCTGCGATCAACTTCTGCTATGCGACTACTCTGGTATGTGTTATAAACAGGACGGGTGCGCTTGAGGTCTTCTCCTGTCCCCCATAGTTTGTTTTGTAAAGTTGTTTCTGTTGATTAGTTAACCAATGTGTGTAGGTATCATATATATATATACACATATGTAAGAAACAGTACTTGAAAGAGTGCATTTTTCCCCTTTTATCATACCTACGTTCTCTCTCTCTCAATCACCCAACCTACTCTCTCTTTCTCTCTCTCTCTTTCAGATCACACATACCTACTTTCTCTCTCTCTCTCTCTCTCTCGCGATCACCACTCTCTCTCTCTCTCTCTTTCTCAGGATCACCCATACCTACTTTCTCTCTCTCTCTTTCTCTCTCTCACGATCACCCTATTACTTTCTCTCTCTCTCTCTTTCTCTTTCTCTCTGTCGATCACCCATACCTACTCTCTCTCTCTCTCTCTCTCTCTCTCTCTCTCTCTCTCTCTTTCTTCTCTCGATCACCCATATCCTACTCTCTTCTCTCTCTCTCTCGATCACCATACCTACTTTCTCTTCTCTCTTTCTCTCTTTCTCTCTTTCTCTCGATCACCCATACCTACTTTCTCTCTCTCTCTCTCTCTCTCTCTCTCTCGATCACCCATACCTACTTTCTCTCTCTCTCTCTCTCTCTCTCTCTCTCTCTCTCGATCACCCATACCTACTCTCTCTCTCTCTCTCTCTCGATCACCCATACCTACTCTCTCTCTCTCTCTCTCTCTCTCGATCACCCATACCTACTCTCTCTCTCTCTCTTCTCTCTCTCTCTCTCTCTCTCGATCACCCATACCTACTCTCTCTCTCTCTCTCTCTCTCTCGATCACCCATACCTACTCTCTCTCTCTCTCTCTCTCTCTCGATCACCCATACCTACTCTCTCTCTCTCTCTCTCTCTCTCTCTCGATCACCCATACCTACTCTCTCTCTCTCTCTCTCTCTCTCGATCACCCATACCTACTCTCTCTCTCTCTCTCTCTCTCTCTCTCTCGATCACCCATACCTACTCTCTCTCTCTCTCTCTCTCGATCACCCATCCTACTTTCTCTCTCTCTCTCTCTCTCTCTCTCTCTCTCTCTCGATCACCCATACCTACTTTCTCTCTCTCTCTCTCTCTCTCTCTCTCTCGATCACCCATACCTACTTTCTCTCTCTCTCTCTCTCTCTCTCTCTCGATCACCCATACCTCTCTCTCTCTCTCTCTCTCTCTCGATCACCCATCCTACTCTCTCTCTCTCTTTCTCTCTCTCTCTCTCTCTCGATCACCCATACCTACTCTCTCTCTCTCTCTCTCTCTCCGATCACCCATCCTACTCTCTCTCTCTCTCTCTCTCTCTCTCTCGATCACCCATACCTACTCTCTCTCTCTCTCTCTCTCTCTCTCTCTCTCTCTCTCTCTCTATCACCCATACCTACTCTCTCTCTCTCTCTCTCTCGATCACCCATACCTACTCTCTCTCTCTCTCTCTCTCTCGATCACCCATACCTCCTCTCTCTCTCTCTCTCTCGATCACCCATACCTACTCTCTCTCTCTCTCTCTCTCTCGATCACCCATACCTACTCTCTCTCTCTCTCTCTCTCTCTCTCTCTCGACCACCCATACCTACTCTCTCTCTCTCTCTCTCTCTCGATCACCCATACCTACTCTCTCTCTCTCTCTCTCTCTCTCTCTCTCGATCACCCATACCTACCCTCTCTCTCTCTCTCTCTCTCTCTCTCTCGATCACCCATACCTACCCTCTCTCTCTCTCTCTCTCTCTCTCGATCACCCATACCTCCTCTCTCTCTCTCTCTCTCTCGATCACCCATACCTACTCTCTCTCTCTCTCGATCACCCATACCTACTCTATCTCTCTCTCTCTCTCTCTCTCGATCACCCATACCTACCCTCTCTCTCTCTCTCTCTCTCTCTCGATCACCCATACCTACCCTCTCTCTCTCTCTCTCTCTCTCTCGATCACCCATACCTACCCTCTCTCTCCCTCTCTCTCTCTCTCTCGATCACCCATACCTACCCTCTCTCTCTCTCTCTCTCTCTCTCTCTCTCTCGATCACCCATACCTACCCTCTCTCTCCCTCTCTCTCTCTCTCGATCACCCATACCTACCCTCTCTCTCTCTCTCTCTCTCGATCACCCATACCTACTCTCTCTCTCTCTCTCTCTCTCTCTGTCGATCACCCATACCTACTCTCTCTCTCTCTCTCTCTCTCTCTCTCTGTCCATCACCCATACCTACCCTCTCTCTCTCTCTCTCTCTCTCTGTCGATCACCCATACCTACTCTCTCTCTCTCTCTCTCTCTCTCTCTCTCTCGATCACCCATACCTACTTTCTGAAGTGCCTGCACTGAAATAATTGTACCAAAATTATTTTTTTCCCGACGGAAACCGTTATTTTTTAGATTTAATTTTAAACTGGGTCAGCCCTGACAAAGATCATTAGACAGGTGTTTATCCGGTCTTGCTCGAATGAGTGCAAGATATCGTAACTTCCTATCTTAAGTCTAGATAAAAAGTTTATATATCTAAAGATTTTTGCATAAGCCATTTCAACCTTGACCAGTTTACGTAGAAAAAATCTAAAACTATGACTGGAGGTCAAAGGCTAGACTCGCCTAGGGGGACGGACTCCATAGTCAGTTTCTTTTCTGTCCTCAACCAACCGTTTGAGAGAATGTCAGAGAAACTTGTGATGTCAAATTTTAATAACAAATAGTTTGGAAGAACGTCAAACCACATCAGCGAAAAAAAAAAATGACGGATCAAAGTTCGATTTGCCGACTCCAAGCCAAACACATACTTCTTCAAATTCACATGAACAGAATTCGACCACAACACACCCCAGAGTGTCAGCTGCGTAACATCGTTACACAACACCCCAGGTGTCAGCTGTGTACACATCGTTACACACAACTGTTGGAAACTACACATCTTCGGATGTCAAGTGTTGGATGATGTCAGGAAGATTCTTCTCCTTCCATGGACTGAAACACATTATATGAAACAAAGATCAACTTATACATGATATGTTCTATAGAGTTTTCTAGCCTCCAGTAGCGTACGTGGATCTACTGTACTGGGCATGCGTGTGTTTGCAACAATGAGAAAGCGGACTGGCTTGCATCAACATCATCGATTGTTGGGAAATTAAGTTGGAAAAGGGGGATGTTCCTTCGGTAACTTTGCGACTGCCTGTTAGATGAAGACACTAAAGTAGATGTTGAATCAATCCAGCAATTTAAGGAGTTTGCAGATACCCGTTGTACAGCTGGATGCCTGAAAAGCAGTGTGAGAAGTGTGTTTAATCAGAATCAACTATAAACTTATGGGCCTGCGGACTCAGGTAAAAATTATGAGAAATCAGACCACAACTACACCACGTGACCTCGTATTCCAGTATTGTTGTATATAGACGAATTCATTTTAAAATCAACACAAAATGCTAAATCAAGTTATATTATGCAACAAGTTAAGTTTAACAATAAGAATATCAATATTATGAATATTTACAATAATAATAACAGACTCACAGAATTGAGTAAAATTGCAAAAGCTTCAGGTTCTATCAAACATATATAAACTCACTCCCTACACCGCTCTGATCTAGGTCAGGATTTCCCGTCAGTTGTCAGGCCTAGTTAGAGTTGGCTTTGGTTAATCAACGAGCCATGAACCATAGTATGCATACTCTTTGATATCTGTAAGGGGAGACTGAGACAGTTATGCGTCTCCCCGGAGTACAATGATGACGACAGTTTAATAAACAATAACACATGAGGCTGAAGGACACGAGCTCTAGCGGCACTAGATCATTGAATAGACAAACAATATAGTGTTGTAGTTTTCTTTCTTGCGCTGTTCTGGTGGCTTGGGTGATTGTTATTTATGCTCTCTGATCGGATTCTGCTACGCCATCTAACCATCTTTTTGTCGTCTTTTCTCGCCTTCTTTCCTGCTGTTCTGTTGTAGAAGACTCTGTATACTATGGAGTTCGGATACATTCTTATTAAGTGAATGCGACCACACTCTGTTATGAAGTGAATGCATCCAAGAGTCTGTTTGTACTTACACGAAGACAATAATAGTTAGCGGTCAATTTGTTGACAATCGATATCGACGACCTTACGGTACTGTAAGCTGTTGACCTTAATCGAACACTTATCACAAAGCCATGACACTAGATCGTTGGATGTGTATATCAGTAATGAAGTTTTAGAGTCTCTCCAACGATAATACACATTATAAGAAGAGCTGATGCTTTACAGAAAGGTCACTCGTAAGAGTTTAACAAGAGAAGGTACTCACCTTTTCTCTCACCTCCCTCCCGTGAGAATGACCTTCCATCAAGGAGCAAGTTTATTCTGAAGTGACGTGGAAATTATGTTCCAGTGAACATGCACGTTGAGTGAACATAGACGTTGAGTGAACATAGCACGTTGGTGAAATGCACGTTGAGGAACATGCACGTTGAGTGAACATGCACGTTGAGTGAACATAGCACGTTGAGTGAACATGCACGTTGAGTGAACATAGCACGTTGAGTGAGCATGCACGTTGAGTGAGATAGCACGTTGAGTGAACAAGCACGTTGAGTGAACATAGCACGTTGAGTGAACATCACGTTAGTGAACATAGCACGTTGAGTGAGCATATGTGCTTGGTCAAACTAAAATAGCGACTCACGAGTAATAAACAGTGGCAAAGTATGAACATGTTCTTCGGCTCAGATCATACTCAAAGTGCAGTGAGTGGTTGAAAAGTAATCAGTAGATAGTGTCTGAAGTTCAGTGCGAGATAGAGCGAAATATCCTTCTTCTTCTTTGCGTTCGTTCTTTACGATCAATTTTAATCACTCTTTGTGATATGTTTGATCTTTGCCAAGAACGTGTATAGTTGCACATTGGTTTGGTAGGCCCCTAAACGCATAGACTTCTACACGTTTAGGACACGGGCATCCGATTTCAGCAAACCTCCTTAGTCGCTCTTACGACATGTCATGGCAGGTAACAGTGGTTCTATTCTTTACACCCCAAATTTGGGCCCCGGTAACCACTCGGGCGATAGTGCGAAATACGCAAGGAACTGTCAGGTCATTAAACTTAAACATTACAGTAGGCCGTCATGTTTTTTTAATACGCCTACCCTGCATACCGTAGATGCCTATGAGCCAGCGGGCACAGTATTCACGTTCTCGGCGAAAACCACACAGATCACAATGAGTGCCTAACTTGGTTGGTAGAATGAAGAAAAAAAGAAGAAAATCTCAAAACGTGGGAAGAAACCAGCCGTCAAGTCTGCCTCGAGTACAGTATATCGCTCTAACCAAAGTGTGGGAGTTATGTCCCTATTGTTGAGATTTGTGTCTGGTTCACATTGTTACAATTTTGACCACTGGAATAGGAGAAAGGTGTCAGAATAACCTATTAGAGAGCTGGCTGTGGTGTGCTACCTTTAACAAACATTCAATCAGGAATCTCCTTGCTCAAGTTTCAAAGGTTCATTGTGACCGTTAAGGACAGGTGGTTCCCCTTACCGTTAGATGGTTAACAAAAAATACAAGAACTGGTCAAGTAAGAAAAAATACACAGAAAAATCGAGACAAGACATAGAGAGAAAAAGTTATATATTTAATGCTGCAATTACAATTGAGTTAAAGAACAACATAAACTGCAGAAGTATGAATAGAAAAAATATCACAAGGTAACAAATCAAAAGAAACGGATTCAGAAACCAATAGACACTCAATAAAAGATTTAAACATACAAAATAAAATCTAATATAAAGCTAGAAGAGAGTTTTAAAAATAAGAAAAAAATCAAATGAAATATAATTCTCGGTATTGCGAGCATAAGCTGATGTACAAAATAGACATATCATCATCAAAAAACTTGTATTGAACAGAACTTTGTCCCCTAACAGTCTTTTGTAATTTCTCTCTCTCACGGGCATCTGCAACTGTCATGTTAAAGCCATCAGTTACAGCCTTAATCCATCTTCGTAGTCTTTCACATCTCCTCAATGCCGGGATGTCTACTTCCATAATGGTCTTCTTCAACCCTTCGTGTATGTCCAAAATACTTCGAATTTCTTATTTTTATTTGTAAGCAACATCAGTCAGTTTGTTTAATTATGGGTTCTTTCTCTATAGCTATATTTGTTCTCTTCTCTGTCCATAGTATTACCCTCCCCAAACGAGGAAATTTGATCCTAGGACTTCGCCCTGACAAAGTTAGTGAGCTATCCACTATGCAATCGCGGCACTCAGATATACAATTCTTGTTCGATACAAGTTAAATATGGTCCGTTTCCAAGTCTGAGGGGTTGTCGGGAGGGGTGGGTGGATGTTGAGAAGCTATTGTAGTTTGAGTTGGTTTCTAAAGTAAAGTCATACATGGTATCTTCCTCTTCTTCTGTGTTCTCATTAGATTGTGATATCTTCTTCTTCTTCTTCTTCTTCTTCTTCTTCTGTGTTCTCATTAGATTGTGATATCTTCTTCTTCTTCTGTGTTCTCATTAGATTGTGATATCTTCTTCTTCTTCTGTGTTCTCATTAGATTGTGATATCTTCTTCTTCTTCTGTGTTCTCATTAGATTGTGATATCTTCTTCTTCTTCTGTGTTCTCATTGATTGTGATATCTTCTTCTTCTTCTGTTTCTCATTGATTGTGATATCTTCTTCTTCTTCTTCTTCTTCTGTGTTTCATTAGTTGTGATATCTTCTTCTTCTTCTTCTTCTTCTGTGTTCTCATTAGATTGTGATATCTTCTTCTTCTTCTGTGTTCTCATTAGATTGTGATATCTTCTTCTTCTTCTGTGTTCTCATTAGATTGTGATATCTTCTTCTTCTTCTGTTCTCATTAGATTGTGATATCTTCTTCTTCTTCTTTCTTCTTCTGTTTCTCATTAGTTGTGATATCTTCTTCTTCTTCTTCTTCTTCTGTGTTCTCACTAGATTGTGATATCTTCTTCTTCTTCTTCTTCTTCTGTGTTCTCATTAGATTGTGATATCTTCTTCTTCTTCTTCTTCTTCTGTGTTCTCATTAGATTGTGATATCTTCTTCTTCTTCTTCTTCTTCTGTGTTCTCATTAGATTGTGATATCTTCTTCTTCTTCTTCTTCTTCTGTGTTCTCACTAGATTGTCATTTCGGATTATATAATAAAGGCAGCCGTCTGCTTCAGATTATCAGCCACGCCATACAGTTTGTCTTCTGCGTTCTCACTAGATTGTGATTTCGGATTCTATAATAAAGGCAGCCGTCTACTTCAGATTATCAGCCGCGCCATACAGTTTGTCTTGTGCGTTCTCACTAGATTGTGATTTCGGATTCTCTATAAAGGCACCGTCTGTTTCAGATTATCAGCCGCGCCATACAGTTTGTCTTCTGTGTTCTCACTAGATTGGGATTTAGATTCTCAATAAAGGCAACGTTGCTCAGATTATCAGTCGCCCATCAGTTTGTCTTGACGCTAGTGTGTGGATCTTCTTCTTCTCAAGTCTGCATACTGGGGGCAGTTCTGTAGGATATAATTTCTATGATTTCTGTTTCCTCGTTTGTGCTGACCTCTTCCAGCAGTAAGTTTTGGCCATCTTCGTGATGGTAGGTCTGACATTCTTACTGCGTGCTAAATCTCCGAGGCAGATTGGCGACCGTAGAATCCGTTATTCCATTCTCATTGTGGTCGTTGCACCATGTTATGCGCCTTACGGTCTGGTGATCCGTTTTCTGCAAGCATTTGTTTCGGGTTAGCATTCCTAGCGGACACGTGCATCCGATTTCAGCCAAACCTCCTTAGTCGCCTCTTCGACATGCATGGAGGTAACAGTGGTTCTTCTTACACCCCAAATTTGGTCCGTAACCACTGAGCGTTAAATGCTATAACAAGTAGCTAGTCATATCATGAAACAGAGCCTAATCAGTTGTAATAGCGTGTTTACATAATACATATCTGATTATAGAACCAGGAAGGCAATAGGTAGATGAGCATAAAACATTAGAGATATACAAGAGCTACACACACACAAAACTATCAATGCCAGACTTCTGAAAACGTCCACACGATGACTTTGCAGCAAAATGGAAAGAACAAGTAAATAAAACGTAAACTAGAAAGTGTAGTAAAATATATTCTAATATGTCTCATGATCTTCAGGTGGCGGTATGAAAAATTTACGATTCTTGGCAACAAAGTTAAATAGGAAACTTGTCAATATGTGAGGTGTCTTTATTATATTGTAAACTCTATCAAGGAGCACATGATGATACTTGGTTGGCTCTGGATCAGACTAAATAACTGGCAAGTTTTGCAGATGGAGCGTTAAAACAGTTTTACAGTGTCTGTTTCTTTTCTGGTTTTTACTGAAAGGGAATCGTGGCCAATATTTCGTTGGATATAGTCAGCCTGGTAGTGGAAATCACGACGATTGATTACCAGGTGTGTGGACTCTGGTGTTTGATGCCAAGTATATCGTCAAAGAAGAATGAAAATACGTATGAACGAGATCAAGTAATGGCGAGTAATATACAACAGAGAAAAAAATATGTTTTCTATATTTCTGACTTAAAGAATCTCTCTCTCTTTCGATCCCCTTAGTTCTGACTTAAAGAATCTCTCTCTCTCTCTCTCTCTCTCTCCTCTCTCTCTCTCGATCTCCTTATTTCTGACATAAAGAATCTCTCTCTCTCTCGATCCCTTTATTTCTGACATAAAGAATCTCTCTCTCTCTTTTTTCCCCTCTGTAGTAGTGAGGTTATTTATACCAGGAGATAATGATAAGTGAAGATATATTTCTAGTAATGCAAGCAAGGAAGTAATGACCAGGCTATATAATAAAATCTTAGTAAGTCTAGGAGAAAGAAAAAAAGTGTACCTAAGAAAATTGGACGCAATTTGGAAGTGTGTTGTGTAATACACATCACGTGATATCCGGGGTATTATTCAACGATGTACTGCTTGAAGGGTTGGTAACAATGCATTTTTGATAATGACGATGAATTTAAGACAGACAGGAAAATTCCATGTTTACTATTTTATGGAACCATGTTCGAGAAGAGATAACCCGATTATACTGTGCAGCCTGGTAAACAAGGGAAGCAAATTATTGGTAGGTTGAAATAAATAGACCAATGAAATTTGGTTGAGTTTTAATGAGCGTAGTAGATTGAAGTAAACAACTGTATCTAGATCTTTCTGGGGAGATAAGGTTGCGTAATGCCAGCCTGGTATAAATACTCGGGGATGGAATTCAGACGAAGAGATTGAACAAACACTGCGGACAAGTGTTGTTGTGGAGGGAGGGGCTCGAGCAGAGCAGACCCTATGATTTATAGAGAAATTATAGAGATCCAGTGGTCATGGAAGACTCGATGGACCAGTAGGGATTTTGGTTCTGATAGGCCTACGTAGATAGTTAAGACAGTGTACATTTTTCGGTCGAGTCATGGGATTTCAGAGATTTGTTGATTTGGTGGGATTATTGTTTTTAATTTCATGTAAAAATAGAATGATAAAGTTCTCAACAAGGTTTGCAGAGAGTAATTAAAATTTGATTAACTTTCATCTGAGATGTTGGCATTTGTGAGTTGATTTCTGGTGAGAGAGATTCTCTAGATCTTACAGCAGCAGAAAGAGAACTTTTCGAGAAAACTGCAATCATCTTTAGTCCGGTGTAAATACCGGTGGTGCCGTGGCCAATTAAATAGAAAGAAGGAGTACTCATCATGATCATCACGCTCACTGCTACATCTCTCGGCCCCCTTATTTCTGACATAAAGAATCTCTCTCTCTCTCTCTCTCTCTTGATCTCCTTATTTCTGACTTAAAAAATCGGATAGTTTTGTCAAGATAAATTAGTGGAGATTCTCTATGACTTAAGTTGTTAAACCTTTGCCATGTGTTTCGAAGGTCGTTGGTTTGAATTCATACTGCGCCGTTCTGTTCAGGAGTGCATTTTTTATATAAAGACCCATATGATTGTTACAGAAGCTACGGAGCTCGTACTTTGTGCTATACACTCGGCAGCTGGCGTGCTATCTCTGTGAAAAGGGACAGAGAAATATGGGGTAAAACATTTTTGCAATGAAGTCAATCCTTTGGGATCAGACCGTTTCCAAATCAGTGTTTACGAGGTTAAGATATTTAACATATCTCGGCTATACATACTATTGCCCGCCTGCCCAGAGTGTTCGTAGCGCGTTGGACGACGGGTGCTCAGCCCTCTGTGAGTGCGGGTTCAATTCCGCGGGCTGACAGAAAAGCCAAAGGTTCTCCAGATTTGCGGTATTCGTTGCGCAGAGCCGAAGAGCTCAAGTGCTTCTGGATAGGAAACAAAAATTAGAAATAAATACATACTACTATTTTTCTTTGTTCTCATGGTGGTCAACTAGCAGTTACCTGATGCTTATTTTTACCTATGTTTGTAGCAAATGTATCATACTAAGCAATTTCATATTGCCCCACACAGAAAAATAAGCACAATTTTACTAAATCATACATCTCTCGGTACATGTAAAAGTTCCATATGTTGCATACACCCAGCACTGGGAAGAACCTACTGGCATGCGACTGACAGCGGATATCCATTTCATTATCAATTTTATTTCTTCATGATGACAACTATATTTTTCTCTGCATTTGTCTGGCACTTCCGATGTTCCCAGCTTCAAGTAATTATACCCATGATGCAATATCCGATGTTATGCTTTCTGAATGTGTGAAAAAAAAACTGTGTAGACATTATGATTAAGTGTTTTCATCTGACAGATAGCAGAGATGAAGTGTTATATGAAGACCTTGTTAACTGTTTCGCTCTGTATTTCATTTTTTATCTAGGGCCGCATTTATATTGCAACGTACACTGAATTAGGTAGTATACTGGTTTTGCGTCAACTTAAAAAAAATACTGCGAGCCGGTATATCGGTTCCGAGGGACGAAAGGGTTAATCATGTCAGTCAAGTGCATATCATTCTACTTTAGACAAACACAGTTTGCACATAACACATACACTCACAAGTTTGCACACAAAACACGCAACATACCAGGTTGAATTTTGAACGTGCAACATCTTCTCAGCTACTCTTTACTCGCTGCCAAGGGTTCTTTTAAGAGCTAAATTGGAACACGGGACCTCAGTTTTATCGTCCGTGTCCGATAAGACTAGGGACTCGATCTCCTCTACATTTAGATCAGAGATCTTTGGTAAAATAACCCGATCACTGCACACGAAGAACAACCCTAGTATCTTTTGAGTGAGAGAAGAAGTTACCTTCACGACACAGAAATACGCACCCACCTCCTCTTTCCATCCGCTTTTTATCTTCTTCTTCTTCTTCTTCTTGCGTTCGTTCTTTACGACCAATTTTAATCACTCTTTGTGATATGTTTGATCTTTGCCAAGAACGTGTATACTCTCTTGCGTTCCCGTTATATATACGTTGCACATTGGTTTGGTAGGTCCTAAACGCATGACTTCTACATATTTAGGACATGTCATCCGATTTCAGACAAACCTCCTTAGTCGCCTCTTACGACATGCGGGGCAGGTAACAGTGGTTCTATCCTTTACACCCCAAATTTGGGCCCCGGTAACCACTCGGGCGGCTTTTCATCTAACTAACAGCATTAAGCTACATTGTAATTGTGTTCAACTTGTCTTCCAAAATGTCTGAAGTAAGACAGTCACTAGATATACTTGTAGTAACATTGCTATCATACACGACGAGACAGACCAATTACTGCTACTTATTAGACTACACGTCCATTGTAATAACTGCCACAGACTGTTGGCTATGATTGACAGTCGGTTCATTGCACGCAGTTCTGTCCCGTTACCCTGAGCTGCAAATGAGAAACATTCCTAGCTCAGCGTCGTCGTTCCATCCAATTTTTCACATGAACAAACTGACAGCATCTTTCAGCAAGATGGCTGATGTAGATGAGTTGCAGGTCTTGAAGGATGTTGACTATGTCTATGATGAAGACAAAAGACGTCAGAGATGAAGCGTGTGCTAATGAGATAGAACGTCACTTTAGGAGAATCTAAGCGCGAGATATGTATTGGACTGCTCATGGAAATAAAAAATCCTGGCATTTCATTTACAGGACGTCGCTATACACCACAGTAAACGAGTTGTTGATTTTCTAGGCCCCACTTATACATTCAGTAGTTTGCCATTGCTTTCTAAACGGTAAGGTCTATTTTTACAGTTCGTAAAAATTCACGGGACCAAATTTGCTTCCAATCTGCTCGCCGCGGTGCTTGAACCAGATACCGCCCGTGTGGTGCGGGACCCGCAAGGGAAGCAAAGAATAGCACCACTGCAACCTTCAAGGCGTGTCGTAAGAGGCGACTGATGTATACCCTAGGGATGCTACCCTAGTAAATAAAAAGTAGCGCAGAAATCAGATGTGCTGGCCTATTTGTAGGCGCATAACTGGCACAACGTCCAATCGCTCTTAGGCTCAGATCACATACACATCACACAGCTTGGTTGACAAGTGGTCGATATGGAGCGTTCGAAGAAGAAGAAATTGTGATCAAGCTAACTATCCCTTAAGTTACAGACGCCCATGGACTTCTCATCATCATCATCTTTAGGTGCCGTGTCGGCTGGCGTAGGCGATCGTGGACCTCCACAAACTTCTGCCTCTGGTATTTGCTATCATCTCAGATGTTGACGCTCTTCCGTGCCACGAAGTCAATCTATCCAAAATTTGCTCTCTCTGTCTTCCTTTGTCGCATCCCTGATTTTACCAGTTGGTATAATGTGTTCTATACATCCCCTCCTCATCACATGTCCGAAAAATGATGATTACCTCTTTCTTATATTGATGATTTCGGCAGCTCATATTTTCAAACTTCAACTTTAATATATTACTTCAAGGGAAGCTGTGGGCAATCTAAGACTGTAGACACTACTATAGATCTTGTCTTTGAACGGTACCATTGATAGTCATTCCGGACTTGATGTTCAGCTGTTATCTGTATAAAAACTGTCTGATGGCAAAAATTGACTTCATTTCACAGATTTTCTAGATATGGCTCAGTTACTTTCCGCAGAAATAACACTCCACCTCCGAAAGTATTGTACAAAGCCCGATTTCTGTAGCTTCTGTAACAATCCTAAGCGATCTCCGAAAAAATGCTTTCGTAGACATATCGACGAGGTACAGATTCAGTGTACGCATATATGTACGTACAAAGATGTACAAGTTTCTGTGCATATATTTACATGTACGCATGTAGGTAAAAATATTTATAATCTTTCTTTCTTTTCTCCAATCCTGTCTTGCCGCACAGCATCAGGATAAGAAGAGATTTCTAGAACGAGCCCTTGTGTGCGCTTTATAAATAGTGTCTTTCGTCGCTTCTGTTATCACTGATGTCCACCTTTTGCGTGGCCGGCCTTTATTATTGTATCCTTCCTTCCTTTGCGTTCCCGGCCTAGACTGATGGACCAACTTTTATCATGAATTTTACTGTTGTTTCTAGGGACTCCGTTCCTCCGTACAGCTTTTCGTGAAGCTCTGTGTGTTGTGGCCATGACTCTTTCCTTATACCTGCTAACCGTTGACAGTCTTGCAAGACGTGTTCTGTCGTCATGTCTGCCATTTTGCAGGGGCACAGGCTAGTTGTGCCAATTTTAAATTTATGGAACATGTGGGCTCTGAGCTTGTTGTGGCCGGTACGGAGGCGAAGTATGGCAACTTGTTCACTTCGAGAGAGACCATAGTATCCGTCACTGTCTGTGTACTGAGGGTGGTCTTTTGCCCATTTGCTTTTATAGTGCGAACCGATGGTTGTTTTGACTTCCTCATAACTGATCTCGAGATCAGTCTGAGGTAGTCGCCCGCCCTCTTTGGCTAGCTTGTCGGCTGCTTCGTTTTCCCTAACGTTGCAGTGTGACGGTATCCACTGGATGACGGTGCGTTTGAGTGAACTCGTTAGTTCAGCGAGGGACGTTTTGAGCTCATTCATCTCAGTTTTGCCAACGCATTTGAGTGCCGTGATGACCGATAGAGCATCGGTGAATATCACGACCTTGTTGCGTGTAGTGCTTCTTCTCTCCAAGATCATTTCGGCCACCTCTTTGATTGCCTCTGCCTCTGCTCGGTAGTTATTCGAGTATTTGCCCGTGGCAATCGCTTTCTTGAACGTTACTTTCTTTGAGATTTTAAGCACTATTCCTCCTCCGCCATCGCTTATTGCGTTATTTGCCGATCCGTCCGTGTAGACGTGCGTCCACTCATTTTCAGGGTACTCTGATTCTATGTACTCTTCTGTTGCAATTTTTCTCTCGAGGTTTTTTTGGGCCCTTTTGTTCAGTATGCCTGGGATTGATTCCCTTAGTTCTGGCATTATAGTTTTCCATGGCAACATTGCTCCTTGAGGTGCACTGTCTGTTGGTAATCTGCTTATGTGACCGAACCATTTAATTTGTATATGTGTATTAATACTGACATACGGATGCGAATCATGGACAATGAACACACAGATCGAAAAATCTCTGAGGGCCACAGAAATGTGGCTTTATAGAAGAATGATGAGAATCCCATGGACTGCAAAAATGACTAATGTTGAGGTATTGAATGAGATCAAGACACAGAGAAGGCTTATCATCAATATAAGAAGAGGCAGTCATCATTTTTCGGGCATGTGATGAGGAGGGAGGTTTAGAACACATTGTGACAACTGGTAAAATTGAGGGTAGACGAGACAGGGAAGACAAGAGAAAATGTTGGATGGCCTGACTTCATGGCACGGTAGAGCGTCAACATCTGAGTTGATAGCAAACACCAACACAGAGATTTGTGGAGATCCATGATCGCCTACGCCAGCCGCACGGCACCTGATGATGATGTGTATATGTATATATATAAAAATAGGGGGAAGACTGCAGTAAAACTTGTAAATAGTGAAACACGTACAAACAAAGTACTATAGTTTTACAAAATACAGAAACAGTGACAATAAACAGCAACGTTTCGCCCAAAAAGGCCTTTATCAAGCAAACGACGCAACAGGAGTGTATATATATATATATAAGTTATGTTGGTATTTCCGAGTGTATATAAATGGTTTGAGCATGACGGCCCAGAGGTGGGACATCTGGTCTATGAGAGAGAAAATTCCGGAAGGACTGTTAGGGTGGCCAAGTTCTGTACAGGATAGCTATTTGATGATGATGTACACTCCATTTTACCCCTCGATCTGTGTGTATATGTAGAAATCCCAAAACACTTTGAATAAGATAACATAAGTTAGAGTCAGCCAACCAGATCTGATAAAGACCGTACTCAACGTCCAGATGTTGATAAAGTTATCAAGATGTACTACTCGATCTGAATAACTCGATCTGAGAGTAGAAATAAAATAGGAATGGTAAGCTCGGGAACAAAACTACATGTTCGGGAACAAAACTACATGTTCGGGAATAAAACTACATGTTCGGGAACAAAACTACATGTTCGGGAACAAAACTACATGTTCGGGAACAAAACTACATGTTCGGAACAAAACTTACATTGTTCTGAACTTAAAGTAATAGATCTTGCTGAACAAAACTATTGTTAAGAATAAAATATCCTGTTCAGGAGAAGAAGAACTACGTGTTCTAGGGAACAACACTACTATCTCTGTGTGACGAGTTACAATTCCGGGAACAAAAGCACAGTTCGCAGATTTACGATGTTCTGGAGAACAAGTTACGATGTCCATGGCAGACCGAAAACTATGGTCAGGCAAACTCTTGATCGGGAAAAAACTATCAAAATGTTCGATGGAAAAAAACGCTGCTCTAGTTCAGGGACGAAACTGGACTGTAGTCAGGAACCCAAAATCGTACATGGTTCGGGAACTAAAACTATATGCTCTTGGGAACAATCTATCTTCTTCAGGAACAAACTCTTCGTGATTTTTATGTAACAAAAGCTACATGTTCAGAACAAGACATCACTTGTTCTGGAACAAAACTATTGTCAGGAACAAACTATCTTAGGAACAAACTACATGTTAGGGAACAAAACTACTTGTTCGGGAACAAAACTACATGTTAGGGAACAAAACTACATGTTAGGAACAAACTACATGTTCGGAAACAAAACTACATGTTCGGGAACAAAACTACATGTTCGGAAACAAAACTACATGTTCGGGAACAAAACTACATGTTCGGGAACAAAACTACTTGTTCGGAAACAAAACTACATGTTCGGGAACAAAACTACATGTTAGGGAACAAAACTACATGTTCGGGAACAAAACTACTTGTTCGGGAAAAAAAACTACATGTTCGGAAACAAAACTACATGTTCGGGAACAAAACTACATGTTCGGAAACAAAACTACATGTTCGGGAACAAAAATACATGTTCGGAACAAAACTACTTGTTCGGAAACAAAACTACATGTTCGGGAACAAAACTACATGTTCGGGAACAAAACTACATGTTCGGGAACAAAACTACATGTTCGGAAACAAAACTACATGTTCGGGAACAAAACTACATGTTAGGGAACAAAACTACATGTTAGGGAACAAAACTACTTGGAAACAGTTGTGTCTGACTTAAAGTTGTAGATATGAGGGTCTTGCTGTAAACAATAACATTAAGTAAATAAAATATCCTGTTCAGGGCCCATAAAGAAGAAGAAGGCCCGTCTGCCCAGCGTGTTCGTAGCACGTTGGACTACGGGTGACTATCCTCTGTGTGTGCGGGTTCAATTCCGCGGGATGGCAGAAAAGCCACAGATTCCCCAGATTTACGGTGTTCGTGGCACCGAACCGAAGGGTTACAATGTCCATGGCACCGAGCCGAAGAGCTATAAAGCTCAAGTGCTTCTGGATCGGATAAAAAAATAAAAAAAGTATCTATGCCGAAAGTTATGTGGAGTCACCGATAGCGAAGTTAATAACACGCGGCTCTAGTGTCTAGGTGACGTGGAAATTCTGGACTGTGAGGCGAAGTTAATAACACGCTGCTCTAGTGTCTAGGTGACGTGGAAATTCTGGACTGTGAGGCGAAGTTAATAACACGTTGCTCTAGTGTCTAGGTGACGTGGAAATTCTGGACTGTCAGGTCAGTTTGAGCCAACAATTCTCGGTGTGTACATGGTTCGCGGTTGAACTACCGAAACCCTGATAATCTACTTGGGGGATCTTCTTCTTCTTCTAACGCTCCATATCGCCCACTTGTTAACTCTTTCTGTGATTTTTATGTAATCTGAGCATAAGAGCGTTTGTACATAGTGCCAGTAATTCGCCGACATCACATCTGATTTCTGTGAGGCTTTTTATTTACTAGGCTAGCTTCCCTAGGCCACTACCTCAGTACCTCTTACGAAATGTCTTGTAGGTCACAGTGTTACTATTCTTTGCTCCCCTTGTGAGCTCCTGCAACGCACGGGCGGAGAACATCATAAAAGATCTGTAAGCGAAAAATTGATTTCATTGCATCGGCTTTCCTCATATGGCTCAGCCCCTCTCTGCAGAAATGACACGCCCCTTGTCAATAGCATTGCACAAAGTATAAACTCCGTAACTCCAGCAAGATTCCTAATGAATCTCTGGAAAAAATTGCTATCGCAAACAGAACAATGCAGTCCAGATTCAAACCCAAAATCTTCAGAACGCAAGTTAAACAACAGTATAACCACTTCGCCACTCTGAACATTTCTTATTACAGAAGACAGTAAGAAACACTTTTCTCAAATAAATAAATAACTAAACAGCATCAACAAAAAGATAACAAAAAAATATATATAATGTGTGTTAAAGTAGTTCTCATCATATACAAATTAAAGATAGTATTAAAACCAGATGTAGAGGCTGGTAAACCAATCATAAGACGTCATGCTGGTCGGAAACGTTATTATAATCTTATTAGTTCAGTGGTTCTCACATAGTGATCGTAGGAACACAATTTTGATAAATGATTATTTACTTTTTTTGGGGCCAATTTCTGTGTTACAATCTTACTCTTCTTCTTCTTCTTTGCGTTCGTTCTTTACGACCAATTTCAATCACTCTTTGTGATATGTTTGATCATTGCCAAGAACGTGTATACGTTGCACATTGGTTTGGTAGGCCCCTAAACGCATAGACTTCTGCACGTTTAGGACATGTGCATCCGATTTCAGCCGAACCTCCTTAGCCGCCTCTTACGACATGCGTGGTAGGTAACAGTGGTTCTATTCTTTACACCCCAAATGTGTGCCCCGGTAACCACTCGGGCGACAATCTTACTAAAAAAATAAAATAGTGTAAAAGGGAGCACTTACATTGACATATCAAACATAACATTCACATAGATTTGATGTATTTATGCAGAATCTCCCGTGAGCTGACTGTGCTCGCAAGGGAAGCAAAGAATAGCAATACTGCAACCTACAAGGCATGTCGTAAGAGGCGATGGAGGTATTGGCCTAGGGAAACTACTTTAGTAAATAAAAAGCGTCGCAGAAATAGGATATTCTGGCTTACTTGGTGACGCATAACTGGCACAACTTACAATCACTCTTAGGCTCGGATCACGTACACATCACAACGGGTGGTTAACAAGTGATCGATATGGAGTGATCGAAGAAATAGATAAAGAAGAATTTATGCAGAAAAAGAGGAAAATTAAACTCTAAATATTCAGTCATTATAATCCTGAATATTAATGTAAAGATTTATTAAAGGCTCTGCAACTCACAAGTTATGGGAACCTCTGAAAATGGTTGAGATTCTTTCACTAATGCTATTATCATATGATGTGTTTCTCTCTCTCCTCTCTCTCTATTTCCTCTAATTTGACATACATCTAACGAAGGAGAACGTGAGAAAAGATATTTCTATCCCTAGTGATGTTGACTAGTTTTGATATCGACTTTCATTAAAGTACTTTTTTAATCTTACAATATTGAATTGATAACTTCCGTCCACTGCATAGTCTGTGTCAATATTATTACAGGAAGGAGATAACAAACTCAAACAAAATGCATACTGAAAAAGGATGCGCTATACTTAACTCAGCAAATATCCCAGCTGGAATGTACAGTAGCAGCAAAGAAGCTTTGGTAGAATTTCCATATAGGTCAAAACTGAGCCTACATAGCTACAGTTTCCCAAATGATCAATGTTTAATTTCCGATAGCTTGATGTAATAGACTACTAAGCTGAAAAATGAGCACCCGGACTTTCTGAATTGTAGTAGCATTTATAATCGCCGCAGTAGCTATTGTGAAAGTGTTCTGTCGCTGACAATTTCAATCAGCTGTCACGGCTTGTAGGGGTGCAGGTTGAAACATATATATATATATATATATATATATATATTTTGTCTTTAATAATTCATTTACCTGACTAGAATCAGTTATATTGTCAGTCTCTATATTATACAGAATAAGAAAAAGAACACTATCTCCCTCTCTCTCTCTCTCTCTCTCTAGCCTTTTGCTGTTACGCCCCTGGCGCTTATGGCAGCAACCAATTGCACATAATTTTTCTCAACTCTTGGCCGTCACTGTATTGTGTTTCAGCTATGATTCATTTTTTTCAGTTCTTGTTCTACTGTTCTTCTCCAGGTCGTTTTGAGTCTTCGACATTTTTGCTTACCCTCCGGTTTCCATCTCAGTGCAGTTTTCTTGGCATAGCTAGTCTACATCACCTGGCAGGTCCATCTCCAGAGACACTGTGACTGCAGGCATATAATTATCAAGACAAAAAAAAAACCTGTAATATCTTGCCGTCAAGCTCCAACATTGTGCACTTAGGTGTTTCAGAAAACGATAAAACAGTTATAAGAAAACAAACCCTTATGAAGGCATGCTCATCTCAAAAATTTTTTATTTCTAGAAACTACTGAAGAGATAAGTGAGACTAACTGTCGTGAACGTGATGCATCATTTACACGTGAAAAGTGTGGAGGGCGACAAAAAGTTATACAGAATCAAGCATGTCAATGTGGTTTTGGTTTTCCCTGATCCAGAAGCACTTGAGCTCAAAGCTCTTCGACTCGGTGTCATGGACATCGTAACCCTTCGGTTCGGTGCCACGAACACCGTAAATCTGGGGAACCTGTAGCTTTTCTGCCAGTCCGCGGAGTTGAACCCGCACTCACAGAGGACTTGTCACCCGTAGTCCAACGCGATACGAACACGCTGGGCACGCGGGCGTGGATTATTTTTAAAGCACGTCTAACTTTTTTAATATGGCTTGTTTTTGTTTAGCTTGGTAGACTTATGTAACTGAATTGGCTTCAGATTATTGTTTTTGGTGCTTTATCCTGGATTGTTTAAAAACATTTTCTATACAAACATTGCATACCTTTCTATTTAAAGTGTTTTTGTTTCTTTTTTTATAACATGGCCCATGTTATGCCCATGTCGGCCGGAAGGGAAGCAAAGAATAGTACCACTGCAACCTACAATGCATGTCGTAAGAGGCGACCGATGTAGGACCTAGGGATACTACCTAGTAAATACAAATCAGTATAAATCGGACATGCTGGCCTTGTAGGCGCATAACTGGCACAACGTACAATTGCTCTTAGGCTCAGATAACATATAAATCACACAGAGTGGTTGACAATTGGTCGATATGGAGCGTTGGAAGAAGAAGAAGAAGAAGAAAGTATGACAACATTAGATATTATGTATTACCGTAGTTTCTAGACTACTCTCTTTTGTAACTTCAGTTATAACAAAAGCAATAAACAAAATGTTACTTGATGATAATGTGTGAGATCCAAGACAGAACTACTGCGTTTAAAATCAATGTAAAATACTTGCAAAAATGTGAAAACTTTAATGTCTAACAAGGTTTATGATCTATGCTACACTGGTTACAGTAACAATAATAATAATCAACTGTATCTCAGAATGTTTAGCGTAGTTTTAGTGGGAATTGTGTGAAAAAAATTGTTCAGGTTTTGTGCTGTGTGCATTATTTGGCTTACAATCAAAATGTGTATTTGGCAACCTTTGATATGACTCATAGCACAGGATAATCGTAACAATTTAAACGAGGAAAAACTAGAAGACGAATTTTCTAATATTGGGTTAAATACAATAGCTTGCAATTATGATTTGATTATTTGTTTGTACCTATGTACGGTCATTGTCATTTATATCAAGATGGTTGATTCTTGTGCATTTCTAGCATTCTGATTTTTTCTTTTGACGGAAGACATCATTGCTTTTTGTGGGTTTTTTCTTGGAAGGGGAGGGAATGGGCGGGGGTAATCTGATATTATACTCTAACTTTCTCTCTCTGTCTGTCTCTCTCTCTCTCTCTCATAATTAGAAAGTTATCTGTAGTCTATAGTCGACGTGGTTTAAAAAAAATGACGACTAAGTGAAACTCTTATTTTGGATAGCTAGTTGGTTATGCTCTGAAAAACACTTGTCTGCAAGGCTAGGCAATGGATACAGTAAGAAAAAATAGTCCGTGGGTCGAATCCTCTGTTTGGTAAATTGTTTTTCCGGATGCCTTTAACACATCATCATCATCAAATAGCTTGTCCTGAGCAGAACTTTGCCACCCCAACAGTTCTCTGGAATTTCTCTCTCTCATAGGCCAGATTTACTGCCTCTGCAGCCGTCATGTTCAAACCATCAGTTATATCCTGAATCCATCTTCTCCGTGGTCTTCCTCTTCCTCTCTTTGCCGGTATGTCTTCTTCCAAGATGGTCTTCTCCAGCCCCTCATGTCTTTAACACATGTTTACTGTGTATTTATTTACTATCACTTGAGACTGCATCATCGTGGACAAACAACGAATTATTGAGACTGCATCATCGTGGACATACAACAAATGATTGAGACTGCATCATCGTGAACATACAACGAATTATTGAGACTGCATCATCGTGGACAAACAACGAATTATTGAGACTGCATCATCGTGGACATACAACAAATGATTGAGACTGCATCATCGTGATATACAACGAATTATTGAGACTGCATCATCGTGGACAAACAACGAATTATTGAGACTGCATCATCGTGGACATACAAGAAATTATTGAGACTGCATCCTCGTGGACATACAACGAATTATTGAGGCTGCATCATCGTGGACAAACAACGAATTATTGAGACTGCATCATCGTGGACAACAAGAATTATTGAGACTGCATCATCGTGGACATGCAACAAATTATTGAGACTGCATCATCGTGGACACAACAATTATTGAGACTGCATCATCGTGGACCATACAAGAGAATTATTGAGACTGCATCATCGTGGACATGCAACAAATTATTGAGACTGCATCATCGTGGACATACAACAAATTATTGAGACTGCATCATCGTGGACATACAACAAATTATTGAGACGACTAGGAACTCTGTCTTAAAGGAAATTTTATTTGGTACATTTACTTCCACAATGAATAATTAATTCTTGAGAACATATTCCCTTATAAAAAAAAACACAGCAAGATCATATCTCGAGAAAGAAAATGTTGTATGGGGACTTTTAGAACTGTCAATTAAATCTACATAACAAATAATCATTATGTTTCAAGTAGCTGGTTACATTAGGGCACTAGAAATGTAAAATGTCAAGACACTTCATACCCAAAGTCTGAAAATGCTGTTGAACATTAAAATTAAAAAGTACCCGTTACTAACAAATTGACGAAGTTAAACAACACATCGTCTCATCAATAGAACAAGTATATGTAATAATATGTGACTATATATCACTTCTAGGAAACTGACACCAAGAATAGGTTGAAGAATGAGATTACAAGGAAAGAATAGTTAATAGTTTGGATGGAAAACCTCTTCCATTTAATTTCACATTAACATATTGACCTAGATTACCATAAACAATGTTAGCTACAGGGGTCTGACGAAACAGCTTGTGGGTGAATCATTTTTTGATGCTAGTCAACAAAGAAAATATTGTGTGGTTGAAATAGGACACAAGCCAGACTAAAAGTCAAGAATATCGTTAAATATTCCCACGAGACTTGGACGTAATAATGGAAGATCTTCTTCTTCTTTGCGTTCGTTCTTTACGACCATTTTTAATCACTCTTTGTGATATGTTTGATCTTTGCCAAGAACGTGTATACGTTGCACATTGGTTTGGTAGGCCCATAAACGCATAGACTTCTACACGTATAGGACACGTGCATCCGATTTCATCCAAACCTCATTAGTCGCCTCTTACTACATGCGTGGCAGGTAACGGTGGTTCTATTCTTTACACTTCAAATTTGGGCCCCGGTAACCACTCGGGCGTAATGGAAGATAATGTTGACAATAGATTCTGTACAACTTTAGTAAGGCTTGTTTGAGAGATGAAAACTGGGAATGTTGTTGATATAATGAAGCTGTAACGAAGCCGGACGACAGCAAGTTATTAAAGAGATATTGATCACAAGTTTATATTTATTTAAAATAACACTATCTTTTTCTTCGACGATTTACTGGTCATACGTTTCATTTAGTGTGGACCACACAATGGGCAGTTAGCTTCAGGTCTGTCAGGTTTTCCCAAAGCTTTGTTGTCAGGTCGACTGAGCGTGCCACATGTTGCTTCTTGGCTCACCCAGGAGAGGACAGTCTTCCAGGATCTGCTATGGTGTATGTTCCGTCTGCTGACTAACACCCCTCAACTCGATAATTTAATATGATAATATCAAACCAGTTTCTATTCGTTCAAATCGACATGTGTGTTCTGTACTGATTTAACATTTTGTTGAGAATTGCAACGTGGATAATTTTAAAGTTAGTGAGGTCAAATTATAAACTTTGTTAAACATATAACTCAAATCATATGACATTAAAACTTGGTCTAAGAAGCCAATTCAGATTTCTAGAAGATAAATCGACCTTAAAACCAGGCAACCTGCATCATGTCACCACACAACCGTCTCCATACAACTCTGTAACCACATAACGAAGTCTCCAGACAACCAAGTCTCCAAAAAACTCGGTTATCACATAACGAAGTCTCCACACAACTCGTCATAACATCATCACTAAATTTCATGAAAATTATTCACATAGAAATTATTACTAGAGTACAGACAATGTAAGACAGACAAGAAATCAATGTCTTACAAGCAACTAAGAAATTAGTTAGGCACAAGTAACTTTGTTGAACAACTGTAGACTCCAGCTTTAGAATACAGATCAAGAATATAAACACATCCAGCTGTTTTCCTGCAGTGATACCCCTCACATCTTGATGTGACCGACTGTCCTGGTTGAGCTTAATTTTAGGATTGTAGTTGTTTCTTCACGGATCATAAACTCATTATATATATATATATATATAAGTATGATTCAGTAGTATTCCGATTAGCGCAATGCGTTAAGCGTTCAACTATCGACTCGAACACGAAAGGGTTGTGGGTTGAATCCCACACTCGACATTTCCCAGTGAGAAAAGGAATTGGTGCTCATACCTTCTGCACACTAGTATATATATATACGAGGCGTGTTCAAATGAAAACGGACTTGTGGATTTATTTTAAAAGTATCATACGCAAATTAATAGTTTCAACGGAATTAAACAAAGCAACCACTTGTGAATAAGAATGCACCTGGGTTCATCAGAAAAAATCTCCGTATGCATTTAGGCAAGCATCCCACTGTTTAGGTAGACGTCGAATGCCGTCCGAGAAAAAGGTGCGTGGCTGCTCACTGAACCATGTGGTCACCGCTGTCTTCACGTCTGCGTCGCTGTTGAATCGCTGTCCCTTTAGTGCTTTCTTCAACGGTCCGAACAAATGGAAATCACACGGGGACAAATCGGGACTACAGGCTGGGTGATGAAGAACTTCCCAATTCTCCTTTGCCAATGTTTCCTCACAATTTTTGCGACATGCGGTCGAGTGTTGTCGTGGAAAGAATCACACCTTGAGAAAGCTTGCCTGGTCGCTTAGCCTTGATGGTCTTATGCAGCTTGTCTAAAGTGTCTTTATAATGGGCTGCATTGATGTTGACACCAGGTTCCTTAAAATCGGCCAACAAAAGCCCTTCATGGTAAAAAATGCGGTCACCATAACCTTCCCAGCAGAAACCTGTGTCTTCAATTTTTGGGTTTGGTGAACCTGGATGTTTCCATTGCATGCTGTCAATTTTGCTGCTCGGTTCATAGTGGTGGCACCACGATTCATCACCTGCCACAATGCTCAACAGAAATGCATCACCCTCTGTCCTGTAACGCATCAAGTGGTTCAAACTCCACCCCATCCGTTCTTCCTTATGGTGGTCAGTCAACATCCTTGAGACCCACTGTGAACACACCTTCCGATAGTTCAATTTCTTCCGAACAATCATGTGGGCTGTCCCAATTGACATATGGAATTCTTCTGCAAGCGAACGAATGCTCCAACGACGGTCAGTCAGTACTGCTTTATCAAGCAAGGCTATGGCTTCTTCTGTTGCAACAATATGCGCCTGACCTGACCTTCTCCACGACAACGCTCGTCCGCACGTCGCAAAAATTGTGCAGGAAACATTGGTAAAGAAGAATTGGGAAGTTCTTCATCACCCAGCCTGTAGTCCCGATTTGTCCCCGTGTGATTTCCATTTGTTCGGACCGTTGAAGAAAGCACTAAAGGGACAGCGATTCAACAGCGACGCAGACGTGAAGACAGCGGTGACCACATGATTCAGTGAGCAGCCACGCACCTTTTTCTCGGACGGCATTCGACGTCTACCTAAACAGTGGGATGCTTGCCTAAATGCATACGGAGATTTTTCTGATGAACCCATGTGCATTCTTATTCACAAGTGGTTGCTTTGTTTAATTCCGTTGAAACTATTAATTTGCGTATGATACTTTTTAAATAAATCCACAAGTCCGTTTTCATTTGAACACGCCTCGTACATATATAGAAATGTGAAGTGACATGCACTTCATACCATGTCTGAAAAAAGGCTATTTAACATTTTAATAACAATTCAACAAATGTAAGGTACTGAACAAATATAATTTTGTTGATAAATTTGTTAAAGACTAGCTAGTTCACTATTTTTACTTCACGGATTTCAATTAGGAAACACACTTCGAGATTAAGAGATTAACACGAGAACAAATATTTATAAGTGAGAAAACGCGAGAGAGCGAGAGAGAGAAATAAAGAGAGAGAGAGAAATAGAGAGAGAAAAGAGAAAATAGAGAGAAGAGAGAGAGAGAAATAAAGAGAGAGAGAGAGAGAGAGAGAAAGAGAGAGAGAGAAAAGAGAGAGAGAGAAAGAGAGAGAGAGAAAAGAGAGAGATAGAGAATGTGGAGTTGAATACTTCAAAGAGTTTACTACACACAAGAAAAGAAAACTGATCTCCTTCTACCTAATTGAAAACTCACACGGATCGGGAAGTTCTAAAGGAATAATTTATAAAAGCGGGAAAGAACATTACGATTAATACAGAAGACGGACTTTATGGTCTAATAACTGAACCATCAAAGTAGCTCGCAAAAACTGGTAGTATAAGTTCAACTTTCAGATACCAAGGGACTTCTTTAAACCACAGCATGCCCGCCTGCCCAGCGTGTTCGTAGCGCGTTGAACGACGGGTGACAAGCCCTCTGTGAGTGCGGGCTCAATTCCGCGGGCTGGCAGAAAAGCCACAGATTCTCAGATTTACGGTGTTCGTGGCACCGAACCGAAGGGTCACGGTATCCATGACACCGAGCCGAAGAGCTGAAAGCTCAAGTGCTTCTGGATCGGAAAAAAAACGCACAGAAAAAACACCACATCATACACCGCAGTAGTTTTTGATGGAATCTGGACTGTTATCAATGAAAAGATATTCTACATAAACAAATGCGACTTCTTGAGAAGCGTTAGAAAAGTACTAAACCTAGAGGAGAAGTGATTGGAACTGTGTTATTTATGTAACTATCTTGCTTTTAAGTAGCATAGGTTGGCTGAAATTGGAAGCATGTGTCCTAAACGTGTAGAAGTCTATGTGTTTAGGGGCCTACCAAACCAATATGCAACGTATACACGTTCTGGGCAAAGATCAAACATATCACAAAGAGTGGTTAAAATTGGTCGTAAAGAACGAACGCAAAGAAGAAGAAGAAGAAGTAGCATAGGATACTTTACAAGACAAACCTGCTTGCAGTCATTCTCATTTCAAAACATCCCAATTTCCCTAATACCCCAGATGTTTCGCCTCTGTTATCGTCGTGCTGAAATCATCAGTCACATCCTGAATCGATCGTATCCGTTGTCATCTATCTTCTTTTCTTTGACGGGATGCCTCCTCCTTCAATAATGATATTTCTCAACCCTTCTTGTACTTTTTCATGTACAAAACACTTTAATTTTCTCCTTTTTTGTTTGTCCACCTGTTTTTCTTCGATTTTGAGTTCCTTATGAGGGAATAAGAAGACCATCATGAACGGAGACATACTGGCAAAGAGAAGAAGAGGAAGACCACGAAGAAGATGGATTCAGGATGTAACTGATTTTTGAACATGACACTGCAGAGGCGGGACATCTGGTCTATGAGAGAGAGAAATTCCGGAGGACTGGTGGGGTGGCAAAGTTCTGCTCAGGACAAGATATTTGATGATGATGATGATGATGATATTGAGTAAATATATTTGTTCTGATCTCTGTCCATGGTATACGAATGAATCTTCTGTAACACTTATATTCAAAAGCATATATTGTGTTTTGTCAAATGTCCATGAATTACACACAGACGTTCTCACCAGAAATATGCTCTTAGTAATCTGATCATTTCCATTCCATACTGTTTTTAATTGCCGAAGTTTTTTGTAAGGCTGTGCTTGTATTTATTTTAATTTCTTCCATTCATTTTCATCTCCACTTGGCAGTGAACTGAGATATTCAAAAACGTTTATATTTTTCTATTTTTGCTCTCTTGATAAAAATATCTAAGAAAGAAAGTTGGCACAAAACCGTGCTTGAATTAGATAAACAAAGAATGAAGTGGTTTGGCCACTTAATAAGAATGCATCAAACTCCACAGTATACAGAGTCTTCTACAACAGAACATCGGTAAAGAAGGCAAGAGGAAGACCACGGAAAAGATGGTTAGATGCCGTAGCAGAATCCTGTGAAAGAGCAAAGATAACAATCACACAAGCATCAGAACAGCGCAAGACAAAAACAGAAAACCACGACACTGGGCAACAACCCGGTAGCAGTGTGACGACAAAAGAAGAAGAAGATAAAAATATCCCTTGTCATGCTTGTTTTATCAAGTGTCATAATTTTTGTTTTCCGCATTTTTCTTGCACGTTTAGTATTAATTTTGTAATTCTGAGTATCAAGAGTTTTCTACAGGGAGCAATAGGGCGCAGACAAACTATATGACGTCATTATAACATCTCAGACATGAGACTGCCTACTAATGACGTGAACTAAAAAGATTCAACATTCTGTTATCCATTATTTTTTGGGCAGCGAAAAAGTACAGATAAATTATAATGATGTTAGATAATAGATGATGACAAGACGTTATCGCTGTTGTGAACATATCAATGTTCTATTCCGTGCTGCTAAAATTGATGTTTTCAGTGTTTATGTGATCAGAGATGTTCAGAACCTGGCAAGTATTTGTTTCGCTATTTTATGTTTTTTCTCTCCTGGTGTCATATATTTTAATTATCAAACTGTCTTCAAAACCAATGTGCAACGTTAACACGTTCTTGGCAAAGATCAAACTTATCACAAAGAGTGATTAAAATTGATCGTAAAGAACGAACGAAAAGAAGAAGAATTATCAAACTGATTGTCTGTTTCTGTGTCACAGGAAAAAGATTGCCAACGACAAACTCTGGAGTCATGAGATTCTGATAATTTATTTCTGTAGAAATGTGTAGATCAGAGAAGATGAGGGAATATTTTGATAATTTATTTCTGTAGAAATGTGTAGATCAGAGAAGCAGAGCGAAGATTTTCAACGCTTGACTTGCTTTTTTTTTAAACCGAGTTAAGAGTTGGTTGAAAACTTGTAATCAATTCATAACGTGGTCAGTCGGGCATTATACTATGTCATTAAGCATGCACAACGGTTTTAGATCTTTCGAAGCATCGATTGAGTCAAATAAGCGGAGTTCCAGGAGAGCCAATGGACATAGGAGTAGCGGACTTAACCTCCATCCTCATACTGGAAATAGTTGTCATGTATGCTCCACTTCGCGCTGCAAAAATTCTACAATGAACGCTAGTCACAAACCAAGCCTGACTTCTCACCACGATACACAGACCCATCGGTATAAAACAACATCATCTTGCATTATATTCTATCAGCTGCATATTTGCGAGTTCAGCCTTCATGTTGCCCCAATCTCTACATTCTCTTCCAAAAGTAATGATAACGTTGCTGTACGTTCGCCATGCTACCATATATTGGGATTCATTCTTCCGGTTTTGGTAGAATCGCAACTGTGGTCACCTGATTGTTCTCTCAGTCTGGGCCATCCATGACATGCCACGCTTGATTATCTTAACATTTATTTGGATTCTTGTACAGTGGATGTCTCGTATCCACAGTAACCCGCATATATGTTTGGCTAGGGCGATAGTATGTCGGGAATGTAGGAACAGAAGGCCTTGCATATATCCCATTCTCACTATATGAGTCCCTCAAGTGCAAACCAGAAAGGTACGCATGCCTTCATTATAAATACGTTCGAGTCGTTCACATTGTCATCTTGAGATCGTGAGAATACCGAGTCTAAAATCTACCACAAACATAACTAGTTTATTGAGGTGCAATAGATGAAGAGAAAAGGTATTTTTAGTTGCAGAACATGAAAGTCCTTTTGTATCAGTTTTAATGAATAAAAGTTGCAACTCATAAAAGCACAAAATGCACGGGTGATATAAAAGTGTATTTAACAATCATCTCTTGGCATAAGTACTTATAAGCATGGTACTTACAATATACGTGAATGGTTTTCTGAACTACAGCCTTTGCTTTACTTACACAAAGATCAGGGCCGTACCGTGCTATGATGCAGAGAGGCGGCCGCATCAGGCGGCACCGTAAGAGGGGTGGTATAAGCAACCAAAAAACATTTACAATTGAAGGTTATTTTAAGGAAAAAACCATTTGAGGGTCGGCATTTCGAAGACTTGCATCATACTGAGAAAATATACCGCACATTCCTGACAAAGATATCACAATTTCTGCATGCTTTTTCTTTTATTTCAGTTAAAGTTGTGTTCAAAGTATGTCCTGCTGTGTCTCATCAAAACAAATACTAGTATTGTGAACTTAAGAACCTCAAACAATTCCGGATCGTAATTTAGTGGACTTTGTCTGACACTCGTGAACGAACTCAGAAACACTGAATCCGTCCTTGTCTACGTCTACAACATGAGTTCCGTGTTTGTCAGGTAAGACAGAGTTATGAGGGATTGTACTGAACTCTCTGGTAGTTTTCTCACACTACTTGATCAACAAACTTCAGTATGTGAATATAGATTGAGATAGTTAATGTAACATTGAAATAATTTTCCTGGATCTTCTTAAACACGACAGTTATCTTTTTAAACAAAAGTTCTAAACATATTTCAACATGTCTGAAACAGATGCATGTGATATGATTGGATGTTATTTTTAACATTTGTAAACTTCAGGACGTGACTTTGATCTATAGTTCTGTACGTTTGATATTGGGGCTAGCAAGAAGAGCAAATAATAGTATCTATGCGATCTAGCAAGAAGAGCAAATAATAGTAACTATGCGATCTAGCAAGAAGAGCAAATAATAGTAACTATGCGATCTAGCAAGAAGAGCAAATAATAGTAACTATGCGATCTAGCAAGAAGAGCAAATAATAGTAACTATGCGATCTAGCAAGAAGAGCAAATAATAGTAACTATGCGATCTAGCAAGAAGAGCAAATAATAGTAACTATGCGATCTAGCAAGAAGAGCAAATAATAGTAACTATGCGATCTAGCAAGGAGGCAATAATAGTATCTATGCGATCTAGCAAGAAGAGCAAATAATAGTAACTATGCGATCTAGCAAGAAGAGCAAATAATAGTAACTATGCGATCTAGCAAGAAGAGCAAATAATAGTATCTATGCGATCTAGCAAGAAGAGCAAATAATAGTAACTATGCGATCTAGCAAGAAGAGCAAATAATAGTAACTATGCGATCTAGCAAGAAGAGCAAATAATAGTAACTATGCGATCTAGCAAGAAGAGCAAATAATAGTAACTATGCGATCTAGCAAGAAGAGCAAATAATAGTAACTACGCGATCTAGCAAGAAGAGCAAATAATAGTAACTATGCGATCTAGCAAGAAGAGCAAATAATAGTAACTATGCGATCTAGCAAGAAGAGCAAATAATAGTAACTATGCGATCTAGCAAGAAGAGCAAATAATAGTAACTATGCGATCTAGCAAGAAGAGCAAATAATAGTAACTATGCGATCTAGCAAGAAGAGCAAATAATAGTAACTATGCGATCTAGCAAGAAGAGCAAATAATAGTATCTATGCGATCTAGCAAGAGAGCAAATAATAGTATTATGCGATTAGCAAGAAGAGCAAATAATAGTAACTATGCGATCTAGCAAGAAGAGCAAATAATAGTAACTATGCGATCTAGCAAGAAGAGCAAATAATAGTAACTATGCGATCTAGCAAGAAGAGCAAATAATAGTAACTATGCGATCTAGCAAGAAGAGCAAATAATAGTATCTATGCGATCTAGCAAGAAGAGCAAATAATAGTAACTATGCGATCTAGCAAGAAGAGCAAATAATAGTAACTATGCGATCTAGCAAGAAGAGCAAATAATAGTAACTATGCGATCTAGCAAGAAGAGCAAATAATAGTAACTATGCGATCTAGCAAGAAGAGCAAATAATAGTAACTATGCGATCTAGCAAGAAGAGCAAATAATAGTAACTATGCGATCTAGCAAGAAGAGCAAATAATAGTAACTATGCGATCTAGCAAGAAGAGCAAATAATAGTAACTATGCGATCTAGCAAGAAGAGCAATAATAGTAACTATGCGATCTAGCAAGAGCAATAATAGTAACTAGATTAGCAAGAAGGCAAATAATAGTAACTGCGTCTAGCGAAGCAAACATAGTAATATGATCTACAAGGCCTCGTGTAAAAGGCATCTGCGTGCCTATTGAAGCTAACCTAGTATAAAAAGCGGTACAATGGTTGATGACCCATTTGTATGCGCATACTCGACATCGTTTACCCAGATCCCCTAAATCACGAAGAGTGGTTTAAGAAGTGGTCGATTAAAAAAAATAAATGTTCGATTCAGAAGCACTTGAGCTTTTCAGCTCTTCGGCTGGTGCCATGGACATCGTAACCCTTCGGTTCGGTACCACAAACACGGTAAATCTGGAGAACCTGTGGTTGGTCTGCCAGCCCGCGGAATTAAACCGCACTCACAGGGGCTTGTCACCCGTCGTCCAACGCGCTACGAACACGCTGGGCAGACGGGCAACAAGTAGTCGATATGAAGTGTTTGAAGAAGAAGAAGATCTAAAATTCTCGATGGGAAGTTCTCGAATCGTCGAAAGTGTCAGTAAGTTCAAAACCTGTTTGTGTAATTTATGACTGAGTTGTTCTCCCACACTTTGTCATTCATACTCACTCTGAATAATGTCTAATGTATATCTGTAGGGGTGGCGTCTGTGGCTTAGGGGACAGTGACTCGGTCTATTAACTCCAACGTTCTGAGTTCCAATCACACTACAGACAATTTGGTTGAAAATTGTTTCGCGTGGATTTGTTTACAAAGGACGATGGACCACCCGTTCAGAAAGCAATGGCAAACTACTGAACGAATAATGCCTAGAAAAATCACAAACAGCGTTAAAAAGCTAGGGTTGAATCGCAAAGTCCTGTAAAGGATATGCAATTACCTTATATCTGTAAGACTAACAAGAGACACATTTATCCCATTTCACCATTTATACCAACATGAGTAGTTGATATGGACTCAGCAACACACTGCGCATTACATTACTAGGATCCTATATGTGCTGGTTTACTGATATCTTGACAACAGATCAGGACGGAGAAATTCGTTTGCCCTAAAATTTGGTTCACATGAGAACTAAAAAAAGACAGGAAATATTTGAAAAGAATGTAAGTAAGTATCTTGGCCGTCACTATTTATCACCGCGCAATTTAAGTCCCGGGTTGCCACATGGCTTCTCGCTCCTCCCATTGTTATTAATAATTTACTCTGAAAACAAAAACGTCAGAAGAAAACTGGAAGACTTTGTTGCTAGCCACACGGTGAGTAAAGCCAGCCATACAATTCATAAAAAGAACAAAAGATTAAATGGCTTGGACAACTGACAAAAATGCCCATGGTATCGTCTATCTCAGAGAGCCACACTGAAAAAAAGTATAGCGCGTACAGAACAAGAGGAAGACCACGCAAAAGATGGAGCGATGACATGAAGAACAGTCTTAAGAAAATAATAACAGCTTGCAAAGTGCATTAGAACAAGCACACACAAGATCACAACATCCCCCCATCTATAAAGAAGTAAATGGTGGAAGAGAAGAACAAGAGACTGCAAAATTGGTCAAAATCAAACAGAATTCGTATAAAACTTTTAAACTTCGTCAAACACATTGTAACGCACTGATACAGAAGTAAGGACAAAGTACAGAAAAGTTACACTTACACACCATTTCACAATTGCATGGAGTTGGCAGTCATAGGTAAATGTTTCCAGCAAGACTTGCTGTGTTGGTGCTCATTGAACTTTCAATTGGCAGGAAATGGGAACCCGTAATCGGGAAATACGTTATTGCGAAAGTAACTTGTTTGTTTAAAAAGAAAATAGTGAAGAGCACAAGGTTGGCAACAGGAACAAAGTTGGGAATAGTGGTAGAACGATAGAGCTATGAAATACTCGTTAGTTTATCGTAAAATAGCAGTTGTTGTTGTGGTGGTTTTTATGTGGAAAGGTGAGACGTTTGCATGGCGTTCTAAATGGTTGCAGGTTCAATCTCTGACAGTGTCACACGCGTGCAATTTTTTCATGAGAACCCTAGGATTGTTTCTGAAGCTACGAGTTTCTGCTTGTGCAACACTTTCGGCAGGTGATGTGACATTTCTGTCGAGAGGAACAAAGTAATAGGGATGTAGTTGCTACGGAGTTTATGCTTTGTGCAACACTTTCGGCAGGTGATGTGCCATTTCTGTCGAGAGGAACAAAGTTATATGGGGACGTAGTTGCTACAGGGTTTATGCTTTGTGCAACACTTTCGGCAGGTGATGTGCCATTTCTACCGAGAGGAACAAAGTCATATAGGGGACCTAGTGCTAGAGTTATCAGTCCACTTCGACGTGAGTCGACATTTCGTCGAGAAAAAAGTCATATGGGACCGTTTGCAGGAGTTTATGTTTATGCAACACTTGTGCAGTGGATGCATTTTCATGCATGAGGAACAAAGTCATATGGGGACGTAGTTGCTACGGAGTTTATGCTTTGTGCAACACTTTCGGCAGGTCATGTGACATTTCTGCCGAGAAGAACAAAGTCATATGGGGACGTAGTTGCTACGAAGTTTCTGATTTGTGCAACACTTTCGGCAGGTGATGTGCCATTTCTGCCGAGAGGAACAAAGTCATATGGGCACGTAGTTGCTACGGAGTTTATGCTTTGTGCAACATTTTTGGCAGGTGATGTGACATTTCTGCAGAGAGGAACAAAATTTATATGGGGACGTAGTTGCTACGGAGTTTACGCTTTGTGCAACACTTTCGGCAGGTGATATGACATTTCTACCGAGAGGAACAAAGTCATATAGGGACGTAGCCGGTGTTATGAACTCAATCCCTTGCCTTTAGACACTTTCAGAAAAAGCAATACCCGTTCTTAGCAGGAAAGTTATAGTTTAGTTTATTGTTCATTTTAGGATCATTTTCATCGCATATCGGACATGTCATAGTCGACTCCTTCCCAAGCTGTGTCTCAGTTCAAGTCGCGCCATTGTTTTTTGAATTTGTGAAACATACTGAAACAACAGGAGATCTCAGCTCAGTGCCGTAACCGTCACAGACGAGATCTGACAATATCACACGTGCATTTGGTTCGATGTAAGAATAACTGACTAATTCACCATTTTCACATTTAAAATTGCCTATATCAAAAATAAGAACAAACGCCGTCTCAACAGCTTGATATTAAAGGGCCTATACACAGCATAAAAACAAGGGCATTAATATTTGGACACATTAAACGACATGAGTGCCTAGAGAAATTAATTTTGGAAGGAACTGTGCATGGAAGAAGAACGAGAGGAAGACCTAGAAGATGATGGGTGCAGGATGCCAGTGACGATCTGAGAATATTGCGCTGACGCCGGTCAACTTGCACAGAACAGAGAGTTTTTCAGGAATGCTGTCATGGGAGCCAAGTTCCGGAAGGGACAAGCTACTTGATGATGATGATATCAAAATTTGCAGCCTATGCTGCCATCTTGTAATGTAGTGTCTCCCATGTCACTATAGTTTAGTTCTAGTAAGTGTAGAAGACGGCAGCATACCCAGCGAACGACCACGTAAACGATGAAACGACGGAATATCCGAGGCAGTAAATTCCACCTTGTACAAATCGCATGAAGTGGCTCGCTCCTTGTTCCTCTTTTTACGGTCTGGCGCCGAAAGACCAAACAGGGATAGAGAATAGATAGACTAAATGAAGTCAATAAACACATATAGATGATTTTGTTGCATAGTTCTTTGTGTTATCTGAAACATAACGCGTGTAGGTGGCAATGCGCTATTTCTCATGTGAAAATCGATGTGTCTTCATTGGGTCATGTACTGTAAATTGTCTTTGTTACCAGCTGTGAACCGAGTAACACAAATATGACCAAGAGAAAAAACATTAATTATGTATATTGATTCCAGCTCGTACATTGCACAGAAACTAATATTTCTTCTCCTTCTTGGAACGCTCCATATCAACTACTCTGTGTGATTTGTATGTGATTTGAGCCTAAGAACGATTGTACGTTGTGCCAATTATGCGCCTACAAGTAGGCCAACACATCCGATTTATGCGATGCTTTTTATTTACTAGGGTAGCTTCCTTATGTCCTACATCAGTCGCATTTTACGACATGCCTTGTATGTAGCAGTGATACTATTCTTTGCTTCTCTTGCAGACTCCGGTACCACACTAGCGAAACTAATATATTAGTTCTAGTATTAAATATATTCAACGAATGAATATAGATAACGGTGCTGCATGGTTCCTTGCTTTACCTGAATGACAAGTGGAGATGATTATGTGTCCTTTTTAGTAGGGAGTTTTATGTGTCCCGGTAGGCCTTCTTAACTACTGCCTTTGTTGATAATTGTGATGTATGGGAAGTATTATTTATTCCGATACGCCAACTTTTCCTACTTCTGTCAGTGGTATACGATTCTTCCTTAACCGATGCTTAATTATACACAATATTGTTGGTTTTCCAGTAGGAGCCAGTAGGAACAATTTGTCTTCATTCTAACTCTGGAACAAACCCACATAAAGCTGACCCGCGTTATTCGGTTTTCCTGCAAATTGATTCCAGCCTTCTCACAGAAGTTTTTAGATTAACAATTCAATGAAAGATAATATATAAAAATGTTACTATGATTTTTGTTACATGAAAACATATGAATGTGATCATGTGTTATCTTATGGGAGTTTAATGTGTCCAGGTATGCTGCCTTGACTGCTGAGGTTCATATTCAAGATAGTTGTCTGGTTGCCATCCCTGTTCATTGTAATTAACCTCACACCGACCACGTGTTCAGAGCGTAAACAAATTGCGAATAACCCTTAAAGTATACAAATCATTCAGGGTTGATTTTAACATGGTGAGAAATCACGGTAGATCACATTGAGGCTGGAAGCAGTAGTTGAAAGTACTTTCCATTCACTTACTCATTACGACACGTGAGTAATTAAACATGTTTTTAAGATATCTATAGTGCGTTTCAAAACGTTCGGTCAACGACTGACCTCAAATATCTCCATATTTATTGCATGGATGAACGTGATTTTTTGCATGTGTTGTATTTCCGATGTCCCAACGATTGTCTAAAATTCAATGTTGCAGGTAGTGTACTTTTCTTGCAACGGCGAATTTCTTTGATCTTTTCAAACCTAGTAATTATCTGGTGCTGGAAGAAAATAATTTACCGTAAATTTTAAAAATCACATATTTTCGGCATAGGCGTATGTACAATTCGAATTTTGGAGGGTGAGATAACTGATATTATATAAATCATATAAAGTGTTTACTCACTTTGATGAGCCTAACATTTTGTAATACACATATGCTCTGAAAACACAAACGGTAAATTGTAACTGAACACACCGGAAGGATCATTATACATTTTTTAAAGTGCGATAAAGCGATTAAAATCTGGAAAACCATGTGAAAAACGTGCAAGTCGTGGAACTTGCAACATCTCACAAATATGAAGGGTAATACTTCTCATTATATGGTTGGCCAAGGAGATGGTCACTTTTATATACTTTACATAAAGAAAATTTTAAACCATACGTTTGTTATTGAGTAAAAAAATATCAACCTCTGGACATTACGATCATTAGATCATATGCAAAGTTACATCAATTACGGTCAAGCGGTTGCAGAGATATTACATTTTCCCCGCGGAAAATCAATTTGAAACGCACTATAATACCGTGTTACCCATTATACATCATGATGTGAAAAATGACACATACTTTTTTTCTTTTCAGTACTTTTCTTCTTCTTCTGTGTTCTCATTAGTTTGGGGTTTCGGATTCTCTAATAAAGGCCGCCGTCTGCCACAGGTTATCAACCATGCCACACAGTTCGTCTTGGACTCTGGTGTAAGTGGGCCACATCTTTCTTCTCAGGTCTGCATAACGCGGACAGTTCTATAGAGCATTCTCTGTTTCCAACTCGCCAAGCCATAGGGGCATAGGGTGTTGGTGCATATCTTGAATCTAGTGTAGAGATGGTGTCTTTCTCTGTTGTGACTCGTCCGGAGGCAATGCATGAGAGTCTGGTCCCTTCTGGACAGTTGGTAATATCCTTCATCAAGAGCCTCCATGACCTGGATGTGGAGGTGCTGGCTAGTTGTACGTGCCTTGGCTGAGCCAGTGCTAATATCGGGTCTTTGTGAGCAACTTCTTTGGAGTTTGCCACGAAGTTACTCCTTTTCATTCTGCCCCTACCGTAGTTGTTGTGGATCGTTCGTTAGTCTCTTGTATTTTTCTCCTTGTTGAGGTACTCTTTCCAGTACAATACAGTGTCTATTTATCCATGAAATTCAACAGATACTATCTTCTTTTGTCGTCACACTGCTACCGGGTTGTTACCCAGTGTCGTGGTTTTCTGTTTTTGTCTTGCGCTGTTCTGGTGGCTTGTGTGATTGTTATCTGTGCTCTTTCACAGGATTCTGCTACGCCATCTAACCATCTTTTCCGTGGTCTTCCTCTTGTCTTCTTTCCCGATGTTCTGTTGTAGAAGACTCCGTATACTGTGGAGTTTGGATGCATTCTTATTAAGTGGCCAAACCACTTCATTCTTTGTTTCTCTATGTAATTCAAGCACAATTTTGTGCCAACTTTCTTTCTGATGCTGATGTTAGTGATTTTTTCTTTTCTTGTGTTGTTGGTAACTTTTCTCAGGCAACGCATTTCACATTTCACATTTCACATGTAAAAAAATCATAATTTTCTTACTCTGACAATTTTGTCCTGCGTCTCAGAAATGTAGAGTGATCAAAACATAGTGACAAGAAAGAATCGAGTTATCTACTCTAGAAGGTAATACTAATTAAAAACTGTCAAAAGAGCAAAGCGTGAAAAGTTGAAGATGTCCAAACCCAAGATATCGCTGTACAAATTAAACACAAAGTCTTTTCATCTGATTACAAGATTGTAAACTTAATCAACCGAGGATAGTGTCTCTACATTAAAGCTACAAGTGTCATGTATACACACTCAACAACTGAGAATCATACTGTCTGAAGTTCAAAGACGAGCCTACTCAGTTTCTTAAAAGTACTGTCAAACCTGTGTGTCTGTCAATAGTGGCTAATACAACTAGAAGAGCTAACCAAACAACTTTAATCTTTACCAACCACGGCTCTAGTAATCACTCGTGTGAATATCCACTTATTCATTTTAAGCTTGTTTTTACTGACGTCTTTATGTTCTATTTTCACAATAAATTTAAAACGAATTTTTCATCAAGTTTTTAATTTATTTATTGATTTGATAAGGCCACTATCATTACACTTTTGTGAAGAACCATATGTGATTCAATCTCTTTCTTACACTTTTGTGAAGAACCATTTGTGATTCAATCTCTTTCTTACACTTTTGTGAAGAACCATTTGTGATTCAATCTCTTTCTTACACTTTTGTGAAGAACCATATGTGATTCAATCTCTTTCTTACACTTTTGTGAAGAACCATTTGTGATTCAATCTCTTTCTTACACTTTTGTGAGGAACCATTTGTGATTCAATCTCTTTCTTACACTTTTGTGAAGAATCATTTGTGATTCAATCTCTTTCTTACACTTTTGTGAAGAACCATTTGTGATTCAATCTCTTTCTTACACTTTTGTGAAGAATCATTTGTGATTCAATCTCTTTCTTACACTTTTGTGAAGAATCATATGTGATTTAATCTCTTTCTTACACTTTTGTGAAGAATCATTTGTGATTCAATCTCTTTCTTACACTTTTGTGAAGAATCATTTGTGATTCAATCTCTTTCTTACACTTTTGTGAAGAATCATTTGTGATTCAATCTCTTTCTTACACTTTTGTGAAGAATCATTTGTGATTCAATCTCTTTCTTACACTTTTGTGAAGAATCATTTGTGATTCAATCTCTTTCTTACACTTTTGTGAAGAATCATTTGTGATTCAATCTCTTTCTTACACGTTTGTGAAGAATCATTTGTGATTCAATCTCTTTCTTACACTTTTGTGAAGAATCATTTGTGATTCAATCTCTTTCTTACACTTTTGTGAAGAATCATTTGTGATTCAATCTCTTTCTACACGTTTGTGAAGAATCATTTGTGATTCAATCTCTTTCTTACACTTTTGTGAAGAATCATTTGTGATTCAATCTCTTTCTTACACTTTTGTGAAGAATCATTTGTGATTCAATCTCTTTCTTACACTTTTGTGAAGAATCATTTGTGATTCAATCTCTTTCTTACACTTTTGTGAAGAATCATTTGTGATTCAATCTCTTTCTTACACTTTTGTGAAGAATCATTTGTGATTCAATCTCTTTCTTACACTTTTGTGAAGAATCATTTGTGATTTAATCTCTTTCTTACACTTTTGTGAAGAATCATTTGTGATTTAATCTCTTTCTTACACTTTTGTGAAGAATCATTTGTGATTCAATCTCTTTCTTACACTTTTGTGAAGAACCATTTGTGATTCAATCTTTCTTCACATGGAAATCTCAACGGCAGTTCACGAACTCCGTAGCACCGATGAGGATCCTGATGTAATTTTTAAAATAGTGAAAATTTAAGCAAAATTTTAATTTAACTTTCTTAAATGTGTTTTATCCGGGCAGCGTCTTTGCCGCCTGCTCTTATCGACGTTCAACTGTCAAGGGTTCGTTCTTTTAGGTGCTCAACATGAGCACAGGGCCTATGTTTTATCCCCGACACGACCAGAAACTCGATATCACACTTAGATTGAGATCAGAAATCTCTTGATAGTTTGTTAGTGGTGTATACAAAAACTGATCACTCACAAGTTAAACTAAATTCAAACAAATAAATACTGACCACATTTTGATATAACTTATCACACTGAAGCCATAACTACCACAGGAAAGTAAAAATAACCATGTGTAAAACAGATTAGATACGAGAAAGATCAAATTGATTGATTTATTTACCATCATTATTGTACTTCAGTGAATAATCATTTGTGCTCCGATTTGTTTATTATACAGTAAGTTCTCAGCGGCAGTGGACAGACTACGTAGCAACGGCATAGATCTCCAGTGTAATTTTGACGATTATGAAAACTTTTTGCAGGAATTTATTTTTAATCTTATTAATGAATTGTGTCTTTGCAGAATGCTTTTATCGATTTCAGCGGTCATGGGTTCTTTTAAGTCCTCATCTTGAATACGGGACTACTTTTTATCATCAATCTCCAACAGGCTAGGAACTCAATCTCACTTACATTAAAATCAAGAATCTCTAGTAAAATATCCTGACTCGGGAACGAACACGAACATTTGGAGCCAGGGGTGAGCACCTTGCCTATACGCTACAGAAATCCTCCGAAATCTAGATGGAATGGCTGCATACAAGCCAGACTTACCACATACTTCCCAAACTATTACAGGATTCTAAAATGTGTTACATGTAAATTAATCTTGTTGAATAATATTGATATGAATTCAAACATTTCAGAACACCTAGTTATATAATTATTTTATAAGAAAACTTGAATTTATCATATTGTTTATAAGTTCTGCTCAGGACAAGCTACTTGATGATGATGATTATAATAATAATTGTTATTAAGGACTCATGAACCTGTTCGGAGTGTAATTATGTCCGTTCTGAAACAATAAATAATGAATCCCAGATGCTGCACAAATGTCAAACAAGATTGTCAAACAAGATAAACAACATATTTGCATGTGGAATTGTCGATTAGGGCAATCTGTGTACGTTATTTTAATTATTTTTTGTTTCGTCTACGTTGAACAATGCAGCAAAGTTTAACGATTTGCTATGTGTGACAACTATTTAGTAATATGTGTGATCCTGATACGCAACAACCTGACATATCCCGAATATTGAAACTAGATCAAATCTGCACTAATGGTATGGAGCAAAGAACTATATCTTAAGGAAGGCCGCAACCAATTACTGACACCCAGTTCTATAAAACTAGTTCTTCTGATGTCACACTATCTAACAATAGTAAAGTCCGTAGTAATTAAGAACTTGATTGCCTCTAACGACCTTCCTACCGGCGCATCATCACTTTGTGTCATTGATAGCTGTTTAGGCAAACCCGCATTTTATATGCTCCCAAAATTCATAAACTAAACAATCCGGTAGGCCCATCGTTTCTGCTTGCTCTTGTCCTACGGAACATATCACCGAATTTCTTGATAGTATCTTCAATCCTATAGTCACCACACTACCTTCATTCTTGAAAGATACGAACCACACCTTGTCTGTTTTTCGTCTATTGAGTTATTGCCTGGCAGGACTTACCGTCTCTTCCTCCTGGATGTGTGCTCATTGTACAACTCCATACCTCATTCCGACGGACTTCAAGCTCTCCAGTTCTTTCTCGACAGGAGAACTAACCCACTTGTCTCCACCTCGGCTCTCCTTCGTCTTGCAGAACTAGTTCTGACTCTCAACTCCTTTCAGTTCAATGACCAGTTCTTTGAGCAGATCAGTGGGGTCGCCATGGGTACTAAACTGGGACCCAGTTATGCTTGTCTATTCATGGGTCATCTTGAACACCTAGTATGGAATTCCTATGATGGCCCTCTTCCGTCTGTGTATCATAGATACATTGATTGATTGTATTGGCATTACCGATATGCCTGCAGCCGATTTGTCACGCTTCATTAATTTCATTAATGTCTTCAATCCGGCTATTCGGTTTACATCTCACATCTCTACCTCTTGTGTCAACTTTCTTGACATCACTATCACTATCAGCCTATCCACCATCACTACATCAGTATACTACAAGCCTACTGATGCACATAGTTTTTCTTTATGAAAATGAAAATCGTGGCATATCCCAAAGGACGTAGCCATCAACCACAGTAAACAAGTCGTTGATTTTCCAGGCACCATTTATACGTTCAGTAGTTTGCCATTGCTTTCTGAACGGGTGGCGCCATCGTCCTTTGTTAAAATCAACGGAAACAATTTGCAAGCAAACTGTCTTACCTCGTCCCATTCCCAGGCTTGTCGTTACTCTTTACCATTCTCTCAACTCTTGCGCCTTCGTCGCCTCTGTAGCGAGGACGATGATTTTCTCGATAGAGCTCACGAGATGCTTGATTTCTTTCGTAAGCGCTTATACCCAGATAAGGTACTTGCATCTACTATGCGGCGCGTTCAGCAAATTTCTCTCCAGGAGGCTCTCTCTAACCAGCATAGAACTTCCAATTCTGACAGGGTGAAACTTGTCTTAACTTTCCACCCTCATAGTTCCCTTGTGTAGAAAGTTTTATTCAGTCATCTCTCCATTCTTCAGTCTGATCCTGAGACACGTTCAATCTTTCAACACTATCCTTTGGTGGCGTACAGACGGGACAGAAGTCTTAAGGATATGTTGGTTCACAGTCGCCTCAAGCCTAATATTCAGGGTCATTTTGGCACCATCCAGTATGGCCGTCGGCGCTGCAACACTTGTGCTTATGTAATACAGACCCGCACGGTGTCTTTTCCAAAAGCCACGTTCGTTGTTGAAGACAGTTTCACGTGCGAGTCCGTAATATTATCTATGCCATTATCTGCAAGCGGTGCAACAAGGCCTATATTGGGAAACCGGCAGGAGACTCAGTGACCGATTCGCCCAACACTTGCGCGATATTCGCCAATGCTCTGTGACCCTGTAGCTACCCATTTCAATGATACTGACCATTCAGGAGCTTGCGATGTCCAGGTCACAGCCATCCGATCATGTTCCTCTGATGATCGTAGTCGATTTGCTCTGGAGAACCGTTTTATTTCGTTATATTGTACCTTGCGGCCTCTGGACTCAACGCATTACATTCCTATGCTTCTTAGTACTTTCTCATCTCATGCCTTGTAATCTATATGTGTATCTGCTTCATATATATAATTTATTTTTTCACTTGATTGTATATTGTTTCTCTTCTTTTCCACTTCTAGTTTTGCGTTGCACTCATTTCGTTATTCGTTTTTATTCCCATATTTTTATTAGATAAATTTGCATGTTTCCGTTATCGTCCATTTGTAAGTGTTCTCTATAATTCGTCACTCCTGTTGTGTCGTTTGTTGATAAAGGCCTTTTGGTCGAAACGTTGCTGTTTATCGTCACTGTTTCTGTATTTTGTAAAACTATAGTACTTTGTTTGCACGTGTTTCGCTATTCAAATCTGCACTGCGCGATTGCCAAGCTGACTTATTTCATTGGGGAGTTGGGGGAGTTAGGGGTTAGGGTGGAGTGTTGGTTTTTGCACGTCTTGTGTATTCTAAAATCTATAAACGGTAAAAATAGAATAGGTCGTGACATGCTTAATCAGGTCAGTGTGCAATAGTTTAGGTCTCATATTTATCCACTAAATATAGGTTGTGCTTTATTATTTACAGGTTAAGAGTTTACTGAACCGACGTCATAGCACTCCAGGCAGACACATAGGTGATCAGTCATTCCAACAGACATCGAAAAGCATGCATAGTGATGGTCCCAGTGGCTCGCTGGCTAAACACATCCCTCTGTCTCTCAAGCATCCAGTTGTACTTGTACAACGTGTATTTCCAAACTCCATAAATCGCTGGATAGATTCGAAATAATTTGTAGTGTTCTCATCCAACAGAATGTCACCAAGAGACCGAAGAACATCTTTCTTATACATCTCAAACTCGCCGACAATCGATACTGTCGATGCAAGCCAGTCTGCTGGCTCGTTGCCGCGAACGCCTGCATGCCCAGAAATGTAGATCAATGAGAGCCTCTGAAGGTTGAAAACATCTATAGACAGTATCCACTCATACAGTAATCTGTCATTCCGGATCTTCCCTAGCATCGACAGAGTCGGGTACTGCAACGGGCCTAGTAAACGAGTAACAGAGAGCCACTGGTGGGCAGCAGTAGCCGCCTCAACCTCCATCCTCATACTGGAAGTAGTTTGCTCCGCTTTGATTTGCAATGATCCTACCATGTCATCTAGCCAGGAAACCTAAACTTAACTTCTCGCATCGACACACATACATATCGGTATAAACAACAGCGTCAACATCACTTGCATTATTTGCTATTATCTGCTTAATTTCGAGTTCGGCCTTCATTTTGCCTCAATCTCTTTATTCACTTCTAACAATAATAATAACATTGCGAGAGTTTATGCTACCTTTTATTGAATTCCAATCTTCCCCTTTCGATATATCGTCAACTGTGGTCAACCTGGTTAATTGTTCTCTCATCTTAAGCCGTCCTCGACATGTCACTTTTGATTCTCGTATCTGTAACATCATTAGTATTCTTGTCTATGATCAGCAGTAACCAGCATATACGCTTTGTTTTGGACGATTGAGTGACGGGAGCGTAGTGACATAATGCCAAGCATATTTCTCATCTTTACAATGTGAGTATCTCTAGTTCAGCCAATGGACTATTCGCATACCTTCATTCTGAATACGTTTTAGTCGTCGTTCATATTGTGATCTTGATATTGCGAAGATGCCAAATTCACAATTTTCCGGACATAACCAGTTGATGAAACGAAGGACAAGTGGTCTCTGCTCAGTATGAGGTTACTATAACTTTGAGAGCTGCAAGACCAAGCTTGCAACACTATATCGCTTGTTCAACATGATGTTTAAAAGATCGACTAAGATCCAAAATTATGCAATCTGTCACGAAGCTCAATTTTTTGTCGATCAAAGGTGACTAGATGTAGTTCAGCCTTGACTAAGGAATTATTCAAAGAGCACCACAACTCCGACTCAGGATTGACCTGAAAGAGAGACTTCCAACACCAAAGCAAGATTGTATGCGATGTTTCTTAAATATCTTCGACCAGTTCTTGCTGTCAGTTCCAGTATATTAAGATGTCATATGTAAAAGTGAATGATCGACCAAACGTAATTTCCTATATTTAGGTGTAAACATTAGAAAAAAAGTTCCGGTAAACTACGTATGTAATGTTTGGTTAACAAACGTATTATAATAATACTATATGACATTTTATCAAATCTAATGAAATCTTTGTAAATGATACAAGCTAACAAGGTATCGAATATCTCGTGTTGTGTTCTAGTTAGAGCGGTAAATAACTTCTTGTCATAATCGTATTATCTTGACCAGCGTTTCCCAAAGTGGACGGCACAACCCCAGTGGGCGCTGAAGCGTTTTAAAGGGGCATAGTGGGTTCAGAAAAATTGGGGAGGGGAAGGGGTGTTCAGGCCATTAGGGGTCGGTGGCTCCTTAAAGAAGAAATTAATAATAAATATTCTAAAATAAATTATTTTCTTGATTTTGCGATTGAATAATCATTTAAAATTTTAATTCTGCATTTTAATTCATCTTATGCCCGTCTTACACGATCCATTTTTTCATCAATTTTCTATTTCATGCATATAATCATTTGAAAATTGACCATGTATTACAGAAATATATATATAAATTTTCTATGTTAAAGTGAAAATAGAGCATGTATATATATATAGGAAGGGGGCATTGACAAACTGTTATAATGTGAAGGGAGCGTTACAAAGTTTATATTGTGCAAGAGTGGGCGTGGTGGGCCAAAAAGTTTGAGAATCTATGATCTAGACCAGCGTTTCCACAGTGGCGGTACGCCCCCTCCCTGTGGGCGTTGAAGCCTTCCAGAGGGGCGATGGTGAGTTCAGAAGCATTTGGGGAAGGGAGGGGTTCCTTGATTTTGCTATTGAATAATCATTAAAAATTTGAATTCGACATTTTAACTCATCTTATGCCCACCTTACACGATCCATTTTTTCATCAATTTTCTATTTCATGTATATGAATACTTAAAAATTGACCATGTATTACAGAAACAAATATACATTTTCTATGTCAAAGTGAAAATAGAGCATGTATATATATATTGGGATGTGGGGAGGGGCGTTGGCAAACTGTTGTAATAGGGAGGTGGGCGTTGCAAAGTTTATGTCGTGAAAAGTGGGTGGTGGACCGAAACAGTTTGGGAATCTAGATTCTAGACGATTGGAATTTTTCAATACCATGTTGAAAACTCGACTAACGGAACAGTCATCCAGATAAGAAGTGAGAAATGGATTTTTCTAAACTGCGCTTTCATATTTTTTGTAATGTAAATCCATAGTGTCACTACTGATTCAGAAGCATTGTCTTGTTTTTATTAATCTGTCTGTAGCTATTCCATCACTCTGCAGATTCGTCAGGTATTCTTGCAGTGTGATAGTAATATGAGCCACATTTACACCAAACGGGTCCACCACCTGATCCGGAACATTCATCTCTACTAGTAGGTTACTGAACCTGCATATATATATGATTATATTATATATATATATATATATATATATATATATATATAACTATATATATATATAAAGATATAGAAAGCAAGTTGAATGCATTTGAAAATAGGTGTCTGCGAAAAATAATGAATATAAAATGGAACGAATTCAGGAGAAGGGATGAAATCGGAGACATGTCTGGTCAACCACTAGTGACAACTGTTATAAGAGAGAGAAGATGGAGATATGTTGGACACATCTTGAGGAGAAATGATCAACGAATATCAAAGCAGGCATTGAAGTGGGATGCTAATGGTTCAAGAAAGAGAGGTGGACCTAAGGAGACCCTGAAACGAACTTTGCTGAGAGAGGCAAGAAATATCGGTCTCAGTTCCATGGATGAGATTGAGCGAGTTGCCCAGGATAGAACGGTATGGAGAAATTACTTGCAGGCCCTATGTAACGTATAACGGTACGAGAGGCATTATTATTATTATATAGTTCATAGGTTCATAGGTTACGGTTCCAACTTCACTGCATCGGGTCATCCCATAATTGTTCCGTTCCTGTGCCAATGAAAATCACACGAAATGCTAACAACTGTCTCCTGTGTGAACTACAGGGTGTTCAAGATAATTGCAGCCCCATTGACAAATCGAAAGTTGCCAGATAACCTATCGCGTTGTGTTTATGTACTATCTAAACCGGTTCTGACTAGCTCGTCCTACGTCACATTTGTTCATCGCCCTTCCCGCACTACAATTACACACCATCACACAACCTTGACCTATACTACGTCATAACTGAACCTTTTCATTTCCATACATATATGCCAGATTAGCTCCATTCATAGGCTGCTTTTAAGTTGAACACCCTGCAATTCCAGAATGAAACAGCCGTACCGCCACAAAAAGCAACCTTCATATATATATATATATAATCTTTTTCTTTTTTCCAATTATGTATTGCTTCACAGCGCCATGATAAGAAGCGAATTCTAGAGCGGGCTTTTATGTGCGCTTCTTAAAAAGTTTTTTCGCCACCTCTGTTATCTCTGAGATCCACCTTTTTGCGCGAACGGCCTTATGCTTCGTATTCAATGTATCGGAGTAACATTGCTCTTTGATTCGCCCTGTCTCTTAGTAATCTGCTGCATATGTTACATATGTTTCAAATGCCCAACAGGCAGAAGAACATTATCATTTAATTGGGTAAATAGTGTTCAGTGAAGGGAAATTATATATATTAATTTATGACGCCCATTGTTACTCCAGGACAGCCTGGATTTTTCAAAGAAAGCATTAACACTCTATTTGCATACTATAATATAACAATTTAACCCATATATTCCAAGTGGTTACCGGGGCCCAAATTTGGGGTGTAAGGATTAGAACCACTGTTACCTGCCACGCATGTCGTAAGAGGCGATAGCATCAATAGTCGTATTTTTTCCCCCGATCCAGAAGCACTTGAGCTTTCAGCTCTTCGGCTCGGTGCCATGGGCATCGTAACCCTTCGGTTCGGTGCCACGAACACCGTAAATCTGGGAACCTGTGGCTTTTCTGCCAGCCCGCGGAATTGAACCCGCACTCACAGAGGGCTAGTCACCCGCAGTCCAACGCGCTACGAACACGCTGGGCAGGCGGGCCAATAGTCGTATAAAACAGTTATAATCTTCCTATCCTGTCTGGTTCACAAAAAACAAAACTGAAATTTTGTTCGGCCATAAAGCACTTCTTCAGTTTGAATCTTGGCTGCTTACTAGTAGCTAACCTTCAGGTTATCTAAATCTGTTATTACATCCAACCGAGCATCAGGAATGCTAGTAAATTAATGTTAGATGTTTCTAGTTTCAGTTAATTTACGAGTTCTGGCAGACCATAATTCAGTGCTGAAGCTCTAGGAAGATTCGAAGCATTTGTGGGGTTCAGAGATTACTGGTCTGGCCCTATGAAAATAATTTTAAAATGAATTATTTCGTGATTTTGATTGAATAAACATTTAAATTTAAATTCTTCATTTCAATTCTTCATTTCATTTCATTTCAATTCTTCATTTCAATCTTCATTTCATTCTTCATTTCAATTCTTCATTTCAATTTTCATTTTCAATCTGCATTTCAATTTTCATTTCAATTTTCATTTCAATTTCATTTCATCTTCATTTCAATTCTTCATTTCAATTTTCATTTAAATTTTATTCAATTTTCATTTCAATTCTTCATTTCAATTCTGCATTCCAATTCTTCATTTCAATTCTTCATTTCAATTCTGCATTTCAATTCTTCATTTCAATTCTTCATTTCAATTCTTCCATTATCAATCTTATTTCAATTCTTCAATTAATTCTTCATTTCAATTCTTCATTTATCTGCATTTCAATTCATTTCAATTCATTTCAATTCTGCATTTCAATTCTTCATTTCAATTCTTCATTTCAATTCTTCATTTCAATTCTTCATTTCAATTCTTCATTTCAATTCTTCATTTCAATTCTTCATTTCAATTCTTCATTTCAATTCTTCATTTCAATTCTTCATTTCAATTCCTCATTTCAATTCTTCATTTCAATTCTTCATTTCAATTCTTCATTTCAATTCTTCATTTCAATTCTTCATTTCAATTTCTTCATTTCATTTCAATTCTTCATTTCAATTTTCATTTCATCTTCATTTCAATTCTTCATTTCAATTCTTCATTTCAATTCTTCATTTCAATTCTTCATTTCAATTTCATCATTTCAAATTTCAATTCTTCATTTCAATTCTTCATTTCAATTCTTCATTTCAATTCTTCATTTCAATTCTCATTTCAATTCTTCATTTCAATTCTTCATTTCAATCTCATTTCAATTCTTCATTTCAATTCTGCATTTCAATTCTTCATTTCAATTCTTCATTTCAATTCATTTCATTATCAATTCTTCATTTCATCCTTCATTTCAATTCATTTTATCTCTTTACGATCAATTTTTTGGTTGCGCGAGCTGTTAAATTAGGGGGAATGGGATCGTTACAAAGTTTATGTTGTGGAAAGTGGGCTGTGGCCCCAAAGGTTTGGGACCCTATGTGCTAGACAGAACAAAAGTAGGAAGTTCTCATAATCTTATGTTAATTTATGTCTTCATTGACGTTCGCTGACCGCTTAATAAACATAGGAAAAACCCCATGAGTACATTCATGTAAATTCTTAAACTGTCTACAAAAAAGTGGCGTCAAGTTTAGGTACCTACGTTTTGTTATTGTAAGGGCGCCCGATTGGTTACCGAGCCCAAATTTGGGGTGTAAAGAATAGAGCCACTGTTACCTGCCACGCACGTCGTAAGAGGCGCCTAAGGAGGTATGGCTGAAATCGGATGCACTGTCCAAAACGTGTAGAAGTCTATGCGTTTAGGTCCTACCAAACCAATGTGCAACGTATACACGTTCTTGGCAAAGATCAAACATATCACAAAGAGTGATTCAAATTGGTCGTAAAGAACGAACGCAAAGAAGAAGAAGAAGAGTTATTGTAAGGTTAATTGACTTCAGCTCAACGTGCAAATGGCTTGGAAACGTGACGAGTCACAAAGTTAATCAGAAATAAAATCAGACCTTTTCTTCGGCGGATTCTCAGACTGAGATGGTATGACAGAGTTGCTAATACAGACCTGTGGATAAGAACAGGACATGAACCCACGACGATCCAGGTTAAAAGGAGAATATGGCGATGGGTCGGGCATACACGAAGCACGGAAGACACAGTCGAGTGTCACTAGACAAGCACTTGAGTGGTATCTGCAAGAAAAACGGAAAAGAGGACATCCTAGACAGACCTGGAGACAAAGTCTTCATGTGGAGCTAAAGAGTGCTCGACTATCCTGGGAGACCATAACGAAAACAGCCAGAGACCGAGAAAAGTCACGAACAACTGTTGAGGTCCTATGCTCCACGAGGAACGGAGAGAAATAAGTCAGTACGTTGACTTGACAATCCCTGGTCGTTGCTTTTAACGTCCCTAATTTGAAATCAGCACTAAGGGCTTCATTATAGTGTTACATATCCTCCATCATTTGTTTCTTCTTTATCCGCTACAAAGTTAGGAGTAGTCACAATCTATAATTTCACCAATTATTGTTACTATTGAGAAATTGTTCAAAAATATTGACCTGAACATTGTCGTATCTGTCTTGGTTAACAACACATGACATAACAAACAAACAAAATCACAGACCAAAATCAGCGATTCACATATACTGTGTGATTTATAAAATCTGAGATTCACCTATATTGTGTGATTTATCAGCTCTAGAAACTAGCTTGGAGATCTGATTCGATGCCCGTAAATCTGTGTTCACTTTAGTTGAACTTTCAATAAACGTGTTCTCTTTATTAACTCTCATCTTCGTCTAAAAACTGTCACGCATTAAAATTTAGTGATGATATTTTTGTCTGTTTTGGTACATGGTTTGTGTTTCTGCAGTCTACATAAAATGATGCTTTTAATTGACAATGTAGTCCCATGTTTTGGTACATGGTTTGTGTTTCTGCAGTCTACATAAAATGATGCTTTTAATTGACAATGTAGTCCCATGTTTTGGTCATGGTTCTTGTTTCTGCAGTCTACAAAATGATGCTTTTAATTGACAATGTAGTCCATGTTTGGTACATGGTTTGTGTTTCTGCAGTCTACATAAAATGATGCTTTTAATTGACAATGTAGTCCCATGTTTTGGTACATGGTTTGTGTTTCTGCAGTCTACATAAAATGATGCTTTTAATTGACAATGTAGTCCCACATATAGGATACATTGACATTGATTTGTCATGAGATAAATCTATGATTTCTCATAGAGTGTGGCCGCAAACATGATTTTCATTTAAAGCAATCCACGTCAACTGCTAGATTGTAAGAGTTGGGATTGAAGATTGGAGTGGGGAGAAAAGAACAGCACAACAGGTATATGAGTAAGCTCATCAATCAAAATCGATCTGGTACGGTTAGTTGCTGGACGCCGTTTGAGATATCGTCAAGAAGATTGGAAACACCTATGGAGTTGTCTGGGTGCCATGAAGATAGTCCAAACTGAAACTGAGATGATTTAATACAAAAATATACAATAATGTGCGTGTTAATCACATCGGCAATGGGATAAGTAACAATATTAAGGATGGGTTAGTCAATCTAGCAGAACATCAGGAAAGAAGGCGAGAGGAAGACCACGAAAAATTCGTTTTTTCCCCGATCCAGAAGCACGTGAGCTTTCAGCTCTTCGGCTCGGTGCCATGGACATTGTAACCCTTCGGTTCGGTGCTACGAACACCGTGAATCTGGGGAACCTGTGGCTTTTTCTGCCATCCCGCGGAATGAACCCGCATACACAGAGGGCTAGTCACCCGCAGTCCAAAGCGCTACGAACACGCTGGGCAGGCCAGATGACATAGCAGAATCCTGTCAAAGAGCAAAATAACAATCACCCAAGCCACCAGAACAGTGCAAAACAAAACAGAAAACCACAACACTGGGCAACAACCCAGTAGCAGTGGGACGACAAAAGAAGAAGTATACTGGATTCATAGACGTATGGACCCAGACACTTTCTAACTGTAACATTTCTCCTATCAATACAGTTTTAATTAGGCATCAGACATAATCTTAGGGTAGTAAAGATAACCTGTGCGATGTACATTGCATTCCTACTACCGTGTGTTGTTGGTAACAAATAATACGATCTTTAACCCTTTCGCTGCTAAATACCTTCTGAAGGTGAGCTAAAACTAGCTACTCTTTGTTTCTAGGTCACAAACGTGAATGTTCGCCTATAGCAGTGACAGTAGCAATGTATAACGTGTTAACACGTCTTTAGCCCACAGAGGAGAGATAATAACAGACGTGTTAATGCATCTTTAGAAGTGAGTGGGGGAAACGTATATATACGTCCTTAGCAGCTAAAGAGTTAAAATAGTATTCTATATACATAATTACATAATTACAAGAAAACTAAATCTTTACTGTTACTTTACAATAATTATGAATAATCTGATATTTGTGGTAGAAAAAAAAATATCCATAAATATTATGAATTAACAGCTTTACTAACCGTCCAACTGAGTTGAACCTTATTTTCTTGATGAGTGCCACTGATATGATTAACTTTGAGAACCACTGAGCTATAGTATTAGCAATGATTTGAAATTAGATGCATTGACTCGATTTATGTATAATTTAATATATCTAGTTTATTTGAAATAAAAAACAAACTCCAAAATAAAATGTATTATTGAATAGAAAGAGAATTAAGCACTTAGATGCACAAGAATATATTTTATATCGCGTTTGAAAGGCACTAGAAAATCTAAATGTAATTTTAATGAAAACTCAAAGAGAAGTAAATACACTTTCGCGGTATATAAACCAACTAAAAGTAGATCAAACGAGACATTTAGAAGTTACAGGGCAGGGCCTGGACTATATAAATTTACGAGTAAGAAAGAGAACAGAGAGATAAAAATGAAAACTCATAAACCTATTTTAGATCCGATAAATTGCTGTTCCCTATTTCTGTGTGTCTTTTCCTAAAATACAGTCTATAACTTAACGTTTAGAGAGGAATATAAGATGAGAATTTCTAAGTCTGTGCCCATCTATGCCAGATGTTGCTACCATTTGTATCAATCCAACGATGTACAAATATGTGTGCACACACAGTGGAAAGTAAGAGTGTGTCAGAGTTTTGTGTGTAGACAGACAGTAACTGATGACCAAACTGACACTGATATATTTCCTGTTCCGGTTGTTATTTTACTCTGAAAGTCTATTAAATCTGAGAAAACAACAGGCACTTCTGGATCTCAGTGTAGATTTCTGTCATGAAGGAAAGCGAGTTTTAAATTGTCTATTCATATATAGTCAAACATTGTTGTAGGTTTGCTTTCAGTCTTTAATCCATTCTCATTTAGCCCAAACTGCAATGTTGCAACCTGTTTCAAGATCAACCACTTGAAAGTGAAGAAAACTTTTGGTCAGCTCTGGTTATTAGACCTATGACTTATATCAGTGACTGCGTCTAATGCTCTGTTGATATTTTGATTATATCGATGTTAGACAACACAGACAATCGTATGAAACTTTGCTGAAATCTAGAATGGTTCTGGCGTCCATTGTCCAACTAGTAAATTTAGTTAAGAGTGCCGATTTCAGCACACCTATGATAAACCAGTAGGTACTCAGTGTCTTCAGCAGATGGCAAAATATATGCAAGCTAATACTCGTAGTTCCACTTGTTATGTATACACATTTCACTGATCCTTTCAGGAATTTGTGTTGATGGTTTCCACATTTTGTTTCCAAATTATTCGAATGTCAAGATAGTTAATGAACGAGACTCATCATGGAGAAAATTATCTTGGAGTAATAATAGTAAATCATACTTAATCAATGTGTTTTCCAAGTCAGCATATTATTTTGTTGATTATCATGAACCACTTTGTGCCCAGAATTGCTTCTTTGGCGAAGCAGTTAAGTCGTTGACCTTGCATTAGGAAGTTCGTGGGTTCGAACCTGTACCTTTTCATTTGATTCAAGAGTACATTTTATTCGGAAGATCTCTAAGATTAATTTTAGTGCTAAGGAGTTCGTCCTCTTTGCCAGTTCTGTGAAGAGGGGTCAAACCAAATGGGGAAAACCGCTGCTAATGAAGTCAATACATCGCATTTAAACTTAAAAATTTAAACATATTTAATTTTTACAAACACAGAGTCAAAATATGTAAGCACGAAGATATGAGTTTTACAAAGTATAAAAACAAGATATAGAGACCTTTCCACCAAAAGACTTTTTTTTATCCATCAAAACGCACTAGAACAAATGGGATGCAAGACGAGGGTCCTGCAAGATGTATTATTGACTCTTCTTCTTCTCTTCCACCATTTACATCTTTATAGAAATGTTGGAGGAAAGGGAAAGGGGTGATTGTGATCTTGTTTGTGTTTGTTCTAAGGCACTTTCTACCTGTTATTCATTTCCATAAAACTGTACTTCATACCGCCACTCCATCTTTTGCGAGGCCTTCCTCTTGCTGTGACTCATACTTTTACCGTGTGGCTCTCTGTGCTAGTCAAAACTAGGACATTCTTGTCAGACACCCATCACCTGTTCATCACACTTCATCATAGACACCTGGCTGAAATCGGATGCACATGTCCTAAACGTGTAGAAGTCAATGCGTTTAGGGGCAAACCAAACCAATGTGCAACGCATACACGTTCTTGGCAAAGATCAAACATATCATAAAGAATGATTAAAATTGGTTGTAAAGAACGAACTCAAAGAAGATGATGATGATAAGACACAATGAAACAATTAATAACAGCCTTAAAATGTGTAGCTAAAAGACTTTATTGATACGTACAGACAAAGATTTGAGAAACAATCAAAATTAGTAAAACAAAATGGACATTAACAAATGTAGTTATTTCTACAACAGAACCTCAGATTACCAGTATAATGAAAAGAATGTACACTGATGGAAGATGGGAAGCAATACTTAACCTAAAGCACATCCGTAGACAAGGAAAAACAACCATTTGTATTCTCTTGTGAGAGACTAAAGAAAACTAAACTAAATAAACGTCTACTTTTTCTTGGAACGTTCCATATTGACGCCTTGTTAAACCACTCTTGTGATTTGTATGTGATCTGAGCCTAAGAGCGATTTACATTGTGCCAGTTAAGCTCCTACAAGTAGGCGGCCAGCACATCCGATTTATATGACGCTTTTTTTAATTTACTAGGGTAGCTTTCCTAGGTCTCTACCTCAGTCGTCTCTAGCGACATGCCTTGTAGGTAGCAGTGTTACTATTCTTTGCTCCCCTAGACCCCTACCTTAGTCGTCTCTAGCGACATGCCTTGTAGGTAGCAGTGTTACTATTCTTTGCTCCCCTAGACCCCTACCTTAGTCGTCTCTAGCGACATGCCTTGTAGGTAGCAGTGTTACTATTCTTTGCTCCCCTAGACCCCTACCTCAGTCGTTTCTAGCGACATGCCTTGTTGGTAGCAGTGTTACTATTCTTTGCTCCCCTAGACCCCTACCTCAGTCGTCTCTAGCGACATGCCTTGTAGGTAGCAGTGTTACTATTCTTTGCTCCCTTGTGAGCCCGGCCACACATGGAGGTAACTAAACCATTAGTACTGCTAATGTGAGGACTTCAAGTTTATGGGGATTCCGTGGACAGTGGTTAAGTGTTAGGACAAGTGGTTAAGTGGTTAAGTGGACAAGTGGTTAAGTGGTTATGGTTAGAGTGGTTAGTGGTTAAGTGGTTAAGTGGTTAAGTGGACAAGTGGTTAAGTGGTTATGGACAAGTGGTTAAGTGGTTAAGTGGTTAAGTGGACAGTGGACAAGTGGACAAGTGGTTAAGTGGTTAATGGTTAGATGGACAAGTGGTTAAGTGTTAAGTGGTTAAGTGGTTAAGTGTTAAGTGGTTATGGACAAGTGGACAAGTGGACAAGTGGTTAGTGTTAAGTGGTTAAGGGACAAGTGGTTAGTGGTTAAGTGGTTAGTGGTTAATGGTTAAGTGGTTATGGACAAGTGGACAAGCGGTTAATGGTTAAGTGGTTATGGACAAGTGGTTAAGTGGTTAAGTGGTTAAAGGTTAGCGGTTAAGCGTTAAGCGTTAAGTGGTTAGTGGCAAGTGGTTAAGTGGTTAGTGGTAAAGCGGTTAGCGGTTAGTGGTTAGGACAAGTGGTTAAGTGGTTAAGTGGTTATGGTTGCGTTAGCGGTTAAGCGTTAAGGTTAATGGACAAGTGGTTAAGTGGTTAAGTGGTTAAGCGGTTGAAGCGGTTAAGCGGTTAATGGTTAGTGGACAAGTGGACAAGTGGTTAAATGGTTAGCGGTTAAGCGGTTAAGCGGTTAAGTGGTTAAGTGGACAAGTGGTTAAGTGGTTAAGTGGTTAAGTGGTTAACTTGAGTTCCGAAGATTGTGGGTTTGAATCCTGACCACGTGGTTCTGTTAATGAGTGTATTTTCTCCAGGGACCATTTGGTTGTTGTAGGTGCTACAGAGTTCGTGCTTTGTGCAATGCTCTCAGCAGGTAGAGTATAATTTCTGCGGAGAGGGACCGAGCTATGTGGGGTAAACCTGGTGTAATAAAGTCAACCCATCATCATTAGATGCTTTAGTGCAGAACTAAAGACAACTAGCGATATTTGAAGTAGAATTTGGTTCTCATCTCAAGTCGAATATCAACAACATTTGAAATTACATGCTTCACCGGGAGCTAAGGAATGAATAAAAACACAATCATTCACAGAGATTGTAAAATATCCACTAGTTCTACGTTAATAACACAAAATAAACAGCGTGCCTTTCACCGAACTCTAAATGTGGCTTCTTTACACAGAATACACATTTGTGAACAAATGTATTTCTAATTCACAGCGAAGGTTTGTTATTCACCGTACACTTTGCTGCGCGTGTGTGTGTGTATGTGTGTATGTATATGTGGATATGTATGAGCGTAGGAGTGGTTGGATTCAATCTATCTATTCTAAGTCCGGAAGTTGTCTCTACCTCTTCCACCTCCTCTCTCTCCTCTCTCTCTCTGTCTCCTTTACCTCTCTCTCTCTCTTATCTTTACCAACCACCAGTAATGGTTTATGTAATTAAACTAAGAGTACCAGCTGCAGAAAGTTTCCAGTTTAAAAACGTACACTACCCAAGCCGGAAATAGCTGTAACTGATAATACAAACTGAATCACCTATGTCGCTAAATCTGTTTACAGCTGTCAGATCAGTTAATCCTAGTTTAGCGACTTACATGAAGTTTCATTTTTCTTACTGTGACATGGTTGTTGATTTTCTAGGCACCATTTATATGTTCAATAGTTTGCCATTGCTTTCTGAACAGTGATGTCTATTTTTATCTTTCGTAACAATTCCAGGGAAACGAATGTGCTTCCACACTGCCTGCCGCGGAGTTTGAAACAAGTATGCTCCGTCTCGTATTTATTGCTTGACAAAGACAATATGGACCAAACGTTGTTTTAGCATGTTGTTGCAAGTTGCAAAACTACATTAATCAAATTTTTTTTTTCATGCAGAGTTCTTGTATAGTGATTTTACTTTGAAGGTTTGGGGAGATGGGAATAAAGAGTTTTAAGTACCTCAGTGGAAGCAACAGAAGCAATGAATATGAACAATAAATTTAAATACCTCAGTGGAAGCAACAGAAGCAATGAATAGGAACAATAAATAGACATTACTTCTTCAGCGATCTCTGGTCATGCGCTTAATTGTCATACACAAACTGGGCAGTCAGCTTCAGGTCTGTCAGGTTTTCCCAAAGCTTAGTTTTCAGGTCGACTGGGTGTGGTCACATGTTGCTTCACAGCTCGCCCAGGAGAGGACAGTCTTGCAGGATATGCTCTGGTGTCTGTTCCTCCTGCTGACACTGGCAGAGAACTGTTTGACTTATTCCTAGTCTATATAAGTGTTTGTTGAGTCTGCAGTGTCCCTTGCATAGTCGAAATATAATGGCCTGGTCTGTTCTGCTTAGGTCTTTGAGGAAGCCTTTTCCATAATCATATTCAGTGTTTGCCTTCCAGTCTACTGCAGATTTTCTCTGTATGAGGGTTTTGATCTCTTGAAAATGCAAGGGTTGGTAAACTTACTCTTTGGCACTGTCCTCCTTAGCTAAGACATCGGAACTCTCATTGCCTGCAATGCCACAGTGAGCTGGAATCCACTGCAAGTGAATTTCTGCCTTTTCTGAAAGCTGAGCAAGTTCTCGTTTTAGGTTTTGTACTTTGCTGTCAGTGGATTTAGTCTCCAGGGCTTGTGAGCCTGTAAGAAATACCGTTTTGCATACAGGTGCTTGCAGTTTTTTCATGTGATATGCTGCAATCAGAAGGGCAAAAAGTTATGTTTTGTAGTTTTTCAGGAGCTTCCTGAAAAAACAACCAAATTACCAAACACAGAATTCGAACCACAAAAACAGTTCTTACGGCATCCACTGCTTAGCCTAGCAATACGAGTACTTTTCTATGAAGGCTTTTGTAGTAGTTTATTTTATGTGGTGTGACTTGTCCAGTTATGAACACAACTTAGTGGTTCTTTCACGCCATTGATTGTATGATGCTGTGGGTGTTTGTTCTCAAACAAAATATGTCGACCATCAAGCTGGCTAGGCATAGTTCACATCATTTATTTTATATTGTCTGATAGTTGTTTTCATAATGAAATCCATAACCAGAAAGATTAGAAGTTGTAATAGTACACATTCCTAGCCTTAGCTTCATTCGTATTTCAAATATTGTTGTGAGCTGTTCTTTATGAATAATTCTACATTTCATTCCTTGCAATCCTTGTCTTTCGTAGTAGAACGGATTAGCGTACCGTAATGTATAGAACGTGAGTTTATCAAATCAGACACTAGAGCCTTATTGATTCAGTTCTACAATTGAAGCTCCACATGCAAGGAAAGGAACTGGTCCTTCTACCTCCTGAATAATGCCTCTGAGATCTGGATATACAGAAGAACTGATTGTAGTTCATTGAAAGGAAAACATACAATTAAATAGGTTCTATAAAGACTGGGAATGAAGAAAGAATTACTACCTGAAATGAAAATCAAACAAAGTATTTTGAACACATAACACATTGATCAAAACATTGTTGGATCGAAGAGGATAAGCGAAGAACATAAGACAAAACCGAGACACAAAGGGGGAATGTAGCATTAGAAGATATACAAATTATAGTCTGGCAGAGTGCAACATCAAGACAAGAGACAGCAGATGTCTGAGGTTCGTTACAGTCAACCGTTGATGATGAGACGATAACTGATGATGCTATTGAACATAACAACACTTTCCTTCTACAATGGGTCTGGCCAATATCATGTACCTTGTAGTTTCTGTTCTACTACTTCATTGTCAGTGAATGCTTTCTGTGCTTCTTTTAATAGGAGCAGAGCTACTCCTCCTCCGCTATGGAATGTTCCTTCTTTCTTGCGCCGTGAGGTCGGCATCATTTCTTTTGTATTCAATTTAACTCTTCATTACTTTCTAACTAATTTCGTATATTCCTAAAATATCTCTGTTTTAATTTTCTCTTTTCTGCTGTCATCTGTGCATCATTTCATTGTTCACGTAATGCTCTAGCCTTCTATGGATTAACTCTGTAGGTTTTCCTGACAGAGTAAAGGTACGTTAACAACGTCGGATTATTTTGATTTCTTTCGTGTTGCGTCAATTATCTCCTTACAAGAGGGGCTAATTTTTTCAGATCTGTTTGGTGGTTGTACATTTTTCGAATTATATTTTTAGTGTGTATTTTATGTTGGTTAATTTTGTTTTCCTTACAACGATTTGCTACCTTTATGTGCCCTATGTACATTAAGTGCCCAGTTTTATGATGAGTTTTTCTTGTTTGAAATGATTCTGAATTATTGTTTTAATTGAAGTTATCGTTATTCCGATATATGAACATTTATAAAAAGTGTGGTGTATTTAGTGGCAAGAAATGCGATTAAATAAAGAGAGCCCAGAATAAAATAAAGATGATAGAATTATTGAAAAATACTAAATACTAAAATGAAATGGTTGTGACACATAGCACGACTTTATATTCTATGTAATGTAATACTTCAAGGAAATTCAGGAATTACGTCAAAAAGGAAGAACATAATACAAGTAAAAATGAAACACCATAACATGGACAAACAATATTCTATTAGAATGTACCACCGTAGTGGAAGAAATATGTTGAAGATTGATTACAACCAACCTTTTGTGTGGAGACGCGACGTGATCTGATCTAATCTAAGTGAAATATGGGAGTTAGTAAAATAGTCACTGCGAAAGTCATCGCCCTTATAAGATACAAGACAGTGTTGGTTAGTTGAATCTCTGATATCGGTTCCGCCTCATTGTGCAACCTTCGTTTCTGACAGAGTGCCATCTATCTATCTTAAGTCTGCATAATTCACGTGCAAATAAATGGTCACTTGCATTGAAGAATACACTGTTTGTAGAATACACTGTTTGTAGAAATATTTGGTAGGTTCAGATCACATATGGGGTGCACGCAGCAACCTCTAAACAGGCACAAGAGCTGGGAAATATGTTCTCAGTTCTACATGAAGACAGTTTCCCCGTATTCCGCTCTGGGAAATCGGTTCCTCTTCATATCCTTGTCAGATCACACAATTCGCAATAACTCTCTTCAACTGAAGCTGTTTAATGAATGTTGTAATTCGTATAACAGACTTTATCCTTATCTCAGTATTCTTTCATTTTCTTGTTTTGCAAGTGCAAGGAAGTGTCTGATAACTGAGAACCACCAAGGGAGATGAAATAACATTCAAGCGTTTAGCAAAATTAAAAATAGATCGCAACTCTTTCATCACGTATAACATACTGCATGCACAATCTAGATAATATCGCATATAAGCTATCAGAGTTTGTTCAGTGACAATGTAACCTTCTGAGTTATGTGTATTTCTGGTTGCATGTGTATGTTTCTCGCTACGTTTTGTTGTGTTTTTGTTAGAGAGGATGATAGAGAGAGATAGAAACAGAGAGAGAGACAGAGAGAGAGAGAGTAGATCTTTTACATAGACTCATCTGCTATCTTCCGCAAAGTTGTGTTTGTTCTTCCAGGTTATCTCCTCTTGACCCTGCTAGATTCTGCCAGAACAAAAGTGCACACGAGACTACGAGGCAAGCCGAACTGTTGCCAAAACTTGTAAACCCAGACACAATTTATCATAATTCTGAACATTTTAATGAGTTGTCTTGTTTCTGCCCATAGAACATGCATGGCTCATCGAAGAAATATGTAGTTTCTTCATCCAGGTACATTCCTCAGCCACTATACCAAATAGTAACGAAGCTTTATATAACATGTTATGACATATTGTATTTAGTGTTTATCTGTTTCTCTTGTTTGTTACTTTTGTTGAGTAAAAGAAAAAAAAATAAGGTTAAAGATGGAAGATTAACATCAAGCACTAAATTTCTCCCCCCATATAACATAGTTCCTATTCGCAGAAATGGTACCCTATCTGCAGAAAATACTTCACAAAGCACGAATTTCGTAGCTGAAAAAACAATGGTAGGGATGTCCGAGAAATAATGTACTTGTGAACCAAACGACGAGGTCCAGATTTGAACCCACACGACATTCATAATGTCAGGAAAATTGACTTGATTACTTGGTCATGGAGAATATTTGGTCGAGACGCTTCATGAAAAGTGAACAAATTAACTACTAGCAGCAGCTCATGAAATGTTATTTTTAAGCAATCACTGTCACACAGAATTACACTACATTGATTTATATACAAAATTCGTCTAAATCGATTGAAAATTAAGAAAACTACAGCATAATTTGTACATACACCTGCTGAATGGGGAAACAAACATGAATCGTAGTGATTTCGTCAACATCTTGTTTTTCAATTGTATTTCAATTGACGTTCATGTGCAAAGTTCTATATGTTGTGTTCTTGTGGTGAGCTGACGTTGTAGTAGTTCTTTGATGATATAGATAATTTGCCCATTGCTATTTCTCGCGCTACCAGACCAGGACGTCTTTTTATGAAAAGTTAATAATGAGAGAGCAGACAACCTGGCTAAGGATGAACAAAGTTGATACAACACAAACAAATTTACAGCTAACTTCTACAAGATCCCGTCAGCATGCTCAACAGAAAACGGAACACAACAATCTTCATAATTCTGAACATCTCACATCTGAATAACACTGTAGGCTCAATCACTACATGCACAGTGCCTACCTCGTAGTTTAGACTGGGCATATAAAACCGATCGCAAAGAAGAAGAAGATAATGATTTGGTGAATTGTACAACGTAACATAAAAAATAAAGATATTTAAGAAAAAAAGAAATGATCATTATGGTTTCTGGAAGACACAGCATGCTGGTATAAAAATAGTAATAATAATTCCTCTCGTATAGTTCTATGTTACATAGGTCCTGCAAATAATTTCTCCATATCCTGGGCAACTCTCTCAATCTCTTCCATGGAAGTGAGTTCAATATTTCGTGCCTCTCTCAGCAAAGTTCGTTACACGGTTTTCCTACGAAGTCCTCTCTTTCCAATTGCCTCCCACTTCAATGCCTGTTTTGGTTAACTTTGGTCATTTCTTCTCAAGCTATGTGAAACATATCTCCACCGTCTCCTTCTTATAACAGTTGCTACTAGTTCAAGGGAGAGCCGCTGTAGCGTAGTTGTTAGTGAACTCGCTTCTCAAGGCTGGTGGTCTGGGTTCAGCTCCCGCAATGCGTGTGGAATTTTTCCGACCGCGACGGCTCTCAGGTCGACCCAGCCTCAACTGGGTACCAGACATGCTCTGGAAAAGTAAAGGCGGCGGCGTGATGTTGACCACATCGTGTGCCGAAGGTCAATGAAAAATACAGACCAAACACTGTATTGACCTATATACCACGAAGTATGAAAGGGTTCCTTTTACTAGTACAAGGATATATATATATATATATTGCCTTTTCGTCTTTACAGACGTCAGTTGGAAGTGTTTTACTGTGACAACTTCTGAGTTTTCGCTTTTTTCTCTTGTCGTTCAGCTCATACATAAGTCTCTTCTCAAAAGACTGCGGCCTTGCGACAAGTACAAGTAAGAGTAAAAGTATTGCCATTGTAAATGTCATGAACTTAGATGTGCATCTTTAGGTATAGTAACAAATGAAAACAAACGGATTTGAAACGGAGTTTCAGGGGTAGATCTTGTTGATAGTAAATTGAGAATGAAGTACTCGTGTACCAGTTACCACTACGTTAACCGTGACAAACGGCACGTTTTTCTGTCCTGTTTTAATGCTGATAATGTGAGAACATGGACGTCAGTTACTAGTATACTACATGAAGAATGCTACCACATAAATGTTACCGTTTGTGTTGTGTTGTTGAGTAAATGAGGAGAACATAGACGTCAGTTATACAGAATATGACACATAAATCTTACTGTTTGTATTGTGTTGTTGAGTATTAATAGCCGTCCTTTGCAAGCGATGCTGACTACAGCCTCAGGTGTGTGCTGCTGCACCTCTCTGGTGTGTGTGGAGGTGACTATAGAGTCCAATCCTAGAACACAATCCCCCACCACAGGTGGGACATACATGATCAAGGTTAGACATGTGTGTGTTGTGTGTTCTGTCTTTGTTTAGCGCAGCTCTTTTTCTCTGTGCCTCAACGGCACGATGATTCTCAGCTATGCCGGTTCCTCTTGTGTTGTTACATCGCCACATTTGGTGATCTTGTGCCAGGAATTTCCAGCACGGGGTGTCTATATCGAAGCATTTCAGAGATACTTTATGAGAGTATTGAAAGCGTTTTTTCTGTCCACCAGCTGAACGTCTGTCCCCTTCAAGCTCGCCATACATCAACTGTTTTGGGATGCGTTTATCAGGCATCCGAGCAATGTAACCGGCACATCTCACTTGGGTCTTCTGCAACAAGGTTTAGACGCTTGGGATTTTTGCTCTTGTGAGGATTTCGGTATCTGGAATTTTGTCCTGCCAGTTTATTTTTAGTAATCTGCGAACGGTATTCTACGAATTAGTATTTTTCTTCTTCTGCATTTGCCCGCTATAAATCCAGGAGTAGCCATGGCGCCAGATATGGCGCTTCTGACTGATTTTTGCGTGAAAGCCTGCTTACCGTTTTATTGGTTTCCTCGCCATACAGGCAGCCTTTCACCGACTTCAGTGGTGGTAATCTTATGACATAAATAATGGGAGAACATAAATGTTACCGTTTATGTTATGTTTTGTTGTTCAGTATATTGGACTATGATCGTAATATGTTTTATTTTGATGTGTTATTTAACCCCTTCGCTCTTCTGACTCGATATACTGGCTTACAAATTTTATTAAGATGACACAAAGCTAGTTTACTGGCTAATTCTGTATACATTGCAATATAAATGAGTCCAGAGGTTAAATAAAATTACGTATTGAAGGGGTTAAATGACACCGTATGAAGTAAGCTACGGTCCTGCTCTTTCTTTCTTTTTAAAAATTCTTGCTCATGTGTAAGTTTTTCTTCTTATTCAGCGTTCAGTTGTGTGGTTCTGTTAGTTCTACAAGTCTGTTGTCATGACGAACTCTATTTTTAATAACATCTCAAAGTGGATAGTTTGGTCTCATTGTCATCAATTGTAATTGTTAACAACTGCCCCAGTAAATGAAGTCCCAGAAATCCCGTGGAGGGCAGCAGTAACGGCCTCAACCTCCATCCTCATACTAGAAGTAGTTGTCCTGTATGCCCCATTTCGCTCTGCAACAACCCTACCATGCGCATTAGCCAAGAAACCCCAGCCGGATTTCTCACCACGTTGAACCGACCCATCGGTATATACAACAACATCATCATCCCTTGCATTATCTTCTATCAGCTGCTTAACTGCGAGATCAGCCTTCATGTTGCCCCAATCTCTACATTCTCTTCAAGAGTAATGATAACATTGAGATAGTTCATCATGCTACCATCTGTTGGGATCCATTCTTCCCCTTTTGGTAGAGTCGCAACCGTAGTCACCTGGCTAATTGTTCTCTCAGCCTGGGCCATCTACGACATGCCACGCTTGATTCTTGTGCCCTTAACATCATTAGTGTTCTTGTGAAGTGGATGTCTCTTATCAGAAGTAACCGCATATATGCCTTGGTTTGGGCGATTGCATGACGGGAGCGTAGTGACAGAAGGCCAAGCATATATCTCATCTTCACAATGGGGGTATCTCTAGTGCAGCCCAGAACTATATGCATACCTTCATTCTGAACCCGTTCGAGTCGTTCACATTGTGATCTTGATATCGTAAGAATTCCCAGTCCGTAATCTACCACTGACATTACCAGTCGATCGAACAAAATGGCAAGTAGTTTCTGCTCAAGGTGTGCGGCCACCATAACTTTGAGAGCCGCAAGACCACGCTTGCACCGTTGTATCGTCTGTTCAATATGGTGTTTGAAAGATAGACTACGATCAAAGGTTATTCCAAGATAGCGCAGCCTGTCTCTGCGCTCGATGGTATGTTCATCAAAGATTACACAGGGTAGGTCAGCCTTGACGATGTGATTATTCAACGAGCACCACAACATACACGCTTTTTCTATTGACTGCATTATATGCCAAATTGTTCTTCTATTGGCTGTAATGGTCGCCAAATTATTATTCTGTTGAGAGCAATGTGTGAATTTGTGAGTTCCCTATGATTGATAAGAACAAACCCACAAATACGCTTTTCTATTGACTGAATGTAATTGCCAATGTTCCTATGATTGTAAGAAACTCACAAATTATTATTCTGTTGAGCGCAATGTGTGAATTTGTGAGTTCCCTATGATTGATAAGAACAAACCTCACAAATTATTATTCTGTTGAGTGAATGTGTGAATCTGTGAGTTCCTTATGATTGATAAGAACAAACCTCACAAATTATTATTCTGTTGAGGAATGTGTGAATTTGTGAGTTCCATATGATTGAATAAGAACAAACCTCACAAATTTTATTCTGTTGAGGCAATGTGTGAATTGTGAGTTCCCTATGATTGATAAGAACAAACGTTACAAATTATTATTCTGTTGAGCGCAATGTGTGAATTTGTGAGTTTCTATGATTGATAAGAACAAACTTCACAAATTATTATTCTGTTGAGCGCAATGTGTGAATTTGTGAGTTCCCTATGATTGATAAGAACAAACCTCACAAATTATGACTATATTTTGTTCGACAATATAACAACAGTCAAGAATTATCTGCAAGTTTTCTCAACTCGTCAATACAGATAAAGCTTGTTAATATAGATATCTATTTCCTGCAGTACATAAACAAGAATCGTGGTCCATAAATTTAACCTTCAAATCTTTTCTTCGAACGCTCCATATCGATCACTTGTCAACCACCCTGTGTGATTTGTATGTGATCTGAGCCTAAGAGCGATTGTACGTTTTGTGCCTACAAGTAGGCCAGCACATCCGATTTCTGCGCTGCTTTGTATTTAGTAGGGTAGCATCCCTAGGGCCTACATCAGTCGCCTCTTACGAGATGCATTGTAGGCTGCAGTGATATTATTATTTGCCTCCCTTGTGGCCCTAGCACCCCATGGGCGAATCTTCAAACTGAAAACTATATTTCTCCACTTACAGAACCAGGTGTTGCTTTGAAAACTATATTTCTCCACTTACAGAACCAAGTGTTGCTTTGAAATTACCATAGAAAAAGTGTTTCTTGAAATACAAGTGTCACTACTTACTGGTTATAGAAAGTTGCTTGTCAAACTTTGCTTCTGAGTTGTTGTACATAGAAGAGTGTTTCGTTCCTTGCAAAGTCACCTTTTAATTATCATAGACAAGTCTTTCTTTAGTAACAGAACTTCACTTCTAAATCTTCACAGAAAGACTTGCTTAGTTACAAAATGTAGTTTATAAATGATAATAGAATATTTTTCTTTAAAAAAATCACTTCTAAATTATTATGGAAAACTGTTTATTTAATTACAAAATGTTGTTTCTAAAGGCTAATAACAAATGTTTTCTGTACAAGAACAAAATATTACTTTGAATTGTTTGTTTGTTTGTTTGTTTAGTTTGTAATGGATTAAATCCACTTTAAGATGAGGCACATCTTTTACAACCTAAGAACGAGACTTTAACAAAAATTATATCAGAGCATGTAGTCCAACAAACATAAATAAATCAATTAACGCCTTGAGAAAAATAGACAAAATAGCAGAATAACTTTTAAATTTTCATAAGAAATTTGTTTAATTATTCATAAAATATAGTTTCTCATGGTGTTATTTTTTTTAACAATAACAAAATATCACGTCTTACTGCTCATAGACAAGTGTTGCTTTCGAAAGGGGATTATATAAGAAATAATTTTGTTAAGAACGTTCAAGATTCCAGAAATGTTCAAACTGTGACTTTGAACCCAAATGTTACATGACCAAGTTTATCAATGAACACTTGAGCGTGGAAGCAGGTGTAAACCAGCTTTAAAACATATTTCACTTGGTGAATAGTATGTCAGGAAATACTACATAGCTATATAAATTTATCAGTGGAAAATCCATCAATCACGCTCACCTGCTGGCTTTGAAATGTTGATTAAATGCAGCTGATAATTCTACCTTTAGTTATCTCGTTATATATATATATATATATAGATAAAAGATTGATAATATATATCATGTTTCGTATTTACAGACGGTCACTTGACCAGTGTGTAACTACGACGACTTATAAGTTTGCGTTTGTTTCTCTTGCCTTCAAGCTTATCCCCAAGCTTCTCTTGTAAATATTCTGCACCTTTAAGTAACGTTGTTTTCCTTATAGCTAATATTTCATTATAGCGGTCATTATCTAGTTTTTTCCATTTGTTTAAACAGATATAAAGTTTTCATTGAGCCGTTACATATATCCTGATATCTAAACAGTGGTCTGCCTTGGAGCTTCTTCCTTCCGAAAGTTCAGAGAACAACACCTGTTTTTTCTGGATATACGAATACTATACATTGTTCTCACATATCGCAGCCATCTTAGTCTCCTACTGCTGAGCATTCCAATGATGAATGCTCGTTATTACAACCATACTAAGTCAGAACAGTCGTTTAAAACTGAGAATCCCAATGTTCAAATCACATAATTCTTGTATACATATATATATATATATATATATATATATATATATATATATATATATATATATATATATATATAATATCCTCTATTGTATTAACAATGTTTGGTTTCTATTTCACATGTCATGTTAATTGCTGAATGTCAGTGGTTAAAAGCCGCAAACGGTTTCCATAATCTGCGAAATTAAACATACCGATATTATTTTCGCAGCGATATAATAGACTACCTTCTTTAATCCTTAACCCTTTAGCTGCTAATGACGTATATATACGTTTTTCCCATTCAATTATAAAGACGCATTAACACGTCTGTTATTATCTCTCCTCTGTGGGCTAAAGACGTGTTAACACGTTATACATTGCTACTGTCACTGCTATAGGCGTACATTCACGTTTGTGACCTAGAAACAAAGAGTAGCCATTTTTAGCTCAGCCTTCAGAAAGTATTAAGCAGTGAAAGGGTTAAGACTTACAGTCATTGTAAATATGACTCTACTGTCCTGTTCAAGCCACCTATCACATATTGTATATGAATATTGTTTTCACCAAATATATAAGGAATGAAACAGTTGAGCATGCTTAGAGTCAAAACCTTTTATAAGTTAGCTCTGAGCTAGTGGTAACTTATTAAATCAGAACTGAGGGAAACAGTTCAAACATTTCTCAGCTTAGTAAACTACTGTATTAGTGATTCAGTAAATAAACATGTGCCAATGGTGAAACTAAAGCTTGTATAAACAGATATTAGGACAGATCGTGACCAAAAGCTTGAAATAAAGATAAAAGATAGCGTCTGATACGTGACTTTGCAGAGTGCTGGAAGTATCAAGCAAAACTAGTTTAGAAGTTAAGACATCAGAAAAAAGTGGGTACAAACAGTACTGATCTTCATCAGAAACCACAAAGTTAATACACAATGAAGCAGATTAAGAGACAGTGCCTCAAGAGCAATATTGTCGATACAGTGGATAGTTAGAACGTCAGTCACGACAAAAGGTGGACCTAGAGATAACGAGAAGACGAAAGCATGTTGAAGCGATCACAAAATCGTTCTAGAAATTCATATATTATTGTGAGTTTCCTGTACAAAAAGGTTAGAAAAGAAATGAAGTACAGTTCAGGGTCAGTGGTGACTGAATGTTAGTAAGTGTATACTGTACAAATAGTGTGGATATAATAATGGAAGTTAGTAAGTGTATACTGTACAAATAGTGTGGATATAATAATGGTAGTTAGTAAGTGTATACTGTACAAATAGTGTGGATATAATAATGAAAGTTAGTAAGTGTATACTGTACAAAAAGTGTGGATATAATAATGGAAGTTAGTAAGTGTATACTGTACAAATAGTGTGGATATAATGGAAGTTAGTAAGTGTATACTGTACAAATAGTGTGGATATAATAATGAAAGTTAGTAAGTGTATACTGTACAAAAAGTGTGGATATAATAATGGAAGTTAGTAAGTGTATACTATACAAATAGTGTGGATATAATAATGAATGTTAGTAACTGTATACTGTACAAAAAGTGTGGATATAATAATGGAAGTTATTCTCTGAAGCAGATGTAAGATAAATATAATCACAATATTTCACATAGTAAAAAAAGACACATTTCACGAAGACACATATCACCAGAAAGCAGTCGTCAACGAAAATAGATGTGTCACGCACAACAGGCAATTGTTATTTATACAACTACACATCACAAGTTGTTTACTTGTATGTTTTGTCTACCCTTTTCTTTGATGTTGTGCGTCACTACTATACCATATATGTTTATATATACAGGGGCGGCTCGTCATTAAGGGCCAGTGGGGCCAGGCCCACCAAAAATATTGAGTAACGTGTACTTATTATTTCAGACATTATTTGTTTATAATTATTACTTTCAACAGGATACTGATTAGCGTTGAAAGTTGATATATAGCGCTAAAATATCACACACATTCTGAAATCTAAAATTCAACATATTTTTCCTCCAATTAGTATACACCCATGGTCATTAGGGGCCAGTAAGAACAGGCGTTCCAAACCAAAAATTATTAACGTGTACTTATTATTTAAAAATAAATTTGTGTTCTTAATTATTATTGTTAACTTGACACTGATTAGCTTTGAAAGATGAATATTTAACACTAAAATATAAATATTATTTCATAATAATATAACAATCATAATAATATATAAACATTATTATAAAAAACTATTATATACGGTCTCAAATTCAGCTTCTCTCTATAACGCTTGACGTATATATCAGCGCACTATGTTTTATCGGGTCGTTTTAAAATTCTCTACTGACGATGTAACATTGCGACCTCTTACCTTTGACCGCTACCTTTAATAATAATTGACAAAAAATGTATGTCATTTTATTCACTGGAAGCTAAGTTCCTACGCGATCAACCAATTAACAGTTAAACGACGACTCTTGATTAAATAGTACTTTGTATAATTATCGATTGAATCACAAATTATATATAAAATAGTAGAAAAGGATATGCATTAATAGAAATATGTAACTATTATTATAATCGTTAATGGTAATCGTCCGTTTCGTATTCAATATACATATGTCTTCTACAATGCACACTCGTTTGCGATTGACAAGCTGTGACCTACTTTTGAAGTTGTGGCTTACTTGAAATTCAAAATGAATCAAGTGGATTATTTATTACGAAATCCGTTTCCTTCGTTAAAGATAGAAGAAAAGCTTGAAATTAAATGGCTAGGTGCACATCAGCCAAATAGCTTTGTATATGTGCAACAAGATGGCAAGAAAAGAGGACTTTCAATAATAAGTGGTTTAGTCAAAAATCGTGGTTAACTGTCAGTGAAGAAAACAATTTTTTTGGTTTTTATTGTTTGCTATTTCATGGTGAAGGACTGTGGTCAACGGTAGATTGTAGGGATTTCTTTTGTACCTTAGTTATATTGTATATATTTTAGTTGTTGTTGAAACCCAGGAATTATGAGTTTTCACCATTTTGCCTATAGTGCGTGGGGAGAGTGCCCGGCTTTCTTGCAATGAGAGCTGGCAATTATGGGTGACCACTGATTCAGGAGGAGAGTATACGCTTACAGCGACTCGTACGTTGTTACTTCTTACATTTGCTTTGCATTTATGCAACTTTTTCATTAGACATCGGCAGAAGATGCGTGCATTCACTAGTATTTAGGACCCAAGAGGCGTGTCTGCGTTTGCTTTATTACCTATACCAGAGTAGCTCTCTCTCGATCCTTACCCACTTAGTCAGACATGATCTTTTGTCTATTTCCAGGGTCACCACGAGGTGGAGTAGGGTCTTGATCAGTGCCAACTCACTTACCCTGGTGCAACGTTGTCCCGTTTGTTATTTGTGCATGCGGCACCAATGCAAATCATTATAGTAAAGGGGAATAACTTTGCGGAATAGACAAATAATAGTAAATACTAAAATATAAACCTAGTCTAAAAACCATGATTTTTCCGAAATGTTTGTCTGGCCCCACCACCAAAAATGACCACGAACCGCCACTGAATATATATATATATATATATATATATATATGGCATTGTTCGCCTTTACAGACGGTCAATAGACAAGTGTTAACCGTGACAGCCTCTGAGTATTCACTCGTTTCTCTTGTCTTCCAGCTCATGCCTATTTTCAAAACATTCTGCCGTTTCGTAATGTTGTTTTCCACATAATTCTGTCTAGTTTTCTATTTTTCTTGAGACCAATAGAAAAGTTCTTCATGGAGGCCTTGAAGACATCATTATATCTGAGCATTGGTCTGCTTTGGAGTCTCTTCCCTTGCGACATTTCACAGAACAAAACTTGTTAGGGTATGCGGATACTGTCCATTCTTCTCACGTGACCTAGCCATCATAGTCTGCAGAGTATGCCCATGATGGAAAGTATATATATATATATGTCAGTGAACAGTGTTTTAATCCCAGTAAGACATTTCTCCAGTCACCCTGTAGCTGAAGATGTGTGCCTGTGCATTATAACGTTGAAGGGGATTCTAATCTGTCACCGTAGCTACTGTCTAAGGATTATGCCGCTGACACTTTCAGCCAGTTTAAAGGGGTCAAGCATCTATGTGGCTGCCATCAGTGCATAAACATATATTATATCCAGCCCATTTTACTGATAGACCAATGTTTTGTTTTTTGGTTTCCTACTTTACTAAGATCCAAAGGTTTGACACGCTAAAATATTTGTTTTTTGTTTCCTACTTTACTAAGATCCAAAGGTTTGACACGCTAAAATTGTTTTGTTTTTTGTTTCCTACTTTACTTAGATACGAAGGTTTGACACGCTAACATTGTTTACTTATTGGTGGTTGTTTGACGTGATATGTTATTGTTTATATTTCGGAGTATCGGTGACGGTAAGTTACTTGCCCCCCGCAGCAAAGATATTTGACCCTTTCCCTCGTGAAGCGATCGGGGCAATATTTCCAGAGATCCCTGATCTCAGTGTAGGTGAAATCGAGTTCATAGTCCTATCGGAGACGGAAGATTAAACGTAGATCATATGCTCAAGTTGAGCACGTAAAAGGACCCTTGACACTTAAAAATCGATAAAAGCACAGCGGAAAGACGCTGCATGGCAACGTTCATTAAAAAAAAGACATTACAGCAGAATTTCTACAAAAACATTTTACCATCTTCAAAATTACACCAGGGACATTTACCGGTCATTATCAATCAATCAATCAATCAATCAATCAATCAATCAATCAATCAATCAATCAATCATTCAATCAATCATTCATTTAATCGATGATCATTCATTCAATCAATCAATGAATCAATCAATCATTCATTCAATCAATCATTCATTCAATCAATCAATCATTCATTCATTTAATCAATGAATCAATCATTCAACCAATCATTCAAATCAATCATTCAAACAATAATTCAATCAATGAATCAATCATCATTCATTCAATCAATCAATCATTTAATAATCATTCACCCAATCAATCATTCAATCAATCAATCAATCAATCAATCATTCAATCAATCATTCAATCAATCATTCAATCAATCAATCAATGTGTTATATTGAAAACGTCAGATGTAATGTTCATGTTTGTCTCTATTTCATTTCTCTATTTTCCAAAATAGAACGTCCTATCTTCGGTTGACTCAAACTCAAATAAATATGAACAAATGTTTGCCATGTTCAGTGACACCCGCTTGTTACTTATGATGTAAACAAGCAAGTGTTGATGATTTCTCTTTCAATAAGATAACGCACAAATATTTTGTTTGTTGGTGCTCAAAATCAAAGCCTGCTATTTTGACTAGTTTTTATTAGCATATTAGTTACGTATAAATAACCGTGTTGTTTTGGTAATTATTTATGTGTTCAAAAGCGAAACTTTTATTGTTTTACGCGTGAGTTCTCTGGAATGCTAGGAAACAGTTGTTTTTCTATGAACTTAGTTATTTTGGAACTCAAGATACAATACTGTCACAACATATCTGTGTACTTATGATATTACTATAATTTGACAGTAGAAAATTTGTTTAAAATATGCACATCATTCGATAGTAAACGGTGTCACCATCAGTCTCCACGGCGTTCAAGTCACATTAAAAAGAAATATGAAATGTCTACTCATTTCAATCTTGTGATTTTTCCCATTCCTCAAACTTGTTCATCCTGTCCTGCATCATTGATAGTTTTCCGTCTCCCACCAATATAACATCCTCATCTTCACCAGCAAGTTTGATTGTGTATGTCTTTGTTCTTACACGTGTTGTACAATGTCTCGAGAGAACATAGTGGTTTCATCCTTCGGTGCTCGGAAATCACACGCGGCAACAATGTAGCGTGCAATTTTGGAAACGTTGCTTTCATCACTGCCCTCCTCAAAAACTATCTCTATCAGGTTCTCTCGCCTACTCCAGAGTAATGTAAAAGGTTTCTATGATGTCCTGCTGCCACCTTCGTCTTGGTCGTTCCCTGCCTCGTACACCAGAAAGCATGCCTTCTATTACGGTTCTCTCGAAAGCACTGTCATGTTTAACGTGGTCAAAATTCTTCACCTTCCCGGACATGATGTTATTTATGAGCCAATGATCCTTGATATACAGGTCTTGCATGTAGCACAAAGTAAATGTCTAGCTTTACGATAACTGTACCCAGACATTTTGTTATGAGTGTTGACTGCTGCATCTTTTCGTCAGAATCTCTAGCTTAGAAATCTGAAGATAAATGGGCTGCAATGTTGGGATTCTAGAACTGTGGAAGAGAATATAACAGACACAAAAACGTTTGAAAGTTAAAGACAGAAAGTTGTGCTATGGATTGAACCAACACCCCCTGGAATCTACTTATCACAGTAGCTATAAATACACTTGACCAAAAAGTCACAATGAGAGGAATTTTAAAGTAAAAAATGAACCTTTCTTTTCTTTTCCCAAGCATTTTTGCCTCACAGTGTCAGGCCTCACAGTGTCAGGCCGAAAAGAGATTTCTATAACGGGCCAGTGTGTGCACTTCGTAGATAGTGTCTTTCGTCGCCTCTGTTATCTCTGAGGTCCATCTTTTGCGTGGTCTGCCTTTTGCTCTGTACTCAGTGTATCGGAGCAGCATTGCTACTACATATTTACTGCACCATTCAAAAAATAAATGGTTTAGTAAAAATGAGACCAGAGCTATTTATAACCTCATGGAAGGAGCTGAAGAAGAGGACACAGAATATGATTCAGTGAAGAGTGACATATGCATGCTAGTTCTCCACTGGGAACAAGAATGTTTACTAATAGTTGTAGAACTGTTTACTACTTTTGATAAAGCTATTAATATAGGAATCTGAAAGTCAACTGAAAAAATGAATGAATAATTTACATTTTCCTATTATCAGTGTCTTATCAAATAGTTCAGAGCAGAACTGTGCCACCCTAACATTGCTTTGACATTTTTCTCTCTCACAGGCCTTTGCAGACGCCATGCTCAAATTATCAGTTACTTCCTCAATCCATCATCTCCGTAGTCTTCCTATATTTTCAGTATGGATAATGTCAACTCGTATTTGTCTCTAAAGCTTCAATCTTTAGTAAATTATATATTTCCGCTTCCCTATGTTAATATCATGCCCTAGTTCCCTCATTCTCCCCATTCCGACATGCTCTAGTTTAAGCATTGTAGTCACTAGGTCAATGAATTCAAAACAAATCTAAAACACTTATCTTCGATGAACTGGTTCGGTATTAAGTGTCTAATGTACTTTTGAATATAAGTGCTACATAAGTGTCCTGCTTATATCATGGACAGAGAAGTGAACCAAGCTAAAACACTTATCTTCGTTGAACTGGTTCGGAATTAAGTTCTAGTGTGTACATAAATGTACTTTTGAATATAAGTGTTTGAGAAGTGTCCTGCTTATATCATGGACAGAGAAGAGAACCAATACATCTATCCAGATATATCATGTCCAAATGGACACAAAGTTGGGCAGGTACATATCTATCTATTTATGCCCGCCTGCCCAGCGTGTTCGTAGCGTTGGACGACGGGTGAAAAGCCCCCTGTGAGGGCGGTTCAATTCTGCGGGCTGACAGAAAAGCCGCGGATTCTCCAGATTTACTGTGTTCGGAGCACCGAACCGAAGAGTCACGGTGTCTATGCACCGAGCCGAAGAGCTGAAAGCTCAAGTGCTTTCGGATCGAAAAAAAAATGTCTTTGTTGTTTTTGTGCGCAAATTTAATTTTACTAGAGAAATCCACGATGAATGGTCTGTAGTATTATCTTCCTGCTACCGTCATTCGGACAGCCGTCAGTTTGTTTCCTGATTCACCATTTGATGTGATTGTTCATAATGACAGCTGATCTACGACATCTTATGTATACACTCTTAATATTGCTATCTACATGTGCATGTCATTTACAGATAACTCACCCGGCGTAGTAATACACACTCATTATATCTCCATCACGTACACAGACACACATGTACCCTTCATTTTTTCACACTTAATTGCTCTCGAGGATGAGTCCGTTCCGCTCTATAGAGAGAGAAAACAAGACAAGAAGCATAGACTGGAAGGTAGAGTCATGGTGCCGTTCCTCAAACTGTTCAATGTACAGCTAGACATACACAATATTGTTGGTGGGAACATTTGGCGTGCTGACTCTAAAACCTCGCAGTATGTTACGCAAAATGCAAAATATTCATAAGGATCTAGTTGAAGAAATCTTCAGAATGGACAACAAATACTTGTTTAATTACATCTCACTCGACGTATTTTAAAGTTGATTATATGCACACTTATCACCACCAACATGTTCCGTCTCCGCATTGAATTTTGGTTACAACAGGTAACTAATATCCTGTGTCTCTTGCCCTGATGTTACATTCTGCCAGACTGTAAATTGGCCATCTCTTGATACTCCTCCCACTTGTGTCTTTGCATTTATCTTGCCCCTTGTCCTTCAACTTTCCCCCTCTAATAAGGTTTTGATCAATATGTCATACGTGTGGAAATATTAACTTTGTTCGATATTTTGTTTTGGGCTGTAGTAATTCTTACTTCATTACTATTTTTCCTAGAACTTCTTTATTTGTTTGTTTCTCTTTCCATGAAATACTTTCATTTTCTATTTATACTCCCACTGTGCACATATTAGTTTACATACTAGTTTGACATAATTACTATATATAATTTATGTGACTATCGACATATTTTCACACAGATTATTATCATCATCCTATACAGTGTACACAACCTATAGAACAGCGCTTTCCAACGCAGAGCCTGTTGACACCTAGGCACACAAGGCACATACATTTCTGAAGCCCTATTTTGTTTGCTCTGCCGACTTTAACGCTAGCCACGATTCAGAATCAGAATGTCAAAAAAAAGTATTTCTGAATTACATTATATTTCAATTTATTAGTAAGCACCGCTGAGTGGTTACCGGGGCCCAAATTTGGAGTGTAAAGAATAGAACTACTGTTACCTGCCACTCGTGTCGTAAGAGGCGACTAAGGAGGTTTGGCTGAAATCGGATGCAGGTGTCCTAAGCGTGTAGAAGTCTATGCGTTTAGGGCCTACCAAACCAATGTGCAACGTATACACGCGAATTCTTGGCAAAGATCAAACATATCACAAAGAGTGATTAAAATTGGTCGTAAAGAACGAACGCAAAGAAGAAGAAGATTAGTAAGCACAAGATTTTGTTAATCAAACAATTAGTTCAGATTTAGTTTTTATCTGTTATTATTTGTTATTAATGCTTATATTAATATTACTTTATTATTATTATGATTTTTGTTAGCATTACTATTAGAGTTGCTACACTGCGTCAGCGCCCCTACAGTCATTAGTCACATGCGCCCCATTATTTCAAGAATGTTGGATAACATTGCTGTACAATATAAATGGGAGACATCTCTTTTTTTTTTCCTTTTTCCGATCCAGAAGCACTTGAGCTGAAAGCTCTTCGGCTCGGTGTCATGGACATCGTAACCCTTCGGCTCGGTGTCATGGACATCGTAACCCTTCGGCTCGGTGTCATGGACATCGTAACCCTTCGGCTCGGTGTCATGGACATCGTAACCCTTCGGCTCGGTGTCATGGACATCGTAACCCTTCGGCTCGGTGTCACGAACACCGTAAATCTGGGGAACCTGTAGCTTTTCTGCCAGCCCGCGGAGTTGAACCCGCACTTATAGAGGACTAGTCACCCGTAGTCCAACACGCTACGAACACGCTGGGCACGCGGGCGGAGACATCCTCAAAACACACTGTTTGACAATTATTTATTAGGCAATTAGAGTATCGCTGTTGTAAACCACCATGGAAGGAAAGGTAGAAGTTAGGAGAGCAATGGATGACCGATGTACAAAATTGAAAGGGGGACATCAGGAGTTGAACAGGCAATAGTCTGGAAGAGATGTCGTCGGGGCAAGGGATATAACTCGTTAGAGATCCATTACAGTTAGCGTACCTTTGATGCGGAGACGGTACAATATTATTCTACTTCGTATATCAGTACAACTATTAGAGTTTTAGCAGTGTTGGTATATCATACAACTATTAGAGTTTTAGCAGTATTGGTATATCAATACATTTATTAGAGTTTTAGCAGTGTTGGTATATCAATACATTTATTAGAGTTTTAGCAGTGTTGGTATATCATACAACTATTAGAGTTTTAGCAGTATTGGTATATCAATACATTTATTAGAGTTTTAGCAGTGTTGGTATATTAATACATTTATTAGAGTTTTAGTAGTGTTGGTATATCAATACATTTATTAGAGTTTTAGCAGTGTTGGTATATCATACAACTATTAGAGTTTTAGCAGTGTTGGTATATCAATACATTTATTTGAGTTTTAGCAGTGTTGGTATATTAATACTTTTATTACAGTTTTAGCAGTGTTGGTATATCATACAACTATTAGAGTTTTAGCAGTGTTGGTATATCAATACATTTATTAGAGTTTTAGCAGTGTTGGTATATTAATACATTTATTAGAGTTTTAGCAGTGTTGGTATATCAATACATTTATTAGAGTTTTAGCAGTGTTGGTATATCATACAACTATTAGAGTTTTAGCAGTGTTGGTATATCATACAAATATTAGAGTTTTAGCAGTGTTGGTATATCAATACATTTATTAGAGTTTTAGCAGTGTTGGTATATTAATACATTTATTAGAGTTTTAGCAGTGTTGGTATATCAATACATTTATTAGAGTTTTAGCAGTGTTGGTATATCATACAACTATTAGAGTTTTAGCAGTGTTGGTATATCATACAACTATTAGAGTTTTAGCAGTATTGGTATATCAATACATTTATTAGAGTTTTAGCAGTGTTGGTATATTAATACATTTATTAGAGTTTTAGTAGTGTTGGTATATCAATACATTTATTAGAGTTTTAGCAGTGTTGGTATATCAATACATTTATTAGAGTTTTAGCAGTGTTGGTATATCAATATATTTATTAGAGTTTTAGCAGTGTTGGTATATCAATACATTTATTAGAGTTTTAGTAGTGTTGGTATATCAATACATTTATTAGAGTTTTAGCAGTGTTGGTATATCATACAACTATTAGAGTTTTAGCAGTGTTGGTATATCATACAACTATTAGAGTTTTAGCAGTGTTGGTATATCAATACATTTATTAGAGTTTTAGCAGTGTTGGTATATCATACAACTATTAGAGTTTTAGTAGTGTTGGTATATCAATACATTTATTTGAGTTCTAATAGTATTGATAAATCAGATACATTTATTAGAGTTCTAATAGTATTGATAAATCAGATACATTTATTAGAGTTCTAATAGTATTGATAAATCAGATACATTTATTAGAGTTCTAATAGTATTGATAAATCAGATACATTTATTAGAGTTCTAATAGTATTGATAAATCAGATACATTTATTTGAGTTCTAATAGTATTGATAAGTCAGATACATTTATTTGAGTTCTAATAGTATTGATAAATCAGATAAATTTATTATAGTTCTAATAGTATTGATAAGTCAGATAAATTTATTAGAGTTCTAATAGTATTGATAAGTCAGATACATTTATTAGAGTTCTAATAGTATTGATAAGTCAGATACATTTATTAGAGTTCTAATAGTATTGATAAATCAGATACATTTATTAGAGTTCTAATAGTATTGATAAATCAGATAAATTTATTAGAGTTCTAATAGTATTGATAAATCAGATACATTTATTAGAGTTCTAATAGTATTGATAAATCAGATAAATTTATTAGAGTTCTAATAGTATTGATAAATCAGATAAAGTGGATACAAAGCAAAAGGTCGGCCACGCAAAAGGTGGACCTCAGAGATAACAGAGGTGACAAAAGATATTGTTTATGGAGCGCACACAAAAGCCTGTTCTAGAAATCTCTTCTTACCCTGAAGCTGTGAGGTAAATCAGGATTGGAGAAGAGAAAGAAAGACAAGGCGTAAAGATAGAGAGGCTCGCTCCAGGTGTCTCCTTTTTGACCTGACGCTGAAAGGCAAAACATGATAAAAATATATATATATATTTATAGATAGATAGATAGATAGTATATATAGATAGATAGATAAATAGATAGATAAGATAAATAGATAGATAGATAAATAGATAGATAGATATATCAATACATTTATTTTTATTTATTTATAAAAAAAAGTCTACTATGAGTGATAAACAACACTCTGCTTATCCAATAGATACCAAATATAATTAGAGTCGGTCTATGGGTATGTAACTGACTGATAGACTCGATGCGGTAAGAGAGTTTTCTTGGACAATGCGAGTAATAAAGTCTTCTTGGACAATGTGAGTAATGAAGTCTTCTTGGACAATGTGAGTAATAAAGTCTTCTTGGACAATCTGAGTAATGAAGTCTTCTTGGACAATGTGAGTAATGGAGTCTTCTTGGACAATGCAAGTAATGAATCTTCTTGGACAATGCGAGTAATAAAGTCTTCTTGGACAATGCGAGTAATGAAGTCTTCTTGGACAATGCGAGTAATAAAGTCTTCTTGGACAATGGGAGTAATAAAGTCTTCTTGGACAATGTGAGTAATGGAGTCTTCTTGGACAATGCGAGTAATGAATCTTCTTGGACAATGCGAGTAATAAAGTCTTCTTGGACAATGCGAGTAATGAAGTCTTCTTGGACAATGCGAGTAATGAATCTTCTTGGACAATGGGAGTAATAAAGTCTTCTTGGACAATGCGAGTAATAAAGTCTTCTTGGACAACGCGAGTAATGAAGTCTTCTTGGACAATGTGAGTAATGAATCTTCTTGGACAATGCGAGTAATGAAGTCTTCTTGGACAATGCGAGTAATGAAGTCTTCTTGGACAATGCAAGTAATGAAGTCTTCTTGGACAATGCGAGTAATGAAGTCTTCTTGGACAATGCGAGTAATGAAGTCTTCTTGGACAATGCGAGTAATGAAGTCTTCTTGGACAATGCAAGTAATGAAGTCTTCTTGGACAATGCGAGTAATGAAGTCTTCTTGGACAATGCGAGTAATGAAGTCTTCTTGGACAATGTGAGTAATGAAGTCTTCTTGGACAATGCGAGTAATGAAGTCTTCTTGGACAATGCGAGTAATGAAGTCTTCTTGGACAATGCAAGTAATGAAGTCTTCTTGGACAATGTGAGTAATGAAGTCTTCTTGGACAATGGGAGTAATAAAGTCTTCTTGGACAATGCGAGTAATGAATCTTCTTGGACAATGCAAGTAATGAATCTTCTTGGACAATGCAAGTAATGAAGTCTTCTTGGACAATGCGAGTAATAAAGTCTTCTTGGACAATGCGAGTAATGAAGTCTTCTTGGACAATGTGAGTAATGAAGTCTTCTTGGACAATGCGAGTAATAAAGTCTTCTTGGACAATGCGAGTAATGAAGTCTTCTTGGACAATGTGAGTAATGAAGTCTTCTTGGACAATGCGAGTAATGAAGTCTTCTTGGACAATGCGAGTAATGAAGTCTTCTTGGACAATGCAAGTAATGAAGTCTTCTTGGACAATGCGAGTAATGAAGTCTTCTTGGACAATGCGAGTAATGAAGTCTTCTTGGACAATGCAAGTAATGAAGTCTTCTTGGACAATGCAAGTAATGAAGTCTTCTTGGACAATGTGAGTAATGAAGTCTTCTTGGACAATGCAAGTAATGAAGTCTTCTTGGACAATGCGAGTAATGAAGTCTTCTTGGACAATGCGAGTAATAAAGTCTTCTTGGACAATGGGAGTAATGAAGTCTTCTTGGACAATGTGAGTAATGAAGTCTTCTTGGACAATGCAAGTAATGAAGTCTTCTTGGACAATGCGAGTAATGAAGTCTTCTTGGACAATGTGAGTAATGAAGTCTTCTTGGACAATGCAAGTAATGAAGTCTTCTTGGACAATGTGAGTAATGAAGTCTTCTTGGACAATGCGAGTAATGAAGTCTTCTTGGACAATGGGAGTAATGAAGTCTTCTTGGACAATGTGAGTAATGAAGTCTTCTTGGACAATGCAAGTAATGAAGTCTTCTTGGACAATGTGAGTAATGAAGTCTTCTTGGACAATGCGAGTAATGAAGTCTTCTTGGACAATGCAAGTAATGAATCTTCTTGGACAATGCGAGTAATAAAGTCTTCTTGGACAATGCAAGTAATGAAGTCTTCTTGGACAATGCTAGTAATGAAGTCTTCTTGGACAATGCGAGTAATGAAGTCTTCTTGGACAATGCAAGTAATGAAGTCTTCTTGGACAATGCAAGTAATGAAGTCTTCTTGGACAATGTGAGTAATGAAGTCTTCTTGGACAATGCAAGTAATGAAGTCTTCTTGGACAATGCGAGTAATGAAGTCTTCTTGGACAATGCGAGTAATAAAGTCTTCTTGGACAATGGGAGTAATGAAGTCTTCTTGGACAATGTGAGTAATGAAGTCTTCTTGGACAATGCAAGTAATGAAGTCTTCTTGGACAATGCGAGTAATGAAGTCTTCTTGGACAATGTGAGTAATGAAGTCTTCTTGGACAATGCAAGTAATGAAGTCTTCTTGGACAATGTGAGTAATGAAGTCTTCTTGGACAATGCGAGTAATGAAGTCTTCTTGGACAATGGGAGTAATGAAGTCTTCTTGGACAATGTGAGTAATGAAGTCTTCTTGGACAATGCAAGTAATGAAGTCTTCTTGGACAATGTGAGTAATGAAGTCTTCTTGGACAATGCGAGTAATGAATCTTCTTGGACAATGCAAGTAATGAAGTCTTCTTGGACAATGCGAGTAATGAAGTCTTCTTGGACAATGCGAGTAATGAATCTTCTTGGACAATGCAAGTAATGAAGTCTTCTTGGACAATGCGAGTAATGAAGTCTTCTTGGACAATGCGAGTAATAAAGTCTTCTTGGACAATGGGAGTAATAAAGTCTTCTTGGACAATGGGAGTAATAAAGTCTTCTTGGACAATGCGAGTAATGAAGTCTTCTTGGACAATGTGAGTAATGAAGTCTTCTTGGACAATGCAAGTAATGAAGTCTTCTTGGACAATGCGAGTAATGAAGTCTTCTTGGACAATGTGAGTAATGAAGTCTTCTTGGACAATGTGAGTAATGAAGTCTTCTTGGACAATGTGAGTAATGAAGTCTTCTTGGACAATGTGAGTAATGAAGTCTTCTTGGACAATGCGAGTAATGAAGTCTTCTTGGACAATGTGAGTAATGAAGTCTTCTTGGACAATGCAAGTAATGAAGTCTTCTTGGACAATGCAAGTAATGAAGTCTTCTTGGACAATGCGAGTAATGAAGTCTTCTTGGACAATGTGAGTAATGAAGTCTTCTTGGACAATGTGAGTAATGAAGTCTTCTTGGACAATGCGAGTAATGAAGTCTTCTTGGACAATGCGAGTAATGAATCTTCTTGGACAATGTGAGTAATGAATCTTCTTGGACAATGCGAGTAATGAAGTCTTCTTGGACAATGCGAGTAATGAAGTCTTCTTGGACAATGCAAGTAATAAAGTCTTCTTGGACAATGCGAGTAATGAAGTCTTCTTGGACAATGTGAGTAATGAAGTCTTCTTGGACAATGCAAGTAATGAAGTCTTCTTGGACAATGCGAGTAATGAAGTCTTCTTGGACAATGCAAGTAATGAATCTTCTTGGACAATGCGAGTAATAAAGTCTTCTTGGACAATGCGAGTAATGAAGTCTTCTTGGACAATGTGAGTAATGAAGTCTTCTTGGACAATGCGAGTAATAAAGTCTTCTTGGACAATGCGAGTAATGAAGTCTTCTTGGACAATGTGAGTAATGAAGTCTTCTTGGACAATGCAAGTAATGAAGTCTTCTTGGACAATGCGAGCAATGAAGTCTTCTTGGACAATGCAAGTAATGAAGTCTTCTTGGACAATGCGAGTAATGAATCTTCTTGGACAATGCGAGTAATGAAGTCTTCTTGGACAATGCGAGTAATGAAGTCTTCTTGGACAATGCGAGTAATGAAGTCTTCTTGGACAATGCAAGTAATGAAGTCTTCTTGGACAATGTGAGTAATGAAGTCTTCTTGGACAATGCAAGTAATGAAGTCTTCTTGGACAATGCGAGTAATGAAGTCTTCTTGGACAATGTGAGTAATGAAGTCTTCTTGGACAATGCGAGCAATGAAGTCTTCTTGGACAATGCGAGTAATGAAGTCTTCTTGGACAATGCAAGTAATGAAGTCTTCTTGGACAATGCAAGTAATGAAGTCTTCTTGGACAATGCAAGTAATGAAGTCTTCTTGGACAATGCGAGCAATGAAGTCTTCTTGGACAATGTGAGTAATTAAGTCTTCTTGGACAATGCGAGTAATGAAGTCTTCTTGGACAATGCAAGTAATGAAGTCTTCTTGGACAATGCAAGTAATGAAGTCTTCTTGGACAATGCGAGTAATGAAGTCTTCTTGGACAATGTGAGTAATGAAGTCTTCTTGGACAATGTGAGTAATGAAGTCTTCTTGGACAATGTGAGTAATGAAGTCTTCTTGGACAATGCGAGTAATGAAGTCTTCTTGGACAATGCGAGTAATGAAGTCTTCTTGGACAATGTGAGTAATGAAGTCTTCTTGGACAATGTGAGTAATGAAGTCTTCTTGGACAATGCGAGTAATGAAGTCTTCTTGGACAATGCAAGTAATGAAGTCTTCTTGGACAATGCGAGTAATGAAGTCTTCTTGGACAATGCAAGTAATGAAGTCTTCTTGGACAATGCAAGTAATGAAGTCTTCTTGGACAATGCGAGTAATGAAGTCTTCTTGGACAATGCGAGTAATGAAGTCTTCTTGGACAATGTGAGTAATTAAGTCTTCTTGGACAATGTGAGTAATGAAGTCTTCTTGGACAATGCGAGTAATGAAGTCTTCTTGGACAATGCGAGTAATGAAGTCTTCTTGACAATGTAGTAATGAAGTCTTCTTGGACAATGTGAGTAATGAAGTCTTCTTGGACAATGCGAGTAATGAAGTCTTCTTGGACAATGCGAGTAATGAAGTCTTCTTGGACAATGCGAGTAATGAAGTCTTCTTGGACAATGTGAGTAATGAAGTCTTCTTGGACAATACGAGTAATGAATCTTCTTGGACAATGCAAGTAATGAAGTCTTCTTGGACAATGCAAGTAATGAAGTCTTCTTGGACAATGTGAGTAATGAAGTCTTCTTGGACAATGCGAGTAATGAAGTCTTCTTGGACAATGCAAGTAATGAAGTCTTCTTGGACAATGCAAGTAATGAAGTCTTCTTGGACAATGTGAGTAATGAAGTCTTCTTGGACAATGCGGGCAGAAAATATTTGTTTTTTGTTTGAAGTTGTATTGTTTTCCTTGCATGTCTCTTTGTTACAATATTGATAAATACACGTAAGTTCAACTTAGGAAACACGTTCTCTGGTTATAACTAACTATAAAGATATGTTTCATTTCAGAGATGTAAAATCTCATATCGAAATAGGGGAAGACTGCAGTAAAACTTGCAAATAGTGAAACACGTACAAACAAAGTACTATAGTTTTACAAAACAGAAACAGTGACGATAAACAGCAACGCTGACTAACAAGGTTTTATCAAGCAAACGAACTTGTTCGTTTGCTTGATAAAGGCCTTGTTGGTCGAAACGTTGCTGTTTATCGTCACTGTAAAATCTCATAGAATGATTAACAGTGTGAGAAATGATTGAAAATCTGCCAACAGATACCCACCAAGAGTATATAAAGAGATTCGTAATCTTAGATGACATTTCTAGTAAAAGGATTAAGTAGGCGAACCCGAATAACAAGTATGCAGAAACAGGATGGACTAGCCTAGAGGCTACTAGGCGCCTAACTGGTACAAGGAACTCACGCTCTAAAGTGAAAATTCCATACAGACCACAAACATTGGTTTAGCAAGTGATCGATGTCTAGCGAAGAAGATTGATTGATTGATTGATTGATTGATAGGAACATCATCATTGCACTTCGGTAAGTAACCATGTGTGCGCCACAGAAAGAAGAAGAAGTACACTGTTATACTAAGTCATGTGCCATATGTTTTAACAATCATGACTGCATGAGTTTAACATTTACAAGTTTTCACGTAAAAAGACATTTTAAATGTTCATCAAATTTGAGAGCAATAGTAAATCGTTAGAAAAATATACAGAGAATATAGGGTAAGGTTTATAAATATATATATATATAGTGTAGGAAGATGAGTCTAACGGCATCATAAATTGTCCAACTCTTGGCCTGAAATAATTTTAAAACCCGTTTGTTTCTGTGAAGACATTTTCTGTTAATGAAAATTGCACCAGACATTAATGAATGAGATGTTTTAAGTGAGGTCATTTCAAAGTCTTGTGTATGGCTGTACTCTGAGAATGTAACCAGAGCTAAAGGATAGATAAGAGTTTTCGAATTAAAGCGCTTCAAACGTATTCAAACTGGCAAGCTGGAAGGGATCAGACCACAGTCAAAAATGTGCATGGCTCGCAGGAATCTGACACGTTTAAAGCTCACCATTGAATTAGTGGTTAAGTTATTTTAAATATTCTATTTTTTTATTGTTATCATCCTGTCCATTGATGAGTCATTTGTATGTGTCGATTCCATACCGTCAATAATGGCTGACACATTCCGTTTCTGAAGACATCGTTTTGGCGGGTTTGTTCTCTAGACAGTTGCAGTCCCCTGCTGACGACATTTGTCTTCCTGAGTTTGTTCTCTAAACAGTTGAAGTCCCCTGCTGACGATATTTGTCTTCCCGGGTTTGCTCTCTAGACAGTTGCAGACAATGCGGACGAGATCCGTCTTCCTGGGTTTGTTCTCTAGACAGTTGCAGTCCCCTGCTGACGATATTTGTCTTCTTGAGTTTGTTCTCTAGACAGTTGCAATACCCTGCTGACAATATCTGTCTTCCTGAGTTTGTTGTCTAGACAGTTGCAGTCCCCTGCTGACGACATTTGTCTTCCCAGTTTTGTTCTCTAGACAGTTGCAGTACCCTGTTGACGACATTTGTTTTCCCAGGTTTGTTCTCTAGACAGTTGCAGTACCCTGCTGACGATATTTGTCTTCCCGGATATGTGACGATATTTGTCTTCCCGGATATGCCTAGAGACGTTTATGATTCATTTCTGCGTGAAGACGTACTTTTCGTATCACTAGTATCATTCGCCATTCAAGCGAGTGCCTTTCTCCGACTTCAGAGGTAGTTGTTATTTAAATCCCTAAGTAAAAACCTAGTGCCTCCTGGAGTCCAACCACGCACCGTGTACACATAGACAATTTGGACTCAAGCTGGCCTCGAATTCCGGAATGTCCACGATGCGTGGTCACTAGCAAAGCGTTCTATTCACTTCCCTATCGGTGACTTCTGTCTGGAGACAATATAAGACAACAAAATTATTGAACTCTTAGCCAATCCTTCTTGAACCCCATCCTTGCACTCCCACCCCTTCCAAAATAAAACAAGCAAAGTACACTGACACAAGCCCAATACAATAAACATGCACTTGTCGGCAGGGTTGCCAATTTGGCCTTTTAAAGTCCAGATTCGAGGAATTTGGCTTTTTTAAAAGTGATTGGCTTAAAAAAAAAAGAAAGTGTTTGGCCTTTTCGCCGATTTTAGGTCTTTTTTCATATGCAAACTTTTTTTTTTCGAAAACTTTGTATAATTCTTAATAGTAAACTGAGTAAATATACTTAATTGTAAACTGAGTAAATATACTTAATAGTAAACTGAGTAAATATACTTAATAGTAAACTGGGTAAATATACTTAATATAGGGTATTTATTGGTTTTGGTTGATATTGATTAAATAAATGAGTACTAAAGATTATGAAAGATTATAGAAAGTTACATCACTTCATTTGCTCTTTTTACCGCTTTCGGGCTTTGCACTGCAGTCCTGTTATCTGTTTTTCCCTTGCTTTCGCAGGACGTTTGCCACTGGCAGTCCTGTTATCTGTTTTTTTCGCGTTGAATTTCGGTAATTTCGCTAGAAATCTTTACTTATGGAGAAAAAAAAAATGGAAACAATCATATGCCAGAAGTCATAAATACAATAGCAATTCGGAAAAACGTTTGATAAGTCAAAAGATCTTCTGATAGATCACAAAACGCATATTGTAAGTTATGCCACTATATCAACTTGCATAAAGCTAGAGACCTCGCTGATCACGAAAAATCAGAAAAACACAGACAGAGGACTCCAACAACAGGATAGAATAAAATTCAAGTAGAGAACGATCCTAGTGCTTGTCAAAACTGAGCCCTATGATAATTTGAAACCAAGCATCAAGGCCTTTATTTGTAGAACTACTATTTATGCACATTGCGGGAGAAAACATCAGTGCAATAGAAGAACAATTCAGACAAATATTTTGTGTTCATTTCAAAGAAGAAGAGGATTTGTAACCGACAAGGAAACATTTTGGATTGGTGTTTGTCACCTTTGCTCTAACTTGTTTAATAACTTCAGTTAGTAATGATATTATTGAGACGGTATTCTCTCTTGTACCATCAGTCAAACACATTTGCAGCTTAGGTGTTTAAAGTCACCTTTGCAGATGTCATCCTCTATTTCGATTAATCCTGTTTGTTCGTTGTTGATAAAGGCCTTGTTGATCGAAACGTTGCTGTTTATCGTCACTGTTTATGTATTTTGTAAACTATAGTACTTTGTTTGTACGTGTTTCACTAATGATATTATTGAGACGGTATTCTCTCTTGTACCATCAGTCAAACACATTTTGGATTGGTGTTTGTCACGTTTGCTCTAACTTGTTTAATAACTCCAGTTAGTAATGATATTATTGAAACGGTATTCTCTGTTGTACCATCAGTCAAAACAAAAGCTAGAAATAGAACGCAGCTGCAGCTTCTTGAGGCGATAGTGAGAATAAGAACAGAACTTCTCTTATCCAACAAATGTTGCAAAGATTTTGCTGCATCCTCTAATATGGTAAAGCATTTATCTACTGATAAAGTGTATGGTGCTGGTTGCAGTGGTGAGGATAGTGATGGCCTTGATTTTGAACTCTTCTTATGATGTATGAAATAGCACTGTTTTCCTCCTGTCTTATTTTGGCCTTTTCCGGACAGGGTTTGGCCGATTTTCTTAATTTTTAGTTGGCAACCCTGACTCTCGGTCGCGTCAATAAAATAAGAGGAACAACGGACAAGGACGACAACATGGAAGATTTATTTGAAACATAATTCAAGTGACAATCCTAAACATTATGGAGTCGGAATCAACATTTGCACTTTATGTTAAATATGGAACACAACAGAATGAACATCATGAATAATTCTCTTATAATTCATTAAACGGTAAAGAGAACAGATCTATTTCTTTCTTTTCTGCCCCTCTATTTAATCTGTTCTCACTCATTTATAACCACAATGCATGGGGCATGTTTAGTTTCTGTCTTTTTATTGATTTATATCTCGCATGGAAAATTGTTGACATTTCTTAATAGTTATTTCAGCTTTTTACCCTATATCTACATCTGATTTATCAGTCTTATATATCAGCTTTTTACCCTATATCTACAACTGATTTATCAGTCTTATATATCAGCTTTTTACCCTATATCTACAACTGATTTATCAGTCTTATATATCAGCTTTTTACCCTATATCTACAACTGATTTATCAGTCTTATATATCAGCTTTTTACCCATGTCTACAACTGTATTTTATTATTATTTGTCTTCTTGTCAGAAATTGTACTATAAATGTAATAATAAACAAACAATGGAGAAAAAGGACACAAATATTCATTAAAAGCCCTTGTCTTGACTGCAAAAATGATTATCTGCTGCATATCTGTATCCAACTTGTACATTTTAGAGCTTGCAGGCGCCGAGTAGTTATCTGGGCCCAAATTTGGGGTGTAAGAATAGAACCACTGTTACCTGCCACGCATGTCGTAAGAGGCGACTAAGAAGGTATGGCTGAAATCGGATGCACGTGTCCTAAACGTGTAGAAGTCTATGCGTTTAGGGGCCTACCAAACCAATGTGCAACGTATACACGTTCTTGGCAAAGATCAACATATCACAAAGAGTGATTAAAATTGGTGTAAAGAACGAACACAAAGAAGAAGGAGAAGAAGAACTTGCAGAGCTGGACAACATCTAACAAAGACGATTTATGCACAGATATTACAGTCATAAATAATTTACACACACATACTAACTGTCTCTCTCTCTCCATCTATATATATGTGTATATAGTGGGACGGATTATCTTAATGCATATGCTTTCGCTTATCGAATAGGACAGAAGAGGGTCGTGGGCTCAATCTCACAATCGACGTTTCTCATGCGAGGAGAGGAATTGTCCAACCTACATCTTGCAGACTAGATCATAGAAATGGTAAGTGACAAACACTTCATACACAAAGGTCTGAAAGTGCTAAGGGACATATATATCAATATAAAAGAAATCGTGCATCAAACAGCTCAAACAAGTCGTTGATTTTCTAGGCACCACTTATACGTTCAGTAGTTTGCCATTGCTTTCTGAACGGGTGGCGCCATCGTCCTTTGTTAAAATCAACGGAAACAATTTGCAACCAAACTGCCGCAGCGTGATTCGAACTCAGAACGTCGGGGTTAATAGACCGAGTCACTAACCCCTAGGCCACAGACGAAATCATGCAACATAAACAAAGATAATTCAGAGCGGTTGGCCAGAGACAAGCAGACATGGCAAGCGACAGTGGGGGATGACTAAATAAGAGAAGAGAAGCAACGTAAATGCATATAGAGGCAAGAGATTGCAAATGACAGATAGACCATCCTCTACATCAGATACAGTCACTAGTTTCACCTCCAGCAAAGGTGTCAAGTATTGTCACTTCATAATAGGCCACTAGTACAGGCACAACAGATAATGTGACGCAGAACAGAACACACTACGTGATGTAAAACCTTCTTATAAGACAAAGAGGCTGATGAAAATATATATTTATATACATTGTGAAGAAGAAAATATTTCATTGACAGTGATTGGTAAAACATACAGATACATAGATAACATATACTTAAACAATCTGGTTGGAATTTGTCACGTTTGTCTGGATAGGGTTAAGTGCTTGTGTGACAGGTACGTCGTCACGGAGCCCTGGTCTAGCTTGAGTGACATCTTCTAGTATAAGAATGGATACTGAGACGGTCACAGTTAGAGACTGTTCGGATAACGTTATTGATATCAGTTATCGTGTCAGAACAACACATTTGATTCGTAATGTCAAAATCCGATAGTTACTTTTTAAGTGGATGTTATATATAGAAGTCTAACAATTTCCAGGACTATTGTTGTGAACAAATATATTGATGGTTCAACACAAGAACTTAGGTGTCTCTGTGGGAAAGGGTCAAGAAGTTCCATTATAGGTTCCAATCTGTACTGTGTCGTTTGTTTCATTAATGTATTTTTTCTCGGAGTTCAGATAGGAATGTTGCCTAAGCCTTGTCTTCTTCTTCTTCTTCTTCTTCTTCTACCCTTCGCCCCAAAGGAGGCATAGGTCTCCAAGCAAAGTCTTGCAAGCTCTTGTGCATTTGGTTGCGGTTTTATAGCTGATTGTTTTTTACTGGATGGGGTAGCTAATCCCACATCAAACCTCCCCTTTCACCGTATATGGCATGTGGTAGGCATTAGTGGTTCTATTATTTACCACGAATATGGGCCCCGGTAACCACACCGGCGTCTAATTTGTATGACGAATCATCTTTAACTCATTATTGGACAGGAGAGACGTGTTGGCGCATGTGCTGAGATTCTCATAGTCTATATTGCGATCAGATCTCATATCAGACATGTATGTACCTACCCTTCTACCAATTCCCAGTAGCTCTCCTTCGATCCCTACCCGCTTAGCCAGACATTAGTCTGTTACCAAGACCACCACTTGGAGGTGGGGTAGGATCTTGATCAGTGCCAACTCACTGACCCTGGCGCCAATGTATATCCTTACATTTTTGCACCTGCGGCCCCCTGAGCTACGTGCTGTCTGTAATACTCTATGAAAGGAGTTGCAATTTTGGTAATACTCTAGGAATATCGGTGCCATTTCTGTCATACTCTAGGAAAATGGGCGATATTTCTGCAGAGAATGATCAATATGGGGAAACAGTATACATAAAGGAAGTCAATCTTTTGACTTGAGAAATTATCTTAGACTAGAAGTTACTAAATGTTTTCTGTAATAATGAAATATTTGACACATTGTACACGGAGAATAAACACGACAAAAAATCTCGGAGGTGGTCTGGACTTGTGATATGAGTGGATTTACCCTGATATCCAAGAACCAGACTCCCAGCTATATCCAAATAGTCCAACTACCTTGTGGAAACCTCGGGAGAGGCAAACGCTATGCGAGTAAATCCAAAAATAAAATCCGATATGCATCATCTGATGCCCTACCGGCATTCCTGCAACCAAACTGATACCAGACGTTGTGCTTGCACTTCTCAACTCTATCAGCGAAGTCGAGACAGGGTAGTTGATTCTTAAGCAACTCAGCTACTCCATAACAATTTCCTAGGCATGCGTCACAGAGGACAAGGAGACACGGAACATGCTGAAGTCACTCAACAATTGTCTTTGGATGACTCATCGATTGATGAAACGGGTATTCATGAAAATTGTCAAATTTATTTTTGCAGGGTGAAAAGAAAGAAAGACAGGGTGCATAGAGAGATTCGCTCCAGGTGTCTCCTTTTTCGACCTGACGATGAAAGGCAAAACAGGATTAGATAATAGATAGATAGATGGTGTAAGGTGATTGTCTCTTCACACCTCTAAGTGCAAGAATGCAGGAGATAGGAGAGCCATATTCTTTCCTCTTGTAGAAAGTTGGATACAGTCCCGCAATCCTTCTTGTGTCCGATGTATCAAGCGAGCGCTCTATGAATTGTACTAATCCATCATCATCATCATCAAATAGCTTGTCCTGAGCAGAACTTTGCCACTCCAACAGTCCTCCGGAATTTTTCTCTCATAGGCCAGATGTCCTGCCTCTGCAGCCGTCATGTTCAAACCATCAGATACATCATGAATCCATCTTCTCCGTGGTCTTTCTCTTCTTCTCTTTGCCGGTATGCCTCCTTTCATGATGGTCTTCTCCAGCCCTTCATGTCTTTTTATAGATCCAAAAACGCTGGGAAATTATGGGAAATCAGACCACAACTACATCACGTCACCTCGCATTCCAGTATTGTTGTATATAGGCGAAATCATTTTCAAATCAACACAAAATGGTAAATCGAAGTTATACGAGGCTAGTGTTGGAGTTAGAGTTGGCTATGCTTTAAGACACAGAAAACCGATGTTTCTGCTTGGAGTGCAATGAATTCGGCTTTTAAATCAAGTTATCAAAGACGTATTGCATGCATGTTTTAACTTTCTAGAGGTCTGTTTTTGTTTTATCTATTTTATTTCTGTGCAGAACTTTAATGTGATTAGAATTCACAGGAATTCAAATTGATTGACTTATTAATGTCCCATTTATTTTAATGACATTTTTTTTTGCAATGAAGAATTCTGTTTCAATAGACAACTATTGTCCTCGTCAATCCACACATCTTGTTTTTCTCCATCGTCTTTCTCTCTTGTTTTTCATTATCATAACAGATACTTAATGTACATTTGTGAAATAAAATCTCATTTTTACTAAAGTCTCATCAGCATGTTGCAAGTTGTTTCCCTATGTTTAGTTATTGCTATTATTGTCATATACAGTGGGCACCCTCTTCTTTTTCTTCTCCGTCTTCGTTCACAATGTAAAGAACACTGGTCATGACGTGTAACATTTTACAGCGTAGCTCCGATATCTTAAATTCGGGTCAAAGGCGCAAGGAAGCGGCGCACCAGGATTAGAGAGATGGCTCTAGTCCCCTGCTCTCACCTCCACGTGGTGACCCTGGTAAAAGACGGTGGTTCCGGTCTGGCCAAGAGGGCAGGTGCTGTGGGAGAGCTACTCTGGGGCAAGTAGAGATGCAAAGGTAGTCATGCTTGATGGGATCCGCCCGCAACACAGACGAGCGAACTCCCAGAGTGACTATTAATGCTCGCCTCTCCCGGACGTTGGAAAAAGCTAGAACGACACATGTGGAACATCGCGGGGCGGAACTCGGAGCCCACGCATTCTCTCTCTTGATGCATTTCTCTTGAGTCGATGAGAATGCTGGGTGATGAGTTGGGCCGCGCGTTGGTCCACATGGGTCAAAAGTTCGAATCAAAACTATCGAAGGGACGACGGCCCGAGTGTGGAGAAATTCGGAGCCCAATCATACTCTCTTTAGCCACCACTCTAGAGCTGATGAGTACGTTGAGTGCTGGGTCACATATGTCAAAGCACTGGCCCCCATCACGGACATGGAGGCACGATCCAAAGTCAATGAAGAGACGTTGACCCTCGTGTGGCGAAATTCGGAGCCCAAGCATGCTCTCTCTTGACGTACTCTCTTGAGCCGATGAGTGTGCTGGGCGATGAGTTGAGTTGCACGTGGGCAACATGGGTCGAAGTCGGATAGCCCAGTAGGAATTGACGGAAATGGGGAGGTAGGCACCAGGGCAGAGCGAGCACGCACGCTGGCAAAGTCACAGTGGGCTCCATCGAAGGGCAGGCCGGCACGGCAAGAGGGTGTGCGTCCCACCCACATGAGTAGAAAAACTGGAAGGCCCAGCAGAGGCAAAACCAGTGCAAGCGCGGCAGCGGCAAGCGCGGCAGCAGCAAGCGTGGCAGCAACAAGCACGGCAGCGGTATGCAGGGTGTGCGTCCCACCCAAATGTACATAACAACTGAAAAGCCCAGCAGAGGTAAAGCCAGTGCGCGTTTCCGCTCGCAGTGAACTACTGCTGTCTTGTAGTTGATTGGGGACAATCAAAGCCTAGCAAAGCAAACCGCAATCAAACCTGAACGGGCGGCAAACCAAGTTGTTCATTAAAACGACCGGTTTTGCTGGGCAGATGGCGTTCATAGGTCCGGGAGGGCAGGCCGTCTAAGGGTCACTGCCCTGAAAGAAAATAGTAACCCACTGCCTAGTGGGTTACGGCTGGGGACAGTCAAAGGCTAGCGGAGAGCGAACCGCACACAATATCTGGCTGAAATCGAACAACCCACCGAAGGATAAGCAACTGTGCTCAAATAGGTGCTGAAGGTTGGTCCACGTACATTACGTTCTGCTGTTTGGCAGTTTATATATTACAATAAGAATGATAAAAACTAGCCTAGAACGATCGAAAGAAGAAGAAGATGTCTTAAATTCGTTTGAAGAATGGTATTTTTGAACAGGGTATGACTTCCGTCTTCAATCCATATTTGTTTAGCCAGACTTTAGTGATGCAGATTATAGACGCAATCTAAGGTGGAATTGATCAGTTCTGGTTTTGAAGGGCAATGAGAGAGCGGCTACACTGGCGGGCAATGCCACGATCGAGAATGGGTCTTATATGGACAATAGCGGCATCATCAACGCTCTAAGAGAAAAGAAAAGCTCTGAAGATTTCAAAGAAGAAGATAAAGGGTATTCTCTTTCTCGGTTGCACAAGTTGTGCATACAATTTACCGATAGGTGCGGCCAGACGCGGAAACCACGAGAGAAACCCCAGTAGATAAATCAATCAACACAGAACTGGAGTTGTTAGCATAAACACACTGAAATATAGACTTGGGAGGAGATCTCAATAATTATGGACATGTCCGATGTGTGATGAAGATGATTCTCAAATGAACAATGAGTTCTGGTTTGCTGATCCTGCCATCTATCGTCTCATTCAATGCGTTTAAATAGTACACTTCGGCATATGATATACATTAGTAGAGTATTCCATATATCTACTAGAAATATCTTATTTGTACACAAGATTCCAATATCTTGAATATCAAAATGTACAACTTCTAACATTTTAATCGTTTCGTTATTTCTCATTTTGTTGATCGTCGTAGCTCACATTAAAATAAATTTGACGATATTTTTAATGTTCTTGGTTTTCATTCTTCTTCTTCTTCATCTTCTTCTTTTGTTTCATTTTCTTGTGATCACTTAAACATGTTTACATTGCTAAACAAGCTGTCGTGATCAACGTTACTGTTGTGTAGAACTTTTCTTTATTTCCGTATAGTTATCGTATACGGTGTTACACTGTTGTTCACTTATTTTATTCTATATTCCTTGTACTGGATGCAGGGAGGGTGGTTTTTATATAGAACTTGCTCTGTAGTTGGTTCAATCATGCCCCGAGAAGAATTCAGAAAAACAGACAATGTCTGTGCATGTGTCTGTTTAGTCTGTTAGTCCCTGTTCCGAGTTAAAGAATGGCGATCTGCCCAGCGATCTGTTACATGTAGACCGAGAGCATAATAATCATCGCTGTTGGTAGATTCAGCTCGTTTCTTACATATCTCCTTACGAATGACTCTATTTCAAAATATATAAACCTATCATTTTTCTGTCCATAATCTCACTTATTTACAAGTATATCTGTTCTTTTGTTTTCTGGTATACCACAGTGTGATAGTAACCATTGGTTAATTTTCATAAATTAGTGAACTTTTAAAATATTGAGAATTGTTTGTGTCATTTTCTTCGGTAATCTTCGATTCATCACCAGTGTTAGTTTTCTTATCTCTCTCTCCTGCTACTTTCTTTTCTCATGTTTATAAATTAATGTGAAGCACTTGTGTTCATTCCATGTGGTATGTTAGGGACTGTGGTGTTAGGTCCCTACTATTCTTCGACTGACGGCACATGTTGAATGATGTGGACAACATCAAGCTGGCCATTTTTATGTTCCAGTGTATTTTTTGATACATATCTGTGGATGGGTTAACTTGAAAACTGTTTGGGGTCAGAAAACTTCTTCTTCAACTGAGAATCAAACGGAAAATACCCGTTTAAGATATAAGTGAAGTTGATCAGATATGAGACATGCTGTGCTACCAAGTTCCATGATTTTGTCTAACATGATTTTTCGTCCCGTAAACAATGCGACGTATTATTCAGGAATCTTCACAATGAACTGCTCTTCATTTCTTTGCGACGTAACAAAACGTTAAGAGATCAAATAAGTTGCAGAGTTTTAACTGAAACTATTTCGAAAAAGTAAGCAAACAAGATGTGTGGTAACTCACCTTAAATATGCATACTTTCTACAATGAAGCTGTATGGTAACTCACCTTAAAAATGAATGTATTTTTCTACAATAAAAACGCGTGCTAACTCACATTAAAGATGCATAGATTTTACACCCAAAAAAAAAAACGCGTGGTAATTCACCTTAAAGATGCGTAGATTCTACAATGAAAACGCGTGGTAATTCACCTTAAAGATGCATAGATTCTACAATGAAAATGCGTGGTAACTTATCTTAAAGATGCATAGATTCTACAATGAAAACGCGTGGTAACTCAACTTAAAGATGCATAGATTTTACACACAAAAAATGCGTGGTAATTCACCTTAAAGATGCATAGATTCTACAAAAACGAGTGGTAATTCACCTTAAAGATGCATAGATTCTACAATAAAACGAGTGGTAATTCACCTTAAAGATGCATAGATTCTACAATAAAAACATGAAGTATCCCACCTTAAAGATAAATGCATTATCAAATAAAGACGTCTAGTAATTCGCTTTAAAGTTCGACATTTTCTACGTTTACTTTAATAAAATTAAAACGCAGTTAAAGCAGGCCAGGATAGCTTGTATACTTTAATTGGTTTGTGAGTTGAACAAAGGTAAAATAAAAAAATAATTTCACATACAAAGGTCCGGAAATAAACGTTGCCCGGGAAATTAATGATTTACATTTTGTCAAGTGGAGTAAAAAAGGATACAAATTAGAGTCTGAAAGTCAAGAGTTTACAGGATCAGAAAGATAAAAAGCTACAAATCTTTTTTTTTTAAAAAGTTCTTTCTGAGAGTTTATGGGCTGGATTGGTGGGTGTTTTAATAATGAGAAACAGATGTACAAGATAGGAAGACCGGTAGTTAAGAAAACTGTCGTTAAGGATGGAAATATTGACTGACGAAGGCTAAGGGTATATGATTCAAGGTTATAGTTGTGACCGAGAAAGCTGCCAAGGTGGTAATGAAGATGGTGCACGTCTAGTTCAAAGATAAAATGGAAATAAATAGATAGGACAGAGAAATGAATGAAAATGTGTAGGCAGTGAGAAAAATACACTGCAAATCTGGAGTAGATTTCTATCTAAAAAGATAAACGTGTTGTGAACAAAGATAATTCGCGTAACACATTACAATTAGGAGAAATTAGAAGTGCAGTAGCTGATGGCGAACAAACAATTAAGATTATGTCTGAAAGATTTAAGGAAAATAGCTTAAGATGAATAAGTAGAAGAGACAGAGAGTAATGTAAGTTCTTCTTTGAGGTAAGTAATTTTGCAGAGAAACAAGCAACAGATATATATATAAATTTATGTATAATTCAAATAATCTCACGTAGTCTTTTCAGACCTTAGAGTACAAATTGCCTGAGTTACCACAGTTTTAATTGTAGAATGCATGCACTTCTGAAATACAGAGTGTGCAAAATAAAAGTAGCCCGATAGGTAAGTTTTGATTTGTCAATTGGGCTACTTTTATCGCACATGTATCTGTCACGCTTGTTTGAATATACAGGGTGTTCAAGATAAAAGCAGCCTGTGAATGGAGCTAATCTGGCATATATGTATGAAATGAAAAAGTTCAACTATGACGTAGTATAGGTCAAGGTTGTGTGACGGTATGTAATTGTAGTGCGGGAAGGGCGATGAACAAATGTGACGTAGGACGAGCTAGCAGAATGGGTTTAAATAGTAAATATACACAAGGCAATAGGTTATCTGGCAACTTTCGATTTGTCAATGGGGCTGCAATTATCTTGAACACCCTGTATCTGGACATCCTACGAACTTGAAATTTGGCAAGAGGGTAGCTATCATACATGGTAAGATGTAAAAATTATAAAATTTGACTATTTGTTTCTTTCTATAACTAGATTTTACACTTCAACGCAAATGACCATGTACAGAAATGGCAGAATAAATGTATCAATGCTTAACGTTCCGATAACATGATACGCAAAGCGGTCATGTTGTTATATTCCGATGACGTCATACGCACATCAGTCGCACGAATACTAACATATTTATTGCTATGCTGAAGACAACATGTTCAATTTACGGGAAGGAAAACATTTTTAATTCACGGGAAGGTCAACAATTTTTTTACTGGCTCTGAATAATTTCAATATGCAAATTGTTATTTGTCAACTTTCAGGAGAACCCTGTTGTATCAGGCTTTACTGGCAATCGGAATGAGGGACATTTTAATCTTATGTGGTCAACCGACAAAGTTTTCCCACTAAGCATGGAGAGAAAACGTATTGTTTTTAATGTGAAAGAAGCCGATTTTGAAGCAACGGGGCATGTTTCCTTAAGGGACTTTACAATTAAATGTAAACTAAATTCCCTGTGCAAAGAACTGGTAAAACTGCTAGTATTGTATATGTAGCTCATAAAACTATAACACTATCATGTAGCATGCTCCTTACAGAGAGTAACTCTCACCATAGCCCATCTGAAAAACTCAAGGTCCCAAACAAATTTTCCCACCACCTCATGGCGCTATGTTTATTTAATGTCCTGTTGCTACCACCGTCTTGGAGAGACATACACAATTTCTCCATGTAAGCATTTGAAATTGAAGTAATAAAATCTTTCTAAATATAACTAACAAACAGAGATATAGAGCTATGATTAGAGAACAATTATGAGAAGTCAGCTGATGAACCTTTCCAACAGTTGGTTTTGATCAGGTCTAGGTTTCAGACCTGAGATTTTCAGCTGCATATCTCTAAAGATGTCATGGACTATAAGGTTAAAGAAACCATGTGTTGATGTTCACGTCTAAAGCAATGAAACATCTGGAAAATGTGTAGACTGTTGTTGTTATGAAGCTGTCAGCGGAGTTGCTGTTACCTTTAGTTATGAGTTTTTCAGAAGGTAGATCACGATGTCGTCGAAGTTATTAAAGTTGTGTTTTGGTTTGCGTTTATCAGAAGTACAATTAGACTATGAGTCCATCATTTGTTCTCGTTACAAAATGCGCTACATCGAACAATAATAGTTTACGTTTCTTGAATTAACCTCACATTTTCTTATAGATCTCTCAAATTGTATGACAACATATATAATCAGACTTGACCAGATCAATAGTCTAGTTGTATCATGTCTTTGAGTTGATCACTGGGTATGGGGTGCATGAATACTTTTTTTTAGTGATATCATCGACCGAGTTCCAGCAGTTTTGTCAGAGGTAATTGAGTTTCTAATTGTCAATTTAAAACCCTATCTTTATATGTAATGTTTTGTCTTCTATTCGGTGACCTCATACATTTTTCTTCCTGATCCAGAAGCACTTGAGCTTTTAGCTCTTCGGCTCGTTGCCATGGACATCGTAACCCTTCGGTTTGGTGCCACGAACGCAGTAAATCTGAAGAACCTGTGGATGTTCTGACAGCCCGCGGAATTGAACCCGCACTCACTGGGAACTTGTCACCGTCATCCAACGCGCTACGAACACGTTGGGCAGGCGGGCAGACCTCATACATAAAGAATGCACATGGCTGATGACTACTCACATTTAGTGATTTCCACATATTCAACATGATCAACAGACTAAATGAGCTAGAAATTGTCACACTATATTTGAACACAGTCAGGGATGATACAAATGGAGTTGGTGAGTCTGATAAGCTACAGACTATCTCTGCGAGTACATGAACTAATTTAGGTATTCACAAATAGATCAGCTGGTAAACTAGACCAGTGTATTCTTGTGTATGGAACCGGTGCGTTATGGCTCCAAATCTGATACAGTGCAGTAAATAATGTCAGTACGTTGAAAAAATATCATACATTTCTCATAATTACTCAATAATTTAAGTAATACATTCCTAATAATCAGATTAATCTATGTTGGAAGACATAGAGGGAAGATTCGATTATAGATATCCAGTTTCAAAGTAAATAACAGATGTCACAAATACACGACAGACCATGATAACCGATTAGTATAAACAACGTGGTGGCGTCTGTGGCTAGTGACTTGGTCTATTAACCCCACGATCTGAGTTCGAATAACGATATGGACAGTTTAGTTGCAAATTGTTTCGCGTGGATTTGTTTCAAAGGACGATGACACCACCCGTTCAGAAAGCAATGGCAAACTACTAAACGTAATAATGCATGAAAACTCACAAACAACGTTAAAAACTGGGTTGATTCGCAAAGTCTTGTAAAGGATATAGAATTAACTTTTATAAACAACATTAGATATGTACTATCACTACACTGAACTATTAGTCATTTATTTGATAAAGCTAAACTTCTACCAATGTCCAACATGACCCAACCTAATGACAAACTATGCTTGCATTGAATAAGCAGATTCGTATAGTCCATCACAGCGACATGTCATATTGTAAATGATATTACTGACACATGCCAGATAGAAAAAGTACTTACGTCGACAGATTAGACAAAACCACTTGTGTTCATCTTTTTTACTTGATGAAATATTGTTGATATAATATATATATGACACTGTAGAATAACATTAAGTCAAAGATCAAATATAGACCCACGGAATAGAAGAATCTAACGCGAGTGTTTGTAGAGCGCATGAAGTTTTCAACTTGACGTCAAGTTACATTGATAGCAAAATGTCGTGTCAGATTGACTAGCAAATCTAGAAAGTGGATGAGTTACAGACATACTCCTCTACAATAAATAATGGAAATAGTAAGGATCGTCTTGTATAAGATAAGTATAAGACAAAGCAATGAACATTTATGAGTGCGACTGTGACCTATTTGTGGATAGTAACGAATACTATTGTAACGACATTCGACATTATAGATTTACAGTAAAGTTAATTGCATATACTTTACAGGACTTTGCGAATCAACCCCAGCTTTTTAACGCTGTGTGTGATTTTTCTAGGCATTATTTTCTGAATGGGTGGTGCCATAGTCCTTTGTAAAAATCCCCAGAAACAATTTGCAACCAAATAGTCTGCAACGTGATTCGAACTCAGAAAGTTGGGGTTAATAAACCGAGTCACTATCCCCTAAGCCACAGACGTCACCAGATTCACAGTAACCAGTGTTATATATATTTTATCCTATCTTCATTTTTTAACCAGTCCGATTAGTGGTAATAAAGTTATTACTTGTAGACACTTTCTCTCTACTGTGCCATGTACACAGAAAACTTAAACTGGGTAAAGAAAGTCTTTCTTTGTTTTGCTTATATGTGTAATGGACTTGATCATTCAACTTCTCATTTTTTCATGATTTCTTGAGAAATGGCTGCTTACAATTAAGGAACAAATAAAACAACACATATTATATTCTCTTTATGCAACACACTATAGAATACTTTACAGCTTTGAGAATAAATGTCTTCGAAAATTATTAAAAGTAAAATGGAGTGATTTCATTTCTAACAACACAGTGAGAGATAGCACACACCAACAACCCGTATCAAATATTATAAGGAAACAAAGGTGGAAATATTTAGATCATGTTCTTAGATCAGACGAAAAGAGACTAAATCGACAAGTCCTTATGTGGTCACCAGTTGGGGGAAAAAACGTGGAATACCTAAGATCTCCAACTGCTAGCAATGAACCGCATCACATGGAGATCTAAAACCTCTGTCCTATGTGCCGCCTTTGGCACGAAAGGAACACACTAACTAACTATAGAATAGGAAACAAACAACAACTAAATGTGCAAGTACTTCTAGCAGAAAAATAATCCAACTTACATGGTCAACATAGACCACTGTATCACATGGAACAAATAAAATAAACCCACCCAGTTCAAGTCAAAGCCGAACAAGGCTAATATAAAAAATATATCTTAAGACACCAGCTTAAATGCTGGTGAGAACATTCTCATGAAGTAGTAGACAAAGACCTGTTTTAGAATATGACATCACAGGTTTGTCCATAACAACCAAACCAAAATTCAAGAGAATAGGTCGGCTTCAAGATCAGACACCATTAACACAGAAGCACTTAATATCACACAAATCAACCCCATTGAAAAATAGTACTGGATTGTAACCAATAGAAACCAGACGAGAAAGCGGAATCATACAATCGGCTGTGAAGGTTAAGCAACACGTAGGACATCCCATACACACACAAATGAGTTGATCAGAAAGAGACAAACATTAAGTAGCTTGTGGCTCATACAAGCATACACATTAGCAACAATATCTTTCTGACAAGATCAACTGAAAAGACAATCAGTGTGGGCATTAGATTACTCTTAGAAAAAATAGGAACGTGGTCACTAAAGTTAAATAAAAAAAAACCGATGCCTAACTTCAGCATTTCAGACTGAACAAGTTCATAATTATTTGACAATACCAAATATTCAAGAGTGGTACAATAGATAACTACCTATATCACATATTCAATATTCATCATCATCATCATCAAGTAGCTTGTCTCTTCCGTAACTTGACTCCTATGACAGTGGTCCTGAAAAACTCTCTGTTCTGTGCAAAATGACCGGCGTTAGCAGCAGTCATTCTCAGATCGTCAATGACAGCTTGCACCCATCGTCTTCTAGGTCTTTCTCTCATTCTTCTTCCAAGCACAATTTCCCCCAAAATTATCTTCTGTAGGTACTCATGTCTATTATATCAATATTGATACAAGAGTTAATTATCTATACCATATATTTAAGATTATTGGTACAATAGATAAACAGCTATATCATATATTTAAGATTATTGGTACAATAGATAAACAGCTATACCAGATATTTAAGAGTGGTACACCAGATATATGTACTTCTGGTACCAGCTTCTGGTACAACAGAATACCCAGGGCCGTGCAGCATATTATCTCAGTATGATGCAAGTCATCGAAATGCCGCCCTTTTAATATTTTTTCTTTAAAATAACCTTCAATTGTGATTTTGATATCGCTGCTTATGTCGCCCCTTTAACGGATCCGCCTGATGCGGCCACCTCTCTGTATCATAGCACTGTACGGCACCTGATGCGGCCACCTCTCTGTATCATAGCACCGCACGGCGCCTGATGCGACTGCCTCTCTGTATCATAGCACCGCACGGCGCCTGATGCGAATGCCTCTCTGTATCATAGCACTGCAGGGCGCCTGATGTGACTGCCTCTCTGTATCATAGCACTGCACGGCGCCTGATGCGACTGCCTCTCTGTATCATAGCACCGCACGGCGCCTGCTGCGACTGCCTCTCTGTATCATACCACTGCACGGTACTGAGAACATCTATCACAGATCTGCGAAACACTGGTATCAATAAAACACTATTAGTAGCCTAGTATTGACGTTTACATTTACCCAGGCCGCTAACATGACAGTCTGGAAGTCAACATTGAAAAATACGAATTTAAAAACATTTATTGCATTAATTCAAGGACAGGTGAATACTCTTCCACCTCATCCCTACCACCACCAACAATATTTTGTTCTCATCCTTCCGTTGAGCTCAATTTAATTCAGTGACATATTTGATGTTGTTTTTACTTTGCATTACTCTCTATGTCCCTGGTTCTCTCACATATTTTTTACCTTTTTCTTGAGGCAAAGTTTTATTTAATACTTTTCTTGCGGCAAAGTTTTATTATTTTTCTTCTCTTGTTCTCATCCCCCCTCCTCCCCATTCCCCGTGTGCTCCCGCCCAACATCTCTTTTATTTTTCAAACTTCGACGTTTTCTTTCTGCGTCTCTCTCTCTCTCTCTCTCTCTCATTTCCACAAACATTGTATATTTCTAATTTATCTTGCTTTGCTTCTCCTTCTCTCGACTTCTGCAAAATATTATATTTATATACGATTTCCTAAAATTGTGCATATCTCTCTCGTTTTCGCATACTCTATCTAATTCCTCCACTTGCATCATTCTCTCTCTTTCTCTTTCTCTTTCTCTTTCTATTTCTCAGATACGTTCCGAATCTCAAGCATCATCTCTCCTCTTTCTCTCCCTCCCTCATTCTTTCATTATAAACGGTATCTTTATATCTTTCCCTCTCTCTCTCTCTCTCTCTCTCATTCCCTGATATGTTGTCTGTCTCTCATATTACCACAAACTTAACCTCTCTCTCATTTTTTCATTTAAATTGCATCTTTCTCTCTCTCTCCTCTCTCTCTTTTCTCTCGCTCTCTTATTCCCTGATACGTTGTCTGCCTCCCTTTCATATTACCATAAACTTCATCTCGTTCTCTCTGTCATTCCTTAACTACAAATGGGATATTTCTCTCTCCCTCCATCTCCTCTCTCTCTGTCTCATTCCTTCATAGCAAACCTAACATGTAAATGTACACACACTAAGTGCACATATTCTTCAGAAAGAAAAAAAAATGAACCCTAAAAAATAAAAAATAAATTTACAAAGACTTATTTTGGAACGAATGTAGTCTCTATTAACTCAGCATTCATAAAAACTCAAGAAAAAAACAAGAAAAGAGAAAATGAACATGAGCAGCTGAACAGCTTTTCATAAAATGAACAGAAATTGGTTGCGGCAACAAGAATGAAACAGCAAGTCAACTGTGAAATAGAGTTCAATGGAGTCATCAAAGATGTTGTCAATGACACCGTTTCCTTTCTTGTTTATTTCGTATCGTTCATGGTAAACAGTATTCATTCCAAGATGTGTTTAACCTTTCTATTTAGTGTCATTAACAATAAATGCACCGTGGCAAATTTATTTTAAAAAATGCACTTTTGTTCTACAAAGATGGTTGTTCAGTTGCAAAATGTTCTAAACAGTAGAAAGAGTTTCTGTGACATATAGGTAAAGTACTCGCCTCTCTCTCCAAGGGTCCTCGGTTTGTTACCCGCGTAGATCATCAGGATATTTTTCTAAAGATTCCGTGATCTCAATAAAAGTGAGATCGAGTTCCTAGTACTGTCAGATACAGACGATTAAACGTAGTTCATGTGTTTAAGTTGATCACGTAACAGAACCCATGGCACTTGAAAATCGTTAAGAGTAAGTTGCAATGTCGCTACACGGGAACAGTTCATTAAAAAGATGAAAATAAAATACCTGCACATATTTTCATTACTGGCGACTCGTCATTAAGGGCCAGTGAGGCCAGGCCCCATAAAAATAATGTGAACGTGCATTTATTATTTAATAAATTAAAATATAACCTAATCCAAAACCATGATTTTTCCGAATATTTGTGCCTGGCCCCACAGACAAAAAGTATTACGAGCCGCCACTGATTTTCAGCATCTACAAAATTACACCAGGGACCCTTGCCGGTTCTACGGAGCTAGTACACTACCACTAAGATCTTCCTGTGCAAGAAAGAGAATGTAGCAAACACGTTTATCCTCCAAAGTGCACTGATATCCTATCAATGAAACTAATCAATAAATAAATTATATAAAACAGTAGACGAACCGTGTATATTTGAGAACTGATAGAATAAGCTGTAGTAGACGAACCGTGTATATTTGAGAACTGATACAATAAGCTGTAGTAGACGAACCGTGTATATTTGAGAACTGATACAATAAGCTGTAGTAGACGAACCGTGTATATTTGAGAACTGATACAATAAGCTGTAGTAGACGAACCGTGTATATTTGAGAACTGTTAGAATAAGCTGTAGTAGACGAACCGTGTATATTTGAGAACTGATAGAATAAGCTGTAGTAGACGAACCGTGTATATTTGAGAACTGATACAATAAGCTGTAGTAGACGAACCGTGTATATTTGAGAACTGATACAATAAGCTGTAGTAGACGAACCGTGTATATTTGAGAACTGATACAATAAGCTGTAGTAGACGAACCTTGTATATTTGAGAACTGATACAATAAGCTGTAGTAGACGAACCGTGTATATTTGAGAACTGATACAATAAGCTGTAGTAGACGAACCTTGTATATCTGAGAACTGATAGAATAAGCTGTAGTAGACGAACCGTGTATATTTGAGAACTGATAGAATAAGCTGTAGTAGACGTACCGTGTATATTTGAGAACTGATACAATAAGCTGTAGTAGACGAACCTTGTATATTTGAGAACTGATGCAATAAGCTGTAGTAGACGAACCGTGTATATTTGAGAACTGATACAATAAGCTGTAGTAGACGAACCTTGTATATTTGAGAACTGATACAATAAGCTGTAGTAGACGAACCTTGTATATTTGAGAACTGATAGAATAAGCTGTAGTAGACGAACCGTGTATATTTGAGAACTGATACAATAAGCTGTAGTAGACAGACCTTGTATATTTGAGAACTGATACAATAAGCTGTAGTAGACGAACCTTGTATATTTGAGAACTCATACAATAAGCTGTAGTAGACGAACCGTGTATATTTGAGAACTGATAGAATAAGCTGTAGTAGACGAACCGTGTATATTTGAGAACTGATACAATAAGCTGTAGTAGACGAACCGTGTATATTTGAGAACTGATACAATAAGCTGTAGTAGACGAACCTTGTATATTTGAGAACTCATACAATAAGCTGTAGTAGACGAACCGTGTATATTTGAGAACTGATAGAATAAGCTGAAGTAGACGAACCGTGTATATTTGAGAACTGATACAATAAGCTGTAGTAGACGAACCGTGTATATTTGAGAACTGATGCAATAAGCTGTAGTAGACGAACCGTGTATATTTGAGAACTGATACAATAAGCTGTAGTAGACGAACCGTGTATATTTTAGAACTGATACAATAAGCTGTAGTAGACGAACCTTGTATATTTGAGAACTCATACAATAAGCTGTAGTAGACGAACCGTGTATATTTGAGAACTGATAGAATAAGCTGTAGTAGACGAACCTTGTATATTTGAGAACTGATACAATAAGCTGTAGTAGACGAACCTTGTATATTTGAGAACTGATACAATAAGCTGTAGTAGACGAACCTTGTATATTTGAGAACTGATAGAATAAGCTGTAGTAGACGAACCGTGTATATTTGAGAACTGATACAATAAGCTGTAGTAGACGAACCGTGTATATTTGAGAACTGATACAATAAGCTGTAGTATATTTGAGAACTGATAGAATAAGCTGTAGTAGACGAACAGTGTATATTTGAGAACTGATACAATAAGCTGTAGTAGACGAACCTTGTATATTTGAGAACTGATACAATAAGCTGTAGTAGACGAACCTTGTATATTTGAGAACTGATACAATAAGCTGTAGTAGACGAACCGTGTATATTTGAGAACTGATAGAATAAGCTGTAGTAGACGAACAGTGTATATTTGAGAACTGATACAATAAGCTGTAGTAGACGAACCGTGTATATTTGAGTACTGATAGAATAAGCTGTAGTAGACGAACCTTGTATATTTGAGAACTGATACAATAAGCTGTAGTAGACGAACCTTGTATATTTGAGAACTGATACAATAAGCTGTAGTAGACGAACCGTGTATATTTTAGAACTGATACAATAAGCTGTAGTAGACGAACCGTGTATATTTGAGAACTGATACAATAAGCTGTAGTAGACGAACCTTGTATATTTGAGAACTGATAGAATAAGCTGTAGTAGACGAACCGTGTATATTTTAGAACTGATACAATAAGCTGTAGTAGACGAACCTTGTATATTTGAGAACTGATACAATAAGCTGTAGTAGACGAACCGTGTATATTTGAGAACTGATACAATAAGCTGTAGTATATTTGAGAACTGATACAATAAGCTGTAGTAGACGAACAGTGTATATTTGAGAACTGATACAATAAGCTGTAGTAGACGAACCTTGTATATTTGAGAACTGATACAATAAGCTGTAGTAGACGAACCTTGTATATTTGAGAACTGATACAATAAGCTGTAGTAGACGAACCGTGTATATTTGAGAACTGATAGAATAAGCTGTAGTAGACGAACAGTGTATATTTGAGAACTGATACAATAAGCTGTAGTAGACGAACCTTGTATATTTGAGAACTGATACAATAAGATGTAGTAGACGAACCGTGTATATTTGAGTACTGATAGAATAAGCTGTAGTAGACGAACCTTGTATATTTGAGAACTGATACAATAAGCTGTAGTAGACGAACCTTGTATATTTGAGAACTGATACAATAAGCTGTAGTATATTTGAGAACTGATACAATAAGCTGTAGTAGACGAACAGTGTATATTTGAGAACTGATACAATAAGCTGTAGTAGACGAACCTTGTATATTTGAGAACTGATACAATAAGCTGTAGTAGACGAACCTTGTATATTTGAGAACTGATACAATAAGCTGTAGTAGACGAACCGTGTATATTTGAGAACTGATAGAATAAGCTGTAGTAGACGAACAGTGTATATTTGAGAACTGATACAATAAGCTGTAGTAGACGAACCTTGTATATTTGAGAACTGATACAATAAGATGTAGTAGACGAACCGTGTATATTTGAGTACTGATAGAATAAGCTGTAGTAGACGAACCTTGTATATTTGAGAACTGATACAATAAGCTGTAGTAGACGAACCTTGTATATTTGAGAACTGATACAATAAGCTGTAGTAGACGAACCGTGTATATTTGAGAACTGATACAATAAGCTGTAGTAGACGAACAGTGTATATTTGAGAACTGATACAATAAGCTGTAGTAGACGAACCTTGTATATTTGAGAACTGATACAATAAGCTGTAGTAGACGAACCTTGTATATTTGAGAACTGATACAATGAGCTGTAGTAGACGAACCGTGTATATTTGAGTACTGATAGAATAAGCTGTAGTAGACGAACCGTGTATATTTGAGAACTGATACAATAAGCTGTTAGAAATACGTTAACATTGACTTTCACCCCTCCTCTCCCCTCTTCCAGTACTGTCTTTTTTCCGATCCAGAAGCACCTGAGCTTTTGAGCTCTTCGGCTCGGTGCCATGGACATTGTATAACAGGTTAACTGGTATAAGGTCCCAGAAATATAAAGAGAAAGAATATCCTAGGTCACGCTGCACCAAAATCGTCTCTATAACTGACTATGATCACATGTATAAAGAATTACAACAGATAACTGATTTAGAAAATTCATAAGTATATTTAATCACTTGTAATATCAATCTCTCTGTCTTGGAGAGTGAATAACAACAACAACAAAAATGACGTTTGTAACAGACTATGATCACAGGTATAAGGAATTACAACAGATAACTGATTAGAAAATTCATAAGTATATTTAACCACTTGTGGTATCAATCTCTCTCTGTCTTGGAGAGTGAATAACAACAACAACAAAAAATGACGTTTGTAACAGACTATGATCACAGGTATAAGGAATTACAACAGATAACTGATTAGAAAATTCATAAGTATATTTAACCACTTGTGGTATCAATCTCTCTCAGTCTTGGAGAGTGAATAACAACAGCTACGGCAACAATTAGTTTTCATCAAATTCTATAATTCAGTGTACAAATGGGTCCCACTCTCACTAGCGTCTATCTGAATAGAATAACAACACTTGCACCATCAAATTCCCTGAATCCTTCTGAAATATTATGTCTTATCTTCTGTGCTCTCCGGTCTATATTAATAAAGTTAGTTTTTCGCTGATGTCCCTATTAGGAATTCAGTCCATACTGTAAAATAGTTCATTAACTTATAACAGTTCATTACCTGGCGTTGATGTTCGAGATACTATGGTCGTTCACAATTCCCTTCAATCTCAGAGAAAAATAGGATGCTTCTGGCACTTTACTGGTCTCGTCTTTGGTTGCGGAAAGCGAGTCTTCACAGTCAGCGGGTCGTTTACTCATCTGCTTCTATAGTCTTCAGGCATCAGTCCTCTGGTCGTCAGGCACTGGTCATCGGTTCATCTGGCATCGGTTCATCTAGGCGTCAGTTATCTGGTCGGCATCTCGTCGTATTGGTTCACAGTACATATATAAAACCTCGCTGTTCTTCTCTGGTAAATGGTTGCTTATTGATGTGTACTAGTTAACAACTTCATGTTAGTTCACCGCTCTATCTCTCTTTGGCTTTAAGTGTTGCTCTTAGCAGTTCCAATCAATTTAAAATCTCTGTTAAAGGCATTCTAGTTTCTCTCTCTTCTCAAAAATCAAAGTAGTATCCGCTTGCTACTTAAACATTATTTATGATCCGTTCTACTCAACTTCTCCAGTCAGTCTGTCTTTGTCTGCTGCTCAAATGTAAACTTCTCAACTCCCAAATAACAGAATATTCCTCTGAAAACCTCACTAACTCGACGGTATTTCTCTTGTACTTCAATGTATACGTCCGACCTCCTCACTTCTCAAGTTGTAACTCTCTTACTGTTTTAACCAAAAGCTCCCAATTGTCCCTTCTCTGGTTCGAGATCCTCGATTTTTACGAGAGTCCTCGCCTATCTCGGGTTAGAACCCTTTTCATGAATTTAACTCCCTACTTGTCAGCAACTGGACTGGTAAACAATTTAATACTAATAGTATTCAAGGACGCCCCGTGCAAAAATAAGGGTCGTGGGTTGACCCCCGACTGTACCCCCTAATTAGGATAACAGTGAAACTGTTACAATTGTAACCCTTCGGTTCGGTACCACGAACACCGTAAATCTGGAGAACCTGTGGCTTTTCTGCCAGCCCGCGGATTTCAACTACACTCACATGGAGATTGTCACCCGTCGTCCAACGCGCTACGAACACGAAAAGCTGTACGGAGGAACGGAATCCCTAAAAACAACAGTAAAATTCATGATAGAAGTTGGTCCATCAGGCTAGGCCGGGAACGCAAGAGAGAGAGAGAACACCCTGGGCAGGCAGTTTAATAAACTTCTCTGTTACTGAATACACATAACTGTGCAGTCCCAAATGTCTTTGCTTTCACTGAAATGAAAAATATTCACACAACTGCAAGTAGCGATATAACTGAGAATCCGATCGTATGTGTGATTTGTTGGAAAGGATTAGTAAAGAGATGTAGCCGAAAAACATCAGTAAAAACATCAGTAAAAAAAAAGCAAATAGTGTGGTTAAGGACAGTTGAATGGTTACAAAAGAAAAATTATTGCAAAAGCAGTAAGACGGTGTTCTGGGGTTTAAAAGTTAATTGCATATCCTTTACAGGACTTTGCGAATCAACCCCAGTTTTTAACACTGTTTGTGATTTTTCTAGGCATTATTACGTTCAGTAGTTTGCCATTGCTTTCTGAACGGGTGGTGCCTTCATCTTTTTGAAAATCACGCGAAACAATTTGCAACCAAATTGTCAGCAGCGTGATCTGAACTCAGAACGTCGGGGTTAATAGACCAAGTCACTATCCCCTAAGCCACAGACGCCACCGTTCTTGGGTTTACAGTGGCCCAAAAAACACAATAAATGTAATAATCTGTGATTAACAAATGATTTCTACCCCTATCAAACTCTGATTAGCTTTAAAGTCAGCGGAGTAACTTGGGACGCTGGAAATGAACAACGCAAACCCGCGGGCGCCGCTTTGGACAGCCATGCTCTACAGTACCTGACCTCAGATATCCAATATTGAAACTAATGTTCACAGTTATACATCACTGTCTGGAGTGAGACACCAATCATAATTTCTAAGTGTCGACACTAGAGCAATCTTGCACTGAATTGACGTCATAAGGAAACCTGATGTTATTATTATCTAGTTTTACTTGGAAAGATGTTTATGTTATCTGAGGTATCAACATCATGTTGCAAATATGTTCTCGAAATCTACTTTTGATTGATTGAAATGACGGAGAAATAGAAACTGATGTAAAACGTTCAAATAGTTGGACAGAATCTCACAGATGTAGGAAAAGTGAAAGAAACTGATGTAAAACGTTCAAATAGTTGGACAGAATCTCACAGATGTAGGAAAAGTGAAAGAAACTGATGTAAAACGTTCAAATAGTTGGACAGAATCTCACAGATGTAGGAAAAGTGAAAGAAACTGATGTAAAACGTTCAAATAGTTGGGTTGGATCGCACAGATGTAGGAAAAGTGAAAGAAACTGATGTAAAACGTTCAAATAGTTGGGTTGGATCGCACAGATGTAGGAAAAGTAAAGTTAGCAATAAGCAATAACTAAAGGGGTCTAAAGCCGAAGGTTTATTTCATTGCACTTTGTTTTACCCCATATGGCTCGGTACCTCTCCACAGAAATGGCATGCCACCTGCCGAGAGTATTGCACAAAACACGAACTCTGTAGCTCCGATAACAATCCCAAGGGTCTCTGAAAATATGCACACGTGAACAGGTCGGAGCGGTCCGGCTTCGAACCCACGACCTTCAGAGCGCAAGGCATGGCTTAACCACTTACGAGATCCCCAACCTATAACTATTAATACATTGGTTGATAAGTTTAAAGAGCTAGCACGCTATTTCCAAATCTACCGCTTCGTTTTAAAATATAACCACAGACCAGGTCATTATATTTCACCAACGTACCGGACACTGCAGACTCAACAGACACTTACGTAGACTAGGAATAAGTCAAACAGTTCTATGCTAGTATAAACTGGAGGAACAGACACAGGAGACGGTCCTCTCCTGTGTGAGCTGAGAAGCAACATGTGGCCACACGCAGACGACTTAAAAACTAAGCTTTGGGGAAAACTGACAGACCTGAAGCTGACCGCACAGTTTGTGGTCTACAGTAAACTGAGCGCACGACCAGAGCTCGCTGGATAAAGACTAGCTTCCGATACCCAACTAGAACATATTCTTCTAAAACATTAACAAACACAGGCTGCCCGAGTGGTTACCGGGGCCCAAATTTGGGGTGTAAAGAATAGAACCACTGTTACCAGCCAAGCATGTCGTAAGAGGCGACTAATGAGATTTGGCTGAAATCGGATGCACATGTCCTAAAATCGTCCTAAACGTGTAGAAGTCTATGCGTTTAGGGCCTACCAAACCAATGTGCAACGTATACACGTTCTTGGCAAAGATCAAACATATCACACAGAGTGATTAAAATTGGTCGTAAAGAACGAACGCAAAGAAGAAGAAACACAGGCTAACACTGCTTTCTTTGAATATATTACTAAATTGAAGTTTCATATACTGTAAAACAAAGAAAATAATACATGCAATTGATAGAATTATTGTTAGTATTTGGGATTTGTCTGAAATAATAACCCCACGGACATGATGGTAACATTTTAATGGGTAGAAATTCGGACTGAACAAAAAAGAAATGATGCTGCGAACTGTCAAAGCAACATCAGTTTTGAAAAGTTCTAAATAAAATGTGGAACGCCATGTTATATAGTTTTGAAACTAAAACGCCAATTTTCCATTTTGTATTAATCCTAACATGTGTCAGTGAGGGTTGGAAAATAACTAAAGATGTCGGCAAGTAAGTTGAATGCATTTAAAAATAGATGTCTACGAAAAATAAAGAATATAAAATGGAACGAATTCAGGAGAAATGATGAAATCCGAGAAATGTTTCACCAACTACTAGTAACAACTGTTATAAGAAAGAGAAGATGGAGATATGTTGGGCATACTCTAAGTAGAAATATTTAAGTAAATAAAAAAAACTGGCATTGAAGTTGGGGAAGGGGGTAGGTAGGGGGATGCCAGGCAAATAGCTCAAACAAGAAAAAAAACGTCATTGGGAAACTCTGAAAACTAACTTTTTTTTTATAAGGGCGAGAAGTATCGGACTGAATTCCATAGAAGAAATTGAACGTGTTGCCCAGGATGGAACGGTATGGATAAATTGTTTCCTGACTCTATGTAAAGGAATAACGGTGCCAGGGCAGTACAATATAATAGCAACGTTTTAATAACCTGTAGACTAGTTTGAAGCGGCTTTACTGAACTCAGTGCACCCTCATAAGTGTCCAGTCTCTTGCAGTGATTTAAAAGTTCCAGTCAACACAAAGTATTAGTCAGCTGAAAGAGTCAGTTGGCTAAAAGAGTTAGTTGGCTGAAGGTAACTTTATACAGACTTTATATGAGTTTTAACATTAGAGAATATATTGTTTCTTTGAAGATTTTATAAAGCTGTGGATGCGTAATCTGCTCCTTTGAACATTCATGAAAAAACGCCAGATGTAGTGCGTTTTGTTTTCACTTAATATGTTCAGATATTTTCATTTCTTAAAATATATATAGGCGCTATGTAGGGTTTTTGTCTCAAGCTTCAAAAGTACTCGGTTCGCGTCTTACATGAAATAATAGAAGGTTTTTTTTAACAAATCCTGATCTCAGCGTAGATGAGATCCAATGCTTAGTGCTATCGATTACATAATATTGTCGATAAAGATTGCTCCTGTCTTCAAGTTGAGAACGGAAAAGAACCCTTGGCTGTTGAAAATTGAAAAAAAAGATTTCTAGACTGTAAAGCCGTGACAGCACACAATTTCAAAATGCTACATAATTTCCTAAAATATCTTTCCAAATGAAAAAAAACAACACATTTTAAAATATCCGCGTTATGTTCCTATCTGGTGTTGTAGGAAAAGAAACCTAAGTGGGCAGGCAATTCAAAGACTCATCAATAATACAAAGATGCAAATGTCAACATGGTTACTGAACACGTAATAGCAACAACAAAACATATATTACATGAAACACTAGAGTCACAAAACCAGTGTGTCGCCTTTCAAAAAGTGAAATTTCCTTGACGGATCGACGTTTTTATGAAGGTATGTTATTATATACCACTCGCTGTTTCTGTTTGCATATCAAATGATGCATACCAAAAGAATGATTTGAATGCGACTCCTCTTACTACACTCTTGCTCTTATTGACAATACCTCCGTCTGAAAAACAAATCATGGAAGGTAACGTTGCATGTAGCTTTTTACAAGAACCATGAAATTATCATTCGAAATAAATAGTGAAAGCAAAGGAACATAATATAATCTATCTGGTTCTGGAGAAAGTATCAGACATTTATCCCGTTACCTGTCTTCACTTTCGTCATATATCTTCCAATTTCAGAAAGGGTCATGGAACCGCATCTGTAGTTAATGAAAAAATAAATAAATACAAATATTTAGACCAAATTCTGAAATTATTGGCACGGAAGTGTCAACATCCGACACGGACAGACGTTTGTGGAAATCTATGGTCGCTAACACCAGCCTGCATGTTCCATGATGATGAGGATACTGATGTTGTGTTACATATTGTTTATGCCAGCTATCTCCATGTGTTTGAAACATATTTTTTCACAACACACTAGAATAAGGAAGCATTGTTTATGCCAGCTATCTCCATGTGTTTGAAACATATTTTTTCACAACACACTAGAATAAGGAAGCATTGTTTATGCCAGCTATCTCCATGTGTTTGAAACATATTTTTTCACAACACACTAGAATAAGGAAGCATTGTTTATGCCAGCTATCTCCATGTGTTTGAAACATATTTTTTCACGACACACTAGAATAAGGAAGCATTGTTTATAACAGCTATCTCCATGTGTTTTAAACATATTTTTTCACAACACACTAGAATAAGAAAGCATTGTTTATAACAGCTATCTCCATGTGTTTGAAACATATTTTTTCACGACACACTAGAATAAGGAAGCATTGTTTATTTTAAAACTATCGTTACTGCCAGTAGTACCGCTATTTAAAACTATCGTTACTGCCAGTAGTACCGCTATTTAAAACTATCGTTACTGCCAGTAGTACCGCTATTTAAAACTATCGTTACTGCCAGTAGTACCGCTATTTAGGGCGATGTAAGACAGGGGAACAAGAGACTGAGAAATTTAATAATCGCATGATTAGCGTAGTCACCACGATACTGTTCAGGTTAGGAGTTTTCTTTAATGCCCCTACAGAAAAAATCCGTGGTCTTACCATGAATTGAACACGGGTCTCGTTCATGGGAGCCGCGCTCTAATCCATTCGGTCAGACGCTACTCTGTTTCTTTTACATGTTAAAAATAACCTTCTGTAAGTTGATCTCTTGCGTAATTGGACACGAGAAAATTGGTCACACACATGCACTGATACACTTCTTTATATATCTTTCCGATGTCCGCCTGCCCAGCGTGTTCGTAGTGCGTTAGACGACGGGTAACAACCCCCTGTGAGTGCGGTTCAATTTCGCGGGCTGGCAGAAAAGTCATTTGTTCTCCAGAACTACGGTGTTCGTGACACCGAACTGAAGGGTTACGATGTCCATGACACCGAGCCGAAGCGCTGAAACTCAAGTGCTTCAGGATCGAGGAAAATATATATATATCTTTCCGCGTGTATTATTTCTACAGAACAGGGAGTGTAGTTTTTTTTTATAACATGTGGATTGCTTATACAGAACATGGCTTGCGGTTTTGTTATATAATAATGCCTAAATTGTTGATGTAAAACAGGGCGTGTAGTTTTCCTCTGACACACCCAATGCGCATTAATCGGGTATCCTTGGGACGGACTAGCAACAACACCTTTAAGCATATTTGTTGTGTTGCTCATGGAATGCGATAAATATGGGGTAAGCATTATATACAGTACAGACAGTAATCTATTCAATCTCAGGAGGCTAAAATCCTTGACCAATGTGAAAGAATCAACTATCTCAAACCTGTAGTTTGCTGATGCCTGCGTCTTCGCTACCAACTCTGAGGAAGATATACAGATCTATATGGATGGTTTCCATGGCCTGTGATATGTTTGTCGTTACCATTAAGACCAGGAAAACTGAGGTCATGTTTCAGTCCACCACTAGAGAGCACTAGAGAGCAGGAGCATGATCCAGTCATCAATATTAAACACCAGCGTCTCCTGTCAGCGGACAACTTTGCCTACATTGGCAGCATCACATCCAGATCTGCAAAGTTAGAATCTGTCAACAATAGGATAACCAAGGCCGGTAGACTGTTAACTGTAAACACTTATATTTGAAAATGTGTTATTTGTTAATTGGGGAAGATTTGGTAGGAATTATTATGATATTTTGTGCTGACAGTGTCTTTACAGTCTACTTTTGAAAGGTTTTTTGGAAGGTTGCGTGCTACTGTGTGGGAGCAGAAGGTGATAAACGTAGCGATAAAGTTGAATTTTTTCTGGACCATAGTGCTAACTACGCTGCTGTACGCAAGCGAGACATAAACAGTGCTAGACAACTAAACCACTTCCGGGAAAATTGCCTACACAGACAAATCAAAATAAAATGGCAGGAGAAAGCTCCAGATACCAAAGTCATCATAAGAGCCAAGATCAGAAGCATCAACGCCTTTTTGCAGACTGTCCATGCGAGATAGGCTGGTCACTTTGCTCGGTTACCTGATAAACACATCCCAAAATCGTTGATGTACGGCGAGCTTGACGATCGTTGATGTATGGCAAACTATCGGCAGGTTGGCAGAAACGACTTTTAAAAAGACTCAACATGTCTCTAAAATGCTTCGATATAGACACTACCTGCTTGGAATCACTTGCGCAAGATCGTAAAGTGTGGCACTGTGACAACACAAAAGGAACTCGCATAACTGAGAATCGTCGTACTGTTGAGACATAGAGAAATCGAGCTATGCTAAAAGATAGAACACACAACATCCACACATCTAACCTTGGTCATCATGCTCCACTTGTGGTAGAAGATTGTCTTCCAGGATTTGACTCTACAGTCCCCTCCGCACACACCAGAGCTGCAACAACACTCGTCTAAGGCTGTAGTCATCATTAAATGTCATGAACGGTTATTATTATTATCAGGTAACATTAATAGTATCTACCGTACTTCCTCGTAAGTTGTCATGTTTTGTAAGATTAAGTCGAACACAGTCAACTGTACCTGCATGCAATATTTCATACCAGGGGCGGCTCGTCATTAAGGGCTAGTGGGGCCTGGCCCCACCAATAATCGAAAGGGGGAAACTTCCCGGAATAGACAAATAATAGTAAATACTCCAAAACCATGATTTTTCCAAAAATGTGTGTCTGGCCCCACCAAGAAAAATGACTACGAGCCGCCACTGCTTCATACTATTGTAAAGATGGACATAGACAACAAATGGTACCAACTGACTGGTTCCCTTATACTAGACTAATTATAGCTGCATCTCGCATTCTATGAGGACAACGGCCTCAGACGTGTGTTGTTGTACCTTTATGGTGTGTGCGGAGCTGACTGTAAAGTGAAATCAAGGAACACAATCCTACAGACTATAAACTTTTCAGTGGAATAGTCTGTTCAGCCGTTCAGATGAACATACTTTCACTGTTAGAAGTGGGAGTATTGAATCCAGTACACTGGTGTTTAGGCGCGCTCAAAAATACCACCAAGGACGTGCCCATGGAATCTACCTGGTTATTCTAAATTCAGGGTAAAAAAAACATGCTTACAATTAGCTCACAATGCCCATGATAGCCTTGACTGACAACCCAATTACAATAATGAATACTTGATACAAGCCAGACTAGACGAACTGCTAACATATGTATACTTAAGAGAATCCATTGTGATAACATACCACTGCTGTCTTAGAAAGGTCAAGGCAAACAACATGTTTGGGAAAGATTCTTGCTGAAGACAAATATATATTTTATTCAAAGAAACAACAAGGTATACGATCATAGAACAAACATTTAGTGCAAGTGAAATAATATATTTATTTGATCTCTTCATTCTTCTCCTTAACTTTATAAATATTGTTTTAATTTTTATTAGTTTTCTGTTGTTACTTCTTTCTACGCTATGAAATGTTTTAGTTGGAATAGATACCGGAATTTTTATTATTAATATTACAGGGACAAAAACAACTTCTTTTCTTCTGCCTCGAAACCTCAACGATTTTGTTCCACTATTTACTTCCTATTTTCCAATCTTGTTTGACTTTCATTACCTCTGAAATCAACAACAGCTGCAACATAATTCGTCTACATGAGACTAATAGTTTATCTTGTATTTGCATCTAAATGAAATTTCAAAGACTCGATTTCAAAACGTTTAAGATTGGGTCGATCCATATTCTCTCCTGATTGACACTCGTCTACCTGTCTTCTAAACACACCTTCATTTCTGGAAGCAACTTTAAACAAAAACAACATATAAGACAGCGTACTAGATTACTAGAAATGATTATGATAGCTGTTAAAGACACTTCTTTTCAACACAGAATCTTATCGGATTGAGATGTCCTGAAATTATTAATCAGAGGGAGTCCATGTCATCAGTTCATTCTGAAGAATTCCAAACGTTGTTTTTTGGGGAATAGAGTTTCAAACAGAGATTTCATCACGAATTCCAGCAATGTATCTTAGCATTGAAAATTGTTTGGCCGATGTATAGTTTTGTTAGCAGTGTTTTCTAACTGCAGTCGTTGTGTTTTTCTATGTCTTGGAGTGTGTACGTCTCTGTGACTAAGTGGTTACCACTCTGTGACTAAGTGGTTACCACTCTGTGACTAAGTGGTTACCACTCTGTGACTAAGTGGTTACCACTCTGTGACTACGTGGTTACCACTCTGTGCCTAAGTGGTTACCACTCTGTGACTAAGTGGTTAAGCGTTGCCTTGACTTATGAAGGTTGTGGCTTGGAATCTGGACACGCTCGTTTGGTGCCGGAACCTGCAAGGAAAGCAAAGAATAGTTCTACTGCGACCTACAAGGCATGTCATAAGAGGTGACTAATGTAGGACCTAAGGAAGCTACCCTAGTAAATAAAAGCATCGCAGAAATCGGATGTGCTGGCCTACTTGAAGGCGCATAACTGATACAACGTACAATCGCTCTTAGGCTGAGATCACATACAAATCGTAAAGAGTGGTTAACAAGTGGTCGATATGAAGCGCTCGAAGAAGAAGAATCCGGACAGCGCGGTTCTGCTCACAAATGCAATTTTTCGAGAGACCCCTAGGAATGTTGCTGGAGATGTGAAGTTCGTATATTCCTCAATACACTCGGCATGTGGTGTGCCATTTATGCGGAGAGGGACCGAACTATACGCGGTAAAACCCGGTGCAATGAAGTAAATCCTCAATACACTCGGCATGTGATGTGCCATTTATGCGGAGAGGGACCGAACTATACGCGGTAAAACCCGGTGCAATGAAGTAAATCCTCAATACACTCGGTATGTGATGTGCCATTTATGCGGAGAGGGACCGAACTATACGCGGTAAAACCCGGTGCAATGAAATAAATCCTTCGGCTTTAGACCAATAAGACACTGAACTACTTGCAGGGTTCTAGCTATTGGACTTTTTTTGTATATTGTAATTACATTGTTTCTTTATTTACTAGCTCTCAAATCTGTGTGTATGTCTTATTTTGTGAGAAAATTTTAAGTTTCTTCTTCAATCTTTAGCAACTAATGATTAAGAAACCGTTTAGTAATAACAAAATTAATTTATACTATAATACTATTCAGGCAGCTCTAATTTCTAAGTAGCTTGTTTATTACTTGACCACTTGTTAGATTCATTGAAAAACAGAGACTATAATGGTTTGGCCACTTGGTGAGAATGAACCAGAATACACCAGTTGCTAGAGTGTACAACCTGAAAACGGAATAATCAAGAGGAAGGGCAGACCAAGAAAAAGGTGGATTGATGGAGTTACAGAAATCTAAAAACTCCACAACACCACAGCGTTACAAGAGACCGAGCGGTCGGAAACCGATTTTCAGTTAAACCTGCCACGCCTAACGGCAAAAAAAGCAGAGAAAGACAAAAGAAAGAAGATTAAGTAGGCTCTAAGATTTTTTCTCAATCTTGAACAACTAATTTGGAAAATAAGTTATATATCGTATGTGAAGTTCGCAAACGTCAAGTAACTTGTTTAATCTTCTACGACTTTTTAAGAAACTCTAACTTGTTTCGTTGTGTACGGCAAGTTCGGAAACTCTAAATAACTTTATTCATTATGTGTGAACTATTATGAAACTCTAAGCAACGTGTTTCATGGTGCACGACTAGTTAGGAAACTCTAAAGAACTTGTTACCTGCAACGTTCTAATTTGTCTCCAGGAGAAAGACCTACAGGGAGTCGAATGTACAAGCTACATTGCTTAGCATAGGCAAAAAGTTTGCTAAGTTCTACGCCACAGGGGACAAGAAACAATCAAAAACAAAGCATAAAGCTTCCATACAAGATCTTCAAGAAACGTGTAGACTAATTAGCCCTGAGGTCATGTTGGTATGCCTACACACAACCATAGGCGTCAACATACATTTCTTCAGTCGATGGCAAAGTGTATAACATTTTTAATTGTAGTTGGTAGTTTACTAACCGCCCCTCCCCAATAGTGTTAACGTATGTACGCCCATGCATACAACTCTAAAAAAACAATAACATATAATTGTAAGAACTTATAACCAAATACATATATGTATATATATATATATCTTGGACAGATAAGAGAACAAATAGATCTATCCAGAAGGAACTCAAAATCAAAGAAAACTGGCTGATGCTACAGATTAAGAAAGAGAAAATTGAGATATTTTGAACAAAAAGAAATGGAGGGCTGGAGAAGACCTTTATGGAAGGAGGCACACCGGCAAAGAGAAGAAGAGGAAGACCACGGAGAAGATGGATTTAGGATGTATTTGATGGTTTGAACATGACTGCTGCGGAGGCAGGACATCTGGCCTATGAGAGAGAAAAATTCCGGAGGACTGTTGGGGTGGCAAAGTTCTGCTCAGGACAAGCTACTTGATGATGATGATATATATATATATATATATACATGCCCGCACGCACGCTCGCTCACATACACATACATACAAGATTGTTACAAACACATACACATACATACAAGATTGTTACAAACAAGGGTAATTATTGAGACAAAGATATAATCTAAGAACTGGCAAGAATTACAATGAGAAGTATAAACATATCGAATACTGCAGGATATGGTAGTGTTCCAACTACTAATGTTTTATCGCAGAACCGTTGTCCCGACAAGCTCTAGTTTATGGTAATGAAAAAACTCACTCTGTAAGCATCAGACATGCCAGTAGTGGAGACTTCACATATAGATAACAGTGTCAAAGAATATATCTGGTAATGATGATAATGCGGTAGTCAATTAAACTCTGCTTACTAGGTTTTGAAATCAAACCAGATGAAGTAGACAAAGACGCATGTGAAATGCACAGCAAATTTATAAATAGCTTATTACATGATTCAATTCATGAAGGAAATAAAGAACCCTTTTTCATACTATGAGGTATAAAAGGAATACGGTGTTGGGCACGTATTTTTAACTGGCCTTCTGCACACGATGGGTGGTAATGTGGTCAACATCACGCCAGCCATCTTTACTTCTCAGTGCTTTTCTGGAGCCCAGTTGAGGCTGAATCGATCTCAGAGCCGCTAGGATTGATAAAAAAATGCCCCTCCCCCATTGTAGAATTGAAGCTGGACCACACGCCAAGGAAGTGAATGCACTAGTAATTACATTATCGCGGCTCTCCAACCATACCCGCCACCATCTGCTGAACGAATTCAAGTAAAGAACATTCTGTCCCGAGTGGGATCTAGTCAGATGAGAAAACTAATAATAAAAGCATACGTAAGTGTTTATTGGAGGCAAACATACACTCGAGTATAGAAGTATACAGTATCGAGTATATGACCACATATCAAATACTAGAAATTCTCCATGTTATGAAAGTCGGTGACATTATCAAATATAGAAACTTTGACGTGCTATGTGCATGGTGCGTAATACGAAGGTAAGTTGATAAGCCACAAAATGACATTCCATTAAAAAAATGGTTGCTGGTGGTTTTCATAGTTTGGAGATATAACCATCGAGTGTTTATGTGTAAATATTTATATTTGCGTAACCAGCACACATGCAGATGAAGGTGACGGTCATACTCGAAAACTGCATCACTTAAGACTAGCAAGCTTTTAGGAGCTTTATTCGGGTCCGAGGACTTACTGTCACATATAATAAATAAAGAACTGTCTTCTGTCTATGGTGACAAGTGACTCTTGTAAAAAGCATCACACAACAGTGGCGATAAATTCTCCCAAGTAAGTTAAAATGTGTTAATGAAGACCGACCTAGTCGCCCTGCATAGATTGGTATAGCAGCATCTGTGTATCAGTGGAAGTTATTACTCGAGCTTGCAGGCGGGTAACAATAGACAGTATTGTAATTTCAATATAATGTTGTCATGGTTTAGCTTTAGTATAATGAGTTAGAATCTATTGAATTTTTGCTCAGTGTATGCTTATATGCTTATGTTGGGCGCCCAGTTATTTGACTGATGACCACAGAATAAATCAAATTAGCCATTACTTATGACATCTCAGTTTCATATTGGAATATTTAACTTCACTCCGACGTGTCCATATGTGCTCCGATCTCATTCGCCACAGAAAATAAAACAACAAAACATATTTCTAAAAAAAAAAGAAAGGACACATTGATCTTATTAGAGGGGAGCCTGTCTGCCTAGCGTGTTCGTAGCGCGTTGGACTACGGGTGACTATCCCTCTGTGTGTGCGGGGTTCAATTCCGCGGGATGGCAGAAAAAGTCACAGATTCCCCAGATTTACGGTGTTCTTGGCACCGAACCGAAGGGTTACGATGTCCATGGCACCGAGCCGAAGAGCTGAGAAGCTCAAGTGCTTCTGGATAGGAAAAAAAAATTTAGAGGAAAAGTTGAAGGGTCAAGAGTAGAGGAAGACAGAAAAACAAGTATGACGGAAACATTAACAAATAAACAAATTACAGTTTGGCAAAGTGCAATATAGAAGCAAGAGAAAGGTACTGTTGAGAGTATGTTGCAGCGAACATTTGATACGGAGACGGCATCTGATAATGAAAATGAGAGATGGTTTAGCACACAGAGAAAGTACTCTGTATGAAGAAAACCAACACATACTGCCCCTTTACAGGATGTATAACAGCTTGTAGACAAAGAAAACAAAAAATAAAGAAAGTATGCTTTCACACAGTGGCAACAGCACACATTTGTTAATGGCCCCTTTAGATTTCCTTGGTAATAAAAAGCAGCAGACTGTATCTCCTCTCATCGGGAGATAAATGAAGCTGTCGTTTTTAATAATCGTCACTTACAGATCTAGGACAAAACCCGTTAGGGTAACGACATGAGATCACAGATCTTACTGTAGCATATAATGTTAATAAACTACTAGAACTAAACAATCGGATGGATTAACATTCAGAATGGTGGTTACTATTTAGTACTCATAGCACTATAGTTGTGAGCGTCTCTAGCTCAAGCGGTAGTGAACTCGATCACGAACCCAAGCGTACCTGGTTCAAACCCCATGAGATCACAGATCTTACTGTAGCATATAATGTCAATAAACTACTAGAACTAAACAATCGGATGGATTAACATTCAGAATGGTGGTTACTATTTAGTACTCATAGCACTATAGTTGTGAGCGTCTCTAGCTCAAGCGGTAGTGAACTCGATCACGAACCCAAGCGTACCTGGTTCAAACCCCACGGTGGGCAAATTTGGATGCACATTAGTTTCTGTGGGATTTTTACACAAGGTAAAAATAGATTTACTCACTGTTCAGAAAGCAATGGCAAACTACTGAACGTATAAGTGGTGCCTAGAAAAATCAACCACTCGTTTACTGTGGTTGATGGCTTCGTCCTTTAGGATATGCCAGGATTTTCATTTTTCAGCACTATAGTAACTGGTATCTGGTAACCGAGCTGGAAACCGTTATCCGAAAATCTAGTTATAAGTTCGCAATCTAGCAATACACACACGCTCTTTCCACTTGGTCGCATCTGATGTAGCAACATATTTACTATCTATTGTCTATTCCCAGGTGGAAGATGAAGTTGGCTGTCCACTATTGCCGTTAAGCGTAGGAATGGGAGCTTTAATTTGCTTTCTAGGTCCAGATGAGTCGTCCTTGTTGTGTTATATCCGGGTTTATGTAGTGTGGTCTTGATATTGTCTGTCCATCTTTTCTTGGTCTTCCCTGAGCTCTAGTACACGATATCTTTTTATTGAATGATGTTATTGGTGGTTGGTTGTATTTCATTCTCATTAAATGTCCAAACCACTTCATTTGTTGTCTTTCGATGTATTCGGTGCATGAAGTTATGCCCACTCTGCTTCTGATGTCCTCATTTCGTAGTCTATCTTTCCACTGCCTTCCTCAAGCATTTCATTTCACACGTGGTGAGCTTTCTGTGGTGTGTTTCTGTAAGAGACCAAGTTTAGCACCGATAACAAAGTGTTGTTAGGAAAATACTTTTATCATCTGTCTTTTCACTTCCATATTTACTAAACACATAAAAACAAAGTAATATAGTTTTACAAAGCTCAAAAACAAGATACAGCGACGTTTCGACCAAAAGACTTTTATCAAGCAAAGAATACAAGAGAAGCGAAAAAATTCAGACTTTCTATACGCCAGACATAACATATACAGTCATACAACATATCTCTAATAATAAAATCAACACCCAGATTATTGGCTGCCAAAAATAGATTTTATTTTTGAGAGATACAAAAAGAGTTGAAGCTCACGTAGTGACCAGAACAAAGCGATTCAAAAAAACATTTAAGACATTAAACGTCTTTGACACACATTCTGCTACATAGAAAATGCTGAGCAAGATCTACGTACCTAATGACAATTTCTTCCTAAAGGCGTAGCGACATTTGAGACAGAGCATCATGGAAACAGAAAAGGCATAACAGAAATGTCCGTGAAACAAAATTCTGACTTTAAGTTAGTATTCTCTGCACACACACACACTGTTCAATATCTTTCTAGGCCAGCATCAGGCTAATCAATCAACTTCACACCCATAGAGAAACTTAACATTATTTGTATTTAGTTGATGAATAAAGCGTGGTGACTAGCATCTGTGGTTAAAGAACAACACCAGGAGCAACTCACTAGCTAGAAGCTAGTTACATAACTAGTTACTGACCAACGCTCTAGTTGCTGGTTAGATCAATAATTTTCTATGCATCATTTTGTAGAGTTTGTACTTTCAGTATTGCGTACTATTTTCTATGCACATTTTGTAAAGTTTGTACTTTCATTATTGCGTACTATTTTCTATGTACATTTTGTAAAGTTTTTCAGTATTGCATACTATTTTCTATGCACATTTTGTAAAGTTTGTACTTTCAGTATTGCGTACTATTTTCTATGCACATTTTGTAAAGTTTGTACTTTCAGCATTGCGTACTATTTTCTATGTACATTTTGTAAAGTTTGTACTTTCATTATTGCGTACTATTTTCTATGTACATTTTGTAAAGTTTTTCAGTATTGCGAACTATTTTCTATGCACATTTTGTAAAGTTTGTACTTTCAGCATTGCGTACTATTTTCTATGTACATTTTGTAAAGTTTGTACTTTCAGTATTGCGTACTATTTTCTATGTACATTTTGTAAAGTTTTTCAGTATTGCGTACTATTTTCTATGCACATTTTGTAAAGTTTGTACTTTCAGTATTGCGTACTATTTTCTATGTACATTTTGTAAAGTTTGTACTTTCATCATTGCGTACTATTTTCTATGTACATTTTGTAAAGTTTGTTTCTGCATAAATAATCAGAATAATGCAATCTTAAAGTTTCGTTAGAGTGTTTGCTGCTCCATGCGCATCTTGCAGATTTGAAGACACTCTAGAGATGAAATAACGAATCGTTCTATAGGAACGTTCAGCAGCTTGTTTTGTTTGCTGCTCCATGCACATCTTGCAGATTTGAAGACACTCTAGAGATGAAATAACGAATTGTTCTATAGGAACGTTCAGCAGCTTGTTTTGTTTGCTGCTCCATGCACATCTTGCAGATTTGAAGACACTCTAGAGATGAAATAACGAATTGTTCTCTAGGAACGTTCAGCAGCTTGTTTTGTTTGCTGCTCCATGCACATCTTGCAGATTTGAAGACACTCTAGAGATGAAATAACGAATTGTTCTCTAGGAACGTTCAGCAGCTTGTTTTGTTTGCTGCTCCATGCGCATCTTGCAGATTTGAAGACACTCTAGAGAAAATAACGAATTGTTCTCTAGGAACGTTCAGCAGCTTGTTTTGTTTGCTGCTCCATGCGCATCTTGCAGATTTGAAGACACTCTAGAGATGAAATAACGAATTGTTCTCTAGGAACGTTCAGCAGCTTGTTTTGTTTGCTGCTCCATGCACATCTTGCAGATTTGAAGACACTCTAGAGATGAAATAACGAATTGTTCTCTAGGAACGTTCAGCAGCTTGTTTTGTTTGCTGCTCCATGCACATCTTGCAGATTTGAAGACACTCTAGAGATGAAATAACGAATTGTTCTCTAGGAACATTCAGCAGCTTGTTTTGTTTGTTTATTGTATAGGGAATTAAAGCCTCTTTTAGCCGAGGCACGCACCTTTCAACCTACGGCGAACCTTTTCTTGGTTATATCAGAGCGTGTAGGTCAACACACATGAAAAAAGCGAATTAACTCCTTTTGGAGAATCCAAGTATAAGTAGTATGCTCTGCAGCTTTTGCCGCTTTGGAATTTATATAATCTTTGCTTCGCTGGCCAGTCTGTTTTACAAATGTTTAACAGAAATGTGAAACAATGCCAATGTAGTGCGTTACCACTGACCATGCAGCTAATCCCTCTACATCCAATATAAACCTTTCAGTGTTATGTCTAACAGAATTACATATACTGACATACAACAAGAAAGAGATAGACAAAATTGTGACTGAGACATGTTGTATGGAAATATTTGCTTTGAATTATTCCTGTCCATCCTTCCAAACAGAGGAAGACCAGACCAACAAAATATCTTGCATGCATTGCTGGCGTCTTACAAAAGACTTGTGGAAGGTTTGTTTCTATGTTATAATTTTGTCTGCTTGCGAGAATTTAATGTTAGACATGAGTACATTAGTTTGGGTAGAGCTTATCAGGGAGGATTATCAAGTGCCATATTTACTTTTAATGTCAGAATCATGGACAACGAACAAGCATTTGAAAGATTGAACTATTGCTTTTGCGTTGTGGATATACAGAAAGATTCAACTATTGCTTTTGCGTTGTGGATATATAGAAAGATTGAACTATTGCTTTTTCATTGTGGATATACAGAAAGATTGAACTATTGCTTTTGCGTTGTGGATATATAGAAAGATTGAACTATTGCTTTTGCGTTGTGGATATATAGAAAGATTGAACTATTGCTTTTGTCTTGTGGATATATAGAAAGATTGAACTATTGCTTTTGCGTTGTGGATATATAGAAAGATTGAACTATTGCTTTTGTCTTGTGGATATATAGAAAGATTGAACTATTGCTTTTGCGTTGTGGATATATAGAAAGATTGAACTATTGCTTTTGCGTTGTGGATATACAGAAAGATTGAACTATTGCTTTTGCGTTGTGGATATATAGAAAGATTGAACTATTGCTTTTGCGTTGTGGATATATAGAAAGATTGAACTATTGCTTTTGCGTTGTGGATATACAGAAAGATTGAACTATTGCTTTTGCGTTGTGGATATACAGAAAGATTGAACTATTGCTTTTGTCTTGTGGATATATAGAAAGATTGAACTATTGCTTTTGCGTTGTGGATATATAGAGAGACAGTGAACAAGTATTAGGGTTTCCGGAATTTTCATTTTTTACCAAACACAGGATTTCAACAACAAACCCTTATTTCTGACGTACCCATTGTCTAACCCAACAGATGAGTGTTTTTAAGAACACATCCATCTAGATCATAGATTTCAAACTTTTTGGCCCACCGCCCACTTTGCACAACATAAACTTTGTAACGCCCCTCCTCATTATAACAGTTTGCCAACGCCCCCCTCCCGCATATATACATGCTCTATTTTCTCTTTGACATAGAAAATTGATATATATTTCTGTAATACATGGTGAGTTTTCAAATGATTATATACACGAAATAGAAAATTGATGAAAACAATGGATCGTGTAAGACGGCATAAGATGAATTAAAATGCAGAATTCAAGTTTTAAATGATTATTCAATCGCAACATCACGAAAATAATTAATTTAAAAATATTTATTACTAATTTCTTCTTCAATGAGCCACCGCCTCCTAATCGCCTGAACAACCCCTCCCATTTCTTCTGCACCCACTATCGCCCCCCTAGAAGGCTTCAGCGCCCACTGGGGGCGTACCGCCTACTTTGGGAAACGCTGATCTAAATGTGGATATAGAGAAGAATTTGTCGTATTTCATAGAAATAAAAACATAGACATAAAGAAGTTCTAGAAAAACTAGAAATGAGGAAAGCATTACTAAAGGAAATACAAATCTATAGCACATAAATTATTTCAAACACATAAAGATACCTGAGATATTGTTCATAACATGATTAGAGAAAAACTTTGAATGGTGACAAGCAAGAGAACAACTGAGATGCAAGTTGAAGTAAAACAATGAGAGATAGACACAATACAGCATTGCAGAGTACAACATAAAGACAGAGACAGAAGATGTTGAGATTCTTTACAGCCAACCTTCTTTTGTGTCGACGACACCTGATGATTACGTTAGGGAAATATTCCAGGAAGTAAACTCTGAACAATGATTTAAGAACTATTGAAATTAGAATAAGGTCACTTGCTAATGTCGACGACACCTGATGATTACGTTAGGGAAATATTCCAGGAAGTAAACTCTGAACAATGATTTAAGAACTATTGAAATTAGAATAAAGTGACTTGCTAATGTCGACGACACCTGATGATTACGTTAGGGAAATATTCCAGGAAGTAAATTCTGAACAATGATTTAAGAACTATTGAAATTAGAATAAGGTGACTTGCTAATGTCGACGACACCTGATGATTACGTTAGGGAAATATTCCAGGAAGTAAATTCTGAACAATGATTTAAGAACTATTGAAATTAGAATAAAGTGACTTGCTAATGTCAACGACACCTGATGATTACGTTAGGGAAATATTCCAGGAAGTAAATTCTGAACAATAATTTAAGAACTATTGAAATTAGAATAAGGTGACTTGCTAATGTCAACGACACCTGATGATTACGTTAGGGAAATATTCCAGGAAGTAAACTCTGAACAATGATTTAAGAACTATTGAAATTAGAATAAAGTGACTTGCTAATGTCGACGACACCTGATGATTACGTTAGGGAAATATTCCAGGAAGTAAACTCTGAACAATGATTTAAGAACTATTGAAATTAGAATAAGGTGACTTGCTAATGTCGACGACACCTGATGATTACGTTAGGGAAATATTCCAGGAAGTAAATTCTGAACAATGATTTAAGAACTATTGAAATTAGAATAAAGTGACTTGCTAATGTCGACGACACCTGATGATTACGTTAGGGAAATATTCCAGGAAGTAAATTCTGAACAATGATTTAAGAACTATTGAAATTAGAATAAGGTGACTTGCTAATGTCGACGACACCTGATGATTACGTTAGGGAAATATTCCAGGAAGTAAACTCTGAACAATGATTTAAGAACTATTGAAATTAGAATAAGGTGACTTGCTAATGTCGACGACACCTGATGATTACGTTAGGGAAATATTCCAGGAAGTAAATTCTGAACAATGATTTAAGAACTATTGAAATTAGAATAAAGTGACTTGCTAATGTCGACGACACCTGATGATTACGTTAGGGAAATATTCCAGGAAGTAAATTCTGAACAATGATTTAAGAACTATTGAAATTAGAATAAAGTGACTTGCTAATGTCAACGACACCTGATGATTACGTTAGGGAAATATTCCAGGAAGTAAATTCTGAACAATAATTTAAGAACTATTGAAATTAGAATAAGGTGACTTGCTAATGTCAACGACACCTGATGATTACGTTAGGGAAATATTCCAGGAAGTAAACTCTGAACAATGATTTAAGAACTATTGAAATTAGAATAAAGTGACTTGCTAATGTCGACGACACCTGATGATTACGTTAGGGAAATATTCCAGGAAGTAAACTCTGAACAATGATTTAAGAACTATTGAAATTAGAATAAGGTGACTTGCTAATGTCGACGACACCTGATGATTACGTTAGGGAAATATTCCAGGAAGTAAATTCTGAACAATGATTTAAGAACTATTGAAATTAGAATAAAGTGACTTGCTAATGTCGACGACACCTGATGATTACGTTAGGGAAATATTCCAGGAAGTAAATTCTGAACAATGATTTAAGAACTATTGAAATTAGAATAAGGTGACTTGCTAATGTCGACGACACCTGATGATTACGTTAGGGAAATATTCCAGGAAGTAAACTCTGAACAATGATTTAAGAACTATTGAAATTAGAATAAAGTGACTTGCTAATGTAAAGCGGGTTAGGAAAAAGTAATGATTATAACAAAACCACAGAATGGACGCCCCTTCTTTCACGACTAATAGAAATAAAATAATATGTAACAAATGAAAAGTCCCTTACATTACAAAATGTGTTGACTTTATTCTCAATAAATAATTGACTGAAGGATTATACGACATTTCTGTTCTACATATCATCTATAACTCATTCTCAAACAACTCCCGATATTTTGCAAATGTGATGCTATCTGTCCAACTGTTGTTTGTCCATTTCCTTATCTTATCCTCTTGATTATAATGTTTTAGTTGTTTTTTCCCGTTTGCTCTCAACCTTATAAATATATAATTGGTAAAACAGTTGCAAAATCATTAACGTCTTTAAATACAAGTGCTAGAGAAGAGTTATCAAAATATCATTGTTAGAAACAGGAATAAATATGTCCATTTATACATTTGTGTTCAGTCTTGGTGGAAGATGAGAACATATATTTCCAACATTTAAGATACTATTACATTGAGAAACAATGAATGAAGTGGTTTGGCCACTTAATAAGAATACATACAAATTCCACAGTATGCAGAGTCTTCTACAATAGAACACCAGGAAAGAAGGCGAGAGGAAGACCACGAAAAAGATGGTTAGATGGCATAGCAGAATCTTGTCAAAGGGCAAAAATAAAAATCACACAAGCCACCAGAACAGCGTAAGACAAAAACAGAAAACCACGACACTGGGCATCAACCCGGTTACAGTGTGACAACAAAAGAGGAAGAAGAATATACTATAGTAAAAAATATGCAAGTTTCTTTATGACTTCTTTAGCCCGACAATAAAATGATGTGTTCAAAGAAAGAGTATCTGACAGCATTAAGGGATTGTTACGCTTCATATACAACTGTCATCACGCTAACTGAGCGCAATCCCTTCCGGCGTTATCTAGAAATAGCTTGACAGTTTAGGCGCAACACCTGGCCACTTTAAGTTCAGTAGGAACAAACACAATACTTAACTCTTCTCAGACGCTCTTCATAGCCGGTTTCTATGACTTGCTTGAGCACTTGAAATTTCTTTGTCAGTCGACTCACGTGTAAGACTAAAAACGTAAAGCAATGAACTGCAGTCATGTGGACGTGGTAGAATGTCTCAAGTATTTTCTCCTGCCCAGTTTTGAAGTCAGCACTGAAGCGTCACTTAAGAATAGAAGTATGACTTCTAAGTAAAGAACGAAAATAATTCATTCTCATACTATGTGGTATATTGGGGAATACAGTGTTTGACTGGACAGGAGTCAGTTTTGACGGTCTCTTTATGACTAATCTAATCTGATGATATGTTACAGTATAACTTCACCTCCGTGTGTTGGCGGGGCTTGCAAAGGAAGCAAGTACTAGTAACACTGCCACCTACAATGCATGTCATAAGAGGCGACTGAGGCAGGGGCCTAGGGAAACTACCCTTGTAAATAAAAAGCATCGCAGAAATCGGATGCGTTGTGTTGCGTTGTATCCGCTCGCGTTGTCCACTACGTCATATAGGAGAATAACATCCGAATTTAGGCCACAGTGTATCCAACCGGACACGAATTTGTACAGTTTTACAGCTGTAGCCACAGTGTATCCAACCGGACACGAATTTGTACAGTTTTACAGCTGTAGCCACAGTGTATCCAACCGGACACGAATTTGTACAGTTTTACAGCTGTAGCCACAATGTATCCAACCGGACACGAATTTGTACAGTTTTACAGCTGTAGCCACAGTGTATCCAACCGGACACGAATTTGTATAGTTTTACAGCTGTAGCCACAGTGTATCCAACCGGACACGAATTTGTATAGTTTTACAGCTGTAGCCACAGTGTATCCAACCGGACACGAATTTGTATAGTTTTACAGCTGTAGCCACAGTGTATCCAACCGGACACGAATTTGTATAGTTTTACAGCTGTAGCCACAGTGTATCCAACCGGACACGAATTTGTATAGTTTTACAGCTGTAGCCACAGTGTATCCAACCGGACACGAATTTGTATAGTTTTACAGATGTAAGATTTAACAGTCAAACCTTACTTTAAAGTAAAACATCTGAAGTTATACTTCTTCTTCTTCTTCGAACGTTCCACATCGACCACTTGTTAACCTCTCTTTGTGATTTGTATGTGATCTGAGTCTAAGAGCGATTGTACGTTGTGCCAGTTATGCGCCTACAAGAAGGCCATCACATCCGATTTCTGCGCTGCTTTTCATTTACTAGGCTAGCATCCTTAAGACCTACATCAGTCGCCTCTTACGACATGCATTGTAGGTTGTAGTGGTACTATTCTTTGCTTTCCTTGCGGGCCCCGGCACTACACGGGTGGTTATGTTTTAAATGTAGATATTTAATCTTTGAACTCTTGGCGCGGATCACGATATCTTTGAACTCTTGGTACGGATCACGATATCTTTGAACTCTTGGTGCGGATCACGATATCTTTGAACTCTTGGTGCGGATCATGATATCTTTGAACTCTTGGCGCGGATCATGATATCTTTGAACTCTTGGCGCGGATCACGATATCTTTGAACTCTTGGCGCAGATCACGATATCTTTGAACTCTTGGTACGGATCACGATATCTTTGAACTCTTGGCGCGGATCACGATATATTTGAACTCTTGGTGCGGATCATGATATCTTTGAACTCTTGGCGCAGATCACGATATCTTTGAACTCTTGGCGCGGATTACGATATCTTTGAACTCTTGGCGCAGATCACAATATCTTTGAACTCTTGGCGCGGATCACGATATCTTTGAACTCTTGGTGCGGATCACGATATCTTTGAACTCTTGGTACGGATCACGATATCTTTGAACTCTTGGTGCGGATCACGATATCTTTGAACTCTTGGTGCGGATCATGATATCTTTGAACTCTTGGCGCGGATCACGATATCTTTGAACTCTTGGCGCAGATCACAATATCTTTGAACTCTTGGCGCAGATCACGATATCTTTGAACTCTTGGTACGGATCACGATATCTTTGAACTCTTGGCGCGGATCACGATATCTTTGAACTCTTTGTGCGGATCATGATATCTTTGAACTCTTGGCGCGGATCACGATATCTTTGAACTCTTGGCGCGGATCACGATATCTTTGAACTCTTGGCGCGGATCACGATATCTTTGAACTCTTGGTGCGGATCATGATATCTTTGAACTCTTGGCGCAGATCACGATATCTTTGAACTCTTGGCGCAGATCACGATATCTTTGAACTCTTGGCGCAGATCACGATATCATTGAACTTTTGGCGCAGATCACGATATCTTTGAACTCTTGGCGCGGATCACGATATCTTGCTAGATGCTTACCAATCTCAAGATAAATGGCACTTCAAGCCAAACTTTCAGCGGGAAGATTAAGAAATTCTTCTTCTTCTTTAAAAGGACATCCCTATTCTTATCATTCAATACACGTATTTTTATGTGAATAACATTTGATTATATGAAAACAATTGGTTTAACATGTGACAAGAATGTTTTTAACTATACTTGAAAACAAAGACAATTCTAAATTTTATGCAATTTCGCCATCCACAATAAACATGTCAATATGAATCCATACAAAAATAGGAAAACTGCAAAAGAAATTGGACAGTTTTAAAAAAAACCAGCTTTTTAAAGTCTGTCTCAATGTTCGTCTACAAAATAATAACACAGAAATAATCATAAGCAAAAGTTTAATTATAGTTGTACTGACAATGTCATTTTTCTTCATTTCAAGCATGGGGTGTCAGTCCCTGTTAGTTGTCAGTGTATGTTTACCAGAGCACAACTGTGACCATCAGGCTACATTAAGAGAACTTGCCCTTAAACTGAGTTCGGATTTTGGTGTGTGTTTCTTGAAAGAGACATATCCTAGTATTGACGTAGAATGTACAATGTATGGACCTAGTAGTATTGACCTAGAATTGACGAAAGCGTACCACGTGTGAAATTAAATGCTCGAGGAAGGCAGTGGGAGTTACCAAGAAAGACATAACGAAATGAGGACATCAGAAGCAGAGTGGGCATAACTTCATGCACCAAATACATCAAAAGACAACAAATGCAGTGGTTTGGACATTTAATGAGAATGAAATACAACCAACCACCAATAACAGCATACAATAACAAGAGATCGGGTACTAGAGCTAAGGGAAGACCAAGAAAAGATGGATAGACAATATCAAGACCACACTACATAAACACGGATACAACACAACAAGAGCGACTCATCTAGCCCTAGACTGTAAATAAAGCTCCCATCCCAACGCTTAACGGTAAGAGTGAACAGCCAACTACATCTTCCACCTGGGAATAGACAATAGACAATTGATGTAGTATGGACAATGTATGGACCTAGTAGTATTGACCTAGTATTGACCTAATATATCCTAGTATTGACGTAGCATTGACCTTTTATTGACCTAGTATTGACGTAGTATGGACATTGTACGTACCTAGTAGTATTGATTTAATATTGACTTAGTATTGACCTAATATCTCCTAATATTGACGTAGTATGGACAATATATGGACGTAGTAGTATTGACCTAGTATTGACCTAGTATGACAATATGGACTAGTTTGACCTAGTATTGACCTAGTATTGACCTAGTATTGACCTAGTATGGACAATATATGGATCTAGTAGTATTGACCTAGTATTGACCTAGTATTGACCTAGTATGGACAATATATGGATCTAGTAGTATTGACCTAGTATTGACCTAGTATTGACCTAGTATGACAATTTTGGGACTATAGTATTGACCTAGTATTGACCTAGTATTGACTAGTATGGACATAAGGATCAGTATTGACCTAGTATTGACCTAGTATTGAACCTAGTATGGACAATTTTGGGACGTAGTAGTATTGACCTAGTATGGACAGCATATGACCTAGTATCTGACCTAGTATTGACCTAGTATTGACCTAGTATTGACCTAGTATTGACCTAGTATTGACCAGTAGACATATATGGACGTAGTAGTATTGACCTATTGCCTAGTTGACCTAGTATTGACCTAGTATTGACCTAGTATTAACCTAGTATGGACAATATATGGACGTAGTAGTATTGACCTAGTATTGACCTAGTATTGACCTAGTATTGACCTAGTATTGACCTAGTATGGACAATGTATGGATGAAGTAGTATTGACCTAGCATCTAATTATTAATTACTAGCAACTGTAATTTATAAACGTGGTTAAACGGCAACGGAACAACTAAACATATATAATTTTGAATGGGACGTTTAGTATTGTTTTATTGAATACAAAGTCAAATCCATTGTGTTTAATGTGAAATGGTAGCGTGCAATATTTCTTCATTAACCATAACTTAACTGTAATAGTAAATATCACGAGAATTCTGACTTTTCACTGAGTACCATCACTTTCTCAACTACTGACAAATGTCAAATTTCACATTAATTATGTAAGTGAGTTTTCAATTAAACATTTAGTTGTAATAAAGTTTTAATTTGTTAGTTAAAAAAACAAACTAGTATTACTATTAATATTACTTAACGATTATTATTATTATTATTATTGCACTGATTTAGAGCCTTTAATCAAGTCGCAAAATAAGATATGTAAATGTTGGACAGCATTGATCTCTTTCTTATGTCTTTCAGCAGTATTTTTTTCTTCAGTTCTTGTTAAGTTCATCTGCGATCAGTTTCACTGTTAAGAAGTCTGGACAAAGAGATGAGTTGACTCTATGAAATCTACCAGGTGATGATCCACAGTGACAGACCCATTGCATTTATCAAATCTAAGCATACTCACCAGCTGAATGATTCCCCCATGTCTAATCTCAGTTTTTGTGGTTTTTTCTATCCAGAAGCATTTTAGCTGAAAGCTCTTCGGCTCGGTGTCATGGACATCGTAACCCTTCGGTTCGTTTCCACGAACACCGTAAATCTGGGGAACCTGTGGCTTTTTCTGCCAGTCCGCGGAATTGAACCCGCACACACACACAGGACTTGTCACCTGTAGTCCAATGCGCTACGAACACGCTGGGCAGGCGGGCGAAAATCTCAGTTGTTAGATACCCACCCACCTCTGTTAGAGTTGATTTGTTTCGTCTTCGTTGGTGGGAAGTTATCAAGTCTTCTGCACATATTCTTGTTCTACATCACACTTCACACACGACATCAGAATGTCGAAGTGTAACCTTCTCTTCAATTTTTTTGCTATTGTCTTTAACTAGATGGATGAAGGAATTGGTTGTTCACTCTTGCCGTTAAGCGTAGGGTGTGAGCTTTAATTTGCGTTTCAGAGCCAGATGTGTCGCCCTTGTTGTGTTATATCCGTTATATTTAGTGTGGTCTTGACATTGTCTATCCATATTTTTCTTGGGCTCTTTCCTTGGCTCTAGTTCCTGATCTTTTTTTATTGTGTGCTGTTATTGGTGGTTGTGTGTATTTTATTCTCATTAAATGTACGAACCACTGCATTTGTTGTCTTTCAAATGTTTTCGGTACATGAAGTTATGCCCACTCTGCTTCTGATGTCCTCGTTTCGTAATCTATCTTTCCTGGTGACCCCTACTGCCTTCCTTAAGCATTTCATTTGACGTGTGTGACTTTCTGTTTTGTGCTTCCTCAAGCATTTCATTTGCTGTGGTGAGCTTTCTGTTGTGTGTGCCTTCCTCAAGCATTTCATTTGACGTGTGGTGAGCTTTCTGTTGTGTGCCTTCCTCAAGCATTTCATTTGACGTGGGGACTTCTGAGTTGCTGTCAGGATCTCTTCACTTTCTTGTCTAAAACTGAAGAATTGACTTCATTGCCCTGGATTTTACCCCATATAAGGCTGGGTCCATCTCCGCAGAAATGGCACACCACCTATCTAGAGGGTTGTACAAAGCCCAAACTACGTAGCTCCGGCAACAATCCTAGGAGTCTCTGGAAAAAATACACGCGTAAACAGAACAGCTCGGTACGGATTTGAACCTACGACTTTCGGAAATCGAGGCAAGGCATTTAGCCCAATAGACACCCTAACTTTCTGAACAGGGATGTACTTCCTGGGCAAGTCTTGATAAAGGAACATGTCCACACGACGGTCAGCCAGCATAAGTCATATCTATTTTAGTACTGGTTCTTCCATAGGCTTCTCTAATAACAAATTTACAAGCCGAGCTAAAATTCAATAGACTTCGTGAGTCTGGTTTCCTTTAGTGGCTATCTGATTGCCATTTATCAGAACCGTGCTTGTAGAAACAGTTTCAGTTTGGAATATCTTCATTGCACTCTGGACATGTCCATAGGTGCTCCGATCTTCTTCGCAATATCTCCAACAGCGCCCAGCGACTGACCGTACCAGTTCTATTTTAATTGATGAGCCTACTCGTATACCTGTTGTACCGTTCTTTTCTTGCCCCACCAATCTTCAAACCCAGTTCTCGCAATCTAGTAGTTGACGTGGATTGGTTTAGATGAAGGTCTTCTCTGCGGCCACGCTCTATGAGGGCGTTCACGATGTCAGCTCTGTCCATTGGCTGGCCCTCTGATATAGCGACAGAGCCAGTCAGTCTGTTTGCTCTCTCATTGCCAACGACACCCATGTGCCCGGAACAAAGACAATTGTAATTCTGCAAATTGTTGACGCCTGCAGTGCATTGCCTGCGCACCGAACCGGCCTCCACCTTTATACTCAATGATAAGCAACAGAAAATCACAAATTAATATATTGTTAAACTCACAGACAACAATATAGTTCAAATTCTTGTTCTATGAAGATGTCCCAAAATTGTTTTTGTTCTATAATCATCCCACACAAAACTGTGTTGTTACACATCCACCTTCTCCAAACATTTCAGCTTTACAAACATAATTTTTGAAAACATTTTTGCTTTACAAACACCATTTTGAAAACATTTATGCTTTACAAACTTCATTCTCAAAACTGTTCTTTTCTACAAATTTAATTCTCAAAACTTTGTTTTTGTTCTACAAAAATGTTTTTAGAATAACAAAATGCCCTTTAGTGTGGTATTTGGTCCACAAGGAGTTAATTCCTAATGTATGGACTTCGCATTGCTTTTGTTTGAAAACGACAGGGTTGAGAGGGAGTTTGTGCAAACTGAGCAAAACACATTCTTAAGCAAGCATAAATGTAGACAACATTTTATCATTACTCTCGGCTCAGGCACTGCACATAAAGTGACAGTCATTGGTTATAAGTCCTTTTAAATTGGTGAAGGGAAGGGTCTGACGGGCTTGTTATGATTTCGTACTCACACTTATGATTGTTGCAGGTTTTTACCGTTTCTGGAATCGAACCCAGGACCTTCGAAATGTAAGACAACGGTTTAACAACTTAGCCACCGAGACCTCAAACTAACTTAATACTAATTACTGTAAATTTAAGAACGAGCGATACCTTGAAAGTATTTACAGACATCACCTGCTGAAAGTTACCAAGTGTTTGTGATTACCAGTTCTTTTAAGTAGGGAACCTGCTTTTCGTTTCCCTAAACGCTCAGCTGTAGAATAGCTAGCACAGACGAAGCACCACACCCTCTACTGTACTCGTTTGCTATACATGATTTTGTTCACTATTTACCATCCAACCCACATTTATCACTTTCCCGCCAAATCTTGGTCAATAGAAAGATAAGATACCCTTCTATTTGTCAGTGTCATAGTTTCGCTGATCCAAATATTCGAATGAATGTGGCTTTTAAAGTAGTCTTCACTCAAGCAAACCAATGGTTAGATTTTAGAAACGTTCTGTGTGAGGTGCAGGATGAGATACACAAAATGCATGACGGGTCTGCACTAACCTTACAATGCTAGCCTTGTGGGTGGAAGTACAGGCTTAGACAATAACAAATGTACATAACAGGCAAAACAAGTAAGGATGGAGTACTTCAGCCTAAGTAAGATACTACTTGCATTGTTCCTAAAGCGTAGTCAACAAGTAACACACACATAAATGAGAATAAATCAGTAATCGTGGGTGGTCTCTGTGGTTAAGTCGTTGCATAGTGTTTCGAAGGTCGTGGGTTTGAATCCGTATCAAACCGGTATGTTCACGAGAGCATTTTTAATAGATTTATATGATTGTTACCGGAACTACGAATTTCGTGCTTTGTGTGTGCCAATTCTAAGCAACCGAGCTTTAATAGGGTAAAACCCAGTGCAATCAAGTCAATCCTTTGTATTTACTGGAATAGAGTAGCACGCTCAGCACACAGTCTCTACACACATCAATCTTGGTGTTGATGGTGAGCATGCTATTCTTCCACACTCTCTGCGAGAGCAAAACTACGGTTGTCAAGATCATACCTGGAAAGAGTTAATCTATCTTAAATGTTAACGAATGCCACGACTACAAAATGTTAACATATCCTAAATGCCAACGAGAGCCATTATTACAAACTATTAACATATCTTAAATGTGGACTCTTCTGTAATGATTATATTTCAAAGCACATACCTAGAGTTCCACCATATTATATATATATATATATATACAGTGGCGGCGCGTGATCTTTTTTGGTGGTGGGGCCAGACATTTTTTCCGGATAAATCGTGGTTTTTGGTTGCTATATTTTAACTTATAAAATAATAAATACACGTTATACATTATTTTTGGTGGGGTCCGGCCCCACTGGCCCTTAATGACGAGCCGCCACTGTATATATATATGTATATAGCAACATTATATCGGAAACCAACATTTCAAATCTTTCAACCAACCAACATACCTCAAGAATAACAAGTTTTCCAAAACTTATAGAATATCACAGTCCTTGATTTTTCTTTGTGTCCTTGACCTAATTTAGTATTTAACTTCCGTCTCCAGCGCAACTACTCTATTTATTCAAACACTGATCACCATAGCAGAGAAACTCTACTGACATGTCAGATTCTTATCTGGAAATTACAAAAGATGCATTTCCTGTCAAATCTGTATTGGATTAAGTGAGGCGGTCTCTATTTAAGTATTTGGACTTTTCTGTGTGTGTGTGGACTTGTTGTGTCCTTGACATTTAGGCAAAACGTGTAGTTTCTTCACGTACACATTGATTCATGTATTTTCCAAAATGCACTGAAACACATTAAAATGTATGTTTTTAAATGAGATCTACCAATAAAGTAAAAATTCAGTTTTAATTCAAACACATCATCGTTTTGCGTGTGTATATATATATAGTTTACGCCCGACTGCCCAGAGTGTTCGTAGCGTTGGACGACGGGTGACAAGCCCCTGTGAGTGCGGTTCAATTCCACGGGTTGGCAGAAAAGCCACAGATTCTCAATATTTACGGTGTTCGTGGCACCGAAGCGTTAAGATGTCCATGGCACCGAAACGAAGAGCTGAAAACTCCAGTGCTTCTGGATCGGATACAAAATATAAAAAATATATAGTTTCTTCGTCTACGTACGCTCTAACATCAACCAGTTGCTAAATCACTCTTTGTAGTGTGTATGTGATTTGCATCATAGGGCGTGCGTTCGTTGTGCAAGTAAGCACCTACAGACCTGTAGGCCAGCAGATCCGGTTTCTGCATGCTTTTTTTATTAGTTTTCGCCTCCCTAATATCGAAAATCATGGCATATTCTGTGCAGGACGTAGCCATCAACAACAGTAAACGAGTGGTCGATTTTCTGAGCACCACTTATATGTTCAGTAGTTTGCCATTGCTTTCTGAACGGTGAGGTCTATTTTATCGTTCGTAAAAATCCAAGGGAACGAATTTGCTTCCAAACTTGCCCGCCGCGGAGTTTGAACCAGGTATGCATGGGCTGTGATCGAGCTCACTACTGCTTTAGCTACAGACGCTTACTAATATACACATATTAAACACCTCACTCTGTTGGTGTGTATTAATCAATCAAGTGTCATGCTTACTGGTGTAGACGACCATGTCTTTCCACAACTCTTTCTCTCCCTGATGTAGTTAATCAGTTCAGATGTCGACCTTTTGTGGCATCAGGATGCCAGACCATCATCTCACTCTGCCTTCCACTATCTTTCTTACCCTGTGTTTTATTCATTGTCAATCCAATTGTGAATCCAATATAATTCGCACAACTATTGGAAGTTAACAGTGGTTTTTCATGAAAATATGGAAATGTCCCGAAGCTTTTGCAGACCTTAAGATGTGTAATATCTTCAGTTCACATGTCTAAAACCAAGTATGTGTGAGGTAGGCGAGCTAGTTTTTTACTTCACTAGTGGAGCGTGAAGCGTTTTAATCGAAGCCTTCAACGTTACCTGTAAACAATGGGCTAAACCGTCAGGAATTTGACAAATTGCGATCATAGCAATGGGAAGTCAAACGTCTGTGAATTCGGCAAACTGCAGCCATAGAAATGGGAAGTCAAACTTCTGTGAATTCGGCAAACTGCAGCCATAGAAATGGGAAGTCAAACGTCTGTGAATTCGGCAAACTGCAGCCATAGAAATGGGAAGTCAAACGTCTGTGAATTCGGTAAACTGCAACCATAGCAATGGGAAGTCAAACGTCTGTGAATTCGGTAAACTGCAACGATAAATGGAAGTCAAACGTCTGTGAATTCGGTAAACTGCAACCATAGAAATGGGAAGTCAAACGTCTGTGAATTCGGCAAATTGCAGCCATAGAAATGGGAAGTCAAACTTCTGTGAATTCGGTAAACTGCAGCCATAGAAATGGGAAGTCAAACGTCTGTGAATTCGGCAAACTGCAGCCATAGAAATGGGAAGTCAAACGTCTGTGAATTCGGCAAATTGCAGCCATTTTAACGCGAAGTCAAACGTCATGAATTAGACAAAATGCGACTCTAGGAATGGGAAGATAAACGTCAGAAATTAGACAAACTTCGACGCTAGGAATGTGAAGATAAACGTCAGGAATTAGACAAAGTGCGACCATTGGAATGGGAAGTCAAAAGTCAGAAATTAGACAAACTGCGATCCGGGGAATGGGAAGACAAATATCAGAAGTTAGACAAACTGCGCACATATGAGTGGAAAGACAAACGTCAGAAATTAGACAAACTGCGAGGATACTCATGTGAAGTAAAACGTCCAGAAAGTAGACCAACATCGACGAAACATATAGAAAGTCAAAGGTCAGGAAACTACTATCATCAAACATGACCTATATAGTTCATGTCAAATACAGTATTAGACCAGAGCCAACTATAAACTTATGGGCCTTCGGACTCATGTAAGAATTATGGGAAATCAGACCCCAATTACACCACATGACCTCGCATTTCAGTATTGGTGTATATAGACGAATTCATTTTAAAATCCACACAAAATGCTAAATCGAAGTTATATTATGCAACAAGTTGTTTAACAATAAGGAATATCAATATTATTAAAAATTATCACAAATAATAGCCGTCCATCGCAAGCGATGATGACAACAATCTCAGACGTGTACTGTTGCACCTCTCTGGTGTGTGCGGAGGTGACTGTAGAGTCAATCCTAGAACAGAATCCCCGACCACAGGTGGGGCATACATGATCAAGGTTAGACATGTGCGTGTTGTGTGCTCTGTCTTTTCGCTGCTCGTTTTCTCTGTGACTCAACAATACGATGATTCTCAGCTATTCGGGTTCCTCTTTTGTTGTTACAGCGCCACATTTGGCGATCTTGCGCAAGGATTCCCAGCACGTATTGTCTATATCGAAGCATTTCAGAGACACTTTAAGAGTGTCTTTAAAGCGTTTTTCTGTCCACCAGCTAAACGTCTGCCCCTTCAAGCTCGCCATACATCAACTGTTTTGGGATGCGTTTATCAGGCATTCATTCGAGCAACGAATAAATAACCGTATCACAAATAAATAACCGTAGACTCACAGAATTGAGTAAGATTGCAAAAATGCGTGCAGTGTTCTATCAAACATCTGTTATTTCCAGACCTCTTTTCTGATCTAGGTCAGGGAATCCCCGTTTAGTTGTCTGGCCTAGTTAGAGTTGGCTGTGATTAGACAGTGTCTGAAGGACTATAGACAAAACTCGAGCCATGAAGTTTATAGACATATATATATATATATATATATATAAATATATATATATATATATATATATATATATATACACACACAAATATGTGTGTGTTCGAATGCGTCCGTTTGTGTGTGTGTGTTCTTTACTGTCCATAATTCTTCTTCATCTTCTTCTACTCTTCCACTATTTACTTCTTTATTCTTTAGTTCTGTCCATGATTACACATCTAAAAACATGAGTGAATTGCTTATTTCGAGCTGTGCAGCTGCAAATGTGAAATAATCAATGTAATACTGGAAAACCCGCCAGTACAATCACCATTCCTAACTTTTACAACCTCTCCACCTCTGCAAAAAATGTCAAACATATTGCCCTCCTCCCCTCCCCATTCTCTGTATAATAATGAATGGTTTTCTACCTGTGCAACAAACATGTACTTGCTGATCAGAAAGATGGAACGGAAATCATGTCGCTGGAATACGTGACCCTATCCTTGACATATAATTAGCTACAGATATTACAAATTTGCATGTCGACAGAGTATATATGCATATTATATATCAATGAAGTACAGTAGATTTATAAACTACACGAACAAGATACATCGGCGTTTCCACCAAAAAGTATATCAAGCAAAATATTAAGAACATAACATTCCGTCTCCCGAGTGGTTACCGGGGCCCAAATTTGGAGTGTAAAGAATAGAACCACTGTTATCTGCCACGCATGTCGTAAGAGGCGAATAAGGAGGTTTAGATGAAATCGGATGCACGTGTCCTAAACGTGTAGAAGTCTATGCGTTTAGGGCCTACCAAACCAATGTGCAACGTACACACGTTCTTGGCAAAGATCAAACATATCACAAAGAGTGATTAAAATTGGTCGTAAAGAGTAAACGCAAAGAAGAAGAAGACGATAACATTCAGTTTCTTCTGTACCCTTTTTTTAAAAATAAAGACATTTTGGTCAACATGTGCTGTATTTTGTTTTTTTTGTAATTTGTAAAACTACCTTATATTGGTATAATTTTTTATCACTTTTAGTATATAGTTTTACTGCAGTTTTTCCTTGTATAACATGTATTAACATACAATTATACATATATATTTTCACATTTTTTATTTTGCCAATATTTCAAATTTTTCCAATTGTACGTACAATATATACATATATGAGAGCCGCTGTAGCGCAGTTGGTAGTGAACTCGATTCTTTGGTTATTGGTCCTGGTTCAATTTCACAAGTAGGCATGGTATTTTTCCGACTCTAACGGTTCTCAGGTCGACCCAGCCTCGATTGGGTATCAGGCAGCTGGCGTGATGATGACCACATCATCCATCATGTGACGACGGTCAATGAAAATACGGACCGAACCATATATTACCATATATACCATATATTACCATATATTACCACGTAGTATAAAAAGTGTTCCTTCCTTCTTCCTATCCGTTCTCTGCAATGCTTTATATTCACTATGGTAGCTTCCCTAGACACCTACCTCAGTGAAAACTGCAGTAAAACTATGTAGAAATGACGAAACACGTAAAAACAAGTGACATTGTTATAGTATAGATGATCATAATTATTCACTGAATGAAATTTTCTTCTCTATTTAGATTTCATTTAACTTTGTTAGATTCTGGACTTGATTCAGTATAACTGTTTTGTTTTACAAATAAAAAAGGAAGTGTGAAAAGTGAGTCTCGGAATCTTTAAACAAACCATATTCTTCCATCAGATGAGACTCGCCAGCCTTGGAAGTCAGTTTATCCAGGACAAGGAAAATGATGATTTCCAGCCATCTTCCACATTGTGATGAAAGATTTTTTAATCAAAGACCAGTGGAACACATTGTGAATAAGCGGACGAAAATAGACTAGAGACCATATCGGTCTAGTTCCCACACAAAATTATGAATAATCGCAACGAATATTGTCTCACAAATGTGGTTTACTATATCCATAACACTGACTAATATATGAGCATGGAGATCTGCGCCAATCACGTCATAGTCACCTTTTTACAAATGTACCTTCCCATGGTATTACAAATTTGCATGAACAGTATGCACGCACACAGTGGCGGCTCGTGATCGTTTTTGTTTGTGTGGCCAGACACAAATTTTCGGGAAAATCATGGCTTTGGGTTAGATTATATTTAAATGTATTAAATAATAAATACATGTTACATATTATTTGGGGGCCCTCTGGCCCTTAATGACGAGCCGCCACTGTATGCACACGTAAAAAGGGTCTAAAGCCGAAGGATTGACTTCATTGCACCGGGATTTACCCCATATGGCTCGATCGTTCTCCACAGAAATGACACTCCATCTGTCGAGAGTATTGCATAAAGCACGAACTTATGTAGCTCCGACAACAATGCTGGGGATCTCTGAAAAAAATGTTTCTGTGAACAGAACGGCGTGGTCCGGATTCGAACCAACGACCTCCGGAATGCAAAGCAAGAACGTAACCACTTAGCCACAGAGACCACCTACACACACACACACACATGTATATATATATATATATATATAAAAGAGATAGATAAACGATTTCACTTTGTACTAAACCATCCAGGATTTTAGCATAGTAAAAAAATAGTCAAATAAATATCTACATAATTATTGTGTTGGACGATATTTATTAATGTGATACTTATTGCAACCAATGTAAACAAACACAATCTTTGTGGGATTATAATTCTGGTGTCTTAAAACAATTGCCATCAAAACTTGGTAACAATCATGGACTGGAATGAGTTAATGGATGCTCTCAATGAATCACCTCTTTCTAGGACGACTCATGACTTCATGTGATAACTGATCATCATCCAGCTTCTGCATGCAAGATTAACATTAAAAAACACACATAATAAAGAAACATCGGATGTTATTGCATAGTACAGGATGATAAGTTGGACAGCATCAAGAAATAAATGTATTTAATGTTGGAGAATTTGAGATTAGACAGATCGTAGCACAAGAGATGGAGTCAGATCAATACAAAATAATTACCTTTGGATAAATCTTCTTCTTTGAACGCTTTATATCGACCACTTGTTAAACCACTCTTTGTGATCTGTATGTGATCTGGGCCTAAGGGCGATTGTACATTGTGCCAGTTATTCGCCTACAAGTAGACCAGCACATTCGATTTCTGCGACGCCTTTTATTTATTAGGTAGCTTCCTAAGCCCCTACCTCAGTCACCTCTCACAAGGATGAAAAAAACGACATACAACGTACGATAGTTACTCTCAGTTTCCTTGATGAAGAATACCTACTTTTGGGTCCGGATATACACGAATGGGTCAGCAGAAATCGCAGTAAAAAGTGAATTAGCAAAATATTGTATATAGAATACCCAAGCAACGTTAGATATATGATTAAACTACCAACGAGGACATTCTGTCATAACTATTATGCAAACATTCTGACAATCAAGGCTCAACATAGAAACTGTTGGCACCGTACTTGATTTACAGCCCTTTGTATTTTTGACAGATACAAAATCGACACTCAAAGGACTTTAGTTCAAGCACCAGAAAATGTGCCAGATTTACATACCTACTGTAAGCAGCGCAATGTCGTTGTGCAGTGGATGCCGTTTCTCTGTGGAATACCAGGAAATGAAACGGTAGACCACAGAAGGTGCCAAGGAGGGTGCCACAGGAGAGCAGCCGAATGTACCAGTTACTTTCCACCAAAAAGAAGGATGATTAAATCAATCCGAAAGCCTCCAATACTAACACAGGACGACTTCCATAATATAAGCGGAATAGCAAGTTGTAATTCTGCGTCCCAGAACAGGTCCTAATCGACTCCGCAGCTACATGTATACACAATTTATTGGCAATTTAGCGATGTGTACATGTGGACATACACCCTACACTGCGGAGACTATACTTCAAGACTGATCCGAATATACTACGGCAAACTCGCTGGCCTACTGAAGCAGCACTGGAAACGAAAACTACACGGACATCTGTGTGAGTTACACAAGACAGTGACGTTTATGCAAGAGACAACATTGAGTATATAGACAATATTTCCAGCGAACGAAAGGAAGATGTGGTGTTAGTGAAGCATGCTAATTGTGACAACCTAATTATAAGTAAGACAACTTCACTATAACCTGCCAGATATAAGTGTAAGTGATGGATGCTAGCTATATCGGACAAATCTAGATATAACAAAGACAACGTCTCTCTAACCACTGTATGAAAGCGGTCTCGTTAGACCAGAAACACAAAACTCTTGTAGATTCATCTCTGATAATGCTGCCATACAGTTCGTTAGACCAAACGCTATGACAGAAGACCTTAATAAACGCATGCTTACCACGGATGCACTGAACCGGTAGACGCAAAACATAGTTCAACGCTTTCCGTTTTATTTTACGCGAGCAGCGGAAAAAAATAAATACATGGCAGTAGCATGTCACTGACAAAGCGTTATCTTCAAGGACAAAACATAAAACGTATGAAAACTACGCGAAATTATAACAGATAAAAAAAACCGCGTACATGCAATTATAAATAATTGTAACCTTAGTTCTGTTATGTCAGAATGTTTTGACCTGTTACTGAGCAGCATCTGTAATTTGAACTTCAGTCAGCCTGTACTTAGTTAATGTGATCAACAGTTGTTTTTCTTTCTTAAATAAATATATATATAGTTGGATGCATGGTTTACGTGGTCTCTGTCCTTTTTAGGACCCAGCAAAATTCAGTTTTTCCATTTAAGAAGACGGAACCATTTTTTTTAGAAAACAAAAATGAATATTGTGGCAATTTTGAAAATTCTAAAAGAAATATTAGAATGAATAAGCAAGTATAGAAAAGTATACATATTCTTAGAGAGAATATAGTGAATTATTATTCTAGTCGCACCAGAGATTACTATGGTTAAGTGGCCAGAACCATTCAGAAAGCAATGGCAAACTACTGATTGTTTGATGCCAAGAACTTGATGCAGAACATGAAATTATGGACCATTACACAAAAACAAGAATGAAAATCCAGTCCTTCGAAACTAAATGCTACGGAAAGATCCTTCGAATACCATGGACAGAAAAAGAAAGAACAATGATGTCCTGAAAGAACTAAATGTTAAAGAGAATTGGCTGATAAACAATATACTATACAGCAAAATTAGATACTTTGGTCATATCAAGCGTCACGATGGCCTGGAAAGTATAATATTAGAGGCAGACCAAGAAGAAGATGGCTACAAGATATTAAAGAAACCATGAATATGACCATCGATGAAGTGGGTGAACTGGCCAGAGACATAGTGAATTTCAGATGCGCTGCAAAGAGAGTAACGTCCTATAAAGGAGACGCATCTTGATGATGATGATTATTATTCTATGAATATTTCAAGATAACTTTTCATTTTATGTGACAATTATTTAAGTGAATTTTCACATTATTCATAAAAAAATATGTTAACCGATACATTTGTTTAAATACTAAACAATAAAAAAGTACATTGTACTCAAATAAATATGATTTTATTCCATGCGTAAATCACAAGAAAATTACTATTTCAGAACATTCGTTTTCACTTTAACAAGAGTTATTATCTATCTCTTAACTATCATTTTGACATAAATCAGAGCAACTAAAGAATACCGCATTGAACTCAGTACTGGCCATAATTGAAATATTCGATAGTCACTGAAAAATATTCACAATAAATAATCCGTGTTCTGTAAACATGCATGGTAAATTCCAAAAAAGATGACTGCACACTTGGACTAAATTAGTTTATTTAACTACTAACCATTCAGATCACTCGTTACATGGGCCAGGTAACTGGCATCGTTGTCTTTCTAGCTATATATAGCCTGGGCAGTAAACTGGCCTTACCGTCTCAAGGTGGTTAAGAAACTGCATCAAAATAATTATATTATCTTAAATTGTTATCCGTATCTCTCTCTCTCTCTGCCTCTCATCTTGTCTCTTAATGACTCTCTTTTCCCTATCTCCCTCTCTCTTTTGGTCCCCTTATCTCTCCTATATCTCTGTCTATTGTTATCTCCACATCTCTCTCTCTCTCTCTCTCTCATATATATATATATATATATATATATATATATATATATATATATATTCACAAAATTCTGTGAATCTTTTATAACTGTAATGCCATTTGAGTCAAGGTCATTCTGTGGTGTCTACGCGTCTTGGAATAATAACACTTATCCTCCAATTGGTTCTAGGTAAACAACAACAATGAAAGCAATTATACACCTATGCAGAACCTAACAATCTTTCGTAACTGACTCAACTGGCAATCTCTCTCTGTCTCTCTCTCTCCCTTGCATGCCATCGATACCTGCGTCATATGATCTAAATTTATCTTTGTAGGTATTCCCTCCCGTGACACATTTTCATATGAATTGGCACCACAATTCAAAATAGTATTTCTAGCCTGCTATTGTCTGTCATTCTATCGTCTTCACTATAATTTGATTATAATTATGTTGTCTGTCATTCTATCGTTTTCTTCACTATAATTTGATTATAATTATGTTGTCTGTCATTCTATCGTCTTCTTCACTAGAATGTGGTTATAGTTATGTTGTCTGTCATTCTACCGTCTTCTTCACTATAAGTTGGTTATAGTTATGTTGTCTGTCATTCTATCGTCTTCTTCACTAGAATGTGGTTATAATTATGTTGTTTCTTCATCTAGCCACGATCACGTCTATAACCAATTATATGATACTATACATACGTGTCTTTGTCCTTAAACGCAATTTACTTAGTATCACCGCAGCCTACCCACGGTTGTCTCCAGATCTGATCTGGTCTGACCACCTCAGATTTGTAGATTTCCGTACATCACCTTAGTAAACATATATATAATCATTAATGCGTACTGATGGTGGTATTTTCTACCAACTACAATGGACAAAAGCATCTATGGAACTACCTAAATAGATATAAGTCATTTGCAAGCATAGTTGCTTTGACGTTCTTGATACATATCTGAGAATAGATTACATTTGAAATATGTTATATGTTTGTTAATAGAGTAAATGCTAAATATAATACATGTCAGTAAATAAACTGTAACGTAAATCTGAAATATATTTAATAAATATCTACAACTAGAGAATATGTTTTTGAATTCTCCCATCTGTGAAATGAGATGATTGAGGAAAGCGGTAAATAAAACAAGAAGAAACCATATAAGAAATGAGGAAATTAGAAGAACAGTCGGAACAACACCTGCTATTAGATTCATTGAAAAACAGAGACTCAAATGGTTTGGTCACTTGGTGAGAATAAACCCGAATACACCAGTTGTATGAGCGTACAACCAAAAATGGAATCATCAAGAGGAAGGAGCAGACCAAGAAAAAGATGGGTTGATGGAGTTACAGACATCTTAAAACTCCACAATACCACAGAATATCAAGCGACCGAGCGAGCACTATCTCGGAAACCGATCATCAGTTAAACCTGCTACACCTAACGACTAAAAGAAGAGGACAAAAGAAAGAAAGAAAAAGAAAGAATGTATATATGTGAATTTCGTTGTGGGCTGAAGAAAAATAATCATAGACGCCTTTTCATTCATTGGCCTCTATGTCTCAGGAGACAATAGGCTTTGCGTCACATAGTTTGTTCTGTGTTAAATAACGTTTCTTGTGGCTGTAATGACCTATTCTGTGGAATCCTTGCCACAGATGCTGCAGGTAAAACTGGAGACTGCAGCTGATACATAGGATGTTCTCTCTGCTCTCTCTCTTTTGCCTCCATATGTGATTGTGTTGTTCTTTTTTTCTTTTTGAGCCGCCCGTCACTACCGCTCACCATGCTTGCGTGTCTTTGGCTAGCCGCTCCTAGTGCTCTTTGTCTATGCTGTAGACAAAGAATTGTTTATGCTGTTCATAGAAGCACTACAGACTTAATTAAGTAGAATTTGCAATATTGAAGTTGCCGATATCGAAGCTAATAACACGCTGCGCTGGTGACCACATACCGTGGAAATTCTGGAGGTTCTGTGCCACAAATTATAAGTGTGCACACGGTACACGGTTGGAGTAGAGGAAACCCTGATCTTTTACGTGGAGATAAAAGTTACAAGTTCCTCTAAAGTCGGAGTAAGGATCTCATAAACGGTGAGGGACACTGGTGACAAAGAAAGCAATCCCTGACGCAAAATCAATTAAAAGTACCATATTAGACGCAGTGACTACTCCTGAATTCACAACGGACAAAAAGATAATTGCACTATAAATATTTTAGCTCTGATATTTACAGATTAATTTTGTCTTTTATATTTTTAAATCATTAATCGTGTGATTCAGTTCGCATCTGATTACATTTTTCTTTAAATCTCCTTGATAACTTATTTTGTTGGATAATTGAACGTGTGTCTCATCCTTTTTCAAACTATTAGAATCAATATTATTTGATCAGTTTAGTTTCTATGTATATAAATTGTAGATGGTATATACTTTTAAAACAAATAACTGTCGTTACTGGCCGTAATACTGCTGATTAGACGGTGTAAGACAGGTGAGACATATACCTGTGGAATTTAATGTCTGCATGTGCAGTCTCCATGAAACTGTTACGGTTAGTATTTTTCTTTATGCCCTCGACAGAAAAAGAATCACTGGCCTTACCGTGGATTGAGCCCGGATCGCTCGCATTGGAGCCGCGCTCTAATCTATTCGGTCAGACTCTCCAATATAATCACTATAATACTCGCCTGAGTGATTACCGGGGCCCAAATTTGGGGTGTAAAGAATAGAACCACTGTTACCTGCCCTGCATGTCGTTAGAGGCGACTAAGGAGGTTAGGATGAAATCGGATGCACTTGTCCTAAACGTGTAGACGCCTATTCGTTTAGAAGCCTACCAAACCAATGTGCAACGTATACACGTTCTTGGCAAAGATCAAACATATCACAAAGAGTGATTAAAATTGGTCGTAAAGAACGAACGCAAAGAAGAAGAAGACTATAATACTGTAACAATAAACCACACATAAATGTCAACTGAATTTCTCGCAACACAAAACGTTGTATAAAATGACAAAGACAAGGAAATATGTGTGGAAATATGTACTCATTTTAAAAGTGCATTCGATTAATTCGTTGAATATGTCACCTGAATGTCAAGCTTACCTTTATCAGTCAATTCTCACCTCCCACTTGACCTTATTTAGCAAAATCGTTCAATTTCTTTCATTTAAACATACATATATATATATATTTCTTTAAAGTATTTAAAGGAAATAATAATTTAAGAACTGAACTAATCATTATAATGCTGGAAACCGTATGTATATTCACACAATATGGATTCTAGTGTCTACATACTAACAAACGTACGTACGTGTGTGCACGAATTAGGGTTAGTGAACGAACGTGGAAGTCGGCATGGTCGGCATATAGAGAGAAGCGATACATACAAGTACAAAATGAAATGTTGAACTCAATAAGTGCATGACTTGGTTTGTTTTATAAATCACATGGGTCAAAAGTACGAAACCTTCATCCTGCTGAACTTCCAGTCTAACATCCGGACACTTTGGTCATGCTACATTATTTTACCTAGAGCAGGGGGTGCGGGTTCTGGGTTGGTTTAACAAGAAATGACAAGTAGAGAGAAACTTACTAAGGTTAAGGGAGGGAGGGATTGAAATAGAGGGGTAGACTGAGAGGACTTGCGGTGCTAGGTAATTGAAATAGTTTGGTGAATTACCAACGGTCGCCAGGTGCAACATTGGAATGTGTACTACAAAATTAACTTTTAACTTTTTTTTTTATGGACATTCTTTTATCTGATTGTTGTTCAAGTCAACTAGAAGTCAGTTTATGCAAACGCATGGCTCATTCCACCACAGGCAATCTTGCTGGCTTTGTCAGAGCTGATTAGCTATTAGAAAATTCACGATTTATAAGTCTTTACTCTTCATCAGCACGATGTCCTACTTGGATTCTCCGAAAGGGGTTAATTCTTATTTTTCATGTTTGTTGGCTTACTCGATCTTGATATAACCTTCCTTCCTTCCTTTCGTTCGCTTGAAATATTGTCTATATATTCAATGTTGTCTCTTGTATAAACTCCAATGTCTTTTGTAGCTCACACAGAAGTCCTTGTAGTTTTCTGTCGATTGTTGTTTCGTTAGGCCAGTGAGTTTGCCCTCAGTATATCATATTCGGGGCAGTCTTGAAGTATGTGCTTTGCAGTCTGAAGTGTCTGTTCCCATGTACACATGGCGGAATTGTCAATCTTGAATTTTGTATACATGTGGCTGCGGAGCCGATTGTGTCCTGTTCTAGGGCACAGAATGACAACTTGTTCCAATCTGCTCATATTATAGTAATCGTCTTGTGTTGGTATTTGTGGCTTTCTCATTGATTTAATCATCCTTTTCTTTTGGTGTTAGGTAACTGGCACATCCGGTTGCTCTCCTATAGCACCTTCCTTGGTCAGTCGGTCTGCTGTTTTATTTCCTGGTATTCCACAGTGAGACGGCATCCACTGCAATACGATCCTGCGCTGCTTGTACAGCTTAGACACGAGTCTGTGGACATGGCAATTTTCAGGACTGCAGAGCTGGGAATGCTGATTGTGCATCTGATATAACCAATAAAAGGGTTGTCCTTAGGTTGAGCGTGCCTTGGTTTAAATCCCCTACATAACAAGCAAACAAACAAACAAACAGACACCATGTGCTTTCCGTAAATGTGCTATTGTAAGAACTAACCTGTTCCTTACATTTTTGTTCACAAAGTCAATATTATAATCATAACATATTGTTTACACTTGGGAAAAAAGCTTACAGTAATGAACATTAAAATCAAACAGATCATACAAGACACATATACTAGTACATGATGCCATATATGTAAACAGTCTATGATGGTTATGACCATGTTGAAAGAATCTGAATTATAGACAAACATAGACATTACAAAAAACATTTCACGAGTCAAGTAAGTACCAGAAATAATGATCAAGATCAAAGAAATATTTATCAGAATATGGTAGATTAGCTGAGAGTAGATTAGTGAGTAGATTGCTGAGTAGATTGCTGAGAGTAGATTAGCTGAGATTAGATTAGCTGAGGTAGATTAGCTGAGAATAATTAGCTGAGTAGATTAGTGAGAATAGATTAGCTGAGAATAGATTAGCTGAGAGTAGATTAGCTGAGTAGATTAGCTGAGTAGATTAGCTGAGAGTAGATTAGCTGAGTAGATTGCTGAGGTAGATTGCTGAGAGTAGATTAGCTGAGTGATTAGCTGAGTAGATTAGCTGAGTAGATTAGCTGAGATAGATTAGCTGAGGTAGATTAGCTGAGGTAGATTGCTGAGGTAGATTAGCTGAGTAGATTAGCTGAGGTAGATTTAGCTGATAGTAGATTAGCTAAGAATAGATTAGCTGATGAGTTAGATTAGCTGAGAGTAGATTAGCTGAGAATAGATTAGCTGAGAGTAGATTAGCTGAGAATAGATTAGCTGAGAATAGATTAGCTGAGAGTAGATTAGCTGAGAATAGATTAGCTGAGAGTAGATTAGCTGAGAGTAGATTAGCTGAAGTAGATTAGCTGAGAGTAGATTAGCTGAGGTAGATTAGCTGAGAGTAGATTAGCTGAATAGATTAGCTGAGAATAGATTAGCTGAGAATAGATTAGCTGAGAGTAGATTAGCTGAGAGTAGATTAGCGAGGACATTGTTATTGAGTAGTGTTTATTCTTTACTTAGAATGGCTACATCTTCCTTATTTAAATTGTATTTTAGAAATGATTAAACAAAAAATGAAAATCCTGGCATATCCTTTACAGGACGTCGTCACCAACCACAATAAACGAGTCGTTGAATTTCTAGGCACCACTTATATATTCAGTAGTTTGCTACTGCTTTCTGAACGGTGGCGACTATTTCTACCGTTTTCCAAACTGTCTGCCACGTAGTTTGAACCAGGTTAGCTTTGGTTGTGAACGAGCTCACTACAGCTTAAGCTATAAAGACGCACAGAATCAGTATATAAGTTTGTCAAAAAGTGCTTTTATCATCGTTTATATCGTTCTATTTTGGTACTATGCACTTTTTGTTATTTAATATAGCACCTTCTGTTTCTTTATATTTAGTTTGTGTTTAATGATAATTTATGTACTTAAGCGATATGAACAAGGTAGAAGAAATGTGTCAATTTCCAAATTTTTTGCTTCCGAAAGGAGAAAGTTGTATCATAAATATATAAGAAACATGTTTTAGGAAGATGGGCATCTGGTAATTATAAGTAGTTAAGGAAAAAAAAGATGTTGTTATAATTGTTTATGTTTTTAATGTACATGTTATATCACTTTGATGTATTTTCTCTTTATTTGCAGTTATGCTGGTTTTATGATGTAAAAGTTAATTGCATATCCTTTACAGGACTTTGTGAATCAACCCCAGCTTTTTAACGTTGTTTGTGATTTTTCTAGGCATTATTACGTTCAGTAGTTTGCCATTGCTTTCTGAACGGGTGATGCCATCGTTCTTTATGGTGTAAGTATTGTAAATTCAAGCTATAAATCATATTTTTGTAAAATATTTTTACTGATCCAGAAGCACTTGAGCTTTAGCTCTTCGGCTCGGTGCCATGGACATCGTAATCCTTCGGTTCGGTGCCACCAACACCGTAAATATGGAGAACATGTGGCTTTTCTTCCAGCCCGCGGAATTGAACCCGCACTCACGGGAGTTTGTCACCCGTAGTCCAACGCGCTATAATTCAGATTCATACACGAAGATCTAAACTATAAGTACACCTAAAGTTGGAGAAAGCACGCCTGTATGGCTGGGAACACTGATAATAAGAAAAGCATGACTTCACGCAAAAATCAGTCAAAAGTACCAAACAACTAACTAAGCCTGAATTTACAGAGGGCTAACACATAGGAAGCAGAACAAGTTATAAATATAAAACGAAGATCTTGGTTCTTATTTATCTCTGTACGAACGAACGTTGTGTTAAATTATGCTTTATTGTTTATTGTATGTTTATGTTCATGTGTAACACATATTAACCGCTGGAAAGTATATGTGCAGAGTGTGTTGAGTGATTGCCAATAATTACGGCATCATTGATAATTATCAAATACTTCTCACACATTGTACATATACGCTATTATATTTAGTGTTTCTGAAGCCTGAAAGAACTAAATGTTAAAGAGAATTGACTGATAAACAACATTCTATACAGAAAAATTGGATACTTTGGTCATATCAAGCGTCACGATGGCACGGAAAGAACAATATTAGAGGGCAGGGTCCCAGGACACATAGGCAGAACAAATAGAAGATGGCTACAATATTACAGAAACCAAGAATATGGCCATCGACGAAGTGGGAGAACTGGCTAGAGACAGAGTGAATTTCAGATGTGCTGCAAAGAGAGCACCGTCCTATACAGGATACGCACCTTGATGATGATGAAGCCAGAATAGCTGCTTACAAGACACCTATACTTTATATTACAACAGAAAGACAGTTTGATAGACATAATAGTAGGCTGTAATGCCGCTGCCAGGTAAAAATAATTCAAATCAATTAAAAATAACTATTTCGACCAATTTTCATCATATTCGTAATTACATTAGGGAACCTTGCTGGTGCTATGGTCTTGGTACATTGCTGCTTCAATCTGTATGTGTTTAAGAAGAGGTCGGAGCACAAGTGGTCATTCACCATAGTGTATTGATGATGGTCAGCCAGTAATCAATCAATCAATCAATCAATCAATCAATCAATTAATCAATCAGTGATAGCCGAATGGTGAAGAAAATGTCAGAATATATGTTAAAATTTTATCTTTATCACGGAAACAAGTACAGTATCTGCAATCTAAACGTAAATTAATTATGTTTAGTCAGTTTACTCCACAGTATACACAGTCTTCTACAACAAAACACCAGGAAAGAAGGCGAGAGTAAGACCACGAAAAAGATGGTTAGAAGAACATAACAGAATCTTGTCAAAGAGCGAAAAAAAAATTACCCAAGCCACCAGCACAGAGCGAGACAAAAACAGAAAACCACGACATTGGGCAACAGCGTGACGACAAAAGAAGACGAAGAAGTCAGTTTACAGGTCTTCAAGGTCACTGAGTCGGTTAGCTTGCGAAGTCTATATATATTTTTCTATCCCTTTTTTTGCCTTTCGGCGCCAGGCCGAAAAAGACTCCTTATTCGCTTTGTTCAAAGTGAAATTAAGTACCTCGGATAATCCGTGGGTCCACTGTTTACCCTGTCGTCCTCAGGTGCTGTTGCTGTTGTAAAGTACTGGGATACAATGTAAAGTACATGTTCCTAATCTGGCACATAGTCAGAAAGGTTGCACAGCTCTTTGGAGTAGATCATAAAGCCCAAATATACGGCGAAAGATGATCGTAAAAGGGCAAATCTTAGGGCAAGCTACCCTAGTAAATAAAATACTGGCACTAAATCAAATGTGCTGGTCTAGTACCATAGTCGCATAATTTGGCACAATGTAAAAACGTTCTTGTCAAAGATCAATTATATATCACAATAAGAATGATCAAATTGGCCGCGAAGAAAGAACGCAAAGAAGAAATATGGAGAAGAAAGAAAGTACCCAATTATCTCTACAGAACTTATTCAGATTTCTGAATGTGAAGAGAAAGAGAATGGTGATGCAACTTAGTTGTAAGAAAGCGCTACATATAGAAAGTATCAGAGACAGGGTGAGAAATTTAAACGGAGAGAAACAGATTGAAAAAGAGAGAGAGAGAAGAGAGAGAGAGAGAAAGAGAGAGAGAGAAAGAGAGAGAGAGTGAGAATGGGAAACTCGCCATGGCAATACAAATAAAGAAATCGGCCAGGTATGCTTTACGAGCATGATTCAGAAATTGTCTTAACTGTCAGACTTCGAGTTTACCGTTTAGGACCTGTTTCCGGTATTGAACGACCAGGACTTGTTGATTATTATGAAGATATGTTTCGATGTTATGGTATAGCGCACATGTCAGTTTCGTCTGCGTATTTGAGGGCAACTTTTCTGTGTAGTTCTGCTCTTGAGCAGCGGAAATGTCTGTTCTTATTTTGACTTGCTAATTGTTTGTAAATTCGTTCCAGTGTGTGTTTGTATGGGTGTGTGTGTATGTGAACATGGGTGTGTCCGCTTAAGAGTTAGAGAGACAGAAAGAAAATAAATAGATGAATGAGAGAGCAGTGATATGTTCTTGCAATGCCTTAGTTCTCGTCGGCATTATTTTTTCATAAAATAAATTCACAAAAATATATAATATCAAGTTAAAATTTGCTACAACAAGCGTTTATAAGAGAAACATCTTCTCTTTCCCCACTTCTACTAGCCAGGGCAGCAAGTTTTCACTCGTAAGCAAACATGACACACACAAAATAAAATACACAATTTTAAAATAGCTGAGTAAACTATAATTCATAAACATCACAGAAAAATGTAATTCTTGGAAATATACAAATAAACTGTAATTGATAAATATCATTTATATTTACATCAGGTGCGGCTCGTCATTAAGGGCCAGTGGGGCCTGACCCCACCAGAAATATTGAGTAACGTGTACTTATTTGTACTCATTAACAGAAGTATTTGTTCTTTTCTCGAAAAGGTCAATAACTTCCCGTAATAGACAAATAATAGTAAATACTCCAAAAAACCCTGATTTTTTCCGAAATTCTTTTCTGGCCCCACCGAGAAAAAGGATCACGAGCCACCACTGATTTACATCATCATTTACACACACACACACATATATATATATATATATATATATATATACATTTACATGTTCATTTACTTATACATAATTACATATACATATGTTTACAAATATCATTTCTATTATCTATATTAGTCAATCTTGTTCTTTTATAATGTTAAGTCTTGTTATAGGTATTTTGACTATTTTTTAATCTCATAGCATTTCCCTTAGTATCCACTACCTTCTTCTTCTTCATCATCGAACGCTCCATATTGATCATTTGTTAATCACTCTGTGTGATCTGAGCCTAAGAGTGATTGTACGTTGTGCCAGTTCTGTGTCTATAAGTAGGCCAGCACAAGCGATTTCTGCGATGCATTTTATTTACTAGGGTACCTTCCCTAGGTCCTACATCAGTCGCCTCTTACGATATGCCTTGTAGGTTGTAGTGGTACTATTCTTTGCTTCCCTTGCGGGCCTCGGCACCACATGTTAGACAACACCAATGATCCGTATTATGTATATTTGGTTTTGATGTTGATTTTGCTTTTCAAAATTACATTCAACCAACATATGCAAACTGCATTCATCTGAAGCTTTATTGTGATCTCTTTTTTAGATCTGCCATCGCTACATACATGGGACCCGAGATACTGAACTTCTTCTAGCTTTTGTCATGTTAGTTTAAGCCAGACTGTTGTGACTAATCACCAAGATCTATTTTTTGCCGTATTAATTAATGTCCATGCCATGTTGAAAATTCAAGTGGTTAAACGCAAATAAATGTAATATTGAAGTGTTGTATTGCAACAAGACCGTTGACTTATCGTATATAAATAACACAGCGAGGTGTGCACTGGAAAGAATGCGCTGTATGGGTGATATGCATATCTGTAAGCGAGGATATTAAAAATATATATATACCATTTTACAAATGGAGCAAGTGAAGAAACAAATCGTTTTTATTGACAACATGACCTAACTAATGACACAATGTGACAATCCTGGTAAAAGGTTCATGACTGGTTACAGAAACCTAGGAAAGAATGTTCATAGAAAACACAAACAGTTTAATCTATTCAAGGATAATGTAATAAACACCTGTGAGACTTTGATCTAGAAGTAATTGCTCTAGTTCTGGTTCTCTGTTTTACCGAATGAATTGCAGTTTTATTTCCATCCGCTTATATTCTCATGGCGTTATATAGTTACACTAACATCTAGTGCAGAAGTTATGTTAACATAAAAAACTAAGTGAGAAATAAAACAACAAAAATACAGTTGTGGCTGTCTGCATATGCAAAACTATCTAAAAGATACAATTTTGTTTCAGAGAAATTAAACAATTGTAATTATAGAGCAGTAGTTCTCAGCCTTGTTAAAACTGGCGCCTCATTGACGATAAGAAAAGACTGTCACACCTTCCCCTATCTCCCTTGTTTTCTCATTTACCACCGGGGAAAAAAATGTATTTCACTATGATCTTTATAAAATCATTCATCTTAATGATCTCAATAACATCGGCAAAGAGAAATATAAACATTAACAAATTTTATTTTAGACAAGAAATTCGAGATAAATGTCAACAGGAGTCAAAATCAAAGATGTTTTTATTCATTTTTCAAAGACATTTTGAACTTAAAGTTTTAATTTTAAAAAACGTATTTCAATTGGAAACACAAGTTATTATAAAAGCTTGTGAAACACACAATCCATAAAACATTTATTACGTTTCCCGCGTCCCCTGATACTGCTTCCCGCATCCTCGTGGAGGCGCGCCTCCCAGGTTGAGTACCGTTGTAATAGATGAAGTGAATGAGTCAGATCGAACTTGCAGGATTATGTGTAACTAAATTGAAAAAAAAGCTGTAGTGGATGCGAAATAATATTGTCTCATCTTCAAGGTGTGTTCCAAAGGTTGAGAACCACTGCCCTAGTACTTAGTGCTTCTTTTATTTTTCTCTGAACAGCAGTCAATTGTCTTGTGACGTTTTATAGGACAACAAAAATATCTCATTTGTTCGGTCAGTGATCTTCCTCGGTCTGTGGTCATACTTCCATGAATTACCTACACTGTGTATCTCTTCCTCCACTGTTCTCGTCGGTTGTCTTTCATCTGTCCGTCCTTCTTTACCAAGACTCGCTGCATAGCAACTCTCATGATAGTCTCTTATTCATTTCAGAGTACATGACCTCTCCACTTTCAGTGTCTGCCTTTATCACTGTGTGCTTTTTCTCCTGATTGCATTTTTCATCAGCTGTTCAATGCTGTTTTGAAAGCCAAGACAGTCTAGATCATAGATTCCCAAACTTTTCGGCCCACCGCCCACTTTGCACAACAAAAACTTTGCAACGCCCCCCTCTTTCCACGTTATAACAAATGCCAACGCCCCCTCCCTCATATATACATACTCTATTTTCTCTTTGACATAGAAAAGTCATACCTATTTCTGTAATACATGGTCAATTTTCAAATGATTATATGCATGAAATAGAAAATTGATGAAAAAATGAATCGTGTAAGACGGGCATAAGATTAATTAAAATGCAGAATTTACATTTTAAATGATTATTCAATCGCAAAATCACGAAAATAATTTATTTTAAAATACTGATTATTAATTTCTTCTTTATGGAGCCACCGACCCCTAATCACATGAACACCCCCAAAATTCTTCTGAGACTACTATCGCCCCCTCCATAGAGCGCTTCAGCGCCCACTGGGGGGGAAGTACCGCCCACTTTGGGAAACGTTGGTCTAGATGTTTTCCTTTTGTGCTGTTATGCAGCATGCATATCCATACAAAAGTACTAACAGTATGCAACTCTGCTGAAAACATGGTTGCCGTACAGAGAATAGCAATAATAACAATATAACTCTAAATTGTGACTTAGCTTATTGACACTTCTCATGGATAACGAAGAAGAAGGTGACTATCTGTTACAAATGATTTGTGAATGACTTTTTTTTGGCAGGACAGTTTACATCTCTCTCTCTCTCTCTCTCTTTTCTCTCTTTTCTCTCTCTCTTCTCTCTCTCTCTCTCGATCGTTCTTTTTAGGCCATTTTTATCATTCTTATTGTGATATATAAACAGCCGTTGCCAAGAACGTGTTTTACGTCACAGCGTTCAGTACCATTTGGAGCTCTAGTGCTTATCCTTCGGTGTAGTGTCTGATTTCAATCAGCGTTTACTGGGTTCGCTCTCCGTCATCCTTTGGCTGTGCCCATCCAACCTGCATGGCAGCAGGTTGCTATTTTCTTTTGCGGTAGCGACTCTTAGACGACCTACCATCCCGGGTTGTTGAGCGTCATCTGCCCAGAAAACCTGTCTCTTTGTGGATTATTTGGTCTTTCTGTCATCCAGTTTTGTGTACGGTTTACTCCGCTAGACTTAGCTACAAGGCAGCAGTAGTTTCATGCGAGCGGAAACGCGCACTGGAGTCAGCCTCTGCTTGGATTTCCAGTTTTTCTGCACATTTGGGTAGATCCGCTCCCCCTCACTCCTGCCACGCTTGCAACGCCGTGCACGTCTGCCCACTGTTGGGCCCTCCCGTGCATCGTCCACATGCGTGCTCGTTCTTTCCTGGTGCCTGTCCCACCATCTTCATCAGTTCTCACCGTGCTCACATTTATCATGCCTCTAGGCTGTCCGGACACGGGGCTCAACTCGGGCCCCCACCTCAGGGATTCGAGTTTCGCCCTATGTGAGCCCACATGCAAATCATCTCGGGCCCAAGTTTAGCTCCACGCGGCTCACGTCTTTTCTCTGGATGCGCCCCTCATCCCTTTATGGTTATCCGTTCAACTTTTTCCATCGGCAGGAGAGACGTGCATTAATAGTCACTCTGGGATTCCGCTCGTCTGTGTTGCAAGCGGATCCCATCCAACGTGATTACGTCTGCATCTCTACTACCACCAGAGTAGCTCTCCCTCGATCCCTACCCGCTTAGCCAGACCAATGTCTGTTACCAAGGTCACCACGAGGAGGCGGGATAGAATCTTGATTAGTGCCAGCTCACTAATCCAGGCGAGGTGTTGTCTAACATATGTATGTCTAACATATGTATGTCTAACATTTCTGGACGACACGACATGCTTCTGCACCGTTTAGAACAGAAATATTTCGCATATAATCTTCACGTAAAATTCAGGACGAAGGTTGCCGAGTTCCATAATCAGTAAAGAGAGTTGAAAGCAAACCGTGATTTATTTTTATCCTGATGTTATTATCTAAGTGTGTTACTCCACCTTGTCTTCATTACTGTCTACATGTCTAAACTACGCACTTTGTCTAAGATCTGGACATTGCTTCATCTGTTGCTGATTTACATTGACTTAATTTTTTATTTTATTTCTGTGCACATCACCAAAAATGCTTAAAAACATAGTTAGTTTCCACATTTCTGCACTCACTACCTCTCCTCATAGGCGCATAGTCCATTTCAGCATTTTGAAAATGTCAATGACAAAGCACCTACGTATTAGATATGACGGTGGTTCCAAATCCCCCACACCCCAACTCCTGATGTCTGTTTAACAATTTTCAACTGCGTAGAGTAGATAATCTAACATACCAAGTAATTAGACAGTGACATCTAGATGGACTTTCCCACTAATATATATAAATGTATATATACTAGATAATTAACCCGGCTTTGTTCGGGATATAAGTTGCATCCTTTCTTATTTTAGCAAGATTACGTCCGGCTTTAAAAAATCATTTCATGCTATGATAATGGCAACTTCTTTTACTACAGATGCGTTATATAAGTCCGCTTGTGTTGACCAAACGAAACTATGTCGGCTTTGACTGCAATTTTCATGTCTTCCGTCGGCAACTGACGTAGTAAAACTGGTCTTAAACTTGTGAGATAGCTATTGCACGTATGTATCATACGTTGAATAGCTCATACCGTATTTTTATTAGTCCCAGGGTTATAGTTGTTGCGCTTATTTGATTGAGCTTCTTCATTATCCATGAAGTAAATTTGAAGAAATTTGTTATCTTCGTTTGGTAGTGCTATAAGTGAACCAAATTGCTGATTATGTTTGCCCTTGAATTTTGATAATTGGCATAAATCCTTTATGATGAATTGAGTAAATCGTGCCAAAAGATGTCATCTGAAAACATGAATAGTATTTTCGGATATTTTTTAAGACGTGTTTTTTTTTAACAGGCTATGTCGTATGTAAACAATTTTAATGATTCGGGTGGTTCTTGTAATGCTTCACATCTAATCAAAGTTTTCTCTTCGTTTTCTTCAACTCTGGTTATTGCTATTCGTGATCTTCTTCTTCTTTGCGATCCCAGCCTAGACTGATGAACCAATTTTTCTCATGAATTTTAAGGCACTCCGTTCCTCCGTACAGCTTCTCGAGAAGCTCGGTGTTATGTGGCCAGGTTTCTTTTCTTATACCTGCTATCAGTTGACAATCTTGCAGAACGTGTTCTGCAGTCATGTCCGCCTTTTTCAGGGGCACAGGCTAGTTGTGCCAATTTTAAATTTGTGAAACACGTGGGCGCGGAGTTTGCTGTGGCAGGTACGGAGGCGAAGTATGGCAACTTGTTCACTACGAGACAGACCATAGTATCGTCATTCGTGATCTATTAGCTTCACGTCGAATCAAGGCAGCATCTTCGTTTTCTTCAGCGCTTGCGTAGACTTTTGGTGATATATTGGTTTCATGCCTCTTAAGGACGGCATCTTAGTTTTCTTCAGCTCTAGCATTGACAATTCTTGAAAGCTATTTCCAAATTTTCTATAGATATACGTGCTGCTCTTCGTTTAGAGTCACTTCTAGTCTGAATAGTTTTCTTTTCTTAGGCGTCATTTCATATTTTAATAATAATAAACCTGACCTGAGGAATGTTGACAAAACAGAATAATTATTTTTAAATTTAGCAGAATAATTATGTAAATATTTATATGGCGTAGTTTGAAACAGAAAGATGAAGTTATAATGACATAAAAATTATACAGTTTGCGTAAATCAACGTAAACGGAAAAACGCAACGCTACTGATGGTGTATTTTTTGTAAATAAGGTCGGCATTAAAAAGATCAAACAAGGTCGCGTGTTTATCATACGATGCAAAACAACGACCTCACCGAATGTACAAAACGGCGGGAAATAAGATGGAGAAGTCGAAATTCCCTAAATGTCACTGGCTTCACGGAAAGTGGTTTGGACTACATGTTTCTTGAAAAGTTCATACTTGAAGGATCTAATCTATAAGGAACTCTGAAGACGGCAAAGGACATTAAAATTATACAGTTTGCACAAATCAACACAAACGGGAAAACGCAACTCAGCTGATCGGGTAATAGTTGTAAAAAATGTCTCCAATCAATGAACATTTCGTTAGATATATTTGGTACTGCCCATTTGGTGGAACTTTAGGGGACGTCATTCATGTTTATTTGGTAGTGGCCCCCTGGTCAATTTAGTGATTGTATCCCTTTCGTTTATTGAAATGTAATCTTTCTTTGCCTTAAGACAAGTGTATTTTGTAGTGGTCACGTGGTGACCACTACATGAATGTAAAAGTGAATAAGACATTAAAATTCGATTTTACTATTTTTAACGAATATTGATCCGATTTCGAAAATGTTTCTTCTGTTGATCTAAGTTGGGTATCAGAAGTATTTTTTTTACGAAGTTTGGTGAATTTTGAATGTGAATTGAGGCCGTGGATAAGAGGGTACACACATACACATTTTGGGAATTATAGAGTAGATATATATATATCTGTGTTTGTGTGTTTAAATATGTACATTAGCAAAACAAAATCAGTTACCACGTACTCTTATTTAGATGCTTCTTCTTTCTTGTCCTTCCTTAGCCAAGGACCGACAAAGCAGCCAGTTTCCGTATGACGTATTAGAAGGCAACAACACATTCTCCCCACCATGCTCGGTCGGGGGGTCATTCTATCAAAGTAGATTCAAGACTAACCGAGACTGTGCATCACTTCTCTTACTGTTAGCCGCCAGTGTCTTTGGTCTGTCCTGCTTTCATCTTCCTTCTAGCGTATATTGTTAGACAGTTCTCGTAATTGCTGTTGAATCACATCTGAGTTCCTTCTAGCGTATATTGTTAGACAGTTCTCTGCTAATAATGCTGTATAGAATCACATCTGAGTCCTTTCTAGCGTATATTGTTAGACAGTTCTCGTAATTGCTGTTGAATCACATCTGAGTCCCTTCTAGCGTATATTGTTAGACAGTTCTCGTAATTGCTGTTGAATCACATCTGAGTGCCTTCTAGCGTATATTGTTAGACAGTTCTCGTAATTGCTGTTGAATCACATCTGAGTCCCTTCTAGCGTATATTGTTAGATAGTTCTCGTAATTGCTGTTGAATCACATCTGAGTCAATGTCCTATCCATCACCAACATCAGCTTTTAAAAAATCTTACTTGTGATCTGAAATGTTTACATGTTTAACACTGTAGTCTAAAACTTGTAATTGGGATCGGCTTTATGCTACTTGAATACTAGAATTTCCTAAAGTTCTATTTTGTCCAGCTATGAAAGTATATATCTAATTTTGTAATGTTTAAAATCGAAGGATTAACTTAATTGCTTCGGGTTTTACCCCCATATTGCTCAGTCCCGCTCTGCAGAAATGGCACGTCACGTGCCGAGAGTATTTTACAAAGCACTAACTCCGTAACTCAGGAAACAATTCTAGGGTCTCTGGGAAAAATGCATTCGGGAACAGAGCTGCGTGGTCCAGATTCGAACCCAGGACTTTCGGAACGCAAGGCAAGGGCGTAACCACTTGGCATCAGAGACCCCAATTTTATCATGTCTGGTGTATTAAAGCATTCTTCCAAAGGTAAGAGTTGAATTATAACAGAAGTAAAAGACACGACTTATTTGTCCACACCTAACCTCAGCACTTAACGACTTATTAAAATCTTCAAACCTTAAATCTGCGTTGTTCTCTAAGCTCGCTACGGGTGCCTTGTGTTTAATAGTCAAACCAATTTTGCTAGCCAATCAGAAAAGGTAATTGGTGCAGCTGGAGAGTCTGGTATGTGCCAATGCGTGTTTGATCATGCCATACAGGTGCATGTATACGCAGGTAGAGGATAGGTAAATGATGTGAACACAGTACAAAGTAGCAGACAAACTACACGTTTGTTGAACTTTAAAATCAAAGACAAGTTTCACAAAAATAACATATAAATATAAAACGAAATTTAAGGGCACACTCAATATCTACATAAGGTTACAGTAGATTTGCAAAAATGTGTTTTTAAATGGTGTGAATTCAATGTGTTTTGCTTTGATTTCTCTCATATTTTGTTTCTCTCCACCACTTTTTGTCTCTCTCGTTCTCTCTCTCACCATTATATTCTGCAGACTAGCAATAACGCAGATCTCGTGTGTGTGTCTGTGTGATCCATAACACAATAATGGATCAGCGTGTAATTCATACATTTCAACAAAGCAGAAAATGCGTGTGTGTATGTGTTTGAATGATGTGTTACAAGTTTGTTTATATGAAAATGAAAATCGTGGCATATCCCAAAGGACGTAGCCATCAACCACAGTAAACAAGTCGTTGATTTTCTAGGCACCACTTATACGTTCAGTAGTTTGCCATTGCTTTCTGAACGGTGAGGTCTATTTTTTTACCTTTTGTAAAAATCCCACGGAAACAAATTTGCTTCCAAACTTGCCCACCGTGGGTTTGAACCAGGTACGCTTGGGTCTGTGATCGAGCTCACTACCGCTTGAGCTACAGCATTTGTTTATATGCCAGCAGTTAAATCAGACCAGACACAGTTTCAGCATTTTGAAACGCAAAGACGATCCCAATGTGATATTGGTTATTTGTAAATGTATGTATGTATGTATTTCTCTAATACTGTTAAACGTTACATACAACCTGCAAGCAATGTCTCCATACCGCTCAAACCTGGGCAATATTTATATATATTTTATGGAACTGAGTCCGATGTTTCTATACTCTCTCAGTTCGTTTCAGAGTTTCTCTACGACGTCCTTTCTTTCTTCAACCATTTGCCAACCACTTCAATACCTGCTTTATGATTCTTTGATCCTTCCTTTGCGTTCCCGGCCTAGACTGATGGACCAACTTTTATCATGAATTTTACTGTTGTTTTTAGGGACTCCGTTCCTCCGTACAGCTTTTCGCGAAGCTCTGTGTGTTGTGGCCATGACTCTTTCCTTATACCTGCTAACCGTTGACAGTCTTGCAAGACATGTTCTGCCGTCATGTCTGCCATTTTGCAGGGGCACAGGCTAGTTGTGCCAATTTTAAATTTATGGAACCATGTGGGCTCTGAGCTTGTTGTGTCCAGTACGGAGGCGAATTCTTTGATCATTCCTTCTCAGAGTATGCTTAACATGTCTCTATCTTCTCTTTCTTATATCAGCTTATACTAGTGTGTGATCAGAAATTTCTCTGATTACATCCCCTCTCCTGAATCCGTCTCATTTATGTCCATATTTTGCTCCCAAACATATATTTTTATAACTCTTGCTGGCATATGTTAGGTTTCTATTGCAACGGCATTGGAATTATACAATTCCAAATTTAGTTTTCAAACTATATAACTTGGAGTTTTATATTTTATTTATACTTTTAAAAGTTGCTGTTGCTTTGACAATTCGTAGCATATTGTATGTATTTTTTTAATCTCACGTGCAGCTAACATTATCTATATACTAATAAACATAAGCTGCCTTAAGTTCCCTGCCATTCTCTGTGTAATCATGCAGAGAACTAAGATTTTGAAGAACTTGTCTCATATCAGTTTGGTTTGAGCCAAAAATGGCATAAAGACGATAGAACAAACATGGCAACTCCGTTTCACAAGTGAAATAAATAATAAGAGCATCTTTTTGTGCGCACTTCTTGTTGATTGCACTTTGCACTTTAGAGAACTTTGAGAGTTTATCTCTGCGCTATCGCTTTCAAACACTTTACGGAATAGCAGCCATCTTAATTCCCCATCACCTTCTTAAGCTAACCTTTTGGTATTCCCTAACAGGTTTCATAGACGGGATATATTCTGTCTCCCTCTGATAAGTCTATATTAATCTTGCTTTCTTTCAGCACACTTCAATGAGGATTCCACAACTGCATCTTCGGAATGAAGATAAGAATGAGATAAGAATGAGAAAGGAGGTAAAAAGAAAGTACATAGCTTAAGCCCTTTTGAAGGGGAGATAACTGGGTTGTGTGGATTTAAGCCATCATTAAAAAAAAATATATAATTCACGCTGAGAAAACTGCTAGTTTACTCCCACACATTTCTCACGCATGTTGAGAGAATAATTGACATTAAGTATTATTATCCAAACATCACTCTAGTACATGTTTATTTTTCTTTCGTACTGTCTAAATCACAAACTTTATGATTATTATGCGAAATTTGTAATTTAATAGCATGGTTTTGTGGTGTAACACTGTAAACAACGCTCGTTAATATGTAAAACGTTTTTTCGTTATATTTAACTCTTACAATACAACAAGACACCTCACAAGCCATTCTTCTTCTTCTGCGCTCTCACTAGATTGGGATTTCGGATTCTCTAATAAAGACAGCGGTCTGCCCCAAATTATCAGCCACGTCCTACAATCTGTCTTGGACGGTGGTATAAGTGGGCCACCTCTTTCTTCTCAGGTCTGCATACTGGGGGCAGTTCTGTAGGATATGCTCTGTTGTCATACTCGCAAAGCCACAGGAGCATAGGTCGTTGGTGCCTATCTTGAATTTAGTATACAGATGGTGTCCCGTCCGGAGGCGAAATATAGCTGTCTGGTCCCTTCTGGACAGTTGGTAATATCCATCGTCCTTGCTGTGTGTTTGGTGTTCTTTATCCCACTTTGTTTTGCAGTGCCATATGGCGATGGTTTTTTCTTGAAGTATCAACTTTCCTACAAGTTATTTCACGAATCAGCACAGTAAATACAAACAAAATTATTGTCAAGATTTTTTTTTAGATGTCTGGCTCTTAACATTTAAAAAAAATGTAGCTGAACGTACACGCCAAAGAAAATATATAAAAAAGGAGCGCATGAAAAGATAATTTTAGTGTTTGTATATCTAGATTTAATACGTGATCTTTCAGTCATACGTTGTGTTGTAAACCAGAGACAGGCGACACAATCAATGGATAACAGGCATGGTAGTGTCTTGTAGGGAATTATCAAACTTTCTACAATCTGTTTGATCTGCAGTTATCATTAGTAATGTCTCCTTCTTCTTCTTCTTAACATTTCAACTCTCAACGGAGCACAAGTCTTGAATTAACTTTTTCTAGTTCTTACTTTTTCTTGTCATCCCTTCTATTTGCATGTTTTACGTATCCTTTTAATATCAATCTCCAGCTCTCTTCTCTAGGTATTTCTAGACCTTTCACTACTACTATTTTCCTGCAGGTTCCAAAACATTAGTAACGTACCACATGTATATTTTGTGGTATTTTGAAGTGATGTTTTGTAAAAGTATACATCTATATTTTGTGGTATTTTGAAGGTATGTTTTGTAAAAGTCCACATGTATATTTTGTGGTTCTCATTTCACTTTCATTTACAAGTTGTCTTTTAGTCGACCTCTTTTTTCATTTTTCCTCTGGGATTCATAGCATGACATCACTGGCTATATTTTTGGGACACTTCTGTGACCGTACTAAATTAATTTATATCTTCTGTTTATTGTTATTATGATGCACTGTGTTGTTGTTTTTATGATGCACTGTGTTGTTGTTGTTATGATGTACTGTGTTGTTGTTGTTATGGTGTACTGTGTTGTTGTTGTTATGATGTACTGTGTTGTTGTTGTTATGATGTACTGTGTGTTGTTGTTATGGTGTACTGTGTTGTTGTTGTTTGATGTACTGTGTTTTTGTTGTTGTTATGATGTACTGTGTTGTTGTTGTTTTTGTGATGTACTGTGTTGTTGTTGTTATTGTTATGATGTACTGTGTTGTTGTTGTTATTGTTATGATGTACTGTGTTGTTGTTGTTATTGTTATGATGTACTGTGTTGTTGTTGTTATGATGTACTGTGTTGTTGTTATGGTGTACTGTGTTGTTGTTATGATGTACTGTGTTGTTGTTGTTATGATGTACTGTGTTGTTGTTATGATGTACTGTGTTGTTGTTATGATGTACTGTGTTGTTGTTGTTATGATGTACTGTTGTTGTTGTTGTTATGATGTACTGTGTGTGTTGTTATGATGTACTGTGTGTTGTTATGATGTACTGTGTTGTTGTTGTATGATGTACTGTGTTGTTGTTGTTATGATGTACGTGATTTGTTATGATGGATTGTGTTGTTGTTATGATGTACTGTGTTGTTGTTATGATGTACTGTGTTGTTGTTATGATGTACTGTGTTGTTGTTGTTATGATGTACTGTGATGTTGTTATGATGGACTGTGTTGTTGTTATGATGTACTGTGTTGTTGTTATTGTTGTTATGATGTACTGTGTTGTTGTTGTTGTTATGATGTACTGTGTTGTTGTTGTTGTTATGATGTACTGTGTTGTTGTTGTTATGTATTATGCCGTCTTGTCTGTTTCAAGAAAGCAATTCTTTTTTTAAGATTTCGTTCAAATAGAATATTTGATTTATTTCTCATGAAGTTGTGTGACAATATTGCACGTTTGTTATGTTTGGTTTTAAGGGGACTAAAGATGAAGAATTTACTTTATTTCATTGGGTTTTACCACAAAAGGCTCGGTTTCTCGTCACAGACATGGCATGTCACCTGTCAAAAGTATTGCACAAAGCACGAGCTATGTAGCTTCGACAACAATCCTAGATATCTCCGGAAAAATGCACCCGTGAACAGAACGGTGCGATCCGGATTGGAATCCAGACGCAGGGCAACAACTTAACTTAACCCCATTGACACCACACCCTCGTCAGCCGTGTATTAAATAACACTTAACATCTCTCTCTCTCTCTCTCTCTCTTTCTCGCGATCACATACTTAACATGAATGTTTGTATTTATCAGTCTTCATCATTCATCCCCATATACTCTAGATGAGCTGAGACATGGTGAAGAATGGATGCCTGTATCAGAGGATATGACTGCTTACACCATAGTTGTCAGTACACTTGGGAGACGCTGTAGAGAATGGGTCCCGGGAGTCGTCAATGCTGAGATTCTTGCACTCGTGGATGAACACTCCCATCCAGATGATATCATTATCTACACCGATGGCTCTGTCAGACGCGGAACCAGATCATCGTGGGCTTATTTAGAACATCGAAATGGTCGCACACTTCATGAGGACTGCGGCGCTTTCGAGACAACGACATCGAGCATGACTATGGAGATCACTGCTGCCTCCAGGGCTCTGTCATGGGTGGCTGAGCAACAGGTTACCCATACGATCATCATATCAGACTTGATGAATATGCTTCAATTGATTGAATCTGGAAGTATGCGTGTGGAATGGGTGAACAGCATTCGGAGATCACATCTCAAGAAAATGACTTGGCTGTACACACCTGGACATGCTGGAGTGCAGGGTAACGAGCGTGCAGACTTTCTTGCAAACAATGCCCCGACTCAAACGGGCAGAAGTATGGACAGAGCCGATATCATCAATGCGGTATGCTCTGAATTATGTGACATGGGCACGTCTCAGACACTGGAACGAGTTCGAGAATTAGGCGTTAAGTGTGGACATGCCAGACAGTGTCGTCTTCGTGGTAGAGAGAGAAGATATAGTAATCAACTTCTCATGGGTACGGTGAGCAAATGGACTTTAGGATGGCTGCTGCAGCGGAGGACAGAGCATGCATGGGAATGCCCAATGTGCCGTGACGTCGAACGCATAACATAACATAACATAACATAACATAACATAACATACAAGTATTGATGAAACACAGTTCTAGATTTTTGTTTTCCGTTTGCTATGAGGGCAGTCGTAGTTTTGGCTCCTTATATGACACCTGCGACTCGTGTTTGTGTGAATGCTTTCTTTCCTTATCACTAGTGTCCTTCACCATGCAGACAAGTCTTACTCCGACATCAGAGGTACATGTAATTGAGATTCTGAAGTAAACTGATCAAGGGTTCCTGTATTCCAACCGGGTACTGTGCACACACCGATAATGTTTGATCATAGCTTGTCTCGAACCCCGGAGTTTTCACAGCACATTGAGCGCTATCATCTTGACTATCGACAACACCCGTTATATTTTCTTAAATTCATTCTTACGTGGTGCTGATGGGGTTTACAGTTGTTGTTTAGTCTGGTAAAGGCTATTATGACTTTTACTCATTCGACTGCAGACACCTTTACATGTTCTTCATTGTTGCTTACATTTTCGTGCCAAGTAAGTAAGTTAATTTATTGCTTCTAAACTGTGATTATCTTTGGTAATGGGAACATTATTCTTCGCATTTAAAGTCAAGACTACTTCCATCTGAAGATCGACATTCAGTCTCACCTGTTGGCTGTACTTTTAAGTCTGAATATGGTGTTTTACTGACTATGTTGGAGGAACGTCTGGCCGAATGAATTAGAGCGCGGGTTCCTATTCGAGAACACGGGTTCGATCACCGGGAAGGTTAAATAGTTTTTTGCTGTCAGGGCATAAATAAAAACCCTTAAGCCCTTATTATGTGAAACATTGAGATGTGAGAAATCAAGTACCCTCAGTATTATCTACAATATGTATCTATGCAAGCTGTACAGGTTCGTATCTTATTCTTTACGCTTGTTCTTAACAACCAAGTTAACCAATCTTTATGATTTATGGGACTTACGTCGAGAACGTGAATACGCTGCGCCACTGTTTGTATGTCCTTATTACTTATTAATGAAAACCCGTGAATAAGGCGTTTTGAGAACCCAAATAGAAGCATCGCAGCCAATGAATATGGTAAATAAAGAGAAATTAAACAAGTATTATGGGCTACTGAATTTGTTTTACCAAACACAGGGTTCGAACCACAACCTTACAGGGAATCCTACCTTGATTGATGTATCACTGAGCAGCTCACAGAGCTCCCTCGTAAGTTAGTGTTGGATATTTGAATTATGGTTCTTGTCCTGAGTATGTAGAGAAACCTTCATACACTTATGCCCTTTAATGATATATACACCATAAGTATAAATACTACATGACATTGGCCACAGAATAAGAAACCAAGTACTAATTGATCAATGAAAATACCACATGACATTGGCCACAGAAAACCAAGTACTATTTGATCAATGAAGTAAAAGAATCATCGTCATCAAGTAGATTGTCCCTTCCGGAACTTGGCTCCCATGACAGCAGTCCTGAAACACTCTGTACTGTGCAAGTTGACCAGCGTCAGCAGCAGTCATTATCAGATCGTCAATGATACCTTGTACCCATCTCGTCTTCTATATCGTCCTCTGGACAGGCTTGCATCAACAGCATCGATTGTTGGGGAGTTGAAGATGGATAAGGGGATATTCTTCGGTCTCTTCGCGACTCTCTGTTGGATGAGGACACTAAAATCGATGTTGAATCGATCAAGCGATTTAAGCAGTTTGGAGTTGCCCGTTGTTCAAGTCGAACTGGATGCCTGAGAGGCAGAGTGAGAGGTGTGTTTAATCAGCGTGCCACAGGAACCATCAGTATGCATACTCTTCGATATCTGTTGGGGAGACTGAGCACCTATGGGTTTGCCCGAAGTGCAATGACGTCAGTTTAGTAACCAATAACCAATAACCTCTCATTCTTCTTCCAGGCACCATGTCCTCTAAAATTATCTTCTCTAGGCACTCATGTCGTTTGATGTGTCTGAAATATTTAATTCTCCTTAATGTTATGCTCTTTAGAAGCCAACTCTCTTTAATATCAACTTCTGTTGCAGAACAAAATCATTTGTTTTTTTCTCTGTCCATGATATTCTAAGTACTCTTCTGCAACATTTGCTTTCAAAAGCATTAATGATCTCCAACGCTTTGTCAATGTTCCATGTCTCACAACCATATGTTGCCAAGGGAAAACGTAGAAGAAGAAGAATAAGAATACCAAAATACAACAGAGTAAAATATACAATGTCTGATTCAATTGGCACGGTTTGAAATCAAGTAAAAATAACCGATCCACGTATTAGCAGCACCGACATTTTGAGAGTAGAATAATATGCGCATTCCAAAACTAATTAATCTGGTTTTGTCAACAACTTTCCATAGTCATTTTGCATGTAAAATGGCAAACTTTAGAGAACGAGAAACGTCAAGTTAGCTAGATATCTTGATGACTACAATACTGAGTATTGCACTACTAACACCTAATTATATTATTGTGATCGTTCAAGATGGGTCATATGAACCCCCGGTTAGAGGAGCAGAGAGTAGAAAAAGGAAATAAAGCCGAAGAATTGACTTGATTGCGCCGGATTTTACTCCATATTGCTTGGTCCTTCTCCACAGAAATGGTACGCCATCTGCTGAGAGTATGCACAAGCACGAACTCCGTAGCTCTGACAACAATCCTAGGGGTCTTTGGAAAAATGCACTTGTGAACATAACGATCCGTTCCGGATTCGAACACAAGACTTTCGGAACAAATCTCAAGTTCGACCGACTTAGCACATAGACCCCTGAGGTCTGACTAGCCACTAGACTTCCTGGAGGTCGTATCGACTTAGCCACATAGACTTCCTGGAGGTCGTACCGACTTAACCACATAGACTTCCTGGAGGTCGTACGACTTAACCACAGTGAGCTTCCTGAGTCTGACGCACTTAACCACATAGACTTCCTGGAGGTCGTACCGACTTAGCCACATAGACTTCCTGGAGGTCGTACGCACTTAACCACATAGACTTCCTGGAGGTCGTACCGACTTAGCCACATAGACTTCCTGGAGGTCGTACCGACTTAACCACATAGACTTCCTGGAGGTCGTACCAACTTACCACATAGACTTCCTGGAGGTCGTACCGACTTAGCCACATAGACTTCCTGGAGGTCGTACCGACTTAACCACATAGACTTCCTGGAGGTCGTACCGACTTAACCACATAGACTTCTGGAGGTCGTACCGACTTAGCACATAGACTTCCTGGAGGTCGTACCATAGACTCTAGCTCACATAGACTTCCTGGAGGTCGTACCGACTTAGCCACATAGACTTCCTGGAGGTCGTATCGACTTAGCCACATAGACTTCCTGGAGGTCGTACCGACTTAACCACATAGACTTCCTGGAGGTCGTACCGACTTAGCCACATAGACTTCCTGGAGGTCGTACCGACTTAGCCACATAGACTTCCTGGAGGTCGTACCGACTTAACCACATAGACTTCCTGGAGGTCGTACGCACTTAACCACATAGACTTCCTGGAGGTCGTACCGACTTAGCCACATAGACTTCCTGGAGGTCGTACCGACTTAACCACATAGACTTCCTGGAGGTCGTACCGACTTAGCCACATAGACTTCCTGGAGGTCGTACCGACTTAACCACATAGACTTCCTGGAGGTCGTACGCACTTAGCCACATAGACTTCCTGGAGGTCGTACGACTTAACCACATAGACTTCCTGGAGGTCGTACCGACTTAGCCACATAGACTTCCTGGAGGTCGTACCGACTTAGCCACATAGACTTCCTGGAGGTCGTACCGACTTAGCCACATAGACTTCCTGGAGGTCGTACGCACTTAACCACATAGACTTCCTGGAGGTCGTACCGACTTACATGACTTCCTGGAGGTCGTACCGATTTAGCCATAGACTTCCTGGAGGTCGTACCGACTTATGACCCATAGACTTCCTGGAGGTCGTACCGACTTAGCCACATAGACTTCCTGGAGGTCGTACCGACTTAACCACATAGACTTCCTGGAGGTCTACCGACTTACACACATAGACTTCCTGGAGGTCGTACCGACTTAGCCACATAGACTTCCTGGAGGTCGTACCGACTTAACCACATAGACTTCCTGGAGGTCGTACCGACTTAGCCACATAGACTTCCTGGAGGTCGTACCGACTTAGCCACATAGACTTCCTGGAGGTCGTACCGACACCATAGACTTCCTGGAGGTCGTACCGACTTACCATAGACTTCCTGAGGTCGATAACCATGACTTAGCCACATAGACTTCCTGGAGGTCGTACCGACTTAGCCACATAGACTTCCTGGAGGTCGTACCACTTAGCCACATAGACTTCCTGGAGGTCGTACTAGCCATGACTTGGAGTCTCCATACACTGACTGAGGTCAATTAACATAGACTTCGAGTCCAAAACAGGACAAAACATCACAAACAACATCAAACAGGACAAGTAAAATACGTTACAACTGTACAAGTAGTTGATAGAACAATAATGTCGATGTCTGAATACAATCTGTTGATACTACTAGATCTTCACAGACTTGATTAAAATATGAGCATTACATGAAAGGCATCAAGGAATAGCTACATAGTTATCCTGAGAACTGTTTACAAAATCTAATACAGCACTGGATTAATTTACAATTAAATTACTGTTCCTTTGACTCTTTCCTTGGACAGCATTGCCAAAATCATTTTCTGCCATCCAAAGTGTTGTGGGTTCGAATCTCAATTGTGACGCATCGTATAGCATACGTCGGTTAGAAGTGATAGCTAAAATTGTCTACTAACTGCAGTAAAATCAAGAACCATAAGCGATCCCCTGTTTGTTTGTTTGTTGTGTAGGGGATTCAAGCCCTTTTAAGCCGTGGTACGCCATTATAACTAAACAACAATATCGTAATGGTTCCCTATAATAGAACGCTGTCAGACATGAGAAACTCCCCAATAAGAAATGTGCAAACCTGTGGAGACTGAAGTAGCTAGCAAACTTGGTAGAATGCTACATCTCTACACTCAGGGTTTCCCCTGAAGTGCTCAGTCTTGTTCAGCTATATTAAAGTCTCAGCGTCAGAGGACTGACTTGCACAGTTGGCTGAAATCGGATGCATGTGTCCTAAACATGTAGAAGTCTATGCATTTAGGGGCCTACCAAACCAATTTGCAACGTATACACGTTCTTGACTAAGATCAAGCATATCACAAAGAGTGATTAAAATTGGTCGTAAAGAACGAACGTAAATAAGAAGAAGACTTACACAGTATCTCCGATGACAATTCCAAGTTTTGTTACAAGTCAGACAGTCTGGATACTCATTTTCATGATGGTAGACTAGAGAATCTAAATACCAAGAATTGAACCTTACATGTTGGTGACTGAATCCAGTGCACTATGCCATGCTGAAGTATTTGTGCGAAGTACATTAACCATCAACTATCTATTAGGAATCCTTCAAGGAGAGAATGAATAGTGTTTCCTTAATGACATGGTGACAACAAAGAAGAATAACGACAAAGTAAAGGGGATAAAGCCCCTTCGACACAACGACTTATTATAACTACTTTTCCATATTTAATCAAATGATTTTCTCTTTCGACTGGTTTCATCAGCGTCTACGTTCTCTGACTGTGATGAGCTTGGCATATTTCTGTTCAAAACTTCAATAGACGATGTTCAATGTCCCACTAATTTATTTTCTGTTTTCTTTTGTTATATACAGTTTTTGACCTAGTTATTTACGCTTTGAATTCTTATTCCATTTCACTCCTCGCGGAGCATAGGGTCTCAACAGTTATCCTCCAATTTCTCCTTTCTTTGGCCGCTTTCTTTATAGCTTCCAAGATGGGCCATCATCATTCGTCTCCAAGGCTGTTTAGGAGTCCTCTTTTCCGTTTTACTTGCGGGTTCAACTCAAGGACTTGTCTAATGACACTCGACTTTGTCTTTCGCAGGGTATGCCCGACATATCGCAATTTTCTCCCCCTATCTTGGATCATCACGGATTCCTATCCTAACCTTAATCACAGGTCTGTGTTTGCCACTCTGTCATACCATCACAGGCTGAAAATTCACCAAAGCCATTATTACCCTATAACTATAATTATAATTTACGTTTTACCACTTCCTAAATCTACGCGCATGCTATATAAAGTCTTTGATCCATTATTACACCACTTCTGACTCTCGGCTAAGCTATTGTTGTTAAGAAGACGAAAGTGTGAAACACTGCTGTAAAATTAAAATACAAAGTAGTAAAGAAGAGTAAGACGTTCAGACCGAAAACGAATGCACGGAATGTTCATAAAATAGAAGTGTGTAAGTGATGTTCAGGTTTAAAACTATCTCGTGGCCCTAACGCCTAAGTGTTTCTATTAGCAATTCATTAGACATTAAGGAAGAGTCTTGAGTGTTTGCTTGGGGATGGCAGAACTTGTCAGGAGTAAACATCTAACAGGTGTAGCCAGAACATGAGTTCTTATACTGAACCTGGGCGAACTTTGTAGCCTTGGTCTGCAAGAATCGGTTAGCTGTCATCTTTCTGGAGAGTAGGGTTAAGTTCTGTGTTCTGTTGTTCTTATGTTGACTGATAAGTTTTAAAAAAAATCCAACAGTATATTTTACATAGCTTATTCTGTCTAGGTTTTAGGTGTTTAGTGTAGGTATTTATGTGTGTGAGAGGGTGTGAATGTGAGTGTGTTTTGGTGGATGTGTGGGTTGTTACTTGAAGGGTGTGTTGGTGTTTGGGTGAGTGAGCGAGTTTATGTGGGGGGTGGGTTGGATGAGTATGTCTGTGTGTGAGTGTGTCTGTCTGTGGGTGTGTGTGGGTGGGGCGTGGGGATTGGGTGGGTGTGTGCATGTATTTGTATGATTGTATGTATTTATGTACATATGTGCGCCGTATGTATGTATTCATGTATGTATAAACTTGAGATGTGTGTTCTGTATATGTGTGTGTGTATGTATATATATATATATATATATATATATATATGTGTGTGTTTTGTATGTATATGTGTGTGTGTGGGATGTGTATGTTGCGAAATTGTTCGATGCGTAGAACGTTCGCTTATCGAAGCGGACACAAAATGTTTACGGGTTCATTTCCGGCATGCGACATTCCTCATGTGAGGAAAGGAATCGACCCTCCTATCCCCTATATACTTGAGTCTGGAAATCTGAAGTGATATGTACTTTATAATCTGAAAAGGCTATTGGAGATTTCCAATTCTGCAACGTATATAGTATCAACAGTTAATAACTCACAAACAAATGTAACAAAAAATATCAACATATTGAGATCAAGGCACAAATACACAACAACAATTAAATATAAGGAGACATAAAAGTAAGCTATAAATAACACATTTTTGCCAAACATATGCTACCATAGCCAAGCATGGACGATTACAACAAAATAAAAGAAAAAATTGCAAGGAAAGAAATGAGGTTCAAGAGGAGAATACTCAAAGAATCAAGAATAGAGAAATATAAGAAATGATACCAGCAGTTTCAAAAGTGGCGGTAAAAGCAACAACAGAATTCACACGGATGTAACAAGAAAAATAGTCACTCATATAACACGAGTGGCTTCAAATAGCGTACAACAACATGCATTGATGCGCAGAGTAAATGGAAACATGAAGGGGAGGAGGAATACCACCATGCTCGAGCTGGACTGATGAAATAGCAGTCCATGAAAATCCCTACTTATAAAGCGCATCATGGTCACAATCCAACAACCTATACTTCACCTCGACATCACAAGGGTTCAAGAGGAACAAGATAAGGTGATAATTTACGTATGTATGCTTATAATTAATGTATGTATACTTATAATTAACGTATGTATGCTTTTAATTAACGTATGTATGCTTTTAATTAACGTATGTATGCTTATAATTAACGTATGTATGTGTGTGTGAACGAAAATCTAGTCTAAAACGAAACTAAATGCTACTGAAAGATTCTACGAATACCGAAAAAAGAAAGAACAGAAAAAAGAAAGAACAGCAATGTTCTAAAAGAACTAAATGTTAAAGAGAATTGGCCGATAAACAACATGCTATACCGAAAAATTAGATACTTTGGTCACATCAAGCGTCACGATGGCCTGGAAAAACAATATTAGAGGGCAGGGTACCAGGACGCAGAGGCAGACCAAGAAGAAGATGGCTACAAGATATTAAGGAAACCATGAATATGACCATTGACGAAGTGGGTGAACTGGCTATAGACAGAGTGAATTTCATATGTGCTGCAAAGAGAGCAACGTCCTGTAAAGGATACGCATCTTGATGATGGTTTGTGTGTAGAGATAAAATGTATGTATATATATATATATGTAATGATATATATGTGTGCGTGTGTAATTAGCGTATGTATGTGTGCAAATATATATATATATATATATATATATATATATATATATATATATATATATATAATTAACATAAGACATTAATGTATTTGTGTAAAGTATTTATACATACGGTGTGTTCAACTGTGTAAACGTAATGTAAATGTAGGTATCTATTTAACATTATTATGCGTTGTATAATGTAATATATATATAATGTATATATGTACATAATGTAATTAACCTATGTGTGTTTGTATGCAACTATGCATGTGTATGCGTACGTGCTCACGGAGACCCAAAACGAGCAGGTAGACGTGCGCAGGTATTTATGTAGGAGTGTAGTCTGTTCATTAATTTTACGACAGCGGTTAAAAATAAATTATTGCTGTTCTTTCTTCAACTTTGTTATCATAAACTGCTGTCATTCACATACAATGTTAGACGTGAGAGTGGGAAAAAATAGCCCGCTGTTGAAAGGTGTGGAGATGAAGTGAGTATCATGGAGCAGTGTGGATGATAAGTAGAGGTCATGGATTATTTATATTTATGAGAAATGTATATCATGGAGTGAGTAGATAAGAAGGAAGGTATGATGAAATCAAATTGACGATATGTGGATATCGCATAGTGAACAAATGATAAGTGATTATAAGGGAATGGGAAGAGAATATAAGGAAATGAGAAGTAAATATAAGGAAATGAGAAGTAAATATAAGGAAATGATAAGACAATATAAGGGAATGAGAAGTACATTTAAGGGAATGATAAGAGAATATAAGGAAATGAGAAGTAAATATAAGGAAATGAGAAGTAAATATAAGGAAATGAGAAGTAAATATAAGGGAATAAGAAGTAAATATAAGGGAATAAGAAGTAAATATAAGGGAATAAGAAGTAAATATAAGGGAATAAGAAGTAAATATAAGGGTATGAGAAGTAAATATAAGGGAATGAGAAGTAAATATAAGGGAATAAGAAGTAAATATAAGGGAATGAGAAGTAAATATAAGGGAATAAGAAGTAAATATAAGGGAATAAGAAGTAAATATAAGGGTATGAGAAGTAAATATAAGGGTATGAGAAGTAAATATAAGGGAATGAGAAGTAAATATAAGGGAATAAGAAGTGAATATAAGGGAATAAGAAGTAAATATAAGGGAATAAGAAGTAAATATAAGGAAATGAGAAGTAAATATAAGGGAATAAGAAGTAAATATAAGGGAATAAGAAGTAAATATAAGGGAATAAGAAGTAAATATAAGGGAATGAGAAGTAAATATAAGGGAATAAGAAGTAAATATAAGGGAATAAGAAGTAAATATAAGGGAATGAGAAGTAAATATAATGGAATGAGAAGTAAATATAAGGGAATGAGAAGTAAATATAAGGAATGAGAAGTAAATATAATGGAATGAGAAGTAAATATAAGGGAATGAGAAGTAAATATAATGGAATGAGAAGTAAATATAAGGGAATGAGAAGTAAATATAATGGAATGAGAAGTAAATATAAGGGAATGAGAAGTAAATATAAGGGAATAAGAAGTAAATATAAGGAATGAGAAGTAAATATAAGGAAATGAGAAGTAAATATAAGGGAATGAGAAGTAAATATAAGGGAATGAGAAGTAAATATAAGGGAATGAGAAGTAAATATAAGGAAATGAGAAGTACATTTAAGGGAAGGAGAAGAGAATATAAGGGAATAAGTAAATATAAGGGAATAAGAAGTAAATATAAGGGAATGAGAAGTAAATATAATGGAATGAGAAGTAAATATAAGGGAATGAGAAGTAAATATAAGGAAATGAGAAGTACATTTAAGGGAAGGAGAAGAGAATATAAGGGAATAAGTAAATATAAGGGAATAAGAAGTAAATATAAGGGAATGAGAAGTAAATATAAGGGAATGAGAAGTAAATATAAGGGAATGAGAAGTAAATATAAGGAAATGAGAAGTACATTTAAGGGAAGGAGAAGAGAATATAAGGGAATAAGTAAATATAAGGGAATGATAAGACAATATAAGGGAATGAGAAGTACATTTAAGGGAATGATAAGAGAATATAAGGGAATGGTAAGAGAATATAAGGGAATGATAAGAGAATATAAGGGAATGGTAAGAGAATATAAGGGAATGAGAAGTGAATATAAATGAATGTGTAGTGAATATAAAAGTATGAGAAGTGGCTATGAAGGTATGAAAATTAAATATAAATGTGTGAGAAGAGAATATAAGGGAATGAGAAGTGAATATACGGGAATGAGAAGTAAATATAAGGGAATAAGAAGTACATATAAGGGAATGAGAAGTACATTTAAGGGAATGACAGAGAATATAAGGAATGAGAAGTAAATATAAGGGAATGAGAAGTACATTTAAGGAATGACAAGAGAATATAAGGAATAAGAAGTAAATATCAGAATGAGAAGTACATATAAGGAATGAGAAGTAAATATAGGGAATGAGAAGTAAATATAATGGAATGAGAAGTAAATATAAGGGAATGAGAAGTAAATATAAGGGAATGAGAAGTACATTTAAGGGAATGAGAAGTACATTTAAGGGAATGAGAAGTACATTTAAGGGAATGATAAGAGAATATAAGGGAATGAGAAGTAAATATAAGGGAATGAGAAGTACATTTAAGGGAATGAGAAGTACATTTAAGGGAATGATAAGAGAATATATGGGAATGAGAAGTACATTTAAGGAATGACAAGAGAATATAGGAATGAGGTAAATATAAGGAATGATAAGTACATATAAGGGAATGAGAAGTAAATATAAGGGAATGAGAAGTAAATATAAGGGTATAAGAAGTAAATATAATGGAATGAGAAGTAAATATAAGGGAATGAGAAGTAAATATAAGGGAATGAGAAGTAAATATAAGGGAATAAGAAGTAAATATAAGGGAATGAGAAGTAAATATAAGGGAATAAGAAGTAAATATAAGGAAATGATAAGAGAATATAAGGGAATGAGAAGTAAATATAAGGAAATGATAAGAGAATATAAGGGAATGAGAAGTAAATATAAGGGAATGAGAAGTGAATATAAGTGAATGATAAGAGAATACAAGGAATGAGAAGTGAATATAAGGAATGATAAGAGAATATGGGAATGAGAAGTGAATATAAGGAAATGTAGTGAATATAAAAGTATGAGAAGGAATATGAAGTATGAAATTAAATATAAATGTGTGAGAAGAGAATATAAGGGAATGAGAAGTAAATATAAGGGAATGAGAAGTGAATATAAGGGAATGAGAAGTAAATATAAGGGAATAAGAAGTAAATATAAGGGAATGAGAAGTAAATATAAGGGAATAAGAAGTAAATATAAGGAAATGATAAGAGAATATAAGGGAATGAGAAGTAAATATAAGGAAATGATAAGAGAATATAAGGGAATGAGAAGTAAATATAAGGAAATGATAAGAGAATATAAGGGAATGAGAAGTAAATATAAGGGAATGGTAAGAGAATATAAAAGTATGAGAAGTGGCTATAAAGGTAGAAATTAAATATAAATGTGTGAGAAGAGAATATAAGGGAATGAGAAGTGAATATAAGGGAATGTGTAGTGAATATAAAAGTATGAGAAGCGAATATAAAGGTATGAAAATTAAATATAAATGTGTGAGAAGAGAATATAAGGGAATGAGAAGTAAATATAAGGGAATGATAAGAGAATATAAGGGAATGAGAAGTAAATATAAGGGAATGAGAAGTGAATATAAGGGAATGAGAAGTAAATATAAGGGAATAAGAAGTAAATATAAGGAAATGATAAGAGAATATAAGGAATGAAAGTAAATATAAGGAAATGATAAGAGAATATAAGGGAATGAGAAGTAAATATAAGGAAATGATAAGAGAATATAAGGGAATGAGAAGTAAATATAAGGGAATGGTAAGAGAATATAAGGGAATGAGAAGTAAATATAAGGGAATGGTAAGAGAATATAAAAGTATGAGAAGTGGCTATAAAGGTATGAGAATTAAATATAAATGTGTGATAAGAGAATATAAGGGAATGAGAAGTGAATATAAGGGAATGATAAGAGAATATAAGGGAATGAGAAGTAAATATAAGGGAAAGAGAAGTGAATTTAAAGATAAAGAGAAGTGAATATAAGGGAATGAGAAGTGAATATAAGGGAATGAGAAGTGTATAAGGGAAGGAGAAGAGAATATAAGGGAATGAGAAGTGTATAGGAATGGTAAGAATATCGAATGAGAAGTGAATATAAATGAATGTGTAGTGAATATAAAAGTATGAGAAGTGGCTATAAAGGTATGAGAATTAAATATAAATGTGTGAGAAGAGAATATAAAGGAACGAGTAGATGACAAATAAATATATAGAAAGAAAAGAGAAGATATATGCAAGCAATTTTTTTTGTGAAGAGCAAAATTTATGGAAACGATGGACAGTTAATGGAAACAAAATTCAGCAAGATAAAAACAGCATAAATGACCCCCATCGATAGTTGAGTGTAGGTAATGCAATATGTAAGAATCAAATATAAATTGAAAAGTTATAAATTGAGCGTCTCATTTGTTCTGGATTCTATTTGCTATTTCTGGTAGCTGTGTAGAAACTGAATTCTAAAGAGAAAACCTACAGAATCGTCGTCTCACTTTCAAGCACTAGTAAGTGTGGCTGCAAATTGACGTCATTAACAAGTTCATTCCAAATCTTCGTCCTGTCTGTTTTTTTTGTCTTTGTTGACATTTTCTGTCTTTGTTGTCGTTTTATTTTTTACTCCTTGTTTTGTTGCTACGTTTCAATTTAATTTTCTTTGATTTAAGTTAATGTTTGCATGCTCTTGACTTTTCGCTACTTCTTTTACTTAACTATTTCTTCGAATGTATCATTATCTCTTCCAGATGTCATTTCTCTTTCTTTTCGTTCCTTTTCTCGGACAATTTTTGTCACAAATCCTTCCTCTTTCATCTTCGTCTTCCACGTTTCATAAACCTCTTTCTTCGTACTTCACTCATTTTCTTCGTTTTATTTTACATCCATTCCCCTTTTCTTTGCAAATAATTTCTCTAAACCGCTCTGTTCTGGGCAATTCGCTCATTCCATTTAATGCAATTGAGTCAGAAATGTTTCGCCTTTCTCAACAAAGTTCGTTCCAGGGTTTCTCTAGGGCGCCCTCTCTTACCTGAACTCTTTATTTCCCACATCAACGCTTGCTTTTGGTATCCTTTCATCATTTATTCTCAATGTATGCCCAAAATATCGACATCTTCTCCTTCTTATAACAGATTCTACTAGTGGTTCACCAGACATCTCTGATTTCATCACTTCTGAATTCGTTCCATTTTATGTTCATTACCTCACATACATCTATTTTCAAATGCATTCAACTTACTTTCTATATATTTATTCTCTTGCGTTCCCGGTTTTCTATATATTTATTCATTTTCCAACTCTCGCTGGTATATGTTAGGATTTATACAAACTTGGAACTGAAAATTCGTAGTTTAATTAAAAAACTATATAACTTGCCGTTCCATATTTTATTCAGACTTTTAAAATCTGATGTTGATTTGATAAGTGGTAGCATAATTTCTTTTTTAACATTTCCATTGCAATCAACATTTCTACTCAAATAGGTTAACTGTTATGTTATATTTAGCATTTTAGATTGTAGGGTGATATCTGCATTACTTGCATTTCCAGGTAGAATGAAAATATATATTTATTTCTTATATAATTTGATCAGTATCTAATGACATACTCAATGACACATAGCTCACACATCAATTTTGGCGCTGAGTGGGGCGAGGTTATCAATCCACGTTATAGCTTACCTCCCACGTCCATAACTCAGCAACACAACACAACTCGTATAACCGTTGATAGAGACTTGTGTATACATGAAAGCGATCTCAGTATGTTTGGATTATATTGATATCGCTCTAACCACTTCACTACATCAAAATCAAGCCGGAAGACAGCTATTGCTTCAGTTAAACATTCATTGTAAAAGTCAGCCTTCAGTTAAATATTATTTCTCTTTAACATAAGTCACTCGAGATTATTACAACACTTTGAGAATAACGTATATTACATTCTTAGAGACTTGGAGCTGTCAACGTTATTTCTATTGTAATTTGTAACTTTGTGAACGTGGTATAAATCTTGTTGAAGCAAAATAACAATATCTGAAGTCATAATCTTAGATCAGAACCCATGTGATAAAACTTCAGTCATACTTATTTCATGACCAACCCACTTTAAAGATCATTATACTTGGTTTGATATATGCAAAGTGATGACGGGATACCAAAAAATGAGAGTAATCATATTGACGCATTATGTCAATCATATTCTGACGTGCATTATGTCAATCATATTCTGACGTGTATTATGTCAATCATATTCTGACGTTCATTATGTCAATCATATTCTGACGTGTATTATGTCAATCATATTCTGACGTGTATTATGTCAATCATATTCTGACGTGCATTATGTCAATCATATTCTGACGTGCATTATGTCAATCATATTCTGACGTGTATTATATTATTACGTTTTGAATATCTCGGTTCATTGATAACAAGAGATGAATATGGGATGAAGGATATTAAAAAAACAAACATGGACTTAAAAAAAATGAAGCAACTAAAAACAGCGTGGAATCGAATGGATAGGAAAACAACTATTGGAATACTAAGAGCGTGCATATTTAAAGTGACAACGTATGGGTGTGAAGCAGTAGCGGCTCGTCATTAAGGGCCAGTGGGGCCGAGCCCCATCAAAAATAATATATAACGTGTATTTATTCATTTATACATTAAAATATAGCAACCCAAAACCATGATTAATCCGGAAAAAATGTCTGGCCCTACCAACAAAAATTATCACAAGCCGCCACTGGTGTGAAGCATGGGCATTTAACAAGGCAGTTCGTTCTTCTTCTTCTTCGAACGCTCCATATCGACCACTTGTTAACTACTGTGTGTGATTTCTATGTGATCTGAGCGCAAGAACGATTGTACATTGTGCCAGCTATGCGCTCACAAGTAGGCCAGCACATCCGATTTCTGCGGTGCTTTTTATTTGCTAGGGTAGCTGCCCTAGGTCCCACATCAGTCATCTCTTAGACATGTCTTGTAGGTCGCAGTGGTGCTATTCTTTGCTTCCCTTGCGGGCCCTGGCACCACACGGGCGTAACAAGACAGTTCAAAAGCACAATATAAGTGTTACAGAAGAGTCCTCTGTTTACCATGGACAGAGAGAGAACATGTAGATCTATCAAGAAAGAACTCAAATTCAAAGAAACCTGGCTGATGCTACTAATATAAATTAGAAATTGAAGTATTTTTGACATATTAAATTTTTTTTAAATGGCTGAGAAGACCAATAAGGAAGGAGGTTTCCCTGCAAAGAGGAGAAGAGGAAGACCCCCCAAAGCAGATGAATTCAGGATGTAACTGATGATTCACCGTATAACAGGACGACTGCATAGGCCGAACAAATGGATTATGAGAGAGAGAAATTCCGATAGACTGTTAGAGTGGTAAAGTTCTGTTCAAAACAAACTATTTGATAATAATGTCGATTATACTATTCTACAATAACCTAGTAATATGAGTATCAAATAATTATGTCATTTCATATTTATATTTTAGAACGACATATAATTGTCGATATTTACACTGGCATATCAATATAAATAACAAGTTTTTAGACATAAATATGTGATACTCATAATATAACTAAGGCTATTTTAAAATTAGCATTGCATGCGTCGGGATAGAGACAAATGCGGAACATTCTGTGATAAAACCTGCACTTAATAATGTTACTGACGTTATGATAAAAAACTGAGACACATTTAGACACAAGACCTGATATAAAAACTGCAGTCATGTCGTTCGACTTGTAGTGATTCAGCAATGTCGAACAACGGAGAGATTCAACAATTTTGGTTGACTAAGAAATTCAACAAAATTGTGCGTTTTCGTTACAGTTGGAAATATTAGATGACTAATAGATTCAACAATATTTGGTGACTTTGAAAGGTTGAACATATCTGGTGACTGTGAAAGATTGAACAATATCTGGTGACTATGAAAGATTGAACAATATTTGGTGACTATGAAAGATTGAACAATATCTGGTGACTATTAAAGATTGAACAATATCTGGTGACTATGAAAGATTGAACAATATCTGGTGACTATGAAAGATTGAACAATATTTGGTGACTATTAAAGATTGAACAATATCTGGTGACTATGAAATATTGAACAATATCTGGTGACTATGAAAGATTGAACAATATTTGGTGACTATGAAAAATTGAACAATATCTGGTGATTATGAAAAATGAACAATATCTGGTGACTGAAATATTAATAATATCTGGTGACTATTAAAAAGATTGAACAATTCTGGTGACTATGAAAGATTGAACGATATCTGGTGACTATGAAAAGATTCAAAAATTTATCTAGTGACTATGCAAGATTGAAAATATCTGGTGACTGAAAGATTGAACAATATTTGGTGACTGTGAAAGATTGAACATATCTGGTGACTATGAAAGATTGAACAATATCTGGTGACTATGAAAGATTGAACAATATTTGGTGACTATGAAAGATTGAACAATATCTGGTGACTGAAATATTGAACAATATTTGGTGACTATGAAAGATTGAACAATATCTGGGGGACTAAATATTGAACAATATTTGGTGACTATGAAAGATTGAACAATATCTGGTGACTATGAAAGATTGAACAAATTTGAATCGACTTAGAGAGATTAAACAATAGTAGACAACTTTAAAGAGACAATAATAATTTTTACCAATTTGAGGTTCAACAAATTATACTTGAACCTCTCTTTATCGTCTAGCATTGCCGGCTTTCATAACATAAAAAAAGAAATTACAATAGACCAATATTTGGGTTTCTCTGTGCCATGAGGAGACAGGTGTCTTGCTTTCTGAAGGTTACGAGTTCGAACATAGATCTCTTGGCTTAGTTCACTTGTGCATTTTTCAAAATCCCAAGAAATGTTGCTAGAGCTACGGGGTTCGTGCTTCAGTAGGGTCTTCGATAACGGGATTGATAACAAGCTGCGCTAGTTAGTGAGTAGGTGCCGTGAAAGTTCTGGAGCTCGAGTCCAGATTGACCCAAAAAATTGTCGGTGTGCACACGGTACACGGTCGGACAATATATTTCCTGGTCATTTACTTGGCGATTTAAATTTAAAATACTCCTGAAGTCGAAATAAGGCTCGCCTGATTAGCGAAGAAACTGGTGATAAGGAAAACATGTCTTCACGCAAAATTAGTCATACACGTCAGTTAAGTTGCATGACTACGCCTGAATTAATAGAGGGCGAGAGAATAAAAAAAAATAACATTACAGTTGGTTTGGTCAACAAAGTCGATCACAAAGTCATCTCTCTGTGACGTATACCTGAGCATGATTTTTTGAGTAGCTGAGTTGCAAAGCGTCAACTATCCCCTCTCGATTTCGCTGCCAGACTCCAGAGGAATGCAAGCACGACGTCCTGTATCAATTTGGTTGCAGAAGCTGCCGGTAGGACATCATATGATGCATGTCCACCTTAGGGGCTCCAATCCGAATTTTCTGTTTGGGTTTACTCTCATAGTCTTTGCCTCTCCCGAGGCTCCCACAAGGCAGTGGGGATATTTGTCCATAGCTATGAGTCTGCTTCTTAAATATCAGGGTAAATCCACTCATATCACGAGTCAGTAGACTAACTTCGAGGTTTTTTCTTTGTAGTTTTCCTCTGAGAATTTTTGTCCGGTTTACAATAGGACAATTTATTTTTTAAACTTACCTGGGTAGTCCATCTTCCTAGGCGAGACATTGCCCCATTAGACTTTGACCTCACGATCAAAGTTTTTCGGATTTCACCGCTGGGAGGTGAGGTGGACGTATGTTCTGAGGGTTATCAGCAGGCAACTAATTTGTACTCTTCAGCTCTCCTAATAGGGACTATCCGTTCATTAACCTGCTGAATGCACACCCAGGCTCAGAACTGTCGTTACTTCCTGTAGTATCGCTTTTTAGGGCAGTGTAGGACAGGTGGGACTAGAGCCTGATGAATTTAATGGCTAGTACAGTCGCCGCGAAGCTGTTCAGGTTATGATTTTTCCTTTACGGTCACTGCAGAATGGCACTTTATGCCCACTGCAGAAGGGCACTTTATGCCCACTGCAGAAGGGCACTTTATGCCCATTGCAGAAGGGCACTTTATGCTCCCTGTAGAAGGGCACTTTATGCCCACTGCAGAAGGGCACTTTATGCCCACTGCAGAAGAAAATCATTTGACCTTTTCGTGAATTAAACATGGGTCTCCCGCATGGAAGCCGCGCTCTCATCCATTCGACCAGACGCACCCTTCTAAGCCCTATCATAACACACCTTGTAAACCATCATCATACTGTAAACATGACAGTATGATGATGTAAACTAATGTTTACATTTTCATAAGCAAACATAAATAAATAGTTGTATTGACAGTTATAGATAACATATCAAACATCGTATGATTCAAATGGTTTAAATTGATTACTTACGTTGTATCATCATTAAATAGCTTGTCCTGAGCAGAAAATTGTCATAACAGTCCTTTGGAATTTCTCTCATAGAACAGATATCCCACAGTCCTCTGTAAGTGCGGGTTCAACTCCGCAGACTGGCAGAAAAGCTACAGGTTTCCCAGATTTACGGTGTTCGTGGCACCGAGCCGAAGGGTTACGATGTCCATGACAGCGAGCCGAAGAGCTTTCAGCTCAAGTGCTTCTGGATCGGGAAAAAAAAGCTGCCCTGCTCAAATCATCAGTTACACATTGAATCCATCTTTTCCGTGGTCTTCCTCTTCTCATTATGCTCGAATATCTTATTCCATAATGGTCGCCTCCAACCCTTCGTGTCTTTTTATATGCCCAAAATAATACAATTTTACCATTCTGATTTGTAGCATCCACCAATTTACTTTGATTTTGAGTTCTTTCTGGATAGTTAGATTTTCTGCGTTTATTGTAAACGAATGACTCTTCTCTAACACTTAAATTCAAAAACACATGTTTTTCCACTTCTATGTTAAATGTGCATGCTTCACATACTTACGTTGTCTCTGAGAATATGCATGCTCTTTTTTTATTCTGATCGTTATTTTCTTATTAGTTTAATTCCATACTGTTTTTAGCAGTTTCATTTTTGTATGTCCATCCTTGTTCTGCTTATTAATTTACTTCTTCCCATTTCCATTCTCTTGTTAGAAACCCAAACCGAAACATTCAACACTTTCCACGTTTCGTATTCTTTCTCCTTTGATTAAAATATCCTTTGTCATTCTTGTTTTATAAGTTGTCATTCTTTTCATTTTTCCCGCGTATTCCCGTGGGGAGGGGGGAAATATAAATTGTTTGTACACATGAGTATTATATAAAGAAGTGCTTGTTATTTGAGATTAAGACCAGTTTGAATGTGTACATGCGATAGTAAGCTTTCATCTTTTAGAAAAAATATGTAATTAAAGAAACATTATTCACATAAACAGTTTGATGTTGTGCACACTATTTTGCTGTTAGAATACAGTAGGGAAATTTATGAAACAGAACTATCAAATCAGCCCGTTCTGATTCACTGGATTTTCTTTCTTCCACCATTTACTTATTTATATAATTAATTATTTTTGTTGGGGAGGAGGGAGGGGATGTAGTGATCTTGTGTGTGCTTGATCTAATGCACTTTGTAAGCTGATATTCATTATCCTACCGCTGTCCTTGATGCCATCATTCCATCTTTTGCGTGGTCTTCCTCTTGCTGTGTACTCGTTATACTCTTTCTGTGTGGCTCTTTATGGTAGGGAATACCAGGGCATTCTTGTCAGATATCCAAACCATTTAATATCTTGTTCTTTTACAAACTGCATGACTGGTTTCACATCCAGTCTCCTTCTGATTTCTTCATTTCTAATTTTGTCTCTAATTGTCACACCTGCAGCTCTTCTAAGCCATCTCATCTCTGTCTTATGATTTCCCGCTCATTACGAGATGTTTTAGCATAAGATAAGAATGGCAGATTAGATTTTGTTAGGGCATAGCCTATTATCAAAATTTATTATTAATAACGGAGAGAAAAAACGAGATGTAACTAAAATAACTTTCGTTACTGATTTTTAGAGTAGTATAGAACAGGGAGAGCATGAGCCTGTAGAATTTAATGGCCACATTGCTAGGACAGTCGCCGCAAAACTGTTCAGGTTACGATTTTGCTCTTTGTTCCCCCCTACAGAAAACATTTCCTTGGCCTTACCGGGGATTGAACCTGGGACTTCCGAATGGGATTCCGCACTCTAAACCATTTAGCCAGACGTTCCACAATAACGAGCTGTTAATGTTTGTATACTAGAGTTGTTACTAATATCCAGTGGCGGCTCGTCATTAAGGGCCAGTGGGGCCGGGCCCCATCAAAAATAGGGTATAACTTGTATTTATTATTTTATACATTAAAATATAGAGCCGCTGTAGCGTAGTTGTTAGTGAACTCGCTTCGCAAAGCTGGTGGCCTGGGTTCAGCTCCCGCAATGCGCGTGGAATTTTTCCCGACTACGACGACTCTCAGGTCGACCCAGCCTCAACTGGGTACCAGACATGCTCTGGGAAAGTAAAGGCGGTCGGCGTGATGCTGACCACATCACCCATTGTGTGCCGACGGTCAATGAAAAATACAGGGCTAACACTGTATTGACCTATATACCACGAGGTATGAAAGGGTTCCCTTACATTAAAATATATCCTAACCGAAACCATGATTTTCTCGAAAATATCTATCTGGCCCCACCAATAAAACTGATCACGAGCCGCCACTGCTAATATCCTATCAAGTTTTGTTTAAGTTTGTTTCTGGTATTCCCTAAATCTTAGTTTAATATTGTTTATGATATTTCAAATTACTATCTTTTAAATTAGTAAATGTTCTTTGTACTCATAATGTACCGGATAGAAGACGTTATTAGTTATCACGAGTATTAAGACGTGTACACATGCATGGTTTCCAATACAGTACAGTATAACTAGCTAGATGTGTACACCACGAGGTATCCATCAAAGCAGAACTAACTAAAAGACTTGTACACTTTTGAATATCTCATCAAAGTAGAATTATCCAAGAGACGTGTACACTTTTGAGGAATCAATCAAATTATAACTAACTAAAAGACTTCTATACCTTGAGGATCCCATAAAGTAGAACTAACTAAAAGACTTGTACACTTTTGAGGATTCCATCAAAGTAGAACTAACTAAAAGACTTGTACACATTTGAGGATTCTATCAAAGTAGAACTAACTAAAAGACTTGTACACTTTTGAGGATTCCATCAAAGTAGAACTAACTAAAAGACTTGTACACTTTTGAGGATTCCATCAAAGTAGAACTAACTAAAAGACTTGTACACTTTGAGATTCCATCAAAGTAGAACTAACTAAAAGACTTGTACACTTTTGAGGATTCCATCAAAGTAGAACTAACTAAAAGACTTGTACACTTTTGAGGATTCCATCAAAAGTAGAACTAACTAAAAGACTTGTACACTTTTGAGGATTCCATCAAAGTAGAACTAACTAAAAGACTTGTACACTTTTGAGGATTCCATCAAAGTAGAACTAACTAAAAGACTTGTACACTTTTGAAGATCCCATCAAAAGTAGAACTAACTAAAAGACTTGTACACTTTTGAAGATCCCATCAAAGTAGAACTAACTAAAAGACTTGTACACTTTTGAGGATTCCATCAAAGTAGAACTAACTAAAAGACGTGTACACTTTTGAGGATTCCATCAAAGTAGAACTAACTAAAAGACCTGTACACATTTGAAGATCCCATCAAAGTAGAACTAACCAAAAGACTTGTACACTTATGGAAATCCTGTTATTCGAGCTCCTGCTACCGGAATATGTCTGTGGCTCCACCTGCAAGTCCGTTCTTTTCATCACAGTATTCTCTCTAAACATATTTTAATCTGCCTAATTAAATTTAAAGAAAGAACTAGCTTTATTATTTATCTGCCACGTTTGAAAAGAAAGGACTTAGGATTTCCCTTGTAATTTCCTAGATGCCGCAGGCTTGGGAAGGAAGGGCTAGATAAATACCCTCGAGATGCGGAAATAAAATTCTCAAATGAAAACAAATTTTGAAGAGACAAGGGATGAAATAACAACACGTTGAGATTTTCAGTCGGCATCTAGCCCCAATTAAGATGCTGCGTTAACGCACACTGTGACATGATTGGATGCCATTGCTAGTCTCTGGTGTTGATTCACCTGTAAAAACCGGATATGAGTGAAAGATACCATGATAGAGAAACTAGTTTTGCTCGTTTCTGTCTGGCACAGGTGTAGGACGTCTTCAATTTTACATGAAACAATACTTTGTCAGAATGTTTGTAATTTGATACTGTTTGTCGTTGTCTTGTTGAAAGTTTAACATGAAAAAATACTCTCTTAGATAGTTTTACATGAGACAATACTTTATTAGATAGTTTTACATGAGACAATACTTTATTAGATAGTTTTACATGAAACAATACTCTATTAGATAGTTTTACATGAGACAATACTTTATTAGATAGTTTTACATGAGACAATACTCTATTAGATAGTTTTACATGAAACAATACTTTATTAGATAGTTTTACATGAGACAATACTCTATTAGATAGTTTTACATGAGACAATACTTTATTAGATAGTTTTACATGAGACAATACTTTATTAGATAGTTTTACATGAGACAATACTTTATTAGATAGTTACATGAGACAATACTTTATTAGATAGTTTTACATGAAACAATACTTTATTAGATAGTTTTACATGAGACAATACTCTATTAGATAGTTTTACATGAGACAATACTCTATTAGATAGTTTTACATGAAACAATACTTTATTAGATAGTTTTACATGAGACAATACTCTATTAGATAGTTTTACATGAGACAATACTTTATTAGATAGTTTTACATGAGACAATACTCTATTAGATAGTTTTACATGAGACAATACTTTATTAGATAGTTTTATATGAGACAATTATTAGATAGTTTTACATGAGACAATACTCTGTAAGAATGTTTAAACATGAATCATTACTTATATAAATGTTTACATGAAAATTACTGTAACAGAATGTTTAAAAATTTTATTTTAATCATGTTTTACAAAAGAATCTCGTATATCTTGGACAGTTAAGAGAACAAATAGTATATCAGAAGATTCAAATCAAAGAAAACTGGCTGATGCTACAAATACAAAAGAGAAAATTGAGATATTTTGGACATATAAAAAGACATGAATGGCTGGAAAAGACCATCATGGAAGGAGACATACCGGCAAAGAGAAGAAGAGGAAGACCACGGAGAAGATGGATTCAGGATGTAACTGATGGTTTGAGCATGACGGCTGCAGAGGCAGGACATCTGCCCTATGAGAGAGAAAAATTCCGGAGGACTGTTGGGATGGCAAAGTTCTGCTCAGGACAAGCTATTTGATGAGTCATTAAAAAAAATGTTACTGCCCGTAGTACCGCTGTGTATGCGGTGTAGAACAGGGGGATATATGCCTCTTGAATTTAATGTCCGCATGACTAGTGTATAAACTGTTCAGGTTAAGCTTTTTCTTTATGCTCCCGACAGAAAAAACTCATTGGTCCTACCGAGGATTAAACCTGGGTCTGCCGCATGGGAACCACGCTCTAATACATTCGGTCAGAAGCTCCATACTCTGCTGATGGCATATCCCAGTTGAAAGTTTCACATCCAGCAATACGCTATCAGAATGTTTGTAAGTTGATACTGCTTGTTATGGTTTAGTTGAAAGTTTCACATGAAACAGTCTATCTATCTATAAGATTTTCGTGTCTAGTTTAACAAATGAGACGTTCAAAAGAAATTGTAATTACTGCCATTCTGATTACTAACTACTTAATCCTCTCCGCTTCTCGTGGAGCACAGGACAGTTGCCTCGACATTTATCTTTAGCAAATATTTGTATTCGTAATTCGAGCATGAAGACACAGTTACAGGTAGCTATCCATTTGTTTGCAGTTCAATAGTCTATAGTTTAATACTTAATGCACGAGGCATTGGTTATTGTACTATTCAGTGGCGGCTCGTCATTAAGAGCCAGTGGGATCGGGCCCCACCAAAAATCATGTATAACTAATATGTAAATACTAATATATAGCTTAACCCAAAACCATTATTTTTCCGAAAATATTTGTCCAGCCCCACCAACAAAAATGATCACGAGCCGCCACTGGTACTATTCAAATAACAGTGTCCGTTTTGTTGTGCCTCCAGTTGCTACTGCATTTGGTTGATCTTCTACTTCTTCTTCAACCATACACTCCCAAAACTCAAGTTAAGGGTAGACAGGACAAACGGTTGCTAACTTCCTTATTTCTCAGTCAAATGAGATATTGTTTATCAGGTAGTACTAGGGACAGTCTGGTATGAAATATTATATAACTTTTAATTTAATTACTTGTCGGGTTGCCATGGAAATGGCGGCCATGTTGGATTATAAACAATGCCGTAAAGTAGGTAAGTACTAACAACTAGTTCATATTATTCTTTTTTTAAAATTGAAATACTTACATAAGCCATAGTTCTAGGCAGCTAGCAACTTTAAATTGTTCTGGGACAGATAACAAGCAGATAGAAGTGAAACGAATAAGACATATACAATTTTTACCCAAAAAATAGGAACCTATGGTTACTGAAAATATTGTGTTTAAAAATATATTTCTCAAAACTTGTATTTCTATATCTGACTGCCCTCAGTATTGATAGATCTATATGTATGCCAAATTTCATATTGATATCTTAAATGGTTACTGAGATTAACCTACTGAACACTTCCTAAATCAGTGAAAATCACAATTGTGAGAAAACTGCAATTTAAAAATATTTTTGGTGAAATTTGAAAAGATCTTTAACTTACCAAAGAATTTCCACATAAATCGCTTATATGATTGACAGAACATCCGTCCCGTATGGTCATATGTTAAATTCACCTGTATTATATGTGCCTCCTTCCTTCTGAGATGCTCTTTGATGTGGAGCATGGGAGAACTACTATTTTTTAATATAGGCAAATATTGACGTAGACTAATGAGAAAACGATTTTTAGCTATGCGATTGATAAAATCTACTTTCACAATTTGAATATCATTGTTGAAAGATGTATTTGTCTCTACAAAAGCTTTGGAATCTCCATCACAGAGCAACTGGTAATAAACAAGTTGTCTCTTTCTCACTGACCTGGCAAAAATAAGCTTGGCAGCTTCAGCTTCCATAGAATTGGATGAACTCTCACAATTTTCTCACACTGGCACTTTACAATGATATATAATTCGATATGTGTTATAGAATAGGGATCCCGATCACAATGTACCAACCAAACGGTATTTCTAGACATTACCTCTTAAGAAATACGTTTAATTTCCGAGAGGGTGGGCTGTTTAAAATCTCATTTTCAAATTAAAAAAAAAAAAATTCAATTTTTTTTACTGATTTTGATTCTAGAGATATAAAACTAACAGAATAAAACATATTTGGAAAATCGATATTTTAAAGAAAATATGTCATTTAGTGAGTATTGAGACCCCTTAACACTATCAGTCCTCTCTCTAGTTTCGGAGTGGTATTTCTAGACATTGTTATTAATCCTAGAAAATCTCACTCTCGATGTGGCGTGTATTGCCAATATGGGAAACCCACATACTTTTATTGTGGTATATCGTTCTATTTCTATTGTACGTTTCTCTTCAATCTATATTTTCATTTTTTCATGACCAAAATTAGGCCACCGATATCACATATTACATCACACTGATATTAAAACCACTTATCTTGATATTGCATTCAATTAGTATTCCAACCATATATAACATGTCAATTTTTAATGCATGGAATATATATGACTGCTAGTAATAGAGCAGGTCATCCAAAATATATATATAAACCTTAAAATCACATAAATGTTTAATTAAGAGTTAAGTTATCCGTTTGTAAAAGAAAACAATCAACAGCTCTGGATATCATAGATTTGAAAGAAGTTGAACAACTGTAATCATTTATCTGTAACAGCGGTGTCCAACGCGGTTCCGCGGAGCCATGGTGATCGTGTCATACATTTATGGCGCCCCACTTCACTTCATCGGATTTAGCGATAATCAGATTTTAAGAAAACAGATTTTTCCAGTTTATTTTCTAGTACTTCCATAAACACGATGTTCCCGCTATTGAATTCTTGTTTTAATTTTTAACCATTCTAGTGCCCCCTAACCACATCTGTTACTTTTACACCAGAGAAAGGGTTAACTATACTAATATTTCTGTTGTTATTACTAGTTATTGTAATCTCAACAAGGCATCCGTGTCTTTACAACCATCAGTCAGATGTGCCCCAATATATATATAAACGTTGAAGAGCACTGATCTACAACATCAGATCATCATCATCAGGTACCGTCTCCGCATTGAATCTCCAGCATCCTCTGTCTTTCGCCTTGGTGTTGCACTCTGCCAGATTGTATCCTGTCCATTTCTTTAAATTTTCCTTCCACTTATCTCTCGGTTTTCCTCTTGCTCTTCCCTCTTCAATTTTCCCCTCTAGTAAATATTTTATCAATGCGTCATGCCTTTTTATGTGCCCAAAATACTTGTCTGAATTGTATTTCTCTTAATAATTGTTTCTTTATGCCTAGTTTTCCTAAAACTTGTTTGTTAGTCTGTTTCTCTGTCCTTGAAACCCTGCCTATTCTTCTATATATCCGCATCTCAAATGCATCAATTCTGTCTTCTAACTGATTGTTCATTGTCCAATGTTTCTGAGCCATACATTAATATAGGCAGGGGCGGCTCGTCATTAAGGGCCAGTGGGGCCCGGTCCCACCAAAAACCGAAAGGGAATAACTTCCCGGAATAGACAAAAAATAGTAAATACTAAAAAAACATGATTTTAACGAAAATTTGTGTCTGGCCCACAAGAAAAATGACCACAAGCCGCCACTGAATATAAGGTATATATTGGTTATTGGTTATTGGTTATTGGTTATTGGTTACTAAACTGACGTCATTGCACTCCGGGCAAACCCATAGGTGCTCAGTCTCCCCAACAGATATCGAAGAGTATGCATACTGATGGTTCCTGTGGCTCGCTGATTCTTCTTTTGTATGCATATTTTCTTGTCTGATCTGCTGGAGGACCAGTCAACGGTGCACGAACCCGTAGCACCGGCTGGAGCTCATTACATATAATACAAATTAAGGTATATATAACATTTGAACATTCTCATTTTTAACCTTTTTATAATTTGTTTGGATGTCAGTAAGTCGAAGAATGTCTATCCTTAATTCAAAAGTCTGTAACGTAAAGGGAGGCGGATGAGTCTGTAACGTTAAGGGAGGCGGATGAGTCTGTAACGTTAAGGGAAGCGGATGAGTCTGTAACGTTAAGGGAGGCGGATGAGTCTGTAACGGTAAGGGAGACGGATGAGTCTGTAACGGTAAGGGAGGCGGATGAGTCTGTAACGGTAAGGGAGGCGGATGAGTCTGTAACGGTAAGGGAGGCGGATGAGTCTGTAACGGTAAGGGAGGCGGATGAGTCTGTAACGTAAAGGGAGGCGGATGAGTCTGTAACGTTAAGGGAGGCGGATGAGTCTGTAACGTTAAGGGAAGCGGATGAGTCTGTAACGTTAAGGGAGGCGGATGAGTCTGTAACGGTAAGGGAGACGGATGAGTCTGTAACGTTAAGGGAAGCGGATGAGTCTGTAACGTTAAGGGAGGCGGATGAGTCTGTAACGGTAAGGGAGACGGATGAGTCTGTAACGGTAAGGGAGGCGGATGAGTCTGTAACGGTAAGGGAGGCGGATGAGTCTGTAACGGTAAGGGAGGCGGATGAGTCTGTAACGGTAAGGGAGGCGGATGAGTCTGTAACGTTAAGGGAGGCGGATGAGTCTGTAACGTTAAGGGAGGCGGATGAGTCTGTAACGTTAAGGGAGGCGGATGAGTCTGTAACGGTAAGGGAGACGGATGAGTCTGTAACGGTAAGGGAGGCGGATGAGTCTGTAACGTTAAGGGAGGCAGATGAGTCTGTAACGTTAAGGGAGGCGGATGAGTCTGTAACGGTAAGGGGGACGGATGAGTCTGTAACGGTAAGGGAGGCGGATGAGTCTGTAACGGTAAGGGAGGCGGATGAGTCTGTAACGGTAAGGGAGACGGATGAGTCTGTAACGGTAAGGGAGGCGGATGAATCGTAATGATCAACGGCTCACAAAGTGAAAACAGCAAAGTATGGGGCACACATGAGGCGCTTTCAGGACATACAAATCATTTGCGGCTGGCCCTCGTGGAAGAAATTGGGACTTCACTGCGTACAACCAAAGACTTTGCAATGAATCAAAAACATCCATCTGAAAACAACGTCAGATAAAATTTATCACAATATGAAAAAAAGGTAAGAAAACAATTGAATTTGTACATAGATCCGCTGGTGTTGATCAAGAAAAATTATTTTGACCACAGCATGTTGTTTTTCTTCAATTTGGTAGATATTACGTTAAATAGAGAACAGATGTGATTTGCTGTATGTCAAATATTCTCAAGCAATAGCGGATTCTAAACGATCTCAGCAGTGTTCAATGTTTGCTTACAGTTGGTTGATTAACATGGCAGTAAACGACAAGACACACACGGGGAAATAAATTGACTTCGTTAACTGGATTGACGCTGTGTTTGCACCATGTCCAAGTGTGTCAACTCTTGTTTCTGCTGTCAGAACAACTTCTTCATGTTGTATGTGTCTACTTCTGACACTTCATCACTACTTACAAAGAGAGCATCGACCGAAACTAGGATATGCCATCATGCAAGTAACGTACGACCATAAAACAGTTATAAACATGATGTTATGATAATAATGTTCTATCTAATATGTACATTATGACTTCAAGCATTCAGACCTGGTGCCTTTGCAGGTTTGGCTGGCACAGCAAAGGCTAACGAAGCGCCATATAACGCTGGTTGAAATCGATCACACCACTGAAGGATAGACCAGAGCTCAAATGGTACTGAAGGTTGAAATGTCCGTCTGCCCAGCGTGTTCGACGCGTTGACACGGTGACTATCCTCTGGTCTTCGCGGAGGCGAAACCACAGATTCTCAGATTTGGTGCTCGTCACGAGAAGGTTAGATGCCCAAGACACCGAGCCGAAGAGCTGAAATGCTTAATTTCTGGATCGAAAAAGGTTGTAAATGTACACCGTTCTTGTGTAAGGCTGTTTATATATCACATTTGCTGAAAATCGGCCGTAAAAGAAGATCCCAGCGAAGAGAAGAAGAGAGAGAGAAAGAAGAGAGACAGAGGAAGACAGTGCTAGTTAGACCTCTTGACAACAATGATTAACAGAAACACAGCCTGCTATCTAAACGCTTTTTTTTATACAATATGAGCTACAAAATAAATACAAAACATTGTTGGTTGTGTATATCTGAAATCGCAGAAGACACCGGTGGAAGACACTGATAATAAAAAAGCAGCTTTCACACAAATCAGTTAGACGCGATATACAGCCTGCTGCGCCTGAATTATGTTTTGAATCAAGAAGAAGAAGATTATTTGTGACACAACACATATTAATATTGTTCATTTTGTATTATTAACAGCTGAAGTGATGAATATGGTTTGGAAATTAATATTAAGCAACTAAATCTAGCAACAGCGGAAAAAAGGACAAGTTTTAATTAAATATATAAACAAATGGCGACAACTGAAAAGTAAATTTGATTTTTGTTCATGCATCTGATTCATAAGCCGATTCATACGCCCGATTCATACGCCGATTCATCGCCCGATATGACTTCAGGTGTGATCATTGGGCCTATTTATATCAACTCTGATTGATTTTTTGCCTGAAGGCATGCTTTCATTCTAATTAGTGCCTCGCTATTCTGGTGGATTATTTACAGTTTTAAAATGTATTAATGAATAATTATATCTTGAGATAAACAAATGATGAAAGATATGAATCTACCAGCTGATAGAATATATATGATTTTCTTCTTAAAACTCTCATATCGACCACTTGTTAAATCACTCTTATGTTTGTATGCAATCTGGCATAAGAGCGATTTAAACGGCCAGTTATGCGCTTACTTTGTCAGGACATCCGATTTTGGGCGCTTTTTATTCTGAGGTCACTTTCCTAGGCCCCTACGTCAGTCGCATCTTACGACATGCCTTGTAGGTCTCAGTGTATTCTTTGTTTCTGTTGCTTGGCCCCGGTAAAACACGGGTATTATGATCAAACTGAGATAAATAATATGACATAATTAATTTCACTGCATGTTATGTTAATTTCAATGCAGTCATTGAACTTCAAACTTACTAAAGTGGTTATATTGCTTGTCTGTAATCAAAATAGAACGTAATTTTTGCTGGTTCAAACATCACCACTAGACTAGATCTAATGAAAATAGGTTACCTGACTAGCTGAGCTAGTTACTGTTTCAAGTAAAGTAAGTAAAGTAACCGTTTCATACCTTGGGGTATATAGGGCAATACAGTGTTAGGCCTGTATTTTTCATTGACCGTCGGCATGCGATGGGTGATGTGGTCAGCATCACACCGGTCGCCTTTACTTCCCAGAGCATGTCTGGTACCCAGTTGAGGCTGGGTCGGCCTGAGAGCCGTCGCGGTCCGGGAAAAATTCCACGCTCACTATGGGAGCTGAACCCGAAACCACCAGCCTTGAGAAGCGAGTTCACTAACAACTACGCTACCGCGGCTCTCTGTTGCTGTTTCAAACGAAATGTAAATATTGAATACTCCCAATTCTTCCTTATATATCGTTTATGACTTTTGTGTGAAGGCACGCTTTCCTTTTATCAGGGTCCTTGTCATACAGACGCGACTTCTCCGACTTCAGAGATACTTGAAGCTTAGATCCTCAAATGTGATCTGGCTTTCAAATACTAATCTCTAGTATTGTAAAGACTTTACTACTTACTATCGCTACGTCGTTATATGCAAGATGATTACCTCCCTTCACACTTACCTCCTTCACACTTACCTTCCTTCACCTTACCTCCTTCACACTTACCTCCCTTCACACTTACCTTCCTTCACACTTACCTCCCTTCACACTTACCTCCCTTCACACTTACCTCCCTGAACAAGAAACATCAGTTATTTGTTACAACAGGCCATCTATAGCGTCATTACTTCTCTTTGTTCCCGGTAGAAAAATACAAAATGCAGCTGTTGCTGGCTACCAATTTATGTTTTGAGCGCTATGTTTTTAACATATCTAGTGCCAAATATTGTTTTCGTCGTTTCTGTTTCTAAAAATATGTACATTTTGTAACAAGTTTCAGTTCTACAAAACAAACAGTATAGTTCATCTCTTCCAGTTTTACAAAAGTTGTTCTAAATGTTACAGCAAGTACTAATTTTGCTTCAAAGAATGATGAACTAAGAATTCTCCTGTTAAACGTAGTCAACAGTTGTAGTTGAACAAAACAGATCGTTAGCTCGCATTAATCACTTTCAAAACCTAAACAGTCCTGAGTTTAGTTTTGTTTCGTTACTTTCATCTAAGAGAAATAGAGAAAGAAAGAAATAGAGATAGAGTGCAATCAGTGGCGGCTCGTGATCATTTTTGTTGGTGGGGCCGGACAAATATTTTCGGAAAAATAACGGTTTTGGGTTAGGTTATATTTCCCTTCTTTCACGTTTACATATTAGTTATACATGATTTTTGGTGGGACCCGACCACACTGGCCCTTAATGATGAGCCGCAACTGACTGCAACAATTAGTCCGATACGACGTTATTAATCAGATGTAACATAGTTACTCAGTTGTGAAATGGTTATTCAGAAATGAATGACATAGTTAAGGTCTAAAACATCCAATGTTTTTATATATTGGGGTGCATCTGACTACTGACTGTGGAAGCGCAGTCACATGGGACAATTACAATAATAATAAAGTAATATTAATAATAACGTGAATATAAATAATAACAGATAAAAACAAATACGAATCATGACTACAATTTGTTTCTTTTTAAATATTGTGCTAATGAAAACACTGAATAATACCGTCATTTACAAACACACATACAAAATGTGATTAACTTTAAAGTCGGAGGAACATCTCGTTTGCTCGATAAAGACCTTTTGGTCGAAACGTTGCTGTGTATTGTTATTGTTTTATATTTTGTAAAACTACAGTACTTTGTTTTTACGTGTTTCGCCATTGCTACACAGTTTTACTGCAGTCTTCCATTATATAGGAATAAAAATAAGGCGCCAGGGATGTATCACACTGGCGCCATGGCGTCCGTGGGCACCATGTTGGATAGTGCTGGTCTAAAGGGTTTTAATCCGAAGGATTAACTTCCTCGCACCGGGTTTTACTCTGTATGGTTCCGTACTTCTCTGTAGAGGTGCTAAACCATCTGCCGAAAGTACTTCTCTGTAGAGGTGGTAAGCCATCTGCCGAAAGTACTTCTCTGTAGAGGTGGTAAGCCATCTGCCGAAAGTACTTCTCTGTAGAGGTGGTAAGCCATCTGCCGAAAGTACTTCTCTGTAGAGGTGGTAAGCCATCTGTCGAAAGTATTGCACAAAGCACGAACTCCATAGCTGCGGCAACAATGATAGGGTCATGGAAAAGTGAACTAGTAAGGATGGTACACAATGTGATGAAGTCCGGCAAGTGTGACATGGTTAGTATGATGCGACATATTTAGTCAAATGTAACACCGCTAGTCAAATCTAAAGCTAACACGATGTGATGAAGTTAGTAAGATATGGTATGCGTGATCAGATGTGATACGTTTAGTCAGATATGACATTGCATAACACGATGTGATGAATTTAGTTCATAGTTCATAAGTACGGTTCCAACTTCACTGCAACGGATCACCCCATAATTGCTCCGTTCCTGTGCCAATGAAAATCACACGAAATGCTAACAACTGTGAAATGTTTCCTGTGTGTACTAATTCCAGAATGAAACAGTCTACCGCCACAAAAAGTAACCTGCACCGCATAAAGTTAGTAAGATATGGTAGGCTTTATCAGATGTGATACGTTTAGTCAAATATGACATATTTAGTCAAACGTTGCCTGTGTGGTGCCAGGGCCCGCAAGGGAAGAAACGAATAGTAACACTACGACCTACAGGGAAAATCGTAAGAGATGAATGGGTTAAGGGGCTAGGGAATCTACCCTACTAAATAAAAAGTGACGCGGAATTCGGAGCACTTGTAGGCGCATAAATGGCACACTGTACAATCGCTCTTAGGATCAGAACACATACAGATCACACAGAGTGGTTAACAAGTGGTCGATATGGAGCGTTTGAAGAAGTCAAATGTTACATAATTAGTCAGATGTGACATGGCTATCAGATGGGAAATGGTTTTATGACAATGTAAGATGGTTAGTCAGATGTGACACTGCTAGTCAGATGGGAAACGGTTTTATGACAATGTAAGATGGTTAGTCTGATGTGACATGGTTATCAGATGGGAAATGGTTTTATGACAATGTAAGATGGTTAGTCAGATGAGACATGGCTATCAGATGGGAAATGGTTTTATGACAATGTAAGATGGTTAGTCACAGATGTGACACGGCTAGTAAGATGTGACACGGCTAGTCAGATGTGACATTAATAGTCAGATATGCCAATGGTAGTAGGACGTGACATGATTAGTTAGTTATGACAGTTTTAGCGAGATGGAACTTTAGAAGTAGCATGTACGCAGTTCGTCAGATATGATATGGTTAGTCTGAAATGAACAACAGATGGAAATTGGAAGAAAAGAATTAAAAGAAGAACAAACTTGGCATTACACAAAATTAAACGACTAAAAAAAGTATGGAATGTCACTGATAGGAAAACAAAGATCAGAATACTAATAGCATGCATATTCCCAGTGGCAATATATGGGTGTGAAGCATGTACATTTAACAAAGCAGTGGAAAAACATATATGTGTTTTTGAAAATATATGTTACAGAAAAGTCCCCCGTATATCATGGACAGAGAAGAGAACAAATATATATATTCAAAGAACTCAAGAAAACTAGCTGATGCTACAAATAAGAATGAGACAATTAAGTATTTTGGACATATGAAGAGACACGAAGGGATGAAAAAGAACATCATGGAAGGAATCGTCTCGGTAAAGAGCAAAGAGGAATACCACGAAGAAGATGGATAATGATGTAACTGATGGTTTGAGTATGACCGCTGTAGAGGCAGGACATATAGCCTATGAGAGAGAAATTCCGAAGGACTGTTGGGGTGGCAAAGTTCTGTTCAGAAAAAGCTATTTACTGATGATGATGGTGTGTCTGAAATTATTTGTTTAGTCAAGTTACCAAAAAATGTGCTGTAGTTCTTTTAACCCTTTAGTTAAAAATGTAAATATTGCAATAAAAATAATTACATTTTTAAGAAGAAAGAACGAAAATCGAATGCTTAGGTAAAATGAAAAGAAATAAACAAAATTTCTTTAAATTAAAACAGACAACAACTGGTTTCTGCATCAGTCTTAAACAAAATGGCACAACTCGCTGTTGGAAATGGTTAGAGTAATAGCTGGTTTTATTGCTTTAATGTGCCTAGCCAGTAACTTGTAGTTTGGAAAATGAATTGCTGCTTACACTCAAAGATTGAAGATAGCTACTGAATGTAAAAATCTTCAACTTTCGCGTACAATTGTTTATAGTTCGTTCTTGTTAGATAATCACCTTAACTGTTGCAGAGTTCAGTTTAACTGGTAAGACATTAGCAGCAGAAGGATACCTGTAAACTGTAAATCAAGCAGACAATTGTAAAAGTAACTATGGCAACGATTATCTTACACAGGGGAAGCAAACTTCAAATGTTACGTTCAGAAAATACATAAACTCATTATCTATTCGAGAGCCGCGGTATATTAGTGTACTATTCGTAGGCAAGTGACTGGGTTCAATTCCACAGTGGAAGTAGAAATTTTGTCCGACAGTAACTGCTCTCAGGTCGACCAAGTCTCTGAGTGCCAGAGAAACTGTGGAAAGTAAAGGTGAAGCTGGCGTTATGTTGACCACATTGTCCATCCTGTGTCGATGGTAAAATAAAAATATTGGCATAACATCGTATTCTTCAATAATCAACAGCAAATAAAATATTCCTCAGAGTGGTAGCGAGGACGCAATCATCAACAAAAATCGATGTGAGATGGTTGATTCGTTCACCCTGGTAGGGCGATTTACGAAAAACTAGAAACTTGAGGTGGTCAGATCAGATCTGGAGACAACCTTGGGTAGGATGCGTTGATACTAAGTAAATTGGCGTTTACGGACACAGACACGGGACACAGACACAGTCACATAAGTAAGCAAAAATGTAATCCTCACCTTTGTAGATAATTTTAACCACCTGAGATGTGAATAGATTACCATCTGCACTGTATATAATCTTTGAACTACTAGGCAGGGTTTCATCAAACATACTAACATAATAAAGGCATCAAACACGAACGACAAACACTACATACATCATTCATGAGAAAGATAACATAACATTTCTATGATGATTGATTTATTGATATGATCATCATCTTTTCACTTCAGTTTATACCCGTCTGTACTCAAATCTCTTCTATACGCAGGAAGATCTCAGTTGCAATGGGCTAACTCCGCAGCACCGGCGACGGTCCTCAGTGTAATTTAGAGGATGGTGACAGTTTTGTGAAATATTTCTTTAAATTAATAAACTATGACCGAGCATCGGATTTCTAGTCCACTGTTACCATATTTCAACTTGCAAGTATTTTTTTAATGTTATAGTCTTGAACACAGGGCCTACTTGTATCGTCCATCTTTTATAAGTATAGGATCTCGATTTCACCTACATTGAAATTAGGCATTACTGCAAATAGCCTGATCGTCTCACGTGGGAAACGAACCGAGTACTTTGGAAGCATGCTCTGTAGCTCACGTCAAAGATATTCATATTTATCTAAATATGTAAATGAGAACCCTCAGTAATATTTAACAATTATTGAATTTTGATTGATTTTTCAATGTTGAACAATAATGATGATAAAAGCTCTTTATTGTATTTGATTGTTTAAAATACAGGGTGTTCAAGATAATTGCAGCCCCATTGACAATTCGAAAGTTGCCAGGTACAAATTGAGTTGTGTTTATTTACTATTTAAACCGGTTCTGACTAGCTCGTCTTACGTCACATTTGTTCATCGCCCCTTTCCGCACTACAATTACATACCGTCACACAACCTTGACCTATACTACGTCATAACTGAACCTTCTCATTTCCATACATATATGCCAGATTAGCTCCATTCACGGGCTGCAATTATCTTGAACACCCTGTATATTAGAGCCCTAGTGTTTGAAATCAAGTTACACCTTTCCAAACATTTACCAACATAAAATTGGAGTACATTTTTAAACGGTAATTAATTTAATGAAATACTTTCACAAAATAAATGAATGCTAGCTCTCTTAGATATCCTCTTGTGCTGCATTTATATATCTGCAATTGAACGGTCGTTACTGCCAGTAATACCGCTTGTTAGGGCGATGTGGGACAGGTAGGACGAGATCCTGAGGAATTGAATGGCCGAATAGCTAGTGTAGTCGTAGCGAAACAGTTTAGGTTAGGATTTTTCTTTTATGCCCCCGACAGAAACAAATCATTGGCCTTACTGTGGATTTAGCTGGTGGACAGAAAAACGCTTTAAAGACACTCTTAAAGTGTCTCTGAAATGCTTCGATATAGACAATACGTGCTGGGAATCCTTGCGCAAGATCGCCAAATGTGGCGCTGTAACAACAAAGAGGAACCCGAATAGCTGAGAATCATCGTATTGTTGAGTCACAGAGAAAACGAGCAGCGCGAAAAGACAGAGCACACAACACGCACATGTCTAACCTTTATCATGTATGCCCCACCTGTGGTCGGGGATTCTGTTCTAGGATTGGACTCTACAGTCACCTCCGCACACACCAGAGAGGTGCAACAGTACACGTCTGAGATTGTTGTCATCATCGCTTGCGATGGACGGCTATTATTACCGTAATGTCCAAGGGAATATTACGCATTATGATACATGCTGCTCTGCTGTCAATTTACTGGCGTATTGTATTCCCTTATTCATGTGATGTAAATTGTTTGATCTGTCGCTCAAACACTTATTTCCCCTTCCTAGGTCGTCGCGGAAGTATTCTACCAGTGATGAGAGGCGTTAAGAGAGTGCGCATTTGTGTGCTTCTGGTAGAGATAACCAGGTTTGAAGTCATGCTCACACTCAAGGCTCAGGTGATTTTCGTTCTTTCTGAGCTGTATTTTCTTTTAATTTGAGTTTACTTTCAAGTTGGGTTTACTTTCATTTTTGAGTCTTATTTCAATGATCTCTTCTTTTTAAACTTGTTTTCTTTTTACTTTCAATTTATTTATTACAAATTGTGTTTTCTTTAAATTTATATTTCTTCTTCTTCTTCAATTGTGCATACTTTCAATATTTTTCTTGATTAAATTTGCATATGTCTTCAGTTTGTGCCTTCATTCATTTTGTGTCTTCAATTGTGTTGTCTTCTTTCAATTTGTATTTTATTCTTGGATTCTCCGAAAGGAGTTAATTCTTATTTTTCATGTTTGTATGCCTACACGCTCTGATATAACCAATAAAAGGTTCGCCTTAGGTTGAAAGGGCGTGCCTCGGCTTAAAGAGGCTTTAATCCCCTACTAAACAAACAAACAATTTGTATTTTCTTATCAAGTTTCATTTCTTCTTTGTTCTACAATTTTATTTCCGATTTGGGAACTTCAGTTTCGTTATCTCAACATTTTTACTTTCACTTGCTAATATTTACAATCGTGATTTCTTTCTACTGATGCCTGTATTTATTTTACTTGCATATTTGATCTAAGAATGAAGCAGATGCGTTTGAATACACACACACAGCATCCAAAGGTTATGAGAATAAATGCAACAAACAGTAGCCGAATTACACTAGGATATATAACAAGCTGTTATTGGTTACTAAACTGACGTCATTGCACTCGGGCAGACCCATAGGTGCTCAGTCTCTCATAACAGATATCGAAGAGTATGCATACTGATGGCTGCCGTGGCTCGCTGATTAATCACACCTCTCACTCTGCCTCTCAGGCATCCAGTTCGAATTGTACAACGGGTAACTTCAAACTACCTAAATCGCTTGATCGATTCAACATCGATTTTAGTGTCCTCATCCAACAGACAGTCGTGAAGAGACTGAAGATAACTAGCTGTACCGAACGTGAATTTCAACACCAGTTTTTTTCGATCCAGAAGCACTTGAGCTGAAAGCTCTTCGGTTCGGTGTCATGGACATCGTAACCCTTCGGCTCGTGCCACGAACACCGTAAATCTGGGGAACCTGTAGCTTTTCTGCCAGTCCGCGGAGTTGAACCCGCACTTACAGAGGACTTGTCACCCGTAGTCCAACGCACTACGAACACGCTGGGCACACGGGCCAACACCAGCTTAAAAAGTGGTGAGATCAAGGAGGAATGGCTTCATAGCTACTTAATACCACTGGCAAAACTTAACAAAATTCACATACACATAAGCGGTTTTAGAATAATTGCAATGCAGAACACAGTGGGCAGGCAAGTTTCTGGAAAAGTAAGTAGAATGCAGACTGGAGCGGGACTTGGATCGACGCCGCATGTTTCCTTCCACCCTTGGAAGATACAGGCGGAATAAAAAAAACTTGGTGTAATGCATCGATTTTTGCATATGACGTCTTTGAAGGTTTTCAGGCTGGGTTGGAGACATGCGCGGTTGTACATGATCTCACAGATACTTGATCACGCATCGTATACACATGTTCACGCTACTCAACATCGATACGCTGCTCATAAGATGGATTCCAAGGGCCTTGTTCGAGAGAAAAGTGGCACTCAAGTGTGGTAATTGGTACTCGGTGTCAACAACAATTTCACCAGGAATACCACAAGGTTCCCCACTATCTCCAGTACTATTCAACGTATTCACCATAATGATTACACAGCAGCAACTATCTGGCATGGGAAGGATATTGTCGTTTGCAGACATCATGGTGTACAGATAGGGGAAAAACAGGGATGAAATTGCGAATATACAGGAGGAACTGGACCGCATCATGTTCTGGTGCGATGTTTCTGGTGCAACAATAAACCACACCAACGCTGTGCTATCATGGTTCTCCCTAAACAACCACATTGTAAAGTTGGAAACACCAAATGTCAAAATAGACGGTCACACAATCATTCGAAAAGCCTCTATGAGCTATCAGGGTATAAAGTTTGATCGTAGTCTATGCTTTAGGGACCACATCGACCAAGTTATTGCCAAGGCTCGCAACGCACTATTCGTTCTGAAAATCATGGCCGCTGCTAACATTGAGCAACGCCTTCTTGTGCTCCTGTACCTCGCTCTGTCATGTATAGAATATACATGCACTATCTTAACAATTAGTCCTACCCAGACAGTGAGACTGGAAAGAATTCAGAATGAGGCAATGTGCATCATTCTGGGATGCACCAAAGATACACCAGGAGTATCAATGAGATTCCTTCTTGCTCTCCCCACATAATTGAGACTTGGAGGGTTCGAATGCATCTTAAAATCAACGCAAACAAAGACCATCCTCTCCATGAAGAACTCAGTAAGGAGAAAGGATGTAGACTCAAGAGAGGCAGATCATGGCTGAGTCAGGAGGGAAGGTACCCTTGGGAACATTTGTGAACCTTCCGGAATTGAACCGGGAGAGAAATGGATTGCTGTGCCACCCCAATTTCAGACTGCTTTTACAGTCATTACATCCACCATTGGGATAATGGGATTTCGATCATTTATGATCGATGCAACATGTCTATTTAAGTGGCCATAATTTTGTATCCATTTTGCATTTAAGTTAGTAAAAGTTATGTTAACTAATGCAGAACACATGGTAATCTAATAAAAATTATAAAAAATTAATTATATATATTTTTAGATGTCTAATCTCGTTGACTGGAGCACACCTCATTTCACACTTGCCATTTTGTAGAAACGTCCAAATTGCTCCAAGCCAAAAAGCCCCAAATATGTGTTAAAATGGATTCTAATAACTCAGATTACTGTCCTGATGAAGACACCAGTGATTCTTGAAATATCTATGCTTGGGTCAGATAAACATTCTGTGCCTGTCTCACTTTGAGTCTGTTTGCAAGATGCCCGATAACTTTTTCCTGATTATTTTGTCTATCAAATATCATTGCGTAATCATATTTTTGTTCAATAATATCTTTTACTTGCAAGGTTTAGAAGTTATATACCGATTTAATGTTTATGTATGATACTATAAGTGTTAGTTCTTTATGGGCTACTTACTAGACCAATTCGGCATTATTTTCTCTTGAAGGTCATATTTATTGACTTTTTTTCTTTACTTTATGAAAATATTGAATATTATAAATTTCATGATTACTGCCTTTCATATTTTCCAAACATGTTTAAATTCATATATGTTTTGCAAATATGAAGACTTTAAAAGACTGTAATAAAAGATTCCATTATATTCGTCATACTTATTTTTGTCCTTCTTTGTGACTGTAAAACAATTTATCTTTTGTAGAATAATCTATTTTTAGACTTTTCATAAATAGGTCACGGATATCATAAATTACATCACACTTATGTTAAAACCACATATCCTGATAGCCCATCCAATTAGCTTTCCAACCATATATAACATGCCTATTTTCAATGCAAAGAACTTGTATGGTTGCTAAATATAAAGCAGGGCATCACAAATATTGAAAAAACCTTAAAAACCTTCCAATGGTTATGAGTTAAGAAAAACTGTGAACAAAATAATCCATCAATAATCAACGCAGAGGTTGAGGCTCTCTTGAATGATAACGTCAATGAAAAAAAATGCAATAATTTACACATATGATTCAGGCATTCGCCAACAACGCTGTGCGTGAGCTTTCTCTGCACGCCAGTGGGGCGTACGCGACAACCACAAGTAGTTTGACAATGGAGCTACGGGCGGTACATAGGTGGTGACGTGGTTGGCATCTCATGACCTCGCTCGTGTTTTTATACTCAGTGACTCCATGAGTATGATTCGTAAAGTCGAAACAGGAATGGTGAGACGAATTTGGGATGAGGTACTAGTACAGACAGGGATAAAAGAAATCACCTTCATTTTTGTCACCGGGCACGCAGGAGTCAGGGGTAATGAACAAGCTGACAGATTGGCTGGCATGGTCACGGTATCAGAGAGGTTGCAATGGATTGAAATGATATTCTTAACTCACAGTCTTTTCGAACAGAAAAGTTTCAGGGTTGCGAGTTCCACTCGCTGACGAGATTGAGAGAGATGGGTGTCAAGATTGGTGCAGTCCGTAAAGAATGGCATACCAAATATGCAAAGAGACTGATTAATCAACATCGGGCTGGCGTTTTAGATCGCTGGACGTAGCTGGATTTGTTGAGGCGGAGATCGGAGCACCTATGGACATGTCCGATGGACTGATAACGTGGATTCATATATATATATATATATATATATATATATATATATATATATATATATATATATATATATATATATTCCCATATTTTTCCAAGGGTACCTTCTCCCTGACTCAGCCATGATCTGTCTCTCTTGAGTCTACATCCTTTCTACTTAATGAGTTCTTCAATGGGACAAGGGAGACTACAACCACTACGCACGCATCTCCCTTTTAAATGTTACAGGCAAGGCCTTTGCACTAGTCCTTTCAAAACGACTACAGAAACTGGCAGAGCGTGTTCTTCCAGAGTCACAATGTGGATTCAGAGCTGGACGGTCAACAACTGGCATGATATTTACTTTTCAACAACTACAAGAGAAATGCAGAGGCAGAAAAACCATTGTGTATTACTTTCGTAGATCTGACAAAAGGCATTTGACACGGTCAGCAGACCAGGACTTTGTAAAATATTAAAACATATCGGCTGTCCCCCAAAGCTGCTCCAACTGATCGTCTCCTTACACGAGGGCATGAAAGCCAGTACACAGTGTTATGGTAGCACATCTGATAGCTTTGAGATTAACAATGGAGTCAAACAGGGCTGTGTCCTTGCCCCCACTCTCTTTTGACCTCTTCTTCGCAGTCTTGTTACACCACGTCTTCAGGGATGCTGATGGAGATGTTTTCATCCGCAAGAGATCTGATGACTCACTCTTCAACTTGGCTCGCTTAAGAGCCAAAACAAAAACAGAAATTCTTCTCAAGGAACTCCTTTTCGCTCACAATGCTGCCTTAGTTGCACACAGTGAGGCTACACTGTAATCACTAATAAATAATTTGGGCAGGGCATCAAAAGTGTCACCAAAACAGTGATTTTATGCCAGGGAAATAATACATCAACAAATATCACTTTAAATGGTAACCATCTAACTCCAGTTAAAAAATTCTGCTATCTTAGGTCCATAGTCACTGTCAGCTTTTCTCTTGATGAAGAAATCAACGCTCGAATAGGCAGCAGGGCTACTACATTCGACAAACTATCAAAGAGAGCACGGGACCCAACAAAATTAACACTGAAGACGAAAATTCAAATATATCGAGCCTATGTAACTAACTCTTTACTATATGGCTCAGAAACATGGACAGCCTACTCAAGACACGAGAGAAGACTTAACATATTTCACCTTCGATGTCTCCGTAAGATTATGAACATCAGGTAGTACGACAAGATAACCAACTCTGAAGTACAGCAACGTGCAAACTTGCTTTAAATCATGGACATACTCAGCAGTAGAAGACTTAGATGGCTAGGACATGCTCAGCAGTAGAAGACTTAGATGGCTAGGACATGCTCAGCAGTAGAAGACTTAGATGGCTAGGACATGCTCAGCAGTAGAAGACTTAGATGGCTAGGACATGCTCAGCAGTAGAAGACTTAGATGGCTAGGACATGCTCAGTAGTAGAAGACTTAGATGGCTAGGACATGCTCAGCAGTAGAAGACTTAGATGGCTAGGACATGCTCAGTAGTAGAAGACTTAGATGGCTAGGACATACTCAGTAGTAGAAGACTTAGATGGCTAGGACATACTCAGTAGTAGAAGACTTAGATGGCTAGGACATACTCAGTAGTAGAAGACTTAGATGGCTAGGACATACTCAGTAGTAGAAGACTTAGATGGCTAGGACATGCTCAGTAGTAGAAGACTTAGATGGCTAGGACATACTCAGTAGTAGAAGACTTAGATGGCTAGGACATACTCAGCAGTAGAAGACTTAGATGGCTAGGACATGCTCAGCAGTAGAAGACTTAGATGGCTAGGACATACTCAGTAGTAGAAGACTAAGATGGCTAGGACATGCTCAGCAGTAGAAGACTTAGATGGCTAGGACATACTCAGTAGTAGAAGACTTAGATGGCTAGGACATACTCAGTAGTAGAAGACTTAGATGGCTAGGACATGCTCAGTAGTAGAAGACTTAGATGGCTAGGACATGCTCAGTAGTAGAAGACTTAGATGGCTAGGACATACTCAGTAGTAGAAGACTTAGATGGCTAGGACATGCTCAGTAGTAGAAGACTTAGATGGCTAGGACATGCTCAGTAGTAGAAGACTTAGATGGCTAGGACATGCTCAGTAGTAGAAGACTTAGATGGCTAGGACATACTCAGTAGTAGAAGACTTAGATGGCTAGGACATACTCAGTAGTAGAAGACTTAGATGGCTAGGACATGCTCAGTAGTAGAAGACTTAGATGGCTAGAACATACTCAGTAGTAGAAGACTTAGATGGCTAGGACATGCTCAGTAGTAGAAGACTTAGATGGCTAGGACATGCTCAGCAGTAGAAGACTTAGATGGCTAGGACATACTCAGTAGTAGAAGACTTAGATGGCTAGGACATGCTCAGTAGTAGAAGACTTAGATGGCTAGGACATGCTCAGTAGTAGAAGACTTAGATGGCTAGGACATGCTCAGTAGTAGAAGACTTAGATGGCTAGGACATGCTCAGTAGTAGAAGACTTAGATGGCTAGGACATGCTCAGTAGTAGAAGACTTAGATGGCTAGGACATACTCAGTAGTAGAAGACTTAGATGGCTAGGGCATACTCAGTAGTAGAAGACTTAGATGGCTAGGACATACTCAGTAGTAGAAGACTTAGATGGCTAGGACATGCTCAGTAGTAGAAGACTTAGATGGCTAGGACATGCTCAGTAGTAGAAGACTTAGATGGCTAGGACATACTCAGTAGTAGAAGACTTAGATGGCTAGGACATACTCAGTAGTAGAAGACTTAGATGGCTAGGACATACTCAGTAGTAGAAGACTTAGATGGCTAGGACATGCTCAGCAGTAGAAGACTTAGATGGCTAGGACATACTCAGTAGTAGAAGACTTAGATGGCTAGGACATACTCAGCAGTAGAAGACTTAGATGGCTAGGACATACTCAGTAGTAGAAGACTTAGATGGCTAGGACATACTCAGTAGTAGAAGACTTAGATGGCTAGGACATACTCAGTAGTAGAAGACTTAGATGGCTAGGACATGCTCAGTAGTAGAAGACTTAGATAGCTAGGGCATGTGCGAAGAATGGACAATGGCCACATTCCAAAACAAATATTGTTCTGTGAACTTTCGAGGGAAGAGGCACCAAGACATGTTGTAGGGTGGGGTGAATGTGAATACTCTTCCTCTCACTGGGCACGGTAAACCAAATCGGGATCTGTCCTGCTCATTAATATTATATCAACTTTCATACATATGAATCTTCGCATTCATCTCTACACATTCTCCCTCTGTCTTATCCAAGTCTGCATCAATTTAAATCCTTATTAAAATTGTTCTCCAAAGAATATATATATTTTTAAAAAAAAAATAGAATCGCAACAAAATAATATATCGAAACAGACATGTAACATATAAAGAAATGTCTCTAACTAGGTTTTGTCTAAGCAGTTTCCCAATATGCATTCTTCTCTACCCATACGTGCCTATAGTTCCCACTAAGGCTTATCTTCCCCGGGAAAATGAAACACACTGGGTTCGGCTAACTGGAGAGAAGAAAACACTATCTTTAATGTGAAGTTCTAAAGTCATTGGGAGACGGTGTGTTTCCGATCTAATTTTCATGACAGTCTATTCTCTGGTACTGACGGATCTCTGCTGATGATGAAAAATTCGGAGTGATTTGGAAGACGGCTGTCTCTGTGATAGAATAAGTGTGTATCGGATCTCTGCTGATGATGAAAAATTCGGAGTGATTTGGAAGACGGCTGTCTCTGTGATAGAATAAGTGTGTATCGGATCTCTGCTGATGATGAAAAATTCGGAGTGATTTGGAAGACGGCTGTCTCTGTGATAGAATAAGTGTATATTCTCTATACTGGTAGACAATCGATAATGATGAAAAATTCGGAGTGATTTGGGAGACGGTGTGTCTCTGACTTGTATCTCTAGCTTCTCTGTGATCAGACCGTATCTGACCTATTTCATCTGGCTTCTTTGCTGAGGTCTGTCTTCTAAGTGATCTGACAGTATCTTCTAGTGACTTCTAGTTTTATGACTCTACTACCTCTCAGCCAGACTCTCTCTCTGTATCTATGCCAGAGTTCTTCCTCCTGTGATCAGACTATATCTTATAGCTACTTATGGTTGGTTCTCTGGCTACATTTCCATATCTCTGAAAGCATCAGTTCTGTCTTCTGCTTTTTTTTCCCTGTGCTCAACCAGGATATATATATCCTTCCCACGCGTCTCCTTTGATATTGAAGCAAAACCTTCAATGAATCGCTGCATGTTCGGAACTGGCGTCAGCCAGTCTAGACTACAGACTCCCCAGAAGCTAAAATTAAACTCAATTGACAGGTATCCGTGCATGTACGCTGATCGTCCTGTCTTTGAAATGGCATTAAAAGACAATGCCGCATCGCAACAATATGTGAGCTCAACTGTCAAAACCCGTCATTTCTTGGAAACCATGTTATTCATTCGATCCCGATGGAGAAGATGGGAGAACTGCCTTATAATAACCTATCACAGGTAGACCACTGCTCAGATATAAAGATGTCTGCAAGACCTCAATGAATAACTGTTCTATCGGTTCAAACAAATAGGAAAAACTAGCTGATGATCGAGGTATATGGAAAACAACATTACGCAAAGGTGCAGAATCTTTTGAAGAGAGACTTAGAGATGAGCTGAAAAACAAGAGAGACAGGCGAAAACTCAGAAGTTGTCACAATGAAATACTTGCCAATTGACCTGTAAAGACGAAAAGGGTCACAATGAAAACTTGCAATTGACGTCTGTAAAGACGAAGAAGGTCACATATATATATATAAATCACGGTAGCACCATCGATGAATACTATTATTATTAATATTTAATATTATCATTATTTTAGGGCTTTCGCCGGTGCTACGGAGTTCGTGCATTACAACTGAGATCTGTGTAAGAAAGAGATCGAGCATACATGGTTACTCATCAAAGTGCAATGATGATATGATGGTCCTATCAATCAATCAATCAACTATTATCATTAATTGAATTATCCGCAAGAAGTGAACTTAATTGTTTGGATTTCAAACAAACACTTCATGGTATATTCATAAATATATTTCGTCTATGTTGAAATGGCGTTACTTGGCTTTAACATTTTCATTCTGTGGGTTTTTGGTGCCCATCCGGACGCACTTTTATTAATGCAAGTATGATGAATTAGCCAGTATTCTGGTTTTGCGTTATTAAAAAAATACTACTTGCCAGTCTAACAGCTCAGAATAGTGAAAGGTTTAAGTGGTTTTATTTCTTTCTAAAATAAATCAACAATATAAGGAGAGAGTAAAATATATTACCAAAGTCAGAATACAAATTAGTAGAGAAGTTTTTCATTGCAATAGTTATTGGTTATTAAACTGACGTCATTGCACTCCGGGCAGACCCATAGGTGCTCAGTCTCCCCCAACCGATATTGAAGAGTATGCATACTGATGGTTCCTGTGGCTCGCTGATTAAACAACTCTTACTCTGCCTCTCAGACTTAGACTTTAACAACGGGTAACTCCAAACTGCCTAAATCCCTTGATCGATTCAACATCGATTTTAGTGTCCTCTTCCAACAGAAAGTCGCGAAGAGACCGTAGAATATCCCCTTATTCATCTTCAACTCCCCAACAATCGATGCTGTTGATGCAAGCCTGTCTGTTTTCTCATTATCGTAAACACCCGCATGCCCAGGACAGTATATCCACGTAAGCCTTTGGAGGTTAGAAACTTCTATAGACGACATCCACTCATACCGAAACCTGCCATTCTGGATCTTGTGAAGCATCGACTGAGAGTCAGATACAACAACTGCCCCAGTAAATAAAGTCACAGAGATCCAATGGAGGGCAGCAGTAACGGCCTCAACCTCCATCCTCATACTAGAAGTAGTTGTCCTGTGTGCAATAGTAAATATATGTACACACAAAAGTCGCGTTCAATTCAAACGGAGGGTCTTTAATGCAAATATCAAGTCCTCAATGTACGGTTCTGAAACAAGAAGAATGCTAACAACGTCTATTACAAAAATATACATTCCTTTATGAATGTGTACTTGTGCAGAAAAAAAGTACGAAGTTTATAGCAAAGTTACTAATCAGGAACTGATTGTATTTCTACCTGATTCCGCAAGTAAACACCAGTTGAAGGAACGTTTAAGGGACAATGGTGGCGTTGGTAATAATATAGCTGGGTGAATCTTGTTCTGGAATGTGCAAGGGAAAGAAAACAGTGGAAGACCAAAAACAAACTGATGGTGAAGAGAGATGTAAACAATAATTAATGTGACTGAGTAGACACGTAGAAGCCTGGAAAGCATATCACAAGATAGAAAATACTTGTATAATTTTGTTGATAATCTGCTCTCCACTGTAATCTGAAGAATATATTATTATGTTTCTAACATATTTTCATTTTAAAAATAACCAAACGAATAACAAAATAGACAAAACACAATAATACATCAAACAATAATGAACTGAAACTAATCAGTTTCTATGATAAACTGAAAATGTGTTAATAAATATTTGCTCATTCAGCTTGGATTTGTTGTATTTTTGACCTGTTCTCCAAAACTTTTAATTTTGTTTTGTTTTCACGGAAAAAATGTTTGGTTTAAAGGGTCTGATGCCAAAGACTTAAATTCAATGAACATGGTTTTCTCCTATGGTTCGGTCTCATTCCACAGAAATGGCACGCTACCTACCGAGAATATTGTACAAATCACGAACTAATTAGCTCCGGCAACAATCTTAAGGATATGTGAGAAAATATACCTGTTAACAGAACAACGTGGTCCAGATTCAAACCGACGACCTTCAGAACGCAAGACAACCGCTTAACAATTAATCACAGAGATCCATGTCTAACAGCTGCGTTCCTTCACGCACAAACTTTAACTTTAAAGAAACACCAATCCAGTAAAGAATCAGTTGTTATTTTTTCAAGAGAACAAACCAAAATCATTAGAAAATGATAACTATTTAAGTATATTTCCAACATCAGTATATTCTTCTTCATTGAGTATGAGCAAATTATGTTCATTGTTATGCTGATATTATAAGTTTAACAAGTGACATTTAATCATAACAAATTGTTCTAATTATACCTTCTTTATTGTGCTTCTACATCTGGTAGAGATATCAAATTTAAAAAATCTTTTCAATATCCAAATATAAAAATGTGTTTAATGTACTGCGCATTTACAAGACTGACGTGAGAAGAAAAACAAGAGATCTGGGGTAATTCTTAACTGCGGTTTTGTGTAAGAAATTGCTAAATGAATCTTAATTTGTTCAGTTTTTCTCGTTGAGATATTTATTTTTAAAATATAATCTCTATAACTTCTGACAGTTCTAAGCGTAAACGTCACTGACCTAATAGACCTGGATCTGGGATAACAGCGTCGAATGTGTCAGTGCCAGAAAGGTGTCTGCATCCATAAACGTTTATTGTAAGCCTAAAAGAACATTTACCTAAGGTGTTCGCGCCGCTGGTGTTTGTTTGATTATTTGTAAGCATTAATTGGCATGTACATATTTTATTTTTCGTCCAAAGATGAATGAGAATCACAAGGAATGCGGAAGTGTAGTAGAAAGTTAAATGAAATAGTAGAGAATACAGTTAGCCGTCAATTTAACGGACCAATAGTTTTACATTGCTTTCGGAACGGTGAGATCTATTTTTACCATTTTTTAAAACCTCACGGAAACGAATTTGCTTCCGCACTTGCCCACCGTGGCGTTTGAACCAGGTCCTCTTGGGTTCCTAATCGAGCTCACTACCGCTTGAGATACAGGCGCTGCAGTACTAAAGAATATTGTTATTAATGTCTCTCGTACCGTTATACTTTACATAGGGCCTACAAGCAATTTCTCCACACCGTTCTATCCTGGGCAACTCGCTCAATCTCCTCCATGGTACTGAGACTGATATTCCTTGCCTCTCTCTGCAAAGATATATATATATATATATAAAGAACTGGCTATCAATATATCATGGATTAACTATAGTACATCGCTAGAACATATATAGTGATTAGAAGAATAGCTGAAAAAGTTTAAAATTTCGGTAAAACGCAGGGACAAAAATGCTAGAAAAAACGCAAAAAGAACGTGTTGCATATCATTGATACAAACTTGTATTTATTTTATATTATTTAATTAAACATACAATATCTTCCTGTTACTTATTACAAAGATCATTCTCGTATTTCGTCATCGCTAACTACTGTATTTCTTTAATCTCACCAACACACATCCAATGTCTCTGTTGTGAAGGAGAATCAGTTGAGTACCAGACACTCACATCAGATATCTCATCTTTCAGAAGTCTAAACTAAACTTTAGTCGACTTCTGCCCTTCACTGATACTGGCAGACACATGATCTACTGCTAAGACTTAAAACGCAAGCGCAATAGAAGCAAATGACACTATGTGGATGTACCGTTACATTTCATGTGTATTCCTGGTAAATCAAGAGCTAACTCGTTCATTTTTGTGTACAGACTCTTCCTCACAGCTTGTGTCCGACCTTTGTTTTGACATTTCATAATCAGAGATCAGCATGCTGCCTGCAGTCGTGTATGTTTATATTCAATTTATCTCCGACTTCATATCGATAAACCCCGGGACTACCTTCGATACAATTCCTAAAGGCAGGAAATGTGTTTCTGTGTAAGTATACTAACAAAGCAGTAGCAAGTAGTTCTTGGTTGGATATATTATATTCTTACACTCTTTTTGTCTGTGATGACTATAGTTATTTATCAACCGATGGAGAACACGTGTTAGCGGAAGGTAATACTTGTTGCTATTTATATTTATATATAGCTTTCTATTAGAAAATCAGATTTCATTGATTCTGTATATTAGAATTTATGGTGGAATGTTGTAAACACATTCTGAAAATTTGGAAAGCAGAAATAGTTTTTTCCATTAATCTTTATACATTTTTTGTCTCTCTCTCTTTCTCTCTCCATTTCTAGATATATGCAAACAGACATGTGGATCTATGTGATAGCTAATCAGCCGGAAGTGATCTGATCATCAGAGCAAGTTGTTAGGTCAGGCAAGTGTTTCAGTTTTCGTTACCATCAGGTGAGGTGGTGGACCAGCTTAGGTCATCACCTTCAATGTCTCATATATATATTGTCTTTCCCGAGGTGGATGATCGCATCTTATCGTTAAGCGTAGGAGTGGAAGCTTTAATTTACATTCCACTGTCAGATGAGTCACCCTTGTTGTGTTGTACCCGGCATGGTCTAATCTATCGTTAAGCGTAGGAGTGTAAGCTTTTTTACATTCACTGTCAGTAGTCACCCTTTGTCTATATTGTACCCGTGCATTGGTTAATCTTATCGTTAAGCGTAGGAGTGGAAGCTTTAATTTACATTCCACTGTCAGATGAGTCACCCTTGTTGTGTTGTACCCGTGTTTATTTAGTGTGTCTTGATATTGTCTATCCATCTTTTTCTTGGTCTTCCCTTGGCTCAAGTACCTGATCTCTTTTTATTTTATGCTGTTATTTGTGGTTGGATTCATTTCTCATTAAATGTCCGAACCACTGCATTTGTTGTCTGTCAATATATTCGGTGAATAAAGTTATGCCCACCTTGCTTCTGATGTCTTAGTTTCGTAGTCTATTTTTCCTGGTGACCCCCACCGCCGTCTTCAGGCATTTCATTTCACATGTAGTGAGCTTTCTGTAGTGTGTTACTGCCAGGAACCAACCAAAGTAGACACTGATAACATAATGTTGGTAGAAAATACTCTTTTCATCTATCTTTTCACCTCCATCTTGATCTTTGGATGTTGTAGTAATGGTGCCATCTGGTAGGTCACTGGATTTGCTTTTTGTCTCTATTTCTCTATCGAGTTTTCCGTCCTCTGTCAAAATGCTGCCTAAATATTTGAATTCAGAAACTTGCTTTACTCTTGTATTGTCTAGTATGTTTGCCTCAGATTATCAGCCACGCCATACAGTTTGTCTTGGAGGCTAGTGTAAGTGGACCACCTCTTTCTTCTCAAGTCTGCATACTGGGGGCAGTTCTGTAGGATAAAATTCCTATGATTTCTGCTTCCCCGTTTGTGCCGACCTCTTCCGCAGTAAGTTTTGGCCACCATCGTGATGGTAGGTCTGACATTGTTAATGCGTGGAGGCAGATTGGCGACCGTAGAATCCGTATTCCCATTCCTCATTGTGCGGTGTCGTTGCACCATGTTATGCGCCTTACGGCCTGGTGCATCCGTTTTCTGCAAGCATATGTTTCAGGTTAGCATTCCCTAGCGGATACATGCATCCGATTTCAACCTACCCTCCTTAGTCGCCTCTTACGACATGCGTGACAGGTAACAATGGTTCTATTCTTTACACCCCAACTTTAGGCCCCGGTAATCACTCGGGCGATATACCCAATACTATAAAGTTATATAATGTATATATATTTCAATAAAATATATATATATGTATAACCGAAGCTTCGCTCGTATCCACCATATCTATATCATTAGTATGTCTATGCAGAGAGCACCCAAGACTTATTCTCTGTCAGTCAGTTATCAGAGGACTATCATCATAGCACTCCGGACACGTCCATATGTGATCCGATCTCCGCTTCAATAAATCCAGCATCGTCCAGCGACCTAACACGTCAGTTCTATGTTTATTAATCAATCTCTTTGCATATTTAGTATGTCGTTCTTGTCGTGCTGTACCAATATTGACACTTATTCTCTTATTATATGTCACAAGGGTCTAAAGACAAAGGATTGACGTCACTGTATCGGGTTTTGTTCCAAATTGATCAGACCCTCTCCACATAAATAATTGGAGTGCCACCTGCCGAGAGTATTGCACAAACTCTGTAGCTCCTGCAACAATCCAAGGGATCTCAAGAAAAACAAAAAGGCAATCGGAACAGAACGAGATTACAACTAAGACCCTCTGAACTCAAATGCAATCAGGAACAGAACGGGCAACAAACGACCTAAACCATGAACGGAACAGAACGAATTACAACTAACGACCTCTGAACTCAAGACAACGGCATAACAACTTAGTCACAGAGACACCCCCCACACCCTTCCCCAACTTTATTTGATTGCAGCATTGTTGAAATCAATCAAACCCAATGTGAACATCTTCTTCTTCTTCTTCCTCGAACGTTCCATATCAACCACTTGTTAACCACTCTGTGTCATTTGTATGTGATCTGAGCCTAAGAGTGATTGTACGTTGTGCCAGTTATGCGCCTAACGTAGGCCTGAACATCCGATTTCTGCGATGCTTTTTATTTACTAGGGTAGCTTCCTAGGTCCTACATCAGTCGCTTCTTACGACATGCCTTGTAAGTCGCAGTGGTACTATTCTTTGCTTCCCTTGCGAGCACCGGCACCACGCGAGCGATGTGAATATCTAATAACAACTGTAGACCTACAATAACTTTTAAATAACAATCTAGTCAAGATATTGCTGTATCTTCCACCAAAGTGGTATGAAACATATGTGCGAGAAGATAAATGTTGTCTTTCTGTTTGATAACAAAATATCTATTCTACAGCCCATAGATCAAGAGGTAATTGCTTCTTTCATGTCACATTATGTGAGACATACATTTGTTAAAGCTAAGGCTTCATTAGATAGTAATACTTCTGATGTGTCTAGGAAGCAGCTTTGTAGAGGATTTTCATTTTAGATGCCATTATTAAGGAAATACGTGATTCATGTGAGAAGGTTAAAATATTAGCATTGAAAGAAGTTTGAGACAATTTGATTCTAACCCACATGGATGTCTTTGAAGAATTTGAGATTTTGCTTGAGGGAGTCGTTACAATTGATTGATTGATAAAAGACTTTCGTACCCATAGACAAGCATCTGTAAAATTAGATGGAGTGCACAGTCCCAGATTCAAATTAAGAGCAGGAGTCCCACAGGGCAGCGTACTGTCCTTATTGCTTTTCCTGGTATACATCAATGATCTGCCACAATCTCTGCCGAGACATGTATCACACTCTCTCCACGCTGATGATCTAGCTGTGTGTTACGCCTCCGAGTTTCTGGGTCCTGCCATCTTTAAACTCCAGGAAAGCCTGAACAGCGTCATAATGTGGGCAAGCAAATGGGGTCTAGAAATAAACCGGAGCAAAACTATAGCAACGCTTTTCTCATTGCCAACAAAGGAAGAACACTTCAGACTAAAATTTAACAATGATGTCGTTCCCTGTTCCCATTCTCCAACCTTTTTGGGAGTTAAACTTGACAGTCGTCTGACATGGAAACATCACATAATGGAAACAAACAGAAAGGCTATGAGGAAACAAAGCGTGATGCGGAAGCTGGCTGGAACTACCTGGGGAGCTGATAGTCGAATCCTGAGTCAGGTGTACACTGGTGCAGTTAGACCAACCCTGGAATATGCATCATCGACATGGATATCAGCAGCCCATTCAAACAAATCGATACTGGAAAAACACAAAACAGGTGTCTGCGTACTATTTTGGGAGCCATGAAATCTACACCAATTGTAGAAATGGAAAAGGCAGCCAACATCCAGCCCTTGGAAGACAGAAGAAGGAGAAAAGTGATTCTACAGACTGAAAGGATCAGAAGGATGCCTCACCATCCACTGCATGAAAAAATGGCGGCTAGAACAAAGAACAGACTAAAGCGCACAAGTCTAAACCACAAAGCAAAAGAAATAGGAAAGTCATACTTGGAACTACTAAATCATAACTCCATGCCTGAAGAATTACATTTTGATCACTGGGAACCAGACCCAGTAGCACTAAAATTCTCAACCTCCATCCCTAAATTGTTAAGCAAAGATACCGAGCCTAATCTAGTGAAGAAAGCAACTACAATGGAACATCTCCATTACATGTTTCCAGAAGACAGCTGGATAAGAATTTACACAGATGGATCGGCAATGGAGGCAACCATGAATGGTGGAGCAGGAGTGTACATTAGGCACCCAGATGCTACTACCTTGTCTCTAGCGGCCCCTACTGGAAGAATATGTTCCAACTACAAAGCAGAATTCTTAGCCCTCCTGATGGCAGCACAGCACATAAATAAGCTGCAAGCACCTGCAGGCAACATGGTATTTCTTACAGGCTCACTGTCAGCTATACAAGCCATGGAGGCTAAATCCGTTGACAGCACAGTACAAAACCTAAAAAGAGAACTCGCTCAGCTTTCAGAAAAGGCAGAAATTCACTTGCCGTGGATTCCATCTCACTGTGGCATTGCAGACAATGATAGTGCTGATGCCTTAGCTAGGAGGGCAGTGCCAAAGAGCAAATTTACCAACCCTTGTCTTTTCAAGAGGTTAAAACCCTCATACAGAGAAAATCTGCAGTAGACTGGAAGACAAACACTGGATATGATTATGGAAAAGACCAGGTCATTATATTTCGACTACGCACCGGACACTGCAGACTCAACAAACACTTATATAGACTAGGAATAAGTCAAACAGCTCTCTGCCAGTGTCAGCAGGCGGAACAGACACCAGGGCATATCCTGCAAGAATGTCCTCTCCTGTGTGAGCTGAGAAGCAACATGTGGCCACACCCAGTCGACCTGAAAACTAAGCTTTAGGAAACCTGACAGACCTGAAGCTGACTGCCCAGTTGTGGTCCACAGTAAATTAAGTGCATGACCAGAGATTGCTGAAGAAGATTGATTGATAGATAAGTCCTTCATCATTGCACTTCGGTGAGTAGCCATGTAGGCTCCGATCTCTTTCTTACATAAGAAGATCAAATCTGCAGTGCACGAACTCCGTAGCACCGGAGATGGCCTCCGATGTAATTTTGAAGATGGCGAATATATTTTGTATTGATTTTGTATTTTCTAATATTTCTTACTATGAATGTTTGGGCCCGGGCTGTGACCTTCCAGCCTGCTCTTCTCGATTTTATTGTTAATATTTTTCTAATGAATGTTGCCCGGGCTGTGACCTTCCAGCCTGCTCTTCTTGATTTTGAACTGCCAAGGGTTATTTTACGTACTCAAATTGAACACGGACCTACGTTTTATCGTTCGTCTCCGATAGGACTAGGAACTCGATCTCACCTACACTGAGATTGGGGATCTCTGGAAAAAATCCGATGGCTTCACGAGTAGCGAACCGGTTACCTTTGGCAGAGAGGTGATATATAGATAGATAGATAGATAGATAGATAGATAGATAGATAGATAGATAGATAGATAGATAGATAGATAGATAGATAGATAGATAGGTAGGAGAGGATAGATGATAGATGAGAGTAGAGTAGCTAGATAGAGAGATAGATAGATCAGATAGATAGATAGACAGATGATGAAGATCAGAAGACAGATCAGAGTAGGACAGACGGAAGAGGATCAGATAGATAGAAGATAGATACGATAGACAGACACGACTGACCAGATAGACAGACAGATAGACAGATAGACAGACAGATAGACAGACAGATAAAGAAGATAGAAGACAGATAGATATATGATGATAGAGGTAGTATAATAATAGATAGAAACGAATAGAAGAAGATGATAGATAGATGTTATAGATAGATGTAGTTATGAAAGAAAAGATAGGTATAGATAGATAGATAGATAGATATAGATAGATAGATAGATAGATAGATAGATAGATAGATAGATAGATAGATAGATAGATAGATAGATGATAGATAGATAGATAGATAGATAGATAATGATAGATAGATAGATAGATAGATAGATAGATAGATAGATAGATAAGATAGATAGATAGATAGAAAAAGATGAATAGATAGATAGAAGATAGATAGATAGATAGATAGAAGATAGATAGAAGATAGATAGATAGATAGATAGATAGATAGATAGATAGATAGATAGATAGATAGATAGATAGATAGATAAATACATCAGATTAAAGTCAGAAGTCAGTTTCCCCGAAAGAAGTTAATTGTTTTTCTTTTGTTATATCTGTTGGTCTAGATGCAATGATGTCACAAACAAAAAATACTCATTCCTAGGTTGAAAAATGCGTGCCTCGTCTTAAACAGGATTCAATCCTCTTCATAATAAACAAATAAACAAATAAACAAACAGAAGTCAGGATGGATGGCTACCAAGTTTAGCAGTAAAATCTGATGCGTTAAGTTATATTTTATCAGAACTGATGATAAAGATAAAAATGAGATCTCTGACAGTTGAGAAATCTTAGATGGAGGGAATCTTACAGTCAAGTGATAAACAATGAGAGAGGATCTAAAGCTGGACACGTGAATTTCTGTCCGGTACCTTACTTTTACACGTCTTACTCACGCCACCTGCATCAGACATGCGCGCTTGCTCACATTTTTCTTATTGCTGCGTTCATCGGTATGATTCCATCCCTACCTACACCTTCTCACTGCTAGAACTATTCCCCATCTTAAATATTAAATTCTTTTATTCCAAGTGCTCTCACGTGCACCCTCGTATATTTGATCATTGTCTGTTGTAAGTTATAAAGAATTCTACATACGTCTTATGACATATACGTGAAGACCTAACACCACTTGTTTCGTATACTCTACGTGCATCGCTACAAGACGACAGCTGGATACCATAAGAAGGGTGTACAGCAAGGACTTACACTAACAATATGAGTGCTAATGAACACCACGTGCAAAATGTAAAAAGAGATGATGACAGTAATGCTGTCACTATAGTATAGTAAATCATATTTATTTCATAATTTATACTGTCAATGTAATATAAATACACATAGCAAATAGCATTAGAGGATAGACATTCTGTGCGTACATCTTCTTACACTCTCCATATCAACCATTTGTTAACCACTCTTTGTGATTTGTATGTGATCCAAGCCTAAGAGCGATTGTACATTGTGCCAGTTATGTGCCTACAAGTAGACCACACTCCGATTTCTGCGAGCTTTTTAATTACTAGGTAGTTTCCTAGGCCACTACCTCAGTCACCTCCTACAGTATTGTAGGTCGCAGTGTTACTATTTTGTGTTCACATTGAGAGCCACGGCAACACATGGGCATGAGAAGACACCAATCATGATTTTTTGAACCGATCAAACTTTTTGACATTGTTACAATTTTTAGAAAGATAGTAGTGTTTTTGTCTCATCAAATAAGCATTCTGATGAGCACTTCCCTACTAATAGATTATAGCTAAATTAGCAGATAGATAGGGAACTAGATACAATCTTCGCAGATGACAGCATAGAAGACAATCAGTCTGATCGGTAATTTATCTAATACAACAGTAGTCTCCATAAAGGATGGAAGACATGACACATGACCGACGAAGTGATTTCTAACCCATTCTCATATATGAGATTCTCCACAATATAGATATAAGACAGCACAAAAGATAGTTATAATCATTTTTCTTCATAATTTCTACTCATTCTCATAAGTGAGATGTCTCCACATATGATAGATATAAGACAGCACAAAAGATAGTTATAATCATTTATTTTTCTTCCTAATTTCCTACTCATTTTCTTCATAACTCTTGGATGTCTCACAAATGAAGATATAAGACAGCACGGAAGATAGTTATTATCATTTTTCTTCCTAATTTCTACTCATTCTCATATATGGGATTCTTCCACAAATGAAAGATATAAGACAGCACGGAAGATAGTTATTATCAGATTTATTCCTACCTTTAAGGGAATCGTTTAGAATAAATAAGACTTATTTTTTTATAATAGAATTATCTTTTTTATTGCAATATATGTAGAAGATTACACAAAATCGTTAATTTTTGTATTAGCGCAATTGTTTTTATGCTAATGAATCGTTTAAAGTTGTACTAGACATAAATTTGCATAAATATGCAAATTAGATATCCACTGATATATACATTTATATATATATTTTTTCGATTCCCCTATCCAGAAGCACTTGAGCTTTCAGCTCTTCGGCTCGGTGCCATGGACATCGTACCCCTTCGGTTCGGTGCCACAAACACCGTAAATCTGGGGAACCTGTAACTTTTCTGTCAGCCCGCGGAATTGAACCCGGACAAACAGAGGGTTAGTCACCCACAGTCCAACGCGCTACGAACACGCTGGGCTGGCGGGCCATATATATAGATAGATATATGACTGATGTAAGCTGGGAGTGTTGTATTGTATTCTTCTGGTAGCGTTCGTTATATGGAAGCTCTTCTCTAGAAAGTGACAACGGATTGTATCGTACTTGCAAGTTGATTGTATAAGCTTGTCATGATTGGACGTCTGTAGCATCAGTGAGCGTCTGTAGTGTAGACGGTAGGGAGTTTGATCACAACCCAAGCGTACCTGGTTCGAACTCCACGGTGGGCAAGTTTAGAACAAATTAGTTTCCTTGGATTTTTACAAACGGTAAAAGTAGACCTTCAGCCAGATTCAAAAGCAATGGCAAACTACTGAATGTATAAGTGGTGCATAGAAAATCGACGACTCGCTTACTGTTGTTGATGGTTACGTCCTGTAAAGGATATGTCACGATTTTCATTTCCGTTATGATTGGACATAGAAATGCTAAAAGTGTCAATCAATCTTAGATGAAGTTTCTTCTCAATTTAGAAATGTGTGGTTATTTTATAAACATTCGGTCTCCTAGTTTCTGGAGAGTTAGCAGGCTCCACCGACTTTGACTAAAACTCAGTTTAAGAAATACGTGCTATTACCACGATGATTGGGAATTTAATGGTTAGAAAACATCCGGTTATTTCGTGCGCTAGATCAAATCCTATCTTTGAAACCATAATTGTAGTTTTTCTAAACAGGTGCGGGTTGGTGCCCATACGTACGGACTGATGAGGAAATGTAAAAGTGCAGATCGTCAGAAGTGTGCACAAAAGGCACCCTTGCTTTTTGCTTTCACTGGATAACTGTCCAAGTTTTAAAAAAAGATTTTTTTCAGTAGAGGTACACTAGAGGTACAATAGAGGTAATAGAGGACAATAGAGGACAAAAGAGGTACATAAGGTACAAAAGAACTAGAGGTACACTAGATTACACTAGAGGTAATAGAGGTACAAAAAGAGGTACAATTAAGTACCATTTACAGGAAATCGAAGTTTTTAAACTAACAAACAAGCAGGCGTTACATTGATGGATTGATTGATAGGACCATACATGCACGGGATAACTGGTGCTCCGAGCTCTACACAGAAGATCTAATGGTGTCAAATACATAGAGACGGAAGTCGATGTATTTAGGAGATGGTAAGTATTTTGAGAATTTATTTTAAGTTACAATGAGGTTACCTAGAGGTACAATAGAGCCGCCTAGAGGTCTACATTGAATGCAGACTTAGTGCTCAATGAACACAGGGTACCTTACGTCAATCGCGATAGGACAGGAATGACACTAGAGATCAGATCTGGAAAATACGAGATGGCTCACGAGGGACACAGGTACGTAGCAAGAGGTACAATAGAGCCTCTGAGGAGCCATACATGTAAGCAATGTTGTCCATGTTTTAGTCTAGAGTACATATTAGTTATGACCATAATTTTAAAATGATGTAACATCTAAATTCTGAAATTATGTGATGCTATGTGTAACATTGTAATAGCTTGTGACACTCTAATGTTGTGTAACATTGTAATGCTTAGAATGGTCCATGAAACACATAATTCGTGCAAGAAAAATGCATACATAGAGGCACTAGAGGTACAACTGTGCAATAGAGGTACATCTTAGGTACATAGAGGTACACTAGAGGTACCAATATGAGGTAATAGAGGTACAATAGAGGTATAATAGAGGTACAATAGAGGTACAATAGAGGTACAAAAGAGGTACAATAGAGGTACACTAGAGGTACGAAAAAGGTACAATAGAGGTACAATAGAGGTACAATAGAGGTACAATAGAGGTACAATAGAGGTACAATAGAGGTACAATAGAGGTACAATAGAGGTACACTAGAGGTACGAAAGAGGTACAATAGAGGTACAATAGAGGTACACTAGAGGTACGAAAGAGGTACAATAGAGGTACAATAGAGGTACAATAGAGGTACAATAGAGGTACAATAGAGGTACAAAAGAGGTACAATAGAGGTACAATAGAGGTACACTAGAGGTACAATAGAGGTACAATAGAGGTACAATAGAGGTACACTAGAGGTACAAAGGTTAAAATCGTCACCCATTTTACACAGAACCTCGAAGTTTGTTTTTAAACTACACAAACACAAGCAGGCGTTACGCATTGATTGATTGATTGATTGATAGGACCATCAGTATTGCACTTCGGTGAGTAACCTTGTGTGCTCCGATCTCTTTCTTACACATGAAGATCTAATCGGTAGTGCACGAACTACATAGCACCGGCGAGAGTCTTCGATGTATTTTTGTAGATGGTGAACTATTTTTGTAGAATATTTTATTTTTAATCTTTACGAATGAATTTTGCCCGGGCAGCGGCTTTCCAGCCTGCTCTTCTCGATTTTGAATTGCCAATGATTCTTTTACGTGCTCAAATTGAACACGGACCTACGTTTTATCGTCCGTCTCCGATAGGACTAGGAACTCGATCTCACTTATACTGAGATCAGGGATCTCTGGAAAAATATCCAGATGGCTCCACGAGGAAGCGAATCAGGTACCGTTAGCCGAGAGGTGAGCCCCTAGCCTCTGCGCCACAGAGAGCCGCATACATGTAAGCAATGTTCTTCCATGTTTTAGTCTTGTATGATGTCTTCATTATTTTCATCTTTATTGACCATAGCTATTTTAAAAAAATGTATGTAACACTTCTGCTAAGCGTAACTTCGGGCTAACACTTAATGTAAATGTATCTTGTGTAACGCTTCTGTAATGCTTGTGTAACACTTCTGTAATGCTTGTGTAACACCTTCTGTAATGCTTGTGTAACAATGGTCCATGAAACACATGTAATTCGTTAGTCCAGCAAAGAAAAATGCATGTCATCAGAAGCCTGATTTGTATTGCCTACACTGTGCTATGTTATAGATTCTTTATAATGTTTATCAATCGTATCTGCATGACCAATTTGTTTCTAATTTCTTTTCGACAGTAAATAAACATAATACAATTTCTCGTAGCCTTTTCAGACCTTAAGGTATGAATTGGTTGTCATTTCACATTTGTAGGCACTAGTGTGCAGAAGGTAGATGGGCTAATTTCTTTCCTCCCATGTGGAACGTCGATTGTCGTATTGAACCTACAACCATCTCTTTCTCTCTCTCACACTCTCTCGCTCTATCTCTCTCTCTCACGATCGTTCTTTTACCGCAATTTTTATCGTTCTTATTGTGATATATAAACAGTTTAACACCAAGAACGGTGTACGTTCACAACCTTCAGTACCATTTGGAGCTCTGGTGCTTATCCTTCGGCGATGTGTCCGATTTCAACCAGCGTTTACTGGGTTCGCTCTCCGTTAGCCCTTGACTGTCCCCAACCGACCGCAGCAAGAATCTATTTTCTTTTAGGGTAGCGACCCTCTCGGTAGCGACTCTAACCTGCCCCCACCCCACCCCGGTTGATGAGCGTCATCTGCCCAGCTAACCCGTCTTTTTCTGGACTACTTGGTTTGCCTACCGTCCAGTTTTGTGTACGGTTTGCTCCGCTAGCCTTTGATTGTCCCCAATCTAACTACAAGGCAGCAGTAGTTCACTGCAAGCGGAAACGCGCACTGGATTCAATCCTCTGCTGGACTTTCCAGTTTTGCACTGGATTCAAGTCTGTGCTGGGCTTTCCAGTCCCTCTGCACATTTGGGTGGTTCGCTCACCCCATGCCTGCCACGACCACTAGTCGCTCCATCATCAGCGCCGTGCACGCCCGCCCCACCGGTGGATTCACCCGTGCAGCGTCCGCATGCCTGTTCGCTCTGCTTTGGTGACTGCCCCACCGTGTCTATTGGTTCTCACCGTGCACACATTCACCATGCCCCCAGCCCGTCCAGACACAGAGCTCAACTCGGGCCTCCACCCCAGGGTTCCAAGCTTTGCCCATGTGGGGCCCACGTGCAACTCATCTCGGGCCCAAGTTTTTGCACCACGCGGGCCCACGTCGTATCTCTGGACGCACCCCTCATCCATTCATGTTTATCCGTTCAGCTTTTTCCCTCGGCCGGGAAGGACGTGCATTAATAGTCACTCTAGGATTCCGCTCGTCTACGTTGTGAGCGGATCTCATCCAACGTGACTACATCTGCAACAGTAACAATATCCTAGTAGCCCTCCCTCGATCTTTACCCGCTTAGCCAGACATGAACCAATGTCTGTTTCCAGGGTCACCACGTGGAGGTGGGGTAGGCTCTTGATTAGTGCCAGCTCACTAATCTTGGTGCGACGTTGTCCCTATGCGCCTTTGACCCTACAACCATCGTATCACAATAGTCGAACGATTACGAATTACGATAATACGTGGAGCCATTTTAACTAAAAAGTTTCTCTGTCACGTCACAATAACACTCGATGCACAGTTAAACCCAACGTTTATTTTCATGCTATTGTTCTTGTCTAAAGAACGTCTCAAGTTCGTGGTTACATGGATACGTAGTGGGGTCGTCAACTATTCAATAAGATAGTTATATGGTTTATGTATATAGTCATGGGTGGCTGAGCAACAAGTTACCCATACGATCATCATATCAGACTCGATGAATATGCTTCAACTGATTGAATCTGGAAGTATGCGTGTGAATGGGTGGACATCATTCGGAGATCACATCTCAAGAAAATGACTTGGCTGTACACGCCTGACATGCTGAAGTGCGGGGTAACAAAGCGTGCTGACTCTCTTGCAAACAGTGCCCCGACTCAAGTGGGCAAAAGCATGGACAGAGCCGATATCATCAATGCGGTACGCTCTCAATTGTGTGACATGGACGGGTCTCAGACACTGGAACGAGTTCGAGAATTAGGCGTTAGTTTGGACATGCCAGACAGTGTCGTCTTCGTGGTAGAGAGAAGATATAGTAATCAACTTCTCATGGGTACTGTGAGCAAATGGACTTTGGGATGGCTGCTGCAATGGAGGACAGATCACGAATGGGAATGCCCAATGTGCCATGACGTCGATCGCATAACATAACATAACATAACATAACATGGTTTATGTGTATCTTGTTGTTTCATACATACGTGACAGCAGCATTAGTGAGTTGAACTTCAGTTGCTCTGAAATCACCATATGTTGCTGCTATTTCAAACAAAATATTAGTTGGTGATGTTTTCGACAAAATATTAGTTGCTGCTGTTTCAAATAAAATATTAGTTGCTGCTGTTTTAAATAAAATATTAACTTATGTTTCAGACAAAATATTGATTATTACTCAAGTAATAAGGGAGCCGCATTAGCGTAGTTGCTAGTGAACTCGCTTCTCAATCTAGTGGTCCGGATTCAATTCAACAGCGGGAACAAATTTTCCGACCGTAACGGCTCTCAGGTCCATTTAATCTCACTTGTGTACCAGGAAAAGTACTGGAAAGTGAAGGCTGCCGGCGTGATGTTGACCACATCAGCCATCGTGTGTCGACGGTCAATGCAAAATACGGGCTTAACGCCGTATTACACTACATACCCCATGGAATGTAGCAGAGTGAGCATGTAGCATGATGACAGAGTGAGCATTAACTACAGTAGCAGAATGAACATTACATATACCGACAGAATCAACATAACATATAGATGCACATCATATATATAACATATATGAACTTATAATATATAATATATTATATATCATATATGAACTTATGAACTATGAACTATTTAATATATATATATATATATATATATATATATATATATATATAATAATAATAATAATAATGAGTTAATGTATGTAGCTCCTGTAACAATCATAGGATCTCTGGAAAAATGCACTCGTGAACAGAACGTCGGGGTTCTGATTCGAACCCACTATCTTCGAAACGCAAGGCAAACGGTTTAACCACTTAGCCACATATATCTTCACATATCTTGTTGGTCGTTGTGTTAACTTATATTTGCTTACCTTGTGGGCCCCGGCAACCCACGAGCGTTTCATGCATATAATGTGTTCTAAACATTGTTATAACAGGTGAGACTTGTTTGTAGGCATATACCTGCATGTTGATAAATATTCAAGGAACTCTGCACCTATATTTGTCTTTGATACAGGAGATTATTAGCATGCAGGTGATACATTTTTGTATAACTCATATATGAACATCTTGGCTGTTTGTTTGCATCTTATCAGTTCATGCAGCTTTGTTTACGGCTATCTTATCAAGCAAGTTTCGTGTATGTAAATTCCTCTCGTACCCTTTTTTCCGATCCAGAAGCACTTGAGCTTTTCAGCTCTTCGGCTCGGTGCCATGGACATCGTAACCCTTCGGTTCGGTGCCACGAACACCGTAAATCTGGGGAATCTGTGGGTTTTTCTGCCATCCCGCGGAATTGAACCGCACACACAGAGGGATAGTCACCCGTAGTCCAACGCGCTACGAACACGCTGGGCAGACGGGCGAACCCTTAATCGTTACATAGGGCATACAATGTCTTCGCAAGATTTTGAACATCAGGTGGTACGACAAGATAGCCACTCTGACGAACTATAACGTACAAACTTACTATCCATCCTGAAAATGCTCAGCAGTTGAAGACTGAGATGGCTAGGACACACGAGAAGAATGAAAAATAGCCGCCTACACTAACAGGTGCTGTTCTGTAAAATTTCGGAATGGAAGAGTATCCAAGCTAGACCACTGCTCAGATATACGGATATCTGAAAGGCTTCAATAAAGAGCTTTTCTACCGGTCCCAACAAATGGGAAATACTAATGTATAGCTGATAACTGAGTTAAGTTGAAAATAACATTACGCAAAGGTATAGAGAATTTTTTTAAAAAGACGTTGGGATGATATTTGAATGCGAGAGAGACAAATTCAAACTCAGAAGTCGTCACAGTAATACACTTGCCAATTGACGTCTGTAAAGACGAAAAAGGCAATACGTAGTATAGGCAAATGTAGGTATAGGCAATATGTAGTATAGGCAATATGTAGTATAGGCAATATGTAGTATAGGCAATATATACACAGGCTCGATAGATATAAATCTTCGTCTGCAATGTTAATTTTATGCTGTTCCACGCTCTCTTGTTAGTTTGTCGAATGTATTAGCCGCACTACCTATTAGTGCATTGATTTCTTCGTCAAGAGAAAAACTGGCAGTGACTATGGGCCCAAGATAGCACAATTTTGAAACTGGTGTTAGATGGTCACCATTTAAAGTTCTATTTGTGGACGTGCTATTTCTCTGGTTTCATTCCGTTGTTACGGTTGAATTGAGACATGAATTTACTAGGGATATTTACGACGGTAGTTTCTCTCTTGCTTTCCTTTAGGGCAGTGACTATACTAGCCGGGAATCCTAGCCATTGTCTTTAATTGAGATCTTCTGCCTACCATTTCGAAATGGAGACGATAACTGACAATAATTGAGAAGGTTTAGAACATTAGGTGACAACAGGTAAAATTCAGGGAAGGAGAGATCGTGGAAGACAATGAGAAATGATGTTGGATGGTCAGACATCGTGGTTTGACAAAAGATCGATGTCACAACTGATTAACTGCATCAACGAGAGAGAGTTGTGGAGAAACATGATCGCCTACGTCGGCAGGCAAGGCACTTGATTAATTGCTACTTCTCTCATATTAAACCATTGTCTTTCATTTTCTCATTTATGAAATATCAATATAATGGAAGACTCATTTATGAAATATCAATATAATGGAAGACTCATTTATGAAATATCAATATAATGGAAGACTCATTTATGAAATATCAATATAATGGAAGACTCATTTATGAAATATCAATATAAGGGAAGACTCATTTATGAAATATCAATATAATGGAAGACTCATTTATGAAATATCAATATAAGGGAAGACTCATTTATGAAATATCAATATAAGGAAAGACTAATTTATGAAATATCAATATAAGGGAAGACTCATTTATGAAATATCAATATAATGGAAGACTCATTTATGAAATATCAATATAATGGAAGACTCATTTATGAAATATCAATATAATGGAAGACTCATTTATGAAATATCAATATAATGGAAGACTCATTTATGAAATATCAATATAATGGAAGACTCATTTATGAAATATCAATATAATGGAAGACTCATTTATGAAATATCAATATAAGGGAAGACTCATTTATGAAATATCAATATAAGGAAGACTCATTTTGAAATATCAATATAAGGAAGACTCATTTATGAAACACTATTTATGAAGCACCAAAGTCCGTTTTGAAATCTCTTCTTATCCTGTCGCTGTCATTTGTCATTACTTTAGTTTTGTCAATGTTTATTACATAATTGTTATGTTAACTGAAGTCTGTTAATGTGTTGATGTAGCTATTTCTCTGTGGCTCATATGATTGCATGATCATCGGCAAAAGGAAATTCGTTTAAAAGTTCCCCATGTTTGTTCCTTTCACTGATGTTAGCTATTTTACAGATGAGATCGATATATCATATGAATTTTAAAAAGTCAAATGAACAACCAAATCTCATTTGAAATATCAGAAGATATATGTACAAATAAATGTACAGTTTGATGTAAAGCTATAAGTATATGGCTCATCCATTACAATATGAATAATTATGGGAATTAACTGTTAATCTTTAACCGTCGTCACAGTTTAATAACTTATAATAATAATAATGGTTATATAGGAAAATATATAGTGTATACACGGGATCGATTCGACAGTGTTGAACAGGGTGTACTAATATTGAACAATTAGTGAGTAGAGTCATCACTATGGAACAGCTGTATCCGAGTTCAGATGAACGAGAGATAGAGATCTATGACAGTTGTCGACCCCAATCTCTGAGAAGACGTTGATGGCTTCTTTAGAGTCATCTTCTTGTCTAAAGTGTTTACTAACCACATTCCTCTTTCTCTAGAACACAATCCCACTTTCATGCCAATTTCTGGGTGTGTGCTAATGTGTTTCTTCTCGTGTACCGAGAAACAGCACAAGACTATACCTTTCTTTAGTTCTATATTGAAAAAGTTGTGCTTAACAAAGAAAAATGAGAAAACACAAAAATATTCATGCTGCCCAACTGAATGTTTGCGAGAGGAAATTAGAAGTTCAAAGTTCTACCAACGTGAACCCCGTGTCATGACCTTTGTAATGTATCAGAAACGCTTGGTCATTGACGTGTATCTTTATTAAACCTGGAGGAAATGTTCTAGTCTGTATGCATTCCTCGCTATATATAGTCCAACCACTTTCACCTACTTTCCACAGTATCTTTTATTGTGAATGCTTTATTCCTTGCTATATATAGACCAACCACTCTTTATCTTTCACTTACTTTCTAGTTCTTTCATTCATCATCATCAGGTGCCGTCTCCACATCGAAGGTTGGCTGCAATGAATTTCCAGCATCCTCTGTCTTTCGCTTTGGTGTTGCACACTGCTAGACTGTAACCTGTCCATTTCTTAAAGTTTCCCTCCCACTTATCTCTCGGTCTTCCTCTTGCTCTTCCCCCTCAACTTTCCCTCTAGTAAATGTTTTATCATGGTGTCATGTCTTTTATGTGCCCAAAATACTTTACTTGTCTGAATTTTATTTCTCTTAATAATTGTTTCTTCATGCCTGGTTTTCCTAAAACTTGTTTATTTGTCTGTTTTTCTGTCCATGAAACTCTGCCTATTCTTCTATATATCCACATCTCAAATGCATCAATTCTGTCTTCTAACTGCTTGTTCATTGTCCATGTTCCGAGCCATACATTAATATAGGATATATATAGCATTTGACCATTCTCATTTTTAGCCTGTTTGTGATTTGTTTGGATGTCAGTAACTTTCTCATACTATTGAAATTATCCTTGGCCATTCCTATTCTCTTTTTATTCTTCATTACTTTCATTATTCTTCATTACTTTCATTGCTTCAGTTCTTTCATTACTAAGTTTTTATTCATCTCTTGCTATCTCTAGTCCAACCACTCTTTACCTTTCACTTACTTTCTAGTTCTTTCACTACTAAGTTTGTATGCATTCCTCGCTATATCTAGTCCAACCACTCATTACATTTTCTCCTACTTTTTTCTTCTTTTATTATCATTCATTACCATCTTCTAGTCCATCCACTCACTACTTTCCATTTACGTTCTTCAATTCCTTTTTGACAAATTTATATTGAATCATTAAACATTTTCAGATAATCCAATCTATTTAACTCGTTAACTATTTTTTTTCCTTTTGTCTTTTTAGTTGTTTAATATTAGTTCAGTGTTCTTCATTCATTGTCCCCTATACATTAATTATTGTCTTTTTAGTTGTTTACCACTGTTCAGTGTTATTCTTTCATTGTCCCCTATACATTAATTATTGTCTTTTTAGTTTGTTTACTACTGTTCAGTGTTCTTCTTTCATTGTCCCCTATACATTAATTATTGACTTTTTAGTTGTTTACCACTGTTCAGTGTTATTCTTTCATTGTCCCCTATACATTAATTATTGTCTTTTTAGTTGTTTACCACCATCTCGTCACGTTTAAAATCTCTTTAATATCTTCATTTTTCCAACCTCTGCTCTTTCCAGACAGTATACGTTTTTTTTTTATCAACGAGTCTAAACAAATATTCCCTTTATGATGAACGTTTAGCCTCCAAAACAATTGCGTCCTGGCATAGATATTAAAATTAAGTTATCCCTGATCTCAATCTAGGTGATAACTAGTTTCTAGTGATATTGAAGACGGATGATAAAATGTTGGTCTCGTGTTGAAGTTGAACACGTTAAACAACCCTTGGTAGTTTTAAATCGGGTATGAGTAGATTGAACAATTGCTGTTAGGGCGAAATTCATTAACAATAAAATTTGCATAAAAGTATACAAATTTTCACCATTTGAAAAATGTATACATGGGATCCTGTCAGAGACTAGTGAGTTTGTGCACTGTCATGATCCTGGATAGATTGTGACGTCAACAAATAAGAAATACCTGCAAGAATTGTATTCTTTTCCCCCCAACAATATATTATAAACACGAAACGGTGGGCTAGGAATATGTTTCTGACTGTAGTGGCTCTCCGATCGACCCTGCTTCAGTCGGATACCAGGAAAACATTGGAGAAGTAAAGGTGGTCAGTATGTTGTCGACCAATCGTATGCCGACGGTCAATGAAAAATACGGACCAAATACCGTTTTCCCCAATTTAGATCGGGGTAGTAAAAAAGGATTCCTTCACTCTTACTTAGTTAATGTAATCCCAAATACATACATGTTTAACTGACTTGAGAAATTATTATGCAATATTCACTTTCAAATGTACAATAGTGTATGTATTACATTTAGGGTCTATGTGGCTAAATAGTTAACTGAATTGAAAAATGGGTTATGGCTGAATTAAATTTAGGTCCTGTTTTCCCATTGCAGGTGTATGTACAAATTCAGCTGCAGTTTTCTTAATTATTAACAGATTCGTATGAGGAATATACCATTTTTATAGGTAAATGAATTTACTTTAAGTTCATTCTAAAACAAATAAATAGTGGCTCTTCTAGCAGCTTACATGAGCCAATTAACCTTTGTCTTCGTATGTTGAAATACGGTGCTTGGAATCCGGACTGAGTTATTCTCTACACTAGTGCATTTTTTTCAGAGACCTCCAGGACTGTTGCTGGAGCTACGCAGTTCTGCAATACTCTCGACGGGAACGTGCCATTTCCGTGAAGTGGAACCGAGCCATATGGGATAAAACCAGGTGCAATGAAGTCAACCCTTCGGCTTTAGATCTTTAGACATAAACACCCACCACGAGTGGTTACCAGAGCCCAAATTGGGACGTAAAGAATAGAACCACTGTTACCTGCAACGCATGTCGTAAGAGGCGACTTTTTTCAGAGTTCGTTCCAAATTGGGATGTAAAGAATAGAACCACTGTTACCTGCACACATGTCGTATGAGGCGACTAAGGAGGTTGGGAGGGCATCTACCCACACAGTAAAAACACTAGATGGCTACAGAACGGAGAGCGAACCGAGTAAACGCTGGCTGAAACCGGACACATCGCCGAAGGATAAACACCAGAGCTCCAAATGGTGCTGAAGATGTGACGTAAAACACGCCAATGCAAAGGCTGCATGAATCATATTTTCACATGAATAGAATTTATGGGAAAATCTGGTACATTGGTCTGGGGGTGAACGCGAGAGAGAAAAGAGAGAGAGAGACATAAACACTGACAAACTCTATTTGTCGTCTTCAAAGAAAAATATTTCTTGTCTAGTTTCCCCTTTATTTTTCTGAAATGTTGCCTGACCAGTGAAATGTAGTATAAAATGCTATGTATATATAATCTCTTGGAAGTTGTATTCTATTGCACCGGTTCCCAACCAGTGGTACGCGTATACCTGGGGTACAGGCTGCGCCGGTCATGAGTACTTGAAAAATAAGTAATTGCGAAAGTTTTTTTAAAAGCAAAACTTTAGTCATTCAACAATAAAGTCTGGATTTAAAACTGTATCTGGCATTTTTTAAGCCTGATTTCTAGAAACTATAGTTCGTTCCAAAATTCGTGATCACACTAAGGTTTAATTTGTACGAAATCTATCTGATGGATACAAGTAATTTTTGCATGCAGTCTTATATACCTCAAGACGTTACGAATCCATGTTTAACTAATTGGTAGGTAGCTTAGTTGATGCAAAAACGTTTTTTGTTATATAATTTTGCATAAGCACAACAAAATGATAATCAAAGTTTAGAATTTACAGTAATACACAAAATGGTGGCGAATGTTTGCAAAGGCGTAGCCCTATTACATATTATAAAAAGCAATGGGACATGGTTAGCTTTTTCTTCATGAGTGTTTTTATGTTGATATTATCTTTGGCGATCAAATTGACGTACCTTTGGTAGCTGTTGCCAGTCCCTGGTATTGTGAGGCAATTGGTGAAGGTGAAAGCAAATGGGATGTTAGCTATTAGATTCGGAGTCTGAAGAGTCGAAGAGATTAACTACTGCTGCGGGCTGGAAAAAAAAAACCATCTCGTTGCCAATATGCTCTCTCTTCTCGGAGAACATGCTGTTCACATTTGTTCCAGTATTCTATATCTATTTTTGAAAGGGCATCACGTGTTAGGACTTTTACATCACGAAGTTTGAAAGTCTTGTTTACTTCTGCAACTTGACCTTTGACTGCAGCCCACACAAGTTCAATGGGATTGAGATGTTAATGGTAAGGTGGTAATCGAAGAGAAGTGTGGCCGTGCTCAGCAATGACTTTATCGATTATAAAAATCTTTGACTTCTTAGTCTGTCTCACCAGTTGCAACAACTCAGTTTTGAAATTGTTGCAACAAAACGATATATTTTCTTTTATATACACCACGCCATGATGTCTTGTTTTGTGCTTGATGAGGTGAGAATTTTGTCTGGATGCGCCACTACATTATGATACGAGGCATTGTCCATTACAATACACGACGGCCTACCCAGAGCAGGCAGAAGTGTGATCGCTAACCAATCCCTGAAAATAAGTCCGTTCATTTCGGTGTGGTAGTCCCTACCATCTGTAGACAGTGCTTGAAAAGAAGTTCTGCGCCACTGACAAGACCATTTGCTTTGCTGCCTGCATGACCTATCACAATGCGTTGCCCCTTGCTGCTTGGAATTTCCTTTCTTAGTTCCGTCTAGTGATTGTCATCTTTATCAAACGTATGGTGAGCATTTACCCTCGATTCGTCCAGATATACAATATCGTAACCTTCCGTCCTATGCTTCCGTATCTCCCGCAGATATTTGCATCGTGCAGCTATCAGATGCGTTTTCTCACAAACTATATTCCGACCTGTACTAGATTTCCGAAAAGTGAAACCGCTGCACCTAACAACTCTCCATAAGGCGGTTTTATATATATCAATATCACATTGAATTCGCAGACGTTATTACAATTTACGTGTGTAACCATATCATTACCTTAAACATTTTATGAATCTCTCTCACAATAACATCTTTATCGAAATCGTCAGTTTTCCGTTTCCGGCCTTTTCTGTGTTCCTTACGTTCATCACTACAGTCCTGTTCTATCCAACAGCAAAATGACATTCTACTTATACCAAGAGCATGTTGTGTTCTCCTCTTCGGGTCTTGTAAGTTGTGATATAAACCACCACGTCTGGCTTCTCTGCAGAAGTAGCTATACAGTTGTGCAGTCACCTTCTGCATAGTCTAGTAGTGAATTTACACTTCAAACTCATTTCTAATACTGATAATAAAATAGTACCTTCCGCTTCAAGTAATGCAAATAAATGGTTTGTGACACTCCAATGACAATCTTTCACATACAGTGTGAAAGGATTAATTTCACGGGATTCCCGATTTTAACTACCGCTGAATTGCACGTGGAGCGCACATTGGCATCTTGACGTCAATACTTCACTTTCGTACCGTTAACATTCTAAAATCATACCAAATCAACATCGCTGTTAAATTAGTAATAACATATAATAAAATTCTTACAGAACTAAAGGTTTGGGTGGGCAAAAATACTTTTGGAACGTCGTCACTGTTACCTATATAAAAATGCAAAAATCAAGAATTTCTGTCAAGTGGATGATTTTATATCGGTCGGTAAAGATGATTACGAATTTTAGAACGAACTATAAGTGCATCAAAATAAGTTCAATAATCTCACCAACAATGTTTCAGTCGGCTAGTGATCTGTTTTACGAATAGTGTATAGGCTAGTGATTGGTTTTACGGGTTGAGTTTCTGTGTTAACACTATTGTGACATGAAATATATATGTAGTTTGTACTTTTAGTGTAGTCATTTTTCTTGTCCAAATTATTACCTTACTTTACTTTTACATTCAGATACGCACTGAACACGAATTTCATTATTTAAATAAACTTTTTTCGATCCAGAAGCACTTGAGCTTTCAGCTCTTCGGCTCGGTGCCATGGACATCGTAACCCTTCTGTTCGGTGCCACGAACACCGTAAATCTGGGGAATCTGTGGGTTTTCTGCCAGCCCGCGGAATTGTGCCGCAGTCACAGGGGGCTTGCCACCAGTCGTCCAACGCGCTACGGACACGCTGGGCAGGAGGACGATCAACTATTTTTAAAAACAAGGGTACAACTTTAAGAAATATTGTTTTAAAGATGTACTTTCTTCACCCCTAGGGAGGCATAGGTCAGCAACCAAGCTTTCCCAAGCTTTCTTATCCAAGTCTATATATTCCCAAATCTTTTCACTCACTCCCCATTTTCTTGCGGGAGTCCTTCTTCTTCCTCGTGTGGCGAGCTATGTATCTCTTTGGTTGTGGTATATGTAGCTATCTATTGTGTGTGTTTTTTTTATCAATTAAATGTGTACACAAGTGGAAAAAAGGTTGTGAAACACTGTCATTTTGTCACAATATATATATATATATTCGGTTAAATTTCTGCATTTTTTTAAAGTGGCAACAATCATTTAAAATGTTAACAGTAATAACAGTAATACCATCAGTTTCAACGTTCGGTAAATTATTATCAACTACGGGCTAGTTTGATTGAAAACTTTTTTTTTTTAAACTTAACAGTGAGCATGCACGCACGACTCAAACTATCCAATCATTTTACTCGTATTCGAACCTTTCTCCTCCCCACCACCACACACAACCCTCTTTTTTGGTTCATGTTTTCTCATCCGTTTTTAAACCATACATGCCTGACATCTGTAACTGGAGCTAACTAAATTTGTCATACACAAACACTCTGGCATACGCACGTGCGTTTAATTCCAAGAAGCTGTGGGCTCATCACGTGTATTAACTTGCTGATAAACCATACAGTGATGCTCTATCATTATTTACCCTCCTACACTTAGGAAAAAAAGAATGAGAGAAAACTGTCTGTAAGTGATAATTAGAACACAGTAACTACCACTTATCTCATGCAGTTTAGAAATGGGGGCATGTTAGAGCCGCCCGTTAAGAGCACAACTGATCTAAAATGAAAATAAGTTATTATTAAAAGATGGATCACTTGCCTGAAAACCTGGCAGTGATCGAACAAGGGAGATAAGTTTGCTTTTACGAGAATGCTGGCGATGTGCAAATGAGAGAAGCTACCACTTTGTGTGGATCAAAGAGTCCACAGTTTTCACAAGCAACAATTACTGTTTAATGCAGAGCCCACTTTAAACCATCAAAGTAACCAATGGAGAAACACTCATACGAAATTATATGTCAGAGATCCAAGATTACATTCTTCAAAAAGTACATTCCTATCGCTGTAAGAACTCCTCACAGAGATGTTATATTACTGCTCACAGTCCACTTTCTACTTGAGATGTTCTTTGTTCTTCAATATATTGCTTCCTTTTAGATAAGCACACTATGTTCAGCTAGGGACAAAGTTGGTTGCTAAAAATACCGTTGGATGTTCATTAAAAGTAATCGACCTTCAAACTTGGTCTTTTTATAACCTGTTCTAAAATAACTTATTTGTATTTGATCTTGTTCTTTCTGTTTCCTTGCTTGTACTGATTTTTTTATTTTTGTTTCTCTTCATATACTGATAGTTGAAGAGTCTGCATAGGTCAATGTCCTTTCATATACTGACTATTGGAAAGTAAGCTAATGTAATGTTTCATATATCAACAGTTGATGTGTCAGTATAACACAGTAGTGTTTCATATACCAACAGTTGAAGAGTCAGTATAAATCAGTAGTGTTTCATATACAACAGTTGAAGAGTCAGTAAAAACTCATAGTGGAGTGTTTCATATATCAACAGTTGAAGAGTCAGTATAACTCATTAGTGTTTCATATACCAACAGTTGAAGAGTCAGTACAACTCAGTAGTGTTTCATATACCAACAGTTGAAGAGTCAGTATAACACAGTAGTGTTTCATATACCAACAGTTGAAGGAGTCAGTACAACTCAGTAGTGTATATATAAAGTTGGCGTACGTTAATTGTTATTTTATGAAACTAAATGTTAGAGAACAAGAGAAAAGGAAATAAAATAGTTCAAGAGGTTTGTTGTCATCGTTTCATACAACATGTTTGAGACAAATTCTCAGAATAGTTTGGTTAAATAAAATCAACAGCCAAGATCTGCACAAAGGATGCATCCATGTGGAAATGCGTACCGTCATAAATTGCAGAAACTGAAGCAGGATAGCATAGAAGCTAATAAGTAATTCAGAAGTCAAAGCACAAGATGTCATATAACGGACTCTGGATGAAAGACAAAAGAGAGTCATAACAAAGATAACAGGTTTAATACAGCCATTACAACGCATTATTTTCTATTCTAAGAGTTTGCTGAAGGATTGTATAGGACAGAAGAATAAAAACCCGCTTGCCCGAAGCTGTAGCCACGTGTGAAACACCACTGCGTTTAACCGTTGATGAAAAACAGTACATACGGTTCGAACACAGGATGGTTCCTCCATGAAACACCACTGCGTTTCAACCGTTTGATGAAAAAAATGTCATTACATGGTTCGAACACAGGATGGTTCCTCCATGAAACACCACTTCGTTTAACCGTTGATGAAAAACAGTACATACGGTTCGAACACAGGATGGTTCCTCCATGAAACACCACTTCGTTTAACCGTTGATGAAAAACAGTACATACGGTTCGAACACAGGATGGTTCCTCCATGAAACATCACTGCGTTTAACCGTTGATGAAAAACAGTACATACGGAAAATGCACAGTGTACTTTGTAGTTTGTGTAGAAAAGACTAGAATAACTGTCTCCTCTTGCATGCCACGAGAGACGGATATGAGGGCTTGTGGTAGGGCTGGCGACTCAACTCTGAAAACAAAACAGTTGCAGAAACAAAGACAGAAAAAAACTCACAAACTGCTCATGAAATTGAGGAGGAAATATGTTATTCTGTCTTATCTGCTCTTGTTCATGACAATGACACTTGTAGATGATGAATATGTACTTTCTAAAAATATACTGCATGAATTATTACGATTTTGTATTTGTTTTCTCATCTGTTTTCAATTCTATTGATAAATAAAACAATATGTTGATCCAGTGTTAAGTTCACACAAAACAAATGTGGTTTTTATTGATGTTCGCAGTTCTGATATTTTTGTTGAAAATAGACTTTTTGGTTTTTATGAGTATCAGATAAGTGAACTCTATGCAGACAAATTTCCAGAGCTTGTTCACTTCCAGACTTCATATCATGGCACGTAGTCACTCTTTTCTTTTCATCACACTATTAGAAAATTATGAAATTTTGAAGACCATCAGGTGAACACGCCGTTTCAGCTCGTAGAATGATTGAAATATTAACTTGTGAAACCTAACACTCTTATACTATTGGTATTTGTGTTATCGATATTGGTCTAATTATTTAACTTAACTACGAAAGACCTTAACATATTTGTTATTTATTTGTTCGTAGTTTTAAACAAAAAAACATAATTTTAGGTGCTTGTTTCTACAGCAATGCCACTGTTGAGAGAGAAGATATAGTAATCAACTTCTCATGGGTACGGTGAGCAAATGGACTTTAGGATAACTGCTGCAGCGGAGGACAGAGCATGCATGGGAATGCCAAATGTGCCATGACGTCGATCGCATAACATAACATAACATACTTTCTCTCTTTTTCTCCATATGCTTCTGTTTACCATCGGTTTTCTTGTTAATTACTTGCCTGGTTAACAGTTCAGCAAATTGTTAACCGTTTTCTTAGATTTGTCAATTTTTGTTTTTCGAATATTTTTAGACATATTTTAACTGCGCTGTATTTGTAAGTAATTAGAGCTTTCGATAAAGTAAAACAAGGAGAAATAATTAGAATGTTATACAGTATAAGTATTGATGTGAAAGATCAGAGACTGCTCGAGAATATGTACTGGCAACAATGCGCAGCCAAAAGACTAGATAATCAGAGTGAAATCTATCAGGAGATACAATTAGGAGTAAGACAAGGATGCGTACTCTCACAAGATTCACCCATACGGTAAAAACGTCATGCGACATATAAAAGGAAATGCAGGAATAACAGTCGTCGGACAAAATATGAACAATCTAAGATACGCTGATGACATAATCCGCATAGCTACAAATGAACAAGATCTACAACAGGTATATGGGAACATTTCTAATGGAAGATGTAAAACAGAGATTAGGAATATAATAGCTCAAGAGAAAGCAGCTTTTATGAAAATGATAAACACACTATGCATGAATTCATTATCCCTGACATTGCGGAAAAGAGTATTCCAGCGCTATATTGAATCAATACTTATGTATGGCAGCGAATCATGGACAATGAACAAACAATCAATAAGATCATTGGAAGCCACAGAGATGTGGTTTTACAGAAGAATGTTGACAATTCCATGGATAACGAAGAAAAGAAATGATGAGGTTCTAAATCAGGTCTGCATACAAAGAAACATTATCAAACGAATAAGGATCAAACAATGAAGGTTCTTCGGGTATATAATGCTAAGAGAAGGTTTAGAATATTTGGTGATAACAGGTAAAATTCAGGGAAGGAGAGATCGTGGAAGACAGAGGGAGAAGATGTTGGATGTTCTAACATCGTGCTTCGACAAACGATCGACGTCAGAACTGATTAACTTCACCAAGCAGAGAGAGTTGTAGAAAGACATTATCGCCTACGCCGGCAGGCAGGGCACTTCATTTATTGGTATTACGCATTTAATAGGAAATCTTAAACACAAAGTATGAATTTCCAGAAAATAGTCACTACACTTCGATTTTCGCTGCCTTCCTCACTTTGTCTCTGACTCTCTTTTTTCTGTTTCTCTGTCTGTATATGTGTGGTGCTTCAGTAGTTACCAATGTCTTATTGTATCTACAGGGTGTTTAAGATAAAAGTGGCCCCATTGACAAATCGAAAGGTTCCAGTTACCTATTGCGCTGTGTCTATTTACAATTTAAACCGGTTCTGACTAGCTCGTACTACGTCACATTTTGTTCATCGCCCCTTCCTGCACTAAAAAATTGACACACCATACACCTTCACAACCTTCTGAGCCTAGTACTACCGTCATAACTGAACCTTCTCCATTTTGCACTAAAATCATATGCCAGATTTTTATTCCATTGATTAGGCCGCTTTTATCTTGAACACACTGTAGATGGGCTTTACAAGTTCACGTTTTCAGACACTCTTTATAGAATAAAACATAGATATATAAATATATAGATAAATTGTGGAGCGCCAGTTGATTTCACTTTGAAAGAAAGCAGGGGAATAGCTGGGATGAGGCATTATCCTGGAAGACAAATCACAACAGACTGGTTTTTCTTTCAAATGCAAGCTGGAACCAACCCTTCTATTTGTATCTAACAAATAGGTTAGATTTAAACGAGGAAAAACGCACTCTGAAAATTCTAGAAATCTCCGTGAGAGTTGAATCCCAGGTTTCTTGGCTCGAGTCCCGGGGCTAGGCAGCTCGGATCCATTTCCACAGCCGCTCTGTGGCCAGGATTATGATCCTTACAATAAAATACACTCCCCCTTTTAATTCCGCCAATTTATAAACACATTCGTTATCGGACGTGCGCGCACATGAAGCGTGCTGGATCCATTCACACGCAAGTTTTCCTAAACTGTTCAACTCACTTTTGTGTTCAGTTCAGATTTTTCTCGGACTTATTTGCCGCTTGCACCCATAGCGTATGAGAGATAATAGCCAATCTTCATCTGATAACTACAGAGCAGAGAATTGACACAATGTCTGCTCATTCAATCCTGTCATCAAGGATATCTATAATCAACAAACATAACAAAAATAATAATAACGGCGCTGAGTGTAACATTGGTTGAGCAAGCACTCATCATTATTGGTTGAGCAAGCACTCATCAGTGTTGCAAAGAGATTCTGAAGCAATCTGTAAATGAAAAGAAGAAATAAACGCTGTTGCATGTAGTTTTTCTACGTTTCTTTAAAAAATACGTGCTGTTTTAAAGAATAATGAGGAATTACTTTGAACATTAATGAGATTTAGAAGAACGGATTAGAGCTCCTTCCTCCCATCATCCTTACTCCGAGACCATCACCTTGTAGTGGCGCCGATATAGTGAAGAGGAGGAGGGCTGAGTACCTAAGAGGACCAGTGAGTTACGCTGGCGGAAACATTACTTCTGGCAGGTTCACCAAAACCAGATAGGGCGTTGAGAAAGGGACAGATAAAAAAAAACATGGTCGCCTGGTTCACTATTTGGGTATTGGGTACAATGCTAACAACTCTTCTTCAGAAAACATTAGTGTTCAACTTAAGAAAAGTAACAGATTCCACAATGAGATCAAAGACATTTGATCATATCGACAACTTATACCTCTAACCCCAGTGTACTCATATATCGACATATCATCGACAGATCATTGAACACGACAGCGAGGAATAGAAGGGGTTTTAGAAAACATTAGTGTTCAACTTAAGAAAAGTAACAGATTCCACAATGAGATCAAAGACATTTGATCATATCGACAACTTATACCTCTAACCCCAGTGTACTCATATATACATCGACATATATACATCGACAGATCATTGAACACGACAGCGAGGAATAGAAGAGTTTGTACAATCATCATACTCTAAAATGAGACCACAAAGAAAAATTCAAGTACAATAAAAGCTCTCAATAAAGTTTAGAGTTAAGCATAAAGTAATCGTTGACTCCATAAAATTCAAGTACCAATAAAATGCTCTCAATAAAGTTTAGAGTTAAGCATAAAGTAATCGTTCAAGTACCAATAAAAGGCTCTCAATAAAGTTTAGAGTTAAGCATAAAGTAATCGTTCAAGTACCAATAAAATGCTCTCAATAAAGTTTAGAGTTAAGCATAAAGTAATCGTTCAAGTACCAATAAAAGGCTCTCAATAAAGTTTAGAGTTAAGCATAAAGTAATCGTTGACCCTATAACAAGGCTACACTATATTTTCAGATAATAAATTGAACTATTTATTCAAAAGAAGGCATGGAACAAAAATGTCTTTAATTTTACTTAAAGTCTGTGTTCTTGTATTTGGAAAACAAAGTTTACTCTGTTCTCCAGCAAAAACAAATAAGAATTTTGCTTGCTTTTACAAATTCAAAAGTTCAAAAAATTGTCGAATTTTAAACAAAGTCAAAGTTGTTATTTGCAATCGGGAAAGTTAATAAGTTTTTATTATAGGTAAAAATAAATTAGAAAAAAACGGTATTCGGACATGTGAGAAAACGTTATTTCCCAGCGTAGCTTCATAAAAAAAGACATTGCTTTTTGTTACAAGGAAATGCAACAAATTTCTTAAAATATTTACCTTAAAAATAGTAAGAAGCTTTACTAAAATAGAGCAGATACATTTTCTTTATTTTCATGCTAATATATATCCATACGGAGAAGATATTGACCACAACATCTAACAGGTGTAGTCTCTCACTGACAAATACAGACCTAACATTCTATTCTTCAATATTGGGATTTCTGTGGCGTTGAGGTTAGGTCTCTTGTACCAAAGATACCAGGCTCACTCCTCGTGGAGCTATCTGGATATTTTTCCAGAGATCCCTGATCTTATTGTAGGCAAAATCGAGTTCCTAGTCCTATCGGCGACGGACTATAAAACATAGGTTCCGTGTTCAATTTTAGGACGTAAAAGAACAATTGACAGCTCCAAATCGAGAAGTATGGAAAGCCGCTGCACGGGAAAAATTCATTAGACAAGGTTAAAAATAAAATTCCTACAAAAATATCTTCACGATGTTCAAAATTACATCGGAAACACTCGCCGGTGCTACGGAGACCGTGCACTACAGCTGCGACTTTCCTGTGTAAGAAAGAGATCGGATCACACATGACTACTCACCAAAGTGTAATGATGATGCTCCTATCCATCAATCAATCTTCAATAAACAAATGGTAAGAAAACGGATTGTTTATTTTCTTCATATTTCTTCTAAATATATCCAACATTGTTATTTTATGTAAGTGAGGAAGCAGAGTTGAAGAAAACAATACGATAATACAAGTTTGGTGTGGGAGAAACAAAACAAACTACAATCTGAAAAAAAGAAGAATGTGGGGCAAAAAAAAAGTAATAACATCAAATTGAGACAGTTGATGATAAACAATAGCATCTACAAATATACACATTAAATAGCTTTCTTCCACCATTTTACTTCTTTCTTTGCCCAAATTCCACCTGCACCCATGTTTATCAAACAAGCAGATCAGTAGAAGGTTTTGTGCATAGTCTCAATCTATGTTTATAATTCTGATTGCATTACAACAATGCGCATGCGCACGCTAGACCAGTTTGTTTAAATAATTCCAGATCTCGCATCTCATCTTCAGATATTCCCCAGACTTCCTTATCTGTGAGCGCAGAGGGAAACGTTGGAATTCTAGGTAACTTCATGTCAAAAGAGTTATGTCTTGACTTGGTTCACAAAACACCTGTTTATATCTGAACAGTTGTTTCCTACATCTGGTTAAATGAAGCCGTACGTGTATATTCATCTGATTTCTCTTAAGTCTCTCTCTCTAGTCATAGTCTAGTGAATTACTTATAGCATTTCAAAACACGCCCACTTCACATATGTATATATAAATAAAAACATTCACACATTCGCCCTAATATATACATACGTATTTATATTCACCCAGACGTACACATGCATCTTCATATATACATTCGCATTAATATATGCACTCAGTATTCACACTCATGTTCACACTCACATATATATTCCCATTCACACATATATTAATACTTCCATATCCATTAACACTAATATAAACATTCATACTTGCATATACATTCCCACTCATATACTTAAATAGAATTCACATTCATATAAACATAATTTTATACATTCGTACTCACATATACGTTAAAACTTACTTATATATTCCTACATACATTAAATACTCACACATGACTTCATACTTAGAATTACACATTCTTACAGACATTCACACTCACACATACATACTTACACAAAGTTACACTTACATATACTTTCCCACTCACACATACATTCACATACATATTCACACGCACATTAAACATAGACATGCACATACACATCCACACACACATACACATTCCCATTCATAGACACATTCACATACACATTCACATACACATTGACATATATAAGTTCACACTTATATATATATATATATATATATATATATATATATATATATATATATACCACACACACACACATTCACACCAACATACCAATTCACACTTACATTCACATTCACATATATTCATATTAACGTATCACACACATATATACATTCACACTCCCATACATATTCACATATACATGCGTACACACATTAATACTCAACTATACGAGTTTAGTTATATTAATATTCTCATATATATATTTACAGTTATATTCGCATTCACACAAATAAGTATGTAAACATAAGTATACTCGCACACACACACACACACACAGAAATACACATACATACTAACACACATATATACAGTCACATAAACAAATGTATCATGATTGAAATCAACAGTACATTTCACACAAATTCTGTGTTCATTAAGTTACCACGAATTGAAAGCTCAATCTGGATATATGACATTAACAAAGCTATTACAGGCGTGACGAAACTGAAACCTGTCATCAGCCAGACCCCCATCCTGTGTCCTCATTCTTGGCAAACTAATCGATGTTAATAACTAACCCTGACCACTGATTGTCAAATATGATAAATCAGTTGTTGCTGCTGATTTTTTCAAGGCAGATAGATTGTGTTTGTCATGCGGAATGAATTTAGATGGGAGATATAGCAGTTAGATAGGGTAGAAATAGACTGCCAGAAGCAGGGACAGAAGGTAAACAGACTAGCCCGTAAGAGTTATGAAGTTATAAGCAAGGCATAAATGAGCAGATGGGGAGAAAAATTAGAAGGGATTGACAGAAATGAGAAAAAAAGAAGAGAAATGAGCAGCGATAGAGAGAAATTATAATGAATGGAGAGAAATGAGAAATGGAGAGAAATGAGCAGCAATGACGAGAAATGAGAAAGTGTAGAGAAAATGAGAATGAATGGTGAGAAATGAGAATGAATGGTGAGAAATGAGAATGAATGGTGAGAAATGAGAATGAATGGAGAGAAATGAGAATGAATGGTGAGAAATGAGAATGAATGGAGAGAAATGAGAATGAATGGTGAGAAATGAGAATGAATGGTGAAATAGAATGAATGGAGAAATGAGAATGAATGGTGAGAAATGAGAATGAATGAGAAAATGAGAATGAATGGTAGAAATAAGAATGAATGGAGAAAATGAGAATGAATGGTGAGAAATGAGAATGAATGGTAGAGAAATGAGAATGAATGGTAGAAATGAGAATGAATTGAGTAGAAATGAGAATAATGGTGAGAAATGAGAATGAATGGAAAAAATGAGAAATGAATGGGAGAAATGAGAATGAATGGTGAGAAATGAGAATGAATGGTGAGAAATGAGAATGAATGGTGAGAAATGAGAATGAATGGTGAGAAATGAGAATGAATGGAGAGAAATGAGAATGAATGGTGAGAAATGAGAATGAATGGTGAGAAATGAGAATGAATGGAGAGAAATGAGAATGAATGGTGAGAAATGAGAATGAATGGAGAGAAATGAGAATGAATGGAGAGAAATGAGAATGAATGGTGAGAAATGAGAATGAATGGAGAGAAATGAGAATGAATGGTGAGAAATGAGAATGAATGGAGAGAAATGAGAATGAATGGTGAGAAATGAGAATGAATGGAGAGAAATGAGAATGAATGGAGAGAAATGAGAATGAATGGAGAGAAATGAGAATGAATGGAGAGAAATGAGAATGAATGGTGAGAAATGAGAATGAATGGAGAGAAATGAGAATGAATGGAGAGAAATGAGAATGAATGGAGAGAAATGAGAATGAATGGAGAGAAATGAGAATGAATGGAGAGAAATGAGAATGAATGGTGAGAAATGAGAATGAATGGAGAGAAATGAGAATGAATGGTGAGAAATGAGAATGAATGGAGAGAAATGAGAATGAATGGAGAGAAATGAACAGCAATGAAGAAAAATGAGAATGTGAGTAGAAACATGAGAAGAAATGAAGATAAATTAGAATGTATGGAGAGGCATGGAGAAAAATGCAGAGTAGGTAGCAGTAATGACTAGAAATGGGTAGGAATGAAATGAGCAGCAATAAAGGGATCTGAGTAAGAAGTGATAAAAATTAACAAGGAACTGGAAATGAACAAAAATGAGAAATGAACAAGAGTGAGAAATGTACAAGAATGAGAAATGAACAAGAATGAGAAATGAACAAGAATGAGAAATGAACAGTAGTGAAGAGAAATTATCAGGAATGTAGATAAATTAACAACAATGGAAATGAGCAGCAATTGTGAGCAAGAATTGTAAAGAAGTTCGTGTTAATGAAAACCTTATTTTTTAATGTATTTCTGTGAACAACCCATGTGTGCTCCTATCAATTTCTTACGCAAGGAAATATCAACGACAGTGTACGAACTCCACATTACCGACACGTGGATATAATTTTCGGTCATGGTGAAAATGCTAAAGTTTTAGTTTAATGAATTTTTCCCTGACAGCGGCTTTCCAACTTGCTTTTAATAGTTTTCCAACTGCCAATGGTTTTTTTTACGTTTTAGCGTGTACCTCTTTTAGGAATAGAAAGTCGATGTCATCTACATTGTGATCTGGGATCCCTGGAAAAATATCCAAATTTCTTCATAAGGGAAACGAACTGAGTACTTTTGTCGTGAAATGAGATCACAGTAACTCCACGCTACAGAAACCAAACAGTGGCCACAATGGAAGAGAAATATTTATGTGAGGATGAAGATAAATTAGACGATGTCAAGAGAAATTAGTTGTACTAGTGAGAAATTAGTTGTACTAGTGAGAAATTAGTTGTACTATAGAGAAATTAGTTGTACTAGTGAAAAATTAGTTGTACTAGTGAGAAATTAGTTGTACTAGTGAGAAATTAGTTGTACTAGTGAGAAATTAGTTGTACTATAGAGAAATTAGTTGTACTAGTGAGAAATTAGTTGTACTAGTGAGAAATTAGTTGTACTAGTGAGAAATTAGTTGTACTATAGAGAAATTAGTTGTACTAGTGAGAAATTAGTTGTACTAGTGAGAAATTAGTTGTACTATAGAGAAATTAGTTGTACTAGTGAGAAATTAGTTGTACTATAGAGAAATTAGTTGTACTAGTGAGAAATTAGTTGTACTAGTGAGAAATTAGTTGTACTAGTGAGAAATTAGTTGTACTAGTGAAAATTAGTTGTACTAGAGAGAAATTAGTTGTACTAGTGAGAAATTAGTTGTACTAGTGAGAAATTAGTTGTACTAGTGAGAAATTAGTTGTACTAGTGAGACATTAGTTGTACTAGTGAGAAATTAGTTGTACTAGTGAGACATTAGTTGTACATAGGAAATTAGTTGTACTAGTGAGAAATTAGTTGTACTAGTGAGAAATTAGTTGTACTATTGAGAAATTAGTTGTACTAGTGAGAAATTAGTTGTACTATTGAGAAATTAGTTGTACTAGTGAGAAATTAGTTGTACTAGTGAGAAATTAGTTGTACTAGTGAGAAATTAGTTGTACTAGTGAGACATTAGTTGTACTAGTGAGAAATTAGTTGTACTATTGAGAAATTAGTTGTACTAGTGAGAAATTAGTTGTACTAGTGAAAATTAGTTGTACTAGTGAGAAATTAGTTGTACTAGTGAGAAATTAGTTGTACTAGTGAGAAATTAGTTGTACAAGTGAGAAATTAGTTGTACTAGTGAGAAATTAGTTGTACTAGGAGAAATTAGTTGTACTAGGAGAATTAGTTAGTTGACTAGTAGAGAATTAGTTGTACTAGTGAGAAATTAGTTGTACATAGTGAGAAATTAGTTGTACTAGTAAGAAATTAGTTGTACTAGTGAGAAATTAGTTGTACTAGTGAGAAATTAGTTGTACTAGTGAGAAATTAGTTGTACTAGTGAGAAATTAGTTGTACTAGTGAGAAATTAGTTGTACTAGTGAGAAATTAGTTGTACTAGTGAGAAATTAGTTGTACTAGTGAAAATTAGTTGTACTAGTGAGAAATTAGTTGTACTAGTGAGAAATTAGTTGTACTAGTGAAAATTAGTTGTACTAGTGAGAAATTAGTTGTACTAGTGAGAAATTAGTTGTACTAGTGAGAAATTAGTTGTACTAGAGAGAAATTAGTTGTACTAGTGAAAAATTAGTTGTACTAGTGAGAAATTAGTTGTACTAGTGAGAAATTAGTTGTACTAGTGAGAAATTAGTTGTACTAGTGAGAAATTAGTTGTACTAGTGAGAAATTAGTTGTACTAGTGAGAAATTAGTTGTACTAGTGAGAAATTAGTTGTACTAGAGAGAAATTAGTTGTACTAGTGAGAAATTAGTTGTACTAGTGAGAAATTAGTTGTACTAGTGAGAAATTAGTTGTACTAGTGAGAAATTAGTTGTACTAGTGAGAAATTAGTTGTACTAGAGAAATTAGTTGTACTAGGGGAAATTAGTTGTACTAGTGAGAAATTAGTTGTACTAGTGAGAAATTAGTTGTACTAGTGAGAAATTAGTTGTACTAGTGAGAAATTAGTGATAGTGAAATTAGTTGTACTAGTGAGACATTAGTTGTACTAGTAGAATTAGTTTCTAGGAAATTATTGTACTAGTAGAACATTAGTTGTACTAGTGAAAATTAGTTGTACTAGAGAGAAATTAGTTGTACTATGAAGAATTAGTTGTACAGAGAAATTAGTTGTATATTGAAAACTTAGTTTACTAGTGAGATCATCTAAAGTTGACTAGTTGAGAATTATTTACAGTGACACTTAGTGTACTAGTGAGACATTAGTTTACATAGAATAGTTGACAGAGAGAATTAGTTTTACTAGTGAAACTTATATAGTCGAGAAATTAGTTTACTAGTGAGAAATTGTCTGTATAGTAGAAATTAGTTTACTAGTGAACATTGTTTACTAGTGAGAATTGTTGTACTATAGAAATTAGTTGTACTAGTGAACATTGTTGTCTAGTTGAGAAATTAGTTGTATAGTGAGAAATTAGTTGTACTGTGAGAATTAGTTGTACTAAAGAAATTAGTTTCACTAGTAGAGAAATTAGTTGTACTAGTGAACAATTAGTTGTCTAGTGAGAAATTAGTTGTACTAGTGAGAAATTAGTGTACTAGTGAGAAATTAGTTGTACTAGTGAGAAATTATTGTACTATAGAGAAATTAGTTGTACTAGTGAAAAATTAGTTGTACTAGAGAGAAATTAGTTGTACTAGAGAGAAATTAGTTGTACTAGTGAGAAATTAGTTGTACTAGTGAAAAATTAGTTGTACTGGAGAGAAATTAGTTGTACTAGTGAGAAATTAGTTGTACTAGTGAGAAATTAGTTGTACTAGAGAGAAATTAGTTGTACTAGTGAAAAATTAGTTGTACTAGAGAGAAATTAGTTGTACTAGAGAGAAATTAGTTGTACAAGTGAGAAATTAGCAGGAATGAAGAACTCGCTAGAAGTATAACAGAATGAGAAATTCTAAGGATTGAAGTAAAGTGGCAGATATCAACAGACACTTGGTTATGGTAAGAATTGTTAAAGCAACATCAGCGTTTTATTTATGCCCTTACAGGATAGTCGAGCACCTTTCAGTTTCTCAAGAAGACTTCTTCTCAAGGATATATTTATTACATCCCCTTTCCGTTTTCCTTGCAGGTTCCACTAAAGTGCCTGACAACACATGTTTTCAGTTTAATAAAGTGTATCAGTCTTTAGATTATAAAGTTTATTCACATTCAGTTTACCAAAGTTTTTTTTCAACAACAGCTCAGCATTATTTAACACTATTTAATTTATCAAAATGTATCCCTTTCAATTTAGTAAAGTTTCTCCCTATTCAGTTTAGCAAAGTTTATTCTCATTCGTTTAGTGAAGTTCACCTGTTTTTATTTTTATTTAATGATCTGGAAGCATCTGGCTCCTGTCCTGTCGTGTACACCATGTAGTGTTTATATTGGATATAGCATTGAAGAGATGTTGTGTCTGTGAATATTTTTCCTACCCCTGGTCAGAAGCCAGAATTGGAATACACCAGTGGCGGCTCGTCATTAAGGTCAGTGGGGCCAGCCCCCTTCCCACTTCCCCCAAAAATAATGTGAACATGTATGTATTATTTTATATATTGAAATATAACCTAACCCAAAACCATGATTTTTCGAAAATATGTGTCTGGCCCCACCAACAAAAATGATAACGAGCCGCCACTGGACTACACTATCAATAATGAAGGATGAGCTCTCTTCAATACTCAATGAAATAACAGTCAAAGTGGCACTTAGTGTTCTCTTTCCCCGCTTCAAGATTGCCTGTTGGTCATGTTAAGCTAGGTTCAGTCTAGTAAAGAATGTAATTCTTCGAAAAACGTACAGAATCTTCAAGAAAGTGAAACGAAATAATAATAGGTTTCAGTTGTACTGAGCAAGGAAATAAAATAAATAGTTTCTAGATCAAAGAGTTTTATATGACAAGATCAAAGAGTATTACAGAATAAACTAAAGAAGAAAACTTGAAGATCACATTTCGCAGCAGATGTTGGCTAATATTAAACGATTTCGGCTGACTTGAGAATAGTAAGATAATCCAAAAGCAAAGTCGGGCAGAAGTCGTAAACATTTCTGCTCGATTTCATTATAAATCGAAGATGGTAATACATTTCTCTGTTATAACTCGACAATTTACCTTCATGACAAATTTCTTATTAAACCAGATGACTGGCTTATCGGGATTTCAGTAAATAAATACTATATTTACGATTGTTTAGATACAAGCTTCATAACGATGCACAAATAGGCGCACATACTCTTTCTTTTTTCTGTCTTTTCTCTATTCATGTTGTGCTTTTCAGCATTCGGGGAATGCGGAGAGTTCTGAGAAGACATCGCGAGTGCACCTCGTATGTGGTGTTTCCTACCTCATCTAATATTTCTACGTTCCATCGTTTGTCTTGATGACCATTGTATCTGAATAGTAGTTCTCGTTGTGGTTTGCTGTTTGAAGGTAATCGTGCGAGTCTCTGTGGCTAAGTGGTTAAGCCCTTTGCCTTGTGAGTCGAAGGTCGTGGGTTCGAATCTGGACCGCGCCGTTATGTTCACGACTGCAGTTTTTTCCAGAGACCTTTAGGATTATTGCTGGAGCTACGGAGTTCGTGATTTGTGCAATGCTATCGGCAGGTGACGTGCCATTTCTGCGGAGAGGAACCGAGCCATATGGGGTAAAACCCTGTGCAATGAAGTCAATCCTTCGGCTTTAAAACCCTTTATTTGGTTTGTTGTTTCTTAATATGTTCTAACACTGGTGTCTAATACTGGTGTCTAACACTGGTGTCTAACACTGGCGTCTAACACTGGGTCTAACACTGGTGTCTAACACTGGTGTTGTTTCTAATGTGCTTCTAACACTGGTGTTGTTTCAATATGCTCTAACACTGGTGTTAGTACATAAGTAACAATAGTCTCGTTTAAAATATCTCCTTGTTACTTCCACTATTTGTGCAACTGCATTGCACTCTAAATATATATAATATTGTATAAAAGGAATTGATATAGAATATATATTTATATGAAGAAATAAGAAGAGTTTACGATAAGGCACATCAATATTTCCATAATTAGTCTACATGGGGATATCATCTGGTTTATTTATACCTAAATGTGCTGGCTTCAGTCTATGAATTTGCTTGTGGCTAGAAAACTATGATAAGTGATGCAAGCAGAGAAATGTCTATTCAATCACTAGTTACAGCTGTTAAGAAAGAGAAGATGTAGATATAGTTGAGCATACACTGGAAGCAAATAATCAAAGGAATCATAAAGCAGGCTTAATGGGTAAATGGTTCAAGAAAGAAATGATTAAAGATCACAAAGCATGCATTGAGTGGGAGTAAATGGTTCAACAAAGATTGATTAAAAGAATCACAAGCAAGGCATTGAAGTGAGAGGTAAATGGTTCAAGAAAGAAATGATCAAGAATCACAAAGCAGAATTGAAGTGAGGAAGTAAATGGTTCAAAAAGAAATGATTAAAGAATACAAAGCAGGCTATTGAAGTTTGGGAGTAAATGGTTCAAGAAAGAAATGATTAAAGAATCACAAAGCAGGGATTGAAGTGAGGATGTAAATGGTTCAGAAAGAAATAATTTAAAGAATCACAAAGCAGGCATTGAAGTGGGAGGTAAATGGTTCAAGAAAGAAATGATTAAAGAATCACAAAGCAGGCATTGAAGTGGGAGGTAAATGGTTCAGAAAGAAATGATTAAAGAATCACAAAGCAGGCATTGAAGTGGGAGGTAAATAGTTCAAGAAAGAAATGATTAAAGAATCACAAAGCAGGCATTGAAGTGGGAGGTAAATGGTTCAAGAAAGAAATGATTAAAGAATCACAAAGCAGGCATTGAAGTGAGAGGTAAATGGTTCAAGAAAGAAATGATCAAAGAATCACAAAGCAGGCATTGAAGTGAGAGGTAAATGGTTCAAGAAAGAAATGATTAAAGAATCACAAAGCAGGCATTGAAGTGGGAGGTAAATGGTTCAAGACAGAATGGACGCCTTATGGAAACCCTGAAGTGAACTTTACTCAGAGGCGGGAAATATCCGACTCATTACTATATACAGAACAATGCGGTGTATTTTCTCGGTATGATGCAAGTCTTCAAAATGCCGCCCCTTAAATGTTTTTTCTTTAAGGCAACCTTCAATTGTGATTTTGATTTCGCTGCTTACTCCGCCTCCCTTACGATGCTGCCTGTTGCGGCCGCCTCTCTGCATCATAGCACAGCACGCCCCTGACTATATAAGAAATTGAGCGATTTGCACACGAAAGAGCGGTACGGAACAATTACTTGCAGGCCATATGTAACGTACAACGATACAGGAATAATACAAATAGAAAGTAAATAAATGATAAGCTCAGAATTTCACAGGACAGTGATAAAATGCAGATGATCAGAGTATAATTTACAACAACGAACACAAACTTCAACAACACATAAATGCCCTGCAAGCCACATGCGAAAAATATGACATGAAAATTAACACCTCCAAAACAGAAGTCATGACAATAAGCAGGTCAACAGGTCAACTAAATATACACGTGAATAATGTCAAAATACAACAGACTCCAGAATTCAAATATCTCGGGAGTATATTCACAGCAGATGGAAAGATGGACAGAGAAATCGAGACTAGATGCCAGAAGGCAAATGCAGTGACATACCAACTGTCACCACTATTAAAACACCCAAGCATTAACATGGCAGTCAAACGACAACTGATAAACTGCATATTTATTCCAACTCTCTGCTATCAGTGCCAAACATGGCCCCTGACTAAGACACAAGAAAGAAAGATTACAACATGTGAAATGAGATGTCTACGAAAAGCTGTCAACGTTACAAGGCGAGATAGAGTGAGAAACGAGAATATCAGAAGCATCGTTGGTACTATACCATGCATACAGTACATCGAGAAGCAAAGATTCAAGTGGTTCGGCCATTTAATGAGAATGGAACCACATTTACTACCATCACGTGCCTATAATAATCGACACTCAGGGCGCAGAGCACGAGGCAGGCCAAGAACAAGATGGATAGATAACATCTCAGAGTCCCTGCGAAAGCATGGACTGACAACGTCAAGCGCAACACACCTGGCACAAGATAGGAAACTAACTCTCCCACGACGCTTCACGACAAATGTGGTTAAGATAAGATAAGATAAGATAAGATAAGTGATAAAATGTTATTCATTATCAAGCCATTTTTTAATGCTGTCGCAATCGAACATATTCATACTATATGATTCAAGTGAGTAACCTGTATTGTTTAGATTGTAACTTGCTGAACGGAATCATCTCGTGCAATATAGTGAAGTCAGAGGTATACAAATAACAGCGTTTACTAATGATGTCAAGTTAGGAAACAGGTGTTCATTCATATTCGTCCACATTTTTGCAATCTGGAAGTTTTTTCCTAATTTAAAGTATTCAAGTTCTTGACAGGTGCTTTCAAAACATTCATCTGTGTCAGAATCTTTATCCAACAGTTACAAACGTTTCTTGGGAGACAAGTAAAAAAGCATTTTATGCACGATTAATTCTTAACCGAGGTTGCTCATTGTGAATAGCAAAAGAAAGTGTTTTTTTAACGACTCTTCATCTGTGTCTCTTACTTTTACAGGAACACATTGTATAATTTTATAAAGAAAGTTCAATGCATTTGAAACCCCCAGTGAATTGGCACATTGTATGTCAATCATACGAACTTTGCAATCACCACGATTTACCCACTACATTAGATCTTGCTAAGTCGCCTGTCTCAACATCATGCAGAGCCGTGTCCTCTGTAAGCAATGATAGTAAGAATAAAAAATCACTACAAAATACATACATTCTCCAAGAAACAACATAATAGTCTGATGAAACTGTAAATCTTTCCAAGTTTATAAATGTACACGTATACAGTTTTGTTTTTTTCGCTTGCAACAGAGTGTATCATGATGCAGACACTGTTCCATTGTTTGCAGACATGGTAGTTTCCTAATGTTGACTCCTACTGACTGTTGCTCGTTAAGGTCACTCGTGCTGCCAGGGGTAAGAAAGGGCCTAACCATCTTGCTGCATTAAACAAACAATGTGTTAGTGTCTATCACTTTAAAAATCATGCAGTATATTTAACTGCATACAATGTGCAACGTTTGGAACATTATGTAGAAAAGTTGAAATCATGTTACATGCATTGCGTGCTATAATTGCATTTTTTTAGCTCGCTATATACCAATGACCAATTATATATTGACACGTTGAAACAAAATGGTAAAAATCATGATATGAAAATCAAAAACACCAAAACCGAAATATAGGATATAGGAATATAGGAAGAAAACATTATAACCTAAACATCCAAGTATAGGAAAAAACATGGTACAACACAAGTACAAAACAGAACACATGCTATGGAAATTTGAATTCCTATTCAACAAAATACTTGACTACTTCAGCTGTTCTATCTTCTTCTTCTTCTAACGCTCCATATCGACCACTTGTTAACCACTCTGTGTCATTTGTATGTGATCTGAGCATAAGAGCAAGTGTACGTTGTGCCAGTTATGCGCGCACAAGTAGGAGAGCACATCCGAATCACGCGATGCTTTTTATTTACTAGGTAGATTCCTAGGTCCTATATCAGTCGCCTCTTACGACATGCCTTGTAGGTCGCAGCGGTACTATTATTTGCTTCTCATGCGGGCCACGGCACCACGCGATTGAGCTGTTTTATGAATTCATCATATTCAACAAAATACTTGACTACTTCAACTGTTCTGTATATTTATATTAACAAAATACTTGACTACTTCAACTGTTCTGTATATTTATATTAACAAAATACTTGACTACTTCAACTGTTCTGTATATTTATATTCAACAAAATACTTGACTACTTCAACTGTTCTGTACATTTATATTCAACAAAATACTTGACTACTTTAGCTGTTCTATAAATTCATATTAACAAAATAGTTGCCTACTTCAGCCTGTACTAGTATTCATATTCAAGATCATAATTAGAAATATGTGATCAAACACTGGTATTCATGAGAAGAAAAAGTTTGATCCACCGTTTGTGAATCACTGCTTCGTAAATTTTAGCGAGATCTTTTTGATGATGAAAGAATCGTGCAGACCACGTGAAAGTGAATTGAATTATTTCAAGCTGAAACCCTATTCCCTGAAAATTAGTCTACAGACCACTTTGAGTGTTTCAAAGACGCCAGTGCCAGGAGCTGTCTCGGACATCTGAAAACTTGAGGAACGGAAAAAAATAGCAGTAGCGATGGAATATTTGCATTTCTTTCAGTTCTATTACTTGCTGTGTAAATCTATGTTCAACAGCTACCAACACTTGAATTCTCATTTGAAGCATTTCAAGTGGCTTAGAAGTTTTGTTACTTTATTTAACAATAATAAATACGCTGCTGATCGGATCTTTCAGCAAGAAATAATGTTTGATTTTCTGTTTGTTGTTCATTGTGAGAGACCGTATGATCTGCGTTGTAGTTGAAAGTTGCGGAACTGAAAATAACTTGGAACGAAAAATCACTCTAGGGTTAACGAAGGGACATAACCGTGAATATTTTTAAATATTTTCGGCACATACAAATCACACGGTCAGTTCAAAGTGCAGATCTGAGGCCAGTACGAACATCGTATCTTTTTCAAATTATTTCTCTCCTCCCTCCCCTCCCATCCCAACATTTATTTCCATCTATTTTCCTCAGTACAACCTTAAGAGTGTTACTAATTTTTTTTTTCCTTTTAAACATTTGTTCTTCTGCATTGTTTCTGCTTGCAAGAACAGCAGCATTGCTTCTAATATTGCTTTTTGTAGTTTTAATTCTTGTTTATCGACGTAAGTAATTATAAAATTACTTCAAGAGTAGTCGATGCTGGTGCGAGAATGTTGTGGTAGTTTCAGCATGACAAAGTATTAACTACCGAGCAATAGACAGAGGAGTAGCAAATATAGAGATGGTAAATACAGCGATCAAGAAGTTAAACAGTATGAAGAACATGTGGCAAAGCACCAGCAAAATACTAAAATTAAAAATATTTAGATCATGCATTTTCCCAGTGGCTACTTATGGTTGTGAATCATGGACTATTACACAAAAATTAAGAACGAAAATTCAGTCCTTCGAAACTAAATGCTACAGAAAAATCCTACGAATACCATGGACAGAAAAAGAAAGAACACTGATGTCTTGAAAGAACTAAATGTTAAAGAGGATTGGCTGATAAACAACATACTATACAGAAAAATTACATACTTTGGTCACATCAAGCGTCACGATGGCCTGGAAAGAACAATATTAGAGGGCATGGTCCCAGGACGCAGAGGCAGACCAAGAAGAAGATGGCTACAAGATATTAAAGAAACCATGAATATGACCATCGACGAAGTGGGTGAACTGGCTAGAGACAGAGTGAATTTCAGATGTGCTGCAAAGAGAGCAACGTTCTATAAAAGATACGCACCTTGATGATGATGATGGAGAGTTCATATATTATTTTATTGTTTTATAAAATTATTTTATTGTTTAAATAAAAAAGACAAAATCTCCTTGTGTACAGTCCTTATATTGTTTGTTTAGTAGGATTAAGCCTCTTAGCCGAGACACGGCCTTCGACCTAAGGCGAACCTTTATTGGTTATATCAGAGCGTGTAGGCCAACAAACATGAAAAAATAAGAATTAACTCCTTTCGGAGAATCCAAGAATATTACAGTCCTTATAAAACATGAACTTTCTGTATTAAAGAACAGAGCGGACGTTTAGTCATCGCGAGGTGTCAAGCCTTGTCTGTTTTGTGTTTAGTCCGTGCCAAGAATTTAATGTTTCACTTTTGCGCCTTTCATCATCTTTCATCACCACGTGCAGGAATGCTCATTCTTAATTTTCATAACCGGATATTGCAACTTTCACCTCTGCTCATACTTTAGCTCTTCCTAAAAAAAAAAAATTCCACGTGCTTTCAACAGCATGCTCTATTCCCCCTGTTTCTATTTTGTAAACGTTTCATCATTCTTCACAAACTACAATCTGGAAAATGTATTAACAAAGGATTGCACTCTTTAAACCACTGTTTCTTACTCTTTCAATCTTGTACATCTGAAATAAGTGATTCTATGTTTCCATAACTTCATGTCTCTTGTATCTCTGTTAGTAAAATAGATATATTTATATATGACATTTTCTACGAGTCTTGTGTTCATGTGTCTTGTATCTCTGTTAGTAAAATAGATATATTTATATATGACATTTTCTATAAGTCTTGTGTTCATGTGTCTTGGAACTATTAAATCTTGTGTTCATGAGTCTTGGAACTATTAAATCTTGTGTTCATTAGTCTTGGAACTATTAAATCTTGTGTTCATGTGTCTTGGAACTTTACGAGTCTTGTGTTCATGTGTCTTGGAACTTTAGAGTCTTGTGTTCATGAGTCTTGGAACTATTAAATCTTGTGTTCATGAGTCTTGGAACTATTAAATCTTATGTTCATTAGTCTTGGAACTATTAAATCTTGTGTTCATGTGTCTTGAACTATTAAATCTTGTGTTCATGTTCTTGGAACTATTAAATCTTGTGTTCAAATGTTTTTGGAACTATTAAATCTTGTGTTCATTAGTCTTGGAACTATTAAATCTTGTGTTCATGAGTCTTGAACTATTAAATCTTGTTTCATGAGTTATGCCAACATAGTATGTTCAACAGTAACGATGTCATATCTCTGACTGTAAATGGGCTTGATGTTCATACGTCTTACTATGTCAACGAATTTTGATTTGTTTGTTCTTATCATGTTGTTGATAATCAGGTCTGTTCTCCAAATGTCTTGTATCATGTTGTCTTGTTGTTCATATGTCTTGTATCATGTTGTCTTGTTGTTCCATATGTCTTGTATCATGTTGTTTTGTTGCCATATGTCTTGTATCAAGTTGTCTTGTTGTTCATATGTCTTGTATCATGTTGTCTTTTTTCATATGTCTGTATCAGTTGTCTTGTTGTTCATATGTCTTGTATCATGTTGTCTTGTTGTCCATATGTATTGTATCATGTTGTCTTGTTGTCCATATGTCTTGTATCATGTTGTCTTGTTGTCCATATGTCTTGTATCATATTATCTTGTTGTCCATACGTCTTGTATCATGTTGTCTTGTTGTCCATATGTCCTGTATCATGTTGTCTTGTTGTCCATATGTCTTGTATCATGTTGTCTTTTTGCCCATATGTCTTGTATCAAGTTGTCTTATTGTCCATATGTCTTGTATCAAGTTCTCTTATTGTCCATATGTCTTGTATCAAGTTGTCTTGTTGTTCATATGGCTTGTATAATGTTGTCTTGCTGTTCATTTGTCTTGTATTCAGTTGTTTTGTGTCTATACGTTTTGTGTCTATACGTTTTGTGTTTATACGTTTTGTGTCTATACGTTTTGTGTCTATACGTTTTGTGTCTGCATGTCTTGTGTTCATGAACACTATAAACTAGTGCTATATTCATGAATCATTTGTAACCTTATCTTATGACCACTTTTCTTATATCCACTTGTCTTTTATCCATTTGACTTGTATCCATGAGATATCCATGAGTAATGTATCTATGAGTATTGTATCCATGCGTCTTGTATCCATGAGTATTGTATCCATGAGTTTTGTAACCACTTATCCATGAGTATTGTATTCACTTGTATTGTATCCATGAGTCTTGTATTCACTTGTCTTGTATCCATGAGTCTTGTATCCATGAGTATTGTATCGACTTGTCTTGTATCCATGAATATTGTATCCACTTGTCTTGTATACATGAGTATTGTATCCACTTGTCTTGTATCCGTGAATATAGTATCCACTTGTATCCATGAATCGTGCGCCCACTTGTCTTCTATCCACGAGTCGTGTGTCTATAAGTCGCATATGCTTGATTTAGTGATTCATCGTTCATCTAAGTCTCTGCTAGACGCATGTAGAAAATCTTGTAATTAAAAGCGTTAATTTTTACCTCGTTAAAGTTCTCTCACGTGCTACTTATCTTACCACAGGTTATCATAACTTAAATGTTAGTTTCCGTCATTCGCAGCTGCCATAAGAAACCGACACAGGCCTGCACTGTGTTAAATGAGCATCTATAATTTACCATCCTACCCATAGCTGCCCCTAATTGGCTTGATTACTTCCTTTTTCTTGTTCGTTGCCAAACAGGAAACAGGTGGTGACGGCTGTAGCTGACACATGTGCACGAGCTGCTGCTGTGGTTAGAAAGATCAACGCAAGATTCGAAAACTACCGGAGAAAATATCAAGTTGAAATAAATGTACACAAGTTTACCTAGGATTTTAAAGGGAAAAATAAACATATAAATTGTAAATTGGTGTGATTAATTAACAAATTATTTTAGTCGGTTTTGTTCGTTCAGATCATTATCATGTTTTTCAAGTTGAGATTCTTCTTCGAAAGCTCCATATCGACTTGTTAACTACTCTTTGTGATTTGTATGTGATCTGAGCCTAAGATTGATTGTATGTTGTACCAGTTATGCGCCTACAAGAAGACCAGCACATCCGATTTCTGCGACGCTTTTTATTTACGAGGGGAAGTCAATAAGTAAGCCAAAAATGGCTGTAGAAAAATAACTAAACATGATAACAACTTGAAACCAGTTTATTTTTATACATACATTGTTCCTTTATTTCTTAACATAATTTCCACCAACGTTGATGCACTTATCCCATCGTTTTATCAATCCTCCCAAACCGGCTGCATAGAACTGCGGGCTCTGTTTTCTAAACCACGTTTTCACTTCACATTCAACTTCGACGTCATTCACGAAATGTCTCCAGCCAAGGTGGGTTTTCAGTGGACCAAAGAGGTGGAAATCGCTAGGGACTAAGTCAGGACTGTAAGGTGGATGTTCCAGAACTTCCCACCTTAGTTGGTTAATTTTCTCCTGAGTTAATCGAGCCGTATGTGGTCTGGCATTGTCATGAAGAAGCAACACTCCTCTAGTCAGCAACCCTGGACGTTTTTTCGAATTGCATCATGATGCATCGATAGAACTTCACAGTACGATTCGGAATTCACATTGTCACCTTTCTTCATGAAATTGGTTAAAAGTACTCCCTGACAATCCCAGAACACCGTCAACATAACCTTCCCTGCTGATGGCGTAACCTTGAATTTTTGGACACAAGGCGAAGAAGGATGTTTCCACTGCATTGAAGCACGCTTTGATTCGGGCTGGTAGTGATGCACCCATGATTCATCCCCAGTAACAATCCTGTTCAGCATCTCTTCTCCTTCATCTTCGTATCGACAGAGATGATGCAAGGACAGGCCAAATCGGTTCATTTTGTGTTCCTCTTTCAATTGTCTGGGTACCCACCTTGAGCACACTTTCTTAAATTTCAATCGATCATGCATTATGTTGTATGCTGAACCATGTGAGCACCCTATTGCAGATGCTACAGAGTCTATCGTTACTCGTCTGTCACCTCTAATCATCTCCTCCACCCGCTGCACTGATGCTTCTGTTGCAATCTCAACAGGACGACCAGATCGGATTACATCAACAATTTTAGAGCGTCCTTGAGAAAATGTTTCTACCCAACTATGCACCGTTTTACGGGACAAACATTTGTCAGCATAAACAGGAAGCATTTCCTTATGAATGTCCTTTGCAGGCAGTCCTTTTGCCCACAAAAACGCACAACAGCACGTTGCTCTTTGGTTGTACTCTCCGTAAGTACAGTCGCCATTTTGTTTATGCGCTGCGCATGCGACACATAGCGCCACCTGGCGAACGGGAATATAAAGTTGGATGTTGCTGTCACCTAATGACACTTTTAGAAAACACCAACTACATTTACCTACCATCTCACATAACTTTGTGGCTTACTTATTGACTTCCCCTCGTACTATGGTAGCTTCCCTAGGTTCTACTTCAGTCGCCTGTTACGACATGCCTTGTAGGTTGTAGTGTTACTATTCTTTGCTCCCTTGCTCGCTCGTCTCTTACGACATGCCTTGTAGGTTGTAGTGTTACTATTCTTTGCTCCCTTTGGGAACCCGATTAGACGCGGGCGATATTGATCTAATGACTACGATACTTTAACTGCGATATTGATCTAATGACTACGATACTTTAACTGCGATATTGATCTAATGACTACGATACTTTAACTGCGATATTGATCTAATGACTACGATACTTTAACTGCGATATTGATCTAATGACTACGATACTTTAACTGCGATATTGATCTAATGACTACGATACTTTAACTGCGATATTGATCTAATGACTACGATACTTTAACTGCGATATTGATCTAATGACTACGATACTTTAACTGCGATATTGATCTAATGACTACGATACTTTAACTGCGATATTGATCTAATGACTACGATACATTAACTGCGATATTGATCTAATGACTACGATACTTTAACTGCGATATTGATCTAATGACTACGATACTTTAACTGCGATATTGATCTAATGCTCTATACTTAACGCGATATTGATCTAATGACTACGATACTTTAACTGCGATATTGATCTAATGACGACGATACTTTAACTGCGATATTGCAGCAACAAAGGGAAGGCGAGCATTTATAACTAATAAAAGTGCATGCCTAGGGATCAAAAGCCAGTCTAGGTCTACGTTCCAGTCTACATATAGCTTTTGTGTTAATCCGACATATTGTATATGTCTGTCTAGTTCACATCCTCTTGTAAACTTCATATCCATTATCGTTAATCAAATTCATTAACAGTGGTACAACTTCCGAAACTACTACATTACAGGCACACAGTATAATCTATATCACCTGGTCGATACAAATATACACCTTCCTTCTTTCTTCTCACACTCCATCCTTGTGTTCGATTCTTTCTATCCAGACAGAAAAGGGATGCTGATGATGTAGATATGGTGGTACGATAGAACTGTTGACATTTTCATGATGTACACCTGACCCTCCGTTGCACGCGCCAGAGACAACACGAGATGCATTCCACCCCTGACTTTGGAGCAAATATTTACGAGATCAACTTGTGACGATAACAGAAATCGTACAGGTCCATTACCCCATCTGCCAAGACGGTTTTCTGAAAAAAATGTGCAGACGTACCTTATTCACGTCACTTACGTTTTCGTTTTGTAAAAGGTGGATGTGCTGTTTATAAATTCCAGTGATGACTAACCCATTCTAGGCGTTTGCTTTTATATTTTTAACAAATATTTGTTACGCTTTATTAAAGCATGCGTGATATAAAATTTCCATAAAACATAATATGATCTTTGATTACCTTACAGTAACTTTGAAGGGTACACAAAGAAACATAAACTATAAACAGTCAAGCCAACAATAGATATGGATCGGTCTATCACCGATGGATGGGTTAATGGCGGCTTCATCAGACGATAAATGTAGGCCCTGTGTTCACGTAAGAAAACATTGGCAGCTCAAAATCGAGAAAATCCAGACTGGAAAGCCGCTGCCAATAGCAAATTCATTAGAAAGATTCACATGGTCAATCCTCAAATCAGTTCAAGACAAGCTATATGAAGATGTACATGGACAGGTTGACCACTAACTACTTGAAGAGTATACAAATTGATGTCAGTTCAAGCAAGCTAAAAGGATGTACATGACAGTTGACCTACTATTGAAAGTATCAAATTGACTCAGTTCAGACAAGCTATGGGACTACGTGGACTATGCAAATCGATGTCTGAAAACGTTGCAAGAAGTAGATTAGAAATAATAAATAGTAAAAATTCCTACAAACAATTATCCACATCATTTTAAATTACATCGGGGATCCTGGTCGGTGCTACGGAAAGTGATCGGTGAACTTGTCTTAGTAATTTATAAACAATGTATGTGTATATAGCATTTGCCATTCTGAAGAACATATGGAGTTCAAGAATGATTAGGAATAAAACTAAGATAATGATATTTAACTCAAATGTCAAGTCTGTCCTTCTGTATGAAGCAGAGACATGGAGAACAACCAAAGGGAACACCAAAAAGTTGCAGACATTCATCAATAGATGCCTACGCAGGATACTCCATCTGAGATGGTACGACAGGACCACAAACAGAGAACTGTGGGATAGGGCAGAACAACGGCAGGTGGAACAAGAGATAATGAGCAGAAGGTGGAGATGGATAGGACACACACTGAGGAAACACCCTGACAGCATCGTGAGACAGGCTCTCCGATGGAACCCCGAGGGCAATAGAAGTAAGGGAAGACCCAGAAACACCTGGAGACGGGAGTTAGAGATGGAATGCAAGAGGACGAGGAGAGAGTGGCGAGATCTGGAAAGGATGGCCTTGGATAGGCGGGCTTGGAAGGCCTTGGTTGCGGACCTATGCTTCTCTAGGGACGAAGGGTGAAGAGATGTGTATATGTTTGTTTAATGCTTACTTCTCTCTCATCTTTATTTTGATCACTTTGGAGAGAACGATACTAGTCGTAACAGTGATCAAGTGTCTACGCATAATGCTGGATCAAGAAGAGACCGGTTGAGAAATGAAGATATCAAGAAATAAGTGAGTACAGTATCAATACTAAACTTCATCAAGAAACAATAGATTAAATGGTTCGGTTGCATAAACAGATTACCAATAGAGAGTGTGCCTCAAAAAGCAATGCTACAATACAGTGAATACAGAGCAAATGAACGTCAAATCAACAGGTGGACCTCAGAAATAACAGAGGCGATGCAAAACACTATTTATAAAGAGCTCCGCCAGTGGTTACCGGGACCCAAATTTGGGGTGTAAAGAATAGAACCACTGTTACCTGCCAAGCATGTCGTGAGAGGCGTCTAAGGAGGTTTGGCTGACATCGGATGCACGTGTCCGCTAGGGAATGCTAACCCGAAACTAAATGCTTGCAGAAAACGGATGCACCAGGCCGTAAGACACATAACATGGTGCAATGACCCTCACAATGAGGAATGGGATAACGGATTCTACGGTCGCCATTCTGCCTCGGCGATTTAGCCACCAGTAAGAATGTCAGACCTACCATCACGAGGGTGGCCAAAACTTCCTGCAGAAAGAGGTTGGCTCAAACGGGGAAGCAGAAATCATAGGAATTATATCCTACAGAACTGCCCCCAGTATGCAGACTTGAGAAAAAGAGGTGGCCCACTTACGCTAGCGTCCAAGACAAACTGTATGGCATGGCTGATAATCTGAGGCAGACGGCTGCCTTTATTAGAGAATCCGAAATGCCAATCTAGTGAGAACGCAGAAGAAGAAGAATTCTATTGTAGATATTATGTTTGTTAGTAAACTTTCCAACCTTCTCTATGTGACTGACTTGTACAAATATGTTACCATCAGTCAAGGTCATGAACCCACTAATCCGATGCTAGGAGATTCCTTAGCATGTAGTTTAGATTAACATGCTGCATGCCACGTAGGCTGGAAGTAAATCGTCGTGTCAGACTATTGCTTGACTTTAAGGATAGCGATGGTTTCAGACATTATATAGCAGCTTAGACAGCCCGAGAAGCTGAACTGAACACTAAAAACGAACATCTTTAATACCGCAAGGCTCTACGTTTTCACCCCCAGAACACCAAACAAACAGCTGAAAGAGGGAGAATAAAAAAAAAAGAGACATCAGGCAGCAGACACAAATAAAGTAACACAAAAATAACATGCAGACTAAACATGCAGTAAATTAGCATATCCCACGTTGTGTTTTTGTTTAAAATCTGATATTGCCAAGATGAAACTTGCCTTCGTGTCTGCTCTATGTCTGCTCTATTTTTTATGCTTTCGTCTGTCTCAAGAAGAATTCGGAATTATATAAAATGTTGTTTGAAGTGCTTTTCTGGTTTCAGGTGCATTGCGTTTGTATTTTACACGTATAACAGTTTGGTTTCAATCAAAACGCAATATTTTATTTTCTAACACATAGATTTCTTTTCTGCTAAACTGACTAGTGAAATGCAAAACATACAGAATAACTTACACTCAATAGTAATGGTGCAACTAGTGAAGAAATAGTTTTTATATCATCTACCTGCCCAGCTAGTTCGTAGCGCGTTGGACGAAGGGTGACGAGCCCCCTGTGAGTGGGGTTCAATTCCGCGTGCTGGCCAAAATAATCCACCGTTTCTCCAGATTTACGGTGTTCGTGGCACCGAACCGAAGGGTTACGATGTCCAAGGCACCGAGCCGAAGAGCTGTAAAGCTCAAGTGCTTCTGGTGGATCGTGGAAAAAAAATGTCATCTACCTTGAGAATTGTATACTTCAAGCACTACACGTGTAGTGATACATCTCCTTAACAAACAACAGATACGTTCAGGAATCTCTGTGACGCAGAGGTTAGGTACTCGTCTCTTGTGCCAAAGGTACCAGGTTTTCTCCACCGTGGTGCCATCTGGATATTTTTGCTAAATATCTCTGATCTCAGTGTAGGTGAGATCGAGTTCCTAGACCTATCGGAGACGGACGATAAAACGTAGATCCCGTGTTCAAAATCGAGAAGAGTAGGCTGGAAAGCCGCTGCCCGGGCACAATTAATAAAAAAAAAACGATTAAATTCCTAAAGAAATATCTTCGTCATCTTCAAAATTACATCGGGGACCTCGCCAGTGCTACGGCGATCGTGCACTGCAGCTGAAATCTTGATGTGTAAGAAAGCACACATGGTTATTCACCGAAGTGCTCTGTTTGGTCCAATCAATCAATCAGATACGCCAAGAAGGTTCAGTAATCCAGTTTGATCATGTTAAACTTAATATGATATTTCAAGTGCCTGAACTTTCAAGATACACTATGTTCGACACCTGGCAACATGCAACACCAGGTTATTAGAAGATATGTTATCAGATATTTGCTTCCATATTTTAGTATCTTCTTCTTCTTCAAAAGCTTCATATCGACCACTTGTTCCAGAGATCCCTAGGATTGTTGCTGGAGCTATGGAGTTTGTGCTTTGTGCAATACTCTCGGCAAGTGGCGTGCTATTTCTGCGGAGAAGGACCAAGCCATATGGGGTAAAACCCGGTGCAGTGAAGTCAATCCTTCGGCTTTAAACCACTGTTTGTGATTTGTATGATGTCCAAAATACCTCAGTTTTTTCTCATTCTTATTTGTAGCATCAACCAGTTTTCTTTGATTCTGAGTTCTTTCTAGACATATCTATTTGTTCTCTGATCTGTCCATGGTATACGGAGGACTCTCATGTAACTGCAACACGTATATTTAAAATATATCTCTTAGCTTTAGACTTTTAGTGGATATGAATATTGTACTAGCAATTTTTATTATCATAAATTAAAAATAATAATAATACGCTTACACTAAATTACTTATTGTATTTATTAAATTATTGAGAATTTCGAGTTATTGATATTTACCATTGTAATTACCAGTGGTGGCGTCTGTGGCTTAGTTGATAGTGACTCGGTCTATTAACCCCGACGTTCTGAGTTCGAATCATGCTGCGGACAATTTGGTTGCAAATTTTTACAAATGGACGATAGCACCACCCGTTCAGAAAGCAATGGCAAACTACTGAACGTAATGATGCCTAGAAAAATCACGAACAGCGTTAAAAAGCTGGGGTTGATTCGCAAAGTCCTGTAAAGGATATGCAATTAACTAATTACCAGTGCAATGTCCACTCCCAGGCAAGAGGTTAATGTTATTACTTTTGCGATCCAGATGTTGAACACTGCAGGTGATTGAGGGAAACCTTAGTTCAGCTCCAAATATGTCTCCAGTGGTAAGAGGTCGTATGACACAATTTCTCTTCATGAGAGAAACAACGACTTAGTTCACCATACACTGAATTGCTTCATTGAAAGATAGCATGATAGTCGAAAGCTCCCTTTTGCTATCATCATTCACCAGGTCACTAACCGCCACTATAGTATCATGTGAGAGGGGGGTGTCTCTATGGTGAAGTGGTTAAGACGTCAGCATGTCGTTCTGAAGGTTATAGGTTTGAATACGAACCGAGTCCCGTGTACTTTTTTATGAGACCCTAGGATTGTTGCTGGAGCTACGGAATTCGTGTAATACTCTCTGCAGATGACGAACCATTTATGTCGACACTAACGGAGACATATAAGGAAACGCGGTTCAATGAATTCAATGTTTCGTTTAGGCAGTCTCCTGCTTGGATTTGAAGTCCACTTAAATATCATATGTAAACGTGTTAGCATTATCGAAAGTCCTTTCATTGGTTGGAAGCAACAAAGTGTATCAGGAAGGATGTGTTAAGCACTAGATGACATATTACCGTTCTGACCACTTTTAATTAATTTGTAATATACTTCTTTGCAAGGTGATAATGATATTGTAGCTGCTGAACTGTCTAGAATTGTGTACAAGTTTATGGAGTAGTAGTAAGTCTTCTTCTTCTTTGCGTTCGTTCTTTACGACCAATTTTAATCACTCTTTGTGATATGTTTGATCTTGCCAAGAACGGTATACGTTGCATATTGGTTTGGTAGGCCTAAAGCAAGACTCTATACATTTAGGACACATGCATCGATTTCAGCCAAACCTCCTTAGTCGCCTCTTACGACATGGTTGCAGGTAACAGTGGTTCTATTCTTTACACCCAAATTTGGGCCCCGGTAACCACTGAGGCGTAGTAGTAAGTAATGTCGACAATGATTTGACACTCAAGAAAACTAACATTCACAAAATATAGCACGACTTAGTTAGAAATAGGGGGGCCACAGGCGCAATAATGTAAGGATATACATTGGCGACAGGGTCAGTGGAGCTGGCACTGATCAAGATCCTACCCTACCTCCAAGTGGTGGTCCTGGTAACAGACTAATGTCTGACCAAGCTGGTAGGGATCGAAGGAGAGCTACTTGGAATTGGTAGAAGGGAGATGCCACGTTTGATATGAAATCTGATCGTAATATAGACATGAGAATCTCAGCACATGCGCCTACACATCTCTCCTGTCCGATAGTGAGTCAAAGATGATTCATCATACAAATCAGACGCCTGTGTGGTTACCGGGGCCCAAGTTTGGGGTAAATAATAGAACCACTAATACCTACCACATGTCATAAATGGCGAAAGTGGAGGTTTGGCGTGGGATTAGCTAACCCATCCAGTAAAAAACACTTAGCTATAAAACCGCAACCAAGTGCAAGAGAGCTGGCAAGGCCTTGGTTGGGGACCTATGCCTCCTTTGTGGCGAATGGTAGAAGAAGAAGTTAGAAACAGACAAGGTTTTAAGTTTTATTTATGTTCATAGTTTCTTTTTGTATCTGGCCAAGGTAAGACAATATATTTCAGTGACTTACTTGACTGACCCTACTCCGTTCATTGTCAAGAAGAGGCCTCAACAATTGTTTGAGAATTTATTTTAGTGCAAAAATATTGATTACTGGTTGTAATAAGGATGAAAACGTCACGTGGTTAAGCATGATCTTTCAACGATAGACTAATCTTTTCGGTCATATATTTTTGGAAGTTGTCATTGGAAAAATAACTGGCGTGAGGATATGAGCTCACAAGATAAGGTCAAAAGGTTTATGTGTTTGTAGTGGACTAAAGTCTTTTAAAGCATAGGTACGCCTTATCAATCTAAGGATGGGACGTCAAAGGTTTATTGCTTGTATGAACTAAAGTCTTAAACATAGTACTATCAATTAAGGATGGGCCTTTGGGTTATATTCATTTTATGCAACAAACATGTCAAATAGATTACATTTAAGGATTTGTTTAAATGTATAAGGTATAGCCAACTGGCTCTATGAAGGCTCCCACATTTTGGCTGTGATCAAGTGGGCTTTTTATCTTAAGAATTAATTCCTTGCAGAGAATCGAAGTTGCAACGTCAAAGTGTCCCTATTTTCAAACATCTTCCAATCCAACCTTCCTGCTGCTCTAAGATTTAAATACTGAGCACTTAAACAGTTTGCCAGTTATCAAGTGGAGAACATAGCTATTATATCCAGACTGTAGCTAGATCAAATTAGAGAGATTATATTAAGTGATTAAATACGTGATTTTTCTTGCAGAAATGTATTCAATTTAGTTTAGATCCAGGATTCGCATTTAAAGATAAAATTACGATTATTTCCCTTCTTCCACAATTTGAATTCATTTTGAGTTCATAAATGTAAAACATTTTTGGGTTTTCTTATCTATTCGATATTTTAGAACTATCATTGCATGTCAGTATATTCAATAGCAATCTTCTTCTTTTGTCAACACACTGTTACCAGGTTGTTAACCCAGTGTCGTGGTTTTATGTATTTGTCTTGCGCTTCTCTGGTGACTTGTGTGATGGTTTTCTTAGTCCCTGGCAGAATTCAACTACGTCATCTAACCTTTTCCTCGGTCTTCCTTTCACCTTCCTTCCTGATATTCTGTTGTGGAAAACTTCATAGGCAGTTTGGTCTGTTCGCATTCTTACTAATTGGCCAAACCACTCAATAGCAATGATAAGTTATAATCAATATCATATATTGTTCCAAGTGATTTTCAAGCACAATTCTTCCACAACCAGTTGTATTATGTACATTTCATTTTACTTATTTTCCAAGAAAATTTTGTCTTGTGACTTAAATATATCCTCTTCGTTTTTCTTTACTACTTATGTTTCATGTTGTCGCAAGATTTTATAGAGCGTGTGTATAATTCATGTGGCGGTCTTGAATAAATCTTCCTGGATCTGGTTTGCCCCAAAGTTAAACAGATTTGCTCATTAACTGCACTTTTCTTCAATACATCTCTGGAGCCATTTGTGAAAACAGAGAAATTCATTTTGATAAGCAAAGATTTAGAGATTTCATTGATATATGTAGGCACAAATAAGTGAAAATATTTTGTATTTAGGATACTCAACTTTTTGTAAAGAGAATATGCATACCTTGATGTAGTGTGTCGGTGTCTGTAAGGATTTCTATAAAGTCTCAGTTGAAATGTATAGATAAGTGACATATTCAATCACTTGTCATTCATTGCTCGCCATATTTAACAAATTTCTCAATGGCATGTAAATTATTCTTGTTGTTTTTTATGCATCTAATAATAAATAACAGGAGTGAGGAAAAAATTCAGTTGTATGTTTCTTTATTTGTTTCTTAGCTTTATATGTCAAATTTTAGAACAAAGAATTTATTTTCATTTTATCAGTATACTATTATTACATTTATTTATATTTATTGCAAAATTTTTATTTACATCAAACTTGATAAATTTGAATTGAGTGATGATTATCAAGTTACATTTGGCAGATTTGCAACGAGAAATGATTTGCCGAAAATAACAAATTATGGGTTAAGAATTAGGTTACGGAATTTTGTTCCAACTAACAAATGTTATTTTGCTATATATTCACTGGGAGAGAATATTTCGTCCACTAAAAATGACAAAACGGTATATGTCCTGGTTGGCTAAGAATAATGTCTTACACAAAACACTCTGAAAATGGAATAGGTCAGTAATTTGAGGTAGAACTATGTAGAATATAACTAAATTACTACTTTCTGTCATGAATGATGCTGAGTTGGAGGATCAAACACTGTATTTCATATCCTATCATAAGATTTATTAAAGACTTTCTATCATCATCAGAGTATAAAAGAAATATTTGAATAACACTAATAAAAATGTCAGTGGAAATTCATACTTTCTAGGTATTTTTTCCCCTTTGAACTCTATAAATTCAGGCAGTCATGGTCCTAATATGACACCTTTGAATGATTTTTGCATGAAGGATTGCTTTTCTTATCACTGATGTCTTCCTCATTCAGGCGAGCTTTACTCCAACTTCAGAGGTACTTGTAATTTAAATCCTCAAGTAAAGGATCAGAGTTTCCTGTAGTCCAAATGCGTACAATATGAGCACTAAGACTTTTACTCAAGCTGGTCTCGAACCCTGGAAATTTCATGGCCCATGGCCACTAGTACAGCGTGCTATCAACTTTGCAATCACTCTTAGATAGACCTATACAGTAACACAACAAATAAAGGAAATTCTGAAAACTTATATATATTAATTAAGTTTTATTATAGATATACCAAACAACAAAACAAACTGGCTGAACAGGAACAACCGATATTTCAACATTAATTTGCACAGCCCTATTAGATTATATCCAGAAAAAACTTATTTCTGAAAAATAATAAACTAACAAACCAAAAAATTATTATTTCAAAATTGATTTGGAAACACTTATAAACAAAGAAGATCTGATTTTCTTACAATCAAATCTACAACAAGAACTGTGAAATACACATTATACTACACAAGTACCAGACAACATTTTGTTGCATTTTAACCAATTCAAAATGTTGTGAAGTATTTGAATACAGCTGTACATATTTACTGTGTCAAAATTCGATGTGATTAAGTATATAACCAACTTGTGTGTTTTTGGCCAGGTTAGAGACTACATACAAGATTAAACAGTTCATTAAGTACATTTTTCTATCACAGAGACAGTTTGCAAAAAAATGTTATGAAATTGGGATGAAGTTAGTGTTAACAAATGAAACCAATACAAAAATAGTTTGATTATAATATCTTGAAATAATATATGTTGGACTGTATATACAAATATACAAACTAGAAAGGAACTTGCTATTGTGTCGGTGAATGAATTGAAACACAATAAATAACAAAATCAAAGGAATGCTTTACAATTTATGGTTTGATGATTTAAAGAAAAAAAAAACGTATAACAATACATCAACTTTACGCCTAAGGCATGCTTTAGATATAAGAATAGCACAGACTGACAGATCTGTGGCTAAACAGACTCAGGTTAAAGAGTCCAACCAGACTGACAGTTCTAAATCTATGAAGGGTAGATTTTGGAACCTAGGTATCACAGAATGGCTTGTTTGAAACTTTTTCCTTCTCTCAACAAGATGCTCAGATTGATTTTTTTTTGGCTTGTGTATGTTTCCACATTAATGACTTTTTCCTGTGGATAAAAGAGGACAAGAAAAAAGTCATTAGTTTTACAATATACACTAGTCACGACAGAGATGAAGTGTCTATGCAGAATGCTGAGAGTATCAAGAAGAGTTTAGTTTAGAAATTAAAACATCAACAAAAAAGGGGGTACAACATCAATACTGAACTTCAACAACAAACAACAAATTAAATGGTTTGACCACATAAGCAGATTACCAGCAGACTGCACCTCAAAGAGTAATGTTACTCTGATAAAGTGGGTACAAAGCAAAAGTGGGTACAAAGCAAAAGGCCGTCCATGCAAAAGGTGAACCTCAAAGGTACCAGAGGCAACGAAAAACACTATGAAGATCACACAAAAGCATGTTCTATAAATCTCTTCTTATCCTGCCACTGCGAGGCAAAACAAGATTAGAGAAAATAAGAAAGAAAGAAAGATGTTTTGTAGGGATGTAATTATATTTACCAAATACATGTTCTACAATCAAGTCATTTTTTTTCTTTCACATGAAACCTGCTATATAAGGAAGTCATTGTGACATCCACAAAACATGTCACTCTATTTGATCATACTCATGAAGACTATATATATATATATATATATATATATATATATATATATATGATGATGACTGATACTCAAGCTATGCCGTACACTAATTCACAGATAAATACAAGTGAAACTGTATGATCTACTCAGTCTGTACCAAACTTTTAACAATGCAATCTAACATAATTTTATAATTTATATTAGCTTACTTGATGGTGTCAGCGTACGTTTTGATAAATCCTCTACAAAGCAAGCTGGAACAAGTCCTCTTTTGCCTTCTATCTAATAAAGTAAATAGATGAATAATTAGATACAAATTAAAATTAACAAACAAGAAATATTTGTTTATAATGTAAATATTTCTTCTAAACATCAATCAATATGAGGGATTCATCAATCAATCAATATCAATCAATGTGAGGGAAATATTACAAGCACTGTCAATTTCTAAACTGTTTACACTTTAAAATATACAAGGGAAAAGTAAATGCAAAAATATAAGCTAACATTGAAACTGAAGAAATTGTCATATCACCATCAAATAGCTTGTCATGAGAGAACCTTGCCACCTTAACAGTCCTTTGGAATTTATCTCTCTCATAGGCCAGTATCAACAGGCAGAACAGACCCAGAAGAATGTCCTCCAAGACCGTCCTTTCCTGGATGAGCAGAGAAGCAACATGTGGTCATACCCAGTTGCCCTGAAAAGTAAGCTTTTGGGAAACCTGACAGACCTGATGCTGACGGTCTAGTTTGTGGTCCGCAGTGGATTAAGTGTATGACCAGAGATTGTCAAAGATAATACAAGAACAAAAGGTGGTTGGCTACTGAAAAGGATATGACTAGGGAAGGTCAAGTATTTTGGTTATATAAAAAGTCATGAATACTTGGAGAAGGACAATCACTATTGCTTATTGGTTAATGAACCAACGTTACAACACTCTTATGGAGACCCACAGGTGCTCAGTCTTCCCCACAAATGTCAAAGGGTATGAAGCTGAAGACAATCATGAAAGGGTATCTACCCGGGCATGATAAGAGTAAATGGCAAAAGAGAAGAGAACACAAGATGTGATCGATTAATTGCAAATGGAGGTATTAGATGCGGTATACTTTGCATATAATAATAATAATTCCTCTCGTACTGTTATACGTTACATAGGGCCTGCAAGTAATTTCTCCATACCGCTCTATCCTGGGCAACTCGCTCAATTTCCTCCATGGAACTGAGACCGATATTTCCTGCCTCTCTCAGCAAAGTTCGCTCAGGGTCTCCTTAGGTCGACCTCTCTTTCTTGAACCCTTTGCATCCCACTGCAATGCCTGCTTTGATATTCGTTGATCATTTCTCCTCAAGGTGTGCCCAACATATCTCCATCTTCTTTTCTTATAACAGTTGTCACTAGTGGTTGACCAGACATGTCTCTGATTTCATCACTTCTCCTGAATTCGTTCCATTTTATATTCATTATTTTTCGTAGACATCTATTTTCAAATGCATTCAACTTGCTTTCTATATCTTTAGTCATTTTCCAACTCTCGCTGGCATATGTTAGGATTGATACAACATTTGAATTGAAAATTCGTAATTTAGTTTTAATACTATATAACTTGCAGTTCCATATTTTATTTAGACTTTTAAAAGATGATGTTGCTTTGCCAATTCGTATCATAATTTCTTTTTAACATTTCCTGTGCAATCAAAATTACTACCCAGATAGGTGAACTGCTCTGTTATTTTTATCATTTTAGATTCCAGTGTGATATCTGCATTATATTTGATACTTTGCATATGATGGATACATATTTAGAAGAGCTGTCATGGTAGTATAGTTCTGCAAGAGACACGCTACTGGCTGAATAAATAATCATACATTCGTTTAAATAAGTTTATCAATTTTAATTAAAATTTAATAACAAGTTTTAAACAGTTACATTCATGCTGCCCTACCTCTCCATGGAAAAAACCATCTGGTCTTTGTTCACCATAGACATGTATGGGCTGTCCTGCTTGAAAAGCCAGCTCAAAGTATGTATAGTCAGCGCGACTGCTGCTCTGGATTGTAATCATACAATGCTATTACCTGTTTAATAAAATAAAACAATATATTTTAAAATGTACTAATGGTTTCATAATGCAAGCCCAGAATGCTAGTCATGATATAATTTTAAAGAAACACGTGAGCAATACAAATCTGGCATGTTTTTATACTTTCAAACAGGAGAAAATGTTCACATGTACTACTATGCAAGTGCTCTGATACTAGCACTTTCAGCAAGCTGTAAAATGCTAATCATCTATGGGAGCACCCAGACTTCTGTGATGTTGATTTCAATCAGTTTTCTAGAACATGATTATACAACGATCAAAATTGACACTCAAAATTTTGGCAAGGTACTCATTCAGTAACTTGTTCATTCATTAATTCCAAATCTGTGAATTACGAAGTCTTATATATATATATATCTTATTTGAGACTTGGTCTTATATATTCAACATTGCTGAATTTTGCAAACATGGACAATGATCATCAGTTATAAGCCAAGTTTGAATACCATAAGATGTAGACAGAGACTAATTGAAAATGTGTCATGGAAACATAATCAAACACATCAAATCCTGGAAAAATTTGTGAGGTAAAAAGAATTTATTGAAAGAAATAAAGCAATAGGCCAAAACAATATTTGTCAATAAACAAAGAGATATGGTCCATTATTGTAAGCAATACTAAGTGGATAAGCTGAAAGTAAGCATTACTAAGGAAATTAGTTCTATAAGATAAATGGAAACATTAAGAGGTGAATATATAATTGTCAGAATGCACCACAATGAATAAAGATAGAAAATATTGGATATTCATCACAGATAACTTTCAATTCAAAGTTGGATCTTGATCTGATGTGAATCAATGATTCCATTCTTTTAAAGCCTCTATCTTTCAAAATGTCTTTTTAAACCTGTTGTTTTTATATATATATACCTGACTTGTAAATGTCTTCAGTTCCTATCTCTAGCGGTCTAGGAACACTTTTGTTAAAGATTGGCCACCAAAGGCAAAATTTTACAGAAATGTGATGTGTTACTAGGTGAATACATCCTTGTAAAATTTGTATCAGTTTTTAAAGTGTTTTCCAAGTGTTTTATGATGAATAGATGTACTAAAAATTCAGGAAACAATAGTTCTAAAAGGATAAAAACAGAAAAAACTGTTGAATTCATAAGATATATTAGACTCAGAATGTGATTGTTCTGATGAGGATAACAAAACTGAATCTGATAAATTTTGGGATAAAACAGAAATGTTAGAATCAACTGATACTCAAGCTAGGTTTGTTTCCCCTGGAGATCGATCTCAGTACATGGAAGTGTATGGAGGCATGTTCAACATAATGTATCAAGCAAATTTGAAAGTGGTTGGTCATTTGAAGTTATATTCAGATGATAAAGTAAGTCTATAAACAAATTAGAGCGCTTCTTCTTCTTTTTCTTTTGTCGTCACACTGCTACTGGGTTGTTGCCCAGTGTTGTGGTTTTCTGTTTTGTCTTGCGCTGTTCTGGTAGCTTGTGTGATTGTTATCTTTGCTCTTTCACAGGATTCTGCTATGCCATCTAACCATCTTTTCCGTGGTCTTCCTCTTGCCTTCATTCCCGATGTTCTGTTGTAGAAGAATCTGTATACTGTGGAGTTTGGATGCATTCTTATTAAGTGGCCAAACCACTTCATCTTTGTTTCTCTATGTAATTCAAGCACGGTTTTGTGCCAACTTTCTTTCTTATGCTGATGTTAGTGATTCTGTCTTTTCTTGTGTTGTTGGTAACTTTTCTCAGGCAATGCATTTCACATGTAGCTATTTTTGTGACTGGATTTGCTCAATGTTCATGTTTGGCTCTGGTAACACAAAGTAGGTATAAAAATGTGAAATTTTGGGTGCCTTAACAATGGGGCTAGCTGGTAGGTTACAGCATTTGCTTTTGCACTCTAGCCTCTACTCTCTATCCAGTTTTCCGTCTTCTGTGAATATGCTTCCTAAGTATTTGAATTCTTTCACTTGGTTTATTTTAGTGTCATTGACGTGGATGTCTAGATTATTATGTTTTCTTCCCATATTCATTATTTCTGTTTTAGTGTTGTTGATTTTCATGCCATGTTTTACACAATTTTTGTTCAAGGTGTCAATATGATGTTGTAGATCTTGTTCATTTTGATGTACCACTGATCATCTGCAAAAAGCAGTTCATTTATTTCATCATTACCTGAATTTGACTCGAGTTATTTTATCCATATATGCAATAAAGAGTAGTGGTGAGAAGACACAACCTTGTCTAACACCTGATGTAATGGAGAAGCAGTCGGTCATACCTTCTGTTGTTCTTACTGTACTCTGGCTATCTTGATATAAGGCCATGATTTTACCTAATAGTTGTCCCTGGACGCCATATTCTTCAAGGATCTTCAATAGTTTGCACCTGTTTACTCTATCAAATGCCTTCTCTTGGTCTATAAATATAAGTTGTTTACTTTGTATTCAATTGTTTGTTCGCAGATCTGTCTTAATAGAGCGCTTAATTGTGCCAAAGCAACTAATTTTGAACATCATTCTGTTTTGTGCAGTTCTTGCTCAGGAGATAAGGAGAGTGTTAAAAGTGCTAGGTACATATATATTTTTTTTTAAAGTTTAATAAATATCCTTTCCACAAAATTTTATTTTAAAAGTTGAAAAAGCACAAATGGTCACATACTGTCTTCCGTTGACCACGTTTGTAGTGGACACTGTTAAGAACAGATGACAGATCAGTGTCCAAGTCCTCTTGATCTGGAGCACTTTCTATACTTCCTTGTCCTTGCACCATACGAACAATTCCTTCAAAGATCACCTCTGTTCTCTGTGAGGTATAATCTCCGGCATACAGAGACTGGACAGCCAAATGATATGGTTGTTGTAAGTTCAGATCCTCCAAGACAATCTCACACATTTTGGGACTCAGAATCTGGGCATATTCTTGATTGTCTAGGTAAACCTGAATGAGCAAATAAAAATAAAAATAAATTAGTTCAATAACTATGAACTAAAGCAAAAACAGATACATGTTATAACTATAGAAAGAATATGTTTTTGTTATCCAACCAATTATTCTAATTTGATGGTTCTTAGATATTTCCTATATGTATGATATTAACAATTATTCAGAGCTCTTAACAGTTAGAGAAAGAAAAAACCCAAAAACAATTAAATCTAGTTAGAACTTTGGTAGTGTCGCTGTCAAGTGGAATAGAGCATGCAGGATAGTTCAGTAGTACTTCATGTTTCCCTTCAACGGCTTTCTGAGACTTTGTTTAATGTGACAATGACAGTGCCTGACTCTCAGTTGTTCAAGCTTCGGAAGATTAAAAAAGATTCGATTGCAGTAAGAGTGGATATGATCTATCAAGGCTTCTAACTTCCAGGGTCTTAAATATATCTACCATTTAGAACATGCAGGTGTTCGCGGTAAAGAGAGAAAAAGCAGAATTTCATCAAGAGTATCAATTGTTGGAGAGTTAAAAATGGAGTATGATAACACTGAAACTGAATCTGTACAGCAATTTAAGGAGTCTGATATCACACACTGTACACAGAAAATCATTGTCAGACTGTGTACTGGTCATTCTAGGTTTAGACAAAATATAATCATAATTTTTAATGTCTATGACTCAGAGATGTGCCCCTGTAACAAAGCTCTAAAGAATGTCAAACATTGTACTTCAATGATGTAAATTGTATTCTGATGCCAGAATCCCTCATTGGTTTATTAGATTTGCCATAAAAACTAAGCTGTTTTTAACACAAGCAAATCTTGAATGTACCATGTCAGTCAATAAATCCACTGGTCTGCTGTTATAAGTCACTTCAATCTCCAACAAAAGAAGCAATGACAAAAATATACTGAAGCACATTAATAACGCACCACCTGTATAATCCAGGAACAGAGTGTGAAATGTAAATATAAGTGTTTACAAGCTTACATATTTTGAATCCTTATTCATTTTCCTTTCAATGCATGATGGTAATTAATTTGTACATTTGATTGTTATGAAATTAATTGCATTTTGTGCAGGCAAGGGAGAACACCAAAAATACAATCAATAAAAAAATCCATTCACACTATCCTCAGTATCTGGTATGTCACCGTGGTGCTTGCAAGCAAGCTTGGCAGCGGATCCACATGGAATGCACAAGTCTGTGAAGGAAATTATGTGGAATCAAGTCCCATTCACGTGTAAGAGCATCTTCCAGCTGTTGTAGATTAGCTGCCGGGCATGCCTGTAGACTCTGCATCCAAGCTCGTCCCAAAGATGTTCTATAGGGGACATGTCTGGTGATAGGGCAGGCCAATCAATTGTCATAATGTTCTGCTGCTGTAGATATTGCTGCGTTAAGCGCGCATGTGCAGTATCCTGCTGGAGAAGCTGCAAGTCTGGATAATTTCTGAACGCAGGAGCAACCAATGCATCCAGAACCACATCTCGATATGTCACAGCATTAACATTTGCACGGAAAATGTGAAGAGGCAAGCGATGGTGAAAACTGAATCCTGCCCAAATATGAATACTACCACCTCCAAATCGGTTGTGTTGACGAACACAGCAATCTGCAAAGCGCTCTCCACACCGTCGTCAAATCCGCACACATCCATCAGCAAAGGATAGGTTGAATCTGCTCCCGTCTGTGAATAGGACAGCCTTCCACTGCAGTCTAGTCCATCTGACATGTTGTTCTGCCCATTGCAGGCGCTGCTAACAATGTCTGTGAGTCAAGTTTGGCTCAACATAAGGTCGTCTTGCAATAAGGCCTGTATCTCTGAGTCGTCGTATGACTGTCTTGCCGAGAGACTTGCCCACGTCTATCCACTATTGCTGTTCGACTTGCCGGGAGAGAACGATTCCTTAGGTTTAGTTTAGTCGTCAGATCACCATCACTGCACGGCGAACAAATTAGTCCATAAGTGCTCCGATCTCTCCCTCAGTATGTCCATCAGCGTGTGGCACAACACACCGGTTCTTTGTTGGTTTACAATTCTTCTTTGTCTGCCAGCATAGCTTCTTGTCGAGCTACACCACACTTAACTTTGAGTTCTTGCAGTCTGGTTAGTGTTGTGGATGCACCGCTATTACGTGAATCATGTACACGCCTCTCTCCTTAGGGAATTTATAATATCAGCCTGGTCCATTGCTCGTCCGCTTTGGACAGCAGCCATACCTGCAAGCCTATCCGCACGTTCATTCCCCTTACACCTGCATGCCCTGGTACAAAAATAAAACTGATCTTTGTCAGCTTAGACCTCCCAGCGATTCTATCCAATGTCTCCTAGCCCATCCTGTTTCAATCTTCCTGAGCATACTCATTGAGTCACTGAGAAAACATGCATGGATAAAAGTCTGTGATTCTAGCCAAATCATCGCTTTGGTAACCGCCATGATTTCCATAGTGAGACTGCTTGTAGTCACGGCAAAACCACCACTGTCTTCCTTCACAACATCACCTCCGACCTGAGCAGTGAAAGCCCACGAGCTCCGCACATCTCGAATCACCGAACCATCCGTATAAATGATTACATCATGCTCAGATGCGTTCTCAGAAATTAATGCCTGAACCTCTGCCTCCACAACAAGTGGGTTGTGTTGCCTGCATTCTTTATCAAGTTCGATGCATACAGAAAAGGATGTAGCGATTGCTCTTGGCACTGGTATCCATTCTTCACCGGATCAATGTCTTCAAGTGTACACACCTGTTCAATACAGTCCTCGGCCTGACCCATCCAAGATTTTCCTCTTTTAACCTATTTCCTTTTTGTCTCTTTATTTCCAAGTGCAGAGGATGTTGTGTGTCAGCATTGACTCAAGGTATGCTCAGCACGGCTCATCAGTATTCTATACTCCATAGTAGGATAGTCAGGAGATAGCGATCGCCCTGCACGACGTGTCTTTAGTGCAACCAAGTATAATGCGCATCGCCTCGCTCTGTATTCTTTCCAGTCGTTCTATCTGACTATGACTGAGAGTCAGGATCGCCAGCGCATACTCAAGCACAGAAAGGACCAGACCCTGGTATAAAATACAAAGATGGCGCTGTTCACAATCCACCGCAGCCATTACCCTCATCGCCAGCAAACCTTTCCTCGCCTTCATTATCACATGAGCTATGTGTTCCGTAAAGCTAGACTACGATCAAAACGCAACCCCAGGTATTTCATAGACTGAGATCGCTCCACTACCTCTGAACACAAAACCACAGATGGTGTTGGAGTGTTGACGATGTGGTTGTTTAAAGAGAACCATGTCACCGCTGCTTTTGTGGGGTTGACCAATGCTCCTGCTTCAACGCACCATCTACCTATGCGGTCCAGTTCTGACTGAAGTTCCTCCACAAGCTGTTCTCTATCCTTGCCCTGACGATACACCAACACATCATCTGCATATGACATTGTCCTTCCTCTACCCGTGATCTGCTCTTTTGTGATGCTCACAGTATAGGCATTGAACAACACCGGAGATAATGGTTCCTTAGGTGACTGAGCACAATATGGCGATCTTGCAGAGGTAGTAACTCGTGGTTGGCCACTCCGACGCTATCCCGGCACTGCCAGTGGCTCCGAACATTCATTGAGACGCATAATAGTGCTGTGGTGGCAATTCATCCTTCTGGCAATGGCCCTCGAGCTCATTCCGGTAGACAACATACCAATGGCTCGTTGGCTGTCATTTTCCAATTGTCGTGGCATTGTAAGCACATGTACCGGGTGTTTTGTCTCAACAGCCTTTTTATACCGAGTATACTGCCACAACGCCTACACACTTTCAAGGTCCTAGCTGTTGGGAATCGTGTTGCGCGTGTAACTTTCATTGTTTTCTTGTAGTCTGTACACAATCCCGTGGGTTTGAAAATTCACTTTTCATTCCAGCAGCCATTCGCTCTCTACCTCATGACAAACACGGGAAAATACATTCCACACTTTTTGCTCACCCTCTCAGCAACAGTATTTATCATAATGGTGCGTTTTTAATGTGCTTCAGTATATATAAAAATTGTATAGGCATAACTGGAGGCTTGAGGAACAGAATTAGGAGTGTAATTAACCAGCAGGCCAAGGAACTGTCATAGGTATACCCTTAGACATCCGCTAGGGAAAACTGAGCTTCTATAAGTTTGGCGTGCTATGATGTTGACTCTATAACCGATAACCAACAAATGACCAAAAGAATCACAAAATGTACTTTGCTCATGAAATGAAATGGCAATAAACAGATATAAGCCTACCATAAAGCCCAACAACTTCCTCCCATTGCTATTTCCCTTGCTATCTAATCTAGGTGGTAACCATGACAGCAGGATGCTACTTTCATTCATAATATTCTTGACATGGAGATTACTGGGTGGATCAGGAAGCAAGCTTTGAGTATTTGAGTTCCAAGTATCTAATGGCTGTCCACTCTTCCCGCCTCTATGTACGTTTTGATTATCTGCAATGCACAATCACATAAAGAAGATTCAATTAAATATATTCTACTTTCAATTGCTAATGTTGAATTCAGATACACATGTTCAAGCATACAATTTCAGACATGATTTAGAAGTATTAGTTAAGATCAAATTCCCCAGTCAATGGTTTGACCATCATGATGTCAATATGCCAGCAGAGTTCCAGCCTTGTCTAATTTCTTAAGAGGAAAACGACACTATAAGTTGGAAGTGAACACCAATGTAGACTAATATTATTCTGCCCAACTGTAATACTGTTGCAAGAGGAACAAAATGTTGAATATCCATTATATACAATCTTTGATATGAAGATGGCATCTTAACCTGATCCAACCTAAAATTGTGGTGTGTGCTATTTTTATTTGTACACAATATATAGGCAAATAAACAATTATGGACAAAATGAGATATACCATGCTATTGCAAACCATACAAGAATAATGTGCTGAAGATAGCCAGGTAAGAGAAACATACTGCTATAAGTGGAAACAGAATACCAAGAGTTGAACAAACAGCTGTTTCCAATGTTTCCAAGAGTTGAACAAAGACAGTTGTTTCCAATGTTTAAGATCTGTTACAGTCAACATTCAATATGGAGATATAACTTGATTTTATTTGATATTGATTCTAGATTTTGAAATCAGAAAGTAATACTCATTACAACATTCTAAAAGACAGACAATGCACAAAGTTGGGATAATAAGCAATTACTACATTGTAACAATATATATATTTAGTTGATTTTTTATTGTTTCTCTTCTTTTTCTACTTCTAGTTTTCTGCATTTATTTCGTAATTCGTTTCTAGTCACAGATTTTCATTTATGCCTGTTGGAATCTCTGTAGTTCTAAATGTAGTGTGCTGTAAAATTCATCACTCCTGTTGTATCAGTTGCTTGGTAAAGGTCTTTTGGTAAATGTTGCTGTGTATTGTCATTGTTTTTGTAAAACTACAGTACTTTGTCATTACATGTTTTGCCAGTTTATATAGTTTACTTTATTGAATGATTGACAACTCCTGACTACCTCCATACAGGTTCACTGTGCATTTTTCCCCTATTACACAATACAATACCAAAATTTTGATCACAAATATTCAATACAAATTTCTTTTTTAATCCTTCAAAAGTTCATCTTCGGGTCAAAATTTAAACTAAGTGCACTCAATCCTGACCTGTCTCTTTTGCAGGTGGCTCTTGGTGCAAGTCTCTCATTTGATTTGGTCTGCGACCATGCTGTTCTTGCTGAGATAACCATGGGTCACTATGGTAGCCTGTTATATGACTACTATCTTGAAGTTGCTGCAAATAGTTGGCAGGCACCAGACCTACTCTTCCATTAACCTCAGCTTCACAATATCCAGTTCTGTTCATTGGACCTGAAATATTTCAATTTTTTAATAAAAGAATACTATCAAACAAATAATAACACATTAATAATAATACTATTATTATTATTTAACGTTCAATCCGAAACGAAAATCTCCAGGATTTTGTTTATATAGTAGTCCCTCCCAAACACGAAAATACACGACTTTTTTTACTGTCAGTTTGTAACTCGCTTTACGTTACAACTAATCAACCAATTTTAGAACGGACTTTCGCACCCGGGGCATTTACTAACGGAACTACTTTCTTTTAGTCTCTGGACCCGCTACTGAAAGGTTGTGTATTTTATCTTCAATTTTGAATTATCGGTAAAAATTTCAAAAATTTTCTGAAAATGGCTACTAATTATGACAACGATAGTGACAGCTCTGATATATCTTTTCACGGACATTTCATCGAGTTAGAAAAGGATACTCGTGTTATTGATGTGGAAAGTGACATAGATGTTCCTTTCTCTGATTCAGACCACGAAGCTTCAAGTTCTGATGAGGAGACCGTTATTTTGCCGGTTTTTAACTGTGATCGTTGGTGTGATGCCACCTCCCCAGTTGAAGTCGAGCCATTCGTCGAAGACTGTGGGCCTGTGCACGTCTTGAAAGGGAATGCTGATCCATTTGATTATTTTAGCCTGATAGTTAATGAGGACTTCTATCAGTTAGCTGTTGATCAGACCAACTTGTATGCCGTTCAACGTCAGGAAACTACCGGCAATGTTGACAAGTACTGGGTACCTGTAACGCCTTCTGAGATTCGTCTGTATATGCACATCAATATCTTGATGGGCATTGTTTTGCCACAGTACAAAATGTACTGGAGCACAGATGATCGATTGAATCAAGTAGGGTTTCGAAATGTATGTCGAGAAACAGATTTGCTAAAATTTCTCAGTACTTTCACCTGAATGATTCGAGGGAAACAGTTCCCAAGGCCATAGGAACTACGACCCGCTGTACAAAGTAAGACCTTTTCTCGACATGGTGAAAAGGAACATAGCTTCATGTTATCGCCCTGGCAGAGATATTAGTGTTGATGAAGCTATGATTCCCTACACTGGTCGTCTTAACTTCAAACAGTATATCAAGGGTAGCCCAACCCTTGGGGATCAAGGTCTGGTGTGCAGCGGACTCGGTTACAGGTTACCTTCTAAACTTCGACGTCTATGTTGGTGCGGTTCATGATCCAATGCCATATGGATCAGACCATTATGTTGTCTGCAAAGTAGGAGAACCTTACCTTCACAAATATTTTTATTATGATAATTACTTCGCTTCTCTACAGCTGGCGGTGGATCTCAACAAGAAGACCTACTCGTGCTCTACAATACGACCAAATCGAAAGGGCTGGCCAGCTGATTGTAAAGCAACTGCTACAGCAATGCAGAAAGGTTCCTATTATACAGGCAACAGGGGGAAAATTGTGGCTACTGTCTGGAGGGGCAAGAGAATTGTCAATTTGCTGAGCACCAATACTACGCTAGGAGAGACAACAGTATCACGTCGTGCCCCTGGTGGTAGACGGAGTTGCAGGTACCATCAACCGTGGCATCCTATAATAAGTCTATGGGTGGCGTGGATAAGTTTGACCAGCTTTGCTCATATTACACTGTGGGAAGGAAGTCTGTTAAGTGGTGGAGATATCTCTTTAATTTTCTCTTACAGACTTCCATCGTCAATAGCTGGATAATCTATTCCAATTCGCATCGCCCACACCCAAAGGCTAAGGATATTGACCACATAGATTTTAGGCTTGCTCTCTGTGCATCACTCGTGAAGGGCAACATTGTCACGAGGAGAGCTAACCCCTTTTGCCTACAAATGTACCAGTCACTGGCAATCAGACGGCGCACCGCCTTATTCGCATGCCAGGTAAATGCAAATCCTGTTTCTGGTGCCGCAACAGAAAAGCACCCGATGGCAGCAAGAAACGCCAGGAAAGCGTGTACGGGTATAACATTTGCCAGATACATCTCTGCAAAGGCGAATGTTACTCCAAGTACCATTCCAGCCTGGATATATGACATTTGGTGAGTACACTGTCTTGAACTGTTGAGTCAAATTTTTTTTTTTTTCAAATTTTTTTCTTACCAACTTCTACTGCATTTTTCAATCATTCTTTTTTTTATGTATTCATTTTAATTTAGTTTCCTTTTAAACTATGTCCATTTTCTTGTTCACTGACACAAATTTGAGTGTCCTAGGGTCAATAGTTTTTTTAATTAATTTTTAAAAACATGCTGTGGAATGTCAGTGGTTATTTCTTTGCTGGGATTTGGGAAGTGATTTGGTGTAAAATGGTGTGGGGTCCAGAGGGTTAAACACAAAAATAGAATTATATTTTACATTACATACGAGAATAATTTCTGAGATATAAATTAATAATAAAATCGAGAATTTAAATTATATAAAGACAAAAATATTTGCTCTATTAAAATTGTGGTAGAAAAGGAAATAATTATATATATTTAGAACACATCAATCAATAAGTTAATTTCTTTAGGTATATAGGTCAGTGATTGATTGATAGGACCATCATTGCACTTTGTTGAATAACAATGTGTGGTAGTGCACAAATTCCATAGCACCATCAAGGGTCCCCTAGGTTTGGTAGTCGACTGTTATTGATTTTCAACTGCCGAGGAAGTGAGATGATTTTCAATTGATGTGTCTTAGAAGAGCTGCAGGTGTGACAATAAGAGACAAAATTAGAAATGAAGAAATTAGAAGCAGACCGGATGTGAAACCAGTCATGCAATTCATTAAAGAACAACAGATTAAATGGTTTGGGCACCTGACAAGAATGCCCTGGTATTGCCTACCACAGAGAGCCACACATAAAAAGTATAACGAGTGCAAAGTAAGAGGAAGACCATGCAAAAGATGGTGCAACAGCATCAAGGAGAGCCTTACGAAAAAAAATATCAGCCTACAAAGTGCCTTAAAACAAGCACACACAAGATCGCTACATTCCCTCTTTACATTACAAACTCTTTGCTCCCCAGTAGATATTTCTGTAAATTAAATTGTTTTGGAAATCTAAATAAATTAATTTAAAATAAATTTTGAACATAAATAAATAGATTGTAAAAATGCTTCACAAATGGCTGATAGAGAAAACATTGGCATTTACTTACTGTGAACTTCAAACAACAAAAAGTTACAGTTATGACTTGAGAACTAGAAACTCAAATAAAATAACTAGCAACTAAAGCAACAGAACAAATGTATCTGATTAAACATTTAAAAACTGTTTACAAAACAAACCTGTCACATGAACAATCTCTCCCTCCTTTAATTCCAGCTCAAGACCTGGGCTGCCTGACTGGGAGAATAAAACTGGATCGTAATTAGCTATAGCAACAAAATGACCAAGTGATGCTTTCAATCCCATAAACTGTGGTTGTGCCCTTGATCCCCTGACTTCTAGGACTGAGTGAGGGTGTGCATGGGTCCCTCCCTGCATCCTGGGTCCGGAACCAAGGGTTTCCGCAGATCGTGGTCGATTGTTGACATAAGGTGATGGGCGCTTTCTTTTTGGAGTAGTAGCTGGTATTGAGTCACTATCACTGTTTGGATAACTTAGCTCCCCACCATCCAAAGATGAAGGTGAACGATGTGTATATCTCTCAGGCATTTGCATAGTTGACCCATTTACCTTTGGGAGGAAATCCTGCAACAGAGAATTTGTACATTTTTCATCAAGATTATTTTCACAATGCAGATTTAACTTTCTTTATTTGAATACACAGCAGAATCAAGAGGAAAAAACGTTTAAACTATATTAATAATTTGCAATTACAAAGATCAAAGAAATAATAAGAAAACATAGAACTTGATTGATATGGTGTATTTTGGAACAAAGGATGGCTACAGTTTAGTTTTAATTTAGTCATCGGATCATCATCACTGCACATCGAACCAATAAGTCCATAAGTGCTCCAATCTCCTCCTCAGATGTGGCGACTAATGATACTATTTTTCTGTTGGTTTACTATTCTTCTTTAGCCAGTTGAAATGGATTACCAATGTATTTCATGGCTTTATTTAGTTGCATGGATGAATTGAGAGCAGCGGTAGCGTAGTTGTTAGTGAACTCGCTTCTCAAGGCTGGCGGTCTGGGTTCAACTCCCGCAGCTGCATGGAATTTTCCTGACCGCGACGGCTCTCAGGTCGACCCAGCCTCAAGTGGGTACCAGACATGCTCTGGGAAAGTAAAGGCGACCCGCGTGATGCTGACCACATCACCCATCATGTGCCGACGGTCAATGAAAAATACAGGCCTAACAATGTATTGCCCTATATACCATGAGGTATGAAAGGGTTCCCCCTCCCTTATGGATGAATTATATATGCGTTCAATGCATATGGTTTTAAAAATCATAAAAGTACTGATATTCCAGACTACATATGTAACTTGACTGAAGAAAATAAAATAAAATAAATCAAGACTCGAACAAATACAACAGCAAGTGGAAATAAATTATCATGAAAAAATTGACCTACTGTATTGTACTCTTCCTGGCTCAAGACGTTTTCAACACGTTCAAGGTCATCCAGTGCACTAGATGGTCTGTATGTACCATGGCGGAGTTCTGCTCCAAGCCGATGTAGAAGTGCATCCTGTATAAAAAAGGAAACACACAGGAAGTCAATTTCGTGATTAGACAAACTCACATAAATCTGTATTGGAATTGAATATCTAACATAATTATATTTCTACATTAAATGACATATTGTCAAACACAGTATATCTTTTAGTAAGTTTTAATATACAAACAATGCAACTGTGTTTGCATTACGATTTATCATCTGAAAATAAATCTTGAACCTATGTAATGAACTATATTTCGTACTGTTCAGATGTTGAGATGCAATACTTTTACTGTTAATTACAATGAAGGTTAACAAAGTGAAGGTTAACAAATAAACCATAAATCAGGAAAACATGAACAAAATAGATGTTGAAATCAGTCGTGTTTATCCTACCTAAAGGCACAAAATATTGCAGATTAACAATTGTAAATGCCAGCACAATGTACTTATGTTCTTTGACTCAATTCACAGAATCACAAAATTATTATAAGTTGTTGCAGTGAACACAAACAATGAGAACAAACTCTCATTTCTCGAGAACTCTGACTTTTAACTGAATATTTTTTATTCATTTCAAAATTCTCTGTATTTTTGCTTGATTTGGAGAGATTTAATTGAAGACTCACAAAGAGTTATTGGTTACTAAACTGACGCATTGCACTCGGCAAACCCATAGGTGCTCAGTCTCCCAACAGATATCAAGGTGATAAAATCACCAACTCTACATAAATTAGCATTGATTCATCATATTTAAAAGTTTAAGCATTCTGTTATAACATCATTTATTACCGTACAGGTTTTATTTCCTCATACAGTATACAAAACTCATCACAATATGGACCATAATGATAAACTTCAAGGTATGAACAGAAGAAAGAGTGCATTCAAACTGTGAGAAACTTGAAATAAACCATCAAGTACATTAAATATACTTTTTCTCTTTATCCTAGTTCAACTTTATTAAAAATATTACCCCACTGAAAACTAACTAAAAAAATCTGGACATTCTGCTTACAAAAAACAATTCATAAGTTTTTCAGAAAAGCATTTTTTCCATCGAAATTAGGATTAACGTTATAGCAGGAGGAATAAATAGACAGCCAGAGATGTATCTCACGGTCGTCATGGCGGCCACGGACACCACATTGGACAGCGCTTCTCAAGGTCAATGGCTTTTCAAAAGAGTAATTATATTTTTATGGCATTATCACATTTACATACAGCCAAGATAAATACATACTTTTAAGTTGCTATACACTTTGTTTACTTGATTAAGTGTGTTTTGAATTATAAAGAATAAGGAATCTTAAAGTCTATATGCCAATGTTAATATCACACTGTAACAAGAGCAGAGCTTTCTTTAAAACTTCTGAAATCTAGCATGGCACACATATGAAGAGCTATACAAGGATGGATGAGAAACTTGCATAACCAGCAGCTAAAGGAGACTGGTACCTATGTGTCTTCTTGAAGTGCAGTGATTTGTTTCATTAACCAATAACCCAGTCGATAAAACTTGCACTAAAACTAAACATGTAGATTATGGAAAAAAGTTACAAATTAATTCATGAACCTGAGGAAACACAAAATAATGCATTTTACATTTTTTTAATTGTAAAAAAGTTACCTTCTCTTGGCATTTTCTGGCCAAGCGTTCCAGTTTTGCTTGTAGAGGCTCTATCATGCTAATTGCCTGCAGCTTTGAATTTGTCATTTCATCAAACTAAAATATAGTTTTAAAAAAAATTGTTTTAATTTCTTCTTTCTCTGCTCACATAAAATATGTTTAAAATAATGATGAAATGAAAATGTCACTATACAGGATAAACAAACTAACTGTTTAGTTAAACATTTTGGTGATTTTGAAAATATTAAACACACATTCTTAGTTAATTATAAGAGGCCAGATGATCTACCCTTCTTCAGTGGACTACACACATGCTGCTTGTGCTCATAGCTGATTGCCAATGTCAGTCAAAATAGGGGGGGCAACTACTAAGAAGTCATATCAGTCAATAATGATGTCAATACTCATATCAGTCAATAATGATGTTGATTGATGATCCTACTCATATCAGTCAATAATGTCAGTCAATGTAAGAACAGAGCTGACAGCTCCACTCCACCTCCTGAGGTGGCCTTGGAAAAAGACAACTACCAAGAAGTCTGACCAAGTTTGTGAAGATTAAGGAGGTAGAAGCTAATCCAGTAACAAAAAAAGGCTGTCAAACGTGTTCTACTGAAAGGTGCAGATCATGCTGAAAACTGTCACACAGCGCATTCAGTTTTCCACACTGCATATTGCTATAACCAGCAGGAGTATGAGAACAAACATGTAAGAAAAATTAATTAATTATAAAAAACAGACCCATAAGTCAACACATCGATACTATTCATAATGACTAATGCTAACCAGAACACTCACAAGTCATTATAAAAATGCAATAATAATATTTATACTTGTAAACAAATATGAAACATATAAGTTGCAAAACTGTAAATAAAAATCGTGACACAGAACACTGGTCAAGCAACAGTAATTCTCTAATTATCAGTGTATGTAAAGTGAACAGCAAACAAAACATACTAATCATTTGTTCTGATTTTTTACACTGACAAAACTTTGGATTTATACATCAATAATTTGCTCTGATTTCCACAATTAAAATTTACTCTTCTTTGTATATTTCTTATTTCAGTTTGGTATATCTTCATTGCACTCTAGGCATGTCCATAGGTGCTCCGATCTCCTTTGCAATATTTCCAACAGTGATTTGCGACTAAGTGTACCAGTTTGATGTTGATTGATGATCCTACTCATATGCCTGCAGTGTTGCTCCTTCCTCACCACTCCAATCCTCAATCCAACTCTTGCAATTCAGCTGCCAATTAAACCTGGTTTAGAAGAAATTCCTCACTGCGGCTACACTCCATGAGGATGTCCAGAATGTCAGCTCCATTTACGATCCCCCATACCAGCTGAACTGTGTCTGCAGCACATACACTTACTTGTGACAATGTAACCCAGCATTACAAAGCCCTAAATGATCAAAATCATGGTATAATAAACACAATATCTCAAAACAAGTGTAAGAAGAACTTACCCTTGCAGAAAGATTGTTGAAGTCATCACACAGATTTCTTAAACGCAGAAGTTCAGTCTCATTTTGATGCACATGATCTCGCAAGATGAGGTTTTCCTCATAAACCTCTTTTGTTTTCTCAGTCTAAGATTACAAGATGAAACACATGAACTAAAATCTACACAGAACTACTAATTCTACTATCTAACTTCACAAGGTCTTATCATAACAACAAAGCTTTAAAATTTATATCTGAATCAGACCACATTCATGAATAGAATGGTACGAGCTGAATCTCACATCTAGAATGGCATGAGATGAATCAGATCAGTTGTTTTGTTCCACACTGCTCGGCACAGTTTAAATAATTGTATTATAAACATGTATTTTTAAATAATTGTATTATAAAAATGCATTTACATGTTCAGTTCCCCCAACTGTGCCCTTATTTTTCTCCTCTTTTACAAATAGATACATAAAATTGAATGCAGTTGTTACTTTGCTAATATTAAAGAACGCAAGCAAACACACATTTGTGTAAAGATATGCACACATAATCACAAACCTACTCGCACAAAAATATATATATATATATATGGTTCAAAATCATAATTAAATTATATTAATTTTCACATATGACTCATTTCAATCACAAACTAGATTACTATGCACTAAAGTGTATTATATACACACCTATACATGTGCTCACAAATATATACACACACACACCTATTACTATTTTTGATAGAAAGGAGAAGTAACATGTCACTGACCAACAATGGTCAATGTGTAATATACAATACAATTACTGCTTTTAATTGAACTGATTTCTCTCTCTTACATTGTAAATATTTTACAGCTAGAAATTGAAGTTTGGAACTATATATGTGGTTTGTAACAAAGTAATGAAAACCCAAAACTAAAAATTAAGTGCTGGAAAACAAATAAAAAGTTCAGGAAAGAAAATGAAAGCCTTTCGTGAGAAAATATAGTTAAATACTGCATGAACTTACAAAATAGAGGCAACAAAAAAACCCAAATAATTAATTAAAAACCATTAAATAAATTTGTTATTTGTATTGAATGTGGTGGAAGCAGACTTTGGCAAATAATGAAGATGGATGAAAAGTATGTTCAAAGAACTAGCTACAAATGATTATCAATAAGAATATCACTTCCCCATCTGCAAACAAATATTGAGCTTCTATAATTTTGTTAGGGAAGTAAGGATTGCTACAGGCTTTATATACGAAATTATTGCAATCAAACCAACCATACATTCTAGAGTAGTTGAATAATTAAATCTGATGCTCTCTGTTTCTACAAACATTACTTAGCTAATGGCGAACACCTGGTGTCAAAGACACAGGTCCCTAAATTCTAATGTGGTTAAATTCTAGACTACGAGTGAGGTAACTCTAACAGCAACCTCTGACAAAGCAAATCTTTCAATAGATGTTTTACTCACATGAGAATGCCCTGGTCCCAATCATGATTTGTCTGGGGTGTATACCCCCAGCTAAGAATACAAAGAGATAGCTACTCTACAAATTTCTGATGTTTTGACACTGTTAGGATGTGCAAAAACAGAAACAGAAAGACTCAATAACTACACCACCTAACAAACATGGATGCCCAGCAATAGAAGCTGGACATGTTTGTATAGTAGAGTTAATAAAAGTTAATTGCATATCCTTTACAGGACTTTGCGAATTAACCCCAAATTTAAATGCTGTTTGTGATTTTTCTAGGCAGTATTACATTCAGTAGTTTGCCATTGCTTTTTGAACAGGTGGTGTCATCGTCCTTTTTGTAAAAATCCACGTGAAACAATTTGCCACCAGCGTGATTCGAACTCAGAACGTCGAGGTTAATAGGCCGAGTCACTATCCCCTAGGCCACAGACGCCACCAGAGTTAATAACTATACACATATATCTTACAAAGATTCAGATAGCCAATACTTTCTTCTCTTTACAAATGCTTATAATTCCAAAAGCGATTTGACAACTCTCATATATATACCAACAGCAATACAAGGGTAATATGACACTAGAGGCTTATCACAAGAAGGAAGTCTGATCATCAGAGGCTTTATTATGACAATTTATCATCTACAGAGAAGGAATATGTTTGTGTGTCTGTGAGTGAATTGTCTGTGTGTATAAGGCACATCTTTCCTGTGCATGAATAAATAGTTTTAAAAAATATGTTGTTTTGTAATGTAAAAGGGAAAAAAATGCCAACACAATTTAAACTGTGAACAAAGTATAAAAAAAACCACCAGCTCAAATACATTCATAGTGTCATGTACACATCAACAATATATTCAGAGACCCACTACCCAAACAGGTGGTATCAAGTAAATGACCAATTTAGAAGTAAGACCAATTTAAATATGGGAATGACCAATTCTAAACTGTGACCAATTTAGAATTGGGAATGACCAATTAAAAAAAAGCGCACAGCCAACTTAAAAAGTGATCAATTTAGAAAAGTAACTAATGAAAAAACTGACCAAGTTAGAAAAGTGTGGGACCAATTAATATAATTAAATGGCCAATTAAAAAAAGGAAAGATTAATTTAGAAAAGTGAGTAAACAATTTTTTAAAAAGTAAGTGACCAGTGCGCAAAAGATTACCCTTGAGATGAGTAAACTATTGAGATTATTCAGTTGCTCCTCCAGTGACGTCTTTCTAGCCTCGACTCTGCTTAGATCTTCAACCTTATTGGTCAGCTCTTCTACCGCTGGTTTCAGTTGATTATTTTCTTGTTCTGCCTTCTTGAGGTCACATTTTGTATAATCTCTCTCTAGGATAGTTTTTCTTAAAGTGAACTCCAATTCATTTCTCTCAGATATCCCCTTATTGAGATCCTCACACTTGCTTTCATACTGGCCATGAGTAATAATAAAGTATGTAAGCTTTGTTTTATTTGCTACAAATACACTTACTATATCAGTATTGATTATTTTTGAACAAGCAATAAATTGTTATTTCTTATGATGAGTAATGGTGTGTATATATATATATATATATATATATATATATATATATATATATATATATATATATATATATATATATATATATATATATATATATATATATATTTATACATATATATCATTTACTATAGTTGTAGTTAGAGTCATATATCAACATATATCGATATATATTTCATATCGCAATAGTGAAGATTCTCTAAATTTTTCCATAATAATACTGGTAATACTGAGGTAGTTAGTTTATATAGGAAAAAAGGGAAAATTTATTTCAAATCATTTGTTGTTTTGTGAATTATTAACTAATGTAATAAATTATATTTACCATATCAATGTAAAACAAATAAAGTCTCTTGATAAACAAAATGAAATCAGCAACATATGTGTCATCATCACTGAGTTTCACAACCACTGATAATGTGAAAAACAAGGATATATGGGAGAATATGATCCCCTTGCTCTATATGGCCCCAGATCTTCATGAAGAAGTTGAGTTTGCAACACCCTTTAGTCATAATTCTTTATAGGACAATCCTCTCAAGGAATGACCAATGTGTATCCCTAAGCTTGTGGCATAAAACTCAAAACTTGGACAGTTCATTATAGTGATAAACTGACCCCCATTTCATGAATACAATAATAAAGTGAGCACCAGTGGACAATGGCTCAAAGTATAGTAGCTGATTTTTACTAATTCCTGTTGGATGTACTGTTTAAGACGTGCTATGACACTTCCAGAAAGCTGGGTGTTTACTAAAAGGGATAAGGCACAAATAGGGTTCTGTGAGCATTGTCATTAATTCCATCCAGCTTTGGAGATGATATAACAGGATAGTTAGGGAAACCAGTTAGCACTTGAAGTAGTGAGATTCTAAGAAGAACATGGTTTTGCTAGTAATTAAGAGTAATGAATTCATTTCACTTATTCTATCTAATGGACATGAATGAAGACATGACTTACCTGTGCTCTCAGAGAATGAAGTTCTATCTGAGTTTCATGCAAGTTATTCTCTTTGTCTTGTAGATCAATGAGTTCATGTTCTAAAGTTCTCAGACTGTCTAGAGTATTCTGCCGCATGACTTCAGTGTTTCTGCATTCTTGTTGACATTTCTTCAACTGATCAGTTAAATAATCGACTTCATTCCTCTGTAGAATTAACATTTATACAATTATACTAAAATTATAGTTCATAGTTCATAAGTACGGTTCCAACTTCACAGCAACGGGTCACCCCATAATTTCTCCGTTCCTGTGCCAACGAAAATCACACGAAATGCTAACAACTGTGAAATGTTTCCTGTGTGAACTAATTTCAGAACACAAGAAGACTAGAAATTAAATTGTATGAACTAAACAGAAGGCAATAAATATGCAATCCACACTTCCTTCATTTATGTGGTTTACCAGCCTTCACTTTTGGTAAACAAGAACAAGTTAATTTATCTTACTGAGCAGGTCAAAAAAGGTAACTAAGCAGGGTTGAGCAAGAGGTGAACAATTTTTTAATGAATTATTGGAACCATCAGCATGCACATCCTTCACCATCTGCTGAAAAAGATTGAGAACTTATGTGTCTCTGCCTAAAGTGCAGTGACATCAGTTCTGTTAATATCTATTATTAAGTAATAAAAACATTTCTCACACTTGGTAGTCAACTAGCTACAACAAACTGTCAGATCCAAATGATGACAAGTACACACACCCAGAAACTGTTAGGAGCCAGAAACCTAAACTGGATATGTATCACACAAATGATGGCCATACTGTCACATACAGGAGAACAAAGTGTGTATATGAAAAAGGCTAGAAATTTTCCTTGCTTTGTAAAAATGATCTACCTGCTCCCAATTTATTATCTATTTGTAAAATGTACTGCAGCTCTCTATTCCAGATAATTTGGAGTTGTTTGTTTCAAACAATTGAAATCTGATTACTGTCAACACTTCCCACTGACCACCTCACCTCCAAATGGTAAGACCTAGCAGTAGTACTTTTTACATGGGAAATCCATTTGTTATCCATCTTCGATTTTATTTGATATGCTCTGTTGTAATTATTGTACCATGGGCCCCAGTAATTTAAAACTTATATCAGCTCTGTAAGGTAAATGACCCTAAAGAAATAAATGATGATTATTTCTAACATAAATGAACTCACCTTGGATATAATTTCTTTATTCCTGTGTTCTAGCTCTGTCATGAGGGATGCTGGATCCAAAACAGCCTCCTCACTGCGATAGCCTATATGTTTGAGTTCACTACGCAGCCTGATCAGTTCTTGATGAAGCTGTTCTACCAACTGTCTGTCAGTCTGTTTATTCTGAAATATACATCATTTTATACATATATAGCTACCAATATATCATATGATTTTACATTGAACAAGAGATCCTTGAGTAGCTGGTTGATCTTGTCACATGGTTATCTAAAAAACTTGGATCAGTTTTAAAAGTTTTCTCTACTAAAACCATCAATTCTGTGCTCTTAATTTTCGAATATGTTTTTTAAAATATTTCATAATGATCAGCAGCTCTCAAGTTATGAAATGTGTCTTGGCATATTTGTGATAATGTCTTCTGGTTTATGACATCAAAGAACGGAGAAATTTTACAAAGACACTGCAACATGCAAAATTAAAAAAAATTAGATGAATATCATAAATGAATGGAATACACAATTCTGTAAATATATGAATAAAATGAATACAAACCTTGTTCTTAAGCAAGTCTTCTAGGTTCGAAAGCCATAATTCTAATATGTTAATGTAACGACGTTTTTCTTCAAGTTCCTTTTCTAGTCTGCTGATCTGTGATAAATACAAGTTTCATTCATTAAAACATGCATTTTTATTGAATTATTTACTAATTAGTTGAAGAAAACAGCATACCACACAGAATAATTAACAGCAACAATTAATTAAATAGTAACTAGATAATAAAGCGAGTAGCATGTCCTTTCTTTTCTGTTTCAATTTATCTTGTTTTAATTTGTTCTTACAGATTACATAAAGTTGTCAAATCAGAGAAGAAAGTTTAAACAAGAACAAAATCAGAATGACAAAATCAATTTGGCTACATGCATCAAAGTATGCACACAAATTGATAATATAAAAAGCTTGCTTAATCTGCAAGAATAAATATACATATGACCACTATTGTCTTTTCCATTTTGATTTTCCGATACTTTCATTTTATAAATAGTATTATACTATTTCATAGCATCATTAAATTAGCATAGACACTAAAGCAATCCATCCTTACTCTGTAAATATCCATCAGATTACTTGATATCTAAAAGTTAATTTATACTCATGGACATCTAGAAATCTCTCGTTGGAATCTCCAGACCAAACACTATGTGGTCCACCTTCCTAAAACTTGAAGTAACACACCAACATCACATTTTACTTATAATTTTTTAATCAAGTAACACTATTTTCTAGAATTATTAAATATGCAGAAGTATTCTGCTTGTATTTATACAGAAGTTTAAAGGTAAGATTGTGACCGAAAGTTCACACTGTAATCGGGTCAGTTCAAGATTATACCACATGTTTTCTCACTAAATATAGTTTGTGCACCAACCATGTAAAGACAAATATTTTATTTAACATATATTTAGAGCCAGTTTGGCAAAGATATTTGATGTGGCTTTGTCTCACAAAAATACTTGGAAAGAGTGAACATTTTTTAAATATACTGATTCAATGATAACAACAGCAAAGAAGAGGAAGGCAAAGTTCAATACAAGCTGTGATGGATGACTTGAACAAGACAACAATAGAGACTGGACTTTCATAACTAATAAGGCTGTAAGTCTTAGAGTTACATAAGTTAGTCTCTATCTATACTTCTCTATATAACCATCCATCTGACATCTATATGATCATCTATTTTCTATTACTTTGGTTATGGGCTGACATATCATAAACAAGATATACCCAAATCTGGACCAGTCCATATCTGCACTGTACAGTTTCTAAACTGACCTACTATACTTGGGGGTATTTTTGTGTCTCTATAAGGAATAAGTCACGAAATAAAGTTCAAACTGTTATTAGTTATGTTCGAGACTGTGGTTGTTAATAAAAATAAATATATAGCTTTATCATCTATTCAGTTTAAAATTTGATAATTATTTCTTGTGCTAAGCAAGTTTGTTTTGTTCAACAGTATACCTCAAAAATGTTGAGATACGTAAAATTCATTTTTTTTTCTACTGACAAAAGAGAAATGTCTGCAAGCGGTGGTGACATAAGATATTATAAACTATTTCACAAATTAGATACTACACTACTTTACAATTACATCATGAGACAACAAATTGTAACATTAAAAATTAGGACTCATACGTGGCTGCATACAACACAGACTGGTTCTTTTAATGGTTAAAAAAAATACACAACATACACATTAGGGATTTGTTAAACTAGATTTTTGAGAAAGTATTAAATATTACACCACACAACATACTGATTGTCCTCCATAACATACTGATTACACCAACACCACATACTGATTGCAACTACACAGCATACCATATGGATTATACTTACCTTACAGATTATATCTACAAAGCGTAGCAACATACTGACAATATCTGCATATCAGACTAAGTTTACTCATATACAGTAAATTCCGGCTATTTGGTTAACTGGTTATACTGGGCATCCATTCATTTATATATAAAAATAAAACCTTAAATTCTATTTTGTCTTTCTATTTATTTTCTGCACATGAGCTGGTGAAATTTTTGATAATTGGGACAGCCTGTGGATTTGACCAAAGTCTTTGAGGCTTGATGTGGCCCAATTTACTGGAATCGACTGTACTATGCCATATATGAAATGCTAGATAAGTCTAAGATGAGTAATTTATTTAACAGGAACCATGCAATGATGGAAACTTATTTACATTATTTTGAGTCTCCAGTAATATAATTAGAAGCAACAGCTACAACACAGGAGATAAAAGTTGATTGGAAACTATGTACTAGTTACCCAATGCCAGTTGTGGACAGATGGAAATATAACAAACATAGATCAGGTAAAAGAGACAAACACAAATGCCATATAACAAAGTCAGTTTTAAATAAATTATAGTTGGCAAATATGTACATCAACAAGCTAGTACTTAATACTTTTCCCATTGCCAAAACTAACAAAATAATACATAAATATGAAAGGAAATAATAATGTATAAATAAATTAATCAGAAATTTTGGGATAATTTAGGACAACACACAATTGAAAAAAAAAGCTATTACATCTGCAATGTGTTTGTACAGAAGAAGAAAGTGTACTGGATATTACATAATTTATTATAATGAGAAGATATATGCATTTGGGGGAAAAAATATAAATTAAGAATATGGTGCAAACAGTAATTGTGCCTGACTATTCCAAGAGCTATGTCAACGAGAGATTTTAATCCAAGCAAGTTCTACAAAGCTGGACATATTTATGCTGGCAGAAATCAGACTAAAGCAAGAAACCTTGGTCCTCAAGGTTTGGGGTTGAAGCATTAGGCTATAATCCTACCCCGTAAAAAGACAAACCTTAAGGAAATAACCCATAAGTTGGATTGCACATAAACCTGAACAAATGCAGAAGCTATGATGTTAAATTTCAGAAATCATAAACCGGTATAAAATAGAACAGTAACTAGCTGCAGCAGCAAATACATTCACATACATGGGAATCATAGTATGACCTGATGGGAGCAACAATGAGGGTTTCAACACAAGAATGAACAAATCCAGAATTGCTTTTGTCAATCTAAACAACCTTTTAAAACTATAACACAAACACCAAACTAAGAATTTGTAAGAACTATGTACTCTTATTTCTTTTATATGAATTGAATCTCAGTGCTAGAGAACAAAAGAGATGGTAACACAGTTAGACTGTCAGAATTTCACATGACTTGTCAGGAGACAGAGCTCTTATAGTATTTTGATGAAACAGTGTCAGCAACCTGAAATTGCTCTGGAAGGTGCAGTGAGAAGGAGAAAAATTCACACCGCTGAAAAGATAATCTCTGGAGCTGGGTAAGTCATGTTCTCATGGGTGATCCAAAAGCTCCAACTGGAAGTGATATCCAATGGAATCCATAGAGATGGCAAAAGAGAGATAGACAAAAAACAACTTGATAGAAAAGTGGAAGCAGAGATGCACACAGCCTGTTCTAGACTCAAGACATCTTGCAAAGGGTGGTTAGTAACCGAGCAAGGTGGAGAGATTTTGCTGCTACCATATCAAATGTTACAAGGTGGTCTGCCACTGACTGCTTCTAAAGTCGGCAACCAATGAAACGAAGGAATAAAGAATAGTGTACTCATTTTCAGTTGGGTGGACAGGAAAAAACTGAACGTTTGGTCTTTGAATCTGACAGACTGGATTGTGTGCAAATGAACCATAATTATTTTGAACAAATTTGATATACAGACAGTGATGGAAGCATAACATAGGAAGTGAATAATCTGTTACATTGACAGTAATTGTAGGAGCGAGTAAATCTGACAAACTGATAGTGAGCACCTGCACAAAGCTAGTGGTTAATGCTCATTAGCATACTCATAGGCAGTAAAGATAACATGACTGCTGAAAATAGTATAATTTAATGACAATGAAATACATAACACAGTAAGCTACGTAAATGAAACATAGTGACAACACATGGTCTAGCAAGTTGATAGGTTTGCACTAAATAATATGGTGATATTGAATAACTGTAAAAGAATAATACTAAGTCATTGTAATATGTTGAAAGTAATAATAATATTCTGACAGTATTTGTAATATATTGATACATCTACTATTACTACTAAACCTTCTTGTTCCCAGTGGAAAATACAACTGCAATTGTTGTTTTCTATCAAATTTGATTCTGGTTCTCTTCATCTTGTCCATGGTGGCTCTAACCTCTCTGTTCTTCTCTTCTACTATTCTCACCAAATTTTTCAGTAACATTTCTTCTCTTTCTTTACTGGTTTCAGTCAAAAGGATGTCTGGCTATGTTTTGAGGGTGTTTCATCAAGGTGTTTTCAATCCATTACAATTTTTCTATTTAATCTCTACTTATGCTGATCTCTTTCTTGTCACACACATTTGTATTTGTCACTACTTTTGACCATCTGACATGAGGTATGAAGTGAAGACATTTGTTGGTAAATACCTGTAGCTTGAATGTGATATTACTGATCAGATGTCACATAACAGTCATATAGCAGGACAGATTTTACATTTGTGATAAAACAGTATAAATGTATTTCCCATATGGATAGCTGTGGAGTTCTAGATGGAGATTTGAAAGCAAACAAGGCTTTGCTAATCTTAGCAATGACATCTTCATGTGTTCCTCCATCTTTGCTAACACTGTTATCTAAATATGTAAAACTGTGTACTACTTAAACTATTAGGCCATAAATCATAAATGAGGCCAATATGTTTGTTGTTAACCTCATTTCCATTGTTTTGTTTCCCATTTATTTTTACTATTGCTCTAATTGCTTCAGCTGTTAGTTTGTCCATCTTGTCCGGTTGTATGTGCCAGAAGACATGGATCGCCTGCAAAATTGAGAACTTCTAGCTCTCCATTTAATGTCAATTGTATTTCTATTTTTTTTTTCTCTCTTTTGTTTGTGCACCAGACATTCTTGTCTGACACCAGTTTTAATTTAGAAAGGTTCTGACAGTTTATCTGCACGGATTATTTTACAGGTGACCACTTTATAAAATTCATGTTTCATTTTGTATTAAACTTCCTGGTATGTTATGTATCAATTTTTCATATCATTTTGCAGTATACGCTTCAATAACTTTCCAAAGTCTATCAAATTACATATAAAGGTATTGGTCTGTAATAATAAGTCATTATAATATGTTGACAGTAATATGGTGATACGCCCGTGTGCTGCCGGGGCTCGCAAGGAGAGCAAAGAGTAGCAGCACTGCGACCTACAAGGCATGTCGGAAGAGGCGACTAAGGTGGGGTTTGGCGTAGGGCTGGCTACCTATCCAGTAGAAAATTTTAGCCACAAAATCCAACCAACCATGAACAAGTCACATAAAATAAAATAAAAACTGTGCCAACCAAGAGGAAAGGAAGCTCTTCTAGAAGAGGATGAAGCGATGCAGAGAAAGCAGAAGAGTCTACACGCAGATTATCTTCCTTTCACCTAGGAAAAGCTCCAGAATTGGCACCTGGAATGTTAGAAGTATGTATCAAATGGGAAAGACAGCACAGGTTGTAAATGAGATGAAATTTCACGGATTGGCATCTTGGGATTATGTGAAACTAGGTGGAATGGTGCAGGCAAACAACGTCTAAACACAGGAGAAACAATGCTGTTCTCAGGCCATATGGAAGAAAATGCCCCCATAGTGAAGGAGTGGCTTTAATGCTATCTAAAGAAGCGGAGACTGCACTAATAAAATGGGAAGCAGTGAGTCCTAGGATAATCACAGCAACATTCAGAACCACCAAAAAGAAAGTATTCTTGAATGTGACCCAGTGTTATGCACCTACCAATGATAAAGAGGAAAAAGTAAAGGAGGAATTTTACATAAAACTTCAAAATACTATAGGTAATCAGAGAAATGGGAACATCAAAATTCTGATGGGTGACCTCAATGCCAAAATAGGTTCGGACAACATAGGCTACGAGGAGATCATGGGGAAACACGGACTAGGAATAATGAACGAAAATGGAGAACTATTCACTAATTTCTGTGCAGCGAATCAATACGTCATAGGTGGAAGTGTCTTTCCACATAAAAGAATACATAAAGCAACCTGGGTATCACCAGATCACAGAACAGAAAATCAAATTGACCACATATGCATAAACAAGAAATTCAGGTCATCTCTACAAGATGTAAGGGTCCTAAGGGGGCAGATGTAGATTCGGATCACCATTTGCTGATAAGTAAAATTAAACTGAAGCTTAAGCGATACATAACATCCCATGAACATAGACACCAATATAATGTAGGATACCTCAGAAGTCAAGAAACAAAGGAACAGTTCACGGTCACAGTCTCTAATAAGTATGAGGTTTTCGCAATTACAAGATGAGGAGAGTGCGGAAGAATGCTGGCAGCAAGCCAAAAATATTTGGAATGAAACATGCACAGAGGTATTAGGAAAGAAGGAGCGGAATCATAAGGCATGGATAACTCCAGAAACTCTCAAGGAAATAGAAGAAAGGAAAAGAGGAAAGCAGATTTAAATAATAGCAAAACTAGAACTGCCAAAGCCATAGCCCAGGAAAAGTACACAGAAGCTAGCAAGAAAGTGAAGAAACAAATAAAGTTAGATAAAAGACAATACGTAGAAGATCTAGCAAGAGAAGCAGAGGTAGCTGCAGGAAAAGGAAACCTTAGGGATCTTTACAATATCACTAGAAAGCTAGCAGGAAAATACAGACCATCAAATGGGTTGATCAAAAATAGTAGTGGGGAAACTATCACTAATGTTAGAGACCAAATGGAAAGATGGATGGAATACTTCAAGGAACTCCTGAACAGACCAGCACCTACAAACCCCAGATACCCAAACCCGGGCAGAAATTGACTTGGACATCAACTGTGAGAAACCATCCAAGGAGGAGATTAGTAAAGCCATTAAACTTTTAAAAGATGGAAAAGCGGCGGTCCAGATGGTATTCCAGCAGAGGCGGTTAAAGCCAACATAAACACATCCACAGAAATACTGTATAAATTATTTAGCAGAATCTGGGAGACCGAAGAAATACCAGCAAACTGGAGAAGGATACCTGGTGAAGCTACCAAAGAAAGGGACCTTCAGAAGTGTGAAACTATAGGGGAATAATGCTGTTGTCAGTACCTGGGAAAATACTAAGCAGTCATTCTGGAGAGACTGAGAGATGCCATCGATATAAAGCTAAGAGATGAACAGGCAGGCTTCGACCAAATAGATCCTGTGCTGACCAGATAGCCACATTACGTATAATAATAGAGCAAAGTATTGAATGGAAATCCCCACTTTATATCGGATTTGTTGATTATGAGAAGGCTTTTGACAGTATTGATAAGGAAACCCTTTGGAAATTAATGAGGCATTATGGAATCCCACAGAAAATTATTAACCTAATAAAAGCAACATATACAGATATGAAATGTAGAGTTCTTCATGAAGGTAAACTAACAGATACTTTTTGAATAGAAACAGGAGTGCGTCAGGGATGTCTTCTATCACCTTTGTTGTTCTTACTGACAATAGACTGGATTATGAAGACCACAGTAACTAACACCAGAAATGGAATCCAATGGACTCTGACAGAGCAACTAGATGATCTGGACTTCGCTGATGATATAGCCCTTCTGTCACATACACGAAATCAGATGCAGGATAAGATTAACACATTGAATCAAAGGTCCCAGCAACTAGGGCTGAACATTCATAAGGGAAAAACAAAGATATTGAGAATTAACCAAGCAAACGACAACTCGATCTCCCTGTGGGAAATCCCACTTCAAGAGGTAGAATCATACACATATTTGGGCAGCAACGTAGACAAAGAGGGTGGAACAGATAGAGATGTTAAAATAAGAATACAGAAGGCAAGAGGAGCTTTCATTGCACTGGGAAACATTTGGAAGTCCAAAGAAATCAAATCTAGAACAAAATTCGGATATTTAACTCTAATGTTAAAGCAGTTCTACTGTATGGGTCAGAAACATGGAGAACAACTAAAACAATAGCGCATAAATTGCAAACATTCATCAACTGGTGTCTTTGCAGAATAGAGGGAATAAGATGGTATGATAGGGTCACAAATGAGGAACTTATGGAGAGAACAAGACAGATTCCAGTGAACGAACAGGTTAAAAAAGACGCTGGTGCTGGATAGGACACACTTGCGAAACCGGAGGGAATATAACAAGAAGGGTCCTTGCCTGGAACCCGCAGGGACAGCGAAAGAAGGGAGGCCGAGAAATACATGGAGAAGAGATTTGGAGGCGGAGATCAACAATATAAAGAAGAGCTGGAGGGAGCTGCAGGAGATAGCTAGAGATAGGAAGACTTGGCATGAGTTGGTTGAGGGCCTATGCCCAACCCGGGTAAAAGGCAAAGAGAGAGAGAATATGGTGATACTAAATCACTGCAGAGTGTTATGTTGATATTAATTCATAAGTAAAGGAACCCTTTCATACCTCGTGGTATATAGGTCAATACAGTGTTAGTCCTGTATTTTTCATTGACCATCGGCACACGATAAGTGATGGGTCAGCATCACACTGGCCGTTACTTTCCCAGAACATGTCTGGTACCCAGTTGAGGCTGGAGTCGACATGAGAGCCGTCGGTCGGGAAAATTCCAGCGCGTGCGGAGCTGAACCCAGACCACCAGCCTTAGGCTAATTCACTAACAACTACGCTACAGCGGGTTAAAGCAATATGTTGATTACAGTCCTTATCATATGCTGACATTGAATATTTATAAATTTTGCACTCGTAACTGGTATGCAACAACTACACCCTTGCTGTCACTAAAAAATAATATTTTGAACTAACAACAAAAAGGGGGTGGTACGTAACAGCTGCCACACCAAAAAAAAATGAAAATTGTTGGGACTGAAAACAGTGTGCAATAAATATACCGGCCCCCCAAATGATATATAGCAGACAAATTTATAGCAAAAATCTCAACAATGTGCATAAAATTAAAATGTACAAAGAGTGACATCAGCCCCATCAGGTAATGATCTTACCTTCTCCTTTCTCCTATATGCAGGGGGCAACTGCATAGTACATATGTATGTATCAGTACAATGTAGAAAAATAGATTAAGTAATCCTGTTATTTCTATGAAGTGATAACTTTGAGAAACTGTTTAGAAAGCTTGGTGAAACTTGTCCACTGGAGAATTAATCATAACTTAACTCTTAGTGGACCAGGGCAAAATCCATGTTTTTATAAGCCATTTGTTTTTAGAATAAAAGAACGCCATTTAGTGTTTCTCCTGGTTAAAAAGGTGTCCAACTCAAAGCCATGTAGTGTTTCACAAGGAGTTAAGGAGAACTGTCAACAAATTAAGTAAATTGTTCAGTTTAGGGAAATTATCCAATTCTTAGAAAAATTGTTCATAGCCTTGGAAAGCTATCTAAAACTTAAGAGAACTGCTCAGAGCTTAACAAAAATATTAATAACATAAAGAAACTGTTAATAATCTTCATCATCACATGTCATGTCGGCTGGCAGAGGCGATCATGGATCTCCACAAATCTCTATCTTTGGTGTTTGCTATCCAATATCAATAAATAAAACTGTTAAAAGCTTTGAGAAATGATCCAGAAATAATGGGAGTTGTTCACCACTTAAAATTATTCAGAACATAAGGAAACTAACTGCCCAGGACTTCAGAGAAGTAGTCTCTCAAGGACTTATTAAATGAGAAATACAAAGTTAGTCACTTTTTATTTGTAAAAGGCTATAGTGGCAAGAGTGTTTTAGCAAATATAATAATTGATGAGGATCTAGCAAGATAGTGTAACGAGTTATGTTAGTAGATGTTATGTTATTATTATTTTATAATAGCCAACTAACTACAAATGATCACTGTTTTATGAATACATTTGATAAATATATGTTACACGTTCTGTATACGAATTTAATTTCAGTATAAATAATATCCTTCTTCTTTTTTACTCTCTCTCTTTCCCCCTTTTACACACATGCTTGTGCATGCACACACATACACACAAGCATAGAGAGAGGGAGAACACTATCTACTGGCAACTCTCAATTATTCAAGGCACTGTTTCCCAAACTGGGGTCTGGACACCTGGCATCCGCAAGGTACTCACAGAGTACTCAAATATTATGATCTTTGACATTTCAAACAGAAAAATAAATTTAAAAACATATATAAAAACAGTGGTAAACTAGTTCCTCAGAAATCAAAGGACCCGAACCAGACTAAAGTTTAAATGTCTGAAAGGACAAAGTGAAAGATCATTTGAAGTTTCCAGCAGTCTGAGATCATTGTTTACTATTATAACACACAGATAATTCATTTCTTTCCATTGTCATATATAGAAACTCTTGGGGGTCAGTGGCAGCAAAATGTATTTAAAAGGAGCTCCAGTAATGCAAAGTTTGGGAATCCCTGATCCAGGGAATGGTAAAAGTGGAAGGCAAGGGGAAAATTTAAAACCATGATTAAAATAAAGTCAAAATTTGGTACTCAATCGACATAAGGTGAAATTATTTTGTTTAAACTTCCATCAGTTTAATATAAACATGTTTAAAACTAATTGACAGAAATTGTGTAAATCTTATTGAGCTTTTGATCTTGTTGGTTTAATACAATGTTGTTATTTATCCCCAACACAAAAGTGTAATTAGGTTATTGTCACCTTTTAAAAGTTCAGCAGAAATTATTATGCAGTTACAGCTAAAGTTAACACATTATTAATTATTTATCCTAAAGAAGCCTCAAGCTATCTAGACACCTAATTAGCAGCCCCATATAGTGAGTGGTAAGCAACAGAAAAAGTACCTTAGTGAAGTTTTTTCCTAACTGGATTAAACTGAACACAAGGCAAAAAACAGGTTATGATCATGACAAAGCAAAAGAGAATTTATGTAAAAATAAAATAGTAAATAAAATACATCTATAATCAGTTATTTCACACACTAGAATTCAAACTACTAAAGTTTAACCCTAAAGTAGCAGTTTATTAACAGGAAAACTTGTATTCTGACCATGTGAATTTTATCTTAGAGGATCTAAAGCCGAAGGATTGACTTCATTGCACCGGGATTTACCCCATATGGCTCAGTCCCTCTCTGCAGAAATGGCATGCCATCTGCTGAGAGTATTGCACAAAGCACAAACTCGTAGCTTTGGCAACAATAATAGGGTCTCAGGAAAAATGCACTTGTGAACTGAACGACATGGTTTGAATTTGAAACTGTGACCTTCGGAACACAAGGCAAGGGGCTTAACCACTTAGCCATTTTATCCTAGTTTATTAGCAGCCATGATTATCTTAATAATCTTTTCAGAATAAAATATGATAGCTGTCGCCAGAATATTTCGATCTATCATAATAAAACAGAAAATCCTGTAGAGCTGTGTCTCAGTAGATGAATTTTTGTTAGTGAAATCCAAGTACACTACAAAATGCATGCATAAACTGATGTGTCTGTTCCAGTAAAGACACTCTTGTTATGTTAGATCCTTGCATCTTTTCTACATAATGTGTTACAAACTCTCCTCTGTAAATAGTCACCATTTCACAATCATGCTTTGCATAATGGCCAACCATTTCATGGACACTATCAAGCGGGGAAATGTAATATCTATATTGACACACATAGATATTACAAACAAAATAGTTGTTATATTTCATATTTTTATGTATTCTAGATGTTAATATAAACAATTATATAATATTAAAATAATTTATTAATGTTAATTATCATATCAAAATGTTTCAAATATTCATGTAGCTATAGTTAATGTGGCGTCTGTAGCTTAACACTTTCAGCTCACCGATAACAAAAGTCGGCGAAGTACAAACTCCCTTTCGCTGCTGACATGTGCCGTCAACGATGTCTTTTTAAACGGGAGCATCGCTTGCCGAACGGGTCGCGTGATGTACTACTTCCGTATTTTTCCAACGAGCTTTCCAAAATGGCGGATCTAACACACACGCGGTAAACATCAGGATAAGTCCGATTTTGTTGCGATTTTTCGTAAGTAAACACAAATTTTCAAAATGGACGATGTAGCTGATGAATAGTGATGTCCAAAATGACTCTTTTTCTGACTTTTTAGCCAATGATAGTGTTAAAACGAACTCTGAATGTGATATGAATTTGAGCTGTGATTCACGTGACGATGTTTATAGATCAATAGCAGATATTGTCACGGTTACGGGAGTAGATGACGGACACCTATCTCGAAAACGACAGCATATCATACTGTGGATAGGTATGAGGATATCAGTTACTACAATAGCTTGTGGATTATAAGGAATATATTCCACATACAGACAGGTTAGTAGCTCATTAATATATGAACACTATTCCGTAGTTTAAAAGTCCTAAGTTTATTAGTTTATTTTTTACGATTTTTGAAATTGTCACTCTGAAAACTGATCATACCGAAAATAGCGTGGCACTGGGCCAGACTTTGTTGAAAAATGCGTGGCAGCGAAAGTGTTAAGCGGTAGTGAATTCAATCACAACCCAAGCATTCCTGGTTCAAACTCCACAGCAGGCAAGTTTAGAAGCAAATTCGTTTCAGTGGGATTTTGTGAATGGTAAAATAGACCTCACCGTTCCGAAGCAATGGCAAACTACTGAACGTATAAGTGGTGACTAGAAAATCAATGACTCATTTACTGTGGTTGATGGCTACGTGCTGTAAAGGATGTTCCACGATTTTCATTTCATAGTTAATGGTGTTTATATAAACAATTTTAATTCAGATATTTCAACAACTACCAAGGTTTAACTCAACTATTTAATGTTAATATTTCAGTCACTTCTAATTTATTGAAATAGAACTGTTGGTATTGTGAAACAAAAATGTTGTAGTTCAAAATAACAAAAAAAGTGTTCTGGTCTACTTACTTCATCTTTCAATGGTTTATTATCCTTCTCTAATAAATCTACTTGCTTCAATCCTTCAGGTGCCTGATGAATGATGTCGTTAGAATTTTATGTCAGTTATGAGAAACTATTCAAAAAACAAGTATTCACAAAACAGATGAGACTGCAGTAAAACTATTTGATTGGCAAAACACGTAATCACAAAGTACTGTAGTTTTACAAATTACAAAAACAATGACAAAATACAGCAACGTTTTGATCAACAAGGCCTTTATCAAGCAAACGAACAACAGGAGTGACAAATTTTAAAAACAAATGGACGACCAAAAACAAACGTTTCTAATGAAAATCTGCAAATAAAACGAACAAGTTATTTGTTTTTATTTCGTTATTCATTTTTTCCCCAGATTTTCATTTTATTTCCAGATTTTCATTAGAAACGTTTGTTTTTGGTTGTCCATTTGTTTTTTAAAATTTGTCACTCCTGTTGTTCGTTTGCTTGATAAAGGCCTTGTTGGTCAAACGTTGCTGTATTTTGTCATTGTTTTTGTAATTTGTAAAACTACAGTACTTTGTGATTACGTGTTTTGCCAAAAAACAAGTAATGAGTATATATGAGACCGGTTTAGAAATGAAAACGCCAGTAAAACAGTGGGTACAATATCAGGACTCAACTTCATCAAGAAACAACAAATTAAATGGTTCTGTCACATAAGTAGATTACCAACAGACAGTGCACCTCAAAGAGCAATGTTACTCATATACAGGAGAGCAAAAGGCATGCCACACAAAAGGTGGATGTTAGAGAAAACAGGAGATGAAAAACACTGTTTATGAGCCGCATACAAAAGCCTGTTCTAGAAGTCACTTCTAAACCTGATGCTGTGAGACAAATCAGGATTAGAGAAAAGAATAAAGAAAAAGAAGACTGCCAACTCTTTTAATGCCAATCACTGGATGATGTCAGAAAGATTCTTAACTCTTTTAATGCCAATCACTGGATGATGTCAGAAAGATTCTTCTATCTAAATGGTGGAATACATGGAACTCATTGTATGAACAAGGCAGCAATTTACAAGCAAATGTAGATACCTATACCACCTGCATGGTGCCGGGCCCACAAGGGAAGCAAAGAATAGTACCACTGTGACCTACAAGGCATGTTGTAAGAGCGACTGAAGTAGGAGCCTAGGAAGCTATCCTAGTAAATAAAAGTGTCGCAGAAATCGGATGTGCTGGCCTACTTGTAGCGCATAACTGGCACAACGTACAATCGCTCTTAGGCTCAGATCACATACAAATCACACAGAGTGGTTAACAAGGGGTCGATATTGAGCGTATGAAGAAGAGAAGAAAAAAAGAAGATAACTCTACATTGCGTTAGGGCAATAGGCATGAGCCCAAGTGCAGATGCGTTATTGAAGAAGATTTAAAATCTTCATTAATTCATTAGAACATATTCCCTGCTAGCGTGTCTCAAGGAGAGATTTGATGACTGTTAATAAGCAGATTTGGTTTATGTTATCTATGAAATAAAATATACAAAACCAACCAAAGGCTGAATCTGTGACCTAAGACTTGAGAGGCAGTACATCCTAATTGTTTGGCCACCAGCTCCTCTTTTTATATCGTAAACTGGCAAATTTATCATGCAACTTTAGCATACGATGTAAATGAAATGATAGAAATCAGCATCATGGTCAGATAACCAGAGTTTACCTAAATGCTACTTCAATTCTAAGTGGTGGACTTGGTAGCTAAGAGAAGGGCAGTCTGGCTAAGAGAGTAGAAGTGATGGACTTGGTAACAAGCTGCCTCACTGCAGTCTGGCTAAGTGAGTATAGATTGAAGAGGGAAGATAAACCCAAACATAAAACATGGCCAGCTCAAAATGGATGTAGGGCAGATAATTGTAAGATATTGAACCTCTCTAAAAACTGTGACACAAATGCCCTATTCATGGTGAATAAAAAACAAGAAGCCACAGTTTTCTCGAAAGTGAATTTCCAGGAAATAACTATTCCACATGATACCAATTCTCAGTGTACTGTTGAATATGTTTTTCTACATTACCATATTATTCTCATAACTTAATTAACCAAATCTTGAATTTATATTATTCATGTTGTGAAATCTTTCCTCCTTCAATATTCTTACAGGATTTGAACAAGAGTTATACATGGTAAAAAGAAGTGGGTAGAATTAACACAACTTTGCAGGGGGAAAAAATACAAGATCAAATGAAAGAAAATAAAGTAAAGAGTGAAATGTAAAAGGTTAAATAAATAAATTATAGATTCATCTTCATCCAGTAGTTTATCATGTGCAAAAATTTGTCATCATAACAGTCTTTCAGAATTTCTCTTTAGCATTGGTCAGATGCTCTGTCTCTGTTGCCGTCACATTCAAGTAATCTATCATACATCATGCATTAATCCTTACTGTATTAAAATACACTTCAGTGACATGAACACAATAGAACTCATTCTTTTTTATCTAAATGTTAAATTTTCTTTGTGCATTGGTTTCAATCATTACTTCCTTATGTCATTCCCTTCCTTATGACAGGACTAGCTCTTTGTAACACTGAACAACTTTTCATTCACTCTGAGAAGTACACTTGTTATGTTGTATTGCAGTTTGAAGTGAGGATGTCGTATCTGCGAATTTAGGTGCGACACATTTATTTCCAGCATGTCATCTTTTGGAACTAGGTTTGTCATCCCACTTGATCCCTACTGTTTAGCTAGACTGCAGTGATGCAGACTGTTTTCAAGACTGCCAATGAGGAACTTCAAAACCGCCAATGAGGAACTTAATTTTCTACTCCCCATTGTCTAGTAATATTCACATCTAACAAACAAAATAAAATGTCCAACCTTTTTCTTCCAGTTAAATACTTGATCATCATCTGCTTTGTCTACAACCTTATCAGTCTGAAATAAAAGCCATACATCAATACAATACTATCAAATATTATACTTTTCAAAGAGAATTCATCTGTGATGTCAGATAACATAAGTATTAAAGAATACAGATTACTGGGAATCATTGATTACATCTATTTTTACTAGGTTCGTTAAAACAGTATTTGACCGTACAAATTTTTCAACAGAAAAAAAAATCAAGCATCGGTGGTGTCTTCCAACAAGGAGGTGCAGGGGACCTTCACACGTATGCAAGAATTTGTTCTGCCCGTAGAGAGTGTCAATCATTTTCAGTCAGTCTGTGAGTGTGTGAGTGTAGTCAAACAAATTGTCATTTCCATCTACATTGCAACATCCCTGGCAATGAAGAAGCTATAGATTTCATAAAGAAAGAGGGGGCGAGGAAAACAAAGTATATAGGCCACCAGAAATATGATGCATATTATGAACTCAATTATATATCAAGATCTTCAGACTTTTCTCAGGTCACAAAACATTTTATTGTCATCCATAAACAAAATGACTTGAACATATATTGTAAAAATACTCTAGATACAAGGAACAGAGTAAAAGTATGACATCAGTTATATGTCCAAGACAATCTGTTTGGGAATGCTAAAGCCTCATGTTGACCATTACTTTCTTTAAGCAATATTCAAGTTGATGTCTGAAGGTGTATGCAAAAGAAGACAAAATACTGGCAAACATTAAATGTTAAATCATTTCAAAATGTATGAAAACAAATGAATAATCTATAAGAAAGAACATGCAAATAAATGCACAGACACCGATGTACCTGAGTTGAAACAGGCGAAGAATGACCAGGAGAAAAGATTGTATGCCTAACATCAAATACATTTTTTCAAGTAGACAGGTCAAAGAAAGAATTGGTAAAAATTAGCAATAATTGAAGAAAACTTACTTGAAGTTGCTTTTCTATCATAGCAATGCGATCCCGAATGCTCATTCTACTTGCTGAGATTTCTGAAGGGTCCTTTCTCTCTACTGAAAGATGTGATGGTACAAGTCTGTCTGTATCTGGAGGTCCTGACGTAGGCAGGGGTGGTGCTTCTCCATCATCCAAGCTATCCACCCCTTCTTGTGTTGAACTGGGTAGATAAAAGGAATCCTCTCCGAAATGGGTCAAGGGTGCTTGCCTTTGTGAATGTTCTTGTGAGATATGTTTGTTCGCCGGAGAAGGCAGAGATTTCTCATTAACGAAATATTGTTTTTTGTTCGTGGCTGAAGCAATATGAGCAGGGGTGTCGCTTTCTGTCAACGCACCATCGCTGCTTTCATTACTGCTGTAATTAACATTATAGTTATTGTTTATTCTCTTTCCTGCCCTGTGTGCACGCAATCGACGTGGCGGAGGGACAGGGCTGTTGGAAGAGTCCGTGTCATTCTGAGTTGTCCTATGATGGCTGCTGAGCTCAGACTCTGACTGAAGGTGGAGGCTTATCACAACCTCCTCCACATCAGCCGTCGAACTCGGTTTGCTGCCATTAGGATGGGTGGGCGGAGCTTGCTTTGCTACCGTTCCCACTGTGGCGATTGCTCCTCCCCGTGAGCTAGCCACTAGTATAGGTTTTCTGGCCTCAATAGCTCTCCAGTGAGATTCCTCTCGACTAGAAGATTGTTCAGGTTTATTGCCACTATTGTCATCATCTAAGTCCACACTTGCTGGCCGAGATGACGACAAGTCTAATGTGGCTTTAGACTGAAACACAATAATATACTGTTAGTAAAACTTCACTCAAAAGACGAGATACAAAACAACTTTCACACTATTTCATACAATAAATCTGGTTTTTTTTACATCTCCTAGCTTGCTCATATTGAATGCTATACTTATGAAGAATGGCACTCTCACAAACAACTAAACTAAAATGTATATTCAGCCTGAGTTTATTCTAGTACTTAACAATATTGTAGATTGGTTTTGATTTCATGAACTACTAAGTCTTGCACTAAATAAATATCAATTAAGCAAATAAACTGAATAAATATGTATTGGTTGATTATATGTTATTAGCATGATGAAATCATATATGAATAAATAATATATGAAATAACTCAGTTAATCACCTGAGTGGTTACCGGGCCCAAATTTGGGGTGTAAAGAATAGAACCACTGTTACTGCCACGCATGTCGTAAGAGGCGACTAAGGAAGTTTGGCTGAAATCAGAAGCATGTGTCCTAAACATGTAGAAGTCTATGTGTTTAGGAGCCTACCAAACCGATGTGCAACGTATACACATTCTTGGCAAAGATCAAACATATCACAAAGAGTGATTAAAACTGATTGTAAAGAACAAACGCAAAGAAGAACTCAGTTAATAATCAGTATATCTGCTAAACTAGGAATAAATTAAAGTTCCTTATCTTTGCTAGCAATAGAATGATTAAGCATCTGCAAATATTAAATGATGCTATATTGATATTATACCGGGTCATGCAGGCAATGAGTGAGCAGATCAGCTGGCTGACACAGCAGTGATCAATGAAGGATAAGCAATCGACAGGTCAAACATCATCAATGCCATAAGAGAAGTAAAATGAATCAAATGATTTTTTTTTTTTACAGAATCATATAAATCTGCATCTCTATCCAGAATGAAGGAGATGAAACTGGGAACTGCCAGACATGAAAACTTTGCTAGTGGTACAAGACGTTTGATTAATCAGCACAGAACTAACTAAAGTGATCAGTCACTTTACGTTGATGAAAATGTTGAGGAAGTATCTCAGCACCTTTAGATTTATCCGGAGTGCAATGATTATGATTCTCATTAATCCCCAAACATTAAATGATCATTGGAATAAAAACAACAGATTTCTATGCTATGATTTTCAAGATCTGTAGCTGAGGTTACAAGAATAACTATCACATCACATCATTACCATCATGTGTTTTTGTTGTGAACTTGGGGAAAAAGGGGATTTTCTAATCTGGAACAAACAGGGGTTTGACAATGATCCTGGTTCAACTTTTTTTGTAATCGCAGTGTGATTGTGCAATGTTTTCAGCTTCCTGTAGTGGTGGTAACCTCTAAATGCTTTTATTTTAAAAAATCTCCTTGTTTCCTTTCCAAAAAGGCATGACACCTTGATAAAATCTGTACTAGAGGGGAAGTTGAAGGGCGATGAGTAAGAGGACGACTGAAAGATAAGTTTAGAGGGAAATTTAAAGAAATGGACAGGATATAGTCTGGCAGAGTGCAACACCAAGGCAAAAGACAAAGGATGCTGGAGATTCATTGCAGAGACAGCACCTGATGATGATGTTTCCTTTCAATTTAAATGGCGCTGTCTTCCTCCCAGCTTATAACCTTTTCCTCCTACATGGTTAAATAAAGTGCTCTCATTAATATGTCTAAAACATTGTATTTATTACTAACTTTCATTTCTATCATTCCTGTAGTGGTCTCATTCAGGGGATCTCTATGGCGAAGTGGTTAAGACGCTTGCCTGTTGTTCAGAAGGTTAAATTCAAACTGAGTCACATGTGCAATTTTTTAATGAGATCAGCAGGATTGTTGCCAGAGCTATGGAGCTTGTGCTTTGTGCAACACTCTTGTGCTTTGTGCAACACTCTCTGGAGGTAGTGTATCATTGTTGCAGACAGGGGCATAACCATATGGGGAAATCAGGTGCAATGAAGTCAATTCTTCCCCTTTAGACCCAGTAGATTTCTAACATTACCCATTGTCCAAAGTTCTTCTTAACTGACAAGGGAATGGCAGAAACCAATATGTATTGGTTGTCTGCAGGGTAAAGAGCAAAGATATGTCAAATAACATTACTTGAGTACAGCGAGTGTGGGAACAGTGAGATAACATCTGCATTACAGGATGGAGCACTTATGGACTTGTCCAGTGTGTGAGGATGTCAATCAGGAGAACGAAGTAGAAATTAACAAAATTGACCAATTAAATATTTTTAATGTACCTGAACAATAGAGTCTTTCTCAGCAGTGAGACCAAACTGCTGGGCACCTCTTTCATTGGAGGTATCAGCCTTTCCATCATGGAGGCCACGAACAGACTGAAGGACTCTCTCTGACTCCAACCCGTGAAGCTGACGGGCTGGAAGGGTATCACCCTGCAGACCTGAATCTGATGAAAGATAAGAAATTACACTTATGGAAAAATGTATGTGTATTTTTGTCTAAAGCAACAGAATACAAATGTGTTTGTTGTCACTGTAGATGAGTATTTACCGCTTGAGCAAATTGATTCTTTGTATTCACTTTGATTCTTTGCATTCACCACATTTGTCACCTTATATTTCCTGGTTTATAAACTATTATAAAATGATGCAGGATTATACAATAACCTACTATAATGCTGTCTGTGTATGTAACACAACTGACAATATACTGAATTTCCCTCACAAAAATAACATCCTTATTCTAGAATTACAAGGAAGCAACGCATTTCATATTGTCACTGCTTTCACTATTGAAATTACATGCACACAGAATAAAACATATAAAACTAATTTTACCTTGAACTGGTTCCACATTAGAAATAAGTAAGTGTACATTAGACACATCACCTTCATCCTCAAGGTGTATGACAGTTGCATGTATATTCTGATAAATAGGTAGCATGTCACTATAGCAACACTTTCTACCTACTATATATTTCTCAGGTAGACAAAACCACTGCCTAGCTGGCCTAAATACAAGTGTTTACTACAAAATTACTGCAGTAGAACATTGTATAGCTGAACCTACACATGTGCTGTTATACTCAACACAACAGGGTCTATAACATATTATCCAGTGTGTTGCACCAGGCATTCGATTGATATCAACTAGCTTTGCAACTGACTATATGATTGTGGGATAAGTAAAAATTATAAACCTAATGTCTCACACTTGGATGAACAAATGGCGAATGGAGATTGGTAAAAACCAACCAGATGGCTTGCTCAATTTAATCAGTCAATAAGTACAGCAAGACTGGCTAAATAATACCCTTGTGCACGGTAGACTAGTTTTATGAATCGTTCAGTATTGAATAAAAGTATGAAGCACAAAACGACAGCTGCAGTGTTTATTTACTGGCAACATTGACGTGCATTAACACTAAGTCATATAAACACATGTCAGACATCTGCTACACGGTGTGATTGATAATACTACACACATGAGTCACTCTAATACTCATAAGATGCACTACATTATATTTTTGCAGTAAATGGTTAGAGCCATGATTTGCAAATGACAGAGTCTTGGATAACTAAATACAGTTTGCAGAGACTTGGACAATTATGATTGAAAGAAACATGGACAATTAATTATGATTGACAGAAACGTGAACAATTAATTATGATTGACAGAAACGTGAACAATTAATTATGATTGACAGAAACTGAACAATTAATAGATTGACAGAAACTACTTTAGAGATCAACTCAATGTCTGAAAACATTGGAAGAAGAAGAATTGTAATCCAACTATTAATATCTAATGTAACATTTTCATCAATTCTTACATTCTAAATATGATCATCACAACATTACTCCCAAACTTGTCTACAAGGACAAGCAATACAAACAATAACAATATAAATCACACCAATCTACTCACCGAGTTCAGGATCCCACAAAGAGGTCGCCTGCCCCGCGGACAGACTAGACTTCAGTTTATTAATAAAAGTCTTATAAGAGGCTAAACGTCTCTTTAAGACTTCAATCTCTACCTCATGGCCACTAGCACCCTGAGAAATAAATTAAGAGTATACTCATATACTAATAGTTCTTCTATATATCATATTTTCTCCTTATACAGTCTAAAACTACCAAACATATAGTATTGTGTAATGGGACCAGATGTTGAGGTCAGCATTATAATTGTGAATGATAAAACAAAGATGTACGAGACAGATTTTCATAAGTACTTAAACATGGTTTAAAGCCGAAGGATTTACTTCATTACAACGGATTTCACTCCATATGGTTCAGTCCCTCTGCAGTAATGAAACGAAACAATCTTAGGGGGCTCTGAGAATATGCGCTAATGAACAGAATGGAGCAGTTCTGATACAAACCAAGATCTTTTGACCTCAAGGCAAGGGCTTGATCAATTAACCACAGATACCCTCATCATAAGTACTGTAACAGCCAAACTAGGAAATAAAGACAGCCAACATGATACTGACCAACATCCATTGTATGCCATTGGTCAAAGACTTAATATAAAGACTTAAGAACATATTTCCCAATATACCACATGGTATGAAAAGGGTCCTTTACTTTTAAATGCTTCTAAAGAAACAGTCCGAGTGTCAAACAAGAAACTGTTTGTAGCATAAAACTATCTACTGTATAAACTTGATGGTTGAAAAAGTGGTGTAAGATAAGATATTTATTTCAAATACTTCACATATCAACAAAAGTCTACAAAGCGTTTGTAAGGAGTCAGTTATCAAAACAAATCATCGTTTCAAAACAATTACCAAATTTATTAATATTTCTAGCACAGTGTAGACTGCAGTAAAAATATACACAAAAGAGATGAAAGAATAGAACACTCAATAATAGTTTTTCTAAGAGGTATAACAATGTGGCAGGGCACCATATACAATCATCCATTGTAAGTCAGTGTAGTATGAGGATCTCTTTGACTTGCATTATGAAGGTACTGAGTGCGAGCTGCGAGTGCATTCTTCCAGCAACCCTTATGATTGTTGCAGGAGCTTCGGAGTTTGTGCTTTGTGCAATACTTTTGGTAGGTGGCATGCCATTTCTGCAGAGACGGACCGAGCCATATAGGGTAAAACCCAGTGCAATGAAGTCTATCCTTCGGCTTTAAAACCATTTTAAGTCAGTATAGCATTGGGGTAGTGCACTCAATTAAATTGTCATCCTTTCTTTCATTTTATTCATATGAAATACTGTAATATATTCAATGTTGTTTTTTGTATAAAACTCACTGTCTTTTGTAGCTCACACAGAGGTCCATGCAGTTATCTTTCCAGCATGTGTTTTATATGTCATAGGAGTTTGTCTCAGTATATCATAATCTGGGCAGTCTTAAAGTATGTGCTCTTTGGTCTGGGATGCCTGACCATATGTACACATTGCTGTATTGTTAATCATGAATTTTGAATACAGGTGGTTGCATTACAGAGTTCAATGCATTCTGTTCTGAGATGACAACTTGTACTAATCTGCTCATATTTTGGTAGTTACTATTGGTGACTTTCTGATTGAATAAATCATCCTTTTCTTCTGATGATATGTAACGGTACAACCATTTACTCATCTGCAGTACCTTCCTTCGTCAATTGTTCTGCTATCACATTTTTGGTATGCACTGCACAGTAACCTGGTGCTAACTGTACAATTTAGACAGGTGTATTCAATTATTAATTAGGAGTCAGTGTAGCAATATTGCATTGTATTGTATTCAATCACGACCATAGTTGCAAGAGCCCACAAGGGGAGCAAATAATAGTAAAACTGCGACATACAAGGTATGTCAAAAGAGACAACTAAGGTAGGGGCCTAGGAAGTTACCTAGTAAATAAAAAGTATCACAGAAATCGGATGTGCTGTCCTACTTGTAGACGCATCTGCCCGTGTGTTGCTGGGGCTCTCAAGGGAGCAAAGAATAGTAATACTGTGACCTACAAGGCATGTTGTAAGAGACGACTGAAGTAGGGGCCTATGGAAGCTATCCTAGTAAATAAAAAGTGTCGCAGAAATCGGATGTGCTGGCCTACTTGTAGGCACATCACTGGCACAACATACAATCGCTCTTAGGCTTAGATCACATACAAATCACAAAGAGTGATTTAACAAGTGGTCAGTATGGAACGTTAGAAGAAGTATTCAATTATCAATGTACAGCGATTCATTTTCCAGTACTGTTGGTTCCCTAGACCACACAAAAGAAAAGAGTGTACCAAACTTTCTGAGTACGAAAACAAATCAGAATCGTCACTAGTACTACTACACGAGTTCTCTGTCTCTAGCCCTTTTAACATACTATTAGACTAAGCAATTGTATGATAGTACTTGGTTACATCTAATAAGTTTTTCAGAGAATCACATACTTTAAGAATATATCAATATTCAGCTTACCTTGCCTTGTCTCAAATGTAGAATAGTTTCACTGAGCTCTCTATTAATGTTCTCAACTTCTTCCATCTGATACATAGTCTCTTCTAACAAAGCAGATCTGGTCTGTAACTGACGATACTCATCAAATGGCATTGATACTTTCTTTGCATCCTCAATCTGACATAGACAATTTTTTCACATTGCAAAAAAATATTGTTTGTAAATGAAAGAGTTACTTGAAACTGAGATTCAAATTAGATATACAAAAAATGACCATAACACTGGTTGCGGAGCTCAGAATTAAAAATTGTACATTGTAACAGCTGATACAATGATCTTGACATATTTAAACAAATGTGTCAAAAAATATAAAAACGTAAAAGATATAAAAGTACAAGAACAACTATTCTTCAAGACCAATTATGAAAATTCAAAAGCTGAAAGATAGACTATGAAACTATTCATTAAATATAAAGAACACAAATTTGGAGAATAACAAAGATTACATAAAACAAAACGATATTCTAACACAAATTATTTAATAAATTGATCATCTTTAAAGTGGGGAAAATCATAAATATTGACTTTTTGATGGAATCTGTTATTAAAAAATTCTACTGGCTGAATGAGATTTACAGGAACAATGTAGAAGAATTCAAACTATATAACAAATGTTCTAGTTGTGTTGCATTTGCAAGGTTTGAATGAAGAGCAAAAATCAAGAAAAAATATGAAAGACCATAAGAAGTAAAGATACATCTACAGAAAAGAAAGATGGAATAGCCAGAGTGAGATGAATGGAATTAAGTAATAACTAGTCTAACAAGTGAGCCATGAGCATTTTGTTTAGCTTAGCAAATTGCCACAAGTAGAACAAATGAAAGAACAAGAACAATATAAACAGCTTCATGGAGAAAAATGCTATATATATGAGTGTGTTGCCCAGGACAAGGCGGTATGTAGGAATTACTTGCAGGTCTTATGTAACATACAATGGTATGAGAGGAAAATATATATATATAAAAGTAAAGAGTAAAGGAACCCTTTCATACCTCGTGGTATATAGGTCAATACAGTGTTAGGCCTGTATTTTCATTGACCGTCGGCACACAATGGGTGATGTGGTCAGCATCACGCCGGCCACCTTTACTTTCCCAGAGCATGTCTGGTACCCAGTTGAGGCTGGGTCGACCTGAGAGCCGTCGCGGAAAATTCCACGCGCATTGCGGGAGCTGAACCCAGACCACCAGCCTTGGAAGCGAGTTCACTAACAACTACGCTACAGCGCTCATATATATATATATATATATATATATATATATATATATATACCCCCATTACAGTACCCTATCTAACGTGTTATACTGTAGCATGATTAGTCATATGGGAGGCTGTCAGAGATGACTTATGTCAAGCAGAATGGACCCAATATATATAGTATCAGGAACCTATTTATGTAGCTCAGAATTGAAAGAGAACAGTTTCAGGCTGTACACAGTAGAGGGAAGAAAAGCTAACTATCTGTAATAAACCAACTTTTGAAGCAAGTCTTGTCTGTGTAGTTTTGTGGACTTCCTTCAACTGTGACTGAAGGTTATCCACTTTATTCTGAAGAAACACAACTTGTTTCTGACAGTCTTCAAGTTTCTGTGGAACTTTCTGCTTGTGAGTGGCAGTTAATTCAGTTCCCTGTGATCAATAATAATATTAATACTTGTAATAGGAGTACAGAAGGAATTCAAGTATTGCCACTCTATCGTTATATATATCAGTTATATCAGTTCTATGAGGACTATCATCATAGCACTCCGGCCATGTCCATAGGTCCTCCGATCTCGGCCTCAGCAAATCCAGTAGTGTCTAGTGGCCCAACACATCAGTTCGATGTTGATTAATCAATCTCCTTGTATATTTAGTATGTCGTTCTTTTCGGGCTGCACTAATATTGACACCCATCTCTCTCAATCTGGTCAGCGAGTGGGATTCACAGCCCTGAAACTCCTCTGTTTGGAAAGACTCTCTCAATGCGTGAAGAATGTCATTTCGATCCATGGCAATTCCCTCTGATATTGTAGTCAAGCCAGCCAATCTATCAGCTCGTTCATTACCCCTAACTCCTGCACGCCCAGGGACAAAAATGAATTTATATACAACGTTCTAATGTATATCTAAATTTCATTAACATTTAGTAACAACAAGCTTGAAAGCACTGATGTGTTATAGACTGACGTGTTAGTTTCCTTTTTTCTTCAAAACCTTCATGCCCCACATATTAACTCTGATATTAAATATGATATTCAATTAGTCATGAGAAATCTCAGTGAAGTCATCATCAGTTTATATTAAACCTATATTTTTCATCTTGATGGTACTCTAAATCTCCACTAGCATGTCACAGAAACAAATTTATATATATAAAATCCTGCTTAAATATTAAACCAATCCATCTGAAACATTACTTTTGCAATGGCTTTGGAAGTTAACACTGTGGAATAAAATATATTCAGTAAACATAACCAAAACATGTAAATTTTGTTTTTGCAGCTCACTACAGCCATACTTGAGTTGAACTGTGGTAGACATGTAGGAAGTAGATATTAAGTCTGTTTTTTCTGGTACTTTTAACAACATTATGCTATCAGTGTCAAACCTGGACGCTGACATCAAACGATAGAAGAAAACTAGTCATGACAGAGATAAAGTGTCTACGCAGAATGCTGGGAGTATCAAGAAGAGACCAGTTTAGAAATGAAGACATCAGGGAAAAAAAGGTGCACAATATCAGTACTGAACTTCATCAAGAAACAACAAATTAAATAGTTCAGCCACATAAGCAGATTACCAACAGAAAGTGCACCTCAAAAAGAAATGCTACTCCAACACAGTGGATACATAGCAAAAGGCAGGCCACGCAAAAGATGAACCTCAGATATAACAGAGGCGGTGAAAAACACTATTTATGAAGCACACACAAAAGCCTGTTCTATAAATTTCTTCTTATCCTGATGATGTGAGGCAAAACAGGATTAGAGAAAGAGAAGAAGATTTATGAGGTTAGTAATCTGGTGTATCGCTTTATTAGCGACACAAGATGTCTTGACAAAAGAGTTGAAATATTTACATTTATCTTATATAATACGAAGGCTGAAAAAAGAAGATATCACTCAAGATTGTCAAACGCTTTTAGAGAGACATATTTATGAGCTGATATATTTCTATAAATTTTATATAAGGATGGAATTCTTGTTTGGTTGGATCTTATTTGACGCACAGTTGAACTTACTTGTCCCACAACACCTTCTAGTTCCTGTACTCTAAATTTTAGACGATTCTCTGACCGCTGTATGGTCGCCATTTTGTCATTCAAAATATCTGTAACTTGTTCAAGCTCTCGTACACGGGCCTGGCTGTCAATTTCCCGCAGCTCATACTCTCTGACCTTCTTCTGCAGTGTGCTTTCATTCCTCTGTACGCTCTCCATGTGCTGTTTGTAGGCAAGTTCAGAATCTTGTGAGGAAAGCAGACGTCGATCAAGTTCATGAATCTGTGTAATACATAAATAAATACAGATCAAAAACATATTAAGAGGGAATAAACATACTGCAGAAAAATTAATACATTAGAAGGAACAGAAAACACTTTTTCTTTTAGAGATAGGATAAGAGCAGTAGTATAGAAAGACTACTGAAAGTTATACATTGACAGTTACAGAAAAATTGATATCCTAAAACAAGATGAGTGGGGCTTCTTTATCTGATGGAAATTCCTTTAAAATAACAACGATTGTGAGTTGAATACTGAATAAGTTGTTGGCTATAACAAATGGTGCATCATTCCCAGCTGTATCAGAACCACATTCATACGTAACAACTATTGATCCATAACATTAAAATTTCTATAGAAGTTAAAAAGGTTCCTGAGAATTTTGAATGTCAGTGATAAAATAGAATTCATTAAGAAATAGAAACCCTAGTAATCATTGGTTTAAGTTTCAGTTTGAAACATCTTCATTTGATTCCGGACATGTCGATAGGTCCACGATCTCTTCGCAATATCTCCAAGTGTCCAGTGACTAACCGTACTAGTTTGATGTTGATTGAGGAACCTACTAAAATACCTGTTGTGTTCTTCTTTTCTGGCCACTTCAATCTTCAATCCAAACTCTTGCAATCTAGCAGTAATCAATGGTAAGATAGGAAATATTCACGAATATGGTACATCCTAGCATCTTTTTCTTTGCTTCAGGCTTTCTATTGCTGCACATAGCTTCTAAATCTCTCTCCCTCTCTCTGGCTACCTTTGATTTTCCTCATCATGTCTATATTCTTTGTGGTGTTTCTCAGATGTTTCCACTATTTTCATGAATTATATTATGTACTACCATTTTTATAATTTACTGCATGCAATGATGCTCTGAAATTAACTGTTACTAATTTCCTTGAAAAATCTACACCTTATCTCTGTAATCAGAGATCTTCAATTCTATCATGTGTTCATTATAGCAGTTTCTTGTCTTTTCTAATCTCTCTTCTAATAACTCTTGTGCAACTGCTGTATTTAACATGGTCAACCAAGGTTTGCTTTAATGAGTTTGTTTGATTTTTAAAGGATCAAAACTTCGAAAGGTTATAAGCAGATTTTATCAGAAGCAATACATGACAGAAACAAATCTTTGGAATGTAGGTTACCATGAAGCAAAAGTGTGTAGACAGTAGTATCTCTCTTGTGATAACATTCGAACCATACCTGATTGTTTCTGTGTCTCAGCTGTACATGTTTGAGAAAGACACTCGTGAGTCATTTTTTTAGAATGGCTCATTGGTTTGTCCTTAAATGCCCCTATTGAATCAGGCTAGTCGATATGTGTCTATAGCTAGTTGTTTTCTAAGTCCCTATTTGTCATTTGTTTTTTCCAAAGTTTCTTAATACCTGTTTGTTTATTTTTGGATCATATTCTGCAGTTACTTCGTGCTTCCTCTGGGGATCTTGAAAGAGGCTCCATGTGCTTATCTCTCTTGTGCAGATCTAGGCATACCAAATATTTAATAGACCAGCAATAAGGGAGGAAAGTCATGTATAATATGTACAAGCAAGAATATTAGTTAAGACTATAAAAATTATAAAGCATGAATTGGTGTAACTAACATTCACAACCCACCTGTCCTTGTAGCTGTGAGATATGTTGGCTGAGTATCACATTCTCCTCTAATGCTTTCTGTAGTCTCTGTGATAAGTCCAAGTTCATGACATCCAGCTCAGACACTTTACTGTATGCTGCTCTTTCAGAGTTCTCCAAGTGGATAAGTCTATTTTGAAGACTCACCTGGTGATGAGATAATCATTCACTATGTGTCAGACAGATAAAGCTAACAAATTATAGGTAAATGAACATCCTTCTTCTTTTGTATACACTCTTACTTGAAGTAAACAGCATTCAATGTGAGGATGTTTGCATTTTCAAAGAGAGTGTCCCAGACAAGTAGAGATTTATGTGTGATTGAAGCCACAATAAAATTAGAGATGAACAAATGTGATCAACATGTGACGACCACAGAAAGATGTCATAGCCATAAGCAGTACCATTCTAAGACAGTACAAATGTACCAACATGTGACCACCAAAGAAAGATGGTATAGCCATAAGCAGTACCATTCTAAGACAGCACAAATGTGCTAACATGTGACAACCTATGAAAAATGACATAATTATTACAAGTACTATTTTGTGTTATTAACCTGAACAATTGTTCCTTGCATTTAAAATAAATATTCAATCTCAGATATGAAAGGACATTTTCAGCAAATGCAGGATATAATTGAATAACACTAATTATATCAAATAATTTTTCTTTATAAGATATGCGCACATCTTTAAAGTCTTTTCAAATAAAAGATTAAATGTTTAATTTCACTTAACTAAAACCTAAACTATACTTAACTAAATAGTCAAACTAAACTTAACCCAACATAACCAACCAACATCCATCCATCTACCCACCCGCCTAGCAATTTCTCTTCAATAAATTATATCAATTGTTTACTTGTGTCATTAACAAAATTTCTCATAAATACTGTCACAAGTTTAAATTAATCTAAAATCATTAAATACAAATATCACCTCTATATTCTCATCATTCTTAAGGCGCTGTAACAATGTGACTTCAACATTTTCCAGTTCTTTAATCCTGGCTTCCAGATACTCAGCTCTTTCAGATAGACCACCTTTCTCCATCTCAACATCCTGCAGCAATCTCTTAAGCTGCTGTTCATTGGCTGAAAGCTCTGCAACTGCAGTCTCCATTCCTCCTGACTTACTCAGCCAATGTTCTTCATCCAGTTTCAGCTATGGACAAGTTCTCGAAGACGACGCTCATGAACTGCTAGTTCGTGGACACGGTCGTCCAACTGCATCTTGACTGCCTCAAGGTCTTCACACTTGGTAAAGAGGGAGCTTTCTGATGCTTCCAGGCTGTTCACCTAATAAATTGTGAATTAAAAATATAAATATTTAATTTAAAAAAACATTCTTTGATTATGGATATATATTTATTCAGTTGAAAAGAACAGAAAGTTATCGCAAACAAACCATGTCTTACATGACTGTGGTGGCGATTCTTATCCATAACTCTTTCCTAGAGATAATGGCTCAGTGCCTGTGACATCACTATAGACAGCTATTATGAAGAAGAAATGCAGGCGCTGCTTTGTAGTCAGTGTGAAAACTGGTACGGGCTTAGGAGAGCAAACCCAAACAAAAGGCATGCAAAAAATGAATGAGCTGGGTCTAAAGGTGTAAATATTGCAGTTTAACCACGTAAACTACAACACAATGTATTGATGCTAATAGGCTCAAACCCCAAATAGTGGCTTATAAGTGGTTATTCTAGATCATAGGTTCTCAACTTTTTCGGCACACCGCTCATTTTGCACGACATAAACTTTGTAATGCCCTCCTCCCAATTAAAACAGGTCTCCCCCATATATATATACACACACGTTCTATTTTCTCTTTGACATAGAAAATTGATATATACTTCTGTCATACATGGTCGATTTTCAAATGATTATATACATGAAATAGAAAATTGATGATAAAATGGATTGTGTAAGATGAGCATAAGATGAATTAAAAATTTTTAATGATTAATCAATCGCAAAATCACGACAAGAACTCCCCCCTAAATGCTTCTGAACTTACTATCGCCCCCTGGAAGGCTTCAGCGGATGGGAAGAAAGTGGTCTGTTTCTATCGCTGTCCATCAATTCTGATAATGTCACTTAGCCATACCATGTCTAGTATTCTCTCTCTTCTCATCCTACCACATCTCCTTTAAATCTCCTACCTCTTTAATTTTGTCAGTTATCACAATGTGTTATGATCACCCACTTCTCACAATGTGCCAAAAAATGAGGATTTTTCTTTCTAACTTTAATATTGAGCTTCCTTTGTACATTGACTTCTTTCAGCACATCAACATTAGTCTGTTAAGCAGTCTATGGGATTCTTCATATTCTGTAAAACAACATTTCTGTTGTTTCCAGTGATTTCTGTATCCACAATGCATACAAAATACACTAATGTTGTTCTCATTAATAAACAAAATGTAACATATCCATGTTCTGGACATTCATAAATGAATCAAATAATCCCATTATTGTTAGTCTGTATGATAAACTTCACAGTACTTTAGAAAAACCCACAGTTACAAAGTCTCATTCAGAAAATGGCAAAGTGTATGAATGCTACTGGTGATTGTGGCTCGCTGAATATGCAAATTTATGATTCATCCATGAAGACGACTTTTCCTAAGTATGCCAAGTTTTATTTCAATTTTTTGCAAATTGAATAGTCAGAAAGTGAATCAATGGGTAGTGCTATTCAGATATAGTGGATACAAAGCAAAAGGTCACAAATTCAAAAGAAGGATCACAGAAATAACATAGCCGTTAAAAAACACCACGTGTGAAGTGCTGCACACAAGGGTCCATTCTAAAAATCTCTTCTTATCCTGGCGCTGGGAACTAAAGCATAATTAGAAAAAGGAAGAAAGATATAATTTCACAGACAAAGCTGAGAGAATGTAGGATTTTTTGCTGATACTGTATTAAACACTTTAAACTCAGTTTTTTTTTTATCCACTAAATTGTTGTTCCTTATAATACCCTACCTGTTCTTTAAGACTGCGCTCAGAGAGCTGTAACTCTCGTATTTTAACATTCAAGTCATGAATTGTTGCTTTATCCTTCCGAGCAATTTCATGAAGAACTTCTCTGTCCTTTTCCAGCTCCGACAACTGAATGGCAAAAATCAGGTAAACATTTTATTCTAAATGCAATAAGAGATACAATAAGATAAACAATTGGTTTTCATCATCATCAGGTGCTGGCTTGCATAGGCGATCATGGATCTCCACAAATCTCTGTCTCTGGTGTTTGCTACCATCTCAGATGTTGACGCTCTTCCGTGCCAAGAAGTCAGGCTATCCAAAATTTTCTGTCTTCCTCTGTCTCGTTTGCCCTCGGTTGTCTTGACCTCATTCAACACCTCCACTTTCGTCATTTTAGCAGTCCATGGGATTCTCATCATTCTTCTATAAAACCACATCTCTGTGGCTCTCAAGATTTTTCTATCTGTTTGTTTACTGTCCATGACTCGCATCCGTATGTCAATATTGGTTCTATGTAGCATTTGGTTTTACAACCAGAAAATACAACAACGAACACATTTTATTTTCCAAACTGAACAGACAGTAACAAGGGAAATAATTAGTCCTATAAACAGAAAGATAGTGACAACCAAACCATTTAGTTTAATAAATAGAAACAGACAATAAAAAAAATGTATACTTTGTCTCACAAAGTGAAGTATATAAACACAGTAATTAAGACAACAAATTTATCTACTATGTTGAAACCATATTTTATGCTGTCTCACAATATGTGAAGTATATGAGATTGAGGTATATGAATACTCTGTTGGGGAAAAGGATGGATGGGGGAGGAAAAATGACCCTTTCGATGTGCTTGAGGATCTGGACTTTGCAGATGATATGGCCCTGGTGTCGCACAGGTATGAACATGTACAAGAGAGGAGTACGGTGCTTCACGCGGCAGGGACAGTGGGCCTTGGGACAGACACAGGGAAGGCAAAGGTTGTGACAAACAGTGGGGTCCAGCGGCCGGTGATGTTGGAGAGTGGGACACTGGAGGGGGTTGAGCAGTTTACATATCTTGGTAGCGTGCTGACACTAAATGGTGGCACAGAGGAAGATATAAAATCATGTCTAAGTAGGGCGAACCGCTTTGCCAGAATGAAACCAGTATGGAAGTCCAAAATCTACAATAGGACCACAAAGCTTAAACTCTATAAAAGCATTGTTTTGCCAGTTTTGCTCTACGGATCGGAATGTTGGAGGATGACCAAAGGAGATACTAGCAGGATGTCAGTTTTCCACCACTCTTGTCTTCGCAGAATCTTGGGAATCTTTTGGCCAGTAAAAATATCCAATAACCAGCTACTCCAGGATACAAGACAAGAGGCAATGAATGACATACTCAAAGGGAGAGGATGGAGGTGGCTCGGACGTGTTGTGAGAGTGAGACGAGAGGTGCCTGCAGGGGTGGCCCTCGCTTAGACACCGGAGGGAAAGAGAGGGAGGGGCAGACCACGGACAACATGGAGGCGCGTGATGGAGGGGAACTGGACGCCACATCTCTGGCGTGGGGCTCTGCGCTGAAGGTTGCACGGGACGGGAGAGCGTGGAAAGTCCTTTCTGAAGCCCCATGTGTCACTAGGCATGACGGGATTAAGTAAGTAAGTAATACTCTGTTTAAAATAGCAATATTGTATTATATCTTTAAATCATCTCTATTCTGTATGCACTTTGAAAATAATCATTAAACACAAGCTATGCACACATACCTGATTCTTGTTATGTTTGTCCAGATTCTCCAACTCTTTGACTCTCTTGTGTAAAACATCTTCCGGCTTCTCTAACATATTAGATGATGATGATAAGAGGGATGTAATACTTTTATTCAGCTCAGTATCCTCAAAATTCTCCACCTCAGCTTCTGTGTTACTGCAACTAGTATTTTCAAATAAGGAAATGGGTTTACCGCTATCTTGAACAAGTGATTGTGACTCTGTGAAAGACCTGGTTATCTGACTCTCAGAATATTTGAGTTTCCGTTCCAGATTCTGGTTCTCAAGCTCTAGCTCCTCAATCCTTTGAGAGAGATCAGAGTCTGCTAGAGCTTCGAGTTCCCGTAATCTTTTCTTTAAAACTATTTCTTTATTCTGCAACTCTTCCACAAGAAAGATAAGTTCTTCTTGTGAAATACTGTCAATGGATAACTTTCGTGATTTCCCTCTTCGGGGTGGTGGCACAGGTTCTGGAGATGGACTTCTATCGTCACCAATGTTAGATATTGTTCTCTCAGGAGCAGTCTGTGCTAGATTTAATGTTAGTGATGAACTGAAAACCGTTTGTGTAACTGGAGATTCAACTGGGAGTGGATGCTCACTGCTATTTTTTTCAAAGTGGGAATATCTAGAAATGGAGCAGGAAAAACATTGTTATTAAGGCACCATATTTAGTAGGTATGACAAGATTAAACAATAGCAAATAAAACCAGTATATTGTTTTGTGACCTAAAGCAGACAAATGCATAAAAGATATGTTTAAAAAATAACATATAGTATGTAATACATTATATTATGTAGTACATTACGGTTGACAATAACACAACAGATGAAAAATAATCAATTAGATGAGAAAATGAAACAACTGTATATGAAGAAATACAATATAACTAAATACAAACTAATGTATTGCAACAAACATGCTGATGTTTAATACAATTTACAGAAAAGGAATTTGACAAAGCATGATAGGAATCGTATGAGACGCAGGTTTAAGCAGAGGACTATGGGAACTTTCATCATGAATACTCTACGGAATATTCACAAATATATCGGTCACCTATTAGTCTACTGTGCAGTACATTACTTTTGTTAACTAACTCTTTAACAGTTATGTTCTACATCTGGTCTTCTACAGATAATCTTCCAAAGTACTGGATAGTTTGAGAAAAGTCTGTTTGGTTCCAACTGCATCTCTACATGGCAGAGTACAGCAATGCACTTGTGTGACAAATTCAGCCTTAGGGGCCTAGCAGCCCCCAGTATACATAGACAACTCTATGTCTGTCAGAAATTATAAACTGTTGTCCAAGATGGAGTTTTTTCTGTCATGTAGATGTGACTATCCAGGGTGTGATGAGGGGTGAGGGTGTATTAGCATAGGGTGAACACCCCTACATATGTTACTGGTTACTTAACTGACATCAAGCACTCTGGGCAGACCCATTGGTGCTCAGTCTCCCTCAACAGATGTTGAAGGGTATGCATATTATTCATTCTGATGTCTCACTGGTTAAAGAGAGTCCTCACTCTTCCCCTCAGGTATCCAGTCCTACTTGTACAACGTGTAATTCCAAACTCATATATTGCTAAATATTGTTTACATATAATGCCTGTGATATAAATATCAAAAGTAGCCTTCACAAAACAAAGTTTTCAAAAAGATACCTAGTCAAACACACTATCCAGCTATAAAAAAAATGTTATAAAAGGGTGGGTGAATAATGCACGTGTGTTTTCCCAATATGTTCATAACAGATGGAGATTTTTTAGATATATAAAAATAAACGATCGATACTTGTGGTACTAAAGTTGAAATCTCATAAATATATAATACTCAGTCGTAGCAATATACTATAATACTTGTAATGGCAGTCAATCCAATAAGTGTGTGAGATGCATTTGGTGTATATTTCTTGTGTCTATACTCGGGTAATAAGAGAGGCAGTGCTAACTAGAGCAGTATTTGTGCTCAGAAATGTTTCTGCTAGACTCAGACTGTAGCTTGAACACAGCTGAGTTGGGTTAGGTGTGTACACGCAGAAGATCTGGAGACATCTTTAACGGGACGCCATTGAGAAATACAGAGAAAACTACGTTTAGGAAATTCTACGAAACAAAGACCAGATGTTCTCAGATGTTAGTAATTCTCACACATCTTGCACATCAACAGACGACCCATTTACCTCCAGTACTGATGACATAAATATAATTAACATATCACCTAAACTAGAAGCAGACGTGACAAGTTGGCGGCGCTATTGATTGATTGAAATTATCATCAGCATTGCCCTTCGGTGAATAAACGTATAAGCCTCGATCTCTTACTTACACAGGACGATCTCTAACGCTGTGTACGAACCTCACACTCACAGCACAGTCGAGGTTCACCAATGTCATGCTTAAGATGGTGACACATATTTTAGAAATGTTGTATTAAATGGTATTTATTTTGCAAAGGTAGCCGCTTTTCTGTCTATTCTTATACAATTTCAACTGCCAAATGTTCTGTTACGTACACAACTTGAACAGGGTACCACGTTTCAGCGTCCGTCTTCGACAGGACTAGGTATTCTCACCTACCTTGAGATCAGGGATCTTTGGAAAATAACCCGATAGTTCCGCACGGGACGCAAGGTAAGAACTTTAGACATGTGATGCGAATACTATACTTAAACGTCAGAGACCCGACCGTGAAAACCATGTTTTTATGATATGAGGGAAAACATTTATATAAGCATGGGGATATTAGTAACAAAGGGCAAATTAGAACGTTGGAAAACTGAATAGAATAGACGTATCGTAGCAAGATATATGTATATGTGCTAATCCTATTCAGCAAACTTAAAATGTCAGCTGCAGAGCACCTACGCAGTAGCTCTGGCGACGACTCCTAATTTTCCCAACCCGTCAGGGCATTGCTTTTTAAGCCTCTGTGATTTGAGAATGAATTGTAAGAAACTAAACACCATCTTCTAGTGAGCAGATCTAGCTGTAACTGAGTTGCACAGGTTTTCTTCTATTATAGCGCTGGCCAAGAGACCAGACCCGTATGCAACATTTCTTTTTTAATTGACTAAAAGTCCTGATATAACCTACGATTCCAGATGTATGGCCTCGGCCGGTTTTCAGGATAGCAAAGAGAAGAACTACTGTCTGCTCTATAAAAGGTCTAACGCCGCAGAATTGACTTAATTGCGCCGGGTTTAACCCCATATGCCTCCGCAGAAATGGCACACCGCCTACCGAGAGTATTGCACGAACTCAGTAGCTCCGGCAACAATCCTTGGGGTCTCTGGAAAAAGTGTACCGGTGAACAGAACGGTACGGCTAGGATTCGAACGCATATAAAAGGCTTAACTACTTAGCCACAGAGACCCCCTACTGTGTTCTCTCGCATGTAGTAAAAGCAGAGGGTTAGTGGGCTACTATCACACACTGTAAGGCAACTAGATGGGTTAACTGGAGCTCGATCACACACTGTAAAAAAGCAAACAGCTACAGAAGTGGTTACCGGGCCAAAATTGGGGTGTAAAGAATAGAACCACTGTTACATGCCACGCATGTCGTAAGAGGCGACTAAGGAGGTTGGTCGTGGGGCTAGCTAACCCACACCGTAAAAACACTAGATGGCTACAGAACGGAGAGCGAACCGAGTAAACGCTGGCTGAAACCGGACACATCGCCGAAGGATAAGCACCAGAGCTCCAAATGGCGCTGAAGATGTGACGTAAACACACCAATGCTAAGACTGCATGAATCAGATTTCCACATGAATACAATGTATGGGGAGATCTGGTACATCGGTCTGGGCGGTGATCGAGAGAGAGAGAGAGAGAGAGAGAGAAAGGCACAAGATCGAAATGAGTGGTATTTTTAAAACTCTTGTTTTATGTGCCCTTAAGCGTGAGGTGGAATGGTGATGACAGTTCCATGACAACCGAACATATATTGCAAATCTGCTCAACATACGATAATGAAAAGAAAAACACATGGTCACGCCATGTTGTCCATTACGAACAACTTTACGACAATATTAGTAACCTATTTCTGACTGCTACCATTGTTAGAGTCAATAACACAGGAGTCTGCTAGCTAACAATGAATAAGATATAACCGTACATAACTTTGATACGTGGTTAGAAGGTACGTGCTAGATATTGTTGATGCGTTGAAAAGCCAGAAATGGATGTCATGGAGACTTCAAACTTGCAGAATCGTATGTGTATCTACTATACTAGATTCGTAGAGGTATACTGTCACGAAAGATCTGACAGCCTGTCTTCGAAAGTGTCTGTAGTGTATGAATTATATATGTATAGTGAGGACATAATGAGGTCATACAACGATACGTTATTTAACTATGCCACGGCAAGTGATGATACATCTATTCTGGAACTAAAGAAATATAGAGCTAAACGAAATAAAACAAATTGCCTCATAGAACGGACGATGATCGTGTATAATCAGGGAGAAACAGGAACCAGTAGCATTGTCAGCATGTTTGCACTTCCCATTAAATGAAATAAACTGACCACCTACGCGTTTGCCAATAGTACTACAAAGTCGGATATGTCAACAATTCGGCACATTGATTAATTAACTACAACTAACGTGGTGTCCATATAACCATTTAATATCTTACAACAATGCAATGATGAACTCTTAAGTTTTGGAAACGGCAAAATATCCAATATGGTTATCATTGTTTTACCATAGTTCAGCATAAAATGAAGATCTTACAAGCTATCAATACCTGGTATCATATACACACTTCGAATCTAATGTACAACAACAAATATATATATATAAAAAAACATCATAGTAGCAGTTCTGATACCAGAAAAGTGGTATACATAACAGGTTGCCTAACGTTCAAATTGTCACATATAAGCTGCACTGGTTCCATACAGCTCATGCTGCAAGATTCAATATCTTCTGAAACCAGAGAAGCCTGGGCGTATTCTCAAGTAAGATCGGTACGACTAGATAAACAAACACACAGCACTATACTAGAGTACCGGGAAGGGGGGAGGAGAACCATCAATACATACACTTATCGATCTGAAGAGCGATAGGTAGGAGTGGTGTTTTTAGAAATCAATGCTACTTCTGATAAGTTGAAACCAATAGGGAAAGCAGTATGAATACTCGGTTGAATATGCTTTCTTATCTAACTTAGAACGTAGATATGCATGGAGAAATCCATTCATTTCTTTGTTAACCAATTCAGATTAATTTAATCCTGATTTGGTTTTGTGCCGTCAAGAGATTAGAAAGGTGCAATGTTACCTCCTGTGTGAAATGTAGACTTATTTGATCATGGTTCTAATAATTTTCTAAGTACCTTCTACAGAAAGCAGTTTTTCTTCTACTGTCAACGATTAAACTGCAATATAATCAAATCTTCAAGCGATTGAAAGACTGGCTCTATTGTTGTGTATGTATGTTGTTGCTTCCAACACTTGTCTTATAGTAACTTTAGTTGCAGTTCAAGATCTTTATTATAACGCTATCCCAACTATCTCAAATATGCCACTTCCACTTTGATTTGTTGTTCTTCTTTCTAATGTGAATATGATATTTAATAATCTGACGCTTTCAGTTCTGATCTCATTGGCATACGCCTAAAGTAAAACACTGCATATACAAACCATGTAATAACAAACTACTGTAGTTCTATTACACTGCATATACAAACCATGTAATAACAAACTACTGTAGTTCTATTACACTGCATATACATAAGTTTAGTAATAAGTGCAACCTTATATGAGAGTCCCGAAAGCGTAGTGGTTAGTGCACTCGCTTCGTTAGGATCCTGGTCCATGGATGAATTCCACAGTAGGAGTTGGATTTTTTCCGACCGTAAATGCTCTCAAGTCGATCCAGCCTCAATTGGGTACCTCAGAAACACTAGGAAGTAAAGGCAGCCGGCGTGATGTTGACCACATCACCCACCGTGTACAGTTGATCAACGACAAATACGGGCCTAACACTTTATTCCCCGATACACCACATGATTTTAAAACGAGTTTCCTTTTTTTCTTATACGAATAACAGCAGCAATGTGTATTGACGATCAAATAGGAAATTTCAACTAGACCAAACAAGAAGTTAGGCAACGATGTGTACTTTCCCCCTGATCGGTTCTCTTTGTACAGTGAACACATTTTGAAATTCATAGAAGATATTCTACGAACAGCAAGGAAGTACACACAAGATAAACAACTTGAGATATGCTAATGACAGTTTTAATAACAAAATGTAAACAAATATATCCAAGAAATGTTTGATACCGTAGTAGGCAAAAGTGTAAGTAAAGGTACTAGTTTAAATAGCAAACACAAACATGTGAGTCTCTATGAAACATGACCATACGAGCAACTATTATAGTAAAGAGAACAATATTAAAACAAGCAAATCGATAGGTGCGTGCGGTGAGAACAGTAGATGGCAGATGTTGCGCAAAGATAAAGAATAGCATAGGCTGGAGAAAGGCAACATTACAGACAATAGAAGACATACTATGTAACAAATACTTGAAAATTTAAGTTATAAAACGAGTTCTTGAGTGTTACATATTCCAAATACAGACGTGTGGAAGTGAATCTTGTACAATAAACAAATATTCACAAAATAGATATGACTGCAGTAAAACTATTTGATTGGCAAACACGTAATCAAAAGTACTGTAGTTTTACAAATTACAAAAACAATGACAAAATACAGCAACGTTTCGACCAACAAGGCCTTTATCAAGCAAACGAACAAACAGGAGTGACAAATTAAAAAAAAAAATGGACGACCAAATACAAACTTTTCTAATGAAAATCTGGGAATAAAAACGAATAACGAAATAAATGTAACACAAAAACACACATAACAACTAGAAATAGAACGGAAGAGAAACAATGAAAATCTAGTAAATATATAACTTGAATACATGCAACATATGCCATATAGATTACAAGGCATGGGAAGAGAAAGTACTAAGAAGCATAGGAATGTAATACGTTGAGCCCACGTGGTCGCAAGGTAACATACAAAGAAATCAACCGATTCTCCAGAGCAAATCGACTGCGATCATCCGAGGAACATGATCGGATGGCTGTGACCTGGACATCATGAGCTCCTAAATGGCCAGTATCATTGAAATGGGTGGCTACAGGGCTCAGAGAGCATTGTGTATGTTGCGCAAGTGTTGGGCGAATCGGTCACTGAGCCTCTTGCCTGTCTCGCCGATATAAGCCTTGTTACACCGCTTACAGATAATGGCATAGATAAGATTACGGAACTCGTATGTGAAACCATCGTCAATAAGAAATGTGGCTAAAGGAAAAATATAATACGCGTCTGTATCACATAGCACACGTGTTGCAACGCCGACAGCCACAGTGGAAAGGCCAAATGAGTCTGGATATTGGACTTAAGGCACTGTGTACCAACATATCCTTAAGACTTCTGTCCCGTCTGTAAGTCTTAAGGGTATGTTGGTAACAGTCGCCTTAAGTCCAATATCCAGACTCATTTTGGCACTGTCCAGTATGGCCGTCGGCGTTGCAACACGTGTGCTTATGTGATACAGACGCGTGCTGTACGATGGTTTCACATGCGAGTCCCGTAATCTTATCTATGCCATTATCTGTAAGCCGTGTAACAAGGCTTATATCGGCGAGACAGGCAAGAGGCTCAGTGACCGATTCACCCAACACTTGCGCGACATACGCCAATGCTCTGTGACCCTGTAGCCACCCATTTCAATGATACTGGCCATTTAGGAGCTCACGGTGTCCAGGTCACAGCCATCCGATCGTGTTCCTCGGATGATCGCAGTCGATTTGCTCTGGAGAATCGGTTGATTTCTTTGTATGGTACCTTGCGACCACGGGCTCAACGTATTACATTCCTATGCTTCTAGTACTTTCTCTTCCCATGCCTTGTAATCTATATGGGTATATGTTGCATGTATTCGAGTTATATATTTACTAGATTTTTCATTGTTTCTCTTCCGTCCTATTTCTAGTTTTTATGTGTGTTTTTGTGTTACATTTATTTCGTTATTCGTTTTTATTCCCAAATTTTCATTAGAAACGTTTGTATTTGACGATGTCCATTTTTTTTTTTTAATTTGTCACTCCTGTTGTTCGTTTGTTTGATAAAGGCCTTGTTGGTCGAAACGTTGCTGTATTTTGTCATTGTTTTTGTAATTGTAAAACTACAGTACTTTGTGATGACAATAAACAAACAAGCAAGAAACAATATGGAGGGCACAGAGATGTTGTTCTACAGAAGAATATTAAGAATCTCATAAACTGCTAAAATGATAAATGTCGGACTAATGAAGAAGGGCTGAGAGAGATCAGTGGGGAAAAACACATTTTTACATCAAGAGGAGGCATCATTGCTTATGTAATGCAAAGACATGAAGGGATTAGAACATATTGTGAGAATGGAAGAAATTAACAGATAACAGAAACAGAGAACGATAGAGAGAATTGATACTGAACAACCTGACATAATAGCATGGAAAAGAGTCGTCAACAGGTATGATCACCAACATTGTTGTCAGAGAGTTGTGAGGATCCATGATCACCAATACTATAAGCATGGCACACGATAATTATATATGAATGTCATACATGACGAAATTATAGGTTAAGCGTGACAAATAAGTAACGACTAATACAAGAATGACAATGCAAACGCTTATTAGACATAAATAACTCAGTCATGCTTAGCATGGTCTCTAGTGATTCAACAATACTTGAAGTGCCATGCTTAAATTGACGTGATCAACACACGAAAATACTATCGGGCTGTAACGGAATTCCAAAGACAATTGATCGAATTTAAATCCAATATTTCAGAAGATATGCCATAGTTTGTTATGACTGACAGTGACAAAGGATATAAAAAACATGAATATAAATAGCTATGACTACCTTCGACTAACAAGAGATAAAAAAAAAAAGTGCATGCATGATAACAATTAAAAAAATAAGCGTTAAGTAAAGCCAGTTAGTTACTTTAATACGTGGCTTGGAATGTAAGACCATGTCTGTCTTGTGAGGATCAGATAAGATTTCTTACAAATGAGAATTATGAAAATTCTTAGAGAGCGGATGAGCCATATATTTACAAGTCAATCCCACCTCCACACGGTGCAGGCTTAACACTGGCTGCGAGGGCGCATGTTAGCAGGACTCGGTGCACGTTTCCTGGTTTAAAACTTGTCCAAATGTGCAGCCAGTACTCAAAGAGTTCAGAAAAACATGCTAGCTAGAAGATAGAAAACTCAATGTGAGCATGTGGGGAACGATAACTCTGAAGGGCAGTTCATATAAGGTAAGTATCCACCAACAGAAAATACAAGCTGCCACACCTCTCGGGAAGGAGGCGGAAGGGGGGAGTTCAGCAGATGTACAAAGGCTAAGGCATTTTCGCCATGTTTGGTCGGGTATTTTCCGGTTTCGTTTGCCGAGCTACTGAGTTAGTGCTTGAGCAACGCTGTGAGCTATGACTGTTACATGGAATGCTTTTGCTGTGTCAACCGTGCGTTTGTTGTGTGTATTCAGAAAATGGAGGACAGCGGTTATGACGAACAAGCTCAGTCTGCCGTATGCAGTTATATTGCGAGTGCAGAAAGCTGGATTTTGTGATGATTGATGTTCCCTTCGACAAGAATTGCAATTCAAGTGATGAACAGTTTTGTGTTTCTACATTAGTGACGGCCATATGCATTTTATGCTGTGCAGGTTTCTTATTGTGGCGGTACACGGCTGTTTCATTCTGGAATTAGTTCACACAGGAAATATTTCACAGTTGTTAGCATTTCGTGTGATTTTCATTGGCACAGGAACGGAGCAATTATGGGGTGACCCGTTGCAGTGAAGTTGGAACCGTACTTATGAACTATAAACAAAGGCTAAGGAAAGCAGATCTAAATATATGCTGGCAGAAATCGATTTCACTCGGTAATAAGAGGCATAAAAAGGGGTAGCGTTTCTCATATAATTATACGCTGAGGTTAAGTATTAGAAAAATATCCCAATGGCTCCATGAGGGAGTGAACTGAGTACTTCGGAACGAGAGTCGAGGATCTAACTTCTACGCCACAGACACCCCCTCTGGGTTGATTATAATGTAATATTGAAACTATATTGAAGAAGTGATACAAGATGTCAATCACACTTCAATCCTTCATGCACTTTTAAAATCTTTTCCTGTCAATTATACATTTGTTCTGTTGTAAATAAACAAAAACTACATATTCTGATATCTTACCTTGTACGCTGGTCATCTGCTGACATGCCTGAGTCTGAATGAATGGATGTTTCTTCTGGACCATCACTGGCCATTTCTATTTTGACCTTCATATCTTCCAACTGCTTTTCTAGCGTATCAACTTGACTCAGTAAATCCTGCTCTCGTTGTCTTAAGGTTCTGATTAGTTTTTGAAGATCAAGTTCCTTTGCTGTGAGGTTATCTACTCGCTTTTGTAGCTCTTGTCTGTCATTTTGATAATCTTCCAGCTGATCTTGATGCTCAATGTCCTTCTCTTCTTGGTCAGCTTGTTCCTCAAGCTGTTGTGTCTGCAAAATCTGTATTTGTTTGAGAAGTTCTTGCTCACTCTGATAATAACTAGATTTCAGCTCTGCTTCCAATCTCTGCATTGCCTCCAATTTGTCATTCTCCATTAGTTGAACAAAGTCTTGAGTATTACCTCCATCCTGAACTAAACTGCCCAGCTTTTTCTGCAACTCTTGCTGCTGTAAGACAACAAGCTGAGCCTGAAGATCTTTCTCCCGTTGCTGGCTCTGGGCAAGGAGGTTAGTGAGATGGATCTCATGCTTCTCCCTATCTAACAGCTGCTCCTCATACTCTGATTGGATCTCCTCTACCATCAGCTGTGTAGCTTTCATCTCAGCCCTTGCATCATGCATATCCTGGGCAACTGAACCATTCTCCATAAGTCTGTCATGTAAGTCATTGGTTTTTTCTTTTTCCTCCTTGTAGAGCTGCTTAAAGTTTTCAATACTTTCTGCTAAAAATTCATTTTCTTCATACAAACTGTCTAGTTTTTTCTTTAACTCACTTTCACTATCAGAACTGTCACTATCTTTCTTGTTTGCAATTCTTTCTTCATTTTCTAACAGTTTCTCCATCAACTTTGCTTCAGAGTCACGAAGAAGGTCACATTTCTCTTCAAAATATTTCAGCTTTGAAGTTTTCTCTGTGCATTCTGCAGTCAAAATAATGATTTGATTTTCAAGTTCGTTTATGTGAAGTGACATATTGGCAATGTCAAGTGTTTGCTCAGAAGTTTGTCTTAGATCTGCAGTATCTGTAGATACAGAGTTGGATGCATGTGATTGATCTTCAGAAACTGTGTTCTTCTTGTGCATAGATGCATTTTGCATTAAAAGTAGTACAGAATCTGTACTAACATGGGTATGTTCTGAGGAAGTATTGTCTGTATTAACAGTGTCACCTGAGGATGAGCGCATAACTAACATTTCTGAATGAAGTCTGTGTTGAATTTCTTCCAGTTCTACAATTTTGTCCATGTATCTGCCTTCAGCATCTAGCAACATTGAATTCTTCTGCTCCAAGTATGTCAGTCTGTTTAACAAACTGTCCCATGATATCTGTCCACTTGTTTGGTCACTACATGATTTTATATTCTTTTTAAGCTGTGACAACTCAGCCAATAGCTGCTGCTCCTTTTCTTCCAAGTCCAGCACTCTGTCCATAAGACAAGTTTCTGTCTCCTCCACAACAGATGAGGTCTTCTCTAAGCCATGTAGCCTGGCAACTTCTTTTTCCAGAGATTCAATCTTCTCATTGTGTTCTGATTCACTAGCTTCTAAGTCTATGATTTTCTTCATGAAATTTTCTTTTTCGTGCTCAAGTTTAGCAACATCCACACACAAAATTTCAACTTTCTTTTCCAATTCATCTCTATGGATAAGAGCATCTTCTAAACACTTGTGAACTGTTTCTACATCTTGCTGGTCTTCATCCTCATCTCCCCATTTGTTAACTCTTGACTGAGCATCATCACGTTCCTGCTTGACAACATTAATCTCATCTTTAAGTTCTTGGTTTTCAGTTTCCAAAGGTACAATCACAGTGACTTCTATATCTGCTATTTGCTCCAACAACTCTTTCTCTCTCACTTCTAGTTCAGAAACTCTCTCAGATACTCTAACCTCTTTCTCTCTAATCTCTTTCAACAATGTCTCCAATTGTAACAATTTCTCTTGGTTTACAAAATCAGCTCTTTTGTATGTTTCAATTTCACTCATAAGTTTTTCCATATTTACAACAGTGTCAACACAATGGTCCTCAAAATGTGATAGTTTGTTCCTGAGTTTGGTTAATTCAACTTGAGATGTGGGTGTTGCCTGAAGATCTGTGCTCAATGAAATAAATATATCAGACTCATTTACAACTTCAGACACTGGACACCTCTTTTCTTCTTGTTCTAAATGATGCAACCTGCCATTATTGTCATTTTCTAATCCATCTTTTGACTTGAAATTACCAGTTTCAGAATGGGAAGTTTTCAAATTTGTTATCTCTTGCTCAAGTTTGGCAATGAAATCATTCTTTTCCACAAGCACACTTTGAATTTCTGTTAATGACTTTTCCTTGTCATCTCTGCTGCTTAAAATTTCTTTCAAACTAATTTCAAATTTGTTTTTGCTTACATCATATTTATTTTGTAAGCTTTCAAGATTCTTTGCATTTAAAGTGAATTGTTGAAGTAATATTATTCTCATCTTCAAGTCTTATCTTCTCATCTTCAAGTCTTATCTTCTCATCTTCAAGTTTTATCTTCTCATCTTCAAGTTTCTTGACAGTAGTAACAAAGTCATCTCTCTCTAAGCTGACAGTTGATAGATTATGTTCCAACAATGCCATTTTTGTATCACTGTCACTTAAACTGTTCTTCATTTGATACAGATCTGTTTCAAGACACTGATTTGTTTCTATTATTTCTGATAGATGTGAATTATTGGAATGTGTACTGTCTTCAACAGAGTCAAGTTTTGTCTTCAGTGAGACATGCAAATATGATGTGGCTGATGCCAGTTCTGCTTCTGGGGGCATCATGTTATCAGAAGGAAAGTTTGTTGAATGCAATGCTTCTTGAAGTTGTTGATTAGAAGAAACTTCCTGTGCAAATTGGAGCTGAATGCCATCTGTTTGCTTCTTCACAACCTCAAGTTGTGACATTAGATTTCTACAAAATGTGTCTTTTTCTTCTAGCTCAAGAATTAAATGTTCATTTCTGACTGCAAGATCATTATTTTCTTCAGAAATCTGCTTCACATTTTTCTTCAAAGATTTTACTTCTTCAACACTAGAATTCAAACATTTCTGAGAATTATCTAACTGTGCGACAAGGTTTTTGTACAAAGCGCTGTTACTTTCTGGTAATTTGTTCTGAACGCCAGTTAGTTCTTTCCTAGTTTGTTCAAGAAGTGAGTTAATTTGCTTCAATTTCTCTTCATTTTCATCAGACATAGTCTGTGAACGTTGAGCCATTTGTTGAAAATGGGTGACGTTAGATCTCAGTTGATCACATTCAGTTTGAATTTTTAAATGCTCTAGATGTAAGGAGTCAAAGGCACTTTGGGAGTCTCTGCAAAGTGACTCCTTCTCCTCCAGAGCTTTGTTCAGACTAGATATCTTAGCAACAAACTCACTGATGCTTTGAGAATTTATCAGAAGCTTATCTTCAGCAGAATTTAACTTTTCTTGAAGTGTTTTACAGTTTTCTTCAGAATCTATAAGAGATTGTTCAGTCTTATCTAATTTATTCTTGATTGTATCAAACTCTGCATATATTGACTTTTTATCACTTTCATTCTTTTCCAATTCTAACTTAGCCTGTGCATCTTGTATTTCAATAGTTTTTACTTCAGATTGTAAGGTATTTATAATTTTGTCTTTATCATCATTTGTTCTCTGAAGTTCCATTACAAATTTTTCGCTTTGCTTGAGTCTTGTTTCTGTGTCATTATGTTTATTCTCAAGAGACTTGATATCAGACTGCAGTGCTGCAAATTTCATGTCACTGTCCTTTTCTTGAATGTCACATTCTTTTAACTTGGCTTCCACACTCTCATATTTAAATATCATATCTTTTAATCTGTTATCAGAAGCTTTGAGTTCCTGCTGAGCCTGTTCCCATGCCTCATCTAAAGCTGACAGTTTTTGTCTCAGAGTATTAACTTCACTCTTTGAACCCTCATGATGTGATTGATTTATAGAGAACTCTTGATGCATTGCTGAAGATTCAGATATTAACTGCTTGTGTTGTGTCTCTAATAAAGAAAGTTTGTCAAAGGTGTCTCTATGTTCATCTTCCTTCCTAGTCATGCTGGCTTCCAATTCATTACACTCTTTCCTTACAGTTTCCAATTCTGAGTGCAGTAACTTAAATTCTTGATCCTTTAGCAAAATAATTTTTTCTGATTCAAGAACTTGCGTGGAAGTTGCTTCAAAGTCTTTCTCTATGGAAGTTAACTTTATTTCTAACCTCTGACACTCATCTTCCTTATTTCTGATGATCTCTTCTGCATATTGAGCCTGTGCAAAACTTTCCTGTAACTGCATTTCTAAACTGGCACATTTAGCTTCAAGCTCTCTGTACCTGTTTTCAGCTTCCACAAGTTTGAGCTCTACATGAGTCACTTTAGATTCCAGTTGCTTGTACCCTTGACTTTGTTCTCTGAGTTGAACATTAAGTTTATCCATGTCTGCAGACATCTCGTTGCACTTCTGATTCTGCTGATCAAATTCATTTACTTTGGACTCAACCTTGTTCTTGTGTTCTTCAATTTCTTTCAAACATTTCTGCAGTTCTGTCCTGGCTTGTTCTAGTTCATGCTGCTTAGAAGAGATCAGTGACTGGGTGTCTTTATGTTCATTTGTCCTATTTTTAATTTCTTTATGTTGTTCTTCAATTTGTTTTTTCAGAAGTTCAATTTCTGACAAGCTTGTTTTACTTTCCTCTTGCAACTTCTTCATTTCCCGATGGTAACTTTCAGTTTCTGTAGTTGTAACATTAAGTTTTTGAGACATATTTTCTAGTTCATGTTTCAAGGTTTGAATCTCCGAGTTCAAAGCTTGCATTTGAACATCCATTTCATTCTTTTCAGAAATCTGTTTCTCTACTAAAGAAGCTTTTTCTAACAACTCTCTTTTCAGTCTCTGAAGTTCTTCCTCCTTGTTTTGTTGCTCATTTTCACTCTTTTGCATCAAAAATTCACTCTTTTGCATATGTTCCTTCACTAAAACTTCCTTTTGTATCTTTTCTTCTGTTAATATTTCAATTTCTTGTTGTTTCTCTCTGAGAAAATTTTCTCTCTCTACATAAGTCTCCTTAATTATACTGTCTCTCTGTGACAATTCTAGTTTTAACTGTTTAATTTCTTTCTCTGCAATATCAAGTTCCTTCCTACTTTTCTCAACATTTTGACCATGTTCAGTTATCCGAGTCTGAAAATTTCGTTCATCTTGTTCTGACTGGTCCTTGATATTTTTAAGCTCAATTTGAAGTGTTTTATAAGAATGTTGCAAGTTACTTAATTCCAGAGAAAGCTCACAGGTTTCTTTATTTTTGCTTTCCAGTTCTGAGAGTTTCTCTATCAACTGTAGTCTGAGATGTTCTATTTCAGTTTTCAAAGTACTTATTTCTTCAGACATCATCTTCTCTTTAATTTCAGCTTGTTCTATAGAGGAATACATCTTCTCTCTTGACTCTGCCTCATGTAACAACTGAGCATTCAAAAATGTCACTCTGGTTTTGAGTTCATTTTGAATAGCTTCTTGTTCTGTCATCACAGAAGATAGTTTGTCATTATATTCCTTGTCTTTCAGCTCATATTCTGTTCTCCATGAATTCAATTGTTCATCAAACTCTGTTTCCTTGTCACTTACAAGGTTTTGTAATTCTTCTATTTCTTCATCCTTCTCTTCCAAAATTTTCCCCAAATCTGCAAGTTTCTCCATTGTCTCATTATCACTGAATGCTGCCTTTGATTTGAGTTTCTCACATTCAGCCTCAAGCTCTCTCACATGTTGAAGTCTGTTACCAAGTTCTTTTTCCAGTTCTCTCACTCTTTCATCTTTAACACTCAACTCTTGCTTTAATGAAAGCTTCTGTCTTTCATACTCACTTTCTTTCTCCACAAAGCTCAACTCCATGTTTTTCATTTTTTCCTCAATATCATTCTTCAGACTTATAACCTTATTCTCAATCATTAACACATTCTCCTTTTCTTTGGTCAATGCTCTTTCTAATGATATCACTTTTTCATCTGATTCATCAACTTTCTGTTTTCTTTTGTCAAGACTTTTTTGCAAATTCCAAATTTTCTCCTCGTATTCCTTTTCAGACATTTTGATAGAAGCAACTTCATGTCTGAGGACATCTAGCTCATTATTGTATTCTACATCCTTATCATTTAGATCAGTGTTTCTATTTGTCAATTCTTGTAACTGATGCATGTACTCATCCCTTTCACTATTCAACACTTTCAGATCTTCCCTCATTGAAAAAATAGTAGACTGCAGATCTTTCTCCTTCTGAGCAAACTGTTTTTCAAGAAATGTGACTCGCTGATCTTTCTCTGCATCTTTTTCCGCCATCTCTTGTCGTAAAGAAGCTATTTCTTCTTCATGAGAAGCCTCTTTTTGGCGTAATTCTTCTTCTTTATGGCGCAGTTTTGTGCTGAGTGCAGACATCTTTTTACCATTTTCCATATCCTTTTCCAAGAAGCTAACTTCCAGAAGGTTTGCTTTGCGCACCTGCAAGAACAACAAAAAAAGTAAGATGACATAATAGGTTCATAAACAACTTTTTATTTATGTGCATACAATAATGGTAAACATAATAAACCTTTTTTTAAAATGACTATACAGTTCACAAGCAAACCTTGAATGTACCATTTCCCTCATCAAGGCCACTGGCCTACTAACTTAAATTTATTTTACGACAGAATGAACAATGGGGAAAAAAATGTTTAAACCAGAGTCTTTGCAATGAGTTACGTGTTGTCCACTAAAGCTGTTCTCTTTCTCTAGCCTCTTAATTCATTGTGAACATTTTCAAGTAACCAGATCTCTCAAGGTTTATCATCTAGACAGATTACTCTAGACCTTACCCATCCTACTTGTCTCTCTCTGATTTTATGTATTACTTTTCTCTCTGAGCATCCTGTATGTATCTAGTCTGATCTCCCATTTTCTACACTGAATGTTCTAGAACTGAAACTACACTTGAATCCTCAATGTTTGCTGTATCAGACTTTGAACCTCTCTTATAAAAAAAAATACCTGGACATTGAGATTTATTTACTTTTTCCCATAAACTGTTGCAACATTTAACTGCACTTAAAAGTATAAGTAGTTTAAAACGTAAAAGAAGGAAACAAAATATGTTAGTTATTACGATGTAAAAATTTTACTCTCTCAGTAAATATTTTTTTATAAATTACCTTATCTTCTTTCTCCAGCATGGTTGATTTGGCTGTACCAAGTTCTTCTTTGGCTTTTTTGAGTTCATCCATGAGGGAAGAGATTTTAACATACAAGCTATTCTCTTTCTCTGCTTGTTGCGTTACTTTTTGTGACAGTTCCTTCTCCTGTTTCTCTAGCTCTCTGATTCTAGCTGCATCTTTTAACTCCTTCTGTTTAAAACCTTTCATTTCAACCTGCAATAGAAAATATCTTTCTTAGCTGAACGAATCATTAATTGCTAACTTGTTGCATTTCATGTTCAATTGTGACATTTTATCTTAATGCATCTTACAAAGCGCATTAAACAAGGTGCACGAACTTTACATCACCAACCAACACATCACTGAAGTCTAGATTAATTGAAATGGGAACTGCCAGATATGAACACTTTGTTAGAGGCGATTCATTGAGTATGATCTGAAAGGTGTAGGCTGGTTTGGTGTGCAGGCAATGGACTGAATCATTACAAGTGTCAACAATTCGCAGAAGTACATTCATCTTCATTCCGGGACACATGGGTGTCAGTGAGGAGCAGACAGGCTGACTGGTTGTGTCATCATATTGGGGGGTCAGTCAATGGATAGAGCTGATATTTTGAATGCCCTCATAGAGTGTAGCCGCAAAGAGAATTTACATCTATGTCAACTGCTAGATTGCAAGAGCTTGGATTGAAGTGGTCAGAAAATAACAGCACAACAGGTATATGAGTAGGCTCATCAATCAATATCGAACTGGTATGGTTAGTCGCTGGACATTGTTGGGGACATTGTGAAGGAGATCGGAGAACTTATGGTCATGTCCAGAGTGCAATGAAGATATTCCAAACTTGAACTTTGTTAGAGGTACAAGACATTTGATTCATCAACAGAGAATGGATGCAATTAAAACTTTTGGACTGTCTGGAGTATTGTGATGATTATCCTCACTAATCACTGAGGAATCTTTTGCTTTGTTTTCTTATCAGTCTGTCATTAATTGGTTTTTATTCTAGCAATGTATGCTCTATTTCCCTGAACAGTATCATTGCAACTTCCTCAATGTGTTGTCCATCTTCTTTTCCAGAGTAAAGTACTGTTTCTTCAGTTGTTGTTCTTCTTCTTCTTTGATCGTTCTAGGCCTGTTTTAATCATTCTCATTGTGATATATAAACAGCCACACATCAGAACGTGATGTACGTGCACCAGCCTTCAGCACCTATTGGAGCCCAGTTGCTTATCCTTCGGTGGGGTGTTCGTTTCAGCCAGCTTTTGATTTACTTGGTGAGCTTTCCCTAGGGTACGATCAGCTTTGCCGTATTTTTGGGCTTTGTGATCTACGCCTGGACAGTGAGTTACGCTGTTTATGCCCGTTCTGACTGAGAAATATTTCTTGGGGCTTGTAAGCTTATCCTCGGACGGCGTCTTACTCGTATAAGACACCGTGTAAAGTATCGGCCTTCGCCAATGTTCAGACCCGAACTTCATGTCTGGTCCGTACATTGTCGGCCTTGCTTTACCGTACATTTTGAGTTTGATCCGGAGAAGGAACATTCTCAGCCTTTTCTAGACGCGCATTGGTACGTGGCAACTTGCAATTAACCTCGAAAGCACTGGCATGGGGCCGAGCACAAACAATGTAGAGGGTCGTTTCAGTCGGCGCTATCAGCGTAACTGTGGATTTTTCGCTAGCCGCCATCACCCGCCCCAGTTATTCGGGGATGTTAAGTTACGACTGCAATCGAACCTTGCCCGGTTGCCCCAAGGCTGGCAGTCCCGTTAGGCATCACCAACCTCAGTTCTTCCTGGGATGTTAATTTTTAATCGCACAGTACCTTGCACGGTTTTCCCAGGGCGGTAGTTTCGTATGCACTAAACGCAACTTGTTCTTTTGCGCTCGGCAAACCTTGCCCAGTACATGTGTCTGCACCAGGCTACCAATGCGAGGTCAGCTGCAATCTTCTCTGCACCAACACGAGGGTAGACTTTTATTCGTTACGGTCCTGTCTTATTTATTCTTGCCGACGGGCTCGCAATGTTTGCCCTCCTCAGGGCTTCGAGCTTCGCCCTACGTGGGCATACGTTGGTCACTGGATGCACCTCTCATCCATGTCTGAGACGTTTCGCTGCTGTTTCTTTGCGTTCAGGGACTTGGGCAATATCTTGTTGGACATCGGTCAAGAGATTAGTGCATTTTGTTTGTATGTATCTTTATCGTGTTTCTGTACTTGCACTGCTACCACTACCAGTAGTTTTCTCTCCCCGATCCCTCCCCTCTTAGCCAGACCGGAACCATAGTCTGTTTCCAGGGTCACGCTGGAGGTTGGGGGCAGGGTCTTGGTTAGCGCGCCCTGCTAACCCTGGCTCATGTTACCACCATGACCTCATGAGCCTTTGACCCCAGTTGTTGTTCTGATTCTCCATGCTCTGGCCCAACTGTTTTGCATATTCCTAGAATAATAAAGTTTCTAATTTCTCTTTTAATCTGTTTCCATCTTCCTACCTATTTCATTGTTCTTACATTCCAGAAATCAAGTCTGATTTTACATACTGTAGTTAAGACATCTGTTTTCGTGTTAATGACTTCTGATGGCTTTCACCATTGCAAGCTTCAAGATTAAGATGTCCACCCCACAGCAAACTGTGATTTTTTTCTGTCACTGCTTTTGACTTTCTTTTTTATGTACATAGGGTTTGTTCTATGCTGTAGCCCCCAATCTAGAAGATCATGATGTCTGCTTAAGTCTGACCCTGTCCATGCAGACATGTCCAGTTTGATATATGCAATCTGATGGGGATCATAACTTTGGGAAAGGGGGGAGGGCTGTTTAAGGTACGCATACTATCAAATTGCTAAAATGTAAAGACACCAATTATGGCAAGGACAGGATGGTATATAAAACAAAATGATTATGTACATACATTTGTAATATTTGAGTAAAATGACATGACACTTGCCTCTAATGTTACAATTTTTCCACGTAATGTTCTCTCCATTTCTTGCATCTGTTCCTGCAAAGTCATTCCTTGATTTTCCATACTCTCTATCTGATCCAGCAGAGACTCCTAAAAACAGCCATTACAATCAGAGTTAGCCTTTTTTTAAAAATGACGGCAAAAGAAATTATAAAAAGACAAGGAAGCTCAAATCAAATACAAATTACACTTTCATCATTGCAAATCAAAACTAAGATGTTACTGACTCTTACTGTCTAACTTTTAATTAAGTGCCTTCTTCACATCAAATGAAAATGAGGGCTAACTCAGTCTCAGCCATCAATCATATGAAGAGTAAGAAAGTTACATAAGACAAAGATTCCCTTCAGTGATAGCATTACTGGAACTGCAGAATTAAGATAATTCTGCAATAAGAATATGCATTGTTGTATTTTATTTTTAAATGAACCAAAAACAACTTACTTGAGAAGTCCTTAGTTCTTCAATTTTGCTCTGGTATTTCAGCATCTTCTCTACAGTGACCTCTGAGCTTTCATACAATGCTAGTTTTGCCCGTAGCTCTCTCTCTATCATCTCTAACTCTGCTATTGTTTCACTGAGCTTGATCTCATTCTCCTGTAATCAAATGTTAAAAATGTGTTAGTCACAGAGCACATTAGCTTACAAGAACAAGAAAGATATAAGAGAAGCAATAAATGCTGTCACAAACAGAAAATAAGAATGAGCAACTATACAAGCAATCAAAGATAGATTGATTCATCTACATATTGTTGATAATGTTCTAGATCTCATTCATTTGATATAATACTTTCACATTATTGATTCTGATAAAGAGGTAGCAGCCAGCTCTAGGCTAATAAGCTTGTCATAAAGTTTTGCATGAAGAAAGACAAGAGAATAACCATGTGATACTCTGTTCACTATCATATGTTGGGCAGATCTGCAATAGATGTTCGACTGTATAAAAAAACTAAGTTCTGAATTAAGGGTCTCTTGATATGGTACTACAGCATAAACAACATTTCTATGATCCTCTTCATCAAATTAATTATCAAATGCTAAAACAACAAAAGAAATACATCACATGAGTAATCTTCTGTCTGTTGTAGATCAAATATTAATAAACTAGTAAAATTGCATATCCTAATATGAGAGAAATTAGTAATTGTTTAGTTGAAAATTGATTTTTTTTAAAGCTCCATATATATAGTAGCCAGCACGTGCTTCATAATTAATTTTGTATTTTCAACTGTTCGAAATCACCAGTAACTTATAACAATAAAATATCAATTTATAGAGCCAGACAAATGAAATAAACTATTTTGAAAATAGCAAACATTCTGATCTTGTTAACATTCTGAGTGTCACATTCTTCGTATTTTTGGCGGGAGACATCATTTCATTGCTCCCACATACACAAAGTTCCCTTGACCTTGCTATGTGTGACATACTCTTGTTGCCACAACTTAAGAATATAATGAAAGGTCACCGATTTGATGATGCTGAAGAGTTTCATGCAAATAAGGTAATACAAATGAGGGCTATTACAAAGAGTTACTACCAGCGGTGCGTTTGTCACTGGCAAGAACACCAGAATAAGTGCATACAATCCCAAAACTTTGAATGATATAAAACCAACTAGCGGCAGATCTACTCATTTATGATGAGATAAAAAAAATTAAGCCTTGAAAATTACTGAATAGACCTCATTTAAATAGTTAACATGCTTACCTTGAGACTGACAATTTTTTCTTGTAGCGACTCTAATTTGGTATTATTTTTTTCAGCAACATCACTCAGTTGTCTCTCAAGATGTTTCAGCTTTTCCCTTAAGTTTTTCTTTTCAATATTTGCCTGTGATGTCTCAGTACTGTCGGAACCATCTTCATCCTCACTATCAAAATCATCATCATCAAAAGTGGCAGCTCTACGGCAGACTTTGGACTGTGACTGAGCCAGTTCATTTGCAAGGGAATTTTCAGATGGTGTGACAGTATTGATGACAAAGTATTCTTGCGCTCACAACCAGCTTAGATTTCAGATCTCTGTTAAATGACTCCAACATTTTTACCTGCAGAAGATATATTAGACAAATTACTTCTCAGCTATGTCTAGAAACCAAAAATAGTGCACAAGATATTTTTTAAACTGTTCTAATTTCAAATTCCATGTTTTCTCTCCACTTTGCACCATCACAATGAACAATACAATAACTGAAATGAAAAGCTAAGGTAAAATGAACAACTTTTATGAAATCATGACGTTAGAAGGTTTAAAAAAAAAGGAAATCTACATTTTGACTAAACAAGGAAATGAGAAACATTAAATGGAATGTAATGAACAGGAAAGACGGCAGGCAGAAAACTAAATTTTCAAAAATAACAATGTCTAATGAGTAGTTAATACTTTTGTTGCTTTAATGTTTCACTACTAATTCTTGCAAAATGAAAAAGAATACTAGAAAAATTAAAAGACTTTCAAAATGAACAAATATGTGGCAGTGACAAATGAGAGTATAATAATTATAGACATATCAAGCAAAAGAATTTATTATTTGATCAATACATTTCACTTTGGTGAATAGCAATATATGCTCTGATCTCTTTCGCATACAGAAAAACCTCAGTGCACCAACTCTGTAGCACCATAGATAATTTTGAAGATGGTAAAAATGTTTGCAGAAATTTGCCTTCAAATCTTTTTTTTTTTTTTTATAAATGTTGCTTGGGCAGTGGCTTTACAGCCTACTCATGTCGATGTTCAACTGCCAAAGTATCTTTTACATGCTCAAATTGAACATGAGACCTATAAAGGTTTCTTGTACCATTGCTGACTAAAACTAATTTGATCAAAACATAGATTTAGTCTGTTGTACTTTGTAAAAATATATTACTTATTTGTTGGATATTTTGCAGTGTGGTAAACAGTTTCACTGCAGTCTATTCTACTACTGATGAATAGCTATTAGTAAACAAGGAGATGAAAACAATTAACTACCTTCTCTTCTAGACTTTGTGTTCTGTTATAGTCCTCATCAGCCACTCTTCTCCAGTTCTCCCTCAGTATCTCCTCATTCTCCTCCAGTTCTGCCACACGAGCAGATAATGCTTTGTTGTCTGTCTCCAAGAAAGTCATCTGATGTTTCAGCTCTTGAATCTTGTTCAGTTCACGTTGACAGTTATCTCTTGGATCTGTTCTCAGTTCCAGCTGTTCACGAAGCTCTTGCTCAATGGCCTCCAGCTCATCTATCCTTTTGATTGAAGCTGCTTCAGCTTTTTGTAGGAAATCAACCTGATCCAGAATATTTAATAATTTTATCAAACAATAATAAACTAAAACATAGATAACATACTTTTATATTTTATACTTTTATATTTTATTACTAAACTAAAAGTACATTTTTTAAAATCCATCATGAACTACAATTTATAAAAGTCTAAAATAAATATTCCACAGCAGAAATATAAATATATATTTAATATTACCTCTACAAATGTTATTCTCAAGCTAAACAAAGCAACAGCAGAAGATTGCACTAAATAATAGTAATTAATTAATTAAGCATAATCATCTTGAAAAAAGTGGACAGCTATTGTGATCTAAAGACAATTTCTCTTGTTTTGAGTCATTTATAATTTAGAAAGAAAAACGTTGAAACTGAAACGTCACATGCTAGACTAAGATGGTTCATATCTCTGGGTTGTAGTAAAAATGTCATTAAATAACTCAAACTTACCTGTTTTAAAAGTAGCATTAAAATATTATACTATAATAAATGTATGTTTGTAAAAGTGAATAAATTGTTTAAATTACTAAGACTAAAATATCAGAAGCTCTACACATATTAATTAAGTTAGTAATTCCTTCAGAGCTTCATACTTAAACAATATAAAAATAATATTGTACTGATCAAAACTAACAATCTGTTTTAAACTGACAGATAATGGAACAGGCAGTAAACAAAAAATACATGTAACAGTTATTTAAACGATGCTGATTAAAGCTCATTCACATAACTCAGTTCTGTAATTTTCAGTAAATAAATCTAAATCACAACATGCACACATTGGTTACCAAAAGAAAAATACAAATAGGGTTTCCTATAGTCATTCTTGAGAAAATAAAATAGCTTGATAACCAAGATTAAAAATAGTGGAGACAGGACTGTAGGACAAAAAAAAATAATTTAGTACTAGAAGGAGCAACCATTGAACAAAACACAAATTCTCCTGTCCAATATAAATTACCAGTATAAGAACATGACATGGATATTCAAATATTTTCACGCATGTATGCAGCCGTGGCTCGCAAGGGGAGCAAAGAATAGTAACACTGGGGTCTACAAGGCATTTGTAGAAAGAGACGATTGAGGTAGGGGCCTAGGGTAGCTACCATTGTTAAAAAAAGCATCACAGAAATTGGATGTGCTGGCCTAATTGCAGACGCATAACTGACACAATATACAATCGCTCTTAGACTCAGATCCCATATAAATCACAAAGAGTGGTTTAACAAGTGGTTGACACGAAGCGTCTCAAGAAAAAAGAAGAAACATTTTTAAAATGTTCACACATTTATTACTACTATACCCCATGTAAGAGAAATTGAATGAAACCTTTGGCAATAGTAATAGGCCTCTTTCAGTCCTGAGGGACAATAGAACTGTGCCATTGGATATGTACTATTGCTCCCTTTGTAGCTGTAAAGTCTGATATGGGAGTGACAGTCTCTGTCCCAATTCTCACATCCAAATGATGAGACAGATCTCTTGATGGGATTGCATCCTAGAGTAAAACATCTTTTTCTCTGCATCATTAACCAAACTATGCTCAAAGTTCAATGGTCTACCCTGCATCTCCTTTTTCCAGGTACATCTATCTTTGCTGACAGTTTCTCATCCTGTGTGCATGTGTTTAAGAAAAGATCCTTAAAATCTTCCTTACAGACATCTTATATATCGCATTTGTGTGTCTTTCAGCAGAGATAAGTTCTCCATAAAGGAGGATTTCTGCGCTCTTAAGTACTTGTTGGTTTCTTGTCCTTCATTAACAATCAATTTCTAGCAAAACAAGTATATCAAAATATTACTTGTGCTTTACCACAATGTGCTTATTTTAAATATTGACCCACATTTACCCAAAGAATACTATATTGTAACAAATGTTCTGCTTACAGTTTTGTTCTCCGTTACTTATCAGCACTGTTAAATAATTCAAACCAGTATGCTGATAATTTTGAATGGTTAATATGAGGCTCAAAATAATTATCTCTATAATTGAAGAGTGTGCATGTTGCCACGGGAAGTATTAATCATTATTACAATAGCAACTTTTTTCTCCTTCTTCAGGTTTCCTGAGCCTTTGACATTAATTATTGCAAATATCACACACCTCCATTCGTCTTTGGTCCTTCTTTTCTCAACCGTTGATGCCTAGCATTTTTAGGTTTATCAACATTATCTCTCCATCGTTTTCCTTGTGGTCTCTTTCCCTTCGTCTTTGTGTATATGCAATTTTAATCTCTGTTCTCTGCCATTCTTTCAATATGCCCTAGTCATCATCATATTCTATTAAACAACAAAGTTAGTTCAAGTAAATCACATTTTACTAATTATAAGTCCACACATCGTCATCCTCCACCCAATTAAGCATTTTTCTTTTTAATTTAGCATTTTAATGAGAAACACAAATGCTTACACCATCAGCAGACCTTCATGTTCCCAGACGAACATAAGAGTTGTAACTGTCCTCTCATATGAGACTCTATTGTGGACCATCTTCTTCAGAACTGTCTATGATGTTCCTTCATCTCCTTCATCTATGATGTTACTTCCCATGTATTCTTTGGTATCATTTTTCATGTTAAGTTTCAGTCAAATGCATGTTTCATTTTATTGTGTGGTTATTTCCAACCCATTACCACTTTCTTTAAATTTAACTGTATTGATTTTTATCTTGTTTTCTTCCAGAATGTGTTATTATTTTTGATAATGTGATACTGGGTATGCAACAGAGACATCTGGTGACAAACATCTGCAGTTTGGATGTAATATTCTTGATTACCTGTCATTTCTCAAAGTCATGGAGCAAAACAAATTTTACATTTAGACTAAATGGTCTGATACTTTTCACAGATGAAGCTGTTCAGTTCCATACTGGGTAGAGAGATTTGAAAGCAAACCAGGCATTGCTTCTTCTTCTTCTTCTGCGATCAACTTCTGCTATGCGACTACTCCAGCATGTGTCATAAACAGGGCGGTGCACTTGAGGTCTTCACCGGTCCCCCAGTTTGTCTTGTAGGGTTGTTTCTGTTGGCCAGATCTCCATTCTCACATTACTCAGACTGGGGCAGTCTTGCAGGATGTGCTCTGGGGACTGCTTGGGTGCTCCACAGGTGCAGGCTGCTGAGTCCCTGAGACCCATTCTGTGGAGGTGTGCTCTGGGACTGCAGTGTCCCATTCTAAGTCTGAAGACTGTGACCTGTGTTTTTCTGTTTAGTGTATTTATACTGTCATGCTCTGGGTTGTATTCTCCATTTGTTTTTCTCTACATCATTTTCCTTGATTGTTTCAGGAGAGTCTTTGCTTCAGGCATTGCTAATACTGGCACTGACATTTTGATGTATTCTCTAACTTTGCTAATATTACTGCTAAAATATATAAATCTGTGCATTGCTTTAATTAATTGGTCATCAACCATAATTGATTCATTTTTAAAATTCCTTTTCCTTTGATTTGTTCACATCGATTTATAACGCTGTTTCTGCTGTTAGTTTGTCCTTTCCTGTACATCTTAGATGTCTAAATGTCTGTAAGTATAGACCATCTACAAAAAAAAAGTATCTAGGCTATTTATTAAATATGCTCTTTTTCAGTCTCATGTTGCAGGTCTATAGTCATGAAATGTTTACAATTTAGCAGTAAATGTGACCACACTTCTGAATCAATATTGTTAAAATTGTATAGAATATAAAATGAATGTTTAGAGTGTGTCCATTGAGAACAGGTAAGATAAAATCAACATCTACTAGAAAATTCTGGTCTGTAGCTTCTTTGCATTAACTATTATAATATCCATTTGAAACAAGCAGTGACAAGAGTATTGCCAAGTTAGGACAATAATATGCAATAAGGCAAAAACCTTATCTTAGACATTTTCTAATATAATTATTATTTTATCAATATTATTGTTTAATTTCAAAAATTGATAGCAGACAGAAAAGCATAGACTACTTGATTGTGGAGTCTAAGAATTATAAATTAGGTTTGTAAAAATAAATTAGAGTTTTGCACAATACACATTGCCCAACACACAAAGCATACAAAATATTACTAATTTTCTTTTCTCAATAATCTAAAAGACATCAGTCTAAATAAGTAGCTTGTCAAATGCACAAAACTCAAATTCTTGAGAACATGAGCAAGATATTCAATAATAAATGCAACAAAAAACATACATTTTCATATGTATTCAGTAATGCTGGCAGAACAGCCTTGAAAATAAAATATATAAAATACAGAATAACTAAATTACAAAGTGTATTATGTGCATACACCACTAGGCTGAGTGGAAAACACTGTTTATGAAGCCGCACAAAGCCCATTCTAGAAATCTCTTATCCTGTGAGGCAAAACAGGATTAGAGAAAAGAAAGAGAAAAAAAAAAGACTACTTAGCTGCAAACTTAAAAACCCAACAGCAAAGCTTAATGATTCTAGCCTAATAATGCAATAGTTAATACAAAAATACAAACAAAATGTCCCCATCCTCACAAGAAATATTGCTGAAAGAAATTTACTTGCAACCTGACAACACATTATTTTCAGACAATGTTCGGGATTGAAGAGCCTATAATTTTTGTCAGTTGTTCACTCATACAAGTTCAATTTGATTGTTATTACCTTTGATTCTCATACATGCATGACAGTTTTTATATGGTAACAATCATGCTTGCATTTAGGAACAACATTTAAAATGAACAATGTACATGCATGTATGATTCGTATACAAATAACAGATTCTAAAACGCTTTTCTCATATAGCATTACAAGAAAATTGATAATTCTAAATGGAACCAATGTTATTAGTCTTATAAGTCTGATTTGAAATCGCATTCCATAGAAAAAAATATCAATTAACTTAACAGAGCAAGCCATTATGGAGTGTGTCCTAGTGATCTTTTAGAGTGAAACAACACGGTTTAAAAAATATAGCATGCCAAAATCAACACAAGATCCCAACAAAGGCAAATGAGGTTGTTAGACAAATGCCACAAGAAGTCAAGCTGTAAGTCGTACCTTGTCCCTCAGTGCTTGTTCTACAATGTCCTTATCCAAGACAACATCCCTAAGTTCTCGTCCGGTCCTCTGTAGTTCTTGAATTTGTTTTCTGAATTCAGATTCTCGAGCTAACAGTTCTTCATATTTCACTGTGAAAGCCATCTCGCTGTTCTCAGCATCATCAATGCTTTGCTCTACTAATCTCAATTTTTCACGCATATGACGCTCAGTCATTTCAGAAGCATGGAGTCTTTCTTGAAGATCTTCACAGTAGTCTTCCAGTTCTGTCACTCTAGGAGTAAATTCTTCCTGGTAATCTTCCATGCGTTGCTTCAATCTATGTGCAAGTGCTTCATTTTCTTTACGTAAGAGCCCTACTTCTGCTTCCAATACTTCTAACTTGTCCAGAAGAAGTTGTTGGTCTGCTTCAGCCTCTGTGCTTCTTTCAAGGGCACACTGTCTTACCTGATCTTGCAAGTTAATATTGTCATCCTTAAACTTCTTTAACTGAGCTTCTGTGATTTTCAGAGTATTCTTCATCTTCTCAATGTCATTCGCAGTAGATTCTGACTGTGTATCATTAATGCTATTAAAGTTTCTCACAAAAGTATGCTCATTGGTACCTAAATGGAAATCCCCAAACGTCTTGACACTCTTTGAACTACTATGTGTGTCATCAGATAATAGCACATCTTTACTGCTTCTCCTGCGTTTTGTTTCCATTGGATCATCCCCACTGCGTGGTTTTGATTTTCTATCTTTAGAGGACTTTCTGGTCAACTGTGAGGTACAAGATGATGGAGAAGAACTACGCTGAGAAACCATCAGAGGTATCAGCTTTATGAGTGATTGGTTCTGTTGTCTCTGTGATTTGGAAAGGATATCCAGCTGTTGCTTAAGGTATTCGTATTGAGTTTTCCAGTCTTCAAGTTTCTCATGTAAGTGCATACGCTCTGATAAGAGTTTGCTCTCTGAGCAAGATAGCCGTGCAATTTCAGTCTGGAATATCAAACAGGTTATCAAAAGAAACATATATAAAACAAATAACTTGGAATACCAACTGAAAACAATAATACTTTGTTCACAATCCAAATTAAAAGCTGATAAAAGTTAAGCAAATATATAAAATCTAATATTATATATTAGAAATATGGAGATTTGTTGCAAATCTTTCAATTACTTTAATGTTTAGAAGAAATAAATGACATAATTTTATTTTTAATTTAATGTAACAATCTTATTTACAATACAATAGATATGTTATTTGTTATCAATAGTTTAGGCCAGTCTGTATAATAACATTTGAGTATGTAAACAAAATTTAGAAACTATAACTATCAATTAGTCATATGTTTTTGTAATGATAACAATTATTTACCTTAACAATCTGACTGTTTAATAGTAGAGATTCTCTGGGTGGTCTGGACATCCAGGTCACAGAAGAAATCTGGTCATGTTCTACTAATAGTAAGTGAATTTACCGAAAAATATCACCCTTGTTAATTTACCTCTCTGAGACTTTGTAACACAATGGACATAACACTTTGTATTGTTCTCTCATTTTTCAATCTTGTTTCACATTTATTTCAAGTTTTTATATGATTTTGTGTTTTTTCAGTCCAGTTTTTTTTTTATCTCTACCACCATAAGAACCAATTGACCTTAATTTCGATGTTAGTTTTTTTTTTAAATTTGTCTTCTTTGTACAATTTTAAGGTATCTTAAGCTTGATAAGATCTAATGTTGGAAGTATCAACTTATTCTTTTGCAGTTCTTTGTAAAACTGCTATCATGTGTTTGGTTTGTTTTTCACTATTACGTCTGTCAAAATTGGTTTCAAAATGAAACTGCACTAATTATTCCTACATCTTGCTTAAATTATCTTGATCTTGTAAACTATTAAAAATCAGATACTTAACACATATCCAATGTATATCTTGGTTAACATTTAATACAGATAATTTGTGTCACAAGATAAGTGAACTCAAGAGATATATCTTAAACCTTTTCTTAGGGAATGTATGTTAATCTCTGTAATATAACTGATTGCATTTTGTGGGTGAACTTACTCCATTATTATACCTGTAGGATTAATCTATGCATAAACAAGTTGGAAGGTTGAAAGACTACAAGATTTTAATATGTTTATGTCAATGGATCCATTTCCTGAATTATATGGTATTACTGATATATATATACAGATTTTATACAGATGTTGCTGCTATTATTCTGCCCAGGTTGTCTTTTCATGACGGCCAAAACGTGTGAAATTCATACATGTTAAATTCATTGTGAGAATTTGCATCTTATAAATACTAAATTATATGTATATTCACACAAGTTTGAAACAAGTCTGGAAAATGTGGTTATCATATATGAATATACAATGGTAACAAATTGTGATTATAGTTTAACAGACGGACAGGTACACTTTGCGATATAAACAATTAACTTATAGTGAAACATATACAACAGAAAGCTGATTATTCAAAGTTATTTATGATGTATCATGTCCCCATGTCTATTTAATATCTACATAGAGAAAAATCGTCAGACATCTCAAAGGACTGTCACGTCTCAAGATCAGTGAGAGATCAAATTAATAAACTAAGATATGCAGATGACACAGTACTGGTAGCCAACAATGACCAAAAACTACAAGAACTAATAGACCAACTAACTAATCTAGCAAGGAATGTGGAATGGGCATCAAAATCTAGAAAACGAATATTATGGTTATCGAAGAAGGGGAGAAGTTGAAAATAAATATAAAAATACATGAAGAACTACTGAAAAAAATAAACAATATATTATATCTAGGTCACATAGTTACAGACGATGGCAGATGTGAGAAGCGCTTAGAAAGAGAATAAGAATGGTAAAAAGTAATTTCAATGACATGAACAAGTTACTAACATCTAAACAGATAACAAATCAGTAAAAGATGAGGATTATCAAGTGACATATGTACTCTATATTCTTGAATGGTTTAGAAACAGACAATGAACAAGCATTTGGAAGACAGCAATATGTTCCTAATAAAGTTTCAAATCTGAAGTATCCTCTCCAATAGCCAAATAATTGGTAGAGTTTTAAGGAACATAATCAATTTTTTGTGAACCCACAAAATTAAACATTTTAAAAATATTATCTATCCAGCTTTATTTACCAGCTTCAAGATAGTGGAAATAGGATTACTCAGATTGAAATAAAGACACTGGATGGCTCAACAGGTGTAGGAGAACTATCAAAGACATTTTTATTACTTGCATGTGATGTAACAACTTGGATAATCAGAATTCTGATGTATAAACTAACCAAAAAACAAATACACTGTGAATCACATGACACGGTGAATCACATATAAATAGATGAACATATCTAGAAGCAAGTTATTTGCTTAAATGAATGCCAGCACTCAGCTAATGTAGAACAGGCTTATGAGATATAAAATATGGTGGTACAAACAGAAAGAGCACTCAAAATTTGTCCATAAGTGCTGCGATCTTATTTTCATGACATAAGTCAGTAGATGGCAACAGACGGTCCCTTCAAGCTGATTTATGGAACATCTACTTGTCACATAGTAGTCAAAATCTATCAACACCACATTTGACTCCAAGTTATAGTCAGAACATGACTGTAGAACCAAGTTAATACCTAAAGCCCCATGTCAGTCGCTTACTGATGTTCAGGATATAAACCCTGTCCAGACTATCAGAATGGAAGTGGACTATATATATGACTAACCACAGCAACTAAAGTGAAAGCACAACTGACATGTGTAGCTGACATGATAGGTCTTTAGAATAAACCAATTTATTTTCTCTATCCTGCTGTCCATGTATGTTGTAATGACAACTGTCATTGCTAAATTTTCCCTTGAGCATCACTAGTGATCACATATATAAAGCACAGGCATGTATAAGATGGAAATGTGACAATGGTATCATAATAATATCCTGAAAATATGAAAAAAATATATACAAGAAAACAAAATGTCAAGAAAAACCAAAAAACTAACTTTGACCAATATAAAAGTAAATCAATATAAATCATAAGGTAAGTTCAAATTATGACAAATAAAAACCACAAGCTATTTAATAAAAAGAAAAATTAAGAAACAGAATTCCTTATATTGGTGTAATTGGTCAAAAAAACTGACAGTTGAGATAAATAATTCTAGTAATACTGATGTTGCATTTAAATTCTTGTTAAAAACGTGTGTTCAAATTGATTACAATAACAAACTAAAAACTATAGTAAGATGAACTAATATGAGAATTAAAAGTATAAAATAATAAATTCTAACATTTTTACAGAATATTTGGAATCAAAAGAACACATATTAATAAAATATGTATTTTGAAGAAATAATAAACTGAATATGAAAGATTTTTAAAAATATGAAACTTCTGAAATTATTTGAAAGAACAAAGTATTAAATGAAATCGACATCACTAACAATGTTAATACTGCATAAGTCATATTCATAATATATTTATTCCTTACCTTTAACTCCATATTTTCCTGCCGTTTCTGGCTCGCCATAGCTGAATAATCTGGTTTGCCAAGTTTTACTCCTGTAAGGCTAATCTGGTCATATAAGGCATCTTTATCTTTCTGAAGGGAAATGACTTTCATCTGAAGTTCTCTTGCTATACTCTCGAGAGACTCTGCTCGTTTCTGTAATATTTATCAACAATAAATTATATATATATATATATTTTTATATATATTCACCGTTCAGAAAGCAATGGCAAACTACTGAACGTATAAGTGCTGCTTAGAAAATCAACGACACTCGTTTACTGTGGTTGATGATGACATCCTGTGAAGGATATGCTACAATTTTCAGTTCACATAACTGTTGGAATTAAGATTAGGATCTAAAATATTAAAATGATACTGTACTTGCTGTAGTTAGAGCAAATGTTACCAGCTATAAAGTATAAACGCTCACATGTTACAATATGGCAGTTAAAAGATTGGCTCATCCAGTAGTGCTGACAATGTTTATTATTTGTTACTAAATACCGAATGACCTCCTTTAATTGAGAGGCAAAATATGTCTGACATTTTATTGCAACAATCAAAATTAATCCACTTTAATAGCAGAAGTGAATGTTCTAGTTATTGTTGACTTAATTTTTACCCAGATGAATCTTAAAGAAGCACCAACAGACAATAGTTGAGAACATTAAATCAAATGATATATTGGTCTTTTCAATAACATTTTTCAGGAGAAAGATAACAGATTTTTAAAAAAACTTAATCCATTCTCAGTTGTTATTTGAAAGTTCATTCTCAGTTGTTATTTGAGAGTTGCATTCTCAGTTCCACAACTATTAACTAGTAATCAGAAATGACATAAAAAGATATAACTGCTGAAAACTATACTGGATGGAAAGAAAGGTTGTGGACAAGAGAGCAAGAGGAAAACAGTGATATAACGAAATCTTATGAGATGGATAAAAAAAGTTTAGCATAGTGTGCACAAAAGACGGAAAGTGTTGAAAATCTATTGGAGCTGAACTCATGTGGAGACAGTGCCTAATAATCAATCAATAAAATCACATCTGACAAGAGACATCATCACATTGAAGGTTAGCTGTAAAAAATTTTTCATATTATCTGTCTCTTGTTATGGTGGTACATTTAGTCATACTTATTATCTATTTTGTGCTATGGTGGTACATGTAGACATAATTATGTTTCCACAGCGTAATGTTTTCCTCTGACTTATAGGATTATTTTCTTGTTTTCAACCTTTCTTCAATCTAGTCTGGTCATGCATCTTCATGTCTTCAAATAACTTGAATTTCTTTTTCCAAATATGTGTGTACAACATTTACCTCTCAATGGTTTTAATCTTGTTTTCTAGCTGATGTTATATTTTAGACAAGACATCAAAACATTTCCAATAAAAGATGTCTACATGTCAGTTTTCTTATTTAAAATGTATAGAACTCTCACCTTTTCTTCATCTGCAATTTTGTCTAGTCTCTTGAGAGCTGCATCTCCTTCCTCCCTTTGCCTTTTAGCAGACTGACCAGTTCTACGCAGCTGCTCCATATCTTGTACTGACATGTTGCTGTTGACTGTCTCAGCTAACCTTTCCAACTGTTCATGATACTCGAGGAGAATGCTGATGCTGTCTTCACATACTGAATTCTCAAAGAACAAGTAATTGTAGAGGGTTTACCAAATAACTGAAGGCTTGAAGACTGTCTTAAGAAGAAAATAATAATTACAAGAAGAAACGCTACATATCAATGGTCATATAATAAATGTTCTTGAAGTACCTCTCTTCTTAACAATGTCATATAATAATATTTCTATTCCTAACAATGTCATATTAATAATATTCTTTTCCATACAATGTTCATATTAATAAATATTTCTCTCTCTAACAATGCTCATATTAATAATTTTCTTTGCTCTCTTCAACAATGTTCATATTAATTAATGTTTCTCTTCCCTAACAATGTTCATATTAATTAATATTTCTCTACTCTAACAATGTTCATATTAATTAATGTTTCTCTTCCCTAACAATGCTCATATTAAAAATATTTCTCTTCCCTAACAATGTTCATATTAATTAATGTTTCTCTTCCCTAACAATGCTCATATTAAAAATATTTCTCTTCCCTAACAATGTTCATATTAATTAATGTTTCTCTTCCCTAACAATGCTCATATTAAAAATATTTCTCTTCCCTAACAATGTTCATATTAATTAATGTTTCTCTTCCCTAACAATGCTCATATTAAAAATATTTATCTTCCCTAACAATGTTCATATTAATTAATGTTTCTCTTCACTAACAATGCTCATATTAAAAATATTTCTCTACTCTAACAATGTTCATATTAATTAATATTTCTCTTCCCTAACAATGTTCATATTAATAAATATTTCTATTCCCTAACAATGTTCATATTAATTAATGTTTCTCTTCACTGACAATGTTCATATTAAGATTTTACATTATAATGACATTATAAAAAATGTTAATAATTCTGATATATTTAATGTGTTTTTGTAATATAACACTATTGTTCTCTCTCTCTCTCTCTGTGTGTGTGTGCATCTTTATCATTCTTTTCCCTTTCTAATATTGCTGAATTGTTTCTAACATTATGTCAGTTTTCTAGTGTTTTTTCTGTTACAGCCAATTTATATATTTGGGTTGTCAGCTCTAACCCAACCATCGATATCCTGGGGGAATACTGTGATAGGACACACATTTTAACACATTTTAATGATGAGATTTTTTTTTAAAACCACTTTATAGTAGCCCATCTACTGAGTTATGATGTAGAGCATGCTGTCATATCTGATTAGTCATTGTGGAGAACATGAAAATTGACGCCTGCTCTTTATTCAACTAGCAATCTTTAAATGTATCTATTCAGAGTTTAGTGTTAGTCACATTCCATTCCTTATTTCTTCCCCACCCAGACAGGAGCCACAGAATAAAAATGCTCTATTACTAGGTCGTTCTCTGTGATGCTCAATGATACAACAGACAAGGTAAGGTTCACTGCTCATCCCCCGCCACCAGTTTGTCTGCTGTTTATTCCGAATTCTTGTATACTCTAGCCATGTGACATTTAATTCTGAACATAGTCAATCTACTCACAGAATTGTGTTGACATTCAGATATCCTGTGTGTTAGCGTCTTTTCATTGAGTGTATTTGTATAGCCAACCATGTTCAATGAGATTCATATTAACATGAAAGCTTCAAATCTGCTCTTTCCATCTGGCTGGCTACACAATATGGTCTTCTATGGACAAAAGCGATATCAAGAACGCTCTAAGAAAAAACATACGCTCTGAAGACTTCAACGAAGAAGATAAAGGGTATTCTCTATCTCGGTTGCGCATATCGATAGGTGCGGCAAAACCACAAGAGAAAACCCAGTAGATGCATCAATCAACACAGACCTTTTTTTAAAGAACAGGAGTTGTTAGCCTAAACACACTGACGTGATTGGGAGGAGATCGGAGCAATTATCATTATGGACATGTGCGATGAAAATGATCCTCAAATGAACAATGAACACAATATGGTACTTTTCTTCTAATCCATTCGATCACATTTTTGTCCTTTTTAAAATAGCTATTGTCCTCTCCCAAAAATAAATTCATCTTAACAAAGGAATAATTAGTAGCTAGCATTATACTATTGTTCCGGTTTAATTGTACACTCTTTGGGTTTATTTTTTATGTGACACGACAAGAAGTCTTAGGACGTGGTTAAATAGCGTTTAACAAGAATAGGACAAACAGGGACTTGGCGGTGACAGTTTAAATAGCGATTTTAAAAATCTGCACAAAACAACGACGTGGCTGTAACCTATGACAATTAAATTACTATATAAACAACACTTGAACTTGTTCAAGAACGAAGGGTCAAATAGACATAGACAACAATGTGACAGCCAACTGCTACACGTTTATAAACTGATTAACACATTTGCCCTTCTGGACCGATATACAGGCTCGCGATATTGTTTTAAGATGGCGCAAAGCCAAGTATTCTGGCAATTTGAGTACACATTGCCATATAGATGCGTCCGGATGTAAATAAAATTACGTAGTGAAAGTACAAAGTATAGAGGAATAGCGCTACTGAGCCACACTGGGAAAATATTCTGCAAAATACTTGTGAAAAGGCTCCGCCACATCATCGAGCCACAGCTTAATGAATCCCAAATGGGATTCAGGAAGAACAAAAGCTGTACAGACGCAATATTCGCCCCCAGGCAGTTAGTAGAAATGACTGTCGAATCCGATAAACACCTACACGTTACATTTGTAGATCAGGACAAAGCGTTCGACCGCGTAGATAGGCACAAGTTGTGGAAAGTACTAACAACCTATGGGGTTAATGAACACCTAACCAACCTTTGCAAGAGCCTTTATACAGACAGCCAATGTACGATTAGAACAAACACAGGACTATCAGAAATGTTTCACGTAGGGTCAGGAGTAAGACAAGGTTGCGTACTATCCCCCCTGCTGTTCATCACGTATATTGCCCACATCTGTAAAATAGCTAACAGCAGCGAAGGAAACAACCTCGGAGAACTCTTAAACGAATTTCTTTTTGCAGATGATTAGGCAATCATATAAACAACAGAAGAACAGATACAACAACACATTAACAGACTCCAGTTAGCATGTAACGAATAAAACATGATAATAAACATCGACAAAACAGAAGTAATGACATTCGCCAGAGAGGAAAGCTCTACCAATATCTCCATCGATAATCACCTACTAAATCAAGTAAAAGATTTCACATACCTGGGAGCATTTTTTCAGCAAATGGAAGAATAACTAATGAAATTCAACACAGATGCAACAAAGCAAATCAAATTATAGGGCCAATGGCGCCAATTTTAAGATGCAAACACGTCACCATGAACACAAAAAGAGCAATGTTCAACACAATCTTTCTCCCACATTATGTTACCAGTGCCAAACCCGGACACTGACAACAATGATAGAAGAAAACTAGTCACGACAGAGATGAAGTGTCTACGCAGAATGCTGGGTGTAACAAGAAGAGACCGGTTGAAAAATGAAGACATCAGGAAAAAGTGGGTACAACATCAGTACTAGACTTCATCAAGAAACAACAAAATAAATGGTTCGGTCACGTAAGCAGATTACCAACAGACAGTGCACCTCAAAGAACAATGCTGCTCCGATACAATGGGTACAAAGCAAAAGGCCGGCCACGCAAAAGTTGGACCTCAGAGATAACAGAGGCGACGAAAGAGACTATCTACGAAGCGCATACAAGGGCTCGTTTTAGAAATCTCTTCTTGACCTGACGCTGTGAGGCAAACAGGATTCGAGAAAGAAAAAGTGAAATGATTAACATCGGATAATTAGACAGAGCGAGGTCTTATGGAATGTGAGCTATAGGTGGCTGTGTGGAGAACTAACATGTGAGCTATAGGTGGCTGTGTGGAGAACTAACAATCTCCCATTTGTTTAGTGATGGAAACAATGTAACTAGATGAAATGGATAACTAGATGAAATGGATAACTAGATGAAATGGATAACTAGATGAAGGGGTAACTAGATGAAGGGGTAACTAGATGAAGGGATAACTAGATGAAGGGATAACTAGATGAAGGGATAACTAGATGAAGGGATAACTAGATGAAGGGATAACTAGATGAAGGGATAACTAGATGAAGGGATAATTAGATGAAGGGATAACTAGATGAAGGGATAACTAGATGAAGGGATAACTAGATGAAATGGTAACTAGATTAAGGGGTAACTAGATGAAATGGTAACTAGATGAAATGGTAACTAGATGAAATGGTAACTAGATGAAGGGGTAAATAGATGAAATGGTAACTAGATGAAATGGTAACAAGATGAAATGGTAACTAGATGAAGGGGTAACTAGATGAAGGGGTAACTAGATGAAGGGGTAACTAGATGAAGGGGTGTATGACGAGAAATCTATTATTCTCAAGGTATGTTTTCAAATGTTACCCTGAGTCTGACCGCACATGACCACTTGGATACTAAAACGTAAACTACGCCAAAAACAGTGATCAGGACAAATCAAACAATATATAAACAATTACGTTAGTAAAGTTGTGAAAATTTACGAAAAAGTTTGAACAATATGAGTGGAGAAACTGCATATCAAATGGTAAATAGTATATTAAAGGTAAACGATAAACAGAATATCAAAGGTGAATAATGAACAATATCAAAGGTGAATAATGAACAACATCAAAGGTATCAGATAGCTGTAACCAGGTAGTGAATACACTATCTACACGTTGCCAACGTTACTAACTGGCCACAGCGCAATATTATTCAAGATGGAGGGTGAGGCAGATTATTCAAACGTGTTTAGTAAACATATGGACATTTTAGTAAACATACGAACTCAAACAGACTTCTTTAGTAAACATAACAACAAAATAACGATGCCTAGTAAGTGCTGTGTACCAAAATGTAGATCAAATTACGATTGTAATTATATATGTATAATATAAGTTAATTTAACAAGTACCTTCTTCAGTAAACCTAACTGTTGTCAGTGTTGTAAACATAACAATAAAATAACGATGCCTAGCTAGTAAGTAATGTGTACCAAAATGTAGATCAAATTACGATTATAATTATATGTGTATAATTTAACAATTACCTTCTTTAATAAACATAACAACAAAATAACGCTGCCTAGAAAGTGTTGTGTACCGAAATGTAGACAAGGAACATATTCTATTGTATAATTATTGAAAGCACCAGCTATAGGACTCAGTATTAAAATAGATCAAGACATGTCTTTTACTGTTCACCTAAAGGAAGTTTCCATAGATAAGAGTTCCTTTAACTGGCTGTCAAATAGTGGAAAAATTGAGAGATGATTTCATGTTGAAAACCTCTTGTCCATGCAAATCATGAAAAGATTTAGAAGAGCACCAACTATTGACTATTACATGACAATGGCACATGATAATCTGGTTGAAGCAATTAGTTTATCATCCACAACAAGCATTAGTTTTGTGCCAGAGAAAACACTTCAATTCCCAGCTGAGCAGTTGCATCTGGTCAGAACTAAAGATAACAGAAAATGGTATAACACTCAGTGTTTTGCATTTATGACATATTAAATTGAACCTGATCTGTCCTCATATCATCTGGATATGGAGATAAGTTCTTAGCCACGACAAACCATAAGGAGACTGTCATACAAATTGTAACTACCAGTTACATGAAATTCTCATTAGACAGTACTGTATGTGTCTCGGAGCTCAAAAAAAATATTTTATTGTCTGCGGTTCCAACATTTTCCTCAACAATGATATAAAAATCAGGAATGTTCAATGCAATGTTCAGCAAGCTGCTTTTTCACAAAAAAGGAAAGAAGCAAAATTCAGTAGAAGATAAATATATTTGTGTAATACTGTTTAGTTTATGTGCTAATCAAGTTGTAGTGTTGTGAAAATTGATTGGCACATCATTTTGTTTTCCCTTGTTATCCTGTATCACTAGTGATCTCTACGAACATAATGTAATAAAAGTTGTAACATAGACTATTGATCTCCTTCGACATAATGTAACAAAAGTTGGCATGTAGACTATTGATCTCTTGCGACATAATGTATCAAAAGTTGTCATGTAGACTTGATTTCATTCGATATAATGTATCAAAAGTTGGCATGTAGACTATTGATCTCCTTCGACATAATGTAACAAATGTTGGCATGTAGACTATTGATCTCTTGCGACATAATGTATCAAAAGTTGTCATGTAGACTTGATTTCATTCGATATAATGTATCAAAAGTTGTCATGTAGACTATTGATCTCCTTCGACATAATGTAACAAAAGTTGGCATGTAGACTATTGATCTCTTGTGACATAATGTATCAAAAGTTGTCATGTAGACTTGATTTCATTCGATATAATGTATCAAAAGTTGTCATGTAGACTATTGATTTCATTCGACATAATGTAATAAAAGTTGTAACATAGACTATTGATCTCCTTCGACATAATGTAACAAAAGTTGGCATGTAGACTATTGATCTCTTGCGACATAATGTATCAAAAGTTGTCATGTAGACTTGATTTCATTCGATATAATGTAACAAAAGTTGTCATTGACTATTGATCTCATTCGACATAATGTAATAAAAGTTGGTATGTAGACTATTGATCTCATTCGACATAATGTAATAAAAGTTGGTATGTAGACTATTGATCTCATTCGACATAATGTAATAAAAGTTGGTATGTAGACTATTGATCTCCTTCGACATAATGTAATAAAAGTTGGTATGTAGACTATTGATCTCCTTCGACATAATGTAATAAAAAATGGTGTTTCATTTAACTACACATATTTAATAGATAGGGGTGGACTGAAGTACCTATCACAAGATCTCACTGTTCTCTGCTTCATATCATATATAGTTGTTCAAAAGCCGATATCATCTGACTATGAAGATAAGTTCTTGGTCACGACAAACCAGAAGGAGATTGTCATACAAATTGTAACTGCCAGCTACATAAAATTCTCATTAGATAATACTGCATGTGTCTGCGAGCTCAAAAAGTAAAACTTTATTGTCCGCAGTTCCAACATTTGCTAACATTTTCCTCAACAATTAAGGAAAAATAAGGAATGATCAATGCAATGTTCAGCAAACTGCTTCTTCACAAAAAGGAAAGTAGCAAAATTCAGTAGTAGATAAATATATTTATGTAATACTGTTTAGTTTCTGTGCTAATCAAGCTGAGGTGATGTGCAAACTTGTGACTGACTAATTCGTGGATTACTGATAAGTGATGTTAGTTTATGTGCTAATCAAGATGTGGTGTTGTGCAAACATGTAGCTTACTTATTCATGGATAACTGAAGAGAGACTACCATAAGCTGATGTAAGTACAATAGTTATCATATTTAAAATTAATCTAAGTATTGTGTATAAAATTAAACTAAAATAGTATGTGAGAGCAACAACTATAGCTACTCATCAGAAAACATCTTCTGTAATACACACATGCATCCAACAACAAGTTTCTAACATCTGCAAGATGTATTGTCTAGATCAGCGTTTCCCAATAGTAACAGTCAATAGTTAGTCTGTGAGAATACACCGCCTCAGCCTGTGACGTTACATGGCAATATTGCCGTCCGCGCTGTGGCCAGTTAGTAACGTTGGCCACGATCTACATATATATAAACTTAAAAGTCAAGAAGTATAGATATTAATTACATACATCAACGTGAAAGGCATGGGTCATTATACTCGAGTTTTAACAGAAAAATAACAAAAAACTACGTATATACAAATTCACACATTTCATCACTTTTGATCTGGTTTGTATTTCTGAAACGCCCTCAACTATTTGTACATTTTATCTTGTCTTATCCATTTCTTCAGAACACTCAACTTCTCTTAAGTGTTTCTTACAACACACTAATCTATTTGCGTTTATTTTCTATTATTATCTTTGGGGTTTTTTTGCAATGTGCCACTCGTATTGCATATTCGAAATTATCACTGAGATATACACGCAAAGTGAAACTAGTTTGGACACGGAAAAGTATGCTCGATTTATGTAATCTATGCAGATATAACACGACTAAACGATCCACAAGTCGTAACAGGTTGACCTAAGGTCTTCATCTCAAGACACGTAGAACAAACATAACAATAAATAAGTCCTATAGGAAATAGTTGACACTGTGTACGGATGTGAATATTCATGTACAATGGAGGTACTGTGCAATCAATGTAATGTATAATGACTGTACTGTGCAAGTAACATATATTGAAATGGGTGTATTTTACAATGCTGTACTAATGGGGAACATTACATACAACAACAAATATGTGACTCTTGAGTTGGTGGAAAAACTCCAAGCTTAATACTGTATTTACATTCTGCTTAGAAAGAAAACGCAAGCAGCATCTGGAAATTTGTAGAATATTAAACAACTGGTTAAAGTAGTCTTTTGTGCACTTAAAGCGCACTCAGCCTCTTGCAATTTGCTGAAGGTGTCAGCGTCAGTGCACTTGCGCAGTAGTTAAGGCGACGATTTCTAATTTCCACCAAATCCAGAAAGTTGTGATACCCACTGACAGATGTGTGGAATTGAGAATTCAAAGCACCTTTTCCGGCTTCCAACAAAATACATATCACATGAACAGAATTCAACCACAACACACTATATAGTTCCAGCTATTTACATAACATAAAACTGTTGACTCCCATTTCTTCTGACGTAAAGCAATGAATGATGTCAGTCAGAAGATGCCTCTTCCTCCTGATAACAAGAACACATCGTACGAAGCAAAACAAAACTGCAAGCACATGCATATATCACTACGTGGTTTTGGGCACATCTCTACATGGCTTCGAGAGGCCAAGAGTCGCTGGAGATCCAAAGGAGAAAATTCGGAAAATGAATATACATGGAATGGAACCTTTATACATTGGTGGCTGAAATAAGCACACTACCTCTGTGCTACATTGACCGCCCTAATCTAGAACACAAAACAGCAGTAGACAGAAATATAAGATTTGAAATATAATGTTTAGATGGCTAGGAGCAAATTAAAATATACGGCATTGCATTGCTGCAATTAAGTTTAAAATGTATTGAGAACTGATCCTAAAAGTTAGTGGCAATCTTTAAGACAATCTCGCATTCTAGTATACCTGTGGCATTTATGATTACAACGAGCTCGGTATATATTAAAAACTTGATAGTATCTGATTATTCGGACCCCAAATAATCATGCCTCATGTTTTATGAAGGCGTAAACTCGCTAGGGCATTGTCGTATACAGTTCATTTCGAAAGTCAATCATCTACTCGTATTTTAAAATTGTACGGATGCAACAACACACAAATATGAGAGGTCAACCGTGCTATGCACTTTTATAAAGCAACAATAAGTAATGAACACACATGCAATCATGTTATCGTCAGGTTTTTGCTATAGATTAAAAATAACACGGAAGAAGCATCCAACTAGACTAGAAAAATAACAATGGGATCAGACAGCATATAGTCAATTAATACATGGACATATAAAACATTCCAACTGTCCGTAATGCTTATATTCTCATTACTGTACCTGAACTGTTAATTGTGCAATAAGAAAGTGGTTACAATTCTGACACATATACACTGTTACAAGTTTAGCTCATACATGCATATAGAAGTAACATAAAGAAACAAAACATAGAATTCTTCACGTCTTGTAAAGACAATAAAGACGAATGGCATGACAGGAGACAATTGTAATCTTCTTTTCATAAGTCTAATGGACACACGCTATCCACTTCACGCAGTTGGGGGGACAAGCTAAAAGCACATCAAAAAATCAATTAAGTCACGTGTGCGGCCACCTTGGTAGAAATCAATCGTGAAGATCAATCAATGAACTATACACCCCACTCGTCAACAATACAATACGCCACGGGTATTACCTAAAAACAAGTCCCGTTGTTCACAGAAGTGATATATACACAAAACAATAATTTAGATATGTTGTGAACAGACATTTGTTGTCCCCTACCAAATGTAAGCCTTCTTTATGAAAAACAAATGTACACACTTATTTCTTCCGTGAAACAGAAGATAACAACGAACGTGAATGAACACAAACCAGCAGTAATGCATGTGCGTATGTGCACATTATATTCAGTATATATATATATATATGGAACTGCAGTAAAACTATTTGATTGGCAAAACACGTAATTACAAAGTACTGTAGTTTTACAAATTACAAAAACAATGACAAAATACAGCAACGTTTCGACCAACAAGGCCTTTATCAAGCAAACGAACAAACAGGAGTGACAAATTAAAATGAAACACAAATGGACGACCAAATACAAACGTATCTAAGGAAAATCTGGAATAAAACGAATAACGAAATAAATGTAACACAAAAACACACATAAAAACTAGAAATAGAAAGGAAAAGAAACAATGAAACATCTAGTAAATATATAACTTGAATACATGCAACATATACCCATATAGATTACAAAGCATGGGAAGAGAAAGTACTAAGAAGCATAAGAATGGAATATAACATGAATACATGCAACATATACCCATAATTACAAAGCATGGGAAGAGAAAGTACTAAGAAGCATAAGAATGTAATACGTTGAGCCCGCGTGGTCGCAAGGTACCATACAAAGAAATCAACCGATTCTCCAGAGCAAATCGACTGCGATCATCCGAGGAACATGATCGGATGGCTGTGACCTGGACATCGTTAGCACCTAAATGGCCAGTATCATTGAAATGGGTGGCTACGGGGGTCACAGAGCATTGGCGTATGTCGCGTAAGTGTTGGGCGAATCGGTCACTGAGCCTCTTGCCTGTCTCGCCGATATAAGCCTTGTTACACCGCTTACAGATAATGGCATAGATCAGATTACGGGACTCGCATGTGAACCCATCGTCAATAAGAAACGTGCCTAAAGGAAAAGATACAGTACGCGTCTGTATCACATAAGCACACGTGTTGCAACGCCGACGACCACACTGGACAGTGCCAAAATGAGTCTGGATATTGGACTTAAGGCGACTGTGTACCAACATATCCTTAAGACTTCTGTCCCGTCTGTAAGACACCAAAGGATAGTTGGGGAAGACAGAACGGGTCTCAGGATCTGATCTAAGAAGAGACAGATGACGGAATAAAACATTTTCACCAGGGAACTATGGGGGTGGTAAGTTAAGATAAGTTTTACTCTGTCAGAGTTAGTAGTCCTATGCTGACTGGTAAGGGCCTGCTGGCGAGTGATTTTCTGAACTCGATGCATAGCCGAGACAAGCACCCTCTCCGGGTATAGGCGCCTACAAAAGAAATTAAGCATCTCGCGAGCTCTCTCAAGAAAATCATCGTCCTCACTACAAAGGCGACGAAGGCGTAAGAGCTGCGAGAATGGCAAAGAGTCACGACAAGCCCGGGGATGGGAAGAAGTATAGAGGAGAAACTATGTGCATCAGTAGGCTTGTAATATACTGATGTAGTGATAGCCGATAGGCGTAAGGTGATAGTAATGTCAAGAAAGTTGACACAAGTAGTGGAGATGTGAGAAGTAAAACGAATAGAAGGGTTGAAAACATTAATGAAATTAATGAAGCGTGACAAATCGGCTTCAGGCATATCAGTGATGCCAATACAGTCATCAATGTATCTGTGATAGACAGACGGAAGGGGCCATCATATGTAGTCCATACTAGGTGTTCAAGATAACCCATGAAAAGACAAGCATAACTAGGTCCCATTTTAGTACCCATTTTAGTACTCATGTTATATTCCATTCTTATGCTTCTTAGTACTTTCTCTTCCCATGCTTTGTAATCTATATGGGTATATGTTGCATGTATTCAAGTTATATATTTACTAGATGTTTCATTGTTTCTTTTCCTTTCTATTTCTAGTTTTTATGTGTGTTTTTGTGTTACATTTATTTCGTTATTCGTTTTATTCCAGATTTTCCTTAGATACGTTTGTATTTGGTCGTCCATTTGTTTTCATTTTAATTTGTCACTCCTGTTTGTTCGTTTGCTTGATAAAGGCCTTGTTGGTCGAAACGTTGCTGTATTTTGTCATTGTTTTGTAATTTGTAAAACTACAGTACTTTGTAATTACGTGTTTTGCACATTATATTGCAAATTTGAAACAATTTTGATTGTAACACAGTCCATTGTTAATATTACAGTTTTTATCACAGATAGTCAGCTATAAGGAAAACTAGAGAGAGTCAGTCAGCTATAAGAAAAACTAGAGAGTCAGTCAGCTACAACGAAAACTAGTCAGTCAGCTACAAGAAAAACTAGAGAGTCAGTCAGCTGCAAGGAAAACCAGAGAACAGTGACACAAAATTCCCTAAATATTGTATACCGAGATATCTTACAAAGTCCGCAAGACAATGTATTACTACAAATGTGTGTAGTAATCGCAGAATGCACTTGAACTGTCTGAGGGAAAAACAGTCCGACATCACAAAACAATACACTTATTAGTTATACCAAATTAACAAACAATTGGTGTAGAGAAAAAGGCGGAATAATTAGAAAGCATTTCTCATAGTCATGTGGACAAAATGTCTACCTAGGTACCTACCTAGCAACCCAGAACTAAGATATGGAAGTTGTTAGTGTTACACAGACATAACTAGGATGTAGAAGTACAAAAATATAGTTCTTCGGTGCTTACTTAGACATGACTTAGATATTGAAGAGAGTCGTGTGTGATAGATAACTGAACAATTAGATCATTGGAGGTCACATAAATCTGCTTCCTCAGAATCTCACGAAATGCCCACAAAAAAAGACTAAAGGTATCTGCTGAGATTACTGCACAACGGAAGCCTCATTATCAACATGAAATGGAAGTAATCTTTATTTTCAGGCATACCACTAGAATAGGAAGTTTATAACACATTGTACAACCGGCAAAACAATTTGAAACGAGACATATGGCGATAGAGAGAGATGGAGAGTTGTTGTCGAACCCCCGGGAATTATGAGTTTTCACCCTTTTTCCTACATTTTTGCGTGGGGGAGAGTACCCTGCATTCTTGCAGACCCAGAAACCTCTAACAACTCTCGGCGTGTGGTGCTATACGTAGTGTTTCGCGGACTCATACTCAGGTACGGTCTAATATATATATATATATATATATATATATGGTTTTACATCCCAATAGTTTACTTTCTTGTTGGATGGTTCTACGAAGAGTGGTCTTTGGTCTTCCACGTTTTCTTTTCCCAACTGGTGACCACATAAGGACTTGTCGATTTGGTCTCTTTTCGTCTGATCTAAGAACATGACCTAAATATTTCCACCTTCGTTTCCTTATAATATTTGATACGGGTTGTTGGTGTGTTCGATCTCTCACTGTGTTATTAGAAACGAAATCACTCCATTTTACTTTTAATAATTTTCGTAGACATTTATTCTCAAAGCTGTCCAGTTTCTTATCAATTTTCTTTGTTGATTTTCAACTTTCACAACCGTAGGTCAGTACATGAATCACACATGACCTAATGTAAAACCATACAAGATCTCCAACTGCTAGCAAAGAACCGTATCACATGGAGATCTAAAACCTCTGCCCTATGTGCCGTCTTTGGCACGAAAGGAAACTAACTAACTAACTAATCATATATATATATATATATATATATATATATATATATATATATATATATATATATATATATATATATATATATATATATATATAATATATATATAATATAAGAGAGAAGAGACAGAAGGAGAGACATAATCCGGACAGCTTAACTTTACGATACAGAAAAACGTTAACTTCGGATCTGATAGTCAGTACTCAAGACATGAGTAGATACATGACGCAAGCGGCACGGCCCATGATGATGTTTATATCGTTACCATATATAATGTTCTCTAGCGTTTTCGCTGCTTATTTGTTGATATGACCAGAATATGTAACCTGTGAACTTGTGTCATTTGTTGTTGGATACCTCATATCGCCCTGAACCGACTCATAGCTGATCAGTCTCCCTTGGAAGTGTCAAGGAGCACGTGTGCTGATTGTTCCTATAACTCACAGGTTAAACACACCCCCATCAGTCTTATTTGATTCCAAATGGCTTCCTTCAAAAGCACTATCGATGCGTAATCTATTACCGTATTCTAACCTGACAGTCACTAGGCAATTGTGGTATGTGCCCTTATTAGGCAGTATCAAACAAATCATCTATCCAATGAAGATATATTAACAGTGATTATTGCAGAAAACACGCCTAAATAATCGGTAATCCTAATGCAAATTTCAAGAGCATTTAAAACATTCAAGCACACACTTCTCAAAATAGTAACTAATCTCTAATGTGAGAAAAACATCACGCTACACTTCCTATTTGTCTAACTGTGATGTTTGTTTGTATTGTAAGTGCTGGTTGCATGTGTTATCTAACAAATTTTTAGAACGTCGCAGATTCATGGCTCATATTTCTCCATTGTTATCTTCATTATTTAAAGAATATTTGTAGTGTCACTTGATTTGACTGCAATTCTCTTGTCTCATTCCTCAACAACAGATTAAAGACGACAAAAATATCACCTGATCAACTCTCTCCATTGTATTCTGTCTTTTGCGACTGTCTTCGGGTCAACATAAGTATTTGCATGCCTGCGCAATAAAGATTGTCATTGGACGGTCCACTTTTCTCTGTTCTGTATTTAATCTCTCAATTTATTTCAGTAGTAGATCTTTTAGTAACAACAAGCATGACAAATTATATTTCTATCAACAGAGAGAAAATAGAAAATGTAAAACGTTTTGAATATCTCGGTTCACTGCTAACAAGAGATGAAAATGGAATGAAGGAAATTAAAACCAATAAATTTTTGTTTTTGTTTTTACGATCCAGAAGCACTTGAGCTTTTCAGCTCGATGCCATGGACATCGTAACCCTTCGGTTCGGTGCCACGACACCGTAAATCTGATATGTGCTTTTTCTGCCATCCCGCGGAATTGAACCCGCACACACAGAGGATAGTCACCCGTAGTCCAACGCGCTACGAACACGCTGGGCAGACGGGCAAAACCAATAAATAAATACCCCTGGTATTCAGTTTCGTCGAAATTCTCATACTAAAAAAGCACACAAAACATATATAATTGACGTGACCAAAAAGAATACATTAATTTCAAAAGTAAAACAAACATACAACTTTGTATAGAAAGAATATATTTATATCCAGTTCTGTCTCGTATATTTTTTAAACATTCCAACAACATCCAATATGCGTTGTGTACTACTACTGCCATAAGCTTATACGTGGCTTCTACTATACAACATATACTTAGTGACCTGTTTAATAACAGTAGCTCTTAGCAATTATGACAACAACTTCAACCCCTGACGCGCACACAAAAGCCCGTTCTAGAAATCTCTTCTTATCCTGGCGCTGTGAACAGGATTGGAGAAAAGAAAGACAGAAATTGTTGTTGCACTTCTCCCTTGTAATTTTAGGGGACTATATTAACATTTTACACACATTCTAAGCGCCTCTACAAAAACTGCTTTGGCACTGCACCAAAACGAAAGTATGCAAGTAACGACGACCCACTGCTCTCAAACTTTCACAAAAATAGATGCACTGTACATGCATAATATCTGCGATTTAAATCACATGCTTGAAGATCCACGATATAATATTCTGTTGTCCTTTCACTGGTGGCTAAAACTTACTAAAGTATAGATTAAAGCGTCACGCACAAATGCTTTTCATTGAGAGAAACAGTTCAGAAATGAGATTCTTTAATTCGATTAAAGTTTGGAACTATGAACATTCAGTTAGAAGTAAAATGTTTAACTATACGTTTCTATTTCTTTGGGAACGGTAAAAAAAATGTCAATCACCCACCCAAGGCTTAATAAAAGTAAATAACTGGGTGAAATTGACCACGAAACGAGTATATTAAAAGTGGGGGGAGAGAGCAGCAATGAAAATAACGAAAAGGAACAAAATATATTGACAAAAAAAAGGCAAACGGCTAGACTTTGATGATTACAACGAAAAGGATTTGTAAAATTTTAAGTGGAACTGGAGAGAGAGAGAGAGAGAGAGAGAGAGGGAGAGAGAGAGAGTACGAATGTTGAGTGTTGGAATTATTCATGGAAATATGAGCTAATCAGTGATCTGAAGTGAACCAAGGAAACAATATAGAATTTCATTAGAGTCAAGTTTTAATGAAGTAATTCCAATGGTTATAAGAGGCAAATAGTTGCCGCTTGACGAAGATGACTGGACATCACATAAATGCTCTTACTTAAACCAAAGTAGAACAATGAAGGTACAGGAAGAAATAGACATAGACTGTGTCTACATAACCAATTTTTCAGGTTGTCAAGTTTCTTCTCAAATTTGTCTTGGTTATCAAATTGAAACTTTGTTAGTGTGTAGTATTAAGTTCATCTTACATACTGTTAGTTTTTATGTCAACATATCTTAATGTGCTATATGCCTATTCTGTTATCTGATCCACATATGTTGATATGAGATATCCAGATTCTGTTACCTGATCCACATAAGTTGATATGAGATATGTATGTTATCTGATCCGGAATCCAGTGAAGAAATTAGTATCCTTTTTCTATCGTGTGATATGTCGACTGGCGTAGGCGATCATGTATCATCACAATGTCATGTTCTTAATGATGGTATCTAATCTTGATCCAGCAACGATAAGAACTCAACTGGTCTTTTAGTTAGCAGTCGTTTGGCATCAAAATTAGCGGATACCGGTGCTAATAACCATGCAGAAGTGTGTGATGTCAAGCGAGTCCAATTATAATGTAATACATAATGGGATAATTAACTATGCACCAGTGTGTAGTATAAAGTATGACCTAATGTAATTAGATAATGTTATAATTAACAATAAAACAGTGCACGGTGTAAAGTAAGTCATAATTTGTTAGCAACCTAAAGTAGTAAGGTGAACGTGTGCAGCCGTAGACTGTGTTTAGTTCCCAGTAGAGTCGACTCTCCAGGCACTTACTGAAGATGGAAATCAGAACTTTTTTTAATTGGAAAAAAATCAAAATTGTTGTCAGAACTGTCATGTAAATATTCTGTCATTAGCAGTTTCATCTTGTAGAAAAGACCAAGCACTTATGGTGGCGCCCTACATAGTAGTTAAATCTATTAAAAATTTAATAAAGCCATTTCTTTACCTAAAAATCTACTTTCGATTTTGTCTTAGGTTTTTTCCTTCAATAATCGCTATTTATACTTATAGGCAAAGAATATGCGCTAGAAAATAACGACCTTAAGGAGACCATGACACGAACTTTGCTGAGTGAGGCAAGACATATCGGTCTCAGTTCCATGGAGGAGATTGAGCGAGTTGTCCAGGATAGAGCGGGATGGAGAAATTGCTTGCAGGCCCTATGTAATGTTAACGGTACGAGAGGAATTATTATTATTCAGTATATGGCCTAAGCAGGATAAGTGATACTGGTATTGGAACATGAGGAATACGTACGCAAATAGTCAGTTAGTCAGCAATCATGGTTTCAGCTTCCCGGCAACGGGTTGCACCATAATTGCTCCACTTCTGTGTCATCAAACACCGTTCAAAATGCTCATCACTGTCACATGTGAACTTGGAGAAAACACGACGCAAACCAGCACTAAATGCGCAAGGCAGCCACCAGATTGCCAACATCATTGTCTGCCACATGACAGTCGAAAGAAACAGCCGTCAATAAACGCAGTAGTCCTCACAGGCATTACTGTATAAGGGAACCACTATATGGCCGGAGACTAGCCGTCCGCCATTTTTAATATCTAGTTCACACACAACCACGGTTGGCACAAACAAAAGCATTCCCAAAAAATTAACAGCTCACATTGTCGCTCCAATCACTCAACTCAGTAGCTCGGTGACGAAATAGAGTCCTGCATGCCGAAACGTTAGAAAAAAAATGCGCTAGAAGCCGCGCCCAGAAGCAAACTCTCTAAGGTCTTTATCGCTTGCCTGCCTTTCACCCATGTTAACTAGATCGTACACAATACGCATATTCTCTACATGTCAACATTCCATCATTATGTGTAATATCCATTTGAACAGAATGCTGAAGATAGTGTTCTTACTTGCTGGATCAAGTTATTTTGACTATATGTTGGCTTGATCTGAGATTTCATTTGAAAAATCTTTATTTTTTATTTGGTCCATATGGAATTAACGTTATTTTCTATATCTTTCATCTATTTATCTTGTTACATTTCCTGTAACATTTTTCAATCCGTTTTGATATAACTTTTCGGGTTTTATGTGTGGTTTCATTAATTCTTTTTATAAGTTTCTTAAATTTTCTGTTCTCTTTTGATTTCCTTACGTTTGTATCAAAATAACTTCTAACGGACTGGACATGTTGAGCACAAGGTAGACAGAAAAAAGGAGCTATCCTACTGCTATCCGTCTAAATTAAGAAATGCGTCTTGTTCTTAACTCTCATCTGACAAAGCATTCAATAGCCGACACGCCTGGGCAACAACAGAATATCTCTACTTTTCTCGGTTATCTTTTATATAAATTATGTCAGCATCAAATATGTTAGCTTGTCATCCGTCACTGAATCTCTATTAGTTTGTGATTTACTGAAAAATCCTAAAAATAGAACTGAATAGAATCGACGCCTACGCATTCTTATGGCCCAAATAGGAACTCAAGTCTCTTTCAACTAGTTGAAATTCAGATGATTTACACAGTAGATCCAGTGACGAAACGTAAAAATTGACTGCACTGGGATACAAACATCTACCACTAATGCAAGAATCCAGTTGTGTACCGCCAAACTACGCCGTCCGCAGATATGAGAATCCTAAAGTAAACACTATTCTTACTTTGTTTATATAAACATAAATTACATAACATAAATTACATCAACTTAAATTATATGAACATAAATTATATAAACATAAAAAGTCAATTTTTAACATTTTTTTGGGAATATCCAAATAATAATCTCATACTACCATTTTTCTAATGTCCTACTGTGTCTACGGGCTTTAATGTCGCCAACATGACATACCCAGAATATGGACCAGTCCAGATCTGCAGTATATAGTTGCTAAGATCACCTACTTTGTTTGGCAATGTTTCGGTGTTTCTGACAAAAATTATAATACTCTAAAAGTAGGATAGTTCTGTAAAGTTTAGACTGTAATCAGTTGTGTTCGATATCACAGTCGTTAATTAGAATATATATTGAAGTCATAGGCTAAAACCATGTATGTCGTATATTCAGTTCGAGATAATGTAATAACGGCATCACCATTTCTTGCGCTAAGCAAGTTTGTTCTGTTCGAAATGCGAGATAAGTGAAATAATAATTTTAGACTGCGAGTCCGGATTACATGTTTCGTGTTGAACTAAATAACTTTGGCAAAAGAGAAACTAGTTCGTTCTAACAAAAAAAAAAGAAGCGATTATGTTCCTAACCAGTTCAATAAAGCGGATTTAATGTGAATATCAATGTACAATTACTAGGATACTTAAAGGAAATGACAGCAGTGGAAGCAAAATATTCATAACTAATAGGGATTTAAAATATAGTGTTAAAAATATAGACCAAAACTAGAACAAAATATCATTATCTGGTTTATATAAACAGTCAACTTTCAAAGATAATAAATAATCGAGTAATAATCATGTACCTCTATAATAACAAACTATGACAGAATGTTATTCCTGGTAACTCCCAAATATAATAGTTGATTTTTTAAAATGTTAAATATGATAAGCAAATAATGAACCTAAACTTGGAAAGAATATTTTAATTGCTCTTTCTATAACTATAACAAAAGAATGTCTATACATATAAACAACCAACTTCCAACGAAGATAATCACATTACTTCTGTGATATATTAGAAGGCAGGGAAAATGGTTTGTAACATGAGCAAGAACGTTGAAGAAGATGTAAATTGTGAACACCAACGGAGTGAAACATAAAAACCAATTTTACACCTTAATGCTGCTTCTATTTAAGTCCATCTAAACACATATGGGTCTGTCCAGAGCTATCGAACTTTGTAACATTAACCAACAATAAACAATAACTCACAAATACAATAACATGTTTCTTCTCTTGTCAACAATGAATAAAGATGATAATACATTGATGGGACGGATTAGAGAAATGCAGGGTAGGGCATACCCTACGGAAGACACTACCGAGTGTCACTAGACAAGCACTTGAGTGGAGTCCGCATGCAAAAAATGGAAAGGAGACGTCCTAAACAGACCTGGAGACGAAGTCTTCTTGAGAAACTGAAGGGTGCTCGTAAAGAAAACAGCCAGAGACCAGGTCAAGTAGCGAACAACTGCTGAGGTCCTATACTCCACGAGAAGCGGAGAGGAATAATCATTGACTTGGACACGAAACGGTCCTCCTACTTCCCGCAAATTGTCTCTCCTACCTTCCGCATTCTTAGGTAAGGAAATGTTAAGTGAGTTAAATTTATACCCTGGTCTGTAAAGGCTACGTGGTATTTTAATTGCATTATACATTTGCAATTCCGCATTCTCAAGGTTATTCTTTATTATCTTATACCTTTAGGAATTTAGTCCGATAAACTGAATACATTACCAATACAACACAACTTCTCATAAATCTTTCAATGTCATCTTCAACGAGGATAAAACAGGTCGTATGAACAGTGTTATCTAGACGTTGACCTGATCTGACAACAAGAAGTATATTACACAATATAGAAAAATTATGTTTACATAACTTCCTTTACTCAGTTCCAAAGTTTTCTGCAACTTAGCTATGTAAATTTACAAGAGAAAGGACCACATACTTGTATCGAACATTAAACTGAGTCACCTGTGCATAGTTAGTGTCTTTTAAGTTAAGCAAGGCTTGGCGTTAAATCAGTACACATTCCAGAAGGAGAAAGTGAGGCGAGGTGGGGGACGTAATACAAACAGGATGTCAGGAAAGCTCAACGGTTACAAGCATAAATGTAAGTCGTGGAACAGAATAAATGCAAGAAAACTGTTAAGAAAACATACTTAGATATATTTTTGATCTGACAAAATTGAGAAAGATGTTCTGTATGACCCAGGTAACAAGAACATCATTTATTTAGGTCGTATTAACAGTGTTCACATTTAGAAAATTGGCAAAATGGATGAGAACCACTAAACAAGGGCGCACAACGAGCGTCTTTCAGAATTCCTTTTCAAGTGTTTGGTAAAGATTGGGCCGAGGTTTGTTTTCTTCGTTGGGTAATTTGGATCACAACAAGCTTGTGTTCAACACAGCGAACGTGGAGAATTAGACTGGTATTTGAAACAGCAAACACGCACATTTGGTTATATGATGATGGCTTTCTTTGCTTATAAACGTGAACGCGCGCAGTTATGGAAGCTGAAGGCCAATGTAGGTACTATTTTTGGGGACAAAAATACGTTAGCAAAGGGGTCAGTCAGTATACTTAAATCAAACACAAAAAACACTTAAGTTTAAATCCCAGGCGGTACTGTCGATTAGTGATGGGTTAATAGTAACTAACCGTTACACGTATGTCCAATACTGCCTGAATTCACTAGTAACGAGTCCTAAATAGGAAAAGTACCAGTTACTTATTTCTTCTATAACTATAAATGGCAGTTTCAAAAATGTATCTGTCTACAAATAACTTTACCTTTTGTTTCTATAGAAGATATGTTCTTGTTTTGCTTGAACATACGGAAATGTATTTTCTGGAAACGAGTATGCGTTGCGAAAGTTAATCAGTATACTATACAGGAAAATTAGATACTTTGGCCACGTCATGCGTCACGATGGCCTGGAGAGAACATTATTGGATGGAAAGGTCCCAGGACCCAGATGCAGATCAAGAAGAAGATGGCTGCAAGATATTAAAGAAACCATGAATATGACCATCGACGAAGTGGGTGAACTGACTAGAGACAGAGTGAATTTCAGATGCGCTGCAAAGAGAGCAACGTCCTATAAATGACACGCACCTTGATGATGAAACATCAAATACAATGTCGGAAAGTGGGCTTCAACGGAAAGTGGGCTTCAACGGAAAGTGGGCTTCAACGGAAAGGTAACTAGCTATCTAGTATTTGCAATTTAGCATTGAATCTAAGCGACGATAAAGAAAATTTGTCAATGTGTTCCTGGATGTTCAGGTCTTGTAAATGATTCTGTATTCTTTTCTTTATCTTTGTCAAATGCGTTCTAAGAATTTCTCCCTAGTACTTTGCTTTATCTTTGTCAAATGCGTTCTAAGAATTTCTCCCTAGTACTTTACTTTATCTTTGTCAAATGCGTTCTAAGAATTTCTCCCTAGTACTTTACTTTATCTTTGTCAAATGCGTTCTAAGAATTTCTCCCTAGTACTTTGCTTCATCTTTGTCAAATGCGTTCTAAGAATTTCTCCCTAGTACTTTACTTTATCTTTGTCAAATGCGTTCTAAGAATTTCTCCCTAGTACTTTACTTTATCTTTGTCAAATGCGTTCTAAGAATTTCTCCCTAATACTTTACTTCACAAAAGATTGGATTTATTATAAATAAATTTAGAGAGCATTTTCTGCAAGGACTTTGTTAGTTTTGTCGTCGTGTTCTCTATCATTTGTATACTTTTAGTTGACATGGATTCTTAATGTTCCTTTAGCTTTGACCATCTATTTATGTCTTGACTAAATGGCGTCTCATATGTATGCAACTATATTGTTTAAATTGTACATGTTCATTGAAGATATATTACATCAGATGTACATCACTGATTATATGCCCTTGTGTACAAGAATATTCCCATTGTATGTGGGAACAAGTCACGCATTACCTACAAGGTACTTAAAATCTTTCAAATATGACTTTAAAATATAGCTGTCAAGACTAAGTTTCTGGGGCCACTGACACATCCATATGCAATGTGTTTTATACATGACACAAGTGTACCCTTCAAATATCAACATTGCCTGATAAACTCCGGTAGATATATACAAAACAGTAATTGAGCACTGCGTGTGATAATTAATACTATTGAATCTCCATATTTTTTGCAGAATAACTAAGCATACATTTTTGTTAAAGACAGTGAATTTGTCATTTTAGTTGAATGTTTATTATGTGTGAATTTTATAAAAGAGTGCATCCTTTATAAAAAGTATGACTATGTATATGATTGTAAATGCGTGTATAATTAATTACTCTAGTTCCCTTTTTGAGGAAACTACTTACATACATCAACTAACATATCGAAGCCAACGGTTAGCAAGTGGGGACTGGATATTGAAAGGGCATCAAACCTCAAATATCTCAGTATCACTTTTATAGTCTGTCATTTCTAAATCATGTTTATAACATCGACAGGCATCACGATATAAAAAGGCTTGTGAGTGATGGCAGTCACTGATTTTGCACAAAGGCTGATTTTCTTGACATATCAGGAACTGGTGCTCTCTGCGATTAATTATGGAATGGTTTCCTGACAATCAGCTGAGCTCCAAACTGAAGAAGCTGGAGCATGATGCTATTAGATTCTTGCTTCACTTACCAGACTTGTAAAAAGGACACAAAATTGCTAAGGTAAAGGTATGTTTACATACCAGGTGCACCCTCTATACATAAGATGGATAGCTGCTACGCTATTAAAAAGAAAGGTTGTACTGCGATGTGATGGTTTTCTGAACCGATGACTGTATATTCCGGATTGCCACATGGCTCTCCTCTTTCACCTGTCTTATTCAACATATACATGGTGTCAATCACAGAACAACTCGATGGCAGTGGTAGAACTTTGTCCTTTGCTGCTGACATTCTAGTGTATAGACAGGGTAAAGACAGGTACGCGATTGCCGGTGAGATACAGAAGGAACTTGACCGCATCGCAAACTGGTGGGATGTCTCTGGTGCACTTGTTAACCCTACAAAAGCGAAAGTAACAAGGTTCTCATTCAATAATCACACTGTTAACGCATGTACGCTTATTGTAAAACTTTGCGATGTTGGTTTGTCCGGAGCTAAATCGATGAAAGTTTGGGTGTGCAATTTGACCGCAGCCTGTGCTTCTGGGAACATGTATCAAAATCGAATTTGTACGGTCAGTCGCTGGACGCTGTTGGAGATAATGCGAAGGAGATCGGAGCACCTATGGACATGTCCGGGTGCAATGAAGATATTCCACACTGAAACGGCATGTTTGCATGTACCTACTGATAGATGGTATCCACTACAGAAGTCAAAGGTGGAAGATTAAACTGGGGCCAGTTTTAAATGGTGGAAGTGGAAGGAACTGTCTCTCAGATCTGTCAACTTGATCACATCAGCCATGGAGATGAACGGACTGACATTCTAGTAAACATATGGAGGTGATAGTCACCATGAACAGATACTGAAGAAAATGGCCCCAGACAACTATAGATGGAGAGATAAGGAAACTATTAGATAGGTGCATCCATCTGGGTGACTTATTCATCTAGACAGATGCTTTAGTGATCTGGAAAAAATGATCATATACAACACAGGTGAACGGAAGATAACTACAGAAAGAAAGTAATGCATTCAATTCAAGTATGACAATGAAAATTGCTGCTGTTTCTGGGGTAATCTTGTGGCTGAAAGAACAAATAAGGAAGCATACAATGATACTAACAAGTATGTTTTGGATGATCAATAGAGACAAACTTCAACTGAATGGATAAACAACATTCAGCAGTCCTATCTGAAGAACTTATCTTGGTATTGAATACAGGAGTATAGGGAAATTAAAGTACACATTAACTAGTTGGCACAACATCCATTGCTAGTCTGAAGTATAGACAACTGGAAGACATCATAAATTCCCTCTGTTCCACAGATGTGGACATAGAATAAAAGACGTTGAACTGTCTTATTGAAATGGAAACTAAGCGTAGTCAAGCATGACTGTGTGTTAGCATGTGGCAGAGTGGATAGGAGCATCAATCTATCAGTTATGAGGTCTTGGATTTGAATCCCAGGTACAGTATGTGATTTTTGTTATTGCATGTACAGCTTTGTCACAACAGTCTTAAAAATCTCCAGCATAAAGAAAACCAACTATCTGTCCCCTAACAGGAGGTAAAAGTTATACAACAGCTATTGTAAGCACGTGGGTGGAGTCTGTAGTACAAAAAATAAGATATGTCAACTAACATCACTTGGGTACAATGAGCATGGGAACATTGTGATGACTGCTGTAGAGTGCAAAGCATATATTAACTTCTTCAATATGCAAGGAAGTTATTCAGGAGAACTGAACTGTCACTAAACCATGTTTCTGAATTTTTTTCAAATGTTCCATATAAACACACTACACTGAGCAATAAAAACAAAGGTAAACGGTTTAAATTAAGATTTATGAGCAGCCACAGTGTAGAAGTTAGCGAGCTCACTTCTTAGCCTCGCGGTCCGGGTTCAATTCTACAGTGGACATGGAATATTTTTCTAACTGTAGTGGCTCTCAGATTGACGTAGCCTTAATGTGGTACTAGGAAAAGCACTGGAAAGTAACAGCAGCCGACATGATGTTGACCACATCACCCATCGTATGCGGAATGTCAATGAAATTTGGGCCTAACATTGTATTCCATAATATACCTCTAGGTATGAAAAAGGGTTTCTTTTAAAGTAAGTTTTACAAGTGAACACACATGATGAGAAACATGTACGAGAATAAGAGGTAAAGAAATTATGAAGCTGGGATAAGTGCATGTATAAATTAGATTGAGAGACACATCTTTGAAAATCTTGTTAAAATACTCAACTATGTACACTAATTAGTTCTATATTGCCAATTTAGTTTTAGGATAGGGAAGATATGGATGGTAATGTTTAAATCAACAATTAATATAATCTGTTATCAATGATATCATATATCATTATCTGATATCATTAAGAAAAACAGATAACTTGGCATCTATAGCATCAAAAGTTGAATAGCAGATAAGCTATGGCTATGCAACGACATATATAATATATGACAAGTAATGCAGATATCACCCTGGAATCTAAAATGATAAAATAACAGAGCAGTTATTTAGGTAGTAATTCAGGTAGTAATTTTGCTTGCACAGGAAATGTTAAAAAAGAAATTATGCTATGAATTGTCAAAGCACTATCAGCTTTTAAAAGTATAAATAAAATATGGAACTGCAAGTTATATAGTATTAAAACTAAATTACGAATTTTCAATTCAAATGTTGTATCAATTGTAACAAATGCCAGAGAAGGTTGAAAAATGACTAAAGATATAGAAAACAAGTTGAATGCATCTGAGAATAGATGTCTGCAGAAAATAATGAACATAAAATGGAACAAATTCAAGAGAAGTAATAAAATCAGAGAAATATCTGGTCAACCACTAATAACAACTGTTATAAGAAGGAGAAGATGGAGAGATGTTGGACACACATAGAGAAGAAATGATCAAAGAATATCAAAGCAGGCAATGAAGTGGGATGCAGAGGTTCAAGAAGAGAGGACGACCTTAAGGAGCCCTGATTTGAACATTGCTGAGAGGCAAGAAATATATCGGCCTCAGTTCCATGGAAGCGAATGAGCGAGTTGCCCAGGATAGAATGGTATGGAGAAATTGCTTGCAGGCCCTATGTAATATATAACGGTATGAGAGGAATTATTAATATCATTGCTAGGCAAAACATCTCACAATAGTTGACTGATGGGACACATGTTAAATTAAAATCCTTAAATCACTGGATATTTTCAACATCAATTTTAGTGTTCTCATCCAAAGGAGGTGCCAAGAGACCAAAGAACATCACCCTTATTCATCCTAAATTATCAGACAATTGATTTATGCCATCTAGTTACATCATAATCAGAATTAAGATACATGCAAACTTATGCTGGTTTTCTTTACAAAAGCTACATTCATTAACAAAAGACTTACTATGAAAATGTAATGAGATTTATGAAGACAATCCTACAGCTTATACAGCAAAAATATATTCTGACATCATTAAATTCAATACAGCGAATATAGCCAACTTGGGAAATACTATAATTATATATTCATTAATAATAATAATATAATAATTTTTCTTGCACCGTATATCGTTACATAGAACCTGCAAGTAATTTCCCCATACCGCTCTGTCATGTTCAACTCGCTCAATCTCTTCCATGGAATCGAGACCGATATTTCTTGCCTCTCTCAGCAAAGTTCACTTCTGGATTTACCTAGGGCATCCTCTCTTTCTTGAACCCTTTGTCTCCCACTTCAATGCCTGCTTTGATAATTTCTTCTCAAGGTATGTCCAACAAATCTTCATCTTCTCACTCTTATAACACTTGTTACTAGTGGTTGACCAGACATTTCTCTGATTTTATCACTTCTGAATTCATTCCATATTATTTCTCAGACATATATTTTCAAATGCATTCAACTTGCTTTCTACATCTTTTGTCATTTTCCAACTATGGCTGGCATATGTTAGGATTGATACATTTGAATTGCACACTCGTAATTTAGTTTTCCAACTATATAACTTGTAGTTCCTTGCTGGTATATATATTCATTGCTGTTTTAAAAAAGCAATGTAATTGTGTATGGAAAGCACAACTTATGTAGCTGTGTGTGTTCTATCTATAGCAGTGATTACTAGTGATTAGTACTATATAATAGCTTGTCAGTGAGCTAAGAGTGAAAAATGTGTGTAATACCAGAGAATTGTGAAATTACGACTAATTACAGTTAAATAACAATAACATCTTTAGACTTCACATACCAAGTCATGTGTACCTTAAAAATGTAATTAATATGTTTTAAAAGTGCAAAGCAAAATTAATTTCTTTCAAAAATAAATGTGTTATGGTTTTAGATGTCACTCTGTGTATAGTATTACTAATACTACTGATGCCGGTCGGGTATGTTTAATGTTGTGATTTACTTGCTTATATTTTCTTCAATGTGGGTGACCGTAATGTCTGGAGCTGTTGATATTCAATGTCATGAATGTCGTGAACAGCTGAGGTAAAAACTAACCTGCCAATAACATTAATAATTAACGTACTAAAAACAGTCTTGAAATAAGAATGTTAGAATGCAGTTACTTACCAATTAATCCAATTAATAGAGTACAGAACACAAGTGATCGAATTGAATGAAATGTATCCAAGTAACCGCGTCAAACATTAAACCATATAATTTATCATTTGAGTGTTTCTTGTGCTAAATATTTCTTTCATGTTGCACATTTCAGCAACAACAAAACAAGTGAATGACCAAGTACAACTTGTCTAAAATAACAGCATGCCCTAGATGATGATAGTGGAATGTGAAACAGGCCAACAAATGACACTAGCCTGGGTTCTGTGTAATGTTGACTGTCTAACGAGAACGAACGAACTGGCAGTCACTGTGTCGAGTGTGCTAACACCTACTACACTGTAACTCTACATTACCAGGCATTCGTCGTGTCGTTGGGATTTTACCTGTTTGACAAGTACGCTGTCGTGTTAGCCTGCTCTTGTCCCATGTCACACTCCGACGCATCTAGGGAATACAGATCTACTTCAGTGGGACATTAACTATTTACACTACAAAACGATGCCTGCGCCCTTGGATTCCCGTCCACGCCTTTTTTTCTGTTTCTCCTTGATATGTAACCTTTGAACTAAGGGCGCTAACTACCTTTTTCTTCTCCCTAAAATACTATTTAGATTACCGTTCGCCTTTACATTCAGTATATATATATATGGAACTGCAGTAAAACTATTTGATTGGCAAAACACGTAATTACAAAGTACTGTAGTTTTACAAATTACAAAAACAATGACAAAATACAGCAACGTTTCGACCAACAAGGCCTTTATCAAGCAAACGAACAAACAGGAGTGACAAATTAAAATGAAACACAAATGGACGACCAAATACAAACGTATCTAAGGAAAATCTGGAATAAAAACGAATAACGAAATAAATGTAACACAAAAAACACACATAAAAACTAGAAATAGAAAGGAAAAGAAACAATGAAACATCTAGTAAATATATAACTTGAATACATGCAACATATACCCATATAGATTACAAAGCAGGGGAAGAGAAAGTACTAAGAAGCATAAGAATGGAATATAACATGAATACATGCAACATATACCCATATAGATTACAAAGCATGGGAAGAGAAAGTACTAAGAAGCATAAGAATGTAATACGTTGAGCCGCGTGGTCGCAAGGTACCATACAAAGAAATCAACCGATTCTCCAGAGCAAATCGACTGCGATCATCCGAGGAACATGATCGGATGGCTGTGACCTGGACATCGTGAGCACCTAAATGGCCAGTGTCATTGAAATGGGTGGCTACAGGGGGCACAGAGCATTGGCGTATGTCGCGTAAGTGTTGGGCGAATCGGTCACTGAGCCTCTTGCCTGTCTCGCCGATATAAGCCTTGTTACACCGCTTACAGATAATAGCATAGATAAGATTACGGGACTCGCATGTGAACCCATCGTCAATAAGAAACGTGCCTAAAGGAAAAGATACAGTACGCGTCTGTATCACATAAGCACACGTGTTGCAACGCCGACGACCACACTGGACAGTGCCAAAATGAGTCAGGATATTGGACTTAAGGCGACTGTGTACCAACATATCCTTAAGACTTCTGTCCCGTCTGTAAGACACCAAAGGATAGTTGGGGAAGACAGAACGGGTCTCAGGATCTGATCTAAGGAGAGACAGATGACGGAATAAAACATTTTTCACCAGGGAACTATGGGGGTGGTAAGTTAAGATAAGTTTTACTCTGTCAGAGTTAGTAGTCCTATGCTGACTGGTAAGGGCCTGCTGGCGAGTGATTTTCTGAACTCGATGCATAGCCGAGACAAGCACCCTCTCCGGGTATATTGCTGTATTTTGTCATTGTTTTTGTAATTTGTAAAACTACAGTACTTTGTAATTACGCGTTCGCCTTTACACAGTATACCTTACTCTCTCTCTCTCTCTCTCTCTCTCTCTTTTGAGATCAAACACATAGTGGGATTAGTGTGATCTGTTGATTTTTAAGGTATTGACGAAATATAAGTTGAGGCACGTTTTTCATTCTATTAACGAGTCTTTCTTTGGTTCTATATATCAGAGGTTGGCCAACAAAATTAAACAATGAATAAGAATGATCTAAGTATCTTGATATTACCGGATTATTATCTGAAGATAAAACAAATTCCAAAATACGTTCTATCGGGAATAGCAAAAAGGAAATGTTATGTCTCAGTCTGCCCTCCCTTAATACGACGATAAGTCAGTCAATCAATCATAATTCTTTTCATGCACCATATCTACTCAACAGTTTAAGTATATCCCATTGTTTTGTTTATGATTTTTTTAAAAAAGATATGATTCACCAATAACATTCCCATAAGTTTTGTCCCCTTTCTTCTTCTAGTCTGGAGTTTTATAATATCTTCCATTTTCTCAGAGGTTTAGTTAAACAATATTTTTTAAAGAAGTAGCAAGGGAATAATTTTATTGAGTCCAATACGTAATCATTATCTTGCTTGTGCCTCTCGCAACTTGGCTTCAATGGCAGGAAATCTAAATGCCTCTGTCCAGCGTGAGGTGTCCGGCGACTGCTGCAGTCAATACTCAACACGGCTAAGACATTTTGCACTAATCTGCGCTTTAGTCTTCCTTTCTCTCGTCTGCACGTTATGATGACTTTCAGAAGGATTTTGTTGCCCAGAGAATGATTTCGTTTTATATGACCAAAATATTTCATTCTTATGTTCTTTACCAACCCATTCTCTTCAATTTTTTAAGCTGTTGCATAATGGACTTATTTTTTTTTGGTTCTATCCATGGTGTTCCGAGTACTCTTCAGTAGCACTTGCATTCAAGGGAATTAATCGATTTTTCAACTGTTTTATCATTATTCTAAGCCCTACAGTCATACGTTGCTATGGAAAAGACATGCTCTTAGAAAGCGAAGTTTTATTTGTATACCAGTTCCCTTTCAAAGGTTTTGTAGTTCTTTTAATCTCTCTACAGTGATGTTCATTCTGTTGTTAAAAATCTCATTTATAATATTTTCTTTGCTTGTTAGAATCAAATCTAAATAATCATATTTAATATTTAATTATTTTTCTTTCCTAGCTTATGTAATACTGTAATTGACATGTTTTTGTCTATATCATCCATTTACCCAGTATTATCACAGCCTCCCCAGCGGTTTTCTCTAGATCTGTTCTGATCCAGTCTAATCACTTCGGATCTGTAGGTTTCAGTCCATCGCCAAATCTAAATATTCAAAACTATCAACTCTTTGCAGTTCATGTCCATTGAAATCAGCTGCTATATCTGTTTTGTCAGATATAAATGCAATTTCATATTTCCTCTTTTGAATGCCACAATGCTGTTGTGATTTTTTCTAGAGTCAATGAGGTACTGGTAGCAATAAGGTACTGGACAACCCAACATAATGACACAGAAGAGAGTAAATAAAAGAGCTGATACTAGCACAAGCAACAAAACATTTTTGAGCTTTCAGCTTTATGATTGTCTGTGCCATCTTGCATAACACACACATGTAAATATATGATCACTCTGACTAAGCTTATACTCGGTTTTCTTAAGTCTGTATCTACACTGCACATCTTTGAGAGATATAATAATTGCATCTCTGCCCCATCATATAAAGTATTACACAACATGACCAAAAACAAGAAGTATGTGAGAGGAAAATCCAGCAAACTGATCTATTATAAAACTGTTAGAAGAAAGTCTATACTGAATCTATTCCAGCATAATTAGTATCTATTATTGCTTGATTAATGATGATTGCATTCATGAGATTGAAGAAAGGAGAGATGAGTAATTGAATATTAACAATAAACTTTAATGCTGATACAATTTTTGGATTCATTTTCCAATTGTGTCTTGTTCCTCAGTTCTAATAGTAATTGTAAAAACATGTAATCACAAAGTACTGTAGTTTTACAAATTACAAAAACAATGACAAAATACAGCAACGTTTCGACCAACAAGGCCTTGATCAAGCAAACGAACAACAGGAGTGACAAATTAAAAAAACAAAAACATATGGAGGACTACATACAGACGTTTCTAATGAAAATCTGGAAATAAAAATGAATAACGAAATAAATGTAACACAAAAAGCACACATGAAAACTAGAAATAGAAAAGAAGAGAAACAATAAAAAATGAAGTGAATATATAACTTGAATACATGCAACATATGCACATATAGGTTACATGGCATGAGAAGAGAAAGTACTAAGAAGCATAGGAATGTAATATGTTGAGCCCACGTGGTTGCAAGGTACTATACAAAGAAATCAACCGATTCTCCAGAGCAAATCGACTGTGATCATCCGAGGAACATGATCGGATGGCTGTGACCTGGACATCGTGAGCTTCTAAATGGTCAGTATCATTGAAATGGGTGGCTACAGGGGTAACAGAGCATTGGCGTATGTCGCGCAAGTGTTGGGCGAATCGGTCACTGAGCCATTTACCTGTCTCGCCGATATAAGCCTTGTTACACCGCTTACAGATAATGGCATAGATAAGATTACGGGACTCGCATGTGAAACCATCTTCAATAACACAGTGGCTAAAGTAAAAGATACAGTACGCGTCTGTATCACGTAAGCACATGTGTTGCAACGCCGAAGGCCACACTGGGCAGAGCCAAAATGACTCTGGATATTGGACTTAAAGCAACTGTGTACCAACATATCCTTAAGACTTCTGTGTCTGTAAGCCACCAAAGGATAGTTGGGGAAGACAGAACAGGTCTCAGGGTCTGACTTAAGGATAGACAGATGACGGAATAAAACATTTTTCACCAGTGAACTATGGGGGTGGAAAGTTAGATAAGTTTTACTCTGTCAGAGTTAGTAGTCCTTTGCTGGCTGGTAAGGGCCTGCTGGCGAGTGATTTTCTGAACTCGATGCATAGCAGATACAAGCAATAAGGTTGAAATTGTATCATTTCTATTGCCGCTGATACTAATTGTATCATTTCTCTTGGTGTCGATAATAATGGTACCTTCTCTCTAAGTGCCAATAGTAACTGTACCTTCTCTCTCAGTACTGATAGTAATTGTGTCTACTCTTTCAGTGCCGCTTGTAATCTTGCTATATTCTTTAATTGTATTTTCTCTCACAGAGCTAATAATAATTGTATTTTCTCTCACAGAGCTAATAATAATTATATTTTCTCTAACTAAGCTAATAATAATTATATCTTCTCTCACAGAGCTAATAATAATTGTATTTTCTCTCACAGAGCTAATAATAATTGTATTTTCTCTCACAGAGCTAATAATAATTGTGTCTTCTCATTATTCCTATATTCATTGTTTCTGTATAGAATATTAATATCATTGTAAAAAAATAACAGACATATAATATATTTGAGTGGCTAAACAAAAATTCAGACTGATACTTCTTGATTTCAATGTAATGTATAAATACACAACACTTTATCAATTAAAATATTGAGAGCAATACTAGGAAATTAGAATAAGATTACTAAAGAAAAAAATGATTGATGTAACTAGAGTGGTTTAAAGTATCTTAGTACAATAGTCTTATCTTATCTTAACCACATTTGCTGTGAAGCGTCGTGGGGAGAGTTAGTTTTCTATCTTGTGCCAGGTGTGTTGCGCTTGACGTTGTCAGTCCATGCTTTCGCAGGGACTCTGAGATGTTATCTATCCATCGTGTTCTTGGCCTGCCTCGTGCTCTGCGCCCTGAGTGTCGATTATTGTAGGCACGTGATGGTAGTAAATGTGGTTCCATTCTCATTAGATGGCGAACCACTTGATTCTTTGCTTCTCGATGTACTGTATGCATGGTATATTACACAAGAACTACGAAGTACGATAGTTCTAATCATATATATCCACTGTCATGCTTAAGAGCATATCTGATTCTTTGGTAACAAAGAAACTATAAAGGAATATAGGAGGATATAGAAATGAGTCTTAATGTATTCTGATTTTTACAAAATAAGTATATGCTTTTCTAAAATTTAGTTAAAGTAACATATTTATTAATGTACAACTCACATGTGTTTCATCACATCTTTGTGGAGCAGTATATAGCCAGTTCTGTCAATTGACATAAATATGGAAGTAATGTATAACTTACCTGTGTTTCATCATTGACTTGTTCCATTTCCATCAGCTGAAATTCCAGGTCTTCACACTTTTCTAGAGCTTTATTCAGTTCATGTTGCAAACGTCTGCCTTCCTTCTCCCAGAACTGTGCCTAGTAACAAGAACACAAAATGATATCCTTGCAACTAATTTTTAAAGAATGTTGCATAGTTTTCTAATGAAGGGATACAATTTTCTGTTTCTATCTTTAAAGTTTGAGATATCTTCTTCTTTTTCTTCTCTTGCTTATCTCGAATCCTGTTCTTGCCTCACAGCGTCAGGATAAGAAGAGATTTATAGAACAGGGTTTTGTGTGCACTTCATAAATATTGTTTTTCACTGTCTTTGTTATTTCTGAAGTCTACCAAATACCATTAACTATTTTGTAATTATCTTTACTGCAAATTCAGTTCTCTTTATTGTATCTCCTTTTTGAATGTTCTCAAATTATCTCAGTTCTAATTCCTTCATAAAAACTGTTTTCTTATTTTATTGTCCTAGCCTTCAAGACTTCAATAATATATCATTGAGCCCATATTGGTTGATCCGAAGTACTATTGATATCAGTTCAGTAACCGATAACCAGTAAAAATAATAATCTTTGCTAATGAATATTTCTTTGTTCTATTACATTATCCATTTTCTGGTTATGCTCAACATAATCTTCTACTTCTTGAAAGATCCATATCGACCACTTGTTAACCACTCTTTGTGATTTGTATGTGATCCAAGCCTAAAAGCGATTGTGCCTGTTATGCACCTACAAGTAGACCAGCACATCCGATTTCTGCGATGCTTTTTATTTACTAGGATATCTTCCTAGGCGTCTCTTCAGCTGCCTCTTATGACATGCTTGTAGGTCACATTGTTGCTATTCTTTGCTCCCTTAAGTCCCGGCAACACATGGGCGGCTCAACACAATAACGATAGTGATTACTGTTGTTACATTATTACAATTAATATTACTGATGTATGTATCAAGATTTAATTCTTTTTCTTGCGTTTGCCCAATATGAATTCAGATCTTTTATATGGAGCTTCTGACTTATTTTTTTGTGAAGTTCTGCTTTCCTTATTATAAGTGTACCTTTACCTAAACAATATCTTGAATTAAATGTACAAAACTGCATGATATAAACGTTTTCTATTAATTTGTAATATAAAAATGTTTGGTTCTGTCATTAATTTCCAAAGTTTATGCAAATAAAATAATATTTGAACATTTTCTGTACAAACAAAATAAAAAAAAGAGGTCAGTATATAATATTTTCATGTACTGTTTTATTACTTTATGACCATATCAAGTGTTTTTTTAAGCCTCTAGTCTCAACAAGTGTTTTGAAAGTGTTTATTTTTTAATTTGTAAAAAGTTGGCCCCAGCAAGTGGACCCAGTATGGTTGAACGTGTAAAGTCAGCATCTCATCCTTTCAGACAATAGCTACTTGGAGTGTGCCTGCTGGTGTTTATGAAAGCTCCAAACCTCTGGCCGCAATCAAATATTGGGCATTACACTTTGATCTTAGCCAAAAGTTTTATGTTGTAAAGAGAAATATTATAATAAACAGGACAGTATTCAAAGCCAATTTACTATACTTTGCAATAAGACAATACTTTACATGTATTGTTCCATTGTTTCAAAAGGAAATTCTAGCGTAGTTTTTATAAATATACAATATTGTGTGTTTTTTTGCCATCGAATATACAAAAAGTATTATATTTTATGATAAGATACATATAGTTTTATTGTTGAAAATTTAGATAAGATATTTAGTTTATGAGAAATGACACCAACCTTTTCTAAATAATCCTTGTTGTCTGTAGTGATTGTTTCCCTTTCTTTTAAGAGAGTAATGACCTCACCCTAAATAATGTGGGAAGAAAAATTAGAAGGAACATTTGTTAATTGTTATGTTTTAACAATAAATACTATTATTGCAAAAATGCATATCATTGTTAATTATGTATACTTTCTTTATTTTAAAGAAAAGGAATAACATACAATTTTGCATAATAGTAAATAATAGTATAATATTAGTTACGAGAATGTGTTTCAAATTCTCATTTTTTAGACAATAAAGGATATCATTAATTTATTCGTTCTCCGCTCATATCTGAAAGATACATCTTATTCTTTCTGTCTAACAGGAAAACTATTAACAGTTTATTTTTCCAATCAAAGATACTAGTTATAAAAAGCGATGTTACTTACTTCCCCAATTTCATTGATAAGCTTCTCCAGTTTTTCTATCCTACATTGGGCATTGAAGAGATCATTTTGCAGCGTCATTTTAGTCTGCAAATGCCAAACACAACATTATAATTAACATACATACTCTCACACAATTTCTCGTGCGGTTTCGTTTCTTTTTGACATTCCTTTTTATCCTATGAATGCAGTAACATTTCAATTTCTATTTTCCTGGTATTTTAGCCCAAATGTAAATCATTGACGACGATGATGATAGTGACAGTATCGTGTTATTCTTGAGATACACTGGATCCAGAGATCATGAAAACATTCTGTTTGAGAGGCTGCTTTCTCCTTGCACGTTGTATAAGGACAGTAATAAGCAATATACATGTATCATAAATAACAGAATATGGAGCACCAAAGTTGTGAAGTCCATCTTTCTGTAAACATTCTAGGACAATGACCACCGTGATCGTTTCTTTCTTAGGCTTGAAACTCTCATAGACTTATGCGAGCTTTCCAGCACGACGTGTGCCTATTTCAGTGGCGTGTACCAATTAGAGGATACCAGGACATTTGAACGGTATTAGAAAGGTAGCTTTACATACCCTTGGTGACACATGATTCTCTAGTCATCAGTTTCTAGTAATTTTCAAAAGACATTTCATAAAGGAGTTTTACGGTAGGCGTTGAGTAGATCAGAATCCCATCCATAAATATGAAGCTTTTTATAAATATATATCTTGCAAAATCCTCGATCGGGTACAGCAACATCCCGTGTGTCAACTTGATTATTCGCAGTATACAACTTACATCGTCACCGTATTTTCACTTTAACATGTGTCACAAGTTAAAATTTTAGAGGGAATTACTTAGCGGATAACAACAATACATGATGGCAATGGCAGCTCGTCATTAACTCTTACAATACGCGTACGAAAACCGCCTTTTACGCACTGTTTTGAGGAACAAATTTTACGACAAAGGTGTCCTTACAAAATTTGTTATAACTTTCTTGTATTCAACAACAGATACAAACTGCATACACCAAAGTGTGCGCAATTGAAAGATCTATTACAAACATCCACTTGCTGTATTTGAATTTTAAAAATACACTTAAAGCATTAAATGTATTTAGGAAGTTAAAACAAGTGGTTAGAATCATATGGTCCGTGAAGTGGCTTTTCGTAAAATGGGAACTAACTATATGGTCTGTCAGGTGGCGTTTCGTATTGTAAGAGTTAAGGGCTTGTGGGATCGGGCCCTAACAAACATAATGTGTAAAGTGTATTTATTATCTTATAAATTATTTGTTCATAATTATTACTTTTAATGGGATGCTGATTAGCTTTGAAAGTTGAATATATAACGCTTAAATATTATGATGATGGATATTTTTACGACAAAGCATAAGGAATATTTTTAAAATTCAGAGCGTTACAGACTGAACGATACGCAACAACTTAAGAGTATATGACAGTGGTTTATGATAATGGTGTACTATCTTTGTTATTTTACGTATTCTCTTATTTTTTTTAATCTTTAGCCGTGTTCAGATTTATTTTAAATTGAACTGTAGGGTTGCGGTCTGATACATATACATATACAGATACGCTAAAAGTCACATAATCTGCTGTACATAATTACTCACTTGGAGATCCGCTGTCGCTCACAAGATTAATTACAAATATACGCACCATCCCCTGCATTCAGACACATAGCTCGTAAGATTAGCCACACACAGACATATCAGCATCCATACCATCGCCCGCACACCATGTTACACCGTCAACCATGTACAGAAGCAATCATCTATACACAAACACACCACCACTCACAACATCACAAGGACAAATATACGACACTATTTACTCAATCACCCACACAGAAATACCAAATCATTCTTGCCATCACCTATACAAAAACAAGTTACCACTCACACTCTCATACACACACAATCATATCATCAGCTACACGTATATACACCATCAAACACACACACGCCAAAATATTCGCCAATGGTCTGTCTACTACTATATCCCAGTTCTACTCACCAGTGCTTCACGTTGTGGGTCCTGAATGTGCTCACACTGTACATGAAGTTGTGTGTGAGATTTCTGCAGTTGGAGGTATTCCATCATGAGACGTTGATAATTGCGTTCTGTCTCTTCCATCGACAACTTTGAGATAACAATAATATTGTTATCAATATAACAATTACCACACATAAGAGACCACTTACACCTGTTTTATCATTATCAATATTAGTAAGAGTACAACATATGACATCTTAAACTTCACACAGGTATAACATGTAACCTCAAAATTCACACAAGAGCAACACTCATCATCTCAAAATTCGTACAAAAACAGCATCTGACTATTGAAGCTTCTAAACATCAAATCGCAAGACAAGATCCATGAAACCACAGTACATAAAAGAGCTCCAATGCTCATCATCTACACCGCTCTGATGTAGTTCAATATCAGCTGGACAGGTCATTCCGTCCGCATGCCAGACCACCGGCTACCCAGAAGATTCCTCTATGAATGAGTTCAAGAAAGACAACCGCTGACAAAACAGACAAAAGAAAAGTTTCAAAGAACTCACTAAAATGGTTTAGCATAAATCCAGACACATTGAAAGCCGTTGTTGACGACCCTTCAGCGTAGCGTTCGAATTCTTGTAGAGAAGCATGGACATGCGAGTCAGCAAAATTGCGGCGCAGAAAAACAGCAACAAGACAAGAAGGACGGTGCATAAATACACCACCTTTCATTCCTAAGCTAGAGCGATCAAAATTTCAAGTTCATAATTCTCAAAAACATTCCGTTCCCAAATTTGTCTCGTAATTTATCTACGTATACACAGATCTCACTTCCAGCATCTACAATGGATGAAATAAGCGGTCATCATTACTCGTGATGGACAAGCAACAAGAACAGTTCAGAACACAACTACCATAGCTTTCTATATATCAGAAATAATACTATCAAATGTTCTAGCATATTTGTATCTACAATAACCACATAGCAAATTACATTATCATATTAAAACAGCTGTATAACATTACAGGGTGTTCAAGATAAAAGTGGCCTGTGAATGGAGCCAATCTGGCATATATGTATGAAAATGAGAAGGTTCAGTTATGACGTAGTATAGGTCAAGGTTGTGTGACGGTGTGTAATTGTAGTGCGGGAAGAGGCGATGAACAAATGTGACGTAGGACGAGCTAGTCAGAACCAGTTTAAATAGTAAATAACACCACGCAATATGTAACTGGTAACTTTCGATTTGTCAATGGGGCTGCTTTAATCTTGAACACCCTGTAGAAGATAAACTCGGAACAAAGCAGACAAGAGAATACTTACCACTTCACCCCACACATCCTCATCTGAGCACGTGCTGTGCGATTGGGAGGAAAAGGAATTTTCAGAATCTACCGATTTTGTGTCTTCCTCGTACCCGAAGAACGTCTCTTTCACTCCCATATTCTGAAATAATAAGTTGTAAGCAAATAATAATGGGTTGATTATACAGAAAACATACACCTGTTTTTACACGTGCTACTTTACGTGACAGTCTGTTATTGTACTGATTGGTTATTGAACCGACGTCGTAACAATCAGGGCAGACACATAGGTGCTAAGTCTCCCCCAACAGATATCGAAGGATATCCATATTGATGGTTCACGTGACTATACATACTCCTCTCTCTCTGCCCCTCAGCATCCATCCTACTTCCACAACGTGTAATTCCTAATTCCTTAAATCACACAGTAGATTCAACACTAAGTTTAGTGTCCTCATCCAAGAAAATCAGCTAAGAGACCGAAGGACATCCCTTCTTGGTCATTGATGAGTGTTGAGCAGTCTGAGGTAAAACGTTCTTTGTTGTTTAGCAGAATAGATATCACTGTTGAACGCATTTTAGATCAGTTCTCTTCCGTTTATTTTAATATAGCTGCTAACACTTGATTTGCTTCGCATACATTTTTTAACCAAATACTGAAATTACCAGTTTCTAACAGATGTTAATATTCTTGAAATTGAATGTGCAATGTCATCGGCGGGTTGATAACTTTTACTTGCAAGCATAGGCGTACACAAAGTATGTAGTACTGAGAAAGTGCACTTTTCAGTTGTAAGTACGTCCATACATAATTCCTACATTTTAAACCATAAAAATGAATTGTATTAATTCCAAAACCGTCAACCAAAACAGATCGCTCCCCAACTCCATCTTTCCTTTAGCACGTGACTGCTTATAAATTGATCCCAGATGAGGGAATGATCCACACATTCTATTTACTTTTTGAATGAGTTTAGATTTAGTCAATGACTTTCACGAGTTTCCTGTAGCATCTCCCTCGCAACGCGTCGTTCCCTTTTCAACTCTCCTGAAAACCTTTGATCTATAATCGGTTCTTCCGCCTCCCCTTTTGTTGTGTTCAAGATTTCATTATTGTCCTGTTGCCACTGTCGCCTTGCTAGTCCATAGTCAAGCATGTACAACCATTAAATCTGTATGTTAAGTTTGAACAATTCAACAGAACATACAACAAAGCATGGAAACATTATTATTGACTCTCACCTTTTCTGCAGATCCCGCTAATCGTCTTTTCTTTTTTCGATGTTGCATGAGTTCAATTCTCCTATCCTTGTTCTTATGGGAGACAAGCGAAATGTAATTCATATTAAATAAAGCTAATATGTATTTGTTGTTTAATTAAATCCTAACATTTTATAACTTGATTTAGGGTTTGTATAATTGCAATTAATCTAGTCGATTAAAGTTTATACAAAGGTCCCTCAGATTGTGTTAGTGTTTGGGGCCATGGTGGAACAGAGCCAACTATAAACTTGTGGGCCTTCGGACTCAGGTAAGAATTATGGGAAATCAGACCACAACTGACACCACGTGACCTCACATTCCAGTATTGGTGTATATGGACGAATTCCTTTTAAAATCAACACAAAATGCTAACTCGAAGTTATATTATGCAACAAATTAAGTTTAACAATAAGAATTAATTAGTTTTTCCTATAGCCAAAGCCACATAGAAAAGGGTTTTAGGATCTCCATTGATACGGTTCTTTGCTAGCAGTTGGAGATCTGTATGGTTTACATCCTAGTTATCTTTCTTGTTGGATGGTTCTTCGAAGAGTGGTCTTTGGTCTTCCACGTTTTCTTTTCTCAATTGGTGACCACATAAGGACTTGTCGATTTAGTCTATTTTCGTCTGCTCTAAGAACATGACCTAAATATTTCCACCTTCGTTTCCTTATAATATTTGATATGGGTTGTTGGTGTGTTCTATCTCTCACTGTGTTGTTAGAAACGAAATCACTCCATTTTACTTTTAATAATTTTCGTAGACATTTATTCTCAAAGCTGTCCAGTTTCTTATCAATTTTCTTTGTTGATTTCCAACTTTCACAACCGTAGGTCAGTACAGGAATCACACATGACCTAAATAATTTAACTTTTGTGCATATACTAAGGTCTTGAGATTGCCAGATATTCGTTAATTTAGTGAAGGCACTAGCTGCTATAGCAATACGAGAGTTTATTTCTTTCATCGTGTCTCCGTTGTTTGACACTTTACTACCCAAATATGTAAAATGTTCAACTTTCTCCAGTGTTTGGCCATTTATTACGATGTTGTCTGTCGAGTTTGTGAGGTCCATAATTTTGGTCTTGGCAGAATTAATCTGGAGACCAACCTGTTCTGCAAGTGTGCAAAGATTGCTCGTTAGTTTGTGGGTTGCTTGTGTGGTTGAATTCAATATGGCCACGTCATCGGCAAAGTCAAGATCAAATAGTCTGCTGTTATTAAGCCATTTGATGCCTAGTTGATCATCTTGGGTGCATTTGCGCATGATCCAGTCTATAGCTATCCCAAAAGCATAGGTGACATCACGCAGCCCTGCTTCACACCCGAATTGACTGCGAACCAGTCTGAGTTTCCTGCATCTGTTCTTACACAGCAGGATGCTTCAGAATAGAAGGCTTTTATAATATTGATGTACTTTTCCTGGAAGCCGTAGGTCTTAAGAATCTCCCAGAGAGTTTTAACAATAAGGAATATCAATATTATGAATATTTTCACCAATAAATAACCATAGACTCACAGAATTGAGAAAAATTGCAAAAAGCTTGCAGTGTTCTATCAAACATCTATATTTTCCGGCCCCATTTTCTGATCTAGGTCAGGGAACCCCTAGTCAGTTGTCTGGCCTAGTTATCTAGAATTGGCTGTGGGTGGAAGAACCTCAGAGCTCCAGTGACTTTTAGTGCTATGTCGACTGTAACCGTGTGCTACTGGCAGGTTTAACCAAATCGAGCAGGGTTTGAGGAGAGCAGACACACTAAACTCCAATTCTCCAGATTTGGAGTTGAAACACGGGACTAACAGTTCTATATACGTAAACAATGACAATTGTGCCAGAAGCGACAAGACATCACATTTTGCCATGGAGTCGAAATCCTGAGCTAGAAGATTGCATGACTGTCAAAGGTTCAGGTCAGTCATGGCGATCCCTGGAAAAGATGACCACAGACCAAGCACGATGAAGACATTATGATTCTGCCCTACAAGACTCCACAAGTCGTGTTGGTCACTGGCTACTTTGCCGGTCTGTGTCCGTAAGAAAGAAGTAGAATATAAAAAAGTCCATTAGCCTGTATAATATTGCCAAACTACTAACGAATATTGTAGATATTATATCTTGATACTAATAAAAATCAAATGACATCGTTAAAGAAAGTATATGATATTAGAAATGGTACATTTTGGTTTAAACTATACGATGGAATCATAATCTTGTACTTACAATGCAAGCCTGTTTGAGTGCACTAATTGCTTTCTTATCCTCCATCATTTCTTTTCTTAGTTCGTCCACTTTTTCTGTCTGTCGTTCAAGGCTGGTCGTATTGGCTTGTGCCTCGCTAAGACTTCTGCTGAGTTGCAGCGCACGCAATTTGGAATGTTCTAGAAGTTCTTGCTGTCAAACAACAAAGAGAAACACAAGAAACGTATGTGTAATAGCAATAATATAAGATTAACTTTTAGAACGAATATTTCACGAAGTTGTTGAAAAATAATTTAATGTTATTAACATTAATGTAACGCTAATCTGCATTAACAACATCGTAACACACATCATTACTACCACCAATGTAATAAACAACGTTATTAAAACCAATGTAATACACATGATTACTACCACTAATGTAATACACAAAGATGTCAAGATAAGAATACAAAAAGCAAGGGAAACTTTATTGCATTGAGTAAGATATGGAAGTCAAAGGAGATCAAAACAAACACAAAGCTGAGAACCTTTCAATCAAATGTGAATTCAGTGTTGTTCTATGGCTCGAAAACATGGAAGACAACAAAGGAAACCATCAGAAAACTGCAGACCTTCGTAAATGGATGCTTAAGTAGAATAGAGGGACTGAGATGGTATGACAAGATTACGAAAGAGGAACTCAGAGAAAGAACAAAGCAGATACCAGTGGAGAAAGAGCTCAGGAAGAGACGCTGGCGATGGATAGGACATACACTGAGAAGACCAACCGGAAGCATTGCAAGACAGGCACTGTTTTGGAGCCCGCAGGGAAAGAGGAGTAGGGGAAAGCCTAGACAGATCTGGAGAAGAGAGCTGGAGGCTGATATTAAAAGAATAGGTAAAACATGGAAAGAATTGGAAGGGATGGCAAGAGAGAGGAAGAGCTGGAAGAAGTTTGTTGAAGACCTGTGCTCCGTTGGGAGTTGAGAGGTGAAGAAGAATGTAATACATATCATTATTAGTACCAATGAAAAACACATCATATTTTGGAGTATTGGCTCATAAACGACATTTTGTCACGGAAAATGACGTATTTCGGTCACTTTAAACGACACGGTGTTTTGGAGAGTATAGTAATGGGAGGCATGATTTCTGGTGGTAGAGGCAGGAAAGACCAAGACGAAGGTAGCAGTAGCAGGACATCAAAGAAACCTTTAACGTGACGTTAGAACAACGAACTAAGTAGAGACAGTTTTTAAGACAGGCTGTAATGAATGCGACGTTCTGCAAGTGACATGATATTTGATGAGGGTTGAACTTTATGTCAGTAAAATGTAAAAACAGACATGCATTTTAATGTTGTTTACTTGGATATTTCGATTTTTTCGATCCAGAAGCGATGAGCTGATGTCTTCGGCTCAGTGCACGTGACATCGTAACCATTGGCTCAGGCCAGAACACCGTAAACTGCAGAACCTGTAGCTTTTCTGCCAGTCCGCGGAGTTGAACCCGCATTTACAAGGACTAGTTACCGTAGTCTAACGCGCTACGAACACGCTGGGCACGCGGGCGGATATTTCGATTAAAGAAGGATGACCGCTCGACTGTTTTGTCACAATGCACGATGACATGTTTAAACCATTTCTCAGAAAGAAAACCATAACACCCTTGAATTACCGCAGCTCAACTCCTCTATTGTTTAGTGTTTCGCCAAATGTCTAAAAGCTGTTGCGCATATTGTAAAGATCATATAAAAATTGTTACCAACAACCTGGTGTTATTCTTTAAAACTAGGCCTGGACGTGATGTGGACTCACCATTTTTTTGTTATCCTGCAGAGCTTTCTCGCTGCTGTCTTTGTGGGCTCGGTTTTGAGCAGTTAGTTCTTTGTTTCTTTGTAAATAAGTCCGGCATTTTTCCACAAGTTCTTTGTTTCTTTCCTTACAGTCCTTTAGTTTTTTAGACTACAAGTGAAAAAAAAAATTTGATTTGAAAAATAACGGGACAGACGAAGAGAATGATATAGAGAGAACAATAGAGACACATAAACAATATTTATGATCCACTATCAATGCTCATTCTTTTACAAGAACATTTGTCGTTTGCTACCGTAGTCCATGACGAATATTTTAAATAGCAATGCTTTTCTATACAATCTCTCTCCCTCTCTCTCTCTCTCTCTCTCTCTCTCTCTCTCTCTATCATGAGATGGCCCTGGCGCTTTTTTTTTCCCCGATCCAGAAGTACTTGAGCTTTTCAGCTCTTCGGCTCGGTGCCTTGGACATCGTAACCCTTCGGTTCGGTGCCACGAACACCGTAAATCTGGGGAATCTGTGACTTTTTCTGCCATCCCGCGGAATAGAACCCGCACACACAGAGGGATAGTCACCCGTAGTCAAACGCGCTACAAACACGCTGGCCAGACGGGCCCCTTGCGCTTAGGAAGCAAGAAATGCTCACCATTCTTCTCTAGTCTTGACCATCTTCTGTAGTGAGTGTTTTCCTGCTATGATTAATTTCTTTCAGTTCTTGTTTTACTGTTCTCATCCAGGTCGTTTTAGGTCTTCCGCGTTTTTGTTTACCTTGTGGAGTCCATCTCGGTACAGTTTTCGTGACAGAGTTAGTCTCTATGCGTAGCATATATCCGATCCATCTCTAGCGTATATTTTGTATGATGGTGCTCATATTCTCTTGTTGACACTATGTAAGCAGATCTTGGTTAAAGATAGTATGTGGCCAAAACACGCGTAAGATCTTTCGCAGACAAGTTGTATGGATAGTGAACAGTTTGAGCATGTGTTGCTCTGTCATTCTTCAGCATTCTGATCCGTATAGTTGATAGGACGCAGCTGCGGTATATGTTAATCTATTTTCTGACGCTGTAATAGGCTAATTGCCAGACCGTCTGAATGGTGATTAATGCATTCCGTGGCTTAATCAGTCGGCTTTTAATATCAGATCAAGCTTCTCCTACATGGCTGAACACTATTTTTAAAACCATAAATTAACAATTCAATAATGAATTTTTATTATACGTCGAAACATTAACTTCCATAAGCAAAAAATATGCAACATATCGTGGCCATATGCGATACTCAGCTTGAGAACCATTTGGTTATTGTGTTAACTGATTCTGTGACTATAGATATTTACATATATATCGCCGTGACCATAGTGATAAAAGTTATAGTGATAAAAGCAGCATAAAAGTATCACAAATAACACCACTTTATCAGGAACAATTGTCATCAAAAGCAAAACGTCAGACCGCCATTACCATTTCTACCGTACTAACACCAGTGGCGGCTCGTGAAAATTTTTGTTGGTGAGGCCAGACACAAATTATAGGGGAAAAAAAATCTATGGGTTGAGTTAGGTTATATTTTAATATTTACTATTATTTCTCTATTCCGGAAATTTATCCCTCCTTTACTAAAAAAAAGTACATTTTCGTACACAGATGTATATTAACGAGACGGGCGATTACCGTAAACTATTATATGATGGTTAGTTAGTCATTTCTATTATTTTCGATTATTTTTATATATATCATTCCCTGTTTAAGCACTCTGACTAATTTGTAGAGCAATAACACCGTTTAACTCTGCACTGGCTTGGCCACGTCATAGTTTCCCTACTGAATTAATGAAAATCCCCTATTTTTCTGTTTTAAATAACCAGTCGAGAGAAGGGTCAAATGTCGCTATGTTAACAGAGATCTAAATAGACCACATTTTTACTAACCCTAACAATAGTGCGCTGGAAATATGTGAAGTATACTACTTAGGGAGAAAAAACGTTGAATTTCAGACTGCATATTATATTTTAGTGTTATGTATTAAAATCAGTATCACTTTAAAAGTAAAAATTATAAACAAATAATTTATTTTTAAAGTAAATACAAGTTACACATTATTTTTGGTGGGGCCGACCCACTGGACATTAATGAGCCGCCACTGACTAACACCGTGATTTCTTCTACTGATAATGTACTTAACAATCATGTAAGTATCAAAGCTGCTGTATGCAAGAAATCTTCTAATAATTATTATCATTTTTCAGCTACATGTGGAGCTCGTCCTAAATAAACACGGGTAATTTTTTTTTCGTCTGCCTAGTGATATCCTTTCCATGTCCTTTTGACGTCTTTCCGTTGACTTTAATATATATTTGAGATGTCTTCCCCATTATACTTTTAGTCTTTCTATATTTCTCATTCCCTTGCAAATTTCAGAACAATGTTTCTCTTGTTATACTATTATTTGGTCTTCTTAAAGCATGTTCTAACCAATTCCAGCGTCTTGTCTTAATCTCTGATCCCACTGGTGTTTGCTTGGTTCGTCCAATAGTTTCTCACTGGTAACCCTGTCAAACAATGTCAGCCTTTCTTGCTGTCAAAAGTTAAATTTTCAGCAGTAATTTGTTCTTTACATTTTAATGTCAATTTTAATGCTACTTTTATTTGGCTATAATTTAATTTCAAGATAAATGATGTTATTATTTAATTATCTCTTTAATTGAACATGAATACTAATTTCACATACAAACTTTGATATTTAACTCACCAAGTCTTGCTTGCCCGGTGTGTAGTCCTCTACCATGTTTGACTTGCCCTCCTCTACACCTCCAGTTGTCTAGTGTAATAAAGATGGTAAACACGATGACTATTTAGGTGTAACAAGAGGATTGTTGGTATTTTACAAACATGTTACTGAACTATTACACAAGCGAAAGGGTAAGTATGTACAAATAAAAGACAATAGATTCTCCACAAGTGAGTGTTATAATACATAAGCATAGAAATACTTGTGCACACAAAAATGGCTACTTCTCTCACCATTCAAGTAGTTCATGAATGCACACAAAAATATGGTTACTTGTGTCAACAGTCGTGGTCGGGAGGGTGAGGTAGTCCCGTTCACAATTTATCTGCTGCTAATCTTCTAACAGTCTGAATAAAACTATGTTCAAAGTGACAAGAAAAGTTTTAATATTTTCTTCTGTAGTTATTAAATCATTTATAGTGTTTTTCTATTTGTGGGAAAGTTTTCAGCCATTATACAGATTATTATTGTCTTATCTCTCTCTTTCTCTCTCTCTCTCTCTCTCTCGTGGTCGTTCTTAAGCCGTTTTTATCATTCTATTCTTTCTTTCTTTCTTCTTTTGTCGTCACACTGCTACCGTGTTGTTGCCCAGTGTCGTGGTTTTCTGTTTTTGTCTTGGGCTGTTCTGGTGGCTTGTGTGATTGTTATTTTTGCTCTTTCGCAGGATTCTGCTACGCCATCTAACCATTTTTCCGTGGTCTTCCTCTTGCCTTCTTTCCCGATGTTCTGTTGTAGAAGACTCTGTATACTGTGGAGTTTGGATGCATTCTTATTAAGTGGCCAAACCACTTCATTCTTTGTTTCTCTATGTAATGCAAGCACGGTTTTGTACCAACTTTCTTTCTTATGCTGATGTTGATATCATTCTATTGTGATATATAAACAGCCAAACATCAGAACAGGATGTACGTGCACAGCCTTCAGCACCAATTGGATCTCAAGTGCTTATCTTTCGGTGGTGTGTTCGGTTTCAACCAGCGTTTACTGGGTTCGCTCTCCGTTTGCCTTTTGTTGTCCCCAGCCAAAACCCACAAGGCAGCAGGTTGCTATTGTCTTTCAGGGCAGCGACCCGTAGACGACCTGTCCTCCCGGGCTGATGAGCGTCATCTGCCCAGCTATACCAGTCTTGTTAATGGACTGCTTGGTTTGCCTACCGTCCAGTTTTGTGTACGGTTTGCTCCGCTAGCCTTTGATTGTCCCCAATCAACTACAAGGCAGCAGTATTATTGTCTTATGAAGTTGCTCGAGTGTAATATACAACTTTTTAATACGTCATTTACCATTTTTACAATTGGAACCATGACTCTGAGGTGTTTGAGAACACAAGAATTCACATTTGCTTGTATACTGAGCGACTTAACAAATATACTCAAGAATAGTCAGACTGGCCGCACAAGACAGAAACGACTTTTATATATTTATATTGAGATTTATCACATATTGAGAACATCCCTTTATTTGTGTACCAGAAAAGGGAAAGTAGAAGGCAATACGCTAGCAGATAAACTGATTGATACAGCAGTAATCGTGGAAGGGCAAACAATGGATGGTGCAGATATCTATGAAATAAGAGAAGCCAATCGTATAAATAACAATGAGAATATTTATAAATATGGATCCATATTCAGAGTGAAGGAGATGAAACTGCAATATGGAAACTGCCAGACATGAATACTTTGTAATAGAAACGAGACATTTGATTAATCAGTACAGAACGGGTGTGATTAGTCATTATAGGCTGTTAAAAATTCTTGGAAGACGATATGAGCACATATGGACTTGTCTGGAGTGCTGTGATGTCACTAATCAATGGAGTGCTGTGATGTCACTAATCAATGGAGTGCTGTGATGTCACTAATCAATGGAGTACTGTGATGTCACTAATCAATGGAGTACTGTGATGTTACTAATCAATGGAGTACTGTGATGTCACTAATCAATAGAAATGCTGTGATGTCACTAATCAATAGAGTGATATGATGTCACTAATCAATGGAGTGCTATGATGTCACTAATCAATGGAGTGCTGTGATGTCACTAATCAATGGAGTGCTGTGATGTCACTTACCCTCACTAATCAATAATACACATTTTTACAAATTTTTCTGAAGTAACCGCAACGTAATGTTCAGTCTAGATTTATGAAGAACATATTAGAATACATTTAATCCTCATCAAATCAGACAGTCCGTAGACTTATGGTAAAGCCATCTGATCATTTCTCTCAACTGCAGTCTGTCAGTATAAATCTGAACCCCAATGTTTGAATGCCGTTGGAGAGCTGGTTGTCATTGAACGTCGTCTTCTTCTCATCCGAATTGTTATCTCCGTCGTTATCTTCTGTAGCAGATATTTGTTTCTCATACTCTGTTCATATCCTGACAGTAAATATATATTCTTACACAATATGTACAAGTGTGAGATGGTGTATGTGTATACGACTTCATAGTAATGTGTATTATTTTCTTTAGTAACACTTGGTAATATTCTTTGGTAAAAAATTCAAGAACTCTTTCTCATATCATTACGGAGTAGAGGGTTAATCCCTTATTTTTCTTTGACCAGCAGCATTGGATGGGGGATGTGACAAGTATCACGCCAGGAACCTTTAATGTTCAGTGTCTTTCTGGTAGTACCCAGCTGAGACTAGGTTGACCTGAGAGAAGTTACAGTCAAAACATCCCTACCTTTATGAAGTTTGATATTGCGACCACGAACCTAAGAAATTAGTGCGTTAGTTAATACGCTATCGCGGTTCTCAATTACATTTGCATTTTCACATAAAGTGCATAAAAACTAAATGTGCTGTTGTAATTGTGGGCTGCTTTATATATGTATATGTGCATGTTGTTATCACATAAGTAGTCTCTGCATTAATGATCAATGAATTTAAAATGTCATTACAAAGGACATATTTAGTAACACTTACGGAGGTGGAGGTAGGGGCCATGAAAAGAGGTTGGGGTCATAGCTGTCCTCGGGAGAGCGCCGAGTGAATGTGAGGGAGACTCATGGCGTGCCTCGGCTCCCTCACTGAATTCACGCTCCAGCGCTGCGAGATGGGCAGCTACCCACTGGTGCCCCAGGTCTTTCTCCAGCTGCGAAATCAGTTTATCTTTGTTCTTCAACTGTTCAATCTATGGACAAAAGTCATAAGCATGAATAAGTCATATCCAGCACAGGTAACGTTATGTCATTGCTGTCCCAGTTGACATTATGTCATTACTTTCACAGGTGACATTATAGCATTACTAGCACAAGTGACCTTACGTCATTGCTAGCACAGGTGACATTATGTTATTGTCATCACAGGAAACATAATGTCATCATGGCTAGCTCATGTGACATTATGTCATGGCTAGGACACGTGACAGCATGTTATTGTTAGCACATGAGACGTTGAATGTTTGTTCTTTATCTGCTTGATATAGTGAAAAGGGTAGTCAACATCAAAATGTCATTGCTAGCACATGTGACAGTATGTCATTGCTAACACATATGGCATTACGTCATTGCTAGCACATGTGACAGTATGTAATTGCTAGCACATGTGACATTACGTCTTTGCTAGCACATGCGACATTACGTCATTGCTAGCACATGTGACATTATATCATTGCTAGCACAGGTGACATCAATTAATGTCACTGGGAAATATATAAATCATCCTCAACAATTGTTGTCAGCGCTTCTAGAAGCTAGGTACTTAATAGTTTTCGGCCAGTCTACTTCTAATTTTATTTTGTCTTTCTACTTTTCTCTTCTCTGTGGGTTCCACCTCACTTCATGTCTAGTTATACTAATATATACTGCATATGAATGTTTCTTTTTATCCATTAAACATATCTCTTTAGTATCGAACTGTTTAAGTAGATCTTTGGTAATCATTTTCAAGTCCGTCTTAATTTGCTACTTTTATTTTATCAATGTCAACTTTCCTTGCCCAAACCGTATTCCATAGATTCTCATAAACTCAGATTTAACACTCTTTCCCACTCCTGATTGTACAAATGTTATTTTATAATAACGTTACCATTAGCAGGTTTTGGGAGTAGCATTCACACCATGACTTCACCGCCACTGAAAGTAAAACCCACTTCCAAAATGTCAAACTAACTCTCAGCCATTTCTAAATGAACCCAGAGGCTGACATTACGCCAGCATGTGCATAATCTGCTCAGTAACTTTCTTTCTCAACACGGATGACCCAATCATTCTGGAATGCTCGCTCGCAGTGAATAGCAGGGAGAAGGAAATGGTGGAGGGGGAAATGGGAATAAACACGTGTTTAGCAAAACCAAACAGAAAAGAATAACAGAATGCAAATGCCATATTTTTCAAGCTAGATAAAACCAAGGGTATTCTTTCTTCATCTTGCTAGGTTTAGCAAATTAGATAACATTAGTTGTTTTGTCTTTTCCATCAACTATTTTATGTTAAATCAATAAAATAAAGAAAGTTTGTGATAGTTCTGGAGAAAATCTTTTGTAACTCAATCCATACCAGTGAATGGGACAAATTCAAGAGAAGTGATGAAATCAGAGAAATGTCTGGTCAACCAACCATTAGTAACAACTGTTATAAGAAGGAAAAGATGGAGATATGTTGGACATGCCTTGAGAAGAAATGAAATACCAAAGCAGGCATTGAAAGGGTTCAAGAAAGAAAGACTGAAACGAACTTTACTAAGAGATGCGAGAAATATAGAACTCAATTCCATGGAAGAGATTGAGCGAGTTGCCCAGGACAGACGGGTACGGAAAAATGATTTGCAGGTCCTCTGCGACGTATTACGGTACAAGAGAAATATATATATGTATATATACCAGTTACCACTATATTGGCGCACAAACAAGCGTACAATTACATTACCAAATACTAGTTACCACTATATTGGCGCACAAACAAGCGTACAATTACATTACCAAATACTAGTTACCACTATATTGGCGTACAAACAAGCGTACAATTACATTACCAAATACTAGTTACCACTATATTGGCGTACAAACAAGCTTACAATTACATTACCAAATACTAGTTACCACTATATTGACGTACAAACAAGCGTACAATTACATTGCCAAATACTAGTTACCACTATCTTGGCGTACAAACAAGCGTACAATTACATTACCAAATACTAGTTACCACTATATTGGCGTACAAACAAGCGTACAATTACATTACCAAATACTAGTTACCACTATCTTGGCGTACAAACAAGCGTACAATTACATTACCAAATACTAGTTACCACTATATTGGCGTACAAACAAGCGTACAATTACATTACCAAATACTAGTTACCACTATCTTGGCGTACAAACAAGCGTACAATTACATTACCAAATACTAGTTACCACTATCTTGGCGTACAAACAAGCGTACAATTACATTACCAAATACTAGTTACCACTATATTGGCGTACAAACAAGCGTACAATTACATTACCAAATACTAGTTACCTCTATATTGGCGTACAAACAAGCGTACAATTACATTACCAAATACTAGTTACCACTATCTTGGCGTACAAACAAGCGTAGAATTACATTACCAAATACCAGTTACCACTATATTGGCGTACAAACAAGCGTACAATTACATTACCAAATACTAGTTACCACTATATTGGCGTACAAACAAGCGTACAAACAAGCTGAAAGCTCAAGTACTTCTGGATCGAAACCACCAAAAAAAAAATAATAATTATATAGAATTATATATATTAATGTGATATATACTGTAAACAATGTAGACACACACTTTTGTATGATAGAAATTATAGAATCATGAAATAATAGTGCTCAGAACTCAATAACATTCACGGTAATGAAAGAATTAATATCATATTTAGCTGCTGTAGTTGTTATGTAGATATAGTTGAGTTGATGTAGTGCACATATGGTAAGATGAAGTAAGACAATTTTTTATACAACATCTGCGATAAGAAGAAGGTGAGTACATTATGATTGAATTAAAGAAAATGTTAAAAAGGCAAAACCGCATGAAAGGTATCCCAGGGGTATACTTTTAACTTGATTTCCTGCCTGATAAATCACATCCTGCACGCTAGAACTTTTCTTTGTAGAAAATAATTGGGAAGGGGGATATAATCATGAACGTGATTCACCAGAACGAAAAATAATAAATAACACCAGGTAAGTAAAATTATTGGCAATTGCTGTATATGTAAGAAAAGAACAGAGTTGGCAGGTATAAATAAAAATTAGGTTCTTATAAATAGACGTACTTATCGTTGTTTTTTTTTCTTATCTTATTATTACTGGTTTATATTTTATGACAGACGTAGATAACGAGTTTGAAGAGATTGATGTTTATGTGGGTGACTTTTTTATAACGAGTTTGAAGAGATTGATGTTTATGTGGGTGACTTTTTGATAACGAGTTTGAAGAGATTGATGTTTATGTGGGTGACTTTTTTCAAAATTATTATTTTCCTTGTTACTATTGCTTTTTCAAAAATAAAGTGGGATACATGTCGTGCAGTGGTTAGTTAATTGCATATCCTTTACAGGACTTTGCGAATCAATCCCAGCTTTTCCACTCTTTGTGATTTTTCTATGCATTATTACGTTCAGTAGTTTGCCATTGCTTTCTGAACGGGTGGTGCCATCGTCCTTTGTAAAAATCCATGTGAAACAATTTGCAACCAAACTGTCCGCAGCGTGATTCGAACTCAGAACGTCGGCTCACTATCCGACTCACTATCCCCTAGGCCACACAGTGGTACAGTTGTAAAATAAATAGTACTCAGACACTTTACAAACTGTCTCACAATGGCAACAACAACTAGTATTAAATTATTAAATACATTAAGCTACAATATATAATGACATAGTTAGTAACATAATGTTATTGTTGTTACAATTTGATTATTATTATTTGATTACTATTATCATTATATAACGAGTTCCACACAGTTATATATATAAAATATATAATATATAAATTATATATAATATATAAATATATATATATATTTGTTCTCGTACCATATTACGTTATATAATAATAATAATTCCTCTCGTACCGTTATACGTTATTTAGTGTCTGCAAACTATTTTTCGATACCTCTCTGTCCTTGGCAACTCGTCGGTCTCTTCTATGAAATTCAGTCCAATATTTCTCGTCTCTCTTAGTAAAGTTTGTTTCAGTCTTTCCCTATGTCGTTCCTTTCTTTCTTGAACACTTTGCTTTCCACTTCAAATCCTGATTATTGTGATTCTTTGATCATTTATTCTCAGAGTATGCTCAATATATTTCTCTTTTAAAAACAATACAAGTTGTTATTAGTGGTTGACCATCCATTTCTCTGATTTCATCATTACTTTCGAACTTGTTCTATGTTATGTTCATTAGTTAACATAAAACATAGACTAATTATTATCAGTGGCGGCAAGTAATCGTTTTGTTGTGGGCCCAGACACACATCTTTGGGGAAATTATGGCTTTTTGTTAGGTTATATTTTAATGTATTAATAATAAATACACATTACACATTATTTTTGGTGGGGCACGGCTCCTCTGGCCCTTAATGACGAGTCGCCACTGATTATTATATATATATCAGTTAACTATGTATATATATATATATATATATAAAACCTTTTCATATCCAGTTTCACACATAAGACTTTCACAAGATATTTCCATTGTTACGGTTCTGCTACCTTTCTACTAATTGTTTCCAATGTCAGGCCACAATGTTTTAACTCTCTTTCAATAATTCTTTGCCATGTTTCCTTTAGATGCACGTGCCTTCTTGTCCCATCCACTGTTAATCAGAGAGCTGTCCTAGCCAATGTGTCTCCAACATATACCATACATGACCAATCCATCCCTATCTTCGTCTTTTAATGATGGTCTCCACTGATGCACAGTTTTTGGCCCGCCTGTACAGCGATGGGTGATAGGCCCTCTGTGAGTGCGGGCTCAATTCCGCGGGCTGGCAGAAAAGCCACAGGTTCTCCAGATTTACGGTGTTCGTGACACCGAACCGAAGGGTTACCGTGTCCATGGCACCGAGCCAAAGAGCTGAAAGTTCAAGGCTTCTGGATCGGGGAAAGAAGCACAGTTTGTTCGTTTTAAATTCCTATTGTATTTAACCAGAATATGTACCAGATTCTTCTTAAACATTTATTTATATTGTATTTAACCAGAATAGTAACCAGATTCTTCTTAAACATTTATTTATATTGTATTTAACCAGAATAGTAACCAGATTCTTCTTAAACATTTATTTATATTGTATTTAACCAGAATAGTAACCAGATTCTTCTTAAACATTTATTTATATTGTATTTAACCAGAATAGTAACCAGATTCTTCTTAAACATTTATTTATATTGTATTTAACCGGAATAGTAACCAGATTCTTCTTAAACATTTGTTTTGGAATGTCTCCAGCTTGTGTATGATGTCATGGGTCAATTCTCAGCGTTCACTACTGTATTCTAACACTCACCGGTCACACTTCTTCTATATATTTTAAGTTTTGTTCTAAGATTCAGTCCTTTGGCTTCTCCAGATTGTGGTCAATATATACAACTAACTGATTATTATTTTGTTGTTAAGCAACAAAAAGAGACATTGTGCTACGTTAGGTTGTTTCCCTGAGGGACACTTGACAGATCAATGTTAAATAAAGCAAATTTTAAAACAAAACATATACTGCCATTTTGTGAGACAAAACGCGTTTTAGTATTGAGTTGACTGTTAATACGTGTTGCATATCTGTGTGTTGTATGTTGTGTACAGATACCTAATATGTTATATGTGTGTTGTAATAGTGTACATGTAACCAATATTTATATGTATGATGTATGTCATATACAGACACACTGACATATATAAGTATGCTTTCTGTTGCATTTTAATATTAGAACAAGCCTGCAGAAAGTATATACTCTATATTCTATTTGTGCACCATTTGACGCATAGTGCTTCCATAAGAATTATTCCCTTTTTCCATGTCTTCTACCCTGCCTCCATATCATTTTTGCAACCTAGATATATATTTATTTTGTTTTTATTACGAAGCTACATCATATATTTATATATATATAAAATATCGGCTAAGCGTATCTGTTACTACTAAATGATGCAACGTACACATCAAAAGTAGATATCCCCCCTCCCCACAGCAGAACTAACGCAGTACTACCTATCTGTTAGATAACTTTAAAATACAGGAAGAGAGATAACTTTACATAACCTTGCTTTGCCTTTCAGCGAACGAAGGTAACGAGCTTAGATACAGGTATGTGCCAAAAATAAACTGTGTGAGAATCACAGAAAGCAGGTAGAAACCATTTCTGAGATAGTTTTCCAAGAAGGATGTTACCTGCGATTTCATCGTGTTACTAAATAATGTCACAGTAACTGGAAGTCGGCTGCAGGATGATGGAATATATGCTGGCTCTTAGCATGATAAATAATTAAACATTAAACAAGTATTTGTGGATCTCTGAAAAAACAATTACCAAACACTAAATTGAATCACTATCTTTATTTCTCTCGGCGCCCGTCTCCAAGACGTGAAGACAAGCGTTTTTAGATCACGACCAACCAACTCTCCGTGGATCCTCAAATACTTGTCTAATCTTTACTTATTTACCATGATCATTGATCTCAGTGCTTCCCTTTCAGTTCTTATATCTTTTTACTCACTAGACTCTTTGCAGCAGCTTTATGTCAGAAGAGCTCTCTTGTCGTGCAAGATTTGCTGACCGCTTTCAGTATACGATATTTCGTGTTTCAATACAAATATTCCATCATTCGTTCTGACAATAGTTTTTTATCAATCTGTGTTGATATATTCACGACTGGCATAAGTGAGCCACAAGAACTAGCAGCTTGCATACACTTCGAAAGTTGTTAAAGGAAGACTGAACATCTGCGATTCTGTTCGAAGTGATGTTAGATTTAACCAATAAGTCATAATTATTAGCAGTATATTCCTCTCGTAGCTATACATTACATGGGGCCTGCAAGCAATTTCTCCATACCTCTCTATCCTGTGCAGCTCGCTCATTCTCCTTTATGAAATTGAGTCCAATTATTGTCGTTCTTGAACCCTTTGCATTCTACTTCAATGCAACTTTGTGATTCTTTGATAATTTCTTTGATAATTATTTCTCAGAGTATCCTCATAATATTTCCCTCTTCGCTTTCTTAAAATAGTTATTACTAGTGGTTGAACAGACATTTATCTGGTTTAAATATCTTCTGAATTCGTCCCATTTTATTTTCATTATTTTTCATAGACATTTATTTTCAAATGCATTGAACTTACTTTCTATATCTTTAGTCATTTTCCAAATCTTGCTGATTGATACAACATTCGAATTGAAAATTCGTAATTTACTTTTTAAATTATATAACTTGGAGCTCCAAAATTTATTTAGACATTTAAAAGCTGATGCTGCTTAGACAATTCGTATCTTTATTTCCTTCATAGTATTTCTCATGCAATTACAATTGTTACCCAAGTAGGTGAACTGTTCTGTTATATTTATCATTGTGGATTCCAGGGTGATGTATGCATTACATATCATATGTGCCTTCATTATATTTGTCTTTTCATAGCTAATCAATGTTCTTCGGGTACATAATGTAAACCGGGGTTTAGAGCATTTGTCGATAACGGGTAAAATTCAGGGAAGGAGAGATCGTGGAAGGCAGAGGGAGAAGATGTTTATGGTCTGACATCGTAGTTCGACGAAAGATCGATGTCAGAATTGATTAACTGCACCAGGGCGAGAGAGTTGCGAAGAGAGATGATCGTTTACGCCAGCAGGCATGACACTTGAGTTCTTTATTATCCGACACTATAAATAATAATGCTGATGTATGTTTAGAATGTACTAAACAAAGTGAAGAGGTAGTACACGTTATTAAGGAAACCCAGATATACACTTCTTACCCAAATACCCAATTACACTTCTAAGCTGGAACAATCACGGACTCACATACAGTTCTATTGCAAACTGACAGACCAAACAGCAATATGTGACTTACAAGAACCGTAGTGAAAGGAACGAAGAAATTCGAGTAGAAATGGATCGATGAAACAGCAGAATAAATACAAAAACGTGCCTCCGTGTGAATGTGTATCTGCGTATGCGTGTGTGTGTGTGTGTAAGAGAGAGTGAGGGAAAGAGTGGGAGAGAGTGTGTTTCTGTCCGCATAATTAAGGAGAAAAATGCAATTCTTCTAGCATATCAATGACCTTGCTGCGTTCACAGTCAATCAATCTCATTGTTATTCTATATGAACAGAAAGGGAAGGGAAGAGGGGGAACCTCTGAGCTGACTGTCGCGAACAAGTTGTTGCGATCATGCTGACGCCATGCCAGAAGGAAAAGAAATAGGAATAACAGAAAAAAACGACATTGATTTCAAACCAGTTCAAACTTCATTGTTTTCCTTCTTTATGAAGTGATTTAAAACATTCCCACCAAAATAAAACCACACGCTTGTTATTAAATATTTTTGAATAGAGTTCTTGAGAATAGACTTACTAGTTAATTGGAAGCAGCGAACATTATTGTTCTAAATTTCCAATAGTACATCATTTTATGGGCATTCCCCGTCCGTTTAATCTCTCAGACTGGAGTCATTTTAGCTATATTAGGGCATATTCGAGACATTAAACAAATTAAAACTCAATTTATAACAACTTTTACGCGAACGTATATCATTTACTTCACAACTGCATGTTAGTTTTAAGTCAAGTTTGGGGGTCTTTGTGACGTGGAGCTCGGTGCTCGCCTCTCGTTCAGAAGGTACTAAGTTCATTTCCCGCTGGAAGAAATCGGGATATTATTTCAGAGATCTCTTATTTCAGTGTAGGTGAGGTCAAGTTCTCAGTCCTATCGGAATCGGACGATAAAACGTAGGTCTTGTGTTTAAGTTGAGCATGTAATAGAACCCATGAAAAAATGAAAATCGTGGCATATCCCAAAGGACGTAGCCATCAACCACAGTAAACAAGTCGTTGATTTTCTAGGCACCACTTATACGTTCAGTAGTTTGCCATTGCTTTCTGAACGGGTGGCGCCATCGTCCTTTGTTAAAATCAACGGAAACAATTTGCAAGCAAACTGTCCGCAGCGTGATTCGAACTCAGAACGTCGGAGTTAATAGACAGAGTCACTAACCCCTAGGCCACAGACGCCACATATACCCCATAGAACCCATAGTGATTGAAAATCGATAAGAGTACCCGATATTGAGATACCCAAACATATCATTAACAGCTAAACAACAGATGATCAACAGCATTTTTATGTCTGCTCTGTGATACCAGTGCCAAATATGGACAATGAACAAAACGCAGCCACAAAAAAATAACTCTCGTACATGTGAAGTGCGGTGTCTTCGAAACGTTATCAACAACACAAGAATAAGAGTCACAAGCAACAGCATAAGAGAGGGCCTTAGGACACAGCTACAAGTCAAATGTTACTATAGACACACAAAAGTTAATTGCATATCCTTTACAGGACTTTGCGAATCAACTCCCAGTTTTTTAAAAGCAGTTTGTGATTTTTCTAGGCGTTATTACGTTCAGTAGTTTGCCTTTGTAGTTTGCCCTGAACGGGTGGTGTCATCGTCCTTTTGTAAAAATACACACGAAACAATTTGCAACCAAACTGTCCGCAGCCTGATTCGAACTCAGAACGTCAGGGTTAATAGACCGAGTCACTAACCCCTAAGCCACAGACGCCACCACTACAGACACAACTACAAGTCAAATGTTACTATAGACACAATTACAAGTCAAATGTTACTATAGACACAATTACAAGTCAAATGTTACTATTGACACAACTACAAGTCAAATGTTACTATAGACACAACTACAAGTCAAATGTTACTACAGACACAATTACAAGTCAAATGTTACTATAGACACAATTACAAGTCAAATGTTACTATAGACACACCTACAAGTCAAATGTTACTATAGACACAACTACAAGTCAAATGTTACTACAGACACAACTACAAGTCAAATGTTACTATAGACACAACTACAAGTCAAATGTTACTATATACACAATTACAAGTCAAATGTTACTATAGACACAACTACAAGTCAAATGTTACTATAGACACAACTACAAGTCAAATGCTACTATAGACACAACTACAAGTCAAATGTTACTATTGACACAACTACAAGTCAAATGTTACTATAGACACAACTACAAGTCAAATGTTACTACAGACACAACTACAAGTCAAATGTTACTATAGACACAACTACAAGTCAAATGTTACTATAGACACAACTACAAGTCAAATGTTACTATACACACACCTACAAGTCAAATGTTACTATAGACACAGTTACAAGTCAAATGTTACTATAGACACAACTACAAGTCAAATGTTACTATAGACACAGCTACAAGTCAAATGTTACTATAGACACAACTACAAGTCAAATGTTACTATAGACACAACTACAAGTCAGATTTTACTATAGACACACCTACAAGTCAAATGTTACTATTGACACAACTACATGTCAAATGTTACTATAGACACAACTGCAAGTCAAATGTTACTATAGACACAGTTACAAGTCAAATGTTACTATAGACACATTTACAAGTCAAATGTTACTATAGACACAACTACAAGTCAAATGTTACTATAGACACAGTTACAAGTCAAATGTTACTATAGACACAACTACAAGTCAAATGTTACTATAGACACAGTTACAAGTCAAATGTTACTATACACACACCTACAAGTCAAATGTTACTATAGACACAGCTACAAGTCAAGCATTAGACAAAACTACAAGGAGAACGTTTGCACAGACAATGGTCACTACAAACGACCGACTCTCCAGTCAACCCAGCTTAAAATGGGTACTCGGACTTACTGAGCTGTGCAAAAATTCAGAGTTATTGATCTGGCTGCTGTGTAAGTTCTCTACCGCTGATGATTTCACCTTGTTGAAGTAGATTGAAAGAGATCGAGTATATATATATATATATATATATATGTACAGAGGTAAGAGACCTCGGTTATATTCTTTTTATTCAGTTGAAAGATAACTATTTCTGTTACCGCTATGGACACGAAATATAATTGTAAAAGGCCGTCCACGAAAAAGGTGGATCTCAGAGATAACAGAAGCGGTGAAAAACACTGTTTAAGAAGCGCATTCAGAAGCCCGTTTTATAAATCTCTTCTTATCCTGACTCAGTGATGCAACACGGGATTAGAGAAGAAAAGAAGAAGAAGAAGATATAATTGTGCATGAAGAAAGTCAAAAAGAAGATATGTTTAAAGAGAAAAAACTGGTAGAGAGACATATGTTTAGTTGCTAATTATATATCTCTCTCAAAGTTGTATTTTTGTATCCACCGTTCCTTCTATTTTCACTATGTTTTTATATTCTTCTATTCACATTATATTTCTAGTGAATACACATCACAGACATATATTATAGACTAATTTTAAGAGCAGAAAATTTCAGCGAAACGGGGCACTCATGTCAAATATTACGTACAGTGTCAATTTTTTTTAATCCTGAAAATAAAAACTTATATACAATACAAATATATATGGTATATTCTATTAATAATCACTTATACCATACTAATATGCTGCTTAATTGACTTCTAAATATTGAAATTACATTTAAATTTTACACAGAAAATACTATTTCATGTAAAAATGACATTTCGGTCAAAAATTATATTTAAGTATTTTACTTACGTTGCGAATTAGGTGAGCAACGGTGACAGCAGAAGTATATGCTGGCGACCTGGTGGACACAGAATGACACGGATCCATGTCTGATATGACATGTGTTAACAGGGGAAAGGCCGGGTGCCCAATGAGGCCAGCACGAGCATGCACATGCTGGCTCTCAGAATTTACTCTGGTGTGAGTTCCTACGAAACGCACATTTCTCGCTCTGAGCTGCTGGTGAATTTTTGCCTACGTCACTACAGACCCGAATAATGGCGCGTTCAGTACTATGCACTTTATTTGGTTTATGGGATAGCGCACGTGGTTAAGCATTTTATGGAAGATGTTGATATTAAAGTATCTAGGATTTGTTAATTTATTGGTTTCTTGTATGTCCACTGCTCAACAGTTGTTTGTTGAGTGATAACAGAGAAGTGCTAGCCCTGTTGAGTGATAACAGAGAAGTGCTAGCCCTGTTGAGTGATAACAGAGAAGTGCTAGCCCTGTTGAGTGATAACAGAGAAGTGCTAGCCCTGTTGAGTGATAACAGAGAAGTGCTAGCCCTGTTGAGTGATAACAGAGAAGTGCTAGCCCTGTTGAGTGATAACAGAGAAATGCTAGCCCTGTTGAGTGATAACAGAGAAGTGCTAGCCCTGTTGAGTGATAACAGAGAAGTGCTAGCCCTGTTGAGTGATAACAGAGAAATGCTAGCCCTGTTGAGTGATAACAGAGAAGTGCTAGCCCTGTTGAGTGATAACAGAGAAATGCTAGCCCTGTTGAGTGATAACAGAGAAGTGCCAGCCCTGTTGAGTGATAACAGAGAAGTGCTAGCCCTGTTGAGTGATAACAGAGAAATGCTAGCCCTGTTGAGTGATAACAGAGAAGTGCCAGCCCTGTTGAGTGATAACAGAGAAGTGCCAGCCCTGTTGAGTGATAACAGAGAAGTGCTAGCCACGGTTATGAATTTCCCTTAACTCAGAAATATCCATTTTAATTGAATATACTACGCTATCTACCACAATTGAATACACTATGCTAACTACTACAATTGAATATACTATGCTATCTACTACAGTTGAATATACTATGCTATCTACTACAATTGAATATACTACGCTATCTACTACAATTGAATATACTATGCTATCTACTACAATTGAATATACTACGCTAACTACTACAGTTGAATATACTATGCTATCTACTACAATTGAATATACTATGATATCTACTACAATTGAATATACTATGCTATCTACTACAATTGAATATACTACGCTATCTACTACAATTGAATATACTATGCTATCTACTACAATTGAATATACTACGCTAACTACTACAGTTGAATATACTATGCTATCTACTACAATTGAATACACTACGCTATCTACTACAATTGAATATGCTATGCTATCTACTACAGTTGAATATACTATGCTATCTACTACAATTGAATATACTATGCTATCTACTACAATTGAATATACTACGCTATCTACTACAATTGAATATACTATGCTATCTACTACAATTGAATATACTATGCTATCTACTACAATTGAATATACTATGCTATCTACTACAATTGAATATACTACGCTATCTACTACAGTTGAATATACTACGCTATCTACTACAATTGAATATACTATGCTATCTACTACAGTTGAATATACTATGCTAACTACTACAGTTGAATATACTACGCTATCTACTACAATTGAATATACTATGCTAACTACTACAGTTGAATATACTACGCTATCTACTACAATTGAATATACTACGCTATCTACTACAATTGAATATACTACGCTATCTACTACAGTTGAATATACTACGCTATCTACTACAGTTGAATATACTACGCTATCTACTACAATTGAATATACTACGCTATCTACTACAATTGAATATACTACGCTATCTACTACAATTGAATATACTATGCTAACTACTACAATTGAATATACTATGATATCTACTACAATTGAATATACTATGCTAACTACTACAATTGAATATACTATGCTATCTACTACAGTTGAATATACCATGCTAACTACTACAATTGAATATACTATGCTATCTACTACAATTGAATATACTATGCTAACTACTACAGTTGAATATACTACGCTAACTACTACAGTTGAATATACTATGCTATCTACTACAATTGAATATACTATGCTATCTACTACAATTGAATATACTATGCTAACTACTACAGTTGAATATACTACGCTAACTACTACAGTTGAATATACTATGCTATCTACTACAATTGAATATACTATGCTATCTACTACAATTGAATATACTATGCTAACTACTACAATTGAATATACTATGCTATCTACTACAATTGAATATACTATGCTATCTACTACAATTGAATATACTACGCTATCTACTACAATTGAATATACTATGCTAACTACTACAGTTGAATATACTACGCTAACTACTACAGTTGAATATACTATGCTATCTACTACAATTGAATATACTATGCTATCTACTACAATTGAATATACTATGCTAACTACTACAATTGAATATACTATGCTATCTACTACAATTGAATATACTATGCTATCTACTACAATTGAATATACTACGCTATCTACTACAATTGAATATACTATGCTAACTACTACAGTTGAATATACTATGCTATCTACTACAATTGAATATACTATGCTATCTACTACAATTGAATATACTATGCTAACTACTACAGTTGAATATACTATGCTATCTACTACAATTGAATATACTATGCTATCTACTACAATTGAATATACTATGCTATCTACTACAGTTGAATATACTATGCTAACTACTACAATTGAATATACTATGCTATCTACTACAGTTGAATATACTATGCTATCTACTACAGTTGAATATACTATGCTAACTACTACAGTTGAATATACTATGCTAACTACTACAGTTGAATATACTATGCTATCTACTACAATTGAATATACTATGCTAACTACTACAGTTGAATATACTATGCTATCTACTACAGTTGAATATACTATGCTATCTACTACAATTGAATATACTATGCTAACTACTACAGTTGAATATACTATGCTATCTACTACAATTGAATATACTATGCTATCTACTACAATTGAATATACTATGCTAACTACTACAATTGAATATACTATGATATCTACTACAATTGAATATACTATGCTATCTACTACAGTTGAATATACTATGCTATCTACTACAGTTGAATATACTATGATATCTACTACAATTGAATATACTATGATATCTACTACAATTGAATATACTATGCTATCTACTACAATTGACTTACAATTCACCTAAACTTACAATTCCTACTTTGCTTTGTTCGTACTTTGACGTATGTTATTTTTTAAGAAAGTTTGTCTAGAAATATTGTATTAACAATATTTTCAAACTTCCCTTTATTTTATGTACATCTCTTTGTTTATGAGTTTTCTCTCTTTTTATAATGATAACGAAAATATTTTTTCGACACATTCGACTTATTTCGACGTTTTGTCTTAAGTAGAATGGTATCGTTATTTTCCAATGACGGCACACGCAGTTTAAAAGAATTATACAAAAGGAAACGAGGATACATAACCATAACTGGAAACGAAGTTCTCTTGGGGACCTTAAGGAAACCGAAATATTCTTGGAAGACGTAACGAAAACGGTCAGTGACAGGGTAAAAGTGGAGGATAACTGTTGAGCTTCTATGCTCTATGAAGAGCAAAAAGAAAGAAGAAAATAGCACATACATATTTTTTCATACTTTACTCTCTGTCTGTTTACCTCTTCTTCTCTCTCTCTCTCTCTCTCTCTCTCTCTCTCTCTCTCTCTCTCTCTCTCCTTCGCAACCCCTATGCATTTTTCTTACACATTTTAATGTTCATCCCTACAACGATCTGGACAATGTTTATGTTCCAATATTCACCCTTAAAGTTCATGAATACAAACATCACTTTATGACGAATTTGATCAACATTCCTTACTGTGGGATAAACTATATGTAGTGTGTTAGTGGGTACATGAGTAATGACTCCCATTTGTTGCAAGAACCATTACAGAACAGTTTATATATGTTTCTTTACTTATTTAACCTTCGTATCCAAATATATGTCAATCTTCCATATGTATGTATGTCTATTTACATACAAGTCTATTACTTATTGACTTTGTTAAGGATTACAACATCAATACACAAAACAGGCAATATGAAAAATAGCTGCTGAAACTTATAACTATGTGAACGCTGAGTTAGGCTGGAACCAATATTTCAGCTCCACGTATGTAGAACCTAGCCAAGATTCTATATATGCAAACACTCCTACTTGTTTTCTACCTCTTGAAAAAAAAATGCTAGCCAGAATGACACACCTGGATTCTGATTGTTCAGTCTGACTTAGCAAAGTTCTACGCTAGCTAAATGTTAAGTCTTAGTAAAGTTTTCTAGCTCTCTCTCTCTCTCTCTCTCTCTGCCTTTAACTCGATTGGGGCATAGGCGCTCAACCAACTTATGTCAATTCTCCATGTCTTTAGCTATCTTCAACAACTCCTTCTAGCTCTTCTGTATATAGTTCATCTCTGCTTCCATAGGCGCTCGATTAACTTATGTCAATTCTCCATGTCTTTAGCTATCTTCAACAACTCCTTCTAGCTCTTCTGTATATAGTTCATCTCTGCTTCCATATCTCTTCTTCTTGTATTTCTATGCTTCCCTCTTTCGCTTTTCCTGCAGGTTCCAGGAAGGGGCCCTTCTTGTTATATTCCTCTCGAATTGTCTCAAGGTGAGTTCTATCTAGCTCCAGCGTCTTATCTTTTCAAGCCGGATAGGTCTATGGAAAGAGTACAGATTAAATGTGACCGCCTGGTCCTCCAAGTTGGGGTTATGCGATTGGTTAAATACACATTCATATTAAAAAATCACTCAGTTTCGGATACCAAAAACAAGTTAGTTAACCCAAATCAGGCACTTGAGTGGAACCCGTAAGAAAACGAAAAAAATGGGACATCTTAAACAGACCTAGATACAGAGTCTTCTCGAGAAACAGAAGGATGCCGGAGTATCCTGGAAAGTTTAAAGAAAATGGTCGGAAACATGAGAAAATGGAAGACAACTGTTGTTGTTCTACGCTCAACGAGAAGCGGAAAGAACTAAGAAGATCATATATATATATATCTATATAATGTTCATACTTTCCTTCTTTCAAACTGTCTCTCTCTTTCCTCTTTTCGCCATCCAATGTGCCTTTCTTTCTCCATTCGGTTAAAAAGGTTTCAGAAATGAGATGCTACGCTTCTCTTCCTTAAGCATAATGCAGTAACTGCACACAGACGATGTATATGTATTATCTCTGTTGATCTGTAGTTTACCTTGTGTCTAAATATAAGCCAGCAGAAGTCAAGAGTTAAGATATTCCTGTCATCATTCCCAATGGAAATAAGAAAAGTGTATGTGAATCTGAGAAATAGTGTACACCATTAATGGGATAGGTTGTACTTCAACTAGAGAATAATACAATTTGCCATATTCTTCTCAAACCTTAAGGTATTAATTCACTTCATATTTCTATTCCATAGTGTGTCATAATGTGCAGGAGGTAAGAGGGCCAATCTCTTTTCTCACATGTGTAACCTCGAGTATGGGATTCAACCCACAACCCTCTAGTGTCCGAGTCGACAGGCGAACGTTTATGCATTACGCTAACCCGTCCCACTAAACTATATGAACATGAAAATCTTGACATATCCTTTACAGGACTTAGCCATCAAGAATAGTAAACGAGTCGTCATATTCTAGGCACACTTATAAGTTCATAGGTTTTTTTCGCGTGTCATTGCTTTTTGAACGGTGATGTCTACTTTTTATTGTTCGTAAAAATTCAAGGAAACTACGAGTAATGTGCTTCCAACTTGCCCGTCGCGGAGTTTGTACCAGGTACGCTTGGGTTGTAATCGAGCTCACTATCGTTTAAGCTACATAAACTATATGCCAAGTCGAAATATCGAAAGAGAATGGAATAAATAAAAAAACAGCAACATACTAAATCAACAGTTCGATGTTTTGATATTTCCTATTTACAGAAAGTTAAAAAAAACAAAAACAAGGAATCAGTTTTCCTACAGGGTATTTTTGGGAAACATGGTGTTTGGTTTGTATTTTTCTATGACCAACGGAACACGATGGGTGGGTATGCTCAACATCACTTTTGGTTGAAAGTATTTCTCTGCTACCCAGCTGAGCCTGGCTTGAAAATATCCCACTCCCACTGTGAAATTTTGTTATAGGACCAAACGTTTACGAAATAAGTGTATTAACTATTCAGTTACTTAGAATCAGTAACTGTTTGAAACAAGGTTTAGATTAAGCCAAAAACTTCGGTTTCGGATGGGCCCGTCCTACACTGGTAATGACATAAACGGGGGCGCAACGTTCTAACCTTTCTTGGCAAAGACTGTTTATATATCATAATAAGAATGATCAAAATGGTCAAGAATAACGATCGAAACAAACAAATAAATAAGGTTTAGTAGAGTATTTTTCTATGAATATCTGGGCTCAATAATTAACAATAACGGTGACCGCTCCAAAGAGATCTCAAGAAGATTGGCAATAGCAATCAAGAAGTTAAACACAATGAAGAACATGTGGCAAAGCACCAGCAAAATACTAAAATTAAAAATATTGAGAGCATGCATTTTCCCAGTGGCTACTTATGGTTGTGAATCATGGACTATTACACAAAAATTAAGAACGAAAATGCAGTCCTTCGAAACTAAATGCTACAGAAAGATCCTACGAATACCATGGACAGAAAAGAGAAAGAACACTGATGTCTTGAAAGAACTAAATGTTAAAGAGAATTGACTGATAAACAACATACTATACAGAAAAATTACATACTTTGGTCACATCAAGCGTCACGATGGCCTGGAAAGAACAATACTAGAGGGCAGGGTCCCAGGACGCAGAGGCAGACCAAGAAGAAGATGGCTACAAGATATTAAAGAAACCATGAACATGACCATCGACGAAGTGGGTGAACTGGCAAGAGACAGAGTGAATTTCAGATGTGCTGCAAAGAGAGCAACGTCCTATAAAGGATACGCACCTTGATGATGATGATGAGAGTATGTGCTATTGAGATTATAAGTAAGAATCAATGTATATGAAATCTGTATGGTTTGGGTGGGCGGGGGGAATTAACGTGTGTATGAACCGTAGAATATGGTGCATGACGAAGAAATGTATGTGAATGTATTTGAAGAGGGGGAGAGGGAATATAGTTGTGACATTTCAAGTCGGAGTAAAACTCGCGTGAATGGCGAGGGACGCTGGTAGCACGTTTTCACGAAAAAAATCATCAGTCATAGGCGCCAATTAGGTGCCACGACTACGCTTGAAATCATAGCGGGCGGACGTAAAAAAAAACATATGTGCATTTGAGAATTAGGTTGGTGGGAGGTTAGGGAAATAAGCAGGGGCGGCTCGTCATTAAGGGCCAGTGGAGAACGGCCCCACCGAAAATCGAAAGGGGGAATAACTTCCCGGAATAGATAAAATAATAGAAAATACTCCAAAAACCATTTTTCCGAAAATTTGTTTCTGGCCCCACCGAGAAAAATAACCACGAACCGCCACTGGAAATACGTATATATGAATCTGTGTATTAGGTGGGTGTGAGGTGGAGAACTAAGTATATGTGAATCGGTGTGTTAAGGGACAGCATAAATGTATGTGAATCTATTGTTGGACGCTTACGAGGTACACTGTGAAACTACACACATATAAATATGAAAAATTGGACTACATATCTATTTATCTATCTATCTATTTATCTATCTATCTATTTATCTATTCTCTAATCCTGTTTTGTCTTTCAGCGTCAGGTCGAAAAAGTAGACACCAGGAGCAAGCCTCTATGCGCCTTGTCTTTCTTTCTCTTCTCCAATCCTGATTTGCCTCACAGCTTCAGGGTAAGAAGAGATTTATAGAACAGGCTTTTGTGTGCGCTTCATAAACAGTGTCTTGCGTCGCCTCTGTTATCTCTGAGGTCCACCTTTTGCGTGGCCGGCCTTTTGCTCTGTATCCACTTTATCGGAGCAACATTGCTCTTTGTGGTGCACTGCCTGTTGGTAATCTACATATTATTTAACTTAAATACAGTCTCAACGACCACACCTGAGTTCAACACTCTTTTTCCATCACCTTCAACGCAAATTTATTTTAAAATAGTAAAAATGCTACCTAATTTCTCTTCAATTTTACATTTTATCATTTGATAGCTGCTAGTTTGTTGTATCTGATGTTGATCTGTTTTGTTTATTTGTCTGTGCTTTATCGTGGATTATTACTACATGTTAGTGGCGTTTAAGGCACACCCTGATTTAAACAAAAACAATGTCAGTCTAATACCAAGGCTACTGGGGGAGTTATCTCCCGACTGGCTTTATGCCAGATTCCTACAGCAGAGCTATTCATAGAATTTAACCCTGGCACCCGCTACTCGCGCAGTTATCAGAAGTCTGGAATCACAAGCAAGTTGAATAGTAATGAAAACATAGCCATGACCAAGCCAAGCTGCCACTGTTCACAATGAGGATTCTTTGTTTACATCAGACAACGAAATAGAGTTTAGACACTGGCGATGGAGATTTATACAATAGATTATAGTTGTTGAGAATGCTCAATGAAGGATCAACCTTTTTGAAGTAATCATTCTCGTTCGTGTGGTGACGAGGTTCGCAAGGGAAGCAAAGAATAGTACAACTGCCACTTAAAGGCATGTCGTAAGAGGCAACTGATGTTACCCTAATCTACCCTAGTAAATAAAAAGCATCGCAGAAATCGGATGTGCTGGCCTACTTGTAGGCCCATAACTGACACAACGTACAGTCGCTCTTAGGCTCAAATCACATACAAATCAAACAGAGTGGTTAACAAGTGGTCGATATGGAGCGTTCAAAGAAGAAGTAATCATTCACATTTTGTTACTGTTGTATAAGCATCTTCTTATTTGTCTGTGTAGTGATTTTTTTTCAGTATTAAAAATAATACTGTTGGTTACGTGAGTTTCTAGTATAAACCTTTCACTGCGAAATTTTTTTAAATCTTCTAGTTGCATTTATATTGTAATGTATACTGAATTAGCCAGTATACTGGCTTTGCGTCATCTTAAAAATGCAGCAAGCCGGTATATAGGCTCAGAGGAGTGAAGGTGTTAATGCAACAGTTTCATGATTGTGTATTACGATCGTCATTTGTACTGTTAATGTAATCCAATCTCACTTTATTTGGCTGCTAGTTTTTTTTTAATTTTCATGTGGCTTCTGGTCATTCCTTTGTTCTAGTTTTGTTAACAGACAGGAAAGGAGATTGAAGGGAAGAGGGAAACATTATCTGCGAGCAGAGCAACGAAACTGCGAATCTGTGGGTTCTTTGTTTTTTATTTCCCGTTTGTTTGGGTGTGTTCTTTCTATCTGTTCTTAGAATAAGAGAGAGTGCTGAGTGGAGAGAATGAGAAAGGAGGGAGACGAGCAGAGTTAATCTGGAAGAGAAAGCAGAAAGCATGGAAACGACCTGTTTGCGAAGAATTAGTAGAGGGTCTTTTCTCCAATTCTGTTTTGCCTCACATCGTCAGGATAAGAAGAGATTTCTAGATGTGAGATGCAAAAATGAGAATGAGATGTGCGTATGAAAATAGGGATTGTGAAGTGTGTGCTAATAGAGATTGTGAAGTGTGGGCTAATAGAGATTGTGAGATGTGTGCTAATAGAGATTGTGAGATGTGTGCTAATAGAGATTGTGAGATGTGTGCTAATAGAGATTGTGAAGTGTGGGCTAATAGAGATTGTGAGATGTGTGCTAATAGAGATTGTGAGTGTGTGTAATATGAGATTGTGAAGTGTGTGCTAATAGAGATTGTGAAGTGTGTGCTAATAGAGATTGTGAATGTGTGCTAATAGAGATTGTGAATGTGTGCAATAGAGATTGTGAAGTGTGTGCTAATAGAGAATGTGAAGTGTGTGCTAATAGAGATTGTGAAGTGTGTGCTAATAGAGATTGTGAAGTGTGTGCTAATAGAGATTGTGAAGTGTGTGCTAATAGAGATTGTGAAGTGTGTGCTAATAGAGATTGTGAAGTGTGTGCTAATAGAGATTGTGAAGTGTGTGCTAATAGAGATTGTGAAGTGTGTGCTAATAGAGATGTGAGTGTGTGCTAATAGAGAATGTGAGTGTGGGCAATAGAGATTGTGAGGTGTGGGCTAATAGAGATTGTGAGGTGTGGGCTAAAAGAGATTGTGAGGTGTAGGCTAAAAGAGATAGTGAGGTGTGTACTCATAGAGAATGTGAAGAATGTGCTAATAGAGAATGAGGGTTGTGTTGGTTGAGTATATATATTTGTGTGATGTCTCATCAAAACAGAGATGTGGCATGTATTTTTACTAAATAGTTTATTTGTTATTGAAAACGATATTTACGTTCAGTGGCGGCTCGTAGTCATTTTTCTTGGTGGGACCAGACACAAATTTTCAGAAAAATCATGGGTTTTTTAGTATTTACTATTCCGGGAAGTTATTCCCCCTTTCGATTATTGGTGGGGCGCCCTTAATGACGAGCCGCCCCTGTTTACGTTACACCTATGCTAACATATTATTAGATTATAGATACATTCATAAAGTTCTGGTTACAGATTTACATTAACACGTTTGACAGTAGACGACACAGGAGTATCCTGTATTTCTAAGTTCTGTGTGAAAATTTGAAGGCGTTGCTAAAGCTACTGTTTCAGACTCTGTTGCTAATACTTTCAACACAAGTTGGAAGAGACTAAACACATAGGAAGAAGGGGACATGAATGCATAGATGGTAATTCTAAAGTTATTTTGTAAACATAGAAATCGTTGCTAACGATAACTGTGCGTGATAACCACACTTAAGTAGCTGTACACAATCAATACGATACCGTTTATTGTATTTATATTATGTGTATTGTCAATATTATGTGTATTGTATTTATATTATGTGTATTGTTAATGTTTATATTATGTGTATTGTATTTATATTATGTGTATTGTATTTATATTATGTGTATTGTACATAGATAAACAAAGAATGAAGTGGTTTGGCAACTTAATAAGAATGCATCCAAACTCCACAGTATACAGAGTCTTCTACAACAGAACATCGGGAAAGAAGGCAAGAGGAAGACCACGGAAAAGATGGTTAGATGGCGTAGCAGAATCCTGTGAAAGAGCAAAGATAACAATCACACAAGCCACCAGAACAGCGCAAGACAAAAAGAAAACCACGACACTAGGCAACAACCCGGTAGCAGTGTGACGACAAAAGAAGAAGAAGAAGTATTATCAATCAACGTATGTCCACGACTCTATATAATGCAAAAACAAGAATTCTAACTAACTATTTTATGAATAGACATGTAGAGTTGCGCGGTGATAAATGCAATACAGTTGTGCATGTATTTATGTTATGCGATTTGTTAACCATTATGTCCTAGACCTCATATAGTGCAAACATCTCGCATCTTGCTCACACTTTGAGCATAACCTATTATCCTTTCTGTGCTAGTGGGGTTTTTCCACAAACTCTGCTGTTTTCTTATGTCCATTTCTTTACTTGTTTTAAGTGAGTGCTTGTAAAGTTACACGCCAGACTGAATTCATCTTCTGTTATCTACGTCTGTTTCTTTCATCATCATTAAATTCATCATGTGTTCTATGATCTGGGTCTCACAAATCTTGTTCTAGAGTTCTATCATCTATAGTTGGATCTTATGCATCCTTATCTTTCGATGATTAAATTCATCATGTTTACCTATGTCTGTTTCTTGACTGGTTATATTAGTGCTTGTGATGTTACACGATAGATTAAATTCATCATGTCTTACCTATGTCTGTTTCTTGACTGGTTATAATTAATCTTGATAATTAACATAGATTAAATTCATCATGTTACCTATGCTTCTTGACTGGTTAAGTGGGAAATGGTTAGAGACAAATTCACATTTCCTGATACGCTTGACTGGTTAAAGGTAAGTGCCTGTGATGTTAACGATAGATTAAATTTATCATGTTACTATTCTATTTTTGACTGGTTATATTAGTGCTGGATGTTCCACGATAGATTAAATTCATCATGTCTTACCTATGTCTGTTTCTTGACTGGTTATAATTAAGTGCTTGTGATGTTACACGCTAGATTAAATTCATCATGTGTTACCTATGTCTGTTTCTTGACTGGTTATAATTAAGTGCTTGTGATGTTCACGACTAGATTAAATTCATCATGTGTTACCTATGTCTGTTTCTTGACTGGTTATAAGTAAGTGCTTGTGATGTTCACGACAGATTAAATTCATCATGTGTTACCTATGTCTGTTTCTTGACTGGTTATAATTAAGTGCTTGTGATGTTACACGATAGATTAAATTCATCATGTGTTACCTATGTCTGTTTCTTGACTGGTTATAATTAAGTGCTGTGATGTTACAGATAGATTAAATTCATCATGTGTTACCTATGTCTGTTTCTTGACTGGTTATAATTAAGTGCTTGTGATGTTACACAATAGATTAAATTCATCATGTCTTACCTATGTCTGTTTCTTGACTGGTTATAATTAAGTGCTTGTGATGTTCACAAGATTAAATCACTGTCTACCTATGTCGTTTTTGACTTATAATAGTGCTGTGATGTTACGAAATTAAATTCATCATGTGTTACCTATGTCTGTTTCTTGACTGGTTATAAGTAAGTGCTTGTGATGTTCGATATTAAATATCATGTTACCTATGTCTGCTGACTGTTATAATTTGATGTACGATAGATTATTCATGTATACTGTTTCTTGACTGGTTATAATTAAGTGCTTGTGATGTTACACGATAGATTAAATTCATCATGTGTTACCTATGTCTGTTTCTTGACTGGTTATAATTAAGTGCTTGTGATGTTACACGATAGATTAAATTCATCATGTCTTACCTATGTCTGTTTCTTGACTGGTTATAATTAAGTGCTTGTGATGTTACACGATAGATTAAATTCATCATGTCTTACCTATGTCTGTTTCTTGACTGGTTATAATTAAGTGCTTGTGATGTTACACGATAGATTAAATTCATCATGTCTTACCTATGTCTGTTTCTTGACTGGTTATAATTAAGTGCTTGTGATGTTACACGCTAGATTAAATTCATCATGTCTTACCTATGTCTGTTTCTTGACTGGTTATAATTAAGTGTTTGTGATGTTACACGCTAGATTAAATTCATCATGTCTTACCTATGTCTGTTTCTTGACTGGTTATAATTAAGTGCTTGTGATGTTACACGATAGATTAAATTCATCATGTCTTACCTATGTCTGTTTCTTGACTGGTTATAATTAAGTGCTTGTGATGTTACACGATAGATTAAATTCATCATGTCTTACCTATGTCTGTTTCTTGACTGGTATATAGTTGTGATGTTCACGTAGATTAAATTCATCATGTCTTACCTATGTCTGTTTCTTGACTGGTTATAATTAAGTGCTTGTGATGTTACAGTAGATTAAATTCATCATGTCTTACCTATGTCTGTTTCTTGACTGGTTATAATTAAGTGCTTGTGATGTTACACGATAGATTAAATTCATCATGTCTTACCTATGTCTGTTTCTTGACTGGTTATAATTAAGTGCTTGTGATGTTCACGATAGATTAAATTCATCATGTCTTACCTATTGTTTCTTGACTGGTTTAATTAGGCTTGTGATGATAGATTAAATCACATGTGTTACTATCTGTTTTGACTGTTAATAGTGCTTGTGATGGATCTCTGTGGCTTACAGGTTAGGTGATCGTCTCTAGTGCTCAAGGTAGCCAGGTTCGCTCCCTCGTGAGCCATTTGAACATTTTTCCAGAGGCCCTGATCTCAGTTAGGTGAGATCGAGTTCCTAGTCCTATCGGAGACGGACGATAAAACGTAGGTCCCTGCTCAATTTGAGCACGTAAAAGAACCCTTGGCAGTTCAAAATCGAGAAGAGCAGGCTCGAAAGCCGCTTCCGGGGCAAAATTCATTAGAAAAGATAAAAAATAAAATTACTACAAAAATATTTTCACTCTCTTCAAAATTACATCGGGGACCCTCGCCGATGCTTCGGAGTTCGTGCACTGCCGCTGAGATCTTCCTGTGTAAGAAAGAGATCGGAACAGACATGGTTACTTACCAAAGTGCAATGATGATGGTCCTATTAATCAATCAATCAAGTGTTTGTAAAATTACTTGTTTGATTAAGCTCATCATAGTTAATCTAGTCAATCTTTATATCTGTATTACTATTTATTTCGATATTGTTAGAATTGTTGCCATGGGCTGACAAAGACGAGAAAGATTGGTGAAAGAAAGCTGAATCTTCTAACAGATGATAGATATTAATGAAATACTTTGAAAATGATCACTCACCAATTGTTTTATCTCCAGTTGCGCATCCCGTTTTATCTTTGCAATCTCCGACTCGAAAATCTGAGTGTGCCGGCGAAGATCGTCAGAAAATGTTCTTTCTGCGGATGTTGCTGAACTGAGAGAGTCTTCCAGTTCTTTCTTCTCACGTCGCAGATCTTTAAGGTCGTCAAGAAGTTTGGATCTACGAAGATCTATATTAAGCTTGAGTTTAGCGTGTCTATTGTCACCAAGAAGCCGTTGTAACATAGCGTCCTTGCTGGAGACTTCCAACTTCAATTTAATAATCTCGGCATCTTTATGTCTAGAGTCAGGTAAGAAATAATAAAGATTTAATTGTGGATAAATATGCGTTATCATTTATCAGATCTTCTTCTTCTTCTTTTGCGTTCGTTCTTTACGACCAATTTTAATCACTCTTTGTGATATGATTTGATCTTTGCCAAGAACGTGTATACGTTGCATATTGGTTTGATAGGCCCCTAAACACATAACTTCTACACGTTTAGGACACGTGCATCCGATTTCAGCCAAACCTCATTAGTCGCCTCTTATGACATGCGTGGCAGGTAACAGTGGTTCTATTCTTTACACCCCAAATTTGGGCCCCGGTAACCACTCGGGCGATTCATTAGATAACCGTAACAGTATTTTTCAATACAGTTCAACAGATTCAATTCAGATCAACTAAACAATTCAGCAGATTACTTCATGCAGAACCTAATGACAAATTAGTATTCACTGTCACTAGAACCGACTATACTTAACTCAGGGCGAGCATCTATTCTGCTTCCATGGGCGCGTATGTCCCCTCCGTCTCCCTCTCCTCCTCCTCCCTCCTCCCCCTCCCCGACCTCTCGTCGACCCGCCTCAACTGGTCCGACTCCTGGGAAGCCTAAGGCCGGCGTATGCGACACATCACACACTCAAGCTAGTTCGGTTAGTTGATGATAATTACGAATGATTGCGCCAAACCTCTAGCGCTTGACATGCCCGCAACACGTCGTGAGGTCTGTGGTCCTCATTCATGACTGACTAGATATAGTCTCCAGGTAAGACTGCAAAATATATGCCTTAGACGAGAGCCCTAGTAGTTAGTAACCTTTGGCTTGGTCTGAGTTCGCCGCAATGCGCGAATTTTCCCACCGCGACGGTCGGTCGACAGCTAACGGGACCAGACATCTGGGAAGTAAAGGCGGCCGAGGTGATGCTGACCACATCACCCATCGTGTGCCGACGGTCAATGAAAATACAGGCCTAACACTGTATTGACCTATATACCACGAGGTATGAAAGGGTCCTTTACTTTTACTTAGCTGACCAGACTGTACCAGCTAACCAGACCGTACCACCTGACCAGATTGTACCAGCTGACCAGATCTGATATTCTGGGTCATTGTTATCTATACATTCATAATTTATACGTTCGTTGGTCTAGCTTCCAGTTCAACATGGGTATTTGTTTGTATATGGTGTCTTGATTTAATACATGCAACTCAGTAATCCGTAGTAGATGGTTCTCTTGAAAGTGAATCCAATCTCTATAAACATATTTCAGAAAGTAGTTTAGACAGCAGAGTGTTTATAAGTTTTATTTACAAACTCGACAAATCATGGTCTTCATCTGTATTTGGATCGACTAGTGGACCCATCGTACCCTGAAGTGACCAGTGCAGATTGCTAACAACACCGTATATAAGTATTGAGTATAGTTTACGATTTTTTCCAAGTCAATGAAGCAGATATAAATTTGACTTATTCAAGATCTGTTAATAAATAAGTAACTTTCATTTGTCTCTGGGAAACAGAAACAAGCACGGAATATGTCCAATAACAGGGAGGTGTACTGAACCTTCACGCGCATGTGTATATTTGTTCCCTCCCGCAGAGAGCACCAGTCCACAGCCAACTCTAGATAACTAGGCCAGACAACTGACTTGGGGTTCCCTGACCTAGATCAGAAAAGGGGACCGGAAAATATAGAGGATTGATAGAACAATGCAAGCTTTTTGCAATTTTACTCAATTCTGTGAGTCTATGGTTATTTATTTGTGAAAAATATTCATAATATTGATATTCCTTATTGTTAAACTTAACTTGTTGCATAATATAACTTTGATTTAGCATTTTGTGTTGAATAAAAATGAATTCGTCTATATACACCAATACTGGAATGCGAGGTAACGTGGTGTAGTTGGGGTCTGATTTCCCGAAGGCCCATAAGTTTATAGTTGGCTCTGACCAGTCGCTGTCGTGTAACCTGTTATTCGGAGAGTGTGTTGAACGCTTGCCTGATGTTTATTTGGCTTGAAATTATGGAGCAACATAAGCAGCTGTATTGCATATACTTTTGTCAAAAGCTTAACGATACTAAAGTAGAAACTAATTGAAAGATTCAACAGGATGCCAAGTGCATCAAAACAAATTAAGGAGTGGTGCAATGACTACAAAGATGACCGTATAGACGTGGAGAGCAAACAACGTCCCGGTAGGCCATCAACAAGCCGAACATGACGAGATCCTTGTCATGTGCGGACATTGTTCATTCAGAACTGAAATGCTTCCATCTGAGAACATCAGGACGAGATGGGGATAAGTTTTAATTCAATATGGTCCATTTTGAGGAAGGTTATTCATCACGTTTGTGATGTTGTGTGACGCAAGCCAACGGACTTGTAGGCAACGGAAACTTGGTAACTTCTTCATGACAACTTCCCTTTCATTCTTCGCATCTGATTCAGACCATTTTCCACAAAACAACATTTGTGTGATTCGTAAGGCTTCCACATTCCACCTCTCTCGATATAACTCCTTACAATTGTTGGCTGTCCCCAAGCTAAAAATACTTCGACTTGAATCACGATAAGAAATTAAACAGATCGCAACGGTCAAGTTATATTCTATTCCAAGAGAGGTCTTACAGTAATGTTTCTAAAAATGGTGCACGGTTGCGAGAAGTGTGTACTGTTAGTACTCAAGTAAGATTACTTTGAAAGGGATTATGGATTAAGACCTTCAGAACAGTACATGTAATTGTATTTCTCCTGAATACTTTTTGAACAGACCTTGCGTATTTATATATATATATTGATTGATTGATTGATAGGACCATCTACATTGTACTTGGGTGAGTAACCATGTGTGTTCCGATCTCTTTCTTACACATGAAGAGCTCAGCTGCAGTGCACGAATTCCGTAGCACCGGCGAGGGTCCGATATATATGTGATTCGTTAATCATCAAGTCCTAGACTTCATATAGGGCAAACACCTCGCATCTTGCTCACTCTTTGCGCATAACCTATTATTCTTTGCGCATAACCTATTATTCCATATATATATATATATATATATATATATATATATATATATATATGAGAATGCCAATACTTCACCATGCTCCCTACCTTGTCAATTTCTGAAGGTCCGATTCTGCCTTTGATGTTAACAGGTTTTGTATATGCTCCAGCTCCCTTGCCTTTTCCTTATCAAGTTTTTCCTTCTGCTCAGCTATAGCCAATGTTAGACGTTCGTGATGTTGCTGTCTCAGTTGTTGGATATCCACAACCTTTGCAATATTTGTTATACAAAAAATAACGTATCACCAAGAAGTAACAACATCTTGAATATTAACCTTTATTGTAAGTAAGTAAAGAACCCTTTTTCATACATAGAACTATGTTGGATAATACGGTGTTAGGCTAGTAGTTTTTATTGACCGTCGGCACACGATGGGTAATGTGGTAAACATCACGCCGGTCGCATTTACTTCCCAATATTTTTCATGGTACTCAATTGAGGTTGGGTCGACCAAAAAGCCGGTACGGTCAGAAAAATGTTCCGCACCCACAGGGGAATCGAACCCGGACCACTAGTCTAAGAAGAGAGTTTACTAACAACTACGCTACTGCGTCTCTCTGATCTTTATTTTGCATGTAATTAATACTACAACTTCTCCTTCTTCTTCTTTGCGTTCGTTCTTTACGACCAATTTTAATCACTCTTTGTGATATGTTTGATCTTTGCCAAGAACGTGTATACGTTGCACATTGGTTTGGCAGGCCCTAAACGCATAGACTTCTACACGTTTAGGACATGTGCATCCGATTTCAGCCAAACCTCCTTAGTCGCCTCTTACGACATGCGTGGCAGGTAACAGTGGTTCTATTCTTTACACCGCAAATTTGGGCCCCGGTAACCACTCGGACGAATACTACAACTGACACAGTGATAGTGTTTCAATTAACATTCCACAACCGTTTACTCATGTGTTCTTAATGCATTATGTGTTCTTATTTCTGCCAGTTCAAAATGTGTTATATTAATTTGCTGCTGTTTCTGTGTGTGTGTGTGTGTGTGTGTGTGTGTGTGAGTGAGTGAGAGAGAGAGAGAGAGAGAGAGAGAGAGCGAAAGAGTATGTGTGTGTGCACGTCTGCTTTGTGTGTATCAACTGAAGGTATTTCTAAAATATGTTGATCTGTAATTGATACACAAGAAAATTATGTACATATATTATTACTTGTTATTAATGTAGGTAACTGAGCCGACTTGATAGCACTCTCTCTATCCAGGTCGAATGTGATTAGTTTCACATGGCACATATAGTAGGTCGTGCGTGCAGATGCTTGTTTCTTAGTTTTTATTTTATCGATATAAAGGAAGACTGCAAGTAAAACTATGTAGCCTCAAAGTACTGTGTTTCTATGTATTGTTATTGTTTTGTTTAAAATAAAACTACAGTACTTTGTTTTTACCTGTTTCGCCATTGTTTTTGTTTTAGAAAACTACAGTCTCTTTAAAGTGATGCATGCCGCTTTCAATCTAATAACGAGTCTTCTTTTGGTTACATCAGTGCGCATTGGCAATACAAATATAAACGGTAATTGTATACTTCGTGCAGACGATTCAAATATATCGTCCAGTACAATTATGTCTTCGTTTCTTATGTCTAACTGGTTAAATATACTTTCTATTTTATCACTCAGATATTCACGGCACGTTTGATTTCAAGTTCTATCATAAAGTCTTCAGTAGCGGCTTACAGCAGACTGTCGCTTAGCAACTGCAGTATGCGCTCCTTATCCATCTCCCCATTGTGACATCAAGAATAACAATCATCAGAACACATACTAACCATTATTTGAGTATCAATATATTAATGAGAAATAACAAATTACCTTTTGCCACTGAACTTGTTTGATGCTTCCATTCTGTGCTTCAAGCTGAGATCTCAGTTTGGTGACCTGATCACGCAACTCAAAATTGAGATTTCTTAAACTGTCTACTGAACTGCCATTTTCATTGGGTCCTTTGACTGGTGTCTTCGATTCTGTTACAATAACTGCTCTTTCCACCACAGGTCGACCTTTAGAAGTACATGTTTTTTTATATATTTTAAACGATTTTCAGTGCATGTTTAAAAGCGGCTGTTTTGTATATGTATTTCAATTCAAATTGAGAAATAGTTATTCTCTCAGTCATAAAAAAGTATGTGCTACTTTAGTTGTATGCGCACATAAACTTATGTTAACAAACTTTTGTTTCAAATCATAAACGTGATCTGTAGACCGTATATGTCTTTCAAATTGCACCCATGTATGTTAGAAAAACATTATAATAAAATTATATATATATGTAATGTAGATGCATATTTACTGCACTGAATGATCCCAAATTATGTCATATTTGTTGTATATGTTCTTGTATATAACTAAAATATAACTTCTTATTCTTAAATAACTGTTTAAATTGACATAAGAAGCAGCGAATAACATAATAGAAGTCGGTGATAGCATCAGTGAATCATAGCTGAAAAAGACACATCCAAATGGTGGTTCTGGTAACATGCGGCATTACTAGAGGTTGACTATACAAGCATGATCGAAGAGGAAAAGCAATCTCGGTCCAAAATACAGCATTTAAAAGAATATGTCTACGACAGAGAAGTTCAGATATCACAGTCTAGCTGTAAATTGAGACAAAAGTTAAAATACCATCTTTTGGGAGTCAACCAAAAAGAAGAAAAAACAGCTAATTATGTTTAATTCCCTGTTAGAAACCGTGGCTTCTGTTTATATTCTGAGTGCATTACTTCAATTGATGATTTGATTGTGCAGTAACAAACAACAGATGGATGGACAATAAATAAAGATAGACAATAGTTCAGATGTTTGAATAAAAATGTTATAGAAAGATGTTACGGATCTCTTACAAAGAACACAAAAGACAATTTGTCAGGAATACAATGACTTCTCTGACAGGTCTTCAGGAAGCACTTATGGTAGTGGTAAAGCTTTGTAAGCTTGCATATTTCGAATATGTCATCCGACGTGAGTCCCTCTTAAAGCAATTCTTTAGGTAACAGTTGAGAGTATTGGAGAAGAGAAAGGCAAAGAACGGCATGGACTAATAACATCAAGGATTTATCAGTTTTCTTCTTTGTCTTCTTCGGTGATCTTTGGCCATGCGCTTAGTTTACTGTGGACCACAAACTGGTCAGCTTTCGTTCTACCAGGCTTCCCCAAAGTTTAGTTTTTAGGTCGATTGGGTATGACCATATGTTTCGTCTCAGCTTACCCAGGAGAAGACAGTCTTGCAGGACATGCTAGGGTGTCTTGTTCCGCCTGCTGACACTGGCAAAGAGCTATTTGACTTATTCCTCGTCTATGTGTCTGTTGAGTCTGCAGTGACCGGTACGTAGACGATATATAATTATATGGTCTGTTCTGCTAAGGTCTTTGATGAAATCGTTTTCATAATCATATCCAGGGTTTCTCCTCCAATCTACTAATTTGTCAGTAAAGGTACTTTATTTCACACTCTTCCGCTTCGCAGAGGAGAGAGATCTTTGACGGGGATTGTGTGTTTTACAGTTCCATCGTGGCATCCATACAATCCTATATAATTATGGGACTTTTATGTTATTGTATATGTAAAAACAATATGCATATTTTAAAAGTTAGAAATGAAATAAATACCAAGTATCTCAAATAAATACATATCAGGAATGCCAATACCAAAGCCAAGTAACATACAAGATATTGAAGAATTGATAATCATAATTTAAAACAAAAATACTCGCAAACATCATAATACCTTTGAATGGTGTGACAATATCTTCATAGAAGGACAGACATCGACGTGCTCTTGAAGGTGTTTCTTTAGCTACTCTTACAGCTTTGTTAGCTTGGCTGGCTATTACACCAACTGAATGATTATCATTACTACACGCATCAGCGATTCGTCTCACGGTGTCTGGTGTTGAGCAAGGAAATGGAATCTGCGTTGGTCTTCGATATTTTTGCTTAGAAATGGGTTTTGCATTGTCAGTTTGTACATCTTCGGCTTCTTGTGGTGATGATTTTGCATTGTTAATATCAGCTCGATCTTGATTGTTCAAGACACTCACCTTTTTTTCTGATTCTTTTTGTAAAATGGATAAAGTATTGTTTTCAGTTGGGGAATGTGTTAGCTCCAATGATAATCGTTGAACAGCTGACGTGTTATCTGAAAGCTTGCAAATGGTCAGATTGTTCGCTGAGGTATGAGATTGAGACATTTCTGTTGAACCGAAACATGGCTTCGATGAATTATTCGTTGTATTTTTCAAAATGTGCACATTATGTACCGATGATGAACTGTCTGAACGTTGTCCCCTGTGTGTGTCTTGTGTTCTTGGCGTCGATGTAAAAGTACTGTGGCGACGCAGCTTGTCCCGGCTTTGTCGTGGTCCTGCTGGACAATTGTCTGATTGATCAGGTTCGTATCTTGATTTGCTTACTACACCAACGGTTTTGTAATTCACAGAAATTGAAGAATCACGCACAGTTTTGTTACTGCCATGCAAGTTTATTGGTCTGGGTAATGATGATGCTTTTTTAGAACCTTGTTTTGCTTTAGTTGTTGGCGTTACGCCTCCTGATGTACTTGTTTTATTGTCGACTTCCATTGTCTTATTTAGTTATGTACCTTCATTTCAGGTTTAAATGTTGTACTTGTTTATATGTGGGACATCTTTCTGATAAATAGAAAATATATTGGATGGATAAGCTATGCTCTTGACATATCATATGTACAGATCTCACATACTGAAGATTAGAAAAATAACAATTTGAATAGCTATAATAGAGATACGAATAATTTGTCACATAACTTGACATGTGATTTCAGAGACATAATATTTGCAATAAAATAATTACAATGTCATTAATAAGAGTTCATACTATCCTGCACTAGACCAGTTCATTATGCTTGCATATGAGAGATTGTCGCGCTACCTACTGAGCTACTGAGACTTTATAAGCATCATGGTTATACTGTATTGATATTTATACTATAGAGAGTGTTCTAATGTTGGCTTGTGTACGGAAATTGTTTATTATGTGACAGTAAGATGTATTTTTTTGTTTTTTTAGTTATGGACAATAAACAAACAGATCGAAAAATATCTGAAGGCCACAGAGATTTGGTTTTACAGAATAATAATGAGAATCCCGTGTACAGCTAAAATGACTAATGTGGAGGTTCTGAATGAGATCAAGACACAGAAAAAGCTTATCCTCAATATAAGAAAGAGGTAGTCATCATTTTTTTGGCATGTGATGAGGAAGAGATGTTTAGAACACATTATAACAACCGGTAAAATCGAGAGGAGACGAGACAGAGGAAGACGGAGAGAGAAAATTGTGGATAGCGTGACGTCATGGCACGAAAAAGCGCCAACATCTGAGATGATAGCAAACACCAGAGACAGAGATGTGTGGAGATCCATGATTGCCCACGTCAGACGGCACGACACCTGATGCTGATGATGAGTAGATGTAATTATCTGGTAAGGTTTAAGAGCGTAAAGCTGAATACATTGTTGAGATAAGCTAAAGTGTCAGCTAAAAGCGTGTAGACAAATTGAGAATATACTGGATTGTCTCAAAATGTGACAATTAAGAGACAACATTGACAGCAAATACTTTGTTCTTATACATAGGCTATGTTTTAAAATAGTTATGTTATGTTATGTTATGTTATGCGATCAGCGTCATGGCACATTGGGCATTCCCATTCGTGCTCTGTCCTCCGTTGCAGCAGCCATTCAAAGTCCATTTGCTCACAGTACCCATGAGAAGTTGATTACTATATCTTCTCTCTCTACCACGAAGACGACACTGTCTGGCATGTCCAAACTTAACGCCTAATTCTCGAACTCGTTCCAGTGTCTGAGACCCGCCCATGTCACAGAGTTGCAGGTGTACCGCATTGATGATATCGGCTCTGTCCATACTTCTGCCCACTTGAGTCAGGGCATTGTTTGCAAGAGAGTCAGACATGATGAGATAATTCTCTTTGTTTATTATAAGTATAGCAGGCTAATTAAAGCAAGGAACTTGTAAATATTGAGTGTGATCCGGGACTCGTTTATTATATTATTTTTATTTGCTTTACTCCCTCCACCACCTCCAACCCCACCTCCTCCCATCCCCATCCCTCCCTCTTGTTCCTAATCTTACTGAACTTCATAATATAGCATCTCTGGTGATAGCGCCATGATCCCATCCGATGACATGATTGATCCAACTCCTTCTTCCTGATTGGTATGTTTGTGTGAATACTTTTATATTTGTTGAGATATGGCAGTTCTTGGTTGCTGATGTATTTACTCTGAAAGATCAAAGACTTCTCAGTATGTAGATTCGGTGGAATTGTGATCATATTGACATATCTTTTCTAATGCTCTCAGTACTTTAGTGACATACTGAAGTACAGTAAGTACTGCAACTCGTGATGTGTCCGTTGTGTTGAGACATAACTGACACGGATGTTTTTGTTTTCTTAAAAGCAGAATTATAAATAAAGCCGTTATAATATCCTACAGAAGAATCACAGTAAAGTATTTTTAAATAATAGTTAAACGAAAAAAGGACAACAATAATACCTTCACACAAATTCATCTTCAGCTTATATATACAGTGTTTATCCTAGAATCAAATGAACTAGGAAAGAATTATGTTTGACATGATACGTGCTTCAAATGGAGATACACAATATTTTCATGATTCTTGATAAACATAAGTACGTGCCACATTTAAAGCATTGTAGCTTTGAGTTGAGGTTATCTTTCATGGATTGACACGACTCATGGAAGTGCCTGTTTTAGTTTAATATAATAATAAATAATAATAATAGAATGTTCTGTAGCCTTTTCTTTTCAGATCTTGGGATAAGAAGTGCCTGTCACTTCACATTTCTAGACCCTAGTGTGCAGGAGGTAGAGGGGTAAATTCCTCACCTCACGTGTGTTACATAGAGTGTGACAATCTCACCCCACTCCCATACTCGATGCAGATGGAGCAAGGCTACTAATTGACAAGCCTCAGATACTAAATCGCTGGGCAGAACACTTCGTTCTGTCCTCAACCATCCATCCACTATATGTTATGAAGCCATAGAGCGCATGCCCCAGGTCCCAATCAATGCCAAGCTTGATATTCCACCTACCTTAGCAGAGGTCAAGAAGGCAACAAGCCAGATGTCCAGCGGGAAGGCACCGGGTGCGGACTCAATACCAACCGAAGTCTACAAGAAGGAGGGCCCACGTTGATGCTAAAATTGACAGAGTTATTTACATCCATTTGGTGCAACGAACGTGTGCCACAGGAATTAAAGGATGCCACTATTGTCCACCTGTACAAGCGGAAAGGAAACCGCCAGGCCTGCGATAACCACAGGGGATCTCCCTCCTGTCAATCGCTGGCAAAATACTGGCCAGAGTCCTCCTCAATCGATTAATCGATCACCTGGAACAGGACTTACTTCCTGAGACCCAATGTGGCTTCAGAGCAGGTCGTGGAACAGCAGACATGATATTGCTGCTCGCCAACTACAGGAGAAATGCCAAGAGCAGCACCGTAACCTCTATATGGTCTTTGTCGATCTGACAAAGGCTTTCGACACGATTAACAGGGAGGGTCTATGGAAGATCATGGAAAATTTGGATGCCCAAGGAAATTCATCAAGATCGTTCAACAGTTTCACGAGGGCATGATGGCACGTGTACTTGACGAAGGGGAGCTGTCGAAGCCTTCCATGTCACCAACGGCGTCAAACAGGGCTGTGTACTGGCCCAACACTCTTCAGCATGATTTTTGCTGCCATGCTCACGGATGTCTTCTGGGAAGGCGACGAACATGGGGTAAGATTAGATACAGGACAGACGGTAACCTATTCAATCTTCGGAGGTTAAAATCCTCCACCAAGGTAAAAGAATCAACTATCTCAAACCTGTTGTTTGCTGATGACTGTGCCCTCGCTACCAACTCTGAGGAAGAAATGCAGACTTACATGGACAAGTTCTCAATGGCCTGTGATAGGTTTGGCCTCACCATTAACACCAAAAAACAGAGGTCATGTTCCAGCCCGCCCTAGAGAACAGTATTACGATCCAGTCATCAACATTAAACACTAGCGTCTCAGTCAACGGACAACTTTGCTTATCTTGGCAGCCTCCTATCCAGATCGGCAAACATAGATTCTGAGGTCCACAATAGGATATCCAAAGCCAGTGCTGCGTTCGGAAGGTTACGTGTCACTGTGTGGGAACGGAAGGGGATAAGCATAGTCACAAAGCTGAAGTTTACCAGGTCATAGTGCTAACCACGCTGCTGTACGCAAGCGAGACATGGACAGTGTATAGCAGACACGGAAGAAAATTAAACCATTTCCACACAAGCTGTCTACGCAGAATACTAAAAATAAACTGGCAGGACAAAATTCCAGACAGCGAAGTCCTCACAAGAGCAAAGATCCCAAGCGTCAACACCCTGTTGCAGAAGGCCCAACTGAGATGGGTCGGTCACGTTGCTCGAATGCCTGATAAACGCATCCCAAAACAGTTGATGTATGGCGAGCTTGAAGGGGCAGACGTTTAGCTGGTGGACAGAAAAAACGCTTTAAAGACACTCTTAAAGTGTCTCTGAAATGCTTCGATATAGACAATACGTGCTGGGAATCCCTTGCGCAAGATCGCCAAATGTGGCGCTGTAACAACAAAGAGGAACCCGAATAGCTGAGAATCATCGTATTGTTGAGTCACAGGAAAACGAGCAGCGCGAAAAGACAGAGCACACAACACGCACATGTCTAACCTTGATCATGTATGCCCCACCTGTGGTCGGGATTCTGTTCTAAGTTGGACTCTACAGTCACCTCCGCACACATCAGAGAGGTGCAACAGTACACGTCTGAGATTGTTGTCATCATCGCTTGCGATGGACGGCTATTACATAGAGTATGGGATTACACTCACAACCCTCTTGTGTCCGAGTGGATGTGTGAAAGTTATGCCCGTCTGCCCATCGTGTTTGTAGAGCGTTGAACTACGGGTGACTATCCCTCTGTGTGTGCGGTTCAATTCCGCGGGATGGCAGAAAAAGCCACAGATTCCCCAGATTTACGAACCGAAGGGTTACGATGTCCATGGCACCGAGCCGAAAAGCTGTAAAGCTCAAGTGCTTCTGGATCGGGGGAAAAAAAATGTGAAAGTTATACATTACGCTAATCCGTTCTACTTTGTTCAAACTAGAACACCAAAAATAAAATAAAAATGTGAAAGTTATACATTACGCTAATCCGTTCTACTTTGTTCAAACTAGAACACCAAAAAATAAAATAAAAAATGTGAAAGTTATACATTACGCTAATCCGTTCTACTTTGTTCAACTAGAACACCAAAAAATAAAAAGTGTAAACTATAGTAAAAGCTAGGTCAAGTAATGCATTTCTTGTTGCGTTAATCCTTGACATATATTGTTGTTTACATGTCTGCTTTCTGTATACCTGTCTATATTTCTGCTTGTGTTTATATGTGTTGCAAAGGAGCCTAAAGACGAAAGATTTACTTAATTACACCGGGTTTTCACTATATGGCTTCGTACCTCTCCGCAAATGGCCTCCAGTCTGACGATATATGTCTCTATCTCGATCCTTCTACCTGTATGTGTTTATACTTGCATCACTGCATTCGAGTCTCTCATTCTATGTTCATTTATTCGAATTTCTAAGCATTTAAAATGTTCATGCATACACGATGAGTTACAAAGACTTTTCTGTGTTTAACTATCTGGTATGATTTCTAACGTACAAACACTATGTTATTTTACTGTGAGGTAGACGAAGAAACCAATTTATAAAATAGACCTGCATTCTGGTAAGATCAAGACTGGAGATCAACGCTAAAGTAGAGCATTGAATTAGACCACTTGTGCTTTCATAACAGCTATTTTAGTACGTATTATAGTTACATTTATCAATAACACAACATCTCTTCATCAGAACGTTGTGCTTGAATTCTTGCCTGCAAAACAGGCTTAAAAAAATTTCTTCAGCCTGTACCACTAACTGCAGCCACTGAACAAAGAATCGCTACCTCTACCTGGTGTAGTCATAACATCTACGATGGCGCGCAGAACAAAGGAATGCTATAAAAATAGCAACAAATTAAGCCAGTCAACAACAATTCAAGGTTGTTAGTACGTTTACCTCGCGAATAATGCGATGTACGAAACTCGACAAATCTAAGGTGGTCAGACCGGATTAAGTCAGATCTGAAGAAAATCGTTTGGGTGACTGCGGTAATACTGAGTTAATGGGCGATTGAACAAAGACAACTTTCATATTTAATCATTCATTTCCCTACTTATGTAATACTGCATATACCTGTCTTTGTTCAATCGCCCTCGCGAATAACAAATATTGCTATAGTTCGTTCCAAAATTCGTGATCACACTAAGGTTTAATTTGTACGAAATCTATCTGATGGATACAAGTAATTGTTTGCATGCAGTCTTATATACCTCACGACGTTACGAATCCATGTTTAACTAATTGGTAGGTAGCTTAGTTGATGCAAAAACGTTTTTGTTATATAATTTTGCATAAGCACAACAAAATGATAATCAAAGTTTAGAACTTACAGTAATACACAAAATGGTGGCGAATGATTGCAAAGGCGTATTCCTATTACATATTATAAAAAAAAAAGGTCACATAGTGAACAAATGATACCTTCCACTTCTATAAATGAAAGTAAATGTTGCGTACATACGGCAATGACAGTCGGTAGGAAACATTGTGAACTGATTAATTACACGGATTCCGATTTTGACGTGCACTGAATTGCATTTGGAACACGGAAATGCCTAGTTATAGACAAACTTGACAATCGTACTGTAAAATTTCGACAAGTATACCAGATCAACATCGCGGTAATTTAGTTTAGTTTAGTTTGTTTAGTCGTCGGATCACCATCATTGCACGTCGAACAAATTAGTCCATAAGTGCTACGATCTCTCCCCCAGTATGTCCATCAGCGTGTGGCGACTAACGACACCGGTTCTTTGTTGGTTTACAATTCTTCTTTGTCTGCCAGCATAGCGTTCTTGTCGAGCTACACCACACTTAATTTTGAGTTCTTGCAGTCTGGTTAGTGTTGTGGATTCGCCGCTATTACGTGAATCATGTACACGTCCGCTCTCCCTTAAGGAATTTATAATATCAGCCTGGTCCATTGCTCGCCGCTTTGGACAGCAGCCATACCTGCAAGCTTATCCGCACGTTCATTCCCCCTTTCACCTGCATGCCCTGGCACAAAAATAAAACTGATCTTTGTCAGCTTAGACCTCCCCAGCGACTCTATCCAATGCCTCCGAGCCCATCCTGTTTCAATCTTCCTGAGCATACTCATTGAGTCACTGAGAAAACATACATGGATAAAAGTCTGTGTAAATTTAGTAATAACATATAATAAAATTCTTACAGAACTAAAGATTTGGGTGGGCAAAAATACTTTTGGAAGGTCGTCACTGTTACCTATATAAAAATACAAAAATCTATAATTTCTGTCAAGTGGATGATTTTATATCGGTCGATAAAGATGATCACGAATTTTGGAACGAACTATAGACGTTTCTCTAAATTGTCATATAATAGGTAGGCAATGAACATGTATTAGGGGCTTCCTGAAAAACACAAATTACCAAACACAGGAGTCCAACCACAAACCCTTATTTCTTGTGACACCCATTGCCTGGGTGACACGTTTTTCGAAAACGTGCGTATCTCGCACAATCGTAACTCTTACCATTTTCATTTCTCTGTTGACAGTTATTTAGGGCAACAATAGAAACTTGTTTAACGCAGGACATGAATGATGCGTTCTTACGTTACCTTGTTCTGGAACAGAATTAATTGTAAATGTTGAATTGTGCACGATGTATTCTTCTTCTTTTCTATCTCCTTTCAGTCAACAGATCAAAGCTTCGATAGCTACGGTGAGTTGTATAAGTCGCTTCAGGTTTGGAAGTGGCGCAGTCTCAGTTGGCGATATTATCTCTCTGTCTTCCCTGTAGAGTCATTTCCTATCGTTAGAACATGAAATAACTACAAACTGTGTGTAACCCCCCAAATGAAATAAGTTGGCTCGGCAAATGTGTAGTGCAGGTTTGGATTCGTTTAGAATACGGTTATACAATTTAGATGCTTTAAAAGTATAAGAATATCGTTTTGATATAGTACGCGCTTTAGAGGGATAAGATGACAAGAGTTACCGCTTGGAACTGAAAGAAGACTGTTTCAATTTGGAATATCTTCATTAGACTCTGGACATGTCCATAGGTGCTCCGATCTCCTTCGCAATATCTCCCACAGTGTCCCAGCGACTAACCGTACCAGTTCGAAGTTGTCTGATTAGCCTACTCATATATCTGTTGTGCTGTTATTTTCTGGCCACTCCAATCTTCAATTCAGGCTCTTGTAATCTAGCAGTTGACGTGGATTGGCTCAGATGAAAATCTTCTTTGTGCCCACACTCCATGGGGGCGTTCGAAATGGGAGCTGTATCCATTGGCTAACCCCCCCATATGGTGCCCCCACCCCACTCCCGTTGTCTTGAATAAACATCCGAGAGTTTGGTGCTTGCTCTTTTGTCGATCATTCCTCAGCATTGATTTGTCTCTTCATTTACAGAAATGAAGCCTCCAGGGAATGAAAATCGATCCTCTAGCTACCAAGCGATTATGGAGGATGGAAAATTGGGAAAAAACTCATCACATGCCGGAAAAATTTCTTTCTACAAAACATGAGTACTAACTCTCATTGCGTGTAACAAATAAATAGCAACAAAAAGCGTGATGACTATTCAAAGTAAATGAGTGTTTAAAATACTGTAGACCAAAAAATAAAGAGTGGTAAACATGTGATATACAGGAGAGACTAGTAAACAGTGTGAATGTGTCAACCAAAATGCATATAGCAACTATTGAAAATAAAAATGAAAATCGTGGCATATACTTTAACAGGATGTAGCATCAACAACGGTAAACGAGTCTTCAATTTCCTAGGCACCACTTAGACGTTCAATAGTTTGCCATTGTTATCTGAACGGTGATGTCTATTTTTACAGTTTGTAAAAATCTACGGGAACAAATTTGTTTCCAAAATGCCCGCTGCGGAGTTTAAGCCAAGCACGCTTGGGTTAGGATCGAACTCACAATAGCTTAAGGTACAGACGCCTACATAACAACGATTATGTCAACGAAATAGTACCAAAGATGGTGACTAAACTAAACACTTGACTTAATAAAGTACATATTAAATAGATCTGGAAAAAATATGTGGAATACAGAGAAATGGGCGAGTACTGCAGATAAACTTTGGGGGAAATGCAGCAAAATCTATACAGCAGATTTAGTATACTTCTCAGTCAAAGTCCCTATATCTTTCTGCAACATGAACTAGAATGATTCACAGTGTGAACTTCAGATTATCTTGACGTATTTTATGCCATGTAAATCAGAAATAGAACCAAGAATTGTGTTATTTTCTGATTATTTGCAAAACATTTCTTTAAAGAAACAAAAACAGAAATGCAAACATACAAGAAATTAAGTGTAAGTAGTAATATTGAACCAGACAACGATCAAAAACAGGATTTTATAAACAACTACTTTATAAGCTATCGAAAGTCGAGATATTTCCTTTCTTTTCTTTGCCAAAAGGTGGTTGGTTACAATAGTGTTCCAAGTTTTCAAGTCTGCATATTTGACAAAATAGTGCCAAAACATCGGCTTAATTAAACGTAGCAGTCTTGTGAATGCCGTGCTAGTCACCCCTGAGGCAGACGTGACAGTGGAGAGTTACAACCAATTAAGACGTTCTCTACTAATCAGTGATTAAATATTTCCTGGCGAAGCTGGGCTCGATAAACCAAGACTGGCTTCAATTACTTAACTGAAACAAGTGTGGAATGTACAAGTTAATCGATAAGCTTCTCAATTATATGCTTCCAACTCAAGGAGAAACCTTCTTTCTTTTGTCTCACTCTTTCACTCCTATTACCACGAAGTTATGTACAGATACTAATCTAGTTCTTGTCTTTTTTCATCAAACACAATCGGCACAAATGTTGTTAAAATTATAACTTATAAACATAGACGACAATTGACGATTGAAAGAAACTAAATTGTGGATAGCACTTGTTGTTTTGGCTTTGCAAGTTAATCTGTAAAATATGTTTTCAAAACCAACAAAAGTTTTTTAACCATAATATTCACACAACAAAACCATGCACTATCTATTTCTACGTCAAATTCAGTAGCAGTGAAATAATTAAACAATATACCATGTAGAATGCATTTACTACATGGGCAGTTTATATGTAAATATAACTATACAAATTCAGACGGTCACAAAGATGTGAATGTACAGCAGAAGAATTTTAGGAAATCCATAAATAGTCTAAAGACAAAGAATTGATTTCATTGCCAACTTGAACAACAAATATTGTCATATTGCACAAGGTACATGGTTGGACTATATCTGTTCTGATGCATTACTTGGGTATCTAAATTACTAGTCTTCTTCTTTGTGTTCGTTCTTTACGACTAATTTTAATCACTCTTTGTGATAGTTTGATCTTTGCCAAGAACGTGTATACGTTGCACATTGGTTTAGTAGGCCCCTAAACGCATAGACTTCTACACGTTTAGGACATGTGCATCCGATTTCAGCCAAACCTCCTTAGTCGCCTCTTACGACATGCGTGGCAGGTAACATTGGTTCTATTCTTTACACCCTAAATTTGGGCCCTGGTAACCACCAGGCCGATAAAGTTTCTAGTAATCAAAGTAGGAGCAAAGTTCACCTGAATGGTGAGGGACACTGATATTAAGGAAAGCTAGTCTTCCACAGAAATCAGTCAGATGTGCCGTATTAGACACCATGATTACGATTGAATTCATAGCGAGCGAAGGGGGGAATACCCCATTAATGAGGCATGTCTTCTATAACACAATTTTAAGTTTTCTACTCCGTTTTATACACAATAATACACAGAATTAATGTCAACAATAGGATGTCCAAAGCCAGTGCTGCGTTTGGAAGGCTACGTGTCACTGTGTGGGAGCAGAAGGGGATAAGTGTAGCCACAAAGCTGAAAGTTTACCAGGCCATAGTACTAACCACGCTGCTGTACGCAAGCGAGACATGGACAGTGTGTAGCAGACACGCAAGAAAACTAAAGCACTTCCACACAAGCTGCCAACCCAGAATACTAAAAATAAACTGGCAGGACAAAATTCCAGATAGCGAAGTCCTCCCAAGAGCAAAGATCCCAAGCGTCAACACCCTGTTGCAGAAGGCCCAAGTGAGATGGGCCGGTCGCGTTGCTCGAATGTCTGATAAACGCATCCCAAAACAGTTGATGTGTGACGAGCATGGAGGGGGCAGATGTTCAGCTGGTGGACAGAAAAAACACTTTAAAGACACTCTTAAGCTGTCTTTGAAACGCTTCGATATAGACACCACGTGCTGATAATCCCTTGCGCAAGAGAGATTTACAAATGTGGCACTGTAGCAACACAAGAGGAACCCGCATATCTGAGAAATCATCGTGCCATTGAGTCACAGAGAAAACGAGCTGCGCGAAAAGACAGAACACACAACCCCCACATGTCTAACCTTGATCATGTATGCCCCACCTGTGGTAGAGGATTGAGTTCTAGGATTTGACTCTACAGTCACCTCCGCACACACCAGAGAGGTGCAGAAGCATACGTTTGAGACTGTTGTCATCATCATTTGCGATGGACGGCTATCATTATTATTATTAGACATCATGTTTACACTTGAATTCATAGCAAGCGAAGGGATGGGTTTTAAAAAGGGTTTTAAAGCCGAAGGATTGACTTCATTGCACCGGGTTTACCCCATATGGCTCGGTCCTCTCCGCAGAAATGGCACGCCACCTGCCGAGAGTATTGCACAAAGCACGAACTCCGTAGCTCCAGCAACAATCCTAGGGTCTCTGGAAAAACTGCACTCGTGAACAGAACGGTGCGGTCCGGACTCGAACCCACGACCTTCGACTCACAAGGCAAAGGGCTTAACCACTTAGCCACAGAGACCTCCCCGGAGCGAGCAAAGGGAGAGAAAAAGTAACCCCATTAATGAGGCATGTCTTCTATCACACTATTTTAAGTTTTTTACTCTGTTTTATACACAAAGCAAACAGGCATGTATAAATATACACGCCAAAAGAACACATGTCTACATTGTTGTAAAGGCTAAGTGCTTTTTAAAAGTAGGCTTTTTCTCTTCGACACCATCTCTTCTTGACCTGACGCTGTGAGGCAAACAGGATTCGAGAAAGAAAGACCATTATTGTTAGCAACCCATCTTGTCATTCTAAGTGCAGTATTATCTACCTTGGTATATCAACTCTATTCACAAGTTACAAAAAGTAACAATCATGACACCTTTATTATGTGAACGAGTATGTGTACATTATGCATTTGCTTACTTTGGTCATTTAATTGATGGTCAGCGTATTTACATATTGACCAATATGACCTTTAAATCGACGTGTGGAAATGCCCATATTTGACCAACTAACCAATCCTTTCTTTCTTTTGTCCTTCTCTGCTTTTAGCCGTTAGGCGTAGCAGTTTTAACTGATGATCGGTTTTCGAGATAATGCACGCTCAGTCGCTTGATATGCTGTGGTATTGTGGAGTTTTAAGATTTTCTGTAACTCCATCAATCCATCTTTTCTTTGTCTGCCCCTTCCTCTTGATGATTCCATTTGAGGTTGTACGCTCTTGCAGCTGGTGTATTCGGGTTCATTCTCACCAAGTGGCCAAACCATTTGAGTCTCTGTTTTTCAATGAATATAATAGCAGGTGTTGTTCTGGCTGTTCTTCTAATTTCCTCATTTCTTATTTGGTATGTTCTTTTTTTTATTGCAACCAATGCAAAAGAATTATACAAATAACATGTGCTATCACTTGCTAAGTCACATTTGTTGTTTACCATCAAGAGATCTGACATGTCTTCACAGGATTCACCATTAAAATTGGTCGTTATCCTTCTAGGAGGCAGAAGAACCGTTCAAAGCCAATATAAACTACCACTCAATATTAAAAACGAATAAGGTTCAGGCATTTCTGACTAGATCTGCTGATAATGTATAAGTGGTTAATGTCATCATTTACGGTGACATTTGAATGACGGACGAATCTACACTCAAAGCTATGGTTACTCTATTCGCTATACCTTTGTCAACCTAACCTATATATTTTTTACGTAAACATATTCATTCATTTGTCAAGATTTAGCATCAAATAGCTTGTCCTGAGCAGAACTTTGCCACCCTAACAGTCCTACAAAATCTCTCTCGTAGGCCGGATGTCCTGTCTCTGCAGCCGTCATGTTCAAATCATCAGTTTCTTACTGAATCTATCTTCTTCGTGGTCTTCCTCTTCTCCTCTTTGCCGGGATGCCTTCTTCCGTGATGGTCTTCTTCAGCCCTTCATGCCCCTTTATATGCCCAAAATATAGGGTGTTCAAGATAAAAGTAGCCCGATTGGCTCCCTTTACAGGCTACTTTTATCTTGAAAACCCTATATTTTAATTTTCACATTCTTTTTAGCATCAACCAGTTTTCTTTCATTTTGAGTTCTTTCTGGATATATATATATATTTCTTGTCTTTTCTGTCCATGATATACGGCTAGAGCTGTGTATATTTATAAATTATTCATAAATTATAATTATTTTGGTCCCTATAATTCATGAAGTCTTATAAAGTGTTTTATATTTCAGTGGGTTTTTTCTTAAATGCTGTGTTGACTTGAATTATGTGAGGCTCAGTGCGTTCTACTGAAATCAGTGTATTCTCTTTTATTTTGTGAGTTAGTGTTATGCTTCATGGGCTCAAAGGGCACTAATCAACTCTACTTTGGCTTATTTTTATAAATTATTCATACATTATAGTTCTTTTGATTTACTTCCATTCTGTGAGTTCTCCGTAATTCTATTTGTTCTCTTAGTGTCACTTGTTGTTTTTTTGTTGCTGAGATCCGTGAGTTCTCAATCATGCTAATTTGTTATACACTTTCTAACTTAATTAGCACGTATCTTTATGGATATTAAGATAGATATAGCGATATATCAGTTCGTATTTCCATTAACCTATTTCTAGCAATCAATTATAATCACCAGTTTAATCCTATCCTTGTACTTATGATGTAACATTACATAATTAAACCAACACCTTCATCTTCTTCTTCGAACGCTCCATATCGACCACTTGTTAACCACTCTGTGTGATTTGTATGTGATCTGAGCCTAAGCGCGATTGTACGTTCTGCTAGTTATGCGTCTACAAGTAGGCCAGCACATCCGATTTCTGTGATGCTTTTTATTTAATAGGGTAGCTTCCCTAGGTCATACATCAGTCGCCTCTTACGACATGCTTTTAGATTGCAGTGGTACTATTCTTTGATTCCTTTGTGGGCCCCAGGCACCACATGGGCGACATAAACCGACGTCATGTTAACCATATCACAAATCCCATGTCGCTGGTTACAGATAATTATGGACCTAACACTGTATTCCCCAATATACTTACTACATGGTATGAAAACAGGTTCTTTAGCCTAATTGTCTTACAAAAGTATATAGAAAGTTGTGTATGAATTAACCATTTCTCTCTGTATTTTTGTGTCATCTCTGAACTCATTTATGTTGCGATGTGTACTGCATTAGCCAGTATACTGACTTTGCGTCGTCTTAAAAAACTAATACATGCCAGTATATCGGCTTAGAAGGGTGAAGGGGTTAAAATTCAAACTTCGTCAAACAGACACCGACTAATATGTGAGCGTCATCTTCAGGTCATATTAGTGTGTGTGTGTGTGTGCTCATGTGTGCGTGCGTGTGTGTTTGTGTATATCAGACTCACCGTCGAACTTATCATAACCAGTATAACAATTGCGAGAATATGGAAATATAAATATCAACAGATAAGGCACAGAAATAAAGTGAAACATCAACATCAATCATCAATAATCCTCTCCGCTCCTCGTGGAGCATAGGGCCTCAACAGTTGTTCGCCACTCTTCTCGGTCTCTGGCTGTTCTTTTTATGTTCTCCCAGGTCAATTGAGCACTCTTCAGCTCCTCAGTAAGACCTCGTCTCCAAGTCTGCTTAGGCGTCCTCTTTTTCGTTTTCCCTGCGGTTCCACTCGAGCACCTGTCTAGTGACACTCGACTGTGTCTTCCGCAAGGTATGGCCTATCCATCGCCATCTTCTCCTCTTGACCTGTGTCATCATAGGTTCCTGCCCTGTTCTTATCCACAGATCCGTGTTTGTAACTCTATCATTCCATCTCAATCTGAGAATCCGCCGCAAACATCCGTTGACAAAGGTCTGGATCTTATTTGTATTTGCCTTAGTGACTCGCCAAGTTTCCGAGCCATACAGCAACACCGACTTCACATTTGAGCTGAAAATCCTGAGCTTTGTTTTCGTGGAGATGGCAGCGGACTTCCACACCATGTGCAGGATCGCAAAGGCCTGTCGGGCCTTCCTAATCCTAGCATTAATGTCCTCATCTGTACCTCCTGATCTGCTGATCTTACTTCCAAGGTAGACAAATTCATCCACATCTTCTATGTCCCTCAATCAGTATTGGATCTTGCTGTATGTTGTTGCTACGCATTACTTTAGTCTTCTCTTGACTGATTTTAAGGCCGACTCGTTGTGCCGTTTGTGTCAGAGCATCCACTTTTTCCTGCATGTCTTGTAGTCTATGTGAAAGCAAGGCGAGATCGTCCGCAAAATCCAGGTCTTCTAGCTTTGACATAAGTGTCCACTGTATGCCTTTTCCAGACCTGGCGTAGGCTGTGCGTGTGACCCAATCAAGTAGCACCAAGAAGAGGAGAGGGGACAGCAGGCATCCCTGTCTAACACCAGTAGTGACCTGGAACTCCTCTGACAGTCTTCCATCATGAACAACCTGGCAGGCAAACCCCTCATACAACTGCCTGATGATGTCGACAGTCTTCTCCGGCACCCCATAGTTTCTTAGGATCCCCACATTGATTTCCTATCTATGCTGTCTATGCTATTTCTAGCAATCAATTATAATCACCAGTTTAATCCTATCCTTGTACTTATGATGTAACATTACATAATTAAACCAACACCTTCATCTTCTTCTTCGAACGCTCCATATCGACCACTTGTTAACCACTCTGTGTGATTTGTATGTGATCTGAGCCTAAGCGCGATTGTACGTTCTGCTAGTTATGCGTCTACAAGTAGGCCAGCACATCCGATTTCTGTGATGCTTTTTATTTAATAGGGTAGCTTCCCTAGGTCATACATCAGTCGCCTCTTACGACATGCTTTTAGATTGCAGTGGTACTATTCTTTGATTCCTTTGTGGGCCCCAGGCACCACATGGGCGACATAAACCGACGTCATGTTAACCATATCACAAATCCCGTGTCGCTGGTTACAGATAATTATGGACCTAACACTGTATTCCCCAATATACTTACTACATGGTATGAAAACAGGTTCTTTAGCCTAATTGTCTTACAAAAGTATATAGAAAGTTGTGTATGAATTAACCATTTCTCTCTGTATTTTTGTGTCATCTCTGAACTCATTTATGTTGCGATGTGTACTGCATTAGCCAGTATACTGACTTTGCGTCGTCTTAAAAAACTAATACATGCCAGTATATCGGCTTAGAAGGGTGAAGGGGTTAAAATTCAAACTTCGTCAAACAGACACCGACTAATATGTGAGCGTCATCTTCAGGTCATATTAGTGTGTGTGTGTGTGTGCTCATGTGTGCGTGCGTGTGTGTTTGTGTATATCAGACTCACCGTCGAACTTATCATAACCAGTATAACAATTGCGAGAATATGGAAATATAAATATCAACAGATAAGGCACAGAAATAAAGTGAAACATGCATTGATTTTTAAAAAAAATTCATACTTAACTGCTCACCAAGAAAATTCTGTCCTAGTGCCGGCATATTTGAACAGTAAGCCTTGACACAGTTCTGCTGGTCTGGCCCGCGTGAGCGAGAACTCTACACGAGATCTGACAGGGGCCACTATAGCCGGTCGGTCCACGTATAATATATAATATGTTTATCAGCAGGACTGGAGGATACAGGTTGCGGAACTCACTGTATATTTGGGGTGGGGTAGTGTTTCAACGTAGAACAGACACGAAGGAAACGACCGTTAACATACCACCATAACTCTAACCTTGAATAAGTGTTTGCGAATTGAGGCGCAACTTTTGAATATTATATTTTTGCGCGGTTCTAGATTCAATTACAAAAGTATTCATTGCGATATTTTATAAATGGACGCAAATTATTTATTGTTGCAATTACGAGAGGCGTTTATACACTTCTCGAACAGCCATTATGGCGGAAGCTTCCATTTTCGTTGCTGTGCCAAGTGTGTTGCAGAGGTTGTTATTGTATACGTTTTCTATGTTAATTATCCATGTTTTTCTCGATCTTCCTCCCTTTCTCAGATCACAGTTCCTACTGTTGTATTCGCAGAATGGTAGTTGACTATGTCTCATTCTCATAAGATGGTTGGGCTATTTTATTTTACATCTCTACGCATATTTTATGACAGATACGTTTCTGAAAATTATCCTTTCGTGATATGCACAATCTCAACTGTTATTTCAGTGCAACAAGTACCAGGGTGCTACTACTGTCAATCAAAAAAGAAATTAGCCCAATTTACCAGATCAATGAACTCGAAAGAGGCAAGTTTTATTCTGTGTTGAAAATACAATCAATAATTTGGGAGACTGCAGTAAAACAATATACCATAGATGAGATATCAAAGCACCAAGTTTTTCCAAAATTCAGATGAGCCTGTTTACATGCTGTAGGGGTCTAACGGTGACGCAAAACACTCTCGTTCCTGGCGTAAACCACAAAGGTCACAACGTGGAACTGATTGATAAGACAAACCCAGATACAAGTGTTACTTGATTGATAAGAACAAAACCACTCAGATCATAAAGGGTTTGATTGATAAGAACAAAGATCATATGTATTGATTATAAGAACAAAACACTCAGATCATAAAGAGTGGTTAACTTGATTGATAAGAACAAACCATACAGATCATAAAGAGTGGTTAACTTGGTTGATAAGAACAAAACACTCAGATCATAAAGAGTGGTTAACTTGATTGATAAGAACAAACCATACAGATCATAAAGAGTGGTTAACTTGGTTGATAAGAACAAAACACTCAGATCATAAAGAGTGGTTAACTTGGTTGATAAGAACAAAACACTCAGATCATAAAGAGTGGTTAACTTGGTTGATAGAACAAAACACTCAGATCACAAAGAGTGGTTAACTTGGTTGATAAGAACGAACGCAAACAACAACAAAGCACCAAGTAATTATAGTGTACAAGTTATAACAGACTAATCCACGTTTCAACCAAAATGTCTTTGTCATTAGTTATTGGTTATTGAACTGACTTCATAACACTCGGGCCAATCCCACTGCTGCTCAGACTCTCTCATTACATGTTGAGGAGTATGATTATTGATGGTTATCTGGTTCTTCGGTTAAACATACTTCTCGTTCTACACTTCAGACCTCCGGTTCTGTTTCTCCAACGTGTAATTATAAACTCCTTTCTATCAAGCCCTTGACCGTGAAAGAGATTAAGACACATTATTTTACAATAACTTTGAAACAAATAAAACTAAAAGCTTACTTATGACCTGATACCCATGTACTATCTATTTTGTAATGGTAAAACGTCCTAATATAACCAAAATAGATCAGGTCTATTGTCGTAAGAAAATGTCATAGAAAATGTTGTGCAATGAAACTGTTAGAATTGATGCAGTGACTTATCACCACAGACCTGTGTTATGATTCATCATCATCATCAAGTAGCTTGTCCCTTCCTGAACTTGGCTCCCATGACAGCAGTCCTGAAAAACTCTCTGTTCTGTACAAGTTGGCCGGCGTCAGCAGCAGTCATTTTCAGATCGTCAATGACGTCTTGCTCCCATCATTTTCTAGGTCTTCCTCTTATTTTTCTTCCATTGGATTTCTGGGACTTCATTTACTGGAGCAGTTGTTGTATCTGACTCTCAGTCGATGCTTCACAAGATCCAGAAGGGCAGGTTTCGGTATGAGTGGATGTCGTCTATAGAAGTTTCTAACCTCCAGCGGCTTACGTGGATATACTGTCCTGGGCATGCGGGTGTTTACGGTAATGAGAGAGCGGACAGGCTTGCATCAACGCATCGATTGTTGGGGAGTTAAAAATAGATAAGGGGATATTCTTCGGTCTCTTCGCAACTGTTGGATGAGGACACTAAAATCAATGTTGAATCGATCAAGCGATTTAAGCAGTTTGGAGTTACCCGTTGTTCAAGTCGAACTTGATGCCTGAGAGGCAGAGTGAGGAGTGTGTTTAATCAGCGAGCCACAGGAACTATCAGTATGCATACTCTTCGATATCTGTTGGGGGAGACTGAGCACTATGGGTCTGCCCGGAGTGCAATGACGTCAGTTTAGTAACCAATAACCAATTCCAGGCACCATTCCTTCTAAAATTACTCTCTCTATGTACTCATGTCGTTTGATGTGTCCGAAATATTTAATTTTCTTTGATTTTATGTTCTTTAAAAGCCAACTCTCTTTAATACCAAGCTGTTGCAGAATAGAACCATTTGTTCTTTTCTCTATCCATGATATTCTAAGTACTCTTCTGTAGCATTTACATTCAACGGCATTAATGATCTTCTCTGCAGCTTTGTCAATGTGTTATGAAGCATCCCATAAACCCTCTTTGATTCCCTTGCCCATTCTTTGAAATCATTACTGACTTTGTGTCTGATAGCAGATTTCAGATTTCAATAAATAATAAAATTCAAATATATTCCGACAAAATGTATTGTGGCGTAAGCGTTTGTGTTCACATGTAACCTACCAAATATGCGGTGCTTTGCCTTGCGAGTCGAAAGTCTTGGGTTTTAATCCAGACTGCGTCGTTCTGTTCACGAGTGCAGTTTTTTTCCAGAGACACCTAGGATTGTTGCTAGAGCTACGGAGTTCGTGCTTTGTGCAATACTATAGGCAGCTGACGTGCCATTTCTGCGGAGAGGGGCCGAGCCATATGGGTTAAACACTCGGTGCAATGAAGTCAATCCTTCGGCTTTAAAACAATTTATATGCGGGTTTGCTTTAAAATTGCTTGTTATTGTTAACATATATTAGTGAAGCAATTTCTGCAAATGTCAAACTATCTTGCATAATATGAACGAGCAATCTAATGACAGTTCTTGAATTTCTGCAGTTATATCCCTTCTTTCATAAACTATCTGAAATTTGAAACCAAACAAGTTTTAGGAAAACTAGGCATGAAGAAACAATTATTAAGAGAAATAAAATTCAGACAAGTAAAGTATTTTGGGCACATAAAAGACATGCACCATGATAAAATATTTACTAGAGGGGAAAGTTGAGGGGGGGAGAGCAAGAGGAAGACCGAGAGATAAGTGGAGGGAAACTTTAAGAAATGGACAGGTTAAGTCTGGCAGTGTGCAACACCAAGGCAAAGACAGAGGATGCTGGAGATTCATTGCAGCCAACCTTCGATGTGGAGACGGCACCTGATGATGATGAAAATATATGGTATTGGACACTGAATAAAGAGAGAAAACATTTCAGAGATCTTCTTCAGTTGCATAATTACGAATCTGTGCGGCTACTCTACATATATAAAACTGGATCTTCTTATCTTATCTTAACCACATTTGCCATGAAGCGACGTGGGGAGAGTTAGTTTCCTATCTTGTGCCAGGTGTGTTGCGCTTGACGTTGTCAGTCCATGCTTTCGCAGGGACTCTGAGATGTTATCTATCCATCGTGTTCTTGGCCTGCCTCGTGCTCTGCGCTCTGAGTGTCGATTATTATAGGCACATGATGGTAGTAAATGTGGTTCCATTCTCATTAGATGGCCGAACCACTTGATTCTTTGCTTCTCGATGTACTGTATGCATGGTATAGTACCAACGATGCTTCTGATATTCTCGTTTCTCACTCTATCTCGCCTTGTAACGTTGACAGCTTTTCGTAGACATCTCATTTCACATGTTGTAATCTTTCTTTCTTGTGTCTTAGTCAGGAGCTATGTTTGGCACTGATAGCAGAGAGTTGGAATATAAAACTAGATACATAGTTTTAACCATGAATACTATCGCTTTGTAAACATTTACCAAGAAATTAAATCAGTGAAATGGAAAATTATGGAATAACCGGTTCAATGAATCACACAGGAAGTAATATTGTGGTTATGGATATTAGCAGTTAAGGTTTCAGGATATCGTAAAGTTAAAAAGGATATGTATGTATTTTAACTATACTATACCTCATAATATAATACAACCAGGAAGGTCTAATTTGTTGGTTTTCAAAACTAGAATAACATGTAAAAAATACATCAAAATAAAAACTGAGACCACCTGTTGGACGATTACAGGACAATTGATGATATTAACAATGAAGGAATTTGGAATAAAACTCTGCATGAGTAGAACTATGCAAGTTAGTGCACATACCATGCGAGCCATAGGAACCATCAGTATATATGTCCTTCGATATGTGCGGGGTGTGGACGGGGTTGGAGACTGTTTTCTCGGTGTTCTGTGAGGTTGGTTTAATCTCCCGACTTCTCCCGAATCAATGACTTTAAAAATACCAGTCAATGAGGAGACTGGTAGTAAAAGTAAGAAATTGTTCTCTTTATTCACTTTATGTTTTTATATTCCCTATACCATTCTACACATGAGTTCAAGATACGAGATATTTTGGCAGAGATAGCAGACTGAAGAATGGGGCCGGTCCACCCAAAGAAAACACAGAGAAAGACGGTAAAACGAGAAATGAAAGAGTGTGGACTGACATGGGATACTGTGGGTAGAAAGACAGTAGACACGTAGCAATGGGAATCATTTATGAATTGTATGAGTTAGACATTCGTAATGATAATATGAAAATTATGATAAATAGCAAGACAATCGAGAAGCCGGCATGAAACAATACATGTACAGAAACTGAAATAAGTAAAGTGCTTCTTATGTTTGTGGACACGCTTGAAAGCTTCTACCTCCACAAACGATTGGACGAGACATTGTGCAATCTATCATGAATGAAAACAAGATATGAAAAGGGGTAAGCAGAAATATACTGTTTGCCAATGGTGCCGATTTGACTACTATCATGAAGAAACCGAACTTGAGACTCTTATAACCAGATTTATGATGAACTATACAGCTTTTAGTCTTCTTAGTTTTCTTGATGAAAAGAGAAGATGGAGATATATTGGACACACCTTGAGGAGAAATGATCAACGAATATCAAAGCAGGCATTGAAGTGGGATGCAAAGGGTTCAAGGAAGAGAGGACAACCTAAGGAGACCCTGAAACGAACTTTGCTGAGAGAGGCAAGAAATATCGGTCTCAGTTCCATGGAAGAAATTAGCGAGTTGCCTAGGATAGAGCGATATGGAGAAATTACTTGCAGGCCCTATGTAACGTATAACGGTACGAGAGGAATTATTATTATACAGCTTTTGGTATAATAATAATTCTTAACAAAACCACAGTGATGGCCAAAAGCTCCGAGCATCCACACATAAGCATCCCTGACTACGAATAAGTCAGTCCGTTCATCTTGGCTCTGCGGTCACCAACGACCTCTTACTAGATGCAGAACTCCACAGGAGAAATGCATACCCTCAACAACCGTGGTCAGGCTATAACAGTGTGTGACAAATTAGCATGCTAATCATCAACACCAATATCGCTGTGTACAGAGCATGTGTGATGAGCACAGTCCCTTGCGGAACGTCGCTTTCATCAAAGCCCGCCTGAAAAACGTTCTGTCTCTAGCAAGTTCTCCCGACTCTTCCAGCGTCATTTTCAAGGTTTCTTTGATGTCTTGCTGCTACCTTGTCTTGGTCGTCCTTTGCCTCATACTCCAAGAATCATGCCTTCTTCTTCTTCTTCTTTGCGTTCGTTCTTTACGACCAATTTTAATCACTCTTTGTGATATGTTTGATCTTTGCCAAGAACGTGTATACGTTGCACATTGGTTTGTAGGCCCCTAAACGCATAAGATTTCTACACGTTTAGGACACATGCATCCGATTTCAGGCAAACCTCCTTAGTCGCCTCTTACGACATGCGTGGCAGGTAACAGTGGTTCTATTCTTTACACCCCAAATTTGGGCCCCGGTAACCACTCGGGCGATGCTTTCCATTATAGTTCTCTCCAAAACAATGTGAGGTTTAACGTGGCCAAAATCTTTAAACTTCCGGGTCATTATGTTATTTATGAGCCAATGCACCTTGATATGCAGGTCTTGTAGGATGTCCTTGTTTTTTTCTCTTATCTGTCCAGTATGTTCTAAGAACTTTTCTGTAACACTACTCTATGCCAGCGAATATTTATCCCTACATACATTGCAGGAGACAAGAATGAATGCATTCTGCATGCGCTGCTTGAGACGTATACTCAGGATTTCCTGGTGACAGAGTAACAAATAATAAGATATTGAAATATAATAGGATAATAGGATACAAACATTTACACGTTGCATTTGTAGATCAGGAAAAAGCGTTCGATCGCATAGATAGGCACAAGTTGTGGAAAATACTAACAACCTATGGGGTTAATGAACACCTAATCAACCTTGCAAGAACATTTATACTGACAGGGAATGTACGATTAGAACAAATACAGGATTATCAGAAAAGTTCGTAGGAGTCAGGATAAGACAAGGTTGCAATTATCCCGCTGCTATTCATACGTAATACATTGTGAAGAATATATACACAGCTTTGGAAAAACTGGAATCTTAAAAATTCTTCAGAGATCAGGCAATCATATCAACAACAGAAGAACAGACTACAATAACATCATCATCTTGGCATCTCGAGATACAACTGATACATTACATCGACAAACAGAGAATGCATATCCTGCAAAGGGGAAAACATTACCAAATTCCCATGATAATCATCTACCAAATCGCAAAGATTTCACATACCTGCGGAATTTTCAGCAAATGGAAATAACTAATGAAATTCAACACAGATGCTACAGCAATCAATGTATAGGAATGGCTTTAATTTTAGTGCAAACACGTCCCTGACCATAAAGAATCAATGTTCTTTTTTCTCTCTTATGTTCAGTGCTGACTCAATTTAAACATTGGAAAGAAAACAGTACACAGAGTAAGAAGTGTCTACCTAGAATGCTGGATAACAGAAGAGACCTTTAGAAATGGAAGACGTCAGGAAAAAAGTGGGCCAACATCAGTCTAAATCTCTCAAAAAACAACAAATTAAACTGGTCCGGTCAGTAAGCAGATTACCTGAAGACAGTACCAAGAATGCTTGCTCTATTCAAGGAGTCAAACAAAGGCCGCCAGCAAAGATGGACCCAGAGATAACAGAGGCGACGAAAGAGCTATCTACGAAGCGCTACTAGGCCCGTTTAGAATTTCCTGATGAGCAGAGCATAAGAATTAGAATTGAAAAAATAGGATTCCTAGCATAGTCATTCCTACGATAGCCAGGTCATCTGACCGAGATGGATGACAGCAGGATCTACAGGATATTCTGTAAAGGAAGCTGGCTTCTGACAAAAGAAAGGTGTGCGACCCTTTCTTCGTTACAAAAACGTATGCGAGCGTGAATTGATGTTGTTTGACGTGATACATAAAACTGGGAGGAGTTCGTCAGGGACAGCTGAAGCTGAAGACAGGCTCCGAAAACTAATCTGAGAACTGGTGAAACCAGACAAATACAATTTGTTGACATAAAACTTTTCCAGGAAAAAGCAGAAATAAAATCCACAACGATCGCTACATGAGACCAACTGGTAGCCATTATATTACAGCTATGTGATATGAAATGATATGGCTCAAACTGCTCCTTATACATCCGACCTGCATTTTAAGGCCCATGCACCAGAATAAACGAACGAGTTCAGTTTTAGCTGAAATAGCGTTGAACCAGTGTTTCATTTTTCAAATAAAGAAAAGCAACCTCGAGTGTTATATGCTTGAGTGGGTAAACTTACAGTCAAGCTAGCTAGGGGCGCATGCGTAGAAGTTGTCAATGTTGTGCACTCAAGTATGTTGTGAACTGACCCGGAATGTTGAGATAAAAAAACTAACAATAATACTAACTCACATCACTGAAAACCAGCTGAGAGTAGTTAGCTTACAAAGTACATTATCATTGCTGCTGTAGATGGAGTTTAATGGTGAGTACATGTATATTTTATTAATGATAAATGATGTAATATTCTTCAGTTTATCAGACATGATGTTATATAGTAAATACTACGCACGTTTCCCACACTGAGGTCGACGTTACACGGTAACAGTTTTAAATTTAGTTGGCCCCGTATTTCGCAACACAATGATGAATGAGAAAACGAAAGTTGAGAGTTCAAAGTGTGTTGTTCATGTCATTAGCTAATTAGAGTGATCATCTCGTCCGTAGTTTAACAGAATCGCAACATTTGTCTTATTTTCAATAATTTTATTCTTAGTCACAAAGAATATGGAACGGTACACATAAATAATTATTTCAGTTTATAAACATTGAATTATACGGAGCTCCATCCGGAGTGATGTTATCGTTTTAAAACTGACTTCTTCGCCATGCCAAAATACGGATACAAATCGCGTTAATTTAATGCTCAAGTTATATTTATGCTAATTAGTTGTTACACTACAATAGAAACTTATTATTATTGTATCAATTTCCATTAACAACTTGTTGAGTAGGACCAATGCTAAGTCACATACTTTGGCTATCAGCAAACTTTGTGACAATAAACTTCTTTGAAATTAAAAATGTAATAATAATTAACCCAGGAGTAGTTAGTTTCAGTCGGAATATTGATTGCTGTATGTATTAGTGATTGACGATATACTTTTATATTCATGTAACATTACAATGGCTGAAGTGATGTTTTGATAGTTTTCTTTGACATATAAATGAGTTGTTTCTTTTTGTATGTATATTAGATTAATATTACATAATTGTTAATATTTATTACAAATTAACCCTAACGAAAATTGTATCATTGAATCTGAACAGATAATTTAATTAATCTGAACATTCCTGACACTACTAATATCAATCAAAGTGGGGTTGAGTTTATTCTAGTGCAAAAGTTTTCTTTTCTATCACTCAAGATGTGTGATAGTTCACTATTTTCAGATCATCACTAGAAATAAATAATCTTTTTTTTCCCTGAAAATTGATCCCCAAAAATTTTTGGTAGTAAAAAATGTGGTTTTCCTGGGAATTAATTGTTGCTATGATCATTAAAATGTATGAGGGACTGATCAACTTTTGAATTTTCCAAGAAAAGTTACATTTTTATTAAATTTAAAATTCTTAAAATGTTCATTAAGTTTCTACATGATGAGATTCTTTTCAGCTACTCTAGTACCAACTCTAAACATTTTATACCACAATTTTTGTTTTAACTGTGAGAAAATGTATCAGCTAGTGATGTGGAGTATTTAAGAATACTCTCCCAGTTTGTCAGGAGTTGAATTATGGTCAACAATCTCTTTTATTGTTTATTTAATCCTGTTTTGCATCATAGTGTCAGGATAAGAAGAGATTTCTAGACTGGCATTTGTGTGCGTTTCATAAATAGTGTTTTTCACCGTCTTGATTATTTCTGAGGTCCACCTTTTGTGTGGATGTCCTATTCCTTTTTATCCACTGTATCGTAGTAGCATTGCTCATTGAGGCAATCTTCTGTTGGTAATCTTCTTATGTGACCGAACCATTTAATTTGTTGTTTCTTGATGAAGTTATTTTCATGATGTCTTCTTGTGTAAACCGGTCTGATATCAGGAAAAAATTGGGTACAACATCATTACTGAACTTCCTCAACTAAGTCAATAACCTAAACCTATAAAAATGACTTTGTTACTCGAACTGTTGTAAAAAAACTGACATTTTGTTCGAAATAATTTCAGCGCATTGTTCCATTACTGAACACTGAATAGAAAATCAAATATAAATGTAAGTGATAAATTGCAGCCCTAAGTTGCATTAAGAACAGAAAGAATTAAGAGGGAGAGAGCTAGTGTGATGTGATATCAGAAGACAGAATGTGAAGAAGAAATATATACAATTTCACATTTCAAATAATAGAAACAAATCTCAGTTCAAAACAGTTTTGTGATTGAGTATTATATTTCTTCCACTGAATTTAATTGATAACATTAGTTTTAAACATAAGAAACATGGACTACAAGTTTCAGTTTTTCAAGTAATTTAAGTGATCTCATATTATATGTATAGATTATATTTTTGGAAATTCTATTCATTGTAGCAACATATTTGTTTCTGATGATGAAATTAGCATTCTTCTTATAGGAACAATTAGTAGTCATATTATAGGAACAATTAGTAGTCATGTGATAGGAACAATTAGTAGTTATGTGATAGGAACAATTAGTAGTTATGTTATAGGGAACATTAGTAATTATGTGATAGGAACAATTAGTAGTCACAAAAAATCAACTAATTATACATACACATTTGTTCAACAACAATGGAGAAAATTAAATAAATGAATAGCCCTGCAAATATAAAGACAAACAAAATTGTCTTAATTATGATACGAGACAGATTTAAAAAATAATGTAATGAAAGCAGAAACATACCCAGAAGAAGATATAAACTCAAACACAATCCGTGTAATCTAGATTCATATAAAGCATAAAAAGACAAGACGTAAAAGGTATAATACTTGAGAAGTTGAAACAATGGCATTGAGACAGTCACATATGGCATAATAATATTTGGGTGAAGTGAAAAATAAATATGGAAAATCATAATAAAAGGCATGAAACAATGTAGGAGAGTAAATTCAAATGAGAAGGTGGAATTGCTTAAGATTAAGGAAACAAACAAATACCTGCCAAAACAGGAGACAAACAACAATCAAGTTTTGATAAGGAATAAATAATAGATAATATGGCAGAAAATAAAGAGAGCAAAGAATACACCAGAATACGAAAATAAGTTAAAAAATAAGTTAAAAAATAAGAAAATGTACAGACAAACAAGAGACAAAGAATAGAAACCACATCCAAGAAAATGGAGGACATGGAATGACAACAAAATATAAGAGGCATACATGAAGAAATAAGAAAAATCTATACAAAGAAAGATGCAGTGTATGTTGCATGATGTATCAAAATCAAAAAGTAGAAAATTATATTTGAAAAAGTAAAAATATTAGAAAGATGGACCAAAGGGTCTAGTATACGTGAAAGATCTTTTCGAAGAGAATAGAGGTATCAAACCATATAACAATGATAACATAATAAACCAAACATTGCAATATACCTCTAGGTATATCACATGACTACTAATTGTTTAATTGTGTAAAGCATGGACATTTAATAAAGCAGTGGAAAACATATATGTGCTTTTGAATATAAGTGTTACAGAAGAGTCCTTTATATATCTTGGACAGAGAAGAGAACAAATAGATCTATCCAGAAAGAACTCAAAATTGAAGAAAACTGGCTGATGCTACAAATAAGAAAGAGGAAATTGAAATATTTTGGACATATAAAAAGACATGAAGGGCTGAGAAGACCATCATGGAAGGAGGCATACCGAGCAAAGAGAAGAAGAGAGAAGACCACGGAGAAGATGGATTCAGGATGTAACTGATGGTTTGAACATGACGGCTGCAGAGGCAGGACATCTGGCCTATGAGAGAGAGAAATTCCGGAGGACTGTGGGGTGGCAAAGTTCTGCTCAGGACAAGCTATTTGATGATGATGACTAATTGTACTTATAATATGTATGCTGATTTCAGTATCAGAAATAAATATGTTGCTATGATATAAGAGTTTCCAAGGATATAATCAATATCAGATCACATAAATGGTTTAAAATGTATGAGGTATTGCCTGGCAGCTATGAATTGTTTATGGAATGAGCAGAATTATAAGGAGAGAGAAAATGGCTGAAATTTAAACATCCTGCTCAATGGGCAACCTCTTTCCATACAGAAATGCGCATAAAATCATATGATGTTCTGCAGCTGGACATAACACCAAATTCATCGCTTTTCAATAGAAAGAAAATGAAATCACTGCCTGAAAGGCATCAGGGTAAAGAGAGAAATAGATGGAGGATCAGGGCAACATCTCATATTAGAGGCCATAAGAATATGAATGCCCACCTGCCCAGCGTGTTCGTAGACGCTTGGACTGCGGGTGACTAGTCCTCTGTGTGTGCGGTTCAATTCCGCGGACTGGCAGAAAAGCCACAGGTTCTCCAGATTCACGGTGTTCGTGGCACCGAGCCGAAGGTTACGATGTCCATGGCACCGAGCCAAAGAGCTGAAAGCTCAAGTGCTTCTGGATCAGGGAAAAAAAAATATGATTGAAGACCTTCAGAGACAATACAGAAAGAGCAAGGCACATATTTAAAGCAACAACTTGTTTCCACTGATATGAAGTCTACGTTTAACCTAAATCTCAAGAACATATTTGTGATACTTGAAAACCTCATAGAGGAATCTTTTACCAATCACTGGTACAAGTTTAAAGAAGCAGTTAGAAGTATATTCCCAGAAGGAATTTCCCAGAAGATATGAAAACATACATTAGGTTTACAACAATAATTGTATACCAATTATTCATGAAAAGATAGTAACAGGAAACCACTCACCAAAAATGAAAGGATGAACACTTACTTAGTCTGCCAGAGATGAGAACGACTTCTGACTGCAGTGCAATTGGTGAAGTATAACACTATTGGCAGTGACTGAAAAATACTTGCTAAGAATAGTTTTAAATAATGAAGAAAGCTTTAGATAAAACACTCAAGAGTGGAAGAGGATGGATTTCAAATTGAAATATTATATTTGAAAGAAATAGTTCCTCTCAAATTTTTCATAGAACAATCTATTGAATAACAAACACCTTTATATGTTAACTTTGTATTCAACAGTATAGAGCATACAGGTATATTGAAATTACTGCAACAATACCAAATATTAGCTAAAGTTATACAAATTATACAGGTGAGCTAACTGGCTGTGTTCATAGAAACGTTTGTCTGTAGGGCTAGGCAATTGTTGCCATCAGAAATAAAGGTTTGTGGTTTAAATCATGTGTTTGGTAATTTCTATTTTCCGGAAGTGCCTAATACTTGTTCACTGTCTATTTATTGATCATATTCATTGGCTTCCGCTGCTTCCCCTGGGATTATTAAAACTTCTTATTCTCTTCTAAAAGTTATGCAGGAAATTGTTGGTAAAGTAAATTAGAAAGGTAAACTATTAGAAACTTTGTAAATGATATCTGATGTCAAGAAAAGGATGTTTACTGTCGCACACAATATCTCTAATGGTTAAAGACTTTGTATGATAAACAATTGAAAACTGAATAATATAAATATGTTGGACATTTAAACAGTGAGTAGTTAGCAGTCTTCCAATGTTAGCAGTCTTCCAATGTTAGCAGTCTTCCAATGTGTTAAGTCAGTCTTCCAATGTTAGCAGTCTTCCAATGTTAGCAGTCTTCCAATGTTAGCAGTCTTCCAATGTTAGCAGTCTTCCAATGTTAGCAGTCTTCCAATGTTAGCAGTCTTCCAATGTTAGCAGTCTTCCAATGTTAGCAGTCTTCCAATGTTAGCAGTCTTCCAATGTTAGCAGTCTTCCAATGTTAGCAGTCTTCCAATGTTAGCAGTCTTCCAATGTTAGCAGTCTTCCAATGTTAGCAGTCTTCCAATGTTAGCAGTCTTCCAATGTTAGCAGTCTTCCAATGTTAGCAGTCTTCCAATGTTAGCAGTCTTCCAATGTTAGCAGTCTTCCAATGTTAGCAGTCTTCCAATGTTAGCAGTCTTCCAATGTTAGCAGTCTTCCAATGTTAGCAGTCTTCCAATGTTAGCAGTCTTCCAATGTTAGCAGTCTTCCAATGTTAGCAGTCTTCCAATGTTAGCAGTCTTCCAATGTTAGCAGTCTTCCAATGTTAGCAGTCTTCCAATGTTAGCAGTCTTCCAATGTTAGCAGTCTTCCAATGTTAGCAGTCTTCCAATGTTAGCAGTCTTCCAATGTTAGCAGTCTTCCAATGTTAGCAGTCTTCCAATGTTAGCAGTCTTCCAATGTTAGCAGTCTTCCAATGTTAGCAGTCTTCCAATGTTAGCAGTCTTCCAATGTTAGCAGTCTTCCAATGTTAGCAGTCTTCCAATGTTAGCAGTCTTCCAATGTTAGCAGTCTTCCAATGTTAGCAGTCTTCCAATGTTAGCAGTCTTCCAATGTTAGCAGTCTTCCAATGTTAGCAGTCTTCCAATGTTAGCAGTCTTCCAATGTTAGCAGTCTTCCAATGTTAGCAGTCTTCCAATGTTAGCAGTCTTCCAATGTTAGCAGTCTTCCAATGTTAGCAGTCTTCCAATGTTAGCAGTCTTCCAATGTTAGCAGTCTTCCAATGTTAGCAGTCTTCCAATGTTAGCAGTCTTCCAATGTTAGCAGTCTTCCAATGTTAGCAGTCTTCCAATGTTAGCAGTCTTCCAATGTTAGCAGTCTAATGTTAGCAGTCTTCCAATGTTAGCAGTCTTCCAATGGTAGCAGTCTTCCAATGTTAGCAGTCTTCCAATGTTAGCAGTCTTCCAATGTTAGCAGTCTTCCAATGTTAGCAGTCTTCCAATGTTAGCAGTCTTCCAATGGTAGCAGATAACATTCTAGTATTGAGGACAATTATCACTTATGTAAGAGAAACAATTAGCATTCTAGTAATAAGGGCAATTATCACTTATGTAAGAGAAACAATTAGCATTAATTTAAGGAGGGCAATTATAACTTATGTAAGAGGAGAAATTAGCATTCCAGTAAGGAGGGCAGTTACCACATATGTAAGAGAAATAATTAGCATTCCAGTAATGGGACAATTATTACTTATGTAAGAGGAGCAGCTAACACTCACTAACTATGAAGAGTTGACATTCACTGATTAGGAATAATTAGCATTCATTAAATTGGAACAAAACTTATCTACGTTAAAAAAAAGATAATTGTTATGGAATTAACAACAGAATATCTCACTTTGGCATAGCATGTACATCTGAATCATGAAACTTGCATGTCTGTCAATGGAGAAAGCTACCAAGGAGCCACCCAAAAAAAATACCCAAATTGCAAAAGATAAAGTCTGAGAAGGTTCTTAAAAATGAGAAACTATTAAATCAATATACCAGAAGTTAACAAAATCATATTTATTGGAACAGGGAGAATCAAAACAACAATTGGAGAAACAATACTCTATTCTAGAAGAGAAGATGGACAACACAGGCACGAAGTTACAACCAAACTGTTGAGGGAAATGGAGCAGACATTACTAGAAAGAAAATCAATAGCAGTCTGATAAGAACCAGATTAGTGGAAGATTTATCAACATCACCATAATACAATTGCTCTAAAGTGGCCGAAGAATTAGACCTCATACACTTTAATAACTGGAAAGATAATACCCTACTCTCAGTGCCTAGTAAAATGATCGTCAATTTTATTATATAAATGCTCTCTACAATATCAGAGGCAGATACAAGAAAGAAGCAAGCAGGCTTAAGACGTAAGAGAGGCTACATTGATCATACATTTTGACCGTCCAGCAGGACCGACTCTGGTCAAGCATGTCGATACAGCAATGTTTGCTCTTGTAAATACGAGGGAAGTCAATAAGAAAGCCACAAATGGCTGTAGAAAAATAACTAAACATGATAACAACTTGAAACCAGTTTATTTTATACATACATTGTTCCTTTATTTCTCAACATAATTTCCACCAACGTTGATGCACTTATCCCATCGTTTTATCAATCCTCCCAAACTGACTGCATAGAACTGCGGGCTCTGTTTTCTAAACCACGTTTTCACTTCACATTCAAATTCGGCGTCTTTCGCGAAATGTCTCCAGCCAAGATGGGTTTTCAGTGGACCAAAAAAGGTGGAAATCGTTAGGGGCTAAGTCAGGACTGTAAGGTTGATGTTCCAGAACTTTCCACCGTAGTTGGTTAATTTTCTCCTGAGTTAATCGAGCCGTATGTGGTCTGGCATTGTCATGAAGAAGCAACACTCCTGTAGTCAGCAGTCCTGTGCATTTTTTCGAATTGCATCATGAAGCATCGATAGAACTTCACAGTATGATTCAGAATTCACATTGTCACCTTTCTTCTTGAAATTGGTTAAAAGCACTCCTTGACAATCCCAGAACACCGTCAACATAACCTTCCCTGCTGATGGCGTAACCTTGAATTTTTTGACACAATTGAAGAAAGTGAGATCAATGTGGGTACCCAGACAATTGAAGGAGGAACACAAAATGAACGATTTGGCCTGTCCTTGCATCATCTCTGTCGATACGAAGATGAAGGAGAAGACATGCTGAACATGATTGTTACTGAGGATGAATTATGGGTGCATCACTACCAGTCCGAATCAAAGCGTGCTTCAATACAGTGGAAACATCTTTCTTCGCCTTGTGTCAAAACATTCAAGGTTACGCCATCAGCAGGGAAAGTCATGCTGACGGTGTTCTGGGATTGTCCAGGAGTGCTTTTAACCAATTTCAAGAAGAAAGGTGACAATATGAATTCTGAATCATACTGTGAAGTTCTATCGATGCTTCATGATGCAATTCGAAAAAATGTCCAGGACTGCTGACTACAGGAGTGTTGCTTCTTCATGACAATGCCATACCACATACGGCTCGATTAACTCAGGAGAAAATTAACCAACTACGGTGGAAAGTTCTGGAACATCAACCTTACAGTCCTGACTTAGCCCCTAACGATTTCCACCTTTTTGGTCCACTGAAAACCCACCTTGGCGGGAGACATTTCGCAAAAGACGCCGAATTTGAATGTGAAGTGAAAACGTGGTTTAGAAAACAGAGCCCGCAGTTCTATGCAGCCGGTTTGGGAGGATTGATAAAACGATGGGATAAGTGCATCAACGTTGGTGGAAATTATGTTGAGAAATAAAGGAACAATGTATGTATAAAAATAAACTGGTTTCAAGTTGTTATCATGTTTAGTTATTTTTCTACAGCCATTTGTGGCTTACTTATTGACTTCCCCTCGTATATCGTAGGAATGATTCAAGTCCAGACATCAAATGTTATTCTATTCAAAACATTGCAGTATTGACTTAAGTCAGGAAAGCAAATGTCCCAATCAAGGCAGCAAATGTCCCAGTCCAGACATCGTAGACCTCACACTAGTCACAATACAAATGACCCAGTCAATGCAACAAATGTCCCAGTCAATGCAACAAATGACCCAGTCAATGCAACAAATGTTCAAGTCAATGCATCACAGACCTCACACTAGTCACGATAAAAATGTCCCAGTCAATGCATCGCAGACCTCACACTAGTCACAATACAAATGTCCCAGTCAATGCAACAAATGTCCCAGTCAATGCATCGCAGACCTCACACTAGTCACGATAAAAATGTCTCAGTCAAGACAACAAATGTCCCAGTCAATGCAACAAATGTACCAGTAAACGCATCACAGACCTTACACTAGTCACGATAAAAATCTCCCAGTCAATGCAACACAGACCTCACACTAGTCACACTACAAATGCCCCAGTCAATGCAACAAATGTCCCAGTCAATGGATCACAGACCTCACACCAGTCACAATACAAATGTCCCAGTCAATGCAACACAGACCTCACACTAGTCACAATACAAATGTCCCAGTCAATGCAACACAGACCTCACTCTAGTCACAATACAAATGCCCCAGTCAATGCAACAAATGTCTCAGTCAAGACAACAATGTCTCATTCAATGCATCGTATGGGTGACTTTAATCAAGACAGAAATATTATCCTAGTCAAAGCGTCGCAGGGCTGACTATGATTAATATATTATATATTATCCTAACCAAAACATCGTGGCAATGACTTTAGTAAAGGGAGTAAATATTCTAGTCAAAGAATCGTAGTATTGTCTTTAGTCAAACAGTAATCTTATCTTAACCACATTTGTCGTGAAGCGTCGTGGGGAGAGTTAGTTTCTATCTTGTGCCAGGTGTGTTGCGATTGACGTTGTCAGTCCATGCTTTCGCAGGACTCTGAGATGTTATCTATCCATCGTGTTCTTGGCTTGCCTCGTGCTCTGCGCCCTGAGTGTCGATTATTATAGGCACATGATGATAGTAAATGTGGTTCCATTCTCATTAGATGGCTGAACCACTTGATTCTTTGCTTCTCGATGTACTGTATGCATGGTATAGTACCAACGATGCTTCTGATATTCTCGAAAACAGTAGTCAAGATATCAAATTTGTGTTCTTCTAAAATCCATTATTTGTTATCTTTTGTTGACAGAAAAAGAATTTAACGCTGCTCTCGAATTTGTCATATTATCTTCGAGACATTCTATCGAACAGAAAAAACTTGCTAAACGCAAGAAATGATCATAACATCATTACGTGGGAACAAATATATTTAGTAGCTACGTCATCGTAATCTCTATCAGAACTGGTGACATAGTTAGGCAATGGTTGATGGCTTAGATGTTTGTTATATTTGTGGGGAAAGTTATAATTTATTTAGCGCAGGGAATAAATGACACGTCACCCTACAAATAGAACTGGTTCAACAGTTTGAACTGTAACCTATTTTAGAGTTTAAGAAAACCACAAATTGTGTGAGAATCACTCCCCCTCCCTCCTCTAATTTAAATAGGTCAACTTTGCAACAATGCAGTGCTTATTTCTACTGGTGCATATTTTGGGTGTCAAGTTGGTGATGGTGAAAAAAACCATAGATATCATTGGTATAGATAGACGCTATTAGTATATACAAAACAGTATTATTGTATTCCTCTTATACAGTTATACATTACATAGGACCTGCAAACAATTTCTCCATACCGCTCTATCCTCGGCAACTCGTTCAGTCTCCTCCATGAACTTGAGTCCGATATTTCTCGCCTCTCTCAATAAAGTTCATTTCATAGTTTCTCTATAGCCTCCTTTTTTTCTTGAACCATTTACATCCCACTTGATTGTCTGCTTTGTGATTTTTTGATAATTTCTCAGAATATGCCCAACATATTTCCATCATCTCTTTCTTACAACAGCTGTTACTAGTGGTTTATATACATAATATATGCATACGTTTAATTTTTCGAAACGTATTAATATTTGTTAGTCTAGGCAACAGGTTTCTAAACTCAATATTACACTGCAAAAGAGACGTTAGTGGGTTTAGTGTGTGCATGAACAGTCTTTTAACGATCTGTGTGTGTGTGTGCGTGTATTCGTCATCATAGAAAAAGGTCGTTCACAGTCTGAAGAGGTCATTCACAGTCTGCATTAATTTAAGACTAGACAAACCATCGTTGAATAATTGCCGTCATATTAAAGAAGCACATGTTGCACAGTCTGAGTCGATAGCATTCAACAAATAACTATATCTTCACCGTTATGTGCCCTGCTCTTGATATAGGTGTAACCATTACTTCTTACAAGAACAAACCACACAGGCCCCAGAGAGTGGTTGACTTGACTGATAACTATAACTTCACCGTTATGTGCCCTACTCTTGATATAGGTGTAACCATTACTTCTTACAAGAACAAACCACACAGGTCCCAGAGAGTGGTTAACTTGACTGATAACTGTAACTTCACCGTTATGTGCCCTGCTCTTGATATTGGTGTAACCATTACTTCTTACAAGAACAAACCACACAGGTCCCAGAGGGTCGTTAACTTGGCTGATAAATCCAAACCACACAGGTCACAGAGAGTAGTTAACATTGTTGATAAGTGCAAAACACACAGGTCACAGAGAGTAGTTAACATTGTTGATAAGTGCAAAGCACACAGGTCACAGAGAGTAGTTAACATTGTTGATAAGTGCAAAGCACACAGGTCACAGAGAATAGTTAACATTGTTGATAAGTGCAAAGCACACAGGTCACAGAGATTAGTTAACGTTGTTGATAAGTGCAAAGCACACAGGTCACAGAGAGTAGTTAACGTTGTTGATAAGTGCAAAGCACACAGGTCACAGAGAGTAGTTAACATTGTTGATAAGTGCAAAGCACACAGGTCACAGAGAGTAGTTAACGTTGTTGATAAGTGCAAAGCACACAGGTCACAGAGAGTAGTTAACATTGTTGATAAGTGCAAAGCACACAGGTCACAGAGAGTAGTTAACATTGTTGATAAGTGCAAAGCACACAGGTCACAGAGAGTAGTTAACATTGTTGATAAGTGCAAAGCACACAGGTCACAGAGAGTAGTTAACATTGTTGATAAGTGCAAAGCACACAGGTCACAGAGAGTAGTTAACGTTGTTGATAAGTGCAAAGCACACAGGTCACAGAGAGTAGTTAACAATGTTGATAAGTGCAAAGCACACAGGTCACATAGAGTAGTTAACGTTGTTGATAAGTGCAAAGCACACAGGTCACAGAGAGTAGTTAACGTTGTTGATAAGTGCAAAGCACACGGTCACAGAGAGAAGTTAACATTGTTGATAAGTGCAAAGCACACATGTCACAGAGAGTAGTTAACATTGTTGATAAGTGCAAAGCACACAGGTCACAGAGAGTAGTTAACATTGTTGATAAGTGCAAAGCACACAGGTCACAGAGAGTAGTTAACATTGTTGATAAGTGCAAAGCACACAGGTCACAGAGAGTAGTTAACGTTGTTGATAAGTGCAAAGCACACAGGTCACAGAGAGTAGTTAACGTTGTTGATAAGTGCAAAGCACACAGGTCACAGAGAGTAGTTAACGTTGTTGATAAGTGCAAAGCACACAGGTCACAGAGAGTAGTTAACATTGTTGATAAGTGCAAAGCACACAGGTCACAGAGAGTAGTTAACGTTGTTGATAAGTGCAAAGCACACAGGTCACAGAGAGTAGTTAACATTGTTGATAAGTGCAAAGCACACAGGTCACAGAGAGTAGTTAACATTGTTGATAAGTGCAAAGCACACAGGTCACGAAGTAGTTAACATTGTTGATAAGTACAAAGCACACAGGTCACAGAGAGTAGTTAACATTGTTGATAAGTGCAAAGCACACAGGTCACAGAGAGTAGTTAACATTGTTGATAAGTGCAAAGCACACAGGTCAAGAAGTAGTTAACGTTGTTGATAAGTGCAAAGCACACAGGTCACAGAGAGTAGTTAACATTGTTGATAAGTGCAAAGCACACAGGTCACAGAGAGTAGTTAACATTGTTGATAAGTGCAAAGCACACAGGTCACAGAGAGTAGTTAACATTGTTGATAAGTGCAAAGCACACAGGTCACAGAGAGTAGTTAACATTGTTGATAAGTGCAAAGCACACAGGTCACAAGGTAGTTAACGTTGTTGATAAGTGCAAAGCACACAGGTCACAGAGAGTAGTTAACGTTGTTGATAAGTGCAAAGCACACAGGTCTAGAGAGTAGTTAACGTTGTTGATAAGTGCAAAGCACACAGGTCACAGAGAGTAGTTAACATTGTTGATAAGTGCAAAGCACACAGGTCACAGAGAGTAGTTAACATTGTTGATAAGTGCAAAGCACACAGGTCACAGAGAGTAGTTAACATTGTTGATAAGTGCAAAGCACACAGGTCACAGAGAGTAGTTAACATTGTTGATAAGTGCAAAGCACACAGGTCACAGAGAGTAGTTAACGTTGTTGATAAGTGCAAAGCACACAGGTCACAGAGAGTAGTTAACATTGTTGATAAGTGCAAAGCACACAGGTCACAGAGAGTAGTTAACATTGTTGATAAGTACAAAGCACACAGGTCACAGAGAGTAGTTAACATTGTTGATAAGTGCAAAGCACACAGGTCACAGAGAGTAGTTAACGTTGTTGATAAGTGCAAAGCACACAGGTCACAGAGAGTAGTTAACATTGTTGATAAGTGCAAAGCACACAGGTCACAGAGAGTAGTTAACATTGTTGATAAGTGCAAAGCACACAGGTCACAGGTCACAGAGAGTAGTTAACTTGATTGATGTCGGGGCTCGCAAGGAGCAAAGAATAGTAACACTGTGACCTACAAGGCAGTGTCAAGAGGCGATTACGGTAGGGGCCTAGGAAAGCTACCCTAGTTAATAAAAAGCGTTGCAGAAATCGGATGTGCTGGCCTACTTGTAGGTGCATAATTGGCACAACGAACAATCGCTGTTAGGCTCAGATCACATACAATACACAAAGAGTGGTTTAACAAGTGGTCGATATGGAGCGTTCAAAGAAGAATATATTTTTCTGTTAATACTTACATGTGCAAACAACGGGCAGCATGCTGTCAGCGACAATTCCTTTGTAATATTATAGCCGTCCATCGCAAGCGATGATGACAACAATCGCAGACATGTGCTGTTGCACCTCTCTGGTGTGCGGAGGTGACTGTAGAGTCCAATCCTAGAACAGAATCCCCGACCACAGGTGGGGCATACATGATCAAGGTTAGACATGTGCGTGTTGTGTGCTCTGTCTTTTTGCGCTGCTCGTTTTCTCTGTGACTCAACAATACGATGATTCTCAGCTATTCGGGTTCCTCTTTTGTTGTTACAGCGCCACATTTGGCGATCTTGCGCAAGGGATTCCCAGCACGTGGTGTCTATATCAAGCATTTCAGAGACACTTTAAGAGTGTCTTTAAAGCGTTTTTCTGTCCACCAGCTAAACGTCTGCCCCTTTCAAGCTCGCCATACATCGTTTTGGGATGCGTTTATCAGGCATCCGAGCAACGTGACCGACCCATCTCACTTGGGCCTTCTGCAACAGGGTGTTGACGCTTGTGATCTTTGCTCTTGTGAGGACTTCGCTGTCTAGAATTTTGTCCTGCCAGTTTATTTTTAGTATTCTGCGTAGACAGCTTGTGTGAAATGGTTTAATTTTCTTGCGTGTCTGCTATACACTGTCCATGTCTCGCTTGCGTACAGCAGTGTGAGTTAGCACTATGGCCTGGTAAACTTTCAGCTTTGTGACTATGCTTATCCCCTTCCGTTTCCACACAGTGACACGTAACCTTCCGAACGCAGCACTGGCTTTGGATATCCTATTGTTGACCTCAAAATCTATATTTGCCGATCTGGATAGGAGGCTGCCAAGATAAGCAAAGTATTACAAAGAAAGATATCCTTTGTAATACTTTCATACAAACGACTGACGGTTTGCTGTCATCGACAAATGCATCATTAATAGCTACATACAAACATATTGTGTCATGTTGTTATTGGCAATCTCATCACTAGTAGCTAGGGTACTCGTCCAGATGTTCAGCAAACATGTATCACATATTATGTTGAGTTTGTTACATGCTATCTTTAATTATCAGGTCAAAAGCTTTCACTGATCATGTCAAATGATTTCACATTTCTCTCTCTCTCTCCTTCCCTCTCTTATTCCTTTCAGTTCCCAATGAAACACGTGGCTGCATCTTACCAATAACATTTATATTAGTTTTGAAATTCATTATTCCGAAGGAAACTTACTACTGAAATTGTTTGTAACACTATGTCAGGTTTTCTTTTAAATGCAATCGTAGTCATTGCGCCTAATATGGAGCCTCTGACTGATTTTTACGTGAAGAGTTGTTTTCCTTATCACCAGTGTTCCTAGCCTTTCAGCCAAGCCTTATTCCGACTTCAGAGGTAATATCAGTTGTTTATTGCAGTTTCTGTAACAAAACCATTTTGATAGTTGTGTGTTGCTAGAGCTATCTATACCTATGGAAATAGTGTTCAATATGACACACACATTTATCGATGCATTACTGATAAGAAATTAGAACATAAAACCCACTTTATAGTACAACATCTACTGAGTTATACTGTAGCATTGTGTCAGATCTGATTGGTCATATGTGAGCCGCTGATTTTAATCTAATTTTCATTTGAAAACATATTCGTATTTTCCCACTTCTGCACACGCAACTTTCTCATGTCGCTGAAGATGTCATTAGCACAGACGATTTCCTCCAAGTACAGGCCATCTGCTAGTGTGTTGTCATTGTGCTGCCGCTCGCTGTTATTATATTTTATCAGGCCCAAGTACAACACCTGTGACGCCGGTCTAAATTAGAACTATCATACGACAACATTAAATTGTAGATGTCTCATCATTTTTTCCGATCCAGAAGCACTTGAGCTGTTCAGTTTCGGCTCGTGCCATGGACATCGTAACCCTTCGGTTCGGTGCCACGAACACCGTAAATCTGGGGAATCTGTGGCTTTTTCTGCCATCCCGCGAAATTGAACCCGCACACATAGAGGGATAGTCACCGTAGTCCAACGCGCTACGAACACGCTGGGCAGACGGGCATGTCTCATCATTATAAACTATGCCATGTTACCTCCAGATAACCCAAGAAAAGTAAATAACATGGTTATTTCATTCATAAAATTGTGTAGATGTTTTGTCTTCAATATTTAGCAAGATTTAGCAAGATACACATAGATGTATAGATGTACTATGCGAAATTATAATCACTTTCGTCTTAACCTTGTAGTGGTCTGTCGTTTTGATTACTATAACCGCACACAGGGTTGTGCAAACGGTAGCCTTTTTTGTCCATGCATATTCTAGCAAACGCGGCATGTCTACGCGAGTAAGTAACAGACTAAAGCAGACCACAGCCAGGCTCTAATATAGCCTGAGCTAGAGCAGCCAGGCTCTAGCATAGCCTGAGCTAGAGCCTGGCTGTGAGCAGACACATTAAACCTTCAGGGTTGGGTTGACATCGTGGGTCAACATCTCTATTTGCGTCAAACATTGCAGAAACCCAATTTTGAAACACCCAGCTATTCCAGTAGTGACTAAAAGACAGATTATAAATTCAATCTTTATACCAACACTGTGCTACCAGAGCCAAACATGGGAACTGACAAAAGAACAAGAAAGGAAAATTACCACATGCGAAATGAGATGCCTGAGGAAAGCAGTAAATAAAACAAGAAGAGACCATATAAGAAATGAGGAAATTAGAAGAACAGTCGGAACAACACCTGCTATTAGATTTATTGAAAAACAGAGACTCAAATGGTTTGGCCACTTGGTCAGAATGAACCGAATACACCAGTTGCAAGAGCGTACAACATGAAAATGGAATCATCAAGAGGAAAGGGCAGACCAAGAAAAAGATGGGTTGATGGAGTTACAGACATCTTAAAAGTCCACAATACCACACCATATCAAGCGACCGAGCGTGCATTATCTGTTAAACCTGCTACGCTTAACGGCAAAAAGCAGAGAAGGACAAAAGAAAAGAAAAAGATTGCAGAAACAATAACAGAAAATCATGTTTTGCCTCGGGGTGGACATCCAGAACATAATGATCGCATGATTGGCAGTGATGAAATCGATTTAGGAGCCATTGGCACGAAAACGAATGTCGAGCTATAAAACATAAAAACAAGCTAGGTTTCTAGAATGTAAGAACTATGAACCATGTTGGAAGATTCAAACAGACAGTGGCGGCTCGTGTATAGGCACTGCAGAACTTCAGCACCTCCGATGTGCACTCGATGTTATCGATAACATTCAATATTATGAGTCTTAATTGTCAATTATATTATATTCCTCTCGTACCGTTATACGTTACTTATGCAAGTAATTTCTCCATACCGCTCTGTCCTGATAAACTCGACTAATCTCTTCCATGGAATTCTTCTTCTCCTTCAGGGATCTCTGGTCATGCGCTTAATTTATGGAATTGAATCAGATATTTCTGCCTCTCTCGGCATAATTCGTTTCATGGTTTTCCTAGAGTTTCCTCTCTTTGTTGAATCCTTTGCTTTCCACTTCAATACCTGCTTTGGTATTATTTGATTTTTCTTCTTCTCAATGTATGCCCAACATATCTCCATCTTCTCATACTAATAACAGTTGTTACTAGTGGTTGACCGACATATCTCTGATTTCATCACCTCTTCTGAATTCTTCCCATTTTATGTTCATTATTTTTCGCAGACATCTATTTTCAAATGCATTCAACTTACTTTCTATATCTTTAGTCATTTTCCAACTCTCGCTGGCATATGTTAGGATTGTTACAACATTGGAACTGAAAATTCGTAATTTAGTTTCAATACTAAATAACTTGCAGTTCCATATTTTATTTAGACTTTTTAAAGCTGATGTTGCTTTGGCAGTTCGTATCATTTCTTTTTTAACATTTCCAGTGCAATCAAAATTGCTACCTAAACTGCTCTGTTATTTTTATCATTAGGAATTTCAATGTGACAGCTGCATTACTTGCCATAGGTGTCTTCATTATATTTGACTTTTCATAGCTTATCTGCAGTTCAAATTTTTATGCTACAGATGACAATTTGTCCGTTCTTTTTGTTTTGCATATCTTGGTTGTTTTTACTTAACAAGGCAATATGATCTGCAAAATCCAAATCTTCCAGTTGAATATTTTCTAACCAATCGATACCAGCGTCATCCCTGCAACATTTTCTCATCATCCAGTCAATCAATGGTCAGTCCAAATAATAGCGGCGATGAAATACTTACTTGCTTTACTCTGGTTTCAACAATAAACCAGTCGCTTTGGTCAGCATCAGTACGGACGGCACATTGTGAACCAGCAGTCTTGTTATAGTGTTTGTTATTTTATCTGGTATTCCATAGTAATGGATTTAACGGATTGAAATAGATATCCTTTTTAAATGAATGGATTAAGCTTGAACTGTAACAATTTAGGCTATTTGTAAGAAGCAAATAGGTTTGGTTTGTTTAGGATTTGATTAAGGTTATATGTTAAGTTTATTCTTTATTTTTTTTAATGTTTGTTTCATTTTACAGAATGTCAAAAAATGAAAAATCGTGGCATCTCCTTTACAGGACGTAGCCATCAACCACAATAAACCGGTCGTTGATTTTCTAGACATTACTTATACGCCCAGTAGTTTGCCATTGCTTTCAATGTCAAAACAATAGTTAACAATTTTCTGACGCAACACCACCACTAATTTTAGCTACGAGCCGCCACTGGAAACAGATAACAAAAGATATGAGAAACTATAACTTCAACATACTTGGAATAAACTAAAGTAGATAAATCAGGGCAAGGAATATAAAAACAACTGTAGAATTAGTGGGTCTTCTCTAGAATTAAAAAAAAAAGATTGACAGCGTAACGAACGAGTGTTGCAATCTCTCAGTTCAGTGGAATGGAGTAAACATTAGTAAAAATATTCAGTCTTATCATATCCATATGTGCTGTGAGGCGTCGTAGGGTGTTGTAATTTTCTATATTGGGCCAGACGTGTTGCATCGGTAGTTGTTAGTTAGTCCATGATGTCGTAGAAACTCTGTGATGTTATCTAAGCTTCTGGTTTATGGTTTTCCTCGTGTCTTGAAGACATGTTATCGATTGTTATCTAATTTCTTTCTCATTAGGTGACCGAACCACTTCAGTTTTTTTTATCTTTAGCTATGAATTCAGACGAAGGTATTGCGTATAATATGGTGCCTAAAAAGGGTATTAGAGCCGAAGGATTGACTTCATTGCACCGGGTTTTTACCCCATATGGCTCGGTCCCCCTCCACAGAAATGGCACGCCACCTGCCGAGAGTATTGCACAAGCACGAACTCCGTAGCTCGCTCTAGGGTGTTGAATAACTTGCCAAATGTGCATCAGTAGGTTAGTTAGTCCATGATTCGGAACCTGACGATCTAGCTTCGATCTCGTCTGAAGCAAGAGTACAAAAGGGCTAACCACTCAAAGCCAAAAGAGATGCGTATAATATGGTGCCTATGACCGATTTTTGTGTGAAGACTTGCTTTGTTTATCACCAGTGTTCCTTGCCATTCATGCGAGCCTTGCTATGACTACAGAGGTACATGTTATTTAGATCCCCAAGTAAATGATCATGTTTCCTGTAGTCCAACTACCATGTGCACACCAACAAATTTTTAGCACAATTCTAGAACCCCGGAATGTAACACAACGTGTTATCAGCTTAGCTATCAGCTACCACTGGTATAACAAATAAGAATGAGGATGAACTGATAAACTTCTGTTATACAAATAACATTGTTATTGAAGGTACACGCTTCTCGCATACATAAATAATGTGACGGGGAAAACACACCTTGCTGTAATATAAAAGATAGCTGCTGTTGATTGTAACAGAATGGAGTTACTAAAAATTACTTTTCGCTGTGTATAAAATATTAAAGAAGAATTACTTGAAAACGAAGGAAAGTAGTTTTACAAAGTACAAAAAGCATACACAGCGATTGTCATAATATTATTGTAATTTTATCTAACGGGATCCTAGGGTAATATATATCAAACTAGCGTTTGAATATATGGCTACAGTATAGTTAAAAAGGTTTAAAAGCCGAAGGATTGACTTCATTGCACCGGGTTTTACCCCATACGACTCGGCCCTCTCCGCAGAACTGGCACGCCACCTGCCGAGAGTATTGCATAAAGCACGAACCCCGTAGCTCCAGCAATAATCCTAGGGAAACAATCCTAGGGTCTCTGGAAAAAACTGCACTCGTGAACAGAATGGCGCGGTCCAGACTCGAACCCTTCGACTCACAAGGCAAAGGGATTAACCACTTAACCACAAAGACCCCCAGTATAGTTTAAAAGAACCTTAGATAACTTTTTCATAATATCTAGACTTTTGGGAAAAACCATGTGGAAAAACTCGACTAAAGCAACATTCGACCAGATTAGGTGTCGGATGAGCAAAACAATAATAGTTTTGCTTTCTCTCTGTCTCCTCTCTCTCTCTCTCTCTCTCTTTCTCTTTCTCCCTCATAAAGCTATAGAAACACAATATCACCACTGATTTAAAAATTCTGTTCGACGTTTTTTATTCTTTCCTGTTCTGTTCTATCACTCTGTAGGTCAAGCAGACATTCTTGCAATGTGATATCAGTTATCAGACACATTTACCCACATTGGGCACACACCCAAACATAAATATCACGACTCACCTTGACCTTGACACGTTATTTATTACCGAAAGTAATACGTTTACAACTATACAAATATAACATGAAAATATTGAATATTTATCATTGTGATACATTTTATGAGTAAGCAGCTATTTATATAGGAATATGTTTTCGGAATTTTCATCACAGCCGGGATTTTGTTCGCTGTACGAAATTACCATGCTAAGTGGTTCGCCTTTCATCACAGCCGGGATTTTGTTCGCTGTACGAAATTACCATGCTAAGTGGTTCGCCTTTCATCACAGCCGGGATTTTGTTCGCTGTACGAAATTACCATGCTAAGTGGTTCGCCTTTCATCACAGCCGGGATTTTGTTCGCTGTACGAAATTACCATGCTAAGTGGTTCGCCTTTCATCACAGCCGGGATTTTGTTCGCTGTACGAAATTACCATGCTAAGTGGTTCGCCTTTCATCACAGCCGGGATTTTGTTCGCTGTACGAAATTACCATGCTAAGTGGTTCGCCTTTCATCACAGCCGGGATTTTGTTCGCTGTACGAAATTACCATGCTAAGTGGTTACGCGTTCACCTTTTGTTCCGTAGGTCGTAGGTTTGAATCTGCAACGCCCCGTTCTATTCACGAATGATTTTTTCCCAGAGACCCCTAAGATTATTGCGGAGCTGGAGTACGTGCTTTCTGCAGTACTTTGACATGTGGCTGTCATTTCTGCGGAGAGGACCGAGCCATATGGGTTTTTGTTTTTCCCGATGCAGAAGCCTGAGCTGAAAGCTCTTCGGCTCGGTGCCACGAACACCGTAAATCTGGGAACCTGTAGCTTTTCTGCCAGTCCGCGGAGTTGAACCCGCACTTACAGAGGACTAGTCACCCGTAGTCCAACGCGATACGAACACGCTGGGCACGCGGGCGTGGCCATATGGGTTAAAACCCTTCGCAAGAAAGTAAATCATTCGATGTTAGTCACTTTATAGTTTTACTACAGTTCGTCGTATAACCTTTTTTTTTCCATCCAGAAGCACTTTAGCTTTCAGTTCTTCGGTTCGGTGCCACGAACACCTGGAGAACCTGTGGCTTTTCTGTCAGCCCACATAATTGAATCCCACACTCACAGGAGCGTGTTACCAGTCGTCCAACGCGCTACGAACACGCTGGGCAGGCGGGCATAATCTTTTGTTGATATTACTATTTTACATTGTGTATTCCGTATACTGTTATTTATCTAATGTCAGTAATTGCATCCTACTTTTATTGTTCCTTTTATTTCGCCCAGCTAGGCGGTAAATACTGTATTTCAATATGTGTTGTGCATCATGTTATGTATTGATTCAAAAAACCAATCAAGGCCGGGTGTTTTAATATTGCCAAACAGTCGGAGTTGTACATATGAGATTCACCGCAAGTTATATAGATGTGTGTTAACACCGATCATGGTTGGACATACGTTTGTAAAGTAGAACAATTTAACAGTGGTTTTGTTTTGGAAATAGGTAGTGGATAGAGGAAGATACAGGAGATACCTGGGGGGGTCTAACGGCGAAGTGGTTAAGTCGTTTACCTGTTGTACTGAAGGTTGTAGATTCGAATCCGGATCTAGACACATGTTCAATTGTTTCATGAGATCCCATGGTTTGTAGATGAAGCTACTGAGCTCTTGCTTTGCGCAATGATCTCGGCGGATGGCATGCTGCCTCTGCCTACATGAACGGAGTCATATGGGAAACCAATGCAATGTCGTCAACCGTTCGCCTTTGGACCTTTTTGGACAGAAGAGATACCTTATGTTTATAGGCTCAGTCTTTCTGCTCATTCTCCTCGTTTCGTACGTTCCATTTGGGGCAACTGCTGCAACTATCGTTTATACCATGCGTGTAGAAGTGTGTGTGCGGGAACTATTTCCCAGACTGTTTGTATGTGTGTGTATGCATTAACTATTGCTCATACCGTGTGTATGTGCATGCATCTACTATTTTTCACATCGTATGTGTGCATGTCTATTCATCAACTATTGCTCACCGTGTGCGTATGTTTGTGTGTGTGCGTGCGTGCGCGCGCATCAACTATTGCATAAAATGGATCGAATTCAGAAGTGAGGAAATCAGAGAAGTGTCTGGTCAACCACTAGTAACACCTGTTATAAAAAGGAGCAGATAGAGATATGTTGGGCACACCTTGAGTAGAAATGATCAAAGAATATCAAAGCAGGCGCTGAAGTGGGATGCAACGGGTTAAAGACATAGAGAACACCCTACGGAAACCCTGAAGCGAACTTTGCTAAAAGAGGCAACAAATATCGGAGTCTATTCCATGAAAGATATTGAGCGAGTAGCCCAGGACAGAACGGGATGGAGAAATTACTTGCAGGCCATATGTAACGTTTAACGGTACGAAAGGAATATGTGTATATATTATGTAAAATAAATGTTTTTGCACAAAATCATTATAATCTAGAATCTTCTTTGTATATAAACATACACATCTCATAAAAATATTTCACTGAATGTAAACATAATCATTAATTAATTAATAGCCGTCCATCGCAAGCGATGTTGACAATATTCTCAGACGTGTGCTGCTGCACCCTCTGTGTGAGCGGAGATGACTGTTCAGTCCAATCCTAGAACACAATCCCCCTTCACAGGTAGGGCATACATGATCAAGGTTAGACATCTAGACAGTTTTCCAGAGATCCTGATCTCAGTGTAGGTGAGATCGAGTTCCTAGTCTTATCGGAGACGGACGATAAAACGTAGGTCCAGTGTTCATTTGAGCACGTGAAGAACCCTTGCCAATTCAAAATTGAGAAGAGCAGGCTAGAAAGACGCTGCCCAGGAAAAATTTATTAGAAAATATTTTTTTAATATAAATTCCTACATAAATATCTTCATCATTTTCAAAATATGTCGGGAGCCTGCCGGTGCTAGGAGTTGATGCAATGTAGCTGAAATTTCTTGTAAGAAGAATCGAACACATATGGTTACTCACCGAAGTGCAATGATGTTTGTTGGTCATATCAATCATTCAATCAAATTTAGACATGTGGGTGTTGTGTGTGCTATCTTTTCGCGAAGTTCGTTTTCGCTGTGCCTCAACGGCACGACGATTCTCAGCTATGCGAGTTCCTCTTGTGTTGTTACAGCGCTACATAATACGATTATGAGCCGGGATTCTCAGCACGTGGAGTCTATATCGAAGCATTTCAGAGACACTTCTAGAGCGGTTTTTCTGTCAACAAGCTGAACATCTGACCCCTTTGAGGTCGCTATACATCAACTGTTTTGGGATGCATTTATCAGACATCCGAGCAACGTGACCTGGGTCTTCTGTAACAGGATGTTGATGGTTATGATATTTGCTCTTATGAGGACTTCAGTGTCTGGAAATTTGTCCTATCGGTCTATTTTTAGTAGTCTGTGTGACAGCTTGTGTGGAAGTGGTTGTTTTCTTGCGTGGCTGCTATAGCCTACACTGTCCATGTCTCGCTGGCGTACAGCAACGTGGTTAGCACTATGGCCCGGTAAACTTTCAGCTTTGTGGCTTCGCTTATCCCCTTCCGCTCGCACACAGTATCTAGTAACAGACAGCTATCCTAACTCAGCACTGGCTTCATAACAGTGTGATATAAACGTACATATCTCACAAACATTTTACCGTATATAACATACAGCCATCTAATAAATACGCTACACTTATCCTTTAGTCCCTTTGACATTAATGAATGGTTTTTTCTTATCACAGTAGGAGTAATTGTAATACTTAATCCTGTAATTTCAAGAAGTCGTGCGAGACATTATTCCTCTTTTTTTTGGCAGTACACAAACGTAAGAATGTATAACGATACACATTATTGACAAATATTAAAAGATTGAGTCACATTTTAATGTACCTAATTACATTGTTATTGTTTTGTTAATGAACTTTACAGTTAGAACAGAACAAGAAACATACCAGTTTTCTGCTATGAAATCCTCGTCTCTTCCTTGTTTTTATTATTATTGCTGTTGTTAATACTCGATTATCATATATTTTGTTTTTTTAATCCTGAATTGAAATTTAACTTTTCTTCTAACTACTATCCATTGAACTCTACTAAAGCTGATGTATTTGGTTGAATATTGAGTCTAGTGTTTCTTAGATGCATTTTGATAGATGTTTGCACCTGTTACTGAGTGTGTTAAGTAAAATCAATATTGAGAAGGTTAATGACGGACTTTGCCTTCTTCTTTGCCTAATGAATCAAGACTGGACGGTTCTCGTTTGTTGTGTTTTTAGTTCTAAGTGTATTTCATTGTAGAAGTTTCGTAGATTGCTTTCATTTTGCAGATACGATTAAAAAAACGTTGTATATACTATTTAACCACATCCCTGTGTGGGGACCAAGTGATATTTAACCACATCCCTGTGTGGGGACCAAGTGATCTTTAACTACATCCCTGTGTGGGGACCCAGTGATATTTAACCCACACCCTGAGTGGGGATCCATTGATATTTAACCACAGCCCTGAGTGGGGATCCATTGATATTTTACCACAGCCCTGAGTGGGGATCCATTGATATTTAACCACTGCCCTGTGTGGGGATCCATTGATATTTAACCACAGCCCTGAGTGGGGATCCATTGATATTTAACCACAGCTCTGAGTGGGGATCCATTGATATTTAACCACTGCCCTTTGTGGGGATCCAGTGATATTTAACCACACCCCTGAGTGGGGATCCATTGATATTTAACCACAGCCCTGAGTGGGGATCCATTGATATTTAACCACAGCCCTGAGTGGGGATCCATTGATATTTAACCACAGCCCTGAGTGATCCATCCATTGATATTTAACCACTGTCCGGAGTGGGGATCCATTGATATTTAACCACTGCCCTGAGTGGGGATCCATTGATATTTAACCACAGCCCTGAGTGGGGATCCATTGATATTTAACCACTGCCCTGAGTGGGGATCCATTGATATTTAACCACAGCCCTGAGTGATCCATCCATTGATATTTAACCACTGCCCTGAGTGATCCATCCATTGATATTTAACCACTGCCCTTTGTGATGACCCAATGTTTTTCAACCGCTGCTCTATGCGGACCTCGCAATATTTAACCACTGGCGTATGGGATCCCATTATATTTAACCACTGGCGTATGGAATCCCATTATATTTAACCACTGGCGTATGGAATCCCATTATATTTAACCACTGGCGTATGGGATCCCATTATATTTAACCACTGGCATATGGAATCCCATTATATTTAACCACTGGCGTATGGAATCCCATTATATTTAACCACTGGCGTATAGAATCCCATTATATTTAACCACTGGCGTATGGAATCCCATTATATTTAACCACTGGCGTATAGAATCCCATTATATTTAACCACTGGCGTATGGAATCCCATTATATTTAACCACTGGCGTATAGAATCCCATTATATTTAACCACTGGCGTATGGAATCCCATTATATTTAATCACTGGCGTATGGAATCCCATTATATTTAACCACTGGCGTATGGAATCCCATTATATTTAATCACTGGCGTATGGAATCCCATTATATTTGATCACTGGCGTATGGAATCCCATTATATTTAACCACTGGCGTATGGAATCCCATTATATTTAACCACTGGCGTATGGAATCCCATTATATTTAACCACTGGCGTATGGAATCCCATTATATTTAACCACTGGCGTATGGGATCCCATTATATTTAACCACTGGCGTATGGAATCCCATTATATTTAACCACTGGCATATGGGATCCCATTATATTTAACCACTGGCATATGGAATCCCATTATATTTAACCACTGGCGTATGGAATCCCATTATATTTAACCACTGGCGTATGGGATCCCATTATATTTAACCACTGGCGTATGGGATCCCATTATATTTAACCACTGGCGTATGGGATCCCATTATATTTAACCACTGGCGTATGGGATCCCATTATATTTAACCACTGGCGTATGGGATCCCATTATATTTAACCACTGGCATATGGAATCCCATTATATTTAACCACTGGCGTATGGAATCCCATTATATTTAACCACTGGCGTATGGGATCCCATTATATTTAACCACTGGCGTATGGAATCCCATTATATTTAACCACTGGCGTATGGGATCCCATTATATTTAACCACTGGCGTATGGGATCCCATTATATTTAACCACTGGCGTATGGAATCCCATTATATTTAACCACTGGCGTATGGGATCCCATTATATTTAATCACTATCCTCTGAGATTCAATGATATTAAACCACTTTCCTATATGAATCTCATAATATGTAATCACTGCCCTTTGGGAGCACATGTTACGTAACCACTGCCATGTGCGGACCCAATGACATTTAACTACTACCCTATGTGGACACCTAGAACCTTGCTAACATAATAGTTAGTGCACTTTATTCGTCGGAGCTTAGTCCGAGATTCAAATTTCTCCGTTTTAGTAAAATCTCTTCCGACAATATTATTCTCTCTTTGGTAGACAAAGATTCCGTTGGGCATCATAGAATTAGCTCTCAGGTAGGCAAAGATTCAGTTGGACAAAGATTCAGTTGGGCATCATAGAATTAGCTCTCAGGAAGGCAAAGATTCAGTTGCGCATCATAGAATCGCTGGAAAGTTAAGGTTGCTGGTGTGATGTTGACCACATCCTCCACAGTGTGCATCTGGTCATGGCCTAACACTATATTTTCCAACATAACTTATAGTATGAAAACAGGTCATTTGCTGACTTTTCATTGTGTGGAACTTATGATATTTAAGAGTTGCCTTTTACGGATTCTGTGATATTTAACAGCTGCACTGTGTGAATCCTAGGCTATTTAACAGTTGCATTTTACAGACATTATATTACCTGCTTCACTGTGTGGTGAGCCATATATTAAATAGCTGCACATTATGTCCCTATGATATTTGACCGCATTTTACGGAACCTATGATATATTCAACACCTATATTATGCGACCCATATGTCCTGCGCTGACATCATCATCAAATAGCTTGTCCTGAGCAGAACTTTGTCACCCCAACAGTCCTCTGGAATTTCTCTCTCTCATACGCCAGATGTCCTGCCTCTGCAGCCATCATGTTCAAACCATCAGTTACATCCTGAATCCATCTTCTCCGTGGTCTTCCTCTTCTTTCCTCTTTGCCGGTATGCCCCCTTTCCATGATGGTCTTCTCCAGCTCTTCATGTCTTTTTATATGTCCAAAATATCTCAATTTTCTCTTTCTTATTGTAGTATCAGCCAGTTTTCTTTGATTTTGAGTTCTTTCTAGATAGATCTATTTGTTCTCTTCTCTGTGCTGACATCATGATCTTAACTTGTTGATAACAGAGTAGTACCACAGTACTACGATCTAGAAACTAACTTCCTATGGTTATTTATGGACCAAGCAGCATTACCATGTTAAATATGTTGCTACATAATGTAGCAGTGGGTGTGATGATGATCATGAATACTTCTTCTTTCTATTTAATTGGCCACGGCACCACCGGTATTTACACCGGACTAAAGATGATTGCAGTTTTCTTGAAAAGTTCTCTTTCTGCTGCTGTAAGATCTAGAGAATCTCTCTCACCAGAAATCAATTAACAAATGCCAACATCTCAGATGAAAGTTAATCAAATTTTAATTACTCTCTGCAAACCTTGTTGAGAACTTTATCATTCTATATTTACATGAAATTAAAAGCAACAATTCCACCAAATCAACAAAAATCTGGAGATCCCATGACTCGACCGAAAAATGTACACTGTCTTAACTATCTACGTAGGCCTATCAGAACCAAAATCCTACTGGTCCATCGAGTCTTCCATGACCACTGGATCTCTATAATTTTTCTATAAATCATAGGGTCTGCTCTGCTCGAGCCCCCTCCACAACAACACTTGTCCGCAGTGTTTGTTCAATCTCCTCGTCTGAATTCCATCCCCGAGTATTTATACCAGGCTGGCATTACGCAACTGTATCCCCCTGAAAGATCTAGATAGCAGTTGTTTACTTCAATCTACTACGCTCATTAAAACTCAACCAAATTTCATTGGTCTATTTATTTCAACCTACCAATAATTTGCTCCCCTTGTTTACCAGGCTGCTCAGTATAATCGGGTCATCTCTTCTCGAACATGGTTCCATAAAATAGTAAACATGGAATTTTCCTGTCTGTCTTAAATTCATCGTCATTATCAAAAATGCATTGTTACCAACCCTTCAAGCAGTACATCGTTGAATAATACCCCGGATATCACGTGATGTGTATTACACAACACACTTCCAAATTGCGTCCAATTTTCTTAGGTACACTTTTTTCTTTCTCCTAGACTTACTAAGATTTTATTATATAGCCTGTTCATTACTTCCTTGCTTGCATTTTACTAGAAATATATCTTGACTTATCATTATCTCTTGGTATAAATAACCTCACTACTACACATAAGACACTTTTAAAATGAGTATTAATGTTCTGGTTACTAAAAACACAAGAGTCAATAATTCGTTAATAGAGCTGACATCACAGTAACTCGAGTCCTATATGTACTTAATCTCCGCCAGCAGATATCAAAGGATATGTATGCTGATGGTTATTATGACATTATAACTGTTTACTTTAATTGTTTAAAGAGGTTTTAAAGCCGAAGGATTGACTTCATTGCACCGGTTTTACCCCATATGGCTTGGTCCCTCTCCGCGCAGAAATGGGCGCGCCACCTGCCGAGAGTATTGAACACAGCACGAAGTCCGTAACTCCCACAACAATCCTAGGGCCTCTGAGGAAAAATACGCTCGTGAACAGAACGGCGATGTCCAGATTCGAGCCTTCGACTCGCAAGGCAAGAGTTTAATCACTTAGCTACAGAGACCTCGGTGAATTTAATTCTGTTCACCGTTAGTATAACTGCATCATCGCGAACTGTTTCAGCACCTAAATAATGTACTATAGCCTGCGTTATTTTTTATTTTTTCCGATCCAGAAGCACTTGAGCTTTTCAGCTCTTCGGCTCGTGCCATGGACATCGTAACCCTTCGGTTCGGTGCCACGAACACCGTGAATCTTGGGAATCTGTGGCTTTTTCTGCCTGCCCACGGAATTGAACCCGTACACATAGAGGGCTAGTCACCCACAGTCCAACGCGCTACGAACACGCTGGGCACGCGGGCAGCCTGCGTTATAAAAGTGATTGTGTCACACTCCCAAGCAATGTACAAGTAGTATGAAAATCGTGGCATATCCTTTACATGACGTAGCCATCAACCACAGTAAAGGAGTCGTTGATTTTCTAGGCACCACTTATACGTTCAGTAGTTTTCCATTGCTTTCTGAATGGTGGGGTCTATTTTTACCTTTTGTAAAAATCCCACGGAAACGAATTTGCTTCCAAACTTGCCCACCGTGGGGTTTGAACCAGGTAGGCTTGGGTTTGTGATCGAGCTCACTACCGCTTGAGCTAAAGCATCCTCAGTAATGTAGTATAGCGTGCGTTATAAAGTGATATGTCGCACTCGCAAGTAATGTAATATAGCATGTGTCATCGAGAGCTTTGTCATCATCTCAAGTAATATAGTATAACATCGCTATCATTTCAAGTAATGTAGTATAACATCGCCAGCATTTAAAGTAATGTAGTATAACATCGCCAGCATTTCAAGTAATATAGTATAGCATCGCCAGCATTTCAAGTAATATAGTATAACATCGCTATCATTTCAAGTAATGTAGTATAACATCGCCAGCATTTCAAGTAATATAGTATAACATCGCCAGCATTTCAAGTAATGTAGTATAACATCGCCAGCATTTCAAGTAATGTAGTATAACATCGCCAGCATTTCAAGTAATGTAGTATAACATCGCTATCATTTCAAGTAATATAGTATAACATCGCTATCATTTCAAGTAATATAGTATAACATCGCTATCATTTCAAGTAATATAGTATAACATCGCTATCATTTCAAGTAATGTAGTATAACATCGCTATCATTTCAAGTAATGTAGTATAACATCGCTATCATTTCAAGTAATATGTATAACATCGCTATCATTTCAAGTGATGTAGTATAACATCGCTATCATTTGCAAGTAATGTCGTATAACATCGCTATCATCTAAGTAATATGAAGTATCACATCGCTATCATCTCAAGTAATATTAGTATAGATCGCTATATTTCAATTATTTATAGTATAACTCGCTATCATCTCAACGTAGATATAGTATAGCATCGCTATCATTTTCAATAATATAGTATAAACATCGCCAGCATTTCCAAGTAATGTAGTATAACACGCTATCTTTTTCAATATGTAGTATAACATGCCAAGGGAGCATTTTAAGTAATGTAGGTATAACATGCTATCATTTCAGTAATGTAGTATAACCCATCGCTATCATTTAGTGATGTAGTATACATCGCTTATCATTTCAGTAATGTAGTATAACATCGCTATCATTTCAAGTAAAAATGTAATATAACATCGCTATCATTTCCAAGTAATGTAGTATAACATCGCTACATTTCAAGTAATATAGTATAGCATCGCTATCATTTCAAGTAATATAGTATAACATCGCCAGCATTTCAAGTAATATAGTATAACATCGCCAGCATTTCAAGTAATGTAGTATAACATCGCCAGCATTTCAAGTAATGTAGTATAACATCGCCAGCATTTCAAGTAATGTAGTATAACATCGCCAGCATTTCAAGTAATGTAGTATAACATCGCTATCATTTCAAGCAATGTAGTATGTACTGCGTCATCATTTAAAGTAATGTAATATAGCTTGCGTCATCAAATGTGTGATCATCCCAAAAATGTAGTATAGCTGCGCTTCAAGGACTGTATCATTCAAAAGGCAATCGCGTAGCACTTGCATTATGCATCCATTATCCATTCCCAGCATTTTCGTTACAAGTACTTTGCTACACGTCTATCAACTCTCTTATTACTAGGAACTCTGCCTTGTCCAGCGCAGTAGATCTACGTATCATCCTGGAACTTGTTGCTATGGTTATATGCCCTCATTCATACCGACACCGGCCGGTTTGCATCTTCCGAAATATAGAAAGAGAAGGATATGATGACTGTAGCAAATGATCAACGTCCTGCCCATAAATAAGACTGCGTTGTCCGTATTCTCTATGAAGTTGTTCAAACAGCATCACAATATGCTTGCTTTGCTGGAATTCAACTTTCAGTTAAAATACTCACACCGACAAGATTTGACTCGAGAGCCTGTTGTATGATTTGGGCCACTTATTGTATCCTAAACAGTTCTATATGTTAAGATATCATCAGTTAAAATAAATATGCAACCCAATTGGTTGAATACTTTCTATTTAGGCCCTATAGATAATAAACAATAAAGGTCATAGGTGAGAATCTTTGGGCTGCCTGGACAAGGGCGTATATAGTTTAACACCCATGTTAATTGACATAGCGGAGTCGCCTTATTTATCAGAACTGTAGTGCGCCAGTTTAGTTTCCAAAACAATTGACTTCACAGTCTATCAAAGAGAGATGTTCTTCACGGTCTCTTGTAATTACACGTTGCACAAATAGAACTGAAATGCATGATTGGCAGAGAGAGAGAGAGAGAGAAAGAGTTGTATATTTAACCAGTGTATATTTATGACTAATAAGATCTGACACCATGCTACAGTATAACTCAGTAGATGTTGAACCATAAAGTTCGATTGTATGTTCGTAAAATCGTTTCCATGACATGTACAACAGTGTGCATTGTCTTGGACAATATTGCCTCTGATTTTCAGAGTGGGTAAAGCTAAGAATCTAAATCTATAAAATGATTTGTTATAAAACTGCACTGAATTACTGACATTGTATTATGAATCATCTCATTGCAATGTTCCATTAAAAACTGAAATGAAAACTAATATAAATGACACCGATACCGTGTAGTTGTATGTCCCATTCATCATCATCATCATCATCAAATAGCTTGTCCTGGGCATAACTTTGCCACCCCAACAGTCCTTCGGAATTTCTCTCTCATAGGTCAGATGCCCCGTCTCTGTAGACGTCATGTTCAAACCATCAGTTACTTCCTGAATTCATCTTCTCCGTGGTCTTCCTTTTCTCCTCTTTGCCGGTACGTCTCCTTCCATGACGTTCTTCTCCAGCTCCTCGTGTATTTGTATATGTCCAAAATATATAATATTTATTCCATGATACGTTTCAATTCGGTTTTTTTAATCAAGTAGATGTGATATATATTATAAGTTCTAATTAGTGTTTGTATGCAGCAAGAACTTTAATCCTACTAATATCAATCGACATGTCAACTTAAATAAAGAGATAACTTTATCATACGTTTACTTATCATCTTATAGTTGACATAAACTAGCAGCGTGATATGTTTTCTGTATTTATGTGACAAACTTTAATAGACTTCATCCGTTGACGTTTAAGTTGTTTATTATTGTGCTATTATACTCGTTGCTGTAATCAACACGAAATACAAGTAGAGATTAGAAACAAGGGGCCGATTCAAAGTAATTTACTCATAAATGTTAACCAACTGTATTACTGAAATGTTTCCATGCTATATGGGTAAGTTATGTTTACAAGTTGTGAGTTGTTGTCTCAAATATAATCACAATATATATATGAGACTGCAGTAAAACTATTAGATTGGCGAACCACGTAATCACAAAGTACTGAGTTTTACAAATTACAAAAACAATGACAATATACAGCAACGTTTCGACCAGCAAGGCCTTTATCAAGCAAACGAACAACAGGAGTGACGAATTTAAAGAAACAATTACATACGATTTTCATTAGATACGTTTGAATATCTCCGTATCTAGTCGTCCATATGTAATTGGTTTTTTTAATTCGTCACTCCTGTTGTTCGAGAGCCGCTGTAGCGTAGTTGTTAGTGAACTCGTTTCACAAGGCTGGTGGTCTGGGTTCAGCTCCCGCAATGCGCGTGGAATTGTTCCCGACCACGACGGCTCTCAGGTCTACCCAGCCTCAACTGGGTACCAGACATGCTCTGGGAAAGTAAAGGCGGTCGGCGTGATGCTGACCACATCACCCATCGTGTGCCGACGATCAATGAAAAAAACAGGCCTAACACTGTATTGCCCATATACACGAGTATGAAAGGATTCCTTTACTTTACCTTTTACTTCTGTTGTTCGTTTGCTTGATAAAGGCCTTATTGGTCAAAACGGTGCTGTATATTGTCATTGTTTTTGTAATTTGTAAAACTCAGTACTTTTTGATTACGTATTTTGCCTCAAATATATAGATTCTAATTTATGAACTTGTTTTTCACTTAGTCGTCTAGATTGTAGTGATTTCTAATAAGTAGGTTGGTATTAGTTAGCTCTGACTCCCTCCCCATGACCAATCAGATCTGATACAATAATACACTACAACTCCAGATGTGGTACTTTCAAGTGGAATTTTTCTGTTTGACAAAATCTTAGTTACCTGTCTGTACATGTGTACGTCCTCTTGGATAATATGCTTACATTTGAGACGAAAATCAGATATGCATTTTCTACATACCGTAGGGACCTAAATGGGGCTCAATTTACATTCTCGGTGCGAACAGCACAGATCACAGAGAGTGGTTAGCTTGGTTGATAAGAACAAACCACACAGGTCACAGAGATTGGTTAACTTGGTTGATAATCAAAGCACACAGGTCACAGAGAGTAGTTAACGTTGTTGATAAGAACAAAGCACACAGGTCACAGAGATTGGTTAACTTGGTTGATAAGAACAAAGCACACAGGTCACAGAGATTGGTTAACTTGGTTGATAAGAACAAACCACACAGGTCACAGAGAGTAGTTAACGTTGTTGATAAGTGCAAAGCACACAGGTCACAGAGAGTAGTTAACGTTGTTGATAAGTGCAAAGCACACAGGTCACAGAGATTGGTTAACTTAGTTGATGTCAGGGCTGGCAAGGGAAGCAAAGTGTAGTAACACTGTGACCGACAAGGCATGTGGTAAGAGACGACTGAGGTAGGGAACCAGGGAAGCTACCCAAGTAAATAAAAAGCGTCAAAGAAATCGGATGTGCTGGCCTACTTGTAGGCGCATAACTGGCACAACGTACAGTCGCTCTTAGGCTCAGATCACATACACATCCCAAAGAGTGTTTTAACAAGTGGTCGATATGAAGCGTTCAAAGAAGTTTAATGGGTGTTATCGCTAAATCCAGCTATTCATGTCCTTTTGTAGTCTATCGTGTCCTCGAGTTGCAGAGGTTAGAACAGTATGGAGAGATTTCTTGTAGACCAAATGTAACGTATAACATGTACAAGATAAATACGTATATAATCATGCTGTTAAATAAACATTTCGTCATTTCTATTTTTTTCTTAACCTCCTTTCATTCCTGACATCTTCCATTGTTATATTCCCAATAACGATACAAAACGATACTTTTTCTAATGTACCATCCTCTTCATTTATACTATAGAACAGTAGTTGATGTTTTATTGTTAGTGGTATACACAAAATTTTGGGAAATATAAAATATCACTCAACGTGTTATGTGTGCATTTATACATTTTCTTTTTTAGATCTAAAGCATTTTTAACAAGGAGAAAGTATTGATTGATTTTTATGAACATCTGATGCTCGTACATAAAAAAGTTGTCAGAAATATTGATCTTTTGACTGTCCTTCAAGCGCGTCATAAGACGACGGTGCGTGTTTAGTGTGGAAGAGTGCAGTAAAAGTTTAGTTTTTTTGCTCAGCTTTTTCGTCATGTCGTGACATTCAACATATGTGTTCAGTGTGTAAATACGATGAGAGGATATTTCATAAACTTGATGCATTCAATCCAACGGTTCATTTACCGTATAATATGCAACGTTAGGGAAAATAATTTGAGAAGTTTTAACTATCTCTGTGTTCTTTCTTCCAGAGGCATGTTTTCGTATAGCTCAGCCCCATGAATTGGATGTTCTTTATGTTCATTCTATCAGGTTATATATGTATATATACATTTACGACTTTGGTGTTATTATCTAATCAACTATTCACATTCCTTCTACGTTCATTTACACATCTAGCCAACGTTCATATACAGTCTTTCGACATTCATATATCAGTCCTTCAATGTTCATATACACGTCCTTCAACGTTCATATACACAGTCCTTCAATGTTCTATACAAGTCCTTCAACGTCATATACACAGTCCTTCAACGTTCATATACAGTCCTCAATGTTCATATACACAGTCCTTCAACGTTCATATACACAGTCCTTCAACGTTCATATACACAGTCCTCCAATGTTCATATACACAGTCCTCCAATGTTCATATACACAGTCCTCCAATGTTCATATACACAGTCCTTCAACGTTCATATCACAGTCCTCAATGTTCATATCACAGTCCTCCAATGTTCATATACACAGTCCTCCAATGTTCATATACACAGTCCTTCAATGTGCATATACACAGTCCTTCAACGTTCATATACACGTTCAAATACACATATATCAATCGACGTGCGAAAAAAGTCAAGCAGGTTTACAAATTACAATAACAATCTAAAGCAACGTTCGACCACAAGAAATGTATCTAGCCGGGACAAGAACACGAGATACAGAACGATCTTGTAATGTGGACACATTATAAATCAAGGAAACATGTGGTTGTTAGACGCCTACCTGATCTAGCTAATCAAACTTTGGATATAGAAACAAAATAAATGTTAAAAACTTGAAATAGTAATCAAAATAAGAATGGATCGACTTTGATCATCAGAGAGAAAAAACATCAGATACCGAATGGTTGTGACCTGTATGTGACATACTTTGTTTGTTATGTAGGGGATTAAAGGCTCTTTAAGCCGAGGCACGCACTTTCAACCTAACGACGAACCTTGTTTTGGTTATATCAGTGCATGTAGGCCAAAAATCATGAAAAATAAGAATTAACTCCTTTCGGTGAGTTCATTAGTAAGTAAGTAATTCTAAAATGATGTCACACACTTTCAGATGGTCTGTGCTATTTAAGTATACGGTTACAACCTGTTCAGAGAGTGCTGGTGTAGCTTACGGAGATGTTGACATAAACGAACACCGTGTTTCTTGCTAGTTTCGTCTATATGCGCCATATTAGAACGTTTACAAATAATAGCGCAGATGCAACTGCGGGACTAGCATGTTAGGAGGCAGTTTGCTCTTGAAATTCTTATTAAATTGTAAATAATATATATTTTGGCAAAGGAAGGAGGGAGGTGATGGTTGAAGCTTTTATGTCGCCCGAGTGGTTACCGGAGCCCAAATTTGGGGTATAAAGAATAGAACCGTGGTTACCTGCCACGCATGTCGTAAGATACGGGTAAGGAGGTTTGACTGAAATCGGATGCATATGTACTAAACGTGTAGAAGTCTATACGTTTAGGGGCCTACAAACCAATGTGCAATGTACACACGTTCTTGGCAAAGATCAAACATATCACAAAAAGGGATTAAAATTGATCGTAAAGAACAAACGCAAAGAAGAAGAAGCTTTTATGTTACTATCCCTGATACTCAACTCAACGTTAGCATATTTGTGTGAATACATTGTTTACTTGCTAACAACACCAGCGTCAATACATTCGTCTGATTCATTCAGTAGCTCACTGTTTATATAATATCCTTATATGTTCTCTCAAGAGTCCTATACATCATCAGTCCTCGTCGCACTACATCGCGGACATATACGGCAGAGACAAAAGGAAATGTCTACTTAATTCGTTCTTGTGCCTATTTGTTTTTCTTCACCTGAAACCTAGTCTTTTTCGTGTATTTGAGTTCTGCTTCAAACGTTCGCTTCAATGTGCCGTTATGTCTATCTTTTTTCTGCTTTCCCTGCAGTATCCCCAGCAGGCAAGTGGTGTCATGGGTCTAAAAATGGGTCTAGAAGCGAAGGATTGACTTCATTGCACCGGGTTTCCCTATATGGCTCCGTCCCTGTCGGCAGAAATGGCATTCCACCTGCTGAGAGTGTTGCACAAAGCACGAACTCCGTAACTCTAGCACCAATCCCAGGGATCTTATGAAAAAAATTCACATGTGACTCAGACCCGATTGGAACTCACAACCTTCAAAACGACATGCAATCGTCTTAACTACTTCAACATATTACAACTTATACTTCAACATATTACAACTTATACTTCAACATATTACAACTTATACTTCAACATATTACAACTTATACTTCAACATATTACAACTTATACTTCAACATATTACAACTTATACTTCAACATATTACAACTTATACTTCAACATATTACAACTTATACTTCAACATATTACAACTTATACTTCAACATATTACAACTTATACTTCAACATATTACAACTTATACTTCAACATATTACAACTTATACTTCAACATATTACAACTTATACTTCAACATATTACAACTTATACTTCAACATATTACAACTTATACTTCAACATATTACAACTTATACTTCAACATATTACAACTTATACTTCAACATATTACAACTTATACTTCAACATATTACAACTTATACTTCAACATATTACAACTTATACTTCAACATATTACAACTTATACTTCAACATATTACAACTTATACTTCAACATATTACAACTTATACTTCAACATATTACAACTTAACTACTTCAACATATTACAACTTATACTTCAACATATTACAACTTATACTTCAACATATAGACATACATAGAAGAGTATTGGACAACAAGCAAATAGAGAACATAAAGCAACATTGTGACTCATCCACCATAAGTAAACAGCGGTGATCGTACTTTCAGCATGTGATCAGATTGAACACCAACATACTTGACCTGCACTTATTTAAGGGACACTCAAAAGGTACATGCATTAGAAATCTATTTAAACCCTTCGTAGAACGACACTAGACAGTACAACCTCGACTTCAAAAGCATGGAAGTATTACAAAAATGCTTTACATGATACACATGAACTATTTCTGCCTTAGACACCTATTTGATGACAGATAGATAGATATGTGATAGATAGTAGATAGATAGATAGATAGATAGATAGATGATAGATAGATAGATAGATGGATGGATGGATGGATGGATGGATGGATGATGGATGGATGGATGATGGATGGATGGATGGATGGATGGATGGATGGATGGACGGACGGACGGACGACGGACGGGCGGACGGGCGGGCGGGCGGGCGGGCGGGTGGGTGGGCGTGGGTGGGCGGAGGAGGAGAAGGATGGATGGATCTTAAAGCATGGATGGAGGAGGCTAGATGGATGGATGAAAGCATGGATGGATGGAGGAGGATAGATGGATGGATGAAAGCATGGATGGAGGGAGGAGGGATGGAGGAAGGAAGCATGATGGATGGAAGGATTGATGGAAGGAAGGATTGATGGAAGGAAGGATTGATGAATGGAAGATGGATTGATGGATGGAAGGAAGGATGGATGGATGGATGGAAGGGTGGATTGTTTGATAGAATGATGGATGGATGGATTTATGGATGGATTTTGGATAGAAGGATGGATGGATGTATGGATGTGGAAGGATGGATGGATGGATATATGGATTTGATGGATATATGGATTTGATGGATGGATAAATGAATTTGATGGATGGATTTGATGGATTTGATGGATGGATGGATAGATGGATAGATTGATGGATGGATTGATTGATGGATGGATGGAAGTATGGATGAGTGGTTAGATAAGACTGGAGGATAAGAATGTGTACACTAAATAACCTACATATTTTGCTCTCTCACTCTCGTTTGTACATGTAAATTACTATTAAATAGCATGCAGATAAAAAGAGACAACATTGAGGTATATGATCAAAGAATAAAAATCCGTATTGATTATATTTGTGTTTGCATTCAGAGAAATGCACCATTGAATGGTTTCGTTGAATGTGCGATACCGACAGTGCATTCATTGGCCGACGGTAGTCCCGATAATGAAACCGATGTTTCTCATCAGTTGAATTCATGACACTAGCGAGAAGACAACTTTGTCAGGAAAAGTAATCTAACCTCGCTGTTAAGTTCAGAGTTACATTTCATTTTCGGAAATTCAACACATAGTTGCTATAGTTCGTTCCAAAATTCGTGATCATCTTTACCGACTGATATAAAATCATCCACTTGACAGAAATTCTTGATTTTGCATTTTTGTATAGGTAACAGTGACGGCGTTCCAAAAGTATTTTTGCCCACCCAAACCTTTAGTTCTGTAAGAATTTTATTATATGTTATTACTAAATTTACCGCGATGATGATCTGGTATACTTGTCGAAATTGTACAGTACGATTATCAAGTTTGTCTATAACTAAGCAATTCCGTGTTCCAAATGCAATTCAGTGCACGTCAAAATCGGGAGTCCCGTGGAATTAATCAGTTCACAATGTTTCCTACCGACTGTCATTGGCGTATGTACGCAACATTTACTTTCATTTATAGAAGTGGAAGGTACCATTTGTTCATATGTGACCTTTCTTTTTATAATATGTAATAGGAATACGCCTTTGCAATCATTCGCCACCATTTGTGTATTACTGTAAGTTCTAAACTTTGATTATCATTTTGTTGTGCTTATGCAAAATTATATAACAAAGAACGTTTTTTGCATCATCTAAGCTACCTACCAATTAGTTAAACATGAATTCGTAACGTCGTGAGATATATAAGACTGCATGCACAAAATTACTTGCATCCATCAGATAGATTTCGTACAAATTAAACCTTAGTGTGATCAAGAATTTTGGAACGAACTATAGTTGTGTATTCAACATGTTATTGCTAGTTGTGTATTCAACATGTTATTGCTAGTTGTGTATTCATGTTATTGCTAGTTGTGTATTCAACATGTTATTGCTAGTTGTGTATTCAACATGTTATTGCTAGTTGTGTATTCAACATGTTATTGCTAGTTGTGTATTCATGTTATTGCTAGTTGTGTATTCAACATGTTATTGCTAGTTGTGTATTCAACATGTTATTGCTAGTTGTGTATTCATGTTATTGCTAGTTGTGTATTCATGTTATTGCTAGTTGTGTATTCAACATGTTATTGCTAGTTGTGTATTCATGTTATTGCTAGTTGTGTATTCAACATGTTATTGCTAGTTGTGTATTCAACATGTTATTGCTAGTTGTATATCGTCAGTGCTAGATGTATAGCATCATTGCTAGTTATATATCAACAGTGCTAGTTGTTAACGTGATATTATTTTCTAGTTAAGTATATGGTAATTTACATATATTTCTAATTATACATATCTTGTGTAAGGCCGTTGTCCCTTTGTTGTGACTATGAAGTGTTTCTTGTTTACTATCTTCTATATCCTTAACGTGTAAGAAATTGATTGATTGATTGATTGATTGATTGATAGATAGGACCATCATCATTGAACTTCGTTGAGTAACCGTGTGTATTCAGATTTCTTTCTTACACAGGACAATTTTAACTGCAGTGCATAAACTCCGTAGCACCGGTGAGAGTCCCCAAGTTGTAAGAAACGCATGTACAGTTATACATTTTTTTTTTTAAAAACATGTTCAATTTGCATCGCACACAAGCTTTACTTTCGTAAATGAAATTTAAAATAAGTTGCTTAAAACTCGCTTATTCTGCAGAAATTTGATAAAATCATTATATAGCACTGTAACATATTACACGCTGCAGACTTTCATCAATAGATACTTGCCTAGGACTCAAGTTGCACGACAAGATCACTAATGAGGAACTGGTAGAAGAAACCAAGCTGACATCAATGAAACAAGAGAAAAAGAAAAATCTTTGACGATGAACATGTCATACATTAAGAAGACCGACTACTAGTATGAAAATTCGTGTCTTGTTCTGAAAATATTAGGGAAGGAGAGACAGTTTTGAAATTCTCAGTTTGAAATTCTCAGCGAAGAAGGACCCGAGAAAGGGCGGAATAAGATCGAAAAAAAGCAGCAGACAGATAAAGTTGAGGACGAAACAGCATGTAACGAATAGCGCAAGACATAACAGAATGAAATATATTTACGCAAAACCTGCGCTATAGAAGGTGCATCACTGCTACTTTATAGAATTTATTATTCTGTGCCATATAAATTTGAATAAGTATGTGCATATTTTTGTAAGATGTTTACTTAAATTGAACGTTATTTTGTGTGCGTGTTTAAAGGAAGATTTTTACACACGTCTAAAACACGTTTCTGTGAAGTTTGAGTTGTCAGCGCTGGAATCACACTATCGGATAACTAGAAAATGAATTATTATAGAAGATAATGTTGATAAGACTCCAGACACCGGAATAATGTAATTCTAGATGACGTCTTCGTGTATTTAATATGAAAGATGTCATTATTTATCGTAATGACTCAGTAGTGTTATTTCTTTGGATTGAAGTGAATATCTGTCAGAAGTAACCAACAACATGTGGAGATTTCATGGACATAAATCTATGAAGGGTAAGTCTTAAGAACTAGTGGTCTTATTTTTCCTTCATTTTCAAACATCATCTTGATCTGAAGCAGTTGTCCTCTCAGGTTGTTGAAATCTTCAAAGAGCATGTCTGCTATTTCACTTATAGAGATCATATCAGTCTGCTTTGTGCTTCATACAATGTGTATGTTTATAATGAATGTTCAGATGTAGTCGTCAGTGCTATCTACAGTCGTACTTGTCGGGAGTTTTGTGTGGGCTTTGTTGCTTCGTTGCTTTGTTGCTTCGTTGCTTTGTTGCTTCGGGGCTTTGTTGCTTCGTTGCTTTGTTGAAAAGATGGTATCTCGGTCTCTTGTGGCCTATTTGGAATCAGAGTATCACGACTTCCTAATTTCTGTTCAGTTTGTAATATGCATGGTTTGTCTGGTGACCCGTATGGTAAGGGGGTTTGTTTCCAACTTCAGTCGTGTATTTATTTTTGATTGAAATGAATTTCTGACATCAATAACCAGCAAATCGAGATTGTAAGGACAATGAACCATGAAGTATGAGTTCTAATAACAAGTGTTGTTATATACAAATATATAACGGGAATTTGGTGACCAGGGTGAATCAGCAACATTGTATAATACAAATAGAATGATGTAACCTGGTTCTTGGCATGAGTTATGAAATGAAAGCCAGGTTACTTATTGAAAACAGCAACATTGTATAATACAAATAAATAGAATGATGTAACCTAGTTCTTGGCATGAGTTATGAAATGAAAGCCAGGTTACTTATTGAAAACAGCAACATTGTATAATACAGATAAATAGAATGATGTAACCTAGTTCTTGGCATGAGTTATGAAATGAAAGCCAGGTTACTTATTGAAAACAGCAACATTGTATAATACAAATAAATAGAATGATGTAACCTAGTTCTTGGTATGAGTTATGAAATGAAAGCCAGGTTACTTATTGAAAACAGCAACATTGTATAATACAAATAAATAGAATGATGTAACCTAGTTCTTGGCATGAGTTATGAAATGAAAGCCAGGTTACTTATTGAAAACAGCAACATTGTATAATACAAATAAATAGAATGATGTAACCTGGTTCTTGGGCATGAGTTATGAAATGAAAGTCAGGTTACTTATTGAAAAGAACACACAGTGAAGGAAGTGCATGGGTTCAATATTAATTCTTCGCTTGTCATACTCAGTTGTCATGACAACATATAGACACATACTAACTGACTAGTCATGACGATACATAAACACACGTAAATTGACTAGACATGGTGTCATGATGCAGGTCTATATCACCACATCATCTCAAAGATTTACCAGCTGTATACAAAACTGTTACAACTCATATTCCCTTCATTAAAGATATAAAATCACTTCCAATTTGTCGACAGGCAATGAGCTTCATATAGGCCAAGAACATAAGGTATACTTTGAGCTTTTGAGATAGAAAAATGTAATTTAATCTCGAAATGACTCTATTAAACATGCCAATTTGTCTTAGCCTATTTGTTAGAGTTGATAGAAGTTTAGTTAACATAAACTGCATTAACCACACCTCTAACGAACATATGTAAGCTTGACAACCATATGGTGCAGACTTGGACGTGTTCGTATTCTGGGAAAGGTAGATTGATTACGTTTCCTTGTTAAAGACCCTGACCACTTTCGTCGGAGAATATCAAAATGATGTAGATCAAACAAGATTATCCAGCATTTACCAGTACAACAAATGCAGCAATATTGATATTAGTCTGCATATTGAAATAAGCAGTCGCATGAATACCATTAGATGAAAGTGTATCTCAAATTATGAACAACACTTGCACAGATAAATAACGGAGTAATTATTATGTTTCTACAGTTTAAATTTACGTCGCAAATTTCTTTCTGTAAATAATGAGAACTGGGTAATATTGGCATGTCGTATTTGTGAATGTTGGAAATAATTATAGCACTTAAATAGTATCTGTTCTTATGTTGGTCCTTCTATACGTCTGTCTTTTAGTATTTTAATACTGTTTCCTTTAGTTGTTTTAGGAAATACTCTATTACTGTATACAACAGTTGGTGCATACCACTATTATTACATTATACTCACTACACAACATTAGATAAACATACTACCACTCACTATACAACACTAGTTAAACATTCAACGTCTGACCTCATCTGCTAACATAATACCATATAACTTACGTATGATTGCAAAATCTATCTTAGTGCTTAGACCTGCCCGTGTGTTCCTGTGGCTTGCAAGGGAGCAAAGAATAGTAACACTGCGACCTACAAGGCATGTCGTAAGTGGCGACTGAAGTAGGGACCTAGAGGATCTACCTAGTAAATAAAAACGTCGCAGAAATCAGATGTGCTTGTAGGCGCATAACTGGCACAGCGTACAATCTTTCTTAGGCTCGGATCACATAGAGTGGTTAACGAGTAGTCGATATGGAGCGTTTGAAGAAGAAGTGCTTAGCACGTAATTCTTTAACAGCAATAAATATTTCGTAAACCATTTTCTGTGATATATTCATAAAGTATTGATGTCAGTAATTTAAATAAGGGTTTGGAAAAGTGTTGAGAGAAGTGTTGAATTTCTCTTTCCCCACCCAATATTAGAACTTGCATATGCAATATTGAAATCTGTGCGCGTATAACAAATTTTTATATAAATAATCGCGGCCATATTAATCTGAATAATTAAAATTAGTGTATGCGTAGCTCATACTACCCTCAGCTATCGCATTATGTATTCAATTTCCGGTACCGTCGATTCCTTATTCTCAAAATTGGTATCCGAAGTTTCTGAGTTGGATGAAAATTCATTCTTTGTCTTATCTGTGTTGTAAATGTTCTGTTGCTTAGTCTTTTAGCTAAGGAAAAGAGGCCGTGCACCAAAGAGGCACTGTGAATATTTGGACATCGATTCTATAAGTTATCCATGGTTTTTTTAATTTAAATACTCTTTTTCACGCTTGATTGATTTTCACTGGTTTTTTTGTGTGTATATTATTGTTTCGTTGTATGATTTCTTGAATTGTTTATATCATTTAGATGTATTTAAGTGTTCAGTTTTTATTTTAATTATACAATGATGGTTCTATTTTTGCTTGACATTACTATTGGTTTGCTCTTTCAGTCTCTATTCTTTTTAAAGTACGTTCATATCATTCTAATAAAATAAAATAAAATGTTTTCAGGCTTTATACTTTAGCGTATGAAGTGCGTGTCATAAATTCTAAATCTAGTATACAGGAGGTAGACGGACAATTCTTTTCCCCACGTATGAACACCGAGTGCGTGATTGATCCACAGCCATCTTGTGTCATATCACTTACCAGTAAACATCACTCTACAAGTAGAACATCATCTACTACCAACTCACTACTACATCGTTAAACATCACTCTACTACAGTAAACATCACTCTACTACAGTAAACATCACTCTACTACAGTAAACATCACTCTACTACAGTAAACATCACTCTACTACAGTAAACATCACTCTACTACAGTAAACATCACTCTACTACAGTAAACATCACTCTACTACAGTAAACATCTCACATCTACTACAGTAAACATCACTCTATTACAGTAAACATCACTCTACTACAGTAAACATCACTCTACTACAGTAAACATCACTCTACTACAGTAAACATCACTCTACTACAGTAAACATCACTCTACTACAATAAACATCACTCTACTACAGTAAACATCACTCTACTACAGTAAACATCACTCTACTACAGTAAACATCACTCTACTACAGTAAACATCACTCTACTACAGTAAACATCACTCTTAGCATCTTTGGTGTAAAGAACTACTAACGTGGAAGGACGTATTTGATGATTGTAAATGTGTACATCCGTGTTCTTGATTACATTTCGAGAGCTTCATTAAAAAAAAACATCGTTCAAAATTAGTATTTGGTTACTATGGAAACAGAAAGTTATATTTAAGAATTAATTACAACAGCAAGAAAATTATAACCCACTTTTGCAACAGCTCAAAGCTAGTATACGTCACGTTTCTCAATAGCTCTGTTCATTTCATACACTTCTTGAACTATTCAGTGTCCAATATTTAAGTTTCCCTTTTTCGGGGAAATTAAGCAACAACATTTCAAATCGATGGGATAATAAAACACTTAAAATATGAACGATTTCTTGTCGTCATGCTACCTTTCTACTTAAGCTTTCATCGATTTATACTATTTGCATGTAATATTTATAATCTTCTCAATCAATTGCTTCTGTTTATTTCTTTTACGGACTATTTTAGATCGATTTATTTGTTCCCATTCTTCTCTGATATCTTTCTTGACATTTAACAATTTTTCCTATTCGTTTAACAGTCTTATACCTCTTCTCACTCCTCCCTGCTTCTCATGGAGCATAAGGCCCCAACAGTTGTATTCCACTTTGCCCCGTCAATTGCCATTTAAATTGCGGCTTTCCATAATATCTGGCAGTGGCGGCTCGTCATTAAGGGCCAGTGGGGCCAGGTCCCACCAAAAATAATGTATAATGTGTATTTATTATTTTATAAATTAAAATATAGCAACCCCAAAACCAAGATTTATCTGGAAAAAATGTCTGGCCCCACCAACAGAAATGATCACAAGCCACCACTGATATCTGGCATCCTTCAGTTCTTCAAGGATAGTCTCCTTTCCATTTCCCCTGTGAGTTCCACCCTAGGGACTGTCTAGTAGCACTCGACTGTGTCTTCTGAGGGTATGTCTGACACACCGTTATTTCCTCCACCTGACTGAGCCCTCATGGGTTCCTGCCCTGTCCTTATCCACATTTCTGTATGTTTGCTACTCTTGTCATATCATATCAGTTTTAGAATTCGCTGAAGACATTTCTTGATAAAAGTGAGCTCTCTTATACGTTTCTTCTGTATATTGTATTCATCCTTCTTATTTCTTGAACTATCTTGTCGTTCACATTGGGTAATTCTATTCAGATGAATGGTTCAGATCTTGGAATATATATAATATATGTCATTACATAGATCGGCTCAGATCTTAGAGTATGTATTTAGATATAGATAAAGCATATTGGATATATGTCATTGCATATATCCAATATGCTTCAGATCTTGAAGTATATTATCTTGTATCATATATCACTGCATAGATCCATTACAGTGGTATGCCAAAACACCTTACATCTGGGATGGACACATTTTTTGCGTCCAGTGACGGATTCAGAATTACACTTCTCCTTTTGGATCGTATTTTAAAAAATGCACACTAAACAAGACACCGCTATTGTCTCTTCACAACATACTCTGATTGAAAACTTCATCGCACAAGTGATTCAGACATTATAATTTCATGAAAATTATTCCTAACCTGTTGTGACAATATAGTATTTTAACTGAAAAACAACTGAAAGTAGAAATGTTTGTGTGCCTAGTTGATATCAAGGGGAGAACAGAGATTATGTCTCCGTTACAAGGCGCTCACTCGGTCTATCTATTATCCTCGACGTTCTGAGTTCGAATCACGCTAAGGAGAGTTTGGTGACAAATTGTTCCGCGTGGATTTTTACGAAAGGACGATAGCATCACCCGTTCAGAAAGCAATGGCAAACTACTGAACGTAACAATGCCTAGAAAATTCACAAACAGCGTTAAAAAGCTGGGGTTGATTCGCAAAGTCTTAACTTTTTTTTTAACAAGGCGCTCAGTATCAGGTCCTCTATGAGATATTTATGGACTTAATGTGTTCTCCAAACGAGTATCTGTTATATGCGTTCGCATTTTTGCCTTGATAATATTTCACTCTTGAAAAAAAACAAGATGTCTTACAGACATAATTGTTTTCAAAGGGAGCATTCTTTTTCATACAAAATCTTCAAATATTTTTGGGAGTTTCCGGTATGAAAATACCGTTGATAAACTTCTGCTGAAGACATGTCCCTGGTTTTCATTTTCATGTTAGTGATATCTTGTCAGTCAATAAGCTTCATTTGCAGAGATAATGAGACTGTTTCCTCATCGACATCACATATCTTCATAGTGTTCTCATGCGATCTTCTTCTTCAATGATTTCTGGTCATACGCTTAGTTTACTGTGGACCACAAACTGGGAAGTCAAACCGGCAAGTGACAATTGAGTTTGCTGTCAAATCCTTTAATCCTCAATGGGCATAATATCATATATCATTCATATCCATAAGAAAATGCAAAACACTTATTGGATGACATTTTAGCTCAGTACATTAGAATAACTTTCCTTGATCTATTTAAAATGCATACAAAGACAAACTGATTGTCTAAACGATATAACTGATTGAAAACTTATCGCAAATGATTCAAACATTATAATTTAGAAAATATATCTAATATGATGACAATATAGTATTAAATGAAAAACTAATATAGTAGAAATTGTGTGCCTATTGATACTAAGATAGAAACTAAATATGTATTAAAGCGCTATAGATTATATTACGACGTTCTGAGTGAATCTACGCTAAGGAGTTGTAAAATTGTTCGGTGGATTTTTACGAAAGGACGATAGCATCACCTTCAATATGCAAAACTGTATAGAAAACAATGCCTAAAAAATTTCAAAAAAGCTTAAAAGCTGAGTTGATTCGAAAAGCTACTTTAAAACGCTCAGTATCAGGTCTCATAGATATTTATGGACTTAATGTAATCTAAAGATAATATGAATTGATATGTAGCATTTTATGATAATATTAACTCTTAGAAAACTATAACAGACATAACTGTTTTAAAACAAGTATTCTTATTATAAAAACTATAAAATATTTAGACTTTCGTATGAAATACCTGATAAATTGCTAATAATAAGTCCTGTAACATATTAAATTATGAATCTTGTCAGTCAAATAATATAACATTTAAACTAATTAAACTAATAGACATCAATCTTCATAGATGTCTACATATGAATCTATTCTAATGATTATGGTCTATAAGCTATTTAATTGAACAACTATAATATAGAAATAATATGAAACTAATTGAAAATTAAGCTGTAAATATTAATCAAACAATGCAAAGCTAATATCAATTTTTTAATTATCGATTACTAATATAGAAAACTAATACGTATTCCCAACTTTAAGCTAACTCTCTCTACTTCTTCTTCTTCGAATGCTCCATATCAATCACTTATTAACCACTCTGTGATTTGTATGTGATCTGAGCCTAGAACGACTGTACTTTGTCAGTATGCGCCTACAAGTAGCCATCATTCCGATTTCTGTGATGCTTTTTTTACTAGGATATTCCATGGTCCTACTCAGTCGCCTCTTACGACATGCCTTGTAGGTCGCAGTCGTACTATTCTTTGCTTCCCTTGCGGTCCCCGGCACTACAGGAGCGTCTAACTTTCTCAAAGTTGAAACTTGTTTTCAAATATCTTTACATGTACATCTAGTTAATAAACTACTTGACCTTGTGTTGGTATATCATTCAAATATCTTTACATGTACATCTAGTTAATAAACTACTTGAGCTTGTGTTTATATATCATTCAAATATCTTTACATGTACATCTAGTTATTAAACCACTTGAACTTGTGTTTATATATCATTCAAATATCTTTACATGTACATCTAATTAATAAACTACTTGAGCTTGTGTTGGTATATCATTCAAATATCTTTACATGTACATCTAATTAATAAACCACTTGACCTTGTGTTGGTATATCATTCAAATTTCTTTACATGTACATCTAGTTAATAAATCACTTGAGCTTGTGTTGGTATATCATTCAAATATCTTTACATGTACATCTAATTAATAAACTACTTGAGCTTGTGTTGGTATATCATTCAAATTTCTTTACATGTACATCTAGTTAATAAATCACTTGAGCTTGTGTTGGTATATCATTCAAATATCTTTACATGTACATCTAGTTAATAAACCACTTGACCTTGTGTTGGTATATCATTCAAATATCTTTACATGTACATCTAGTTAATAAACCACTTGACCTTGTGTTGGTATATCATTCAAATTTCTTTACATGTACATCTAGTTAATAAATCACTTGAGCTTGTGTTGGTATATCATTCAAATATCTTTACATGTACATCTAATTAATAAACTACTTGAGCTTGTGTTGGTATATCATTCAAATTTCTTTACATGTACATCTAGTTAATAAATCACTTGAGCTTGTGTTGGTATATCATTCAAATATCTTTACATGTACATCTAGTTAATAAACCACTTGACCTTGTGTTGGTATATCATTCAAATATCTTTACATGTACATCTAGTTAATAAACCACTTGACCTTGTGTTGGTATATCATTCAAATTTCTTTACATGTACATCTAGTTAATAAATCACTTGAGCTTGTGTTGTATATCATTCAAATATCTTTACATGTACATCTAATTAATAAACTACTTGAGCTTGTGTTGGTATATCATTCAAATTTCTTTACATGTACATCTAGTTAATAAATCACTTGAGCTTGTGTTGGTATATCATTCAAATTTCTTTACATGTACATCTAGTTAATAAATCACTTGAGCTTGTGTTGGTATATCATTCAAATATCTTTACATGAACATCTAGTTAATAAACCACTTGACCTTGTGTTTGTATATCATTCACTTCATTCAAGTGTATTTATTCATCTACCAAAAATTCAAGATTAACCCATTTATTTCTTTGTTCATAGATGGTTTATTTATGTTGTACTGCACTCATAAATGTGTACTGTCAGTTAATTAGACAATGAACAAGTTGCTTTACATAACTGTGTACTGCAGTTAATTAGACAATGAACAATTGCTCACATAACTGTGTACTGTCAGTTAATTAGACAATGAACAAGTTGCTCTACATAACTGTGTACTGTCAGTTAATTAGACAATGAACAAGTTGCTCTACAAACTGTACTGCAGTTAATTAGACAATAACAAGTTGCTTTACATAGGTTTGAACACACAGCTAGTTTTAAAAGTAACAAGTCTGCTTTTATAAAGCTGATTATGCAGTAAGTCAGACAATGACAGTTTTCAAACATGTACTGTCGGAAAAATAAATAGACAATAACAAGTTTCTACACATAACTATGTAACACTATTCATGTTAATATAGACAAAACAACAATTTCTCTACATATAACATCATGTACTTTTTCAGTTACATTAACAAAAAACAAGTTCTTTACATATAATAAGTAACACATCACGACATACTCTCATGTAAAAAGGTACTATACTAATGTACATTATTTTAATATAAAAGCGTCATTATTAGAACTACAGAATACCAATTCAGATACAATCAGACAGTATTCACACAAATACATACGATAAGCTTTTGTGTTACTAAATATGATTATACGAATATAACACATGACATATCATACACACAGACATACACACATATAACATACATGTACACATTATTCATCGGTACATATAACATACATGTACACATCATTCATCGGTAAAATAGAATCTAGGCAATGGGTACAAACGTAATGAAATTTTAAACGGTTTATGAGTTCGGAATCATAATATTATTCATTTTATTAACATCTGAAACTCTTAATACATGTTCACTTTTTTATTACTCATATCATTGCTCGGTAAATTGCTTCCTATCACGGTTTAACAACATCAATATTCTCTGCATTATACTGTACTTTTGGTTTAAAACATGTAAATTTTTCATTCATAACCTTCGTTTCGATATAAATTCTTTATATACAAACATACATGATCTTTACATATTTGACATATTATTTATAATGCATGTAATTTTTCTCTTACATCAGTTCAACTGCATCAAACATTGTTTATTTACATCTTCAAAGTCAATTTCATCGGTCTATTATTACTTATTCATGGTATGATCATACATGTAACGTTTTATGGTAAAATAACATAATGTAATTTTTCGGACTATACATATAAATGGATTTCTATAATTATAGAATCAATGTTATTTGGTATATACTCAGTAAAATTAGTATTAAAACTAAATACGAGTTTATCGATTCAAATTGTTGATCAAATCCTATATGCATATTTATTGATAGTTCGAGAAATTTGAAAACTGACTTAAAATATAAGCGTTGAATGAAATCTTTGAACATATAGTTCATGAAAATAATATGAATATATAAAAGTGGAATGAATTCAGAAGAAGTGAATGAAATCATGAAGCATAAAATGTCTATAAATAAACCAAAGGTTATGACAACTGTATATATATAAAAGATAGAATTGCATTATGTTGACAACCTTAGATAGGAGAAATGATCAAAGAATATCAAAGCAAGGCATTGAATAGTGTGGATAATGTAAAGGGTTCAGAAAGTGAGGTCGACTTCTGGAACCACTGAACAAACTTTGTGGAGAGGGACGCAGGGAAATGATCGGTATCAAACCATTTAAGGGAGAATTGAAAGGGGGTTGACCAAGAGATGAAGCGAGTATGGAGGGAAAATTTTCTCAGTTCCATGGAGAGATTGAGCGAGTGCCAAGAAAAGATGTATGAGAAATTACTTGAGGCTATTAAGTAACGTGCAGAATTATTATTATTAGTATGTACTGCAAACCATATGCACTCTGGCCCCAACAGTTCCCAAAGGACATGCATACCAATGATTCCCATTGCTCGTTGGTTAAACACACTTTTACTCTTCCCTCAAGCATCAAGTTCTGCGTGTGCAACGTGTAATTCCAAATTCATTTAAATCGTTGGATAGATTCAGCATCAATTTTAGTGTTATCACCCAGTTAATGGGCTTACCAGCCGGTCGTTAAGAAACCATTGAACATCCATCCTCAAGTTCCCAACAATCCAAGCTTTTGGTGCAAGCCTGTCCGCTCTAAAATTGCCACAAACACCCATCATTCCCAATACAGTATATCCACCTAAGCCTCTGGAGATTGGAAACCTCAAAAGACGACATCCACTCATATGTGTATTATGGTGAGAAGTCAGACTGGGGTTTACTGGCTAGTACGCATGGTAGGGTCGTTGCAAGCGAAGCGGAGCATACAAGTCAGCAACTTCCAATATGAGGATAGAGGTAGAGGCCGTTACTAGAGCCCTCCAATGGCTCTCTGGTACTCCATTTACTAGAGCTGTTAGTGTGTCCCGACTCTCAGTTGATGCTTTAGAAGGCTCAAAATGGCAGGTTACGGTATAAGTAGATGTCATCCATATCATCACTGGTACTTCTTTCTTTCTTTCTTTTGTCCTTCTCTGCTTTTTGCCGCTAGACGTAGCAGGTTTAACTGATGATCGGTTTCCGAGATAATGCACGCTCGGTCGCTTGATATGGTGTGGTATTGTGGAGTTTTAAGATGTCTGTAACTCCATCACCCATCTTTTTCTTGGTCTGCCCTTTCCTCTTGATGATTCCATTTTCAGGTTGTACGCTCTTGCAACTGGTGTATTCGGGTTCATTCTGACCAAGTGGCCAAACCATTTGAGTCTCTGTTTTTCAATAAATCACTGGTACACCGAATATAAAAACATGTAACATGAATAATTTACGCTATGATTATGAACAAAATTGCTATACAGAGTTAGTCATCATAAATATAGTTCAATAGATAACGAATATACTTAGGAAACATATTCACAGAAGATGGTAGACTAGACAGAGAAATAGAGGCTAGCTTGCACAAAGTAAATGTTGTAACCTACCAGCTAGACCCATTGTTAAAGAGCCAAAAAATCTCTCTGACAGCATAACAACAGACGATCAACAGCATTTTTCATACCTACTTAGGATAAGATTCAGGCAAGTTCACGGGACATACGCCGGCAGCAGTGAACAGTCCAACGTAAGTAATGTGGATTAGACCACGCGGTTTAATTCGAAATGTGAAATTCGAGCGTGTGGTGCCAGAGCCGCAAGGAAGCAAAGAATAGCACTGCAACCTACAAGACATGTCGTAAGAGGCGACTGATGTAGAACCTAGGAAGCTAACCTAGTAAATAAAAAGCATCGCAGAAATCGGATGTGCTGGCCTACTTGTAGGCGCATAACTGGAAGCGTACATCGCTCTTAGGTTCAGATCACATACAAATCACACCGATTGGTTAACAAGTGGTCGATATGGAGTGTTCGAAGAAGAAAAATACCTACTTAGTGTTTCCAGAGCCAAACATGGACAATGAGCAAAGCACAAACATAAAACAAATAGCTACATGTCAAATGTGATGCCTGTGAAAAGTTACCAACAACACCAGAAAAGACAGAGTCACCAACATCAGCATAAGAAAGTTGACACAGAACCTTGTTTGAATGACATTGAGAAACAAAGAATGAAGTGGATTGGCCACTTAATAAGAATGCATCCAAACTTCACAGTATACAGTCTTCTACAACAGAACACCAGGAAAGAATGCGAGAAGAAGACCACGAAAAAGAGGATTAGATGACATAGAAGAATCATGTCAAAGAGCAAAAATAACTATCACCCAAGCCACCAGAAGAGCGCAAGATAAAAACTAAATCCCACGAAACTGGGCAACAACCAGGTAGCAGTGTGACGACAATAGAAAAACAAAGAAGAATGAGATAATTACATTTGCAATAATAATCGCATTTAAAAAAACCCAAATATTTGGTGTGATGCTAAAACTGTCTCATTAGCAGTAATTATTGAAGGAAGTCTTATGTGAATAAATGAATGTGTTTTATTCTTCCAACACTGAAACTGTTACAAGCTATGAATATTGATCTAACACAGCTGGAACTGGTTAAGTGGGGATGGACAATGTCATTAAGTATTCCGGATAGAAGACACACACGGGAAATGACTGAATTAATTGGGCGATTCATTTTTATTTCAGTATCTTCTTAAATACTAAACTACAGTATTACGAGTAAATGTATGTTTGCTTATCTGTCTGTCTGTCTGTCTGTCATCTGTCTGTCTATCTGCTCTGTCTATCGTTCATCTATATATCTCTCTGTCTGTCTTCTATCTATCTATTTTATCTGTCTGTCTGTATATCTGTCTGTCTGTCTATCTCATCATCTATCTATCTTCTATCTGTCTGTCTGTCTATCTATCTATCTATCTATCCATCTATCCATCTAACCATCTACCCATGTATCCATCTGTCTATCTGTCTATCTATCTATCTATCATCTATCTATCTATCTATCATCTATCTATCTATCTATCCATCATCTATCTATCTATCTATCTATCTATCTATCTATCTATCATCTCCATTTCGTGTCCTGTTTGGCACAGAAAGCATCTACAAGAGATTTCCATTCCTGCTGTTCTGCCGCCTTTCTATTAAATGTTTCCCTTGTCAGGCCACAATCTTTTAACCCTCCACAGTTCTTCACCATGTTTCATTTGAACGCCTATGCTTTCTCTTTCCATCCACTGTCCATCGGAGAGTTGTCCTAGCAAGTGAACATGCATGCATAAACCATTCATGCCCAATCCACATCCATCTTCGTCTTTTATGATGGTCTCCCATGATGCACAGTTTGTTCGTTCCAAATGCTTTTCATTTACTATCGTATTTGACCATAAAATTATGTTGACTTGTGTAGATTATGTATCTTCTGTTATCATTATTTTATTTCATTACGGTTTGGGACCATCGTTATGTCCAGTCTATTAAATTGTGCTTACTATCTGTTCACAGGGACGAAACTAAGAACATCCAAAACTATTACTGATGCAAATTCTGTTAAGAAATCAGCAGTTAAAACTTTAGCAATGTCAGACGTTGAATCTCCCAACTGCAGTGGTGAGCCACCACCTGGCACTAAGTCCAAACATCGTATTAAACTGTGGGATAGCTTCCTCCAGAAGACGAGAAAGATTCGAGTAAGAACAAAAGAGAAGAGCCAGAACTCCAACTCAGGACTAGAAAAGAGAGCAATTAGTCACCCTAACATCCCATCATATACCTCACTCGCAGACAGTCAGAATAGCTCTGGTAAGAGCGTAACTTCATCTAAAGCAGCTAATATAAACCTGGAGCAGACCTATAACTACAAAGCAGATTATAAACGAGAAAGGTATATCCTTCAAAGAGGAATATCTCGCAGCTCTACCAGCTTGAACGACTCATCCTGCGACTTTTACTCCGCTGTTGCTGTGCAGATCACACCTAAAGTCAGCTTTGAGTCCAGTAATGAAATCAGTAGCAACGAACATCGAATGTCTCTTGAACATTCTAGTTGGACACATCAAACCACAGATGTACAACGTCAAAGTGACTTGTCAACTGATATAAATGACAGCTTGGATAATAATTTTAATAAGGAAGATGATGACAAGGAAGATGATGAGCCAGAGGATGATGACGACCAAACTGATGGGCAAAGATTGGCTAAGGTATGTTCTCTTCTGTTTGTTTCTATTACTGTTGTAGCATGCGTGAAGTGTTTGTATTACTGTTGTATCATGCGTGAAGTGTTTCTATTACTGTTGTAGCATGCGTGAAGTGTGTACTGTTTACATGGATGAGTGTTCAGTTATGTGTAGCATGTCTTAATGTTTCTATTACTGTTGCTCAGACGATAACCTAATATTACTGTTTATTCTGAAGTGTTTATATAATTTGAAGCATGCGTGAAATTTGTAACAGTGAGATCGTGAGTCTATACTGAGTAGCACGTGAAGGTACATTCATCAGCAAAAATTGAATAGCATTGTAAGCAGTTATCAACTGCAGTGCATCTCAAAGAGCAATGTTCTCATACATGGATCGTAGCAGACAGTGCAAAGTGTTATATCACTAGATTAAAGAGGATCATAACACTATTGTAGAAGCGCAAGAGTTTTCTAAATTCTGACCTGAGGAGCGTAACGTAATGGAGTTAAAATAGTATGGATTTCCCAAACGTTGATGATCTAGAATTGTCTTTGCATCTGTTATGTTCTTTAACTCGTTCTCTTACACTTACAGCTAAACTTACGTTCTGCTATTTATGTGCTCGTGTTAATGTTAATTTGACTATGTTACGCAAATTTGGGGTAAAGAATAAAACCTGTTAGAGATGTGAAGAGGCACTAGGAAAAGATGGGTATCAACAATCAGTATACACTTCTGTCAAGAAAACATATCAAATATAAAATTGGTCAATAGCAGATTACAACGAAAGTGCATCTCAAAGAGCAATGTTGCTACGATACAATGTTGCTCCGATACAATGTTGCTCCGATACAATGTTGCTCCGATACAATGTTTCTCCGATACAATGTTTCTCCGATACAATGTTTCTCCGATACAATGTTTCTCCGATACAATGTTGCTCGATACAATGTTGCTCAGATACAATGGATACAAAGCAAAAGACAGGCCACCAAAGGTGAACCTCAAAGATAAAAGAGGCGACGAAAGACACTATTTATGAAGCGCAAAAGAGCTCTTTCTAGAATTCTGAACCTGACACAGGAGGCAAAACAGGAATGGAGAAAAGAATAAAGTTATCTAGACTTTTTTCTCCCAAACCTGATGCGATCTAGACATATTGTTAAATATAGACATCTTTACCGGTTCTTTAACTTTACCGGTTCTTTAACTTTACCGGTTCTTTAACTTTACCGGTTCTTTAACTTTACCGGTTCTTTAACTTTACCGGTTCTTTAACTTTACCGGTTCTTTAACTTTACCGGTTCTTTAACTTTAGCGGTTCTTTAACTTTACCGGTTCTTTTCTTTAACTTTACCGGTTCTTTAACTTTACCGGTTCTTTAACTTTACCGGTTCTTTAACTTTACCGGTTCTTTAACTTTACCGGTTCTTTAACGCAAAAAGAAGAAGCCTGGTCAGGTGGTTGATCCACCGCGTTGTTGGTGCAGTTTCCCAGGACTAGAGCTGAGCTGAGTTTGCAATCTGGCAGGTTGCGTGCCATTTCGGAGAGACTGCTTGGATAAACGTGCAATATCATGCTTAACCTAAACATAATATAAGTACGTCCAGTAACATAATCAATACAATATGTCCGACACAGTAAATACAAATAGTATCAGGCAAAATTCAGTACATCAATAAAGAGTCAGGAACAATAATCAGTAACATCACAATATAAGGTAGTCCAGGGTAATAATTCAGTATACATCACAATATAAGTACGTCCAGTGATACAATAATTCAGTAAACATCCAATATAAATCGTCAGGGAATTCAGTAAACATGCAATATAAATACGTCAGGGGTACCATATAATTAGTAAACATCGAAACTATAGTAGTCCAGGTGTAACAATAATTCAGTAAACATCACAATATAAGTACGTCCAGGGGTAACAATAATTCAGTAAACATCACAATATAAGTACGTCCAGGGGTAACAATAATTCAGTAAACATCACAATATAAATACGTCCAGGGGTAACAATAATTCAGTAAACATCACAATATAAATACGTCCAGGGGTAACAATAATTCAGTAAACATCACAATATAAGTACGTCCAGGGGTAACAATAATTCAGTAAACATCACAATATAAATACGTCCAGGGGTAACAATAATTCAGTAAACATCACAATATAAATACGTCCAGGGGTAACAATAATTCAGTAAACATCACAATATAAATACGTCCAGGGGTAACAATAATTCAGTAAACATCACAATATAAATACGTCCAGGGGTAACAATAATTCAGTAAACATCACAATATAAATACGTCCAGGGTAATATTCGAATTATAAAAGTCAGTAAAATATTGTGAAAGTGTTTAAATACTGATATTGGGAAATTATTTTCGCTACTGTATTGTGAAATTGCCAAGATGATTTTCATTGTCTATGTTTTACTTGTATTTTCTTCAACGATTACATCCTGTTCATGATATGAAATATATTTTGGTTACCACTATTATCCTATTCACTTTCAATTCACTTCTTCTTCCATCATCCGTTATTATATCGCTATTAGTCTACTACATATTTTTAGATTTCGTATTCACAAGACACTTACTAACCTGAATTGTGCTATTTTCACAACTATTTTGGTAACTACTGCAAAGTGACTGATGCCAAGCTATATCGAAGACTATCGATCCTTTGAGTATATATGGAACTGGAAACAGAAGTAAATGGTGAATGGGCAACCGCTTATTTCCTTAACAGAGTACCCAATCTTGCGCTTCACATTGCAAGGAAACTCTAACAGGGCACAGTTGAGTAATACCCACATGTCACTCTTCCATGTGCGCATAGGGCATAATTACCGAAGAAAGATACGATTAAATCAGTCGTTACTGATGATTGTCTTTAATCCTGTTGTAATTATTAAACACACATCTTATCCTTTATTCTTAATCTCTCAAGATGTCAGTCTCTCTTCTGTGAGTATACCATAGTCTTGTATAAACCCTCCGTTTATCGATCTTAATTTCTAAAAACATGTTTGCTATAGTCAGCTCTCTCTCTCTCTCTCTCTATATATATATATATATATATATATATATATATATATATATATATATATATATATATATATTTCTCTCTGACTATACTTTCACTCGTCGATAATTATATAACAAACTGCGAGTCTTCTGTTCTCTGTCGCTCCTGTTGTCTTACGTTACATACTCCTCTATGGTTATAAGAGGACAACATCAGTTCGCGTAATCCCTGTTTCTCTCTCTCGCTCTCACTCTGTATCTATCTCGTTCTGACTCATATATTATATACTCAATTCTATGTTGTTTGTTGAAGACACATAATCACATTTGTCACTTCCTGAATGTGACAAATCTATTCTACTATTGAGGTGATTTTGAAATCAACCATTAAATTACATCATTAGAACTGTGAATAAGTAGTATATAGTAATCGGCGAGCTACAGGAACCATTAGCTTGCATACTTTCAACATTTGATGAAAAGACTGATCACACTTCGTCTGTATAGAGTGATCTATCGATAAATTTTGAGTCTTCCAATTCTGTTACTTGCCATGATTGTATACTCCAACTCGATGCTGCTGCTTGACCATCTGTTGATGATTTTCTTAAAATTAAATATGTGGTCTTTTTCAGTAAACTCAGGAGTTAGACAAGGATGTGTGCTCTTCCCACTGCTGTTTATAACATACATAGACAACATAAGTAGAGAAGCAGGAATAAAGGAAGAAAATAATATTTCAGAACTTTTATTTGCAGATGACCAAGTACTGATTGCAGAAAACGAAGAATCTCCCCAGAACCATTTGAGCTTAGTTAACATCAAGGGTGAGGAGTACAACATGAAAATAAATATAATAAAGACAGAGACGATGGCAATAAGTAGACAACCAGAAAACCTTACAATAAAACTCCAGAATGTAGACATAAAACAAACAACTGAGGCCATATACTTAGGAGCAATTTTCAGAGCAGATGGAAGTATCGATAGCGAAATCAGCAATCGTTGCACAAAAGCTAACCAAGTACTGGGACAGTTAACACCACTGTTGTCACATAAAGAGATACCCCTAACAACTAAAGCAAATCTCATAAGAACGATTTTCTGGCCAACACTATGTTACCAGTATAAAACATGGCCAATAACAGCAGCTAATGAGTGGAAAATCAAAACGATAGAGATGAGGTGTCTTAGAAGAGCTGCAGGTGTGACAATAAGAGACAAAATTAGAAATGAAGAAATTAGAAGACTGGATGTGAAACCAGTCATGCAATTCTTAAAAGAACAACAGATTAAATGGTTGAATCAAGAATGCCCTGGTATCGCCTACCACAGAGAACCACACATAAAAGGTATAATAAATACAAAGCAGTAGGAAGACCACGCGAAAGATGGAGATACGGCATCAAGAACAGCCTTACAAAAATTAATATCAGCTTACAAAGTGCCTTAAAACAAGCACACACAAGATCACTACGCCCCCAAACTTCTATAAAGAAGTAAATAGTGGAAGAGAAGGAGAAGAAGTCTTTTTTTTTTCCAATCCTGTTATGCATCACAACGTCAGGATAAGACGAGTTTTCTAGAACGAGTTTTTTGTGCGCTTCACAAACGGTGTCTTTCGTCGCTCCTGTTATCTCTCAGGTCCTCCTTTTGCGGTGTCGGCCTTTTGCTTTGTAACCACTGTATCGGAGTAACATTGCTCTTTGAGGCGCACTTTCTGTTGGTAATGTAGTAATCATTACAATTTACATAAATAACATGAAAAATGAAAATCGTGGCTTATTCTTTACAGAACGTAGCCATCAACTACAGTAAACGAGTCATTGAATTTCTAGGCACCACTTATACGTTCAGTAGTTTGACATTGCTTTCTGAACGGTGAGGTATATTTTTACCTTTGTAAAAATCCCACGAAAACGAATTTGCTTCCAAAATTCCTGCCGTGGAGTTTGGACCAGGTACGCTTGGGTTGGGATCGAGCTCATTATAGTTTAAGCTACAGGCGCTCACAAATAACATATACTGGCACAAATTAGCAATATAACTGTAGAGTAGAAATACAAAAAGATAAGACATAGTGTGTAGCATGCGCGTATAGTCCAGTATAGCTAGATGTAAAATGTACTGAAACTTGACAGGTAAACATGGTATAGGAAAACACTTAGAACAAGACAAAGAAATACATGTAACTGAATTGAGAGAAGTGAATGTCGACTGAGTCCATTAACGAGCTCTGCATTGAATGTCACATATGTTCCACCCGTTGCGGTGATAATGAATGCACTGCATGTTTACATTGTGTTCTCAACTGAATCAGCTATCAAACATGATCAGATATAATCACGCTGTTGTAGCCTACAGGTACAATAGCTCATAGAATATTAATTTATATGCTATATAAGTTGCTCCAATTGATTGTTTCCTTCCATCAGGCATGAAAGCCAGCATACAGTTCGATGGCAGCACATCTGATAGTTTTGAAGTTAAGAGTGGAGTCAAGCAAGGCTGTGTCCTTGCCCCCACTCTCTTTGGTATCTTCTTCGCAGTCCTTTTGAACCACGCCTTAGGGGACGCTGATGGTGATGTTTTCATCCGCACTAGATCTGATGGTTCACTGTTTAACTTGGCTCGCTTAGAGCCAAGACAAAAACGACGGAAATACTTCTCAAGGACCTCCTTTCGCTGACGATGCTGCCTTAGTCGCCCACAGTGAGACCACACTGCAATGTCTAATTAATAATTTGTCAAAGGCATGCGACCTCTTTTCTCTGACAATAAGTGTCTCCAAAACAGTTGTATTATGTCAGGAGGTAAGACATCAAATATCACTTTAAATGGTAACCATCTAACACCAGTGCAAAAATTCTGCTATCTTGGGTCCACGGTCACTGCCAGCCTTTCTCTTGATGAAGAAATCAACGCTCGTATAGGAGTGCGGCTACTACATTCGGCATACTATCAAAGCGAGCGTGGGACAACAAAAATTGACATTGCAGACGAAAACTCAAATATATCGAGCCTGTGTAATTAGTTCTTTACTATATGGCTCAGAAACATGGACAGCCTACTCAAGACACGAGAGGAGACTTAACATCTTTCACCTTCGATGTCTCCGCAAGATTATGAACATCAGGTGGTACGACAAGATAACCAACTCTGAAGTACTACAACGTGCAAATCTGCATTCCATCATGGGCATGCTCAGCAGTAGACGACTAAGATGGTTGGGACATGTGAGAAGAATGGAAACTTATCGCATACCAAAACAAATGTTGTTCTGTGAACTTTCGGAGGGAAGAGGCACCAGGGCAGACCACTGCTCAGATATAAAGATGTCTGCAAAACCTCAATGAAAAACTTTTCTATAGATCCCAGCACATGGGAGGGACTAGCTGATGACAGAGTTGTGTGGAAAGCCAAACTACGGAAGGGCGCAGTCTTTTGAGAAGAGACTTATGTACGAGCTGAACGACAAGAGAGAAAAGCGAAAACTCAGAAGTTGTCACAGTAAAACACTTGCCTACTGACCGTCTGTAAAGATGAAAAGGGCCATATATATATATATATATATATATATAAAGGTGTGAGTGTCGGTAGCTTAAGCGGTAATGAGCTTGATCACAAACCCAATCGTACCTGGTTCAATCTCCACGGTGGGCCAATTTGGAAGCAAATTTGTTTCCGTGGAATTTTTACAAAGGTAAAATAGACCTCACCGTTCAGAAAGCAATGACAAACTACTGAACGTATAAGTGGTGTCTAGAAAATCAACGACTCGTTTACTGTGGTTGATGGCTACGTTCTATAAAGGATATGCCACGACTTTCCTTTTTTTCATACGTAAAGGAAGAATGAAAGCCCTGAACTTCGATTTATGTCTTTCACTTCATGTTCTACTGTTCTCCTCCAGGTCATGCCTGGTCTTCCACATTTTCGTATACCATCTGGTGTCCTTCTCGGTGCAGTTTCGTGACAGAGTTAAACTCCAGTTAGTGTATTAGTGTCTCCAGTTAGTGTATGTATAACACCAATAAATCTACAATTTACTTTTAATTTTATATTGAATGTATAAGTAAGACATGATGATGACTAACTTTATTTGACACTAAATGAAGCAATCTGTCCTTCAGAAAGCCGTGACGACACTCAAAGTGAGTACTTTAAATCTTCAACTTCGTAACATTAAATAAACTATCTTCAGATAGTGACTGTCATATTGTACTGTCAAATACCATCCTTATGTTCATTCAAATTTCATAACTTTTTGTAAGAACAGAGACAAATCTACGTTGTCAAATGCAAAATTAATCGGAGATTTTTACATACAAATGTATATGACACAGTGCGGGTTCGTTGTTTACATCTTACAGTACGACCTAATAGTTCTCTAATATTTATTTTTCTTGATTTGATTAGGGCGCTATTGTCTGTTTACTTCTTGGTTTTTAGTTTTCATTATTACTTTGTTAACCTTTTGATATTTTCTTAGTATATAGTCATGTCTTTTTGTGATGTTTTTAAACATTCCATGATTGCAATCACGGACACTTGGCATAGTACAGAAGTAGTTCTCTGACTTCTGTTAGTGCAAGGTTGAGTCAAGGTTTGATCGATTTCTTAGTTTAAGCAGCTGGAAATGAGTACTCAAGCCTTCTGAGTTGTGAAAGTTGTGAAGAAATAAGCGGAGATGTTGATATAAATCGCTCTGTCGTTGACACTTTCAATTAGTTGTCATTTCAGCAGCGCTGTACAAAAATTAGTTGTATCAGCATCGACTGCCGTGCGTGGGAATGTAAGATCACTTCAGTATGGATATTGATAAGTAAATAATGACAGCTTTGTGTGGGAATGCAATATCACTTCAGCATCGATTCTAGTAAGTAAATAATAATGACAGCCTTGTGTGGAAATGCATGACCATGTATATATTGCTCTAGTTTTCTCTGTCACTGTCATCTCTTTCTTTGCGGCAGTCTTTTCATAGTTATTGCAACATCTTCTCTCTTAATTATCTTGAAACTGTCAATTATGCACGAGATCAATAAGTAAAAAGAAAAGTTTAAAGCAAATTAACAATTATGTTTGTCATGTAATGTCGTTCTTCTCTGCTTTGAAAACAAAATATTAATTTCAGTTTTGTTGCTCATTGCAATAGTTATCATGATTTGCGTTCATTGCAATAGTTATCATGATTTGCGTTCATTGCAATAGTTATCAATTATGTGAACACTGTCATCATAACACTTGGACACGTCCATAGTTGCTCCAATCTCCGACTTAACAAATCCAGCAGCGTACAGCGGTCTAACACGCCATTTCTATGTTGACTAATCAACATCTTTGCATATATGGTATGTTGTTCTTTTCGGAATGTACCAATATCGACATCCATCTCTCTCAATCTGGTTAGCGACTGTGATTTTCTCTCTCTTGCCTTTTTACCCCGGGTTGGGGCATAGGCCCTCAACCAACTCATGCCAAGTCTTCCTATCTCTAGCTATCTCCTGCAGCTCCCTCCAGCTCTTCTTTATATTGTTGATCTCCGCCTCTATTCCAGGTGCCAATTCTGGAGCTTTTCCTAGGTGAAAGGAAGATAATCTGCGGTGTAGACTCCTTGCGGCTTTCTCTGCATCGCTTCATACCTCTTCTAGAAGAGCTTCCTTTCCTCTTGGTTGGCACAGTTTTTATTTTATTTGTATGTGACTTGTTCATGGTTGGTTAGATTTTGTGGTTAAAATTTTCTACTGGATAGGGTAGCCAGCCCTACGCCAAAGCCCACCTTAGTCTCCTCTTACGACATGCCTTGTAGGTCGCAGTGCTGCTACTCTTTGCTCCCCTTGCGAGCCCCGGCAACACACGGGCGGCGACTGTGATTTACAACCCTGAAACTCCTCTTTTCGGAAAGACGCTCGCTCTCATTGCGTTTTTGCTTTGGTATCATAATTTGTTTTCATTGCATTGGTATTATGATTTACTTTTATTGAACTAGTATCATAATTTGTGTTCATTGTATTGGGATGTTACTTTATATTTATAACCCATGTACGAGGGCGCATTGAAAAGTAATGCCTCCAAGTCCATAACTTTGTTAATATACATAATTTACAAATGAAACATACATTTTCAGAAAGCTTGAGATGTCCACTACACAATAAAGTCATTATTTTTCGACATAGTCACTTCCACGTTCCACACACACACGCCAACGTCGAACTAGTTGTTGCATCCCGTCGAAGAAAAATCTGATGATTTTTCACGAAGCCAGGTACGCACATCTGCTGCCACATCCTCGTCAGAAGCATATCTGTTTCCCTTGAGATGTTCCTTGAGCTTTGGGAACAGGAAAAAGTCACAAGGTGCCAAATGCGGGCTATATGGTGGGTGCGCTAAAATGTCGTCAAAATTGAGACGCTCTAATGCTGCCGCTGTTTGTCTACTGGTGTGTGGACGAGCATTGTCATGTTGAAGGATGAACACGTAGCAGTCTTGCCCGTAGTTTCTTCATTGTAGCGACATCTTTTGCTTGATGCGGCGATTGACATGAATCAGTTCGTCCACGCGAGCTTTGTGTTGTTCATCCACTGCTGTAATTGGTCGTCCGCTGCGAGCCTGATCATGCAAGGTCATCGTTGCTGGATTGTCGCCTTTAACAGTCCTTGCCCACCTCCTAACAGTACTCACATCCACACAGGCGTCACCATATACCGCTCTCATTCTCCGATGCATGTCGATGGGAACACAACCTTCGGCCGTCAAGAATTCAATCACAGCTCTTTGCTTCAACCGAATGTCCATGTATGACGCCATCTTGGATAATGTTGTGCGCATGCGCAACATTCCAGACACTTGACACTTACTGTCCTGAAAACACACTTACATATACTTTATTCTGATATCGGTGTCAATTGCCTCCGAACACTATTAACAAAGTTATGGACTTGGCGGCATTACTTTTCAATGCACCCTCGTAGTTCTCCATTTGCTACACACCATTTTCAACATCAATCACTAACTGCCCCTACTTTATGTGTGTAGTTGCGTCATTTAGATCTCGACGATACACATGTGAGTTTCTTTGTTGCAGTGAACGGTTTTATTCCAGCATTGGATCAATCTCTTTTGTTAGCATTAGTTTGCATTAGAGGTTCTATTATTATAGTGTTTGTACGGTTAATGGTGTCAACATTTTTTTTTGGCTATTGCTCATTTCTCACTTAAACGCTTAGTCTCGCTTTTAAGTTTTTTTTAATTATTAAACTCATATTCTCCTCTATCTCACGCACTTAGTAACACTCTTTTTTTGATTGTTAACTTTTGTTAATGCTCATTTACTTTCTTGCTTATTTTTAGAAACATTTTTATGTTATGCACGAAATTATGAAGTAACAGAATAATTGTAGCAAAAATTAATAATTATATTGTGTGTCAATTATTGTCATCATCATTTTTCTTACAGAGAAATAAGAATCTCAGTTTTGTTATCTAAAGAATTCTAAAGCTCTTTCAATCCCAAGGCTTGACTTCGTTGCTCCGGGTTTTACTCCAAATGGCTCGGTCCCTCTTCGCAGAAAATGGCATGTCACCTGCCAAGAGTATTGCACAAAGCACGAACTCCGTAGCCCCGGTAAAAGTCTTAGGATCTCCGGGGAAAAATGCATTCGGGAACAGAACTTCGCGGTCTGAATCCGAACTTATAACCTTCGGATCGCAAGGCAACGCTTATTAGTAACTGGTCTACAAGGTGTGTTCTGTGCCTGGCTCTATATGCTGCAGAGTTGGGACCGGTTAATCTCTTCTAGGCAGGGCTTATTAGTAACTGGTCTACAAGGTGTGTTCTGTGCCTGGCTCTATATGCTGCAGAGTTGGGACCGGTTAATCTCTTCTAGGCAGGGCTTATTAGTAACTGGTCTACAAGGTGTGTTCTGTGCCTGGCTCTATATGCTGCAGAGTTGGGACCGGTTAATCTCTTCTAGGCAGGGCTTATTAGTAACTGGTCTACAAGGTGTGTTCTGTGCCTGGCTCTATATCCTGCAGAGTTGGGACCGGTTAATCTCTTCTAGGCAGGGCTTATTAGTAACTGGTCTACAAGGTGTGTTCTGTGCCTGGCTCTATATGCTGCAGAGTTGGGACCGGTTAATCTCTTCTAGGCAGGGCTTATTAGTAACTGGTCTACAAGGTGTGTTCTGTGCCTGGCTCTATATGCTGCAGAGTTGGGACCGGTTAATCTCTTCTAGGCAGGGCTTATTAGTAACTGGTCTACAAGGTGTGTTCTGTGCCTGGCTCTATATCCTGCAGAGTTGGGACCGGTTAATCTCTTCTAGGCAGGGCGAAAAGTGGAAATTAGTAGACTGCTAACCCGACCTCGCGGTGTATACTGGGAAACTTTGATCGCAAAGTTCAAAGGTAACGGGGCTCTGGTTTGCCTACGGAAAGAGTAAGGGGGTAGTCTTCCTAGGTCAGGTTTGTTTTTTTCCTACTAGGAGGCGAACCTGACTAAAACTAAAGACATGCAGAACCGGATGTTCTGGTCTACGGTTTTGTAGGTACTTAATTAGCTCAACCAACTCACTCTAAGGCTCAAATCACATACAGACCACAGAGAGTGGTTTAACAAGTGGTTGATGTAGATCTAACGAAGAAGAAAAAACATTGGTATCATGTTTGAATTTAAACAGTAATTAACTGATAATGCCATCACAAGTGAGTCTTGTCGTAATGAGAAAATTCAGTTCAAGAGCCACTAATCTGAAACGTCTTCTGTGAAAGCAGTTTGTGTGTTCCGAATAGCCTAATATATGTATCACATTGTATGTCGTTTCTCTGTCACAATTCTGCTGCTTCACTCTCACAGAATTTAGGGGTCTCATCGGTGAAGTGGTTAAGTTGTTTGCCTGTCGTACTGAAGTTTTGTAGGTTCCAATCCGGACCGAGACACGTGTGCAATTTTTTCATGAGATCTCTAGGATTGTGGATGGAGCTACGAAGTTCGTGCTTTGTGCAATGCTCTCGACAGATATCATGCCATCTCTGCCGACAGGGACGGAACCTTATGGGGAACCGGGGCAATGAAGTCAATCATTCGCCTTGTGACCATTGTTAGACTCTTACAGAATGATACAGATAAATTCAGATTTACTTCTGTTTGTGTTTTTCCTAAAGCATTAATCACAAGCTTGTCAATGTAATGCTAAACTTGCTGCTTTTTAACTTTTTCGCTGCTACATACTTTATGAAGGCTGAGCTAAAAATAGCTACTCTTTGTTTCTAGTTCACAAACGTGAATGTACGCCTATAGCAGTGACAGTAGAAATGTATAACGTGTTAACACGCCTTTAGCCCACAGAGGAGAGATAATAACAGACGTGTTAATGCGTCTTTAGAAGTGAATGGGAAAAACGTATATATATACGTCCTTAGCAGCTAAAGGGTTAAAAATTTATGTCGAGCGGAGTACCTGAAAGCTGAACCACTAGTAACACACATGTGGTACACATTCATCAATGAGGGGCCTCTGTGTCGCAGATGTTAGGTGCTTGCCTGAAAAGAGCTGTCAGTGCTAAACATTTTTTAAAGATTTGTTTTTAAATTTCTACAATAATATGCTCACCATCTTCTAAATTACATCGTGGAACCGATTGTACGGATGTCGTGTACTGCTGTTGATATCGTACTGTGTAAGAAAGAGATCGGAGCCCACATGGTTAATCACCAAAATGCAGTGATGATGGTCATATCAATCATTCAGTATAGTTTCAAAACATTGCATCCAGGAGCTTGGTTTCCTCCATTGTTTCAAAGTTCATAACGCAATCTAGTTGTCTGGTGGTCAAATAACATTTCATGAAGATCTACTATAAACAAAATATGTCACCTTGTCATAGTGGTAACTAAAATATGGTCCTGTTTTGAAATTGTGTAATTTTGAACCCTTCTATAAACCAAACCAACTTGTGTTATAAAAGACAACTAATGCTCAACAAAACAGTGAGAACCCAGTTATTTATGTCTTGTTACGCTCTTTTTCTTCTTCAAACCCTGGAATTATGAATTTTTACTCTTTTTCCTGTAGTGCAATAGGGTAGGGAGGGGGTTACCTGGCTTTTGTTAAAGATTCATTAAAATGATAACAGTAGCAACTTTATTAATAACAACATGTATGTATGTCACAGCAAATATGTCAATGCCAACAATGTAACACTGCAGACAGATCAAACAATATGTGTGAATGCATTCTATCACGCTTCTTGCATTCAAGTTCCACCATAAAGACAAACACATCTCTTTCTTATTCTCCAAGATTCCGAGCCGTATAGCAGTAGAAATCGCGATCGTGTATAGCAGTAGAAATCGCGATCGTGTATAGCAGTAGAAATCGCGATCGTGTATAGCAGTAGAAATCGCGATCGTGTATAGCAGTAGAAATCGCGATCGTGTATAGCAGTAGAAATCGCGATCGTGTATAGCAGTAGAAATCGCGATCGTGTATAGCAGTAGAAATCGCGATCGTGTATAGCAGTAGAAATCGCGATCGTGTATAGCAGTAGAAATGAATTGAAGTTACTTCTGCTGTACTGTATTTGTGTCGTATCTTGAAGGGAGATAACTAAACAATTATTTTCGACCTAGTATGCGCGACTTATCGGTATGTACATGTTGGTTCCTCTCTTCTCTCTCTCTCTCTTTCTCTTCTCTCCCCGCTCTTTCTCATCCCACACGCGTTATTTCCCTGTGGGTCGATTGTATATCTCTCACTATCACGCTCACTTATTCTCTGTTGATGGGGTGAGTGTACCTCAGACTATAACGCCGCCTCACTATGAAAATCCATCATTCTCTGTTGATCTTTGGAGTGTATCTTTTTTTACTATCACGCATTCTCTTTTGATGGTTGTGTATATCTATATCGCTCTCCATTTCTCTTGATGGGTTTTGTGTCTTTATCTCAAATTCACCCTTTCTCTTTTGGAGGTGTGGCGCTTGTTGCTCTCACGCTATCTTTTTTATTTTGTTCGTGTCTCTCTCTCTCTCGTTTTCTTTCTCTGTTTGTAGTTTGTGCCTTTCTCACACTTTCTCATGATTATTTTGTCTGTAATGGGAATTTGTATGAATCCTTCTTGCCCGCCTGCCCAGCGTGTTCGTAGCGCGTTGGACGACGGGTGGAAAGCCCCCTGTGAGTGCAGTTCAATTCTGTGGGCTGACAGAAAAGCCACAGGTTCTCCAGATTTACGGTGTTCGTGGCACCGAGCCGAAGAGCTTCTTCTTCTTCTCCTTCTTCTTTGCGTTCGTTCTTTCAACCAATTTTAATCACTCTTTGTGATATGTTTGATCTTTGCCAAGAACGTGTATACGTTGCACATTGGTTTGCAGGCCCCTAAACGCATAGACTTCTACACGTTTAGGACAAGTGCATCCGATTTCAGCCAAACCACCTTAGTCGCCTCTTACGACATGCGTGGCAGGTAACAGTGGTTCTATTCTTTACACCCCAAATGAGGGCCCCGGTAACAACTCGCACGTGTGAGATTTGTATAAATTCTTCTTACTCTCTCATGCTCACTTCCTCTTTTGATAGACTGTTTCTTATGAGAGAAATACAGACAAAATACAACCGAGGGAAGAAGGAGAAAACAAAGCACAGTGTGGGTGGGTAATGCTTGATAACCAAAGGCTGGCTGCAGAGCGAGCATGGCTGATAGATTTTGTTGCTGCACCACAGGATGCCATAAGATGAGAGTCGGTCACCGCCTAACTTATTGGTCCTTCTTCAGTCAAAAGCAGACAGCATCGTGGTATACGACCTGTGATGGAAGGGGCACTTAACTTTAATTTGGCACATATTCCTTCTACGTTAACCCTTTCATTCTTTTGATCCGATATACTGGCTAGCTGTACTTGTTAAGATGACGCAAAGCCATTACACTAGCTAGTTCAGTATACATTGTAATATAAATGCGTCCGCAGGTTAAAAAAAAAATATTACGACGTGAAATGTTTAACCTTTATTTTTTGTGCACTACAAGCTTTCAGTTTCTTCATTCCTGCAAACCTTCTTGTCCTATTTCTGGTTCTCTCCCAGTCCTTCATATTTTTAAGCTGCAGATTCCTGAATGTGGTTATAATTTCAGAAAGTGTGTCACTTTTACTGCCCTCTTTAATTATTGACTAAATGTTGACATAAATAATATTGTTGAAACGCAATTTGTTATTTAAAGAAAGAATCATTTGCTCGATTTGAATGTGCCGCATATATCCAAGTTTGGACTTTTTCAGTATATACAGTCGCATTGAAGAAAATAATTGACATGGTCCAATATTCACATTACTCAACCACATAACAAGCATCATGTAATCGATATGGGACACTATTCAACATTTCGCATATTTATGCCATCTATTATAACAATATTATAACTGTCTGTCAGTATTTCATTGTAACATATTATATTTATAAGGTGTCTGTCAGTATTTATTGCAACATATTATTATTATAACGTGTCTGTCAGTATTTCATTATAACATATTATATATTATAACGTGATGTCAGTATTTCATTGTAACATATTATATATTATAACGTATCTGTCAGTATTTCATTATAACATATTATATATTATAACGTATCTGTCAGTATTTCACTGTAACATATTATATATTATAACCTATCTGTCAGTATTTCACTGTAACATATTATATATTATAACGTGTCTGTCAGTATTACATTGTAACATATTATATATTATAACGTGTCTGTCAGTATTTCATTATAACATATTATATATTATAAAGTATCTGTCAGTATTTCATTATAACATATTATATATTATAACGTGTCTGTCAGTATTTCACTGTAACATATTATAACGTAACTGGCAGTATTTCACTGTAACATATTATATATTATAACATGTCTGACAGTATTACATTATAACATATTATATATTATAACGTGTCTGTCAGTATTTCACTGTAACATATATATTATAACATATCTGTCAGTATTTCATTGTAACATATTACATTAAATGATCATATTACAATTACCTTTTCGTTCATACGTTACCCAGGCTCACAAGGAGAGCAAATAATAGTACCACTGCTACCTACAAGGCGTGTCGTAGGAGGAGACTGAGGTAGGGACCTAGGAAAGCTACCAATTAAATTAAAAAAACGTCGCAGAAATCGGATGTGCTGGCGCGTAACTGGAACAACGTACAATCGCTCTTTGGCTCAGATCACAATATCGACATGTGGTCGATATGGAACTTTTGAAGAAAAATAAGAAGACAGATACCTTTTGAAATACTGTCTAGACTTTCGCTTAATCATACACTCGTACACTCCAAGCCACCATATACCATCATACTATACATTTGAATATATTTCTGTTTAAAGTCTGTACTTCTGCAATTTTCTATTTGATTCAACGATTAATCACTACATCGATATTTAGATTGACGTATCATGATTTCACAAACTGACGCCCAGTGACATGGCATTATGTAAAACTCACAGCTTGCTTGATCATCTTGTTTTGTAACCTCAGGCGACAGATAAGCATTTTCAACGCTAGCTCAAAGTTGATCGATACAAAATTGTGATTAGATCTCCAGTCCGAATCTCGCAAGGGGATTACTTGGTTACCTCAATGCTACAAAGGAAGCATGTTTCGAACATCTTGTAAATGTGATTCCGTTATGTGTCTGTTGATCGGGTCAGGTCAACATCCCCTTTGTACGCTTCAACTTACTTCAACTTAGCCTTTGTTGTTTCTATCGGAAAAAAGGCTAAAAGTGTCACAATCTACCGATTTATATTTTGAACTGTTTTCAGCTCTGCCCATGTATCTCCTGTTTCTCTAACATGGCCTTCTATGACTTTTTTTGACGAGTTTTTCGGCTCACACCTCACCGACAGCTAAATAACAGAGGATCGACAGTATTTTCATGCCTACTTTGTGTTTAAAAAAAGTTAATTACATATCCTTTACAGGACTGCGAATCAACCCAACTTTTTAACGCTGTTTTGATTTTTCTAATCATTATTACGTTCAGTAGTTTGCCATTGCTTTCTGAACGGGTGGTGCCATCGTCCGTTTGTAAAAATCCACGCGAAGCAATTTACAACCAAACTGTCCGCAGCGTGATTCGAACTCAGAGCGTCGTGGTTAATAGACTGAGTCATTATCCCATAAGCCACAGACGCCACCTACTTTGTATTACCAGAGCCAAACATGTGCAATGAGCAATGCACAGTCAAAAGAAATAACTACATGTGAAATGCGATGCCTACGAACAGTTACCAACAACACCAGAAAAGACAGATCACCAAAATCAGCATAAGAAAGAAAGTTGGGACATTACCTTGCTTGAGTTACATTGAGAAACAAAGAACGAAGTGGTTCCTGCCACTTAATAAGAATGCATCCAAACTCCACAGTATACAGAGTCTTCTACTACAGAACATCAGGAAAGAAGGCGAAAGAAAGACCACGAAAAAGATGGTTATATGGCATAGCAGAATCCTGTCGAAAGGAAAAACTAACTGTGATCTAAGCCACTAGAGCAGCGCAAGACAAACACAGAAAACCATGGCACTGGGCAACAGCCGGGTAACAGTGTGATCACAAAAGAAGAAGAAGTTCAGCTCTATAATTTCCTTCTTTCCCAGTAGGCTCCAGTCTAATACATAAGAGTATTATCTGCGGCCTGGATTTTTGTAACTAGTTTTCATCAGCTTGTATATTAGGCCTCAGCTACCATTGTGTCCCTTCCTGAATCGCCAGAGTTCGGTTAGTGGTTGTTTTAGTTCTACTTGTAATTCCTGTAATTTTCTAGTTTTAGCAATCTTGGATTGTTAACTCTAACACAGCTCTCTAACATAAAGTAAAATATTCTCACAATATCAGAATGTTCACACAATAACTTGTTCGGCGCTTGGTGAAATTGTAAAGGAGCAGAAGACTACCGCCGACATAGCTCTTTTGGTAAAGATGACAGTGTATTGCCCAACACTTGTTCGCTGCCAGAAGATAAGGGCCTTCATAAACGTCAAATTTCACACTCAAATACACTTACACAAGCTCCGAGCAACTCTCATTCGAAAGGATAAGACACTCGGATTTAATTTGTTCAGCCGTACTGGACCAACTCGTTGCGGTACTTACGGGTAGGACGTCCCAAAAAAAGGTAATAAAACTATAAGGTATACAAGGTCTCAGCACGTCTCGAAGTACATGGAACATCTCCACATCCCAGCTCGGATGTTATAGATTAATATATCTCTTGTAACGATCAAGTATTCTGACGTACAGTATTGTTTCCCTTTTGTTACTTACATTTAACATGTTATTGTAATATGGTCTTCAATAGATTATTCAGAGTTATTATGTTTATATGTATTAGTTGATTAATATTTAAGTTGATTGAACGAATTGCCCAGAATAAAGCGGTATGGATACATTGCTTGCAGGCCCAATGTATCTTATAACGGTACGAGAAGAATATAATAAAAGTCAATTTATTCCAAGTTATTACTACCATGTCTAATTTCTCCATCGTTGGTGAATTGGTTTCAGTGGCAGCTTGTCATTAAGCCGCAACTTTAAACAAAATAAAATGCGTACAACTCATCTACTGGTTTATAAATCCGCCCTTTCTTCTGTATAATTCACATCTCGTGGGTCTTAGTCTGATAATAAGCGAAGAAAGAATGTTAGACATATTGGGAAGAGAATGACTTATTACGGTCCCAGTTGAGGGAAGAACATAAAACAAAATGAGATCTGTTGCTAAATTGAGACATGACTGGCAACTATATCCCTTTGTTTTTGGCTTCACATTAGACGATCTGTTGATTAATGTCTTACTCTTATCGAAGATGAACATATCGACCTAACATTACCAACCAACGCCTTATTAATAGCGTTGTTATAAAGAAATCATGGCGTAGAGTGTGGGTCAAATGACTTGTTTTTATTCTAAAATAGAAACACTATTATCGAGCAATGCTTTTTGTTCTCATTAGTGAGTAGACTATCGATAACTTTTTATCTCAGGATGATGTCTCTGATGTAGAAAATAACTTATGTGTGTGCCAAGAACTGTTTGATTGATAGGACCATCATCAATAATAACAACCATGTGTTTTTCGATCTATGTCTTATACAGAGAGATCGCATCGGTAGTGAACAAACTCCGTAGCACGATCACGGTCATCCAGAAATGCTGTAAATTTATTTAATGTCAATGACTCGCTACCACATACAAGATCTCCAACTGCTAGCAACGAACCGCATCATATAAGATCTAAAACCTCTGCCCTATGTGCCGCCTTTGGCACGAAAGGAACAAACTAACTAACTCGCTACCACGTCCAAGTACCCACTCCATATAGCACTAAGGAATTCTATTTCAGACTTTCACATGCAACTTCATTACATGTAATGCCATTCACTGTTCTGTAATATTGTCTTTCCCTGACAAATCCTTTATTTCCAATCTACATCAACAATCATATTTTATCAAAGTTCCACTGTAATTTAATTTGTTTTATATTTCCTAAAGTAGTGATTCCTGTACATGTTGAGATCGTTGCGATCAGTATGTGTATTTATATGGACGACCTTTTTTAAAAATATAAAATCACTTATTTGTTGCTGTCAAATGAAAGAATGGTGTATACGATAGACTTAATTTCAATGCTTTTATTCTTGTTGGTATGTAGTAGCGACAGAATGTAGCTTTTATTCTTGTTGGTATGTAGTAACGACAGAATGTAGCTTTTATTCTTGTTGGTATGTAGTAGCGACAGAATGTAGCTTTTATTCTTGTTGGTATGTAGTAACGACAGAATGTAGCTTTTATTCTTATTGGTATGTAGTAACGACAGAATGTAGCTTTTATTCTTATTGGTATGTAGTAACGACAGAATGTAGCTTTTATTCTTGTTGGTATGTAGTAACGACAGAATGTAGCTTTTATTCTTGTTGGTATGTAGTAACGACAGAATGTAGCTTTTATTCTTGTTGGTATGTAGTAACGACAGAATGTAGCTTTTATTCTTATTGGTATGTAGTAACGACAGAATGTAGCTTTTATTCTTGTTGGTATGTAGTAGCGACAGAATGTAGCTTTTATTCTTGTTGGTATGTAGTAACGACAGAATGTAGCTTTTATTCTTGTTGGTATGTAGTAGCGACAGAATGTAGCTTTTATTCTTGTTGGTATGTAGTAACGACAGAATGTAGCTTTTATTCTTATTGGTATGTAGTAGCGACAGAATGTAGCTTTTATTCTTGTTGGTATGTAGTAGCGACAGAATGTAGCTTTTATTCTTGTTGGTATGTAGTAACGACAGAATGTAGCTTTTATTCTTATTGGTATGTAGTAACGACAGAATGTAGCTTTTATTCTTATTGGTATGTAGTAGCGACAGAATGTAGCTTTTATTCTTGTTGGTATGTAGTAGCGACAGAATGTAGCTTTTATTCTTGTTGGTATGTAGTAACGACAGAATGTAGCTTTTATTCTTGTTGGTATGTAGTAGGACAGAATGTAGCTTTTATTTTGTTGGTATGTGTAACGACAGAATGTAGCTTTTATTCTTATTGGTATGTAGTAACGACAGAATGTAGCTTTTATTCTTGTTGGTATGTAGTAACGACAGAATGTAGTAGATTTCTGCTGAAAATACCAACGACATCTTCTTCGTCTTCTTCGAGCGCTCCATATCGACCACTTGTTAAACCACTCTTTGTGATTTCTATATGATCTGAGCCCAAGAGCGATTGCACATTGTGACAGTTATGAGCCTACAAGTAGGCCAGCACTTCCGATTTCTGCGATGCTTTTTATGCACTAAAATAGCTTCCTTATACCCCCAATTAAGTCGCCTCTTACGACATGCTTGTAAGTCACATTGTTATTACTCGTTGTTCCCCCGTTTGAGCCCCGACAATACACGGGCGAAAAACCAACGACAGAGCATGTTCTTCTTAATTTGCGCAGCGGTACTAAATGTGTGTGTGTGCCTTAACTCATCGAGTCAGGTATTTTTTACAGCTGAGAGTACTGGAACGTCGAGAATACACTAACGGGGTTATTGTTCTTTTGAAATGAGAAACCTTCACACTTAAAGGAACCCTTTCATACCTCGTGGTATATAGGTCAATACAGTGTTAGGCCTGTATTTTCATTGACCGTCGGCATACGATGTGTGATGTGGTCAGCATCACGCCGGCCGCCTTTACTTTCCCAGAGCATGTCTGGTACCCAGTTGAGGCTGGGTCGACCTGAGAGTCGTCGAGGTCGGGAAAAATTCCACGCGCCTTGCGGGAGCTGAACCCAGACCACCAGCCTTGAGAAGCGAGTTCACTAACAACTACGCTACAGCGGCTCCACACACTTAACCTCACCGAAATAATCCGTCATATTTACTCGTTGTCAAGGTCTGATATAATGAATATCGTAATGGTGTATTTTACTATTTTATTGGTAAACATTAACATATTCTCTAGCAATCAACTAATCACAGCTTATCATTGAGCGTATGACACATCATCAACTATTGTTGTTCAATTCGTTTCACTCTTTCATATATCAAATAAATACGATTAATTGAATTAATTACAAGTGTTTCTCATTCTCTCATAATCATATTCTTAACTTATTGACACAGAATCTTGCTTTACATTCCTATATGTTCTGGCATCAAGTTTTTGTTATGTGAATTGCTGTTTGTTATAGTATTAATAGCTTTATGGCTTTCACTGTTTGTTATAGCTGTATGTGTGTTGTATAAATTTTATGTTAAAATAGTAACTGTTTATAATTGATTTAACTGTATGTTAATATGTAGACTATATGTAATGGCATTAACTGTATGTTAATATGTAGGCTATATGTTATGGCATTAACTGTATGTTAATATGTAGACTATATGTTATGATATTAATTGTATGTTAATATGTAGGCTATATGTTATGGTATTAATTGTATGTTAATATGTAGGCTATATGTTATGATATTAATTGTATGTTAATATGTAGGCTATATGTTATGGCATTAATTGTATGTTAATATGTAGACTATATGTTATGATATTAATTGTATATTAATATGTAGACTATATGTTATGGTATTAACTTATATTAATATGTAGACTATATGTTATGGCATTAACTGTATATTAATACCGCCGAGTGGTTACCGGGGCCCAAATTCGGGGTGTAAAGAATATAACCACTGTTACCCGCCACGCATGTCGTAAGAGGCGTCTAAGGAGGTTTGGCTGAAATCGGATGCATGTGTCCGCTAGGGAATGCTAACCCGAAACAAATGCTTGCAGAAAACGGATGCACCAGGCCGTAAGACGCATAACATGGTGCAACGACCGCTCACATTGAGGAATGGGATAACGGACTCCACTGTCTCCAATCTGCCTCGTAGACAAACTGTATGGCGTGGTTGATAATCTGAGGCAGACGGCTGACTTTATTATAGAATCCGAAATCCCATTCTAGTGAGAACGCAGAAGAAGAAGTATGTTAATATGTAAACTATATGTTATGTAAATAACTGTATGTTATTATGTAGACTATATGTTATTGAATTAGCTGTATATTATGTGTACATTTTTTCAAGTCGTGAACATACACTCATGTTGACCATTAAAGACTAATACAGCTCACGAACAACACAACTGAAGCCATTTGTCGATCGATGGTCAATTATGAGTCATTTACATTAGTCAAGGGAATTGCCTCGTGATGTGGCATTACTGTCTCACAGTGAACGTAAAACAAGATACAAATTTTATAAAATCACATTTTGTGAGGTGGTTGTTTTGTTTTTTGGGTACTAAACCACAAGAATTATGTAACATTGTATCATATTTTATTCATTTTATTTTGCTTAAATTGTCATCATTGGTTCAATTGTCATCATTGGTTAATTGTCTCATTAGTTAAATTGTCAGTCATATTGGTTCAATTGTCATCATTGGTTAAATTGTCATCATTGTTAAATTGTCATCATTGGTTAAATTGTCATCATTGGTTAAATTGTCATCATTGGTTAAATTGTCATCATTGGTTCAATTTATATTGTTAATCAATTGTTAAAATTGTCATCTTTTTAAATTGTATATTGGTTAAATGTCATCATGTTAAATTGCAGTTTTATAATCTAATCTGTCTGTTAAATCTCATTGTTTTGCTCTGTTAAATTTATTGTTAAATTGTTAAGTTGTGTATATGTTTAATATGTTATGATAAGTTGTGTATATGTTTTAAATTTGGTATTAGTGACCACCGTTTGTCTTTACATTTCAACTCAAGCACTGCTATCTGAGAAATGGTGCGACAGTGAAACTGACAATAGGCTGTGCTGATCCCTGGTTTGGTTTGTTTACCGAGGTTGCCTTCCCCGCGGCAAGAGTTTATAGTAAATACTTTTCGTTTGGTAATTCCCGCCATAGGATATATTGGGTTTTTCGTTGGGGGTTTCAATGCTCTTGCTTCCCGGCTCCATCCTGCACCGGAAGGCACCGCCGTTTAGTCAACCACAGTAATTCATCCAATGTAAATATGGCTTATAACGCAGTTGACACTCCATTTCTGAAGGTCGTTACACTATCCGCCACTTGCGGTCGCACCTGGTTGGCTTAGGTCGTCCTCTTCAGTCGGAACAGGCGCTCCGACCGAAGATGGCCAGATGGACATCATATTCAAGTTTAATATTTCAAAGTCGGCATCTACTATCTGTAGTTTAGCTAGGATAGTTGCTGAAACTACGGAGTTCGTGCTTTATGCAATACTTTCAGCAGGTGCTTGTCGTGAAAGCAATCATTCACCTTTAAACTCATTAGAAAATATTTATATTGTACAGCTAACAGTGTAACACACATTGACCACCACTTCATTGCTCGTCTAAAGTTCTATTCTTCTTTCTTATATCCTTCTCTGCGTTTTGCCGCTCGGCGTCGCAAGTTTAATTGCTGATCGGTTTCCGGGATAGTGCACGCTCGGTCGCTTGATGTGTTGTAGTATTATGGAATTTTAAGATGCCTGTAACTCCATCAATCCATCTTTTTCTTGGTCTACCCCTTCCTCTTGATGGTTCCATTTTCATGGTGTAGGCTCTAGCAACTGGTGTACCCGTGCTCATTCTCACCAAGTGGTCAAACCCATTGAGTCTATTTTTCAATGAATCTAGTAACATGTTGTTCCGACTGTTCTTTTATTTTCATTATTTCTTACATTAACCTTAAAATTCTTAATAATATTAAAGAGCTGTTAACTTTGATTATTTCTGTATGAAATAAATACAGACACATCTGCATACTTAGCAAACCTCTAAACTACAAACCAATATACATATTATCACAAAGATCTATATCGTATATTGGAAAAATGACATTAATTTATTTCCAATGTGCCTTTATCTTCATACAGAAATAGCTACAACACATAACACTGAACAAGAAATAGCCACATCACATAACACTGTACAAGAAATAGTTACATCACATAACACTGTGCAGAAATAGCCACATCCCATAACACTGTACAGAAATATCTACAGCGCATAACACTGTACAAGAAATAGCCACATCACATAACACTGTACAGAAATAGCCACATCACATAACACTGTGCAGAAATAGCCACAGCATATAACACTGTACAGAAATAGTTACAGCACATAACACTGTACAGAAATAGCCACATCACATAACACTGTACAGAAATAGTTACAGCACATAACAATGTACAGAAATAGCCACAGCACATAACACTGTACAAGAAATAGCCACAGCACATACCACTGTACAAGAAATAGCCACATCACATAACACTGTACAAGAAATCACCACATCACTTAACACTGTACAGAAATAGTTACAGCACATAACACTGTACAGAAATAGCCACAGCATATAACACTGTACAAGAAATAGCCACATCACATAACACTATATATAAATAGCCACAGCACATAACACTGTACAGAAATAGCTACATCACATAACACTGTACAGAAATAGCCACATCACATAACACTGTACAGAAATAGTCACATCACATAACACTGTACAAGAAATAGCCACAGCATATAACACTGTACCAGAAATAGCCACATCACATAACACTGTACAGAAATAGCCACAGCACATAACACTGTACAAGAAATAGCCACATCACATAACACTGTACAAGAAATCACCACATCACTTAACACTGTACAGAAATAGTTACAGCACATAACACTGTACAGAAATAGCCACAGCATATAACACTGTACAAGAAATAGCCACATCACATAACACTATATATAAATAGCCACAGCACATAACACTGTACAGAAATAGCTACATCACATAACACTGTACAGAAATAGCCACAGCACATAACACTGTACAGAAATAGTCACATCACATAACACTGTACAAGAAATAGCCACAGCACATAACACTACAGAAATAGTCACAGCATATAACATTGTACTAGAAATAGTTACAGCACATAACACTGTACAGAAATAGTTACATCACATAACACTGTACAGAAATAGCTACATCACATAACACTGTACAGAAATAGTCGCAGCATATTGATGTTTTCTAGAATCATCTACGCCCTAAACATTTGTCTTTACCACCTATTTTTGGCATCTGTTCACCGAATTGTCTGCCTTTTAGTATATGTTCACCGAATTGTCTGCCTTTTAATAAAAAGACACGTATCCACCAGATACAATATAAAGACTAGTTATATTCTTCAGACACATTACACCAGTGCTGTCTATTGTTTTGATATATTTAGAGCTCATCTGATTCTTGGCTGTGGAGACGCTAGCGCCATGTGGTGATTGCAATAATAATATTAACAATAACAATAATAGTAGTAATAATAATAAAGTAGTCGGAAAAAGGAAAATCGGGACATATCCTTTACAGGACGTAGCCATCAACCACAATAAACGAGTTGTTGATTTTATAGGCACCACTTATACGTTCAGTAGTTTATCAGTGCTTTCTGAACGATGAGGTCTATTTTTACCTTTCTTATAAATCCCACCGAAACGAATGTACTTTCAAACTGCCTGCCGCGGAGTAGTAGTAGTAATAAGGTAGTAGTAGTAATATTAATAAAAACGGCTACAAATCTTGACTTAATGTTTTATTGATTTTTTAACTATTGTACTTATTCGTTTAAAATGTAAGTTGGATAAATAGTGGTGTCCAGCGACAATTCTAAATTCACAAGATATTTACTATCATTGTTACGATGATTAGTGAAGAAATTCTGCTCCACTTTACTATTTTTTTATTAATAGATAAGCTGTATTTACCTTTGTATCTAATAAAACAACACTGATTTTCCATTTAAGAATTAAAAGTTTCCTTCAGTAACCGTTTAATAACAATGTTTTTAAATGACATATGATAATAATTAACAATTGTTGCACACCTTCCATCGTTAGTACAGAATAAGTTATAATATCAATTTAGTAGAATAAATAAGATCTCTAATAGATCAAGAACAATATTGTTACTACTGTGAACTGAAACTTAGCATAGCTAGTATTGTCACATTGTAATTGTATTTGACACTTCATTTTAAACTTGGAAAATGTGTGTTCTACCCAACGTTGCTCTACATTTTTTGTTTTTAAGTTATGGACGGTTAAGTACTGTATCCATGATCCACGCGCGTGGATGTATCTGTAATGTCATTTGTCTCCTGCACTTTCTTTAGAAAGATGAATGACATCTATTTTTGGGCACAGTTTGCAGACCAGTGTCTATTTCACTTCCCAGAATGACTAATGTGCCAAATTTGGTCTATTGTTTTTCCCTCCTTATCTGGGCTAAAACCAGCCGGAATATATCCCACGTCAGGACCACAAATAACCAACAGTCAACCTAGCTATGCCTGCTAGCTAGTGACTACTCTGTCACTACAGCGATATCTGCTACCAGATGATACAATATTTCTGTCGTTAGCGAATGAAATTGTGATATTCCAGAGTTACGTGCCAACATTCTTCTTCTGATCAGAAACTTCGCGCAAGCTAACCCGATAAATCTGTTGTAGTTATGTTTACTTAACTGTATTGATTCCTTGGACGTTTGATTATGAGTTTGATGCGCCGTGTTTATACGTTCACTATTTTCTTGTGTTTCTCTATATTCACCAAATCACGTATGTAAATATTGTCTACATTCTATACCTCGATTACTATGTACTGATATAAGTAATATATAATTGAGAATGAACTTAAGAGATTGTTGCGACAGTTTGGCTGATTTATATTAGTTACGTTACATCTTAAGAACAGATAATTTACTTCTTGTCTTACAGTTATCGGATACACAGATTTATAGTTATAGCCATATAATTTACTTCTTGTCTTATATTTATCGGATACATGGATTTTTAGTTATAGCTATATAATTTACTTCTTGTCTTACAGTTATCGGATACACAGATTTATAGTTATAACCATATAATTTACTTCTTGTCTTACAGTTATCGGATACACAGATTTATAGTTATAGCTATATAATTTACTTCTTGTCTTACAGTTATCGGATACACGGATTTATAGTTATAGCTATATAATTTACTTCTTGTCTTACAGTTATCGGATACACGGATTTATAGTTATAGCCATCAGTGTACAATTTGACTGAGGAAATAGTACAGTCTGCTGGTTTATGACTTTAGGAAGTTGATGTCTTATCATTGAAAGCTGTGTCTTATTTTACTGGAACTAAAAGGCGGTCGAAGTTATGTTGACCATATCACACTATTGTGTATCGTTGATTCAAAGACAAATAGGGCCTTAACACCGTTGTCTTCAATATATCATATCCTATGAAAATGGTTTCTTTACTTATTTACTTTTGTTTTGTTTTGGTACTTGTAATAATGGGAGTATACCAGTATAATTTGTGGCAGGTTGTTTGGTTATTTGATTGTTATTCTACTTACTTAGTACATTCTATTTTCCTGTTGTAACAGATGTTCTATTGTAACCTCTACTAAATTCTCGTGTCAACTAACATGTGTTCTTTTTATAAGCTTCCGGTTTCACGAGTCGTCTGTTTTACTGTATTCCGAAAGCCATTCTTCTTATTTTGAATCTTTCAATAATTCTTTTCTTCCATGTGGTAGGTTTCAGACAACTGCATGTCTGGTTATGTTGTTATACTGTTTCTTAAGGATGTACCCTATCCATTGTAACTTTTTCCTTTAGTTTTAAGCGGTGTTCATTGAATACAGATTGAAATAGTACAAAATGTACTACACATTTCGTTGTCAGCAAAAATTATATTTTGACTGTTGAAGTTCTCTTTTTTAAAAAAAGAAGGCAATATTTTATGTACAGTAGTTGATATCGTATATTTTTTAGTATTTATTTGTTTGCTGGTTGCTGTGTTAGTTCACTTTGAACCTTTAGCGTCACGACTCCTAGAATGGAATCTTCTTAGTAAAGCAACTAACGTTACATATTTCAGAGACCATGAGAGTGAGTACCTACAATTTTCTTTTGAATGGGGTGACATGACCTCTTGCAGTGACATAACCGGGTTACTTCAGTCTGTTCGATTAAAGCACATTCCAGGCGAATGGAGATTTTTTTATCGATTTATCAAAGGCCATTCTTAAAGCTGTCTTTCTTCACAATGGCCACTTACATCTGTCTATCCCATTAGCACATTGAGTGCGAAAATAAGAACTATGCTGGAAAGGCTTAATTACGATGGTTAAAAATGGAATATCTGTGGTGACCAGAAAGTAATATGTTGCTTGATTTACAAATTTGATATAACAACTGTTGATGTTTTCTGCACGAATGGGAAAGCAGAGCGAGGAAGAATTACTATGAGGCAAACAGTGACGTTTAACAATATAATCCCGTGTGCACACTAACAGTTTTTGGACTAGATGGCCTCCAACATCGAAATTTCGACGGCATGACACCACTAGCGCTGTGTGTTAACAAGTTCACTATCAGCGATCCCGCTAACCGTTGCATAATGCAATGTTTAATATACTGTTACCCGCTGGATGATTTTCTTTTATAAATAACTGCTGCAGATTAAAAATTGGTGTGATAACTTGTATTCATATTCAATTATGTATAGCGATTGTTAAAATGCAAGCAATGACAGCATTCAGATAGTATTAGGACGCTTGGGATCGTGCAGTATGCCAACATCGGCATATTTTTATGATAATTTGTGTAGCAGTTAGACAGTCAACTGTTATCTAACCTTGTTTTGCACTCACTCTGAATAAATAATAGAAAAACATAGTAGCAAACTGCTTAATTCAATTTATTTATTACATTCTGTATTTTGTTGTTGTTTTCATATTTGCATACATAGAGTTCAGAACTATAGTCTGTCCATTAATTCGTGAGCACGTTTGAAATTGATTTTCTCGAAAACTACCTGTTGGATCTCAGTGATTTTTTGCAAGCAGCCTTAGAATATCCATGACGCTAGAGAAATATTTTTTCCAAGAAAATTTGATGTAGTTTGAAATATTTCTTCTTCAGGTTATATTAAAATCAACCTCACCGGATTGTACAGAATAGTAACAGATTTACGGTACACAGACGCGTTGTTCTAAAAATACATTATGGTAACATTGAAAAATCGTGAGTAAACAACAATTTCACGGGAATTCCCGTTCACCTAACCAGTCGACTTTGAAAGCGGAAAGCATATGACGTTATAATTGGGATAACGTTTTATAGTTATAGGCGTATCTCGCTATTTGTATGAAGCTATTGTATCATATTTGTTGGCTTATCAAAACTGACATTGATATCACATTCATAATGAGTCTGAAGTGCACATTTATAACAATGCAGAAGGTTACAGTTTTACTATACCAACACTTCCGTAGGGAATCTAAGAGAGGTCATCTATATTGCGATATTCATAACCCTGAGAAACGAACGCAACTGGCGCTTGGTCTGAATAGAGAATCCTTTTCCTGGTGGATTAAACAGGACACAAAGTGCACTAATGTCAAGCAAGGAAGGAAAAGAACAATTGACGACTTTGACATAGATGTCATAAGACGGGAGCTCTTGAAAATGTTTGCGACAAATCAACTTGTTACTCTCAGGAAACTGAAATTAAAACTGCAATCAGATTGCAGCATAGACATTTCTAAAAGTACTCTATGGAAAATTGTAAGAGCCGCCGGCTTCACCTTCAGAAAAACTATAGGCGGCAGGAATATTATTTGTGAAAAGCCACATTTAATTGCTGCCCGAAGTAAATACCTGAAGCAGATCCGTGAGCGGCGGAGGCAAGGCTATGATATTGTATATTTGGACGAATCCTGGGTCAATGCTCACCATACCAATGCTAAAGAATGGCAATCAGTAGACGGTGAACAGAAAAGAAAAATACCAAGCAGCAAAGGCCAGCGTATTATACTAACACATGCAGTAAGTAGTGAAGAAGGTCTTGTCCATGACGCTGGACTTATTTTCCAATCAAAAGTACCGACGGTAGGGACTACCACACATAAATGAATGGACATATTTTCAGGCACTGGATGGAGAAAGATCTACTTCCAATTCTAAACAGACCATGATGCTTGGTAATGGATAATGCATCCTATCACAACGCAGTATCAGCGGAAGACAAAGTACCAACTGCATCAAATACAAAAGATCAAATTAGGACTTGGCTTGCTAAGGAAAATGTCAGCTTCGATGATACATATTTGAAACCCGAGTTGTTGCACCTGGTGAGGATGACAAATAAGACAAAGGTGTTTCATATTGACAAAATCATTGCGGAATACGGCCACATGTCTTTGCGACTACCTCCATATCATGCTCACCTCAATCCGATAGAGCTTGTCTGGGCTAAAGTAAAAGGGCAAGTTGCCGAACAGAACAGGACGTTTAAAATGTGTGATGTTGAAGTTCTGACACGTGAGTCCTTCTCAATGATAGACATGCAGTTCTGGAAGAAGTGTGTTGAACATGTGCTCCGAGAGGAAGACGAGTACTGGCACCGAGATGGATTACAATTTGTCCAGCCAGTAACAATTATCAACCTCATGGAATCGTCAGATTCGGGATGATACAAATCATATTTTGATTACAGACTGAGAAATAGCAACGTATACATTTCCATATCCAAATGCGTCTACCATCATACAATTTGTGGTGAAGTTAAGACACCCTGGGGTCTAATGGTGACCGAAGGGAGGACTAACTGTTGCATATTGTATCCAAGTTCACGATTGCACATAAAGGGCTACACACTTAATTACTTGACCTATCAAGTTAATATGGAGATACACCTATGAATAGAATTGACATGGACAAATTCTAGGGATACTGTAAAATCTAAAATTTGAGCCCCCGTATTTGCAATTGTCATAAAAGATCAAAGGAATTCGCCGATGTGCAAAATCCGTAGCATCTATGGACTACTGGTTAGCTTTATTTTAGCGTCATGGATATTCTAAGGCTGCATGCAAAAAATCACTGAGATCCAACAGGTAGTTTTCGAGAAAATCAATTTCAAACGTGCTCACGAATTAATGGACAGACTATACAAGACTGACTACGTACATTATTGTATCGCTTGTATGTTATCTTTGCTATCAGAATGGAATGTAGAGATTGGGCAAGGGAAAAAACTAACCTCGAAATTAATCAGCTAATAGCAGATATCGCAGGGTATGTTGTTATATATTCAAATAATATCAATGTAGATGGAGACTGCAGTAAAACTATGTAGAATGGCCTATAATAAAACTATGTAGAACTATGAAATTCATTTTTGACCGTTGTAATATCTTTGTCAAAGTCTACATGTAGTGTGCTGTGACATTCGTCACTTTTGTTGTGTTGTTTGCTTGATAAAGGCCTTTTTAGTCGAAAGGTTGCTGTGTATTGTCATTGTGTCTGTATTTTGTAAAACTACAGTACTTTGTCATTACGTGTTTCGTCATTATATTCAAATAAAAATTTTATCGTAGTTAGAAATCAAAGCTGAGGTTTCTTATCCAGCGTTTGTGTGAATGTCATTGTCGAGAGAAATAGAGCATATCGAGGAAATCTACAAATAAGAGCACTGAGCCCTCCTATGACTGTCTCTGAGACTTATTTTACTGTGGCGATTATTGTGTTCGTCAACCCTGTCCATGCTGCTCCACAGGGGCGGCTCGTCATTAAGGGCCAGTGGGGCACGGCCGCACCAAAAATCGAAAGGGGTTAACTTCCCGGAATAGACAAATAATAGTAAATACTCCAATAACCATGATTTTTCCGAAAATTTGTGTCTGGCCCCACCAAGAAAAATGACCACGAGCCGCCACTGCTGCTCCATAAGATGCAAACTGAAAAGCAGTAGTACGAGTAGACGTTTCTATTGATGCATCCATTTTTCGGTGGTTTACGTGGATCTACTGCCCTTGAAATGCAGGTGTTCGCTGTAATGAGATAGCAAACAGGCGTTCGTTGTAATGAGATAGTAACAAAATGTACATCAGAAACACATAAATTCGGGTTGTTGATGATGAATAAAAAAAAGCGTACTTCGATTGTTCAACGACCGCTTGTGGATGAAGATATGACACATGCTTGCGAATCTATACAACATTTGTAGAAATTGAATCAAATGTTGTACTAGTATAAATGGGAACCTGAGGAGCAGAATTTTGAACATGCTTAACCAAAGAGAATCATTGGAACCATAATCATGCACATCCTTTAGCAAATTCTAGGATAACTGAACACCCATGATTCTGCCTGGATAGTTCTAACATCGGCTCAGTAACAAATACAAGATATGACTTATAGCTATTAATTTTAGCTGACAGTTTTATTTTTATATTTACTAATTGTTTGGTGTCAGATCGAGTGCTGCGATTGCGTAGTGTTTTGTCCTCTCGCTTCAATCCCACAGTGGACGTGGATTTGTTTCCAACCGTAACGGCACTCGAGTAGGTCGACCCAATCTCACATGGATACCAGAAAAACGCTGGAAAGTAAAGACGGCAGGCGTGATGGTTGACCACATCACCCATCATGTACTGATGGTCAATGAAAAATACGGACCTGTCACAGTATTCCTCATTGTACCTCATGATATAACAAAGGGGATTATGTACACTCTGAGTGTCTACGGTGTCAGATCACATTTGATATTGAATAACCAATGAAATTTTTATCTTGTGGTATGTTGATGAAACACAATTTTCTCAAGTTGATGACCAACGAATCACGTGGCCAGTTATTCAATCACATTTGCACCGCCATTATTGAAGAGTTTCACACAATTCGTACTTAGTTTTATAATACAAGCTTATGAACAATCGTTCTTTGACTCAGTTCCAGAGTGTACACTTTCCGGATGATATCATAGTACATCTTCGGTTGATAATCCTCTTCTCTTAACTCCCCTTGAAGCACACGGCATCAACAAATTTCCTCCAACCAGATCTATCATGAGCAAGTCATCTTAGTTCATTCCAGGGCCCGCCTGCCCAGCGTGTTCGTAGCGCGTTGGACTACGGGTGACTAGCCCTCTGTGAGTGCGGGTTCAATTCCGCGGGCTGGCAGAAAAGCCACAGGTTTTCCAGATTTACGGTGTTCGTTGCACCGAACCGAAGGGTTACGATGTCCATGGCACCGAGACGAACAGCTCAAGTGCTTCTGGATCGGCAAAAAAAGAAAAGTTCATTCCAGGTCTTTCCCGCCTCTTCTCTTTCTCTGTAAATAGTTCGTCTCCATGTCTCTCTTGGTCGCCCCCATGTCTCTCTTGCCTTCCGGATTCCACTTCAAAGCCCCATGTTGGTGTCTGGTCTTCTGCGTGTCGGTTGATAATACTGAAGCAAAAATGTCCAATTACAAGAGTAATAGTTCTTTCACCGTCTATGTACACACACATAGTTCTGTCTGTCACAACAATAATACATGTTGTTACTTAACTAGACCACATCATCAGTTCATGCGATGACAGTTGAGAGAAACTGTCTTATATTTGATGTGTAGCTTGTGCAGCTTCTGAAGAAATTAATTTTTATGTGCAATTTTTACAACACAATTCTTCTTATTTCTCTAATCCTATTTTTGCCTCACTGCGTCAAGATAAGAAAAGATTTAAAGACTGGGCTCTTGCATGCTTCTCGTTCACGGTGTTTTTCGCTGACTCTTATTTCTTTAGTTCCCGTATTGCGTGGGCGAACTTTTGCCTTTTATCCACTTTATCTGAATAGCATTGCTCGTTAAGGCGCATTGTCTGTTGGTAATCTGCTTATGTGGCCGAATCATTAAAATTGTTGTTTTCTTGATGAATAACGCACATATAAACATTAAATGAAATCTTTATTTTAAACTCGCTCTATGCTTATTTTTAAGTCGTTGTTTGACTTCCTCTTCTACCTTTTTAACGATTCAACAGTGTTTGACTTAATAGATTCTTATCTTGAGAAATGGTCGATAATTGATATCCATATGTTGCCACATGAAAAATGCATGTCCTCATAAGTTATGCTTTTGTTATCATTCTCGTGTTATACTGTAGATTGTGATCAAAGAGCTTTGAAATAACTTTAAAAAATAGTATCGAAATATATTAGTGTGTTGTTTACTTCATGTAAACTATTGATTGGCTTTCTCATAACACAGTAATACTCAATAAAAGATAACAATATGACAGATGTAATTTCACGTTAAATGAACAAATACTTGTTATGCGAACGGATATGCTGGTACATGTCATTCACATCTGCAGGTGTCTCTCAGTAGGATCACTACTTTTTTTCAAACACCATCTTCGTCTGAGTGAAAAGTAAACTACCTTCGTGAACAATATGACTGTCTTGGTGAAAGATGAATTACCACTTTGAACATAGGGACAATCCTGGTGAAAGGGGAATTACCTTCTTCCACACATGGGTAGTCTGAGTGAACGGTGAATTTCCTTATTGAACACTGGAACAGTCTTTGTGAATGGTGAATTATCTTCTTAAACATTGCTACAATCTTGTAAAAAATGAAAAACGTTATCTAATACTGGGACAGTCTGTAGGAAATAATAATAACCTACGTGAACAAGTCAACGGATAATGGTAATCGTGAATGGCAAAGTTAGAAAACTCAAAATGTATGTTTCACATAAATATTTATATATATCGCATATCTCAGTACATGCTGAGTTCTAATACGGGGTGTCATCATATATCATACCTCTGTCATTCTGTTGTGTAAGTGCATCGTGTTGAGTCTAAGCCGAATTTATGAGAATATGCGACTGGTATTATTAATCAATACCATTTGGTATTATGATGGAGCTTTGTTAGTCTCGATGGACAGGGTGGATTTTTGTCTTTGCTTTCTGGTACGCTTTACCCACAGCCAACTCTAGATAATAACTAGGCCAGACAACTGACTGGGGATCCCTGACCTAGATCAGAGAAGGGACCTGGAAAATATAGATGTTTGATAGAACACTGCAAGCTCTTCTGCAATTTTACTCAATTCTGTGAGTTTATGGTTATTTATTCGTGAAAAATATTCATAATATTGATATTCCTTATTGTTAAACTTAAGTTGTTGCATAACATAACTTCGATTTAGCATTTTGTGTTGATGTTAAAATGAATTCGTCTATATATAACAATACTGGAATGCAAGGTCACGTAATGTAGTTGTGGTCTGATTTCCCATAATTCTTACCTGAGTCCGAAGGCCCATAAGTTTATAATTGGCTCTGCTTTACCTCAGCAAGTTATCCGGAATATTTGTATCTTTTCTTCGTACCTGTTTTCAGTGTCTTTTACTAGCTGGGCGTGTCCTTGCCGAGCTCCACCTGGTCTTGTGTTCTTATGTCAAGATCATTCAAGTCACGCTTGCATTAACTTGAAAGGCAGGTGATTTCTAACTGGTAATTATTGCTTCACATGTTGTGCCGACATCATGAGTCGAAGCTGGACGGTGCGGCCGACTTTCAATAAGTATTGCTTTTGGTGTAGCTCTCTTTAGAATAACTCTTCAACAAAACATCCTAGTACATCCTGCCAACTATCGGTCATTTGCTCTACTCATGGGATTTGTAAACAATCTATCCACTCTTAGTAATTTCAATGTAAGCAATATTTGGCAGTGACATCGTAACTGTAAGAAACGAGTTTTAGATCATAGAAATTAAGAAATTAATAATAATAGTTTTGTTAAGAACCAAATAGAGCAATATAAACGTCTTTTAGTGAACATGGTCAGAACTATCTTGCTTGGATATCTTTTTCCAGACATATCCAATAGATTATTCAAGTTAATATCAGAAAAAATAAGTCATAACAAAATTATGAAGTAGTAGCTTGTCTCTTGCGGAACGTTGCTTTCATCACAACCTGCCTGAAGAACTTTGCCTCTAGCAAGTTCTTCCGCTACCTCCAGCGTCATGTTCAAAATTTCTTTGATGTCGTGCTGCGACCTTCGTCTTGGTCGTCCCCTGCCTCGTACTCCAGGAACCATGCCTTCCATTACCGTTCTCTCCAAACCACTGTGACGTTTAACGTAGCCAAAATATTTCATCTTCCGGGACAAGGCGTTACTTATGAGCCAATGCTTCTCGATATGCAGGTCTTGTAGAATGTCTTTGTTTTTTTTTCTTCTCTGCCCATAAAGTTCTAAGAAATTTTCTGTAACACCTGGTTTCAAAATCTTCCATTTTGTTCATTAAAACAAAATTATATTAGTAAAGGTTTGTCAATTGTTGGGATTATAACGCAGATTCATCCAACTGTAACCTTAGACAATAAAGAATGAGTGACAGAGAGGTTTGCACAATTACTTCCAAACAAATGCGTGGGATATATGCGTCATGGGAACACTCATTAATAATATTTAGTGTACCACAGTCGTTTATAAAACGATACTAAGTTGTTTTTCATCACCAAAGCTGGTGGTATCACACATTCTGTCTGCATGAAGTGTGTCCTGAGTTTCATGCTGTGTTAAAGATATATGCATGGCTGTTAAAAATGAGATCATATGCTATTAGGCTTTCAATGGAAGCAGCGATGTAGCAAATTAACTACTCGTACTCTATCATTTGTATTATTGATTGAGCATGTATATCAGACTGATACAACGAAGCGGAACCAATCATGTTTCACGTGGATGTATTTATATTTGTAACGGGCATTAGTCTTCTCTGACGGCATCCTCTAATGACAATCAGATCAGACACTATGGTACATGATATCTATAACTCAACAGACGCGGTACTACATAGTGAAGTTTTATGCTGTTAAAATCTTATCAGTAAGATAGTTATATGTGAAAGTGTTTATCCTATTGGACATTATTCTACCAAGGTTTTATGTGATTGAGTTAGGACTAACAATCTAAATCTAGAAAAATGGCTTCGTTACAGAAACTACACTGAAAAACTGACATAGTGTTAGGAACAATTTCGTTACTATGTTCCATTAGAAACTGTGTTTTTAAATATAATGTAAATGTCAATGATTAGTTGCAGCCGTATGTTTTATTAGAAGCTGATGTGTGTAACAAGTAAAATGTCACTACCAGACCGTAGAGTAGAAGAAACATTAGTAAAATGTATTTCGTAATTGATAATTATATAACAATATTTGACCAAGTTCTGAATTCAGGTCATATTTATAATCGTTATTGTTGATTTGATCACAATCACGTCTGCTAAAAAACAATTCAACTTGATCTGTAATCTTCTGCCAGCAAATATATTCAAGTATGGTATAGCAGTTCATTGAACTATGGATTACGTTCGTGTAGACTACGGTTGGATATAGATATATTAATTTCTTAACATATCCGTGGATAATGTTGATATTTATCAGCGTAACATCATCATGGAAAGATCGAGTAGAACGCCTCAGAAAAGTTATATCCCATCTTTCCTCTTGAGACATGTCCACAAGAGGGACAAATCTGGCAAGAGAGCTAAAGTCCGCGAAGTTACTGCACTTGGTGAAATAGACGAGGTAAGTCAGAAATGTTAAAATTTGCACAAATTCTTTTTATGTGATCTTTGAACGGCTTTTCTCACTTTCTCTCATATATAGTTAAGTGGTCTTAATAGCAAAGTGTCTAAGACGTGTGCATGTCGTACTGGAGATTAGAGGTTCGAATCCGGACCGAGACACATGTGTAATTTGTTCATGGGGTCCCTAGGATTGTTGCCGGAGTTACGGAGTTCGTGCTGTTGCAACACTCTCGGCAGATGGCGTGCGTTATCTTCCGACAGGGACGGAGACAAATGTGGAAACTTGGTGCAATGAAGACAATCCTTCGCCTTTGTACCCGATTTTTAAAAATATTTTTTTATGAACACCGAGAGCTAAATGAGTTCATTTTTAACTCCCACTTTCTGAAATCAACTTGGGCAAGTACTTGTTTAATTTTTCACACGTGTGTTCCCAAATTCAGATGTAACAATTCGTATTGGTATCACACGCATGTTTTCCAGAATACTCTTAGACATAACAACGATTTATTTATTTATAAGATTTTCATTCTCACACCACACATAATGGATGTAAAACATGATATGAAGTAATAAAATAAGTCAGTAGCAATTGAGATGTGGCATTTTGTGGTTAATTCTCTCTCTCTCTCTCTCTCTCTCTCTCTCTCTCTCTCTTCCACTTGTTAGATATTTCATTTAAATCATTGAATATGTGGTATGATTCTTCATGTTCTGAACACTAGATAATAGTGTTCCAAACTTTTATTCTGGGACGCTTTTGGAAGTCGTTTAGCAGAGTAAGTGAGTACGCTTGATTCAAACACAATCGTACATGGATTCAAATTTCTGTAGGTTCGTCACCCAAGCCCACTCAGTTGAAAATGGGTACCAACTGTTTAGTACTGAAGAAAATCATTGTCTGTCACGATAATAATAATAATAATAATAAAAGCCGTCAATCGCAAGCGGTGATGACAACAGCCTCAGACGTGTGTTGGTATACCTCTCTGATGTGTGCGGTTGTGACTATAGAGTCCAATTCTGGAACACAATCCCCTACCAAATGTGGCGCATACATGATCAAGGTTAGGCATGTGAGTGTTTTGTATTCTGTCTTTTCACACAAATTGCTTTCTCTACTCCATAGCAGTACATCGATTCTCATCTTTGCGAGTTTCTCTTGTGTTGTTACAACGTCTCTTTCGGCGATCTTGCGCAAGAGATCCCCCAGCACGTAGTGTCTGTGTCGAAGAGGTTTAGCGACACTTTGATAGTGTCTTTAAAGCGTTCTGTTCTGTCCACCAACCGATCGTCTGTCACTTCAACTTGTGTGATTGTCTGCTGCCACATCTATTGTGTAAATACTTTTGCCACTTGTTCTGTTAACCACCTGAATGCCACTAAGATACATCTGTTTATGAACAGAGATATCAAGTTTAACCAGTCCATCATGATATATAGTGTCGCGCCTATTTTACCAAGCCATCAGATTAAAAACAGTGTCCAAAAGCTTGCAAGTTACTTTGTCCTCACAGAAACAAGAAACTGTCAGTGTGTATGCCAATGTTAATTACTATACTTTAAGATAAATGCTATGTTCAGCTGTCTTAAGACAGATTCTCACTGTCGGAATGAACAGTATGGACCAAAGCTGAAAATAAGCTCATGTTTAAAGAGCATGTATCAATAACAAAATAAATGTCGGGTTCTAGAATGTGAAGAATACATAAGAAAAATAAACAAGACTACCCGGATGTAATACAAGAAATATAGAACTACAAATTATATATATATTGGAAATTAGATATCAAGATGGACAAACATCGGTTAAATCGAAACTGACAAAGTGAGAAATCTTATCATAAATAAATCGTTGTTTTGTCCAAGAATATTCTGGAAAGCATGCCTGAGATACCAATACTAATCGTTACATCTGTATTTAGGAACGCTTATCTGTATTGGGATTTACTTTATTGTATCTATGTTGGATTTCGTTAGCTATTCTTTTATTTCTTTAAAAATATTCCCATGTATTTTGAGCCTTTGGCTTGCACAGAACTGCATATGCATAAAAGGCTGTTTCCCTAAAACAAATATTGGTATGTCACATACCTCACTTCTGGTATATACCATATGTGTCCGACGTACAGCAGATGCTGTCGAATATACATCGTATTGATTAGCTGCTTCGGATCACACACAAGGATGCAGCAACACAATATGAACGATGTGTTTACCATTGATAAAATAGAGAAACACAAAGTAAAGTAGTTTACATCATCAAATAGCTTGTCCTGAGCAGAACTTTGCCACCCCAACAATCCTCCAGAACTTCTCTCTCTCTCATAGGTCAGATTTCCTGCATCTACAGCCGTCATGTTCAGACCATCAGTTACATCCTGAATCCATCTTCTCCATGGTCTTCCTCCTCTTCTCTTTGCCGGTATGCCTCCTTCCATGATGGTCTTCTCCAGACATTTATGCCTTTTTATATGTCCAAAATATCTCAATTTTCTCTTTCTTATTTGTAGCATCAGCCAGTTTTCTTTGATTTTGAGTTCTTTCTGGATAGATCTATTTATTCTCTTCTCTGTCCAAGATATACGGAGGACTCTTCTGTAACACTTATATTCGAAAGCACATGTATGTTTTTCCACTGCTTTATTAAATGTCCATGCTTTACACCCATACGTTAAGTAGTTTTACAGAGCAAAAAAAACAAAAACAAGAAACAAGACACGATCCTTAAACTACACTTCTTATTCTCTTCTTCTTCTTCAGCGATCTCTGGTCATGCGCTTAATTTACTGTGGACCACAAACTGGGCAGACAGCTTCAGGTCTGTCAGGTTTCCCCAAAGCTTAGTTTTCAGGTCGACTGGGTGTGGCCACATGTTGCTTCTCAGCTCACACAGAAGAGGACAGTCTTGCAGGATATGCTCTGGTGTCTGTTCTGCCTGCTGACACTGGCAGAGAGCTGTTTGACTTATTCCTAGTCTGTATAAGTGTTTGTTGAGTCTGCAGTGTCCGGTGCGTAGTCGAAATATAATGACCTGGTCTGTTCTGCTTAGGTCTTTGAGGGAGTCTTTTCCATAATCATATCAAAGGATACCAAAAACAACACGGTATATAAGATAACGTCCCTTTGTGAAACTATAGAACTAAACGTCGTCTTGTATCCTGTGTTCTTGTATCCTTTTCTTGAAAGACCTTATGGTCGAAACGTCGCTGTATCTTGGGTTGTTTGTGTTTTGAAAAAACTTGCTTCGTATTTTCTCAATTTGGTAGTTTAACTGCAGTCTCCCCTTGTATATAGCTATATCATCGACAATGATAGACAGCAGGAACAATCTGAATATTATAGACTACATGAAGACTTTGGACGTAGTCTTTCTTCTTCTACGATCATTTTCTTATTCACAAAAGTTCAAACAAAGATATTAGTTGCCTCCATAAATCCAGTGAGGATCCAACGTAGCAGACCCATTATGTGTAAGATATTAGAGCATAGTTAGTAACCTTATGATTTGTACATGTCACATTCAGTGGCGGCTCGTCATTAAGGGCCATTGGGGCTAGGTCCCGCCAAAAATAAAGCGTAGCGTGTATTATTACTTTATAAATTAAAATATAACCTAACCCAAAACCATGATTTTTCCGAAAATTTGTGTCTGACCCCACCAACAAATATGAGCACGAGCCGCCACTGGTCACATTTATATCCATGGACATCCACGTATGTTAAAGCTAACATGTTTCGTCTTCGGTGCTGGTAGTTACAATATTTAGTATTCCCGTCCATTTCTTGCATGTCATAACACCACCTGAAAAACATCGGAGGCTGGAGAAGTAGTCATCTCTTTGCTTTTAAGCAGGTGTTTGCTACCTGAACACGTTTTAATGGAGATCCGTACGTGTCCATCCTTCTGGTGGGCCTATCTTTTGGAAGACTTGCTTTTCTAGAAGTTGCTGTATGGTTTCCTCATCCAGTTTCTAGAGTTGAACCCCAGTAGGCTCTGTGGGGTCTGCCTCTATGTCGCCTATGTCCTGTTTGTACGAAGAGCGAGCACCACGGGATTCAATAACTATTATTTTTGGAAGAGACATTATGGTTGAGAATATGTTGTTGATTTGACTGCAGGAATTTCTCACTTTTTTAGTCGATTCTATAACAATCTTTACTCTCCGATAGAGCTCAACATACAATTGCTTCATGGAACTATGCTTCCATATGAATAAAGAACTCTCTGCCAGTGTTAGCAGGCGGAACAGACAACGGAGCATGTCCTGCAAGACTGTCCTCTCCTGTTTGAGCTGAGAAGCAGCATGTTGCCATACCCATTTGACCTAAAAGCTAAGCTTTGGGGAAACCTAACAGACCTAAAGCCCAGTTGTGGTCTACATTAAGCTAAGCAAATGACCAGAGATCGTTGATTATGAAGAAGAAGAAGAAAAAGAAAGGAACTGACCAATAAGTAAACTATACAAACATTAACTACATACAATCAAAAGTGGTAACTGATCACATAATCACATATTAATATCAAAATGAAAGCACGACAAATGATGTTTTGATACTGTGCCTTTTCTGCATAAACACTGAAGATAATTAAACAGACGAAATGTGAGAACAAAACTGGCTCATATTATATCGTCTCTGCAACTCAAAGAATTTCCAAAGTTGATTGTGAGCCTTTAATCAATACAAAACGTCATTCTGTTCAGAACAGAATATGATCATAACAAGATCAATAATATCTTCTTCTTCGAACGCTCCATATCGATCACTTGTTAACCACTCTTGTGATTTGTATGTGATCCAAGCCTAGGCGTGATTGTACGTTGTGCCAATTATGTGCCTACAAGTAGGCCAGCACATCCGATTTCTGCGACGCTTTTTATTTACTAGGATAGCTTCCTAGGCCCCTACCTCAGTCGCCTCTTACGACATGCCTTATAGTTCGCAGTGGTACTATTCTTTGCTTCCTTGCGGGCCCCGGCACCGTACAGACGAAGATCAATAATATGACAACTGCAAAACTGTTTAATGCGCTTGTTGATATCAGGTGTCAACTGAACCAAATAAATTAGCCTTCATGAAAATGTAAACGACACATTAGAAACAATTTATATATAGGTAACTTAGAAAATATAGAAAACAGTAGATATTAGCATAGTTCGCGAGAAAATATCGAAAACAGTAGATATTAGTATAGTTCGCGACAGAGCAGATACACTGTAGCTCCAGCAACGAATGCGAAATTTCTCATAGCTCTGAAATTTATAGAACCTATTCTCAGCTGTGTAGACTGGTCAATCGCCGAGAAAGCAACGTCCTTTGTTGATGCTCACAACTAACAGGTAGCTGACTGCATACATACAATATACGAATATGGACAGGACTACGATTATGAACAAATAGCATGATGTACACCTACAGACGGTCAGCGGTGTTGGAGGTCGATTACCACTGCAACAGTCAGCGGTGTTGGAGTCCGTGATTGTACCACCTGCAGACAGGTCAGCGTGTTGAGTCACGATTGTACCACCTGCGACAGGTCAAGGTGTTGAGTCACGATGCCACCTGCAACAGGTCAGGGGTGTTGGAGGTCCGGATTGTAACCTAGCGACAGGTCAGCGGTGTTGAGGTGCATGATTGTACCACCTAGCAGACAGGTCAGCGGTGTTTGAGGTACGCTTTAGGCAAGCTTCAATACTGTGGCGGCATTTTATATAATTTTGATATGTAGGTTTGAAGATACTATATGCTAGTAACACTATTTTCTATTAGCAATACGTTTTACATGATGAAGACTGGTACTCACGAACAACCCTTCCTGGTCAACCTTATCAATATCTGGACGATGCATTTATGTGTGTCCGCTGTTTAAAAAAGAGGTTACAACGATAGAGTAACAAAAGAGATTTACAGTTCCTATTGACCACCATCAACAGTAGTTTAGTCTTTCCTCTTGGGCCTGTGGGCGGCGGATAGGGCAGAGGTCATAGCTCTCCATGTCTCGCGGTTCGTTGCTATCTGTTTTAGGTCTTTAATGTTTGCTAGGCCCATCGTTGAGCCTTCTCTGATGATGGTTCTACGCAGAGTCTCTTTGGTCTTCCTCGTTTTCTTTTTCCCTCTGGTGTCCATATGAGGGATTGGTAAGGAGTCTTCTCTCATCCATTCTAAGTGTGTGGCCGATGTAGTTCCAGCGGCGCTTTCTTATAAAATTTGATACATTTTCTTGCTTGGTCTCTTGTCTTATTTGTGTATTAGGTCTGAAATCTGACCATTTAAGGTTCAGTATTCTTCTAAGACATTTATTCTCAAAGTTATCTAATTTTCTTTCTAGAGTTTTTGTTGCTTTCCAACTCTCGCATCCATAAGTTAATACTGGAATCACACAAGAGTTAAAGATCTTTAATTTTAAGTGCTTGCTGAGTGAATTGGACTTCCATATATTTGACAATTTGTTAAAAGCACTTGATGCCAATGCGATTCTGTATGGAATTTCTGGCGCTGTATCCCCGTAGATGTCATCATACTCCCTAGGTATGTAAAACTTTGACTTTTTCAAGAGTGTAGTTTTTAGTTGGATATTTTCTGGACTGCTGGTAAGGTCAACAATTTTTTTTTGTGGTGTTGATTTGGAGACCAATTTGTCCTGAGATATTTTGGAGAAGGTTTGTTTTCATTTGAATATCTTGGTGGGATGAACTCAAAAGGGCTATATCGTCGGCAAAATCAAGGTCTTCTAAAATTTTATCAACCCATTTGATGCCCATGTTTGCGTTATTGGTGCATTTTCGCATGACCCAGTCAATTGCTATTCCAAAGAGCATTGGCGATAAGACGCAGCCTTGTTTCACTCCTGTTTCCACTGGGAACCAGTCAGAGTTACCGAAATCTGTTCTTACACTGCAGCGCGATTCACTGTAGAAGGATTTTATGATGTTGATGAATTTAGTAGGGAAACCGTAATTTTTGAGTAGTTTCCAAAGCGTAGGACGGTGAATACTGTCAAACGCTTTCTGAAAATCAACAAAGTTGATGATTAAATTCGATTGAAATTCTACGAACTATTCAATGATTACTCTTAGTGTAAAGATGTGATCTATACATGCTCGTTTTGGTCTAAACCCTGCTTGTTCTTCTCTTAGCCTTTCGTCTATAGACTTTTTCAGTCTCTCGAGTAACATGCTACAAAAAGTTTTCCTGGCACTGACAGTAGGGTGATCCCACGCCAGTTATTACAATCAGACAAATCTCCTTTTTAGGTAATTTGAAAATAACACCATCTTTCCACTGTTGTGGTGGGGATTCATTTTGCCAGATTTCATTTATCAGTTGGAGCATATGTTGTAAGTTGTTATCATCTGCTGCTTTGAGCATTTCTCCAGAGATGTTATCATCACCAACCGCTTTGTTGTTTCTCAATTATATAACCATCAACATATATTATATAACCATCAATATATATATATATGTTAACCATCAACATATATATCTTTAAAACCAGTCTTGTCATATAATTTATAATTATCATTGACAATTAATAAAGAAATAAAGTAAACGAAAGGTTATGCAACATAATGTTTAAAATTCCATGGCCAACTGAAGAAGTAAAACGAGAAAATGCTGAAGACAATATGTGTCAATATTGCTGGTTCAATCTCATCATCAAGGTGCCTATCCTTTATAGGACGTTGCTCTCTTTGCAGCGCATCTGAAATTCGCTGTCTCTAGCCAGTTCACCCACTTCGTTGATGGTCATATTCATGGTTTCTTTCATATCTTGTAGCCATCTTCTTCTTGGTCTGCCAGCTGCGTCCTGGGACCCTGCTCGTTAATATTGTTCTTTCTTATGGTTCAATCTACGAGTATAATAAAACAAGTATAACCAAGTATAACTCGTAATATAACCAAGTCGCTTTTAATGATAATTAACTTTGTGAGCTGTATATTGACAATGTAATTTTTCTGCTGTTGTTGTAACTTTTATATGTGAAGTGCGATATGATATAGTTTACTTTTAGGCTTCGACATCTGCTTTATACGGCCTAGACATTCCAGGTTCGGATAACGGTTTGTTTTGATTCACTTTCACTAGTCTATGACAGTTCAAATCTTTTTCATAATAATAATAATAATTCCTCTCGTACCGTTATACGTTACATAGGACTTGCAATCAATTTCTCCATACGACTCTATCCTGGACAAATCGCTAAATCTCTTCGATGTTATTACATGTTTCGCCATTCTACATAGTTTTACTGCAGTCCCCTTCTATATTGATTTATCTCCTCCATGGAACTGAGACCGATATTTCTTGTCCCTCTCAGCAAAGTTCGTTTCAGGGTCTCCTTAGGTCGTCCTCTCCTTCTTGAACCCTTTGCATCCCACTTCAATGCCTGCTTTGATATTCTTTAATCATTTCTTCCAACATATCTCCAACTTCTCCTTCTTATAACAATTGTTACTAGTTGTTGACCAGACATTTCTCTGATTTCATCACTTCTCCCTTGTTTACATCTTATTTACACGACAGCATTTCTGATTTCTCTATCTGGCAACAATCAAATACACATCTGTAGATCTCTAGGTTTAACAGTCATATTCTAGAATCACACATCGAACAATCTCAAGAGCCGATACATTTGTACTGGAAGAGTGTTTCGCAGAAGAAATTATGTACACAGCAATATTAAACATAAACCGTTTACTTCTGTAAATCTGCCATTTGAAAGATATGCCACTAGCACATGAGAACATGCGATAAGCACAAAGTTATCATCAAAATGAATTCAACACCCGACAAAAAACAATGACTATTCATTTTGAGCTAAGGCAAGTGCTCTTTCTACAATGTTGCATCTGTGTGCAAAGATACCTTACCAAACAGATGGAACATATGAAATCTTCATATTTGGGGTTGTTGTTTGTAGACGATAGTTAGATCATGTTGTTTTAACAGGAATAAATTATACAGAACACAGATCGGAAATAAGTCGAGATAATTAGTGTACAGCTTAATATCATGACACTGAAGAGATAGATCAACCGACTTGATAAACATGTTATGAACATAAAACTATGGAGATCTGTGATCAACATTCATATATTAAGATTCACAATGGGGACATGACGAATCTTTTCTGAATTATATATTTGGGTTCTGACAGAAGAGTCCTTCATATACCATGACTGAGACCTTCGTATACCGTGGATTGAGACCTTCATATACCATGAACTGAGGCCTTCGTATACCGTGGACTGAGACCTTCGTATACTGTGGACTGAGACCTTCGATACCTGGACTGAGACCTTCGTATATCTTGGACTGAGACCTTCGTATATCCTTGGACTAAGACCTTCGTTACTAACTGATGCCTTCGTATACCTTGGACTGAGACCTTCGTATACCATGAACTGAGACCTTCGTATACCTTGGACTGAGACCTTCATATACCATGAACTGATGCCTTCATATACTGTGGACTGAGACCTTCGTATACCATGAACTGATGCCATATACCGTGACTGAGACCTTCGTATACCATGGACTGAGATCTTCATATACCTTGACTGAGACCTTGTATACCTTGGACTGAGACCTTCGTATACCGTGGACTGAGACCTTCGTATACCTTGGACTGAGACCTTCGTATACCGTGAACTGAGACCTTCGTATACCGTGGACTGAGACCTTCGTATACCTTGGACTGAGACCTTCGTATATCTTAAACTGAGACCTTCTATACGTTGTACTGAGACCTTCGTATACGTTGTACTGAGACCTACGTTGTACTGAGACCTACGTTGTACTGAGATAAAGGAAAAATAGATCTAATCAGCTAGAACTCACAATTCAAAAGCGATGGCTGATGCTGCAAATAAGAATGAAGTATTTTGGGCACATAAAAAGACATGGAGGATGGAAATGAAATATGAAGGACGTCATCCTGCAAGAAGAAAGACCAAGACAAAGAGGGGTTCAAGATGTATTAGACGATTTGAGCATGACAGCAACGACGGATTGACTTCTGACCTATGAGAGAGAGAGACACAAATTCTGAAATACTGTTAGGAAGTCAAAGTTAGTGGCAAGCTTTGGGATGCTGATGATGACTATGGTTGTGACACACGTATGCTGTGTTGAATTTTATATCTGTTAACAGTTTTATCACACGTTGCTTATTTGTTTCAAGTGACACATGATATCAGCAAGTTCATTAAATCGTTTTGTGTTTCTAATACTATTGATCTTGTGACCCGTTTTTGTTATGATTAATAGCAAGCCTTGTATTGATTATAGGCTCACAATCGACTTCGGAAATATGAGCACAGCATAGCGGGTTGTCGTGTATCTACTTCTATCGTTTTCAAGTAACAGATGTTACGAGACAGTTGAGACGTATCTAGTTTGTCCCCATTTTCGCGTGTTTCATCAGGCTGAACTATTGCATTCCTTAACATTGTGTTTGTATGTGATCTGTCTGAAGTTTTCCTGCTTATATATATTTATATATATATATATTATATATATATATATATATATATATATATATATATATATATCGCAGGTGTGTTATTATCTGTAAAATCTATATTGCCCAGGTAAGCAAGTCCGTGGGCAGTTCGCTAGCTGTGACCTCAAGTTCCTGTCTTCTGCTAGATGTCACGCTACGCACCAACAACCTACAAGATAGTCACAGTCGCGAACTCTTACATTATAAGTCAAGTGTTGATTCCATGTCGGAGACCAGATCCCAGGAGGGAAACTATTACATAGACTATAACCCGAAGACAACCATACATGATTCAACTAAACTCTGTCAGGATTACTTCAGTGACAGCGATATGGCGTCTACTAGTAAAGAACAATCACCTATACGACATCTTATGGAAATAAGAAATGATTCTACAAAGAGGGAAGAAACAGAACATGAAACATTTGTCGAACAACAACAATCAACCTCTTCTGTAGGCATGTCTACGGGTACGCTCAGCGACAAAAACTCCGCGGACTCTAACATAGATGAGAAAGTTAGTTTCGTTTTAGACGTAAATACCCCACAGTGTGTTGTTACCTCTGGGGACACAAACTCCAGCTTCTCTGAGAATTCAACAGTTATTGTACAAACATGTCAAACACAGGTAGGCGAATAGATATATCATTGTTGTTGCTTCTGTATTTACTCTGCATGCCTGTATAGTAGTAATGCGTTTTGGAAATTGGACAGAAAAATACAATTGAATAAGTAAAGTAGAATATAAAACGATAGAGAAATCATGAATAATAAATTAAATAGATAAATGTGCTTAGATTGACTAGTTTTCTTCCATTGAGTCATCTGTATTAGATAATGAATAAAATATGCAAGTATGTCTAACATTAGTAATTTCTCTCCTAATCAGTCAACTAGATGTGATTGTAAATGCAATCTGTAAATATGCTTAATTTTACTAGTTTGTTTCCGTTTAACCAACTCAATTTAATAATGAATTAAATATTTGTAAGTATGCCTAGAGTTAGTTATGTACCCTGTACCATGCTCTGTAAAATATTGTTCTACCAGTAGAGGACTTTTCCTGGAGACACATTTCAACAAAGTTGGTGTTCCGTTACTTTTTTTCAAAATCCCAGAGTACTGCTTGACTCGGTGTGACGATGGATTCAACCAGAACTGTCTTAACAGCATCATAGACTACTGGGCACATTAGTAAGCCGGGACCCTTTAAGCGTAGCTAACTACACAACCACCCTCAGGAATTAAAATGTAAATATTTTATAAAACTAAAGATTTATTTATTGGTGCTTCCAGTAAAATCAAAGTGTAAACAACAAATAAAAGCATGGTGTTTAGTTAAAGCAAAGCTTAATCAACGTAACTGTCTGAACAATGTAACATAGGTTTGAAAAGAACACACAAACAATTCAACACCTACACAGCTGATAAATTGCATATTTATATCAACTCTCTGTTATCAATATCAAACATGGTCCCTAACTAAATCACAACAAAAAAGACCACAACATATGAAATTAACTGTTTAAGAAAAGCCGTGACTGTTACTCTCTCTCGCGATCACCACCCAGACCGATGTACCAGATCTCCCCATAAATTCTATTCATGTGGAAATCTGATTCATGTAGCCTTAGCATTTGTGTGTTTTACGTCACATCTTCAGCACCATTTGAAGCTCTGGTGCTTATCCTTCGGCGATGTGTCCGGTTTCAGCAAGATTTTACTCGGTTCGCTCTCCGTTCTGTAGCCATCTAGTATTTTTACGGTGTGGGATAGCTAGCCCCATTTCCAACCTCCTTAGTCGCCTCTTACGACATGAGTGGCAGGTAACAGTGATTCTATTCTTTACACCCCAATTTGGGCCCCGGTAACCACTCCGGCGCTGACTGTTACAAAAGACGAGATAGATTGAGAAATGAGAACATTAGAAATGTCGTTGGAAACACACCATGCATCCAACATATTAGAAAATAACAGATAAAATGGTTCGGAGAATGAAACCAGATTTATTACCATCTCGCGCTTACAACAACTGACAACCCGGACGCAGAGTCAGATGATGACCTAGAACCAGATGGATAGATAATATCACAGATATCCTGCGACATCAAAGACTAACAACTACCGATACAACACACCCGGCACAGGATAGAAAACTGAAACTCCCAACAAGGCTTAACCGCACATATAGATAAGACAAGATATACACGATAGATTAATTGATACATTATATAGACAACTATGGCATAAGAGAACATTTTTTTTATTTATTTTTAGTGTTTAACGTAAACTTTTGCGACTTGTCTTTGCTATGAAAATGAAAATCGTGACATATCCTAAAGGACGTAGCCATCAACCACAGTAAACGAGTCGTTGATTTTTCTAGGCACCACTTATACGTTCAGTAGTTCGTCATTGCTTTCTGAACGGTGAGGTTTATTTTTACCTTTTGTAAAAATCCCACGGAAACGAATTTGTTTCCAAACTTGCCCACCGTGGGGTTTGAACTAGGTACGCTTGGGTTCGTGATCGAACTCACTACCCTTGAGCTACAGACGCTTTACTATATCTTTGCGAATTGCCTTTACTATGTACGTATATATATATATATATATATATATATATATATATATATATATATATATATATATATATATATATATATATATATATATATATATATATATATATATATACATACACACTACAGTAGGTGGTCTGTACTTCAAAGTATTTCTGTCATATCTAGCTGAATTTGGTTCGATCTGGGCATCACATGTGATCTGTATATGATATTATGATCAGAATAATTTCTGCGACAGAGCAGAGAGCATCCGTCTAGAAAGAATTTTCTAACCACTGTGCCTACCGCGGTTTTCAAAACATCAATTTTGTTTCCGTTTATACCTTATATGCATTTATCCAAATATAAGCGTATCTTCTTGTTGTCAGATGTTATCTCGTGTTCACAAAGTTCCCAAATCCGCTTTCGCATTTGTTAACTTAAAGTATAAGATGGGCACCACTGCACCTAATCCTTGATTTCCTCTACCCCCTACTTCACGAGAAAAGAAAACATTTGTTTTGCATAATCTCATTTCTTCTTGTCATCCTTCCCCAATCACACACACCCACACTTAAAATAAACTAACCACGAATATAGTTAAGCCATTTGATTTGAAGAAAAAAACATATTTATCTTACCAGACACCGGATTTTTTTTTAAAAATCACAATCTTTTCCGATTTATTGCTGTTAAATCTAGCTATTTACAACTGTAATATACCCTGAGACATTGAGACTCCTTCTGTTGACATTTGAACTACATTTTACATGGATTTCTAATCTGTCTATCTATCTATCTCTCTTGTCTCTCTTCTCTCTTTCTCTCTCTCTCTCACACTTTCTTTCTCTTGTGTGTTGTTTTAACCCCGGTTGGGACATAGACCCTTAACTAACTGATGCCAAGTTATCCTATTTCTAGCTATCTATTGCAAATCTTTCCATGTATTCTATAAAACGTTAATCTTTGCCTTCAAATCTCTTTCTCGTGTAATTTTAGGCCTCCTCCTCCTCTTTTATTGTCATTACTGGTTTTATGAAATGTCTATTCTAGCTACCACACGCACGCACGCACGCACGCGATGTCCTTGAACATCATAGTAAATGCAATATATCGTTCGTCGTTTATAATATAAACGGTTTTATTGTATTGAACACATTACTTATTTTGTCTAATGGTATTCCTAAACTCACCCTTTTCTCTATGTATTTGATATCATTTGCTCACATTTTCCCCTCTCTCCTACTCATGTGTCCCACTGTACGTTCCAACAGCCTGATATAGTTATACACAATTTCAATTGTCTCTGTCTTGTATAGTCTTTTTTTCCTACTGTCTTTGTCCATGTCAGCGTAATTATTATGTATAAATATCTACAACCAGAAAGTGTAAATGAACAGACCGGGTTTATCGAATGCAAGATCACTAGCAATGCTATATATATATATATGCACTGTTTTCTCTGACTATAAGTGTCACCAAAACAGTGGTTCTATGTCAGTGAAATAACACATAAACAAATATCACTTTAAATGGTAATCATCTAACCCCGGTTCAAAAATTCTGCTATCTTGGGTCCATAGTCACTGTCAGCTTTTCTCTTGATGAAGAAATCAACGCTCGAATAGGCAGCGCAGCTACTACATTCGGCAAACTATCAAAGAGACAACAACAAAATTAACATTGCAGACAAACATTGAAGATATGGAAAACAATATTGCGCAAAGGCGCAGAATCTTTTGAAAAGTGACTTAGGGATGATCTGAAAGACAAGAGAGACAAGCGAAAACTCAGAAGTTGTCACAATGAAACATTTGCCAATTTACCGTCTGTAAAGACGAAAAAGGCCATATATATATATATACATACATACACATACAATACACATATACGACTACTGTTGATCATTGCTTCCTGGTCTTATTTTGCTTCTCACTCTTCTCCTAGCCATTACTGTTAAAAGTATCTCTACTAAATTATTCAAAAGTCTGATAGTTCAATAATCTTCATATTCAACAGCTCTTAATTTCTTTGACAAATCAATGGATAGAGATGTCAGTAGATCGTTTGACATGTTTCCATGTATGTTGTTTAGAAGTTATGTTATCACTTCTGCTGTTTTTTTTTTCAGATTCCTCAGCGTCTCAATTGTTGTACATATATTAATTTCATAATCCTACTGTTTATTATAACCTTACAAGTGAAAGACTTTACATACATAGAAAGCATTTTTTCTACAAACGGAAGAATAACTAACGAAATCCAACATATATGCAAGAAACCAAATCAAAGCATAGGACAAATGGCACCAATTTTGAAATGCAAACTTGTCACCATGAACACTGAAAGATCTTTGTTCAACACAATCTTTCTCCCAACTTTATGCTATCAGTGCCAAACCTAGAAGCTAGCATCAAATGATAGAAGAAAACTAGTCAAGACAGAGATGAAATGCCTTTACAGAATGCTGGGAGTATCAAGAAAAGGCTGGTTTAGAAAGGAAGACATCAGAAAAATGTGAGTACGACATCAATACTGAACTTATCAAGAAACAACAAATTATATGAGGTTCGGCCACATAATCAGATTACTAACAGACAGTGCGCCTCAAAGAGCAATGTTACTCCAATACAGTGACATACAAAGCAAAAGACCGTCCACGCAAAAAGTGGATCTCAAATTTAACAGAGGCGGCAAAAAACACGTTTATGAAGCGTACAAAAAGCCAGTTCTAGAAATCTCTTCTTCTCATGACGCGGTGAGACAACACAGGTTTAGAGAAAAGAGGAAGAAAACAGTACTGTTTACCATTGTTCTCAGTGGTGGTAGTCTGGCAGGGAAATGCACTGGGTTTTTTGTGCACTAGGTGCCATTGGAAAATAAGTGAGTTTTGTTAATGTAATACATATGTTGCAGACAATCGCATCAGCCAACACCATGACGTCGCAAACATAGTATCGACTTTTATTTTTAACATAATATGCTTGAGTGCCTATGTAAATTATAATTGATTTATAATTCAACATCTGGTGTATAAACTGTATTCTGACCAATAGTATCAGATTTATCATGTGTTAAGTTATATTTTATCATTTAATACGTCAGATTTTATCATGTTTTAAATGAAATATTAACTTGGTTTAATGATAAGTCAGATTTTATAGTCAGTGTTATGTGGGAATTTATAATAAATGTTAGTTCAGATTTTATAATGAGTCAAATTTTATTATAAAAGGGAATGTCAGATTTTATCATGTATTGTCATATTTTATCTTAGTCATAATTTATCATGTACGAAGTCATATTGCTCTATATACGTTTGACAGTACACATTTTACACATACGTCTGACAGTACAGTACACATTTCACACATATGTCTAACAGTACAGTACATATTTTACACATACGTCTGACAGTACAGTACATATTCCACACATACGTCTAACAGTACAGTACATATTTTACACATACGTCTAACAGTACAGTACATATTCCACACATACGTCTGACAGTACAGTACATATTTTACACATACGTCTGACAGTACAGTACACATTTCACACATACGTCTGACAGTACAGTACACATTGTTGTATATATATGTCTGACAGTGCAGTAGACATTTCACATATACGTCTGACAGTACATTAGACATTTTATATATACATCTAACAGTACAGTACACATTGTTGTATATATGTCTGACAGTACACATTGTTGTATATATGTCTGACAGTACACATTGTTCTATATACGTCTGACGGTACACATTGTTCTATTTACGTCTGACAGTAGACATTGTTCTATCAATCTCAATTCTTTTGTTCTCACAAATGATTCTTGCTCTCTTCATGTCGCGTATCAGACCGAGAGACGGAGACAGACAGAACATGTCGAATTCTATAAATATTCAGTCTGTGCTTCTGTTATTTCTTTCGATTCCGTAAGGCGCTGTCGCTACCTGACATTTGCATGCATTACTACTATCATTGCTATTACAGATTATGCTTATAACTGTCTTTGTTCTTGTCTTGTACATCTTTCATATTGTGTGATCTGTGTTGAGATCGGTCATACATCTTTCATATTGCGTGATCTGTGTTGAGATCCGTCATACATCTTTCATATTGTGTGATCTGTGTTGAGATCGACCATACATCTTTCATATTGTGTGATCTGTGTTGAGATCGGTCATACATCTTTCATATTGTGTGATCTGTGTTGAGATCGGTCTTACATCTTTCATATTGTGTGATCTGTGTTGAGATCGGTCATACATCTTTCATATTGCGTGATCTGTGTTGAGATCGGTCATACATCTTTCATATTGCGTGATCTGTGTGAGATCGACCTACATCTTTCATATTGTGTGATCTGTGTTGAGATCGGTCTACATCTTCATTTGTGTGATCTGTGTGAGATCGTCATAATCTTCATATTGCGTGATCTGTGTTGAGATCGGTCAACATCTTTCATATATGTGTATCTGTGTGAGATCGGTCATACATCTTTCATATTGCGTGATCTGTGTTGAGATCGGTCATACATCTTTCATATTGTGTGATCTGTGTTGAGATCGGTCATACATCTTTCATATTGTGTGATTGTGTTGAGATGACCATACATCTTCATATTGTGGATCTGTGTTGAGATCGCAGTACATCTTCATATTGTGTGATCTCTGTTGAGATCGGTCATCATCTTTCATATTGCGTGATCTGTGTTGAGATCGGTCAACATCTTCATATTGTGATCTGTGTTGAGATCGACCATACATCTTTCATATTGTGATCTGTGTTGAGATGGTCATACATCTTTCATATTGTGTGATCTGTGTGAGATCGGTCAACATCTTCATTGTGTGATCTGTGTTGAGATCGGTCATACATCTTTCATATTGTGTGATCTGTGTTGAGATCGGTCATACATCTTTCATATTGTGTGATCTGTGTTGAGATCGGTCATACATCTTTCATATTGCGTGATTGTGTGAGAACGGTCATACATCTTTCATATTGTGTGATCTGTGTTGAGATCGACCATACATCTTTCATATTGTGTGATCTGTGTTGAGATCCGTCATACATCTTTCATATTGCGTGATCTGTAGTTGAGATCGTCATACATCTTTCATATTGTGTGATCTGTGTTGAGATCGGTCATACATCTTTCATATTGTGTGATCTGTGTTGAGATCCGTCATACATCTTTCATATTGTGTGATCTGTGTTGAGATCCGTCATACATCTTTCATATTGCGTGATCTGTGTTGAGATCGGTCATACATCTTTCATATTGTGTGATCTGTGTTGAGATCCGTCATACATCTTTCATATTGTGTGATCTGTGTTGAGATCGGTCATACATCTTTCATATTGTGTGATCTGTGTTGAGATCCGTCATACATCTTTCATATTGTGTGATCTGTGTTGAGATCGGTCATACATCTTTCATATTGTGTGATCTGTGTTGAGATCGGTCATACATCTTTCATATTGTGTGATCTGTGTTGAGATCGGTCATACATCTTTCATATTGTGTGATCTGTGTTGAGATCCGTCATACATCTTTCATATTGTGTGATCTGTGTTGAGATCGGTCATACATCTTTCATATTGCGTGATCTGTGTTGAGATCGACCATGCATCTTTATTCCTGTCACTAAATCTTTAGCGTGTCAAAAACTACAACTTCCTGTATTGATTATCTTTGCGGTTTTATTTTTGATCTCAGCAAACATTGCTCATGTCGTTCTATTCCGGTTGAAGACATCCAGGAAACAACTAGTCAATATTGTCATCTTGTATTCCACTTTCCTCTTTATGTTCGTATGATGTCAGCCAATATCGTGTTAGATTCCCTCATCATGTCAAACAATTTTCATTGTTTTATTTTTCTCCATTTTTGGAATCTGAAATAAATGACAAAAGAATTGTCTTTGTGGAAGCATCATGCAAGATTATTTGTTCATATTTACGAACTTTTATTGAAGGGAAAAAAAACTTCCAGTATTGTATTTTATCCACAGACATTCCTCAAAAATTCATTTTATATTATATTTTCTTCTGCAATTATCTAAGAAAGGGAACCATGAAGAACACTTGCTTGAAACGACAAGTGGAACTACCAAGTGTTCAGTTATTAACATTTTCTAATAGTGGCTTGTATTTTAAAGAAAAAAAAAAAAGAGAAAGATGCTGAACCTTCACATAAATAATATACCTTGTTGTTACACATAAATAATATACCTTGTTGTTACACATAAATAATATACCTTGTTGTTACACATAAATAATATACCTTGTTGTTACACATAAATAATATACCTTGTTGTTACACATAAATAATATACCTTGTTGTTACACATAAATAATGTACCTTGTTGTTAAAAGTATATATATGCACTCACATTTCTTCGTACAAGAAAATTCTCACATAAACTGTGATACTTATCACTTTGTTGGATTTAACCGAGTTGACAAATGCAACGCTGATGTGTACATGAAATAGTTGGGACAACTTCTTCTTCGCGTTCGTTCTTTACGACCAATTTTTAATCACTCTTTGTGATATGTTTGATCTTTGCCAAGAACGTGTATACGTTACACATTGATTTGGTAGGCCCCTAAACGCTTAGACTTTTAACACGTTTAGGACACGTGCATCCGATTTCAGCCCAACCTCCTTAGTCGGACATGCGAGGCAGATTACAGTGGTTCTAATCTTTACACCCCAAATTTGGGCCCCGGTAACCACTCGGGCGGTTGTGACAACTAATAAGAGTTGGACACAATTCATTCTAGCTACACCACGATACGCTTGACTTGGAATTCTTGCACCCTGGTTAGTGTTGTAGTTCACCACTATTATTTGAATCATGTACACGATCTCTTCCCTTAGGAATTTATAATATCAGTCTGGTCCATTGCTCGCCCGCTTTGTATAGCAGCCATACATGCAAGCCTATCCGCGCGTTCATTACCTCTTACACCTGTATAAAAATAAAACTGATCTTTGTCAGCTTAGACCTCTCCAGCGACACCTTCCAATGTCTCCTAGCCCATTGTACAAAAGCTTGCACGGGAAGAGTACTCTGACTAAAAAATGCAGCGAGGACAACTCTGTATGTCTCCGATGTCTTACATAAAGTGTTGAAAATTACAAAGTCCAGTTCTATAGATGTATGTTGATGTGGTTGAGAGTTCTTTTAAACTCCCGAACAGATGGATTTTGTTTAATAATCTTGTATTTGTTGAATATATTCGACTGTGTATGCCTTCAGTCTGATGTGCCCCGTTCTGATATGGAACAGAATGTTCTGTTTCGCTTTATTGAGGTAATGATAATTATCTTACTGCTGACCAACTTTCTTAATGACATTGATATTGGTAATCTTTTCGTGGAACTTGATTGTTTGTTCTATTTGATCATATGTTGCTTCCTCTTCTGCTACCTTATCTGCTATGACGTGTCCATGTCTGCGACAGTTTGATGGTATCACGAATGTGGTACGACTTTTCTGTTAATATCTCTTTAGCATATGGTTTTATTTCACATCTGGCAATTTGTCACTCACCATCATCGACATCTTTATCTCAGGAAACTTGGTTTTGCGTCACATAATGTTTTTGTGTGTGTGCTGAAACACGTCGTCTGTTGTGGCTGTAATAGCCTATACTGAAGTGGCAATCCTTGCCACAGTTGCTGCAGGTGAAACTGTAGACTGGATCGGATGCAGAAAATGGTCTCTTTGCCCTCTGCACTCTTTTTGCCTCCATATGTAATGCGTTTTTTTCTTTTGAGTCACTCCTCACTGCAATTTATCACTACGCCCTATGGAAACTCTGAAACAAACTTTACTAAGACAGGAAATAAATATCGAACTCAATTCCATGGAGGAGATTAAACGAGCTGCACAGGATAGAGCGGTATGGATAATGTGCTTGCAGACCCTAATTAATGTATAACGGTACGAAAGGCTATCCTGCTCTTAACAGGAAAAAGAATGAAAGCTCATAATTCCTTGGAATCCGAAGAAAAGAAAAAGGAGTAGGAGAGGAACATTATAATATTTCTTTTAAAAAAAAACAACTAGACATGATAGAAAGAAAGTAAAGCCAAATTTGGAATATAAATGAAATACTATATTGACAAAATTGTGTATATAATAATATATATAGCATCATCATCATTGGCCTCTTTGTCTCAGGAGACAATAGGTCTTGCGTCACGTAGTATGTTCTGCGCTGAATCACAACGTTTCTTGTGGCTGTAATGGCCTATTCTGGAGTGGAAATCCTTGCCACAGTTGAGGCAGGTAAAACTGGAGAGCTGATACATAGGATGTTCTCTCTGCCCTCTGTGCTGTCTTTTGCCTCCACATGTGATGTTGTTTTTATCCTTTTATTTTTGAGCCGCCCCTCACTGCCGCTCGCCATGCTTGCCTGTCCCTGTCCATCCGCTCCCAGTGTTCTTTGTCTATGCCGCATGAAGTTAGATCACGCTTGCAGGTGTCAATGAAGTGTATTAATGGGTGCCCATTATTTATATGTATATATATATATATAGCAATAAAATGTTGTTGGTAGCTTATTGTTAAGCAAAATATAAGTATATGTGTAAATACATTCGACTTGATAAATGTTATTGAAATGTACACATGTGTTCTTCTTCTTTCTTCTTCTCGATCGTTCTTTTCGGCCATTTTGATCATTCTTATTGTGATATATAAACAGCCTACACCAAGAACGGTTGTGATTCGTCACATCTTCAGCGCCATTTGGAGCTCTGGTGCTTATCCTTCGGCGATGTGAGTTTACTGGGTTCGCTCTCCGTCAGTCTTTAGCTGTCCCCAGCGACCTGAAGGCAGCAGGTTGCTATTTTCTTTTAGGGTAGCTACCCTTAGACAGAATGTTGTCTAAGGGTTAAAAAAATAAAATTTTAACCTTAGACAGCCTTCCCTCCCGGGTTGTTGAGAGTTGTCTGCCCAGGTTACCAGTCTTTTTTTGGACTACTTGATTTGCCTGCTGTCCAGTTTTGTGTACGGTTTGCTCCGCTAGCCTTTGATTGTCCCCAATCGAAAAACAAGACAGTAGTAGTTCCATGCGATGGAAAAAGCGCACTGAATTCAAGCCTCTGCTGGGCTTTCCCAGTTTTTCTGCTCACTTGGGTGGCCGCTCACCCTACGTTTGCCACGCCTTTTCGTCGCTCCATTATTAGCACCGTGCATGTCTGCCCCACCAGTGGGCTCACCTGTTATATCGTACGTATGCGTGTTCGCTCTACTTTGATGCCTGTTCATCGTGTTTATCAGGTTTCTCACCGTGCTCACATTTACTATGGACACGCAACTCAATTCGGGTCGGGCCCCCACCTCAGGGCTCCGAGTTTCGCCCATGTGGGCCCACGTGCAACTCAACTCGGGACCTCCGGACTCCGAGTCTCGCCTCATGTGGGCCCATTTCTCTTCTTTGGATGCACCTCTCATCCCTTTATGTTTTTTTTTGTTCATCTTTTCCCATCGCCCGGAAGAGACGTGCATTAATGGTCACTCTGGGATTCTGCTCGACTCTGTTGCAAGCGGATCTCATCCAACGCGACTGCGTCTGCATCACTATTTATACCAGAGGTCTGTGTACACATATGAAGTGCATGCAGTGGCGGCTCGTCATTAAAGTCCACTGGGGCCGGGCCCCACCAAAAAATGTGTAACGTGTATTTATTATTTTATAAATTAAAACATAACAACTCAAAACATGATTTTCCCGAAAATTTGTGTCTGGCCCCACCAACAAAAATGATCATGAGCCGCCACTGAGTGCATGTATATACTTGAAACATAATTGTTGAATAATTGTTGTGAAGTCATTAAGTCACCATTGTCAACTGTGTATTTCTAGGAGCCCTCCTCGTTGAGCACAGTTGTTCAGGATCTGTTACAGCAGCATTCCTTATTCATGCTAAACATTCAGCTTCAGGAAGGCAGGGACCTCGTCGTAAGAGATAGTTGTGGTGAGTATTGATGGTGTGTTAGTGAAAAGCATGTCACTAGGGGCAATTGTATTAAATATTGATTGTGTGTGAACGAAGAGCATGTCCCTGGAGACAATTGTATTGAGTGTGTATAGGATAGATTAGCGTAATGTATTTTCTTTTTTCTATCGACTCGCACACAAGAGGGATGTGGGTGCAATCTCACACTCGGCGTTGCACATGTGAGGAAAGAATTTGGTCCTTCTACCTCCTGCATACTAGGTGCTGGAAATGTGAAGTGAAGTGGCTTCATACCTTAAGGTCTGAAAATGATAAAGGAATTTTTGTTATTGCTTGTGTATGAGCGGAGTGCATGTCGCTAGAAGCAATTGTAATACATATTGAATGTGTATGAGCAGATAAGGTGTCGTACGAGACGAGATAATCGTGTTGAGTATTGATTGCGTATGAATAGATAGCTATCATTATAGATATTAGTAGTGAGTTGAGTGTGTTTGAGCATAGATAGAAAATGAGAAGAGTTATATGTACAATTTATATGCATAACTCTTACATTCAAGTAATAGTGGTGAATCTACAACACTAACCAGACTGTAAGAGTTTCAAGTCAAATGTGGTGTAGCTAGACAAGAACACTATGCTGGTAGTCAAAGAATAATAGTAAACCAACAAAGAACCGGTGTCGTTAGTCACCACACGCTGAGAGATACTGAGGAGGAGATTGGAGCACTTATGAACTAATTGGTTCGACGTGATATGATGATGATCCGACGACTAAACTAAACTCTTACAAATTCGTATTTTATGTACAGTTACAGCCTTGATGTGCAAAGAAAAACAGATAACTTGTCATCGATAGCATCAAAAGTTAAACTGCAGATCAGTTATGAAAAGACAAATATAATGAAGAAACCTATGGCAAGTAATGCAGATATCACCCTGGAATCCAAAATGATAAAAATAACAGCAGTTCACCTATTTGGGTAGTAATTTTAATTGCACAGGAAATGTTAGAACATAAATTATTCTACTAGTTGTCAAAGCAACATCAGCTTTAAAGAGTCTAAATAAAATATGGAACTGGAAATTATATAGTTTTAAAACTAAATTAAGAACATTCAATTCCAATGTTGTACCAATCTTAATATATGCCGGCGAGAGTTAGAAAATGACTAAAGATATAGAAAGCAAGATTAATGACTTTGAAAATAGATGTCTGCGAAAAATATTGAACATAAAATGGAACGAATTCAGAAGTGGTGAAATTAGGATAATGTCTGGTCAACTACTAGTAGAAATGATCAAAGAATATCAAAGCAAACAATGAAGTGAGAGGCAGAGGATTCAAGAAAGAGAGGATGCCCAAGTGAAACCCTGAAACTAACTTTGCTAAGAAAGCAAGAAATATCGGGCCTCAATTCGATGGAAGAGATTGAGCGAGTTGCCCAGGACAGTGCAGTATGGAGAAATCGTGATAATGTTTGACACACATTGAGAAGAAATGATTTTCTTTTTCTGCGCTCTCACTAGATTGGGATTTCGGATTCTCTAATAAAGGCAGTCGTCTGCCTCAGATTATCAGCCACGCCATACAGCTTGTCTTGGACGCTAGTGTAAGTGGGCCACCTTCTTATTCCCAAGTCTGCACACCGGGGGCAGCCCTGTAGGATACAATTCCCACGATCTCTGCTTCTCCGTTTTGGCCACCCCCGTGATGGCAGGTCTGACACTCCCACTGCGTGTCTACATCTCCAAGGCAGACTGGCGACCGTAGAATCCGTTATCCCATTCCACATTGTGAGGGTCGTTGCACCATGTTATGCGCCTTACAGCTTGGTGCATCCGTTTTCTGCAATCATTTGTTTCGGGTTAGCATTCCCTAGCGGACACATTCATCCGATTTCAGCCAAACTTCCTTAGTCGCCTCTTACGACATTTGTGGCAGGTAACAGTGGTTCTATTCTTTACACCCCATATTTGAACCCCGGTAACCACTCTGGCGAGAAGAACTGATCAAAGAATACGAAAGCAGGCATTGAAGTGAGAGGCAAAGGGTTCAAGAAAGAGAGGACGCCAAAGTAAAACCCTGAACCGAACTTTGCTGAGAGAGGCAAGAAATATCGGACTCAGTTTCATGGAAAAGATTGAGCAAGTTACCCAGGACAGAGCAGTATGGAAACATTACTTGCAGGCTCTATGTAACGTATAACACAGTACGAGATGAATATATATATATTAAATTAATCTCCTGGTGCGTATCCTTTTTCCTTCGTAGTACGAAGAGACTAAATCATTCAAGCCTCCAAATCAGCCTTGTCCAAGGTTGCTCTATTAGTATTCTGGACTGATTTTACACAGACTCACTAGAAATACTGATGGGTACTGCGTAGTCCTCCAAAGCCAAACGCCTCACAACGACAAATTTCAGTCTTGCAGAACTTTAAGATCACACAATTGCCTAAACAGTAGAAAACCAGGCTGTCGACATAACACAGCGACTCACGACGTTTTCAGTCTTGTAGAATTATAACATCACACAGATGCCTAAACAGTAGAAAACGACGTTGTCTAACCAAAAGACCATCACGACCGTATGGTCCTTATCCTTTCTCTGACCGTCTCACTGTCCAGTCCCAGCCTTAATCATAAATCGACTCAACAGTCCTCATCGTCGTACCGTCCCAGACTCAATGTATAATCAATCCTGACTACCCACTCAAAAAATACCAAAAACCCCGATTTCGTTCACACAACTCAGGTAACCTACGTGACAACTGATGAGCTGTCGTCAACAAAACAAATAAAAGGGAATCTACAACTAAAATGTAATATTCGGATTTCTCTCTTCCCCCTCTTATCCCGCAGGAACAGTAATAATGTTACATATGTATATGTACAATTGGATGTGTTTTAATAAGAATTTAATTACTTTTTAGTATTTTTTGCCCGTTTACTCTGTTTTCTAGAACCATTATTGTATTTACTCTCAGTCCATTTCTAAATGAGCAAATCACCAAGTTATTAGTGAATTTCGACTATGTTTCAAATATCCAGAGATTTACGTGGATCTCGTGTTCTGAACATGATAATTAGCAGTCGGAACTAGCTACAGAAACGAAATACCCAAATTCAATCAGTTTTGCCACACAAAAAAACACTAATGTTGTCTTTAGTGTTTAATGTTATGTTTAGTCAAATATTAGAGCTGCAAATGACATGCCCACTCTTCTGGATATTGAAAACCGTGGAGATTTGAGACCTGAAATTGACTGCATTAGTACGACAAACAAAAACTATTTGCAGCAGATATAAAGTTGAATAATCACATTAACTTGGATTGGATTTTTCAGAATTCAGTTTAACTTATGTTATATAATTATAGAAAGGGCAACATATTCAATGAAAAAAGTTACTTAAGATTGTTTGGTAAAACTTTAGATATTTTACCATAAGAAAAAAACTACAAGTTACTCTTTGTGATTACTGATTGTAAGTAATACACTTCAGTGTGTTACATTTTACGACACGGCTATTACATAGACATAGAGCTGCAGTAGCGTAGTTGGTAGTAAACTCGCTTCTTAGTCTAGTGGTCCTGGTTTAATTCCACAAGTAAGCGTGGAATCTTTCCGATCGTAACGGCTCTTGGGTTGACCCAGCCTCAATTGGGTACCAGTAAGAAGCAGTGGAAAGTAAAGGCGACTCACGTAATGTGAACTATATCATCTATAGTGTGCTGACGGTCAATGAAAAATACGGACCTAACAACGAACGTATTTCCCTATATACCACGTAGTATAAAAATTATTCCTAAACTTTACTTATTCCATATACGGCAGATGATGGAGCTGGATAGGACGCGTACTCAGAAAAAGTCTAGAAATCGTTACAAAAATAACCATACAGTGGACTCTGGGGGAAATGCTAAAGAGAGACAGACATACCAATGCCAACCTGTTTGAGAACAGTAAAGACGAGGATATATAGTGTGGGCCAGATTTGGGTCATTCTGATAAAGATGAACACAGGCGAAGCACGTTGAAGAGATGGTGTTTTTAGCCTAATCATCATCATCAAATAGCTTGTCCTCAGCAGAAATTTGGAACCCCAACAGTCCTTCGGAATTGTTCTCTCTTGTAGGCCAGATGTCCTGCCTCTGCAGCTGTTATGTTCAAACCGTCAGTTACATCCTGATTCCATCTACTCTGGGGTCTTCCTCTTCTCATCTTTGCTGGTATGCCTCCTTCCATGATGGTCTTCTCCAGCCCTTCGTGTCTTTGTATATGTCCAAAATACCTCAATTTTCTCTTTCTTATTTGTAGCATCAGCCAGTTTTCTTTGATTTTGAGTTCTTTCTGTATAGATCTATTTGTTCTCATCTTTGTCCATGAGATACGAAGGACTCTTCCGTAACACTTATATTCAAAAGCACATATATGTTTCCCACTGCCTTTTTAACCTATTAGACCCCCCAAAACTACTGACTACTCTGTTGGTCAGTAGCCAAGTAAAAGTATAAAGCATTCGATTTCGGGTAGCAATGTTGGATAGAACTCTGTTAGCTTTTTTGCAGATTTACACAATTCTGTGAGTCTGTGGTTACTTATTGGTGAAAAGTGTTACTACTGATATTCTTTGGCGTAAAATTTAATTTGTGACATAATATAACCTGGTTATTATGTTTTTGTTTTTTAATACTCCTTTATCTGAGTGGTCTAATTCCCGGAAATTTGTACGTGAGTTGAGCGGTCTATGACACAAGGAGATGCGCCTACTGGCTATCCATTCCGGTGTAGAATATAGTACATATGCAATTTGTTCGTGTGAACAGAATGACTGACAATCATACTGATTAATCCTCTAAATCAGCGGTTCCCAAACTTTGTATTACCGTGACCCCTATTGAAATACATTTTGCTGCCGCAGACTCCCAAAAGTTTCTATATATGAAAATCTTCTAGCAATAGAGTTATTAATACACCACACCAGAAGTCAAGCTGACTTAAATTTTTCAGACTGGGAAACTTCAAATGATTTTTCATTTCGTCCTGTCAGACATTTATACTCCGGTCTGATCCGGGTCCTTTGATTTCGTAGCGGAACTAGTTTACCACTGTTTTTATACATGTTTTTAAAATGTATTTTTCTGTTTGAAATGTCAAACATCATAATATTTCTTCAAGCGCTAAAGGACCCCCCTGTGAGTACCTCGTGGATCCCCGGTGGTCTGCGGACCTCAGTTTAGGAAACACTCCTCTAAACACTTTCACTAAAATCTCACACTAATATTCTAATAACAATTCTTAAAATAGGGACCAGTGACCCGTATGTGAAGTTCAAAATTGGTAACAAACATTTCTACAAGAGTCGTATCGTATACAAGAATCTCAACCCTCGCTGGGACGAGGAGTTCACTATTCCCATTGAGGACATCACAAAACCCCTTATTATAAAGGTATGTTGTTATGGTGATTCTTCTTTTAATTGTTATCTTTCAGTTATATCAATATAAGTATAACTTGTTAGAGACAGTGTTTTCAGAGTTTATTGAATATTTATCAATTCCAGTAGAGACTAAAAGACAGATTATAAATGCAATTTTTATACTAACACTGTGCTACCAGTGCCAAACATGGACGCTGACAAAAGAACAAGAAATGAAAATTACCACATGTGAAATGAGATGCTTGAGGAAAGCAGTAAATAAAACAAGAAGAGACCATATAAGAAATGAGGAAATTAGAAGAACAGTCGGAACAACACCTGCTATTAGATTTATTGAAAAACAGAGACTCAAATGGTTTGGCCACTTGGTCAGAATGAACCCGAATACACCAGTTGCAAGAGCGTACAACCAGAAAATGGAATCATCAAGAGGAAGGGGCAAACCAAGAAAAAGATGGGTTGATGGAGTTACAGACATCTTAAAACTCCACAATACCACACCATATCAAGCGACTGAGCGTGCATTATCTCGGAAGTCGAGCATCAGTTAAACCTGCTACGCCTAACGGCAAAAAAGCAGAGAAAGACAAAAGAAAGAAAAAGAAAAGATTGAATATTTATGAAATTCTGCCGAATGGATTAGAGCTCTGCTCCCATACGAGAGAACCGTGTTTAATTCACGGTAAAGCCAAGGATTTTTTCTATTGTGGGCATAAATGAAAATTTCTAACATGAACAGCTTCGGGGCGACTGCACTAGCCATGCGGCCACTAAATTCCTCAGGCTATCATCCCGCTTGTCCTACACCGCCCTAAAAAGCGGTACTATAGGCAGTAACCACAGTTTTTTTTTTAAATGAAATTCGGAAACAGGTTATCACATCTCTATAAATAGAGAGAGAGAGAGAAAACATAAACATAGAAACACACAATTTGTTTTAACAAACTTGCTTTTCGAGTCTTCACGATACAACGACAAATTTAGCATCCTCTAATCCTTCTTCTTCTTCGAACGCTCCACATCGACCACTTGTCAAACATTATGTGTGATTTGTATGTGATCTGAGCCCAAGAGCGAATGTACGTTGTGCCAGTTATGCGCCCACAAGTAGGCCAGCACATCGGATTTCTGCGCTGCTTTCTATTTACTAGGGTAGCATCCCTAGGGCCTACATCTGTCGCCTCTTACGACATACATTGTAGGTTGCAGTGGTACTATTCTGGGATTCCCTTGCGGGCCCCGGCACAACATGGGCCCGGCAGCACACGAGGCCCCGGCGTACACACGGGCCCCGGCACCACACAGGCGATCCTCTAATCCAAAATGTAAAGATATGTAGCAAAATATGATTAGTTTAATCACAAACAATGAAGAAAGTAATTAAGAGGGGTACAATGTCTGTTGTACTCTTCACCGTTGAAGAGCCTGGCGATTCTGACAGGTAAGTACCATTTTCTTTTTCTCCAATAAGTGACTGCAGATGCTACGAACCACTTATGTGCTATATCTATATTTGTATCAGGTGTTTGATTATGACCGTGCCTGGAATGATGACCCGATGGGAGGAGTTGACCTTGACCTTACAACCCTTGAGATGAACACGTAAGTTCTGGTTCACTTTTAAAAGTTTATATCTCGCGACTTTTCATTGCAAATGTCTAACCTTTTTTTTTTTTTTTTGTGTTTAATCCCAAATTTTCCATCAATTAATCATTGATGAACAGACAAATTAGTAATCTTTCCTTGACCTACTTCTGAGTTGCGAGTGGTCTACGATTTAGACACCTTCAAAATTCAAAGTATTTTTTTTTATTTCGAACATAAATGAAATAGCAACACTACATAACTACAGCATGGGTACGCGATCATCGGTTCGTATTCTAATCATCTTTCTGCTAGAACCCATATATAAAAGGGTGTTCAAGATTAAAGCAGCCCCATTGACAAATCGAAAGTTGCCAGATAATCTATTGCGTTATGTTTATGTACTATTTAAACCGGTTCTGACTAGCTCGTTTTACGTCACATTTGTTCATCGCCCTTCCCGCACTACAATTACATACCGTCACATAACCTTGACCTATACTACGTCATAACTGAACCTTCTCATTTTCATACATATATACCAGATTGACTCCATTCACAGGCTGCTATTATCTTGAACACCCTATATATATATATATATATATATATATCAAAGCTGTTCGAAGTTGGTCAGAACACACAACGACACATAAAAACATAGACTTAATTTTGGGGTAAATGAAGGCTAGGGGCGGTAGTCAAAATCAACATCGAATACGATGCTGACTTGTTCCGCTTTTGATCATAGCAACAACTCAAGGAAAGGATTTAGATTATTCTCGCATCTTTCAATCAAGAAACTAAGAACGATCAGTGAATGCAAAGCGAGTAGACAAAATTGAATCTTAAATTCATGCAAGATTGGGAACAGCGCATCGAAATGGATGAAAGTGATTGAATAGTCTCTGCAAGTGTCAGCAGACGTAACAGACACCAGAGTATGTCCTGCAAGACTGTCTTCTTCTGTGTGAACTGAGAAGAAGCATGTGCCACTCCAGTCGACCTAAAACTAACCTTTGGAAACCTAACAGACCTGAAGCTGACTGCCCAGTTTGTGGTCCACGTAAACTACACAAAACCTGAACTGACTGCCAGTTTGGTCCAACAAGCTTGGAAACCTAACAGACCTGAAGCTGACTGCCCAGTTTGTGGTCCACGTAAACTAAGCTTTGGGGAAACCCAACAGACCTGAAGCTGACTGCCCAGTTTGTGGTCCACGTAAACTAAGCTTTAGGGAAACCTAACAGACCTGAAGCTGACTGCCCAGTTTGTGGTCCACGTAAACTAAGCGCAGTACCAGAGATCACCGAAGAAAATCATTGAAGAAAATGAAGAATGATACTGTACATACGCAATTCTTACACCGTGCACCAGTTCAGTACAGAAGATTACCTAAGTTATTGATGTTATAGAAGACACTGCATGAGTCCTTTACCATGATAACACTTGCAACAAGAAAAATATACCATCAATTATCATTGTAATTTAAACTTTAGAACAGGGATATAAATCCTTTTTTTTATCACGAGGACCGGGTGCAGAATACCCTGTTGGTCGTGGGCCGTACTAAAAATAAATCACACTAAATAGGACATCCATATTTCATAACGAAAAACGGCAGTACATGACAGTTTCTGAAGTAACAAACCAATATTACGTTAAGAAAATGTCAGTAAGTTAGCTGATGGCTAGTAAATGAGTTCAAATTGATCAAAGGGTTATCCCCAGCGTTAGCAACTATGAAGTGACTTCTGACTGCTGCTGACACAAATAGTTTTAAAATAAATCAATGTAATGCTTCACGGAAGTGACGTGTATTTGTACTGCCATTGAATACGAAAAACAAGAATGAGGAACGCAGTGTTTCTTGAGTGTCTTTCTTACTTTTTTCTTTTTTTTCTCTAATCCTGTTTTACCAGACAGCGTCAAGATAAGAACATATTGATAGAATGGATTCTTGTGTGCACGCATCATACATGGTGTCTTTATTGTCTCTGTTATTTCTGTGATCAACCTTGCGTGTATGACCGTTTGCATTGTATTCACTGTATCTGAGCAGCATTGTCCTTTGCAGCGCACTTTATGTTGGTAATTTTCCTATGTGACCGAACCATTTAATTTGTTGTTTCGTGATGAAGTTTAGTATTGATTAGTCCACTTGTTTTCTGATGTCTTCATTTCTAAACCGGTGTCATGGGTGTGCACGTAGCTTACCCCGAATGTAGTTTAAGCTTTGTTGTACTTTCACTACTTTTAAATTAAATACCTCTTCCTGAAATTTGCTTGCAAATAAATTTGGCATTAACTCGATCACCTTTATGATTTCCTTTTTTCGAATATTTAGAAGATAACTGCAAAGTATTTCTAGGGCCTGAATGTATTGAACTTTGAGAACCACTGTAGGATAAATAGATAGATAGTTTTAGTTTTTAGTTTAGTCGTCGGATCACCATCACTGCACGTCGAACAAATTAGTCCATAAGTGCTCCGATCTCTCCCTCAGTATGTCCATCAGCGCGTGGCGACTAACGACACCGGTTCTTTGTTGGTTTACAATTCTTCTTTGTCTGCCACACCGTTCTTGTCGCTACACCACCTTAACTGAGTTCTTGCAGTCTGGTTAGTGTTGTGGATTCACCGCTATTACGTGAATCTGACGCCCTCTCTCCTTAAGGAATTTATAATATCAGCCTGGTCCATTGCTCGTCCGCTTTGGACAGCAGCCATACCTGCAAGCCTATCCGCACGTTCATTCCCCTTACACTGCTGCCCTGGCACAAAAATAAAACTGATCTTTGTCAGCTTAGACCTCCCCAGCTATTCTATCCAATGTCTCCTAGCCCATCCTGTTTCAATCTTCCTGAGCATACTCATTGAGTCACTGAGAAAACATGCATGGAGAAAGGTCTGTGATTCTAGCCAAATCATCGCTTTGGTAACCGCCATGATTTCCATAGTGAGACTGCTTGTAGTCACGGCAAAACCACCACTGTCTTCCTTCACAACATCACCTCCGACCTGAGCAGTGAAAGCCCACGAGCTTCGCACATGTCGAATCACCGAACCATCCGTATAAAGGATTACATCATGTATAAATAGATAGATATATATACTTCATGGACCTGATCTGGCCTGTTGGCCGAGGGTTGCCCACCTCCGATTCAGCAGATTACAATTGCAGCCACTGTTGACATTCATGCTGGTAGAAAATGATAATGGAAATAGGAACAGTTTGGTAGAATGCTCGTTCATAGCAAGAAACATGAAATATTTCAGTTATTTTTTTATTTTTTTGCAGCTGATCTTCATTGAAGAGATGACAGCTAATGAATCTATCAATCCCTTATGCGACACTCATCTGTTAACAAATATTGTTGCTGTTATCTCCTTAGCAAACTACTGAACGTAAAAATGCCTAGAAAAATCACAAACAGCGTTAAAATCTGGGGTTGATTCGCAAAGTCCTGTAAAGGATATGCAGTTAACTTATCTCCTTATCGAATATCCTCATTTTATTTGCTATGATTCTTTGGTAAATATCGGGGTTTTTTTTTAATTAATGCACCGAATATTTGATTCGTAATCGACTACGTGTCAAAAATTTCACAAATTGAAAACTTAATAAATTACTAAATTTGCAGAAAATGTATAAATAGTATTAATGATGAAAAGTAGTAGACGGGAATGAGAGAGAGAGAGGGAGGATGAAGGGGATGGAGAGAGAGAAAGATAAGTTAACAATAAATTATAAATGACTAGTTCACAGATTTTATAAGAAGATTGTGTTTGAACTTCCCGTTCAGGCCTGTCCAAATATGACGATGTTTTGTTAACTGCAATGTGTTGTCAGGATTAACTCAGGGTTTTGTGATACAGAATAAAGAAGTAATCCGAAGCAATCTTCCTTCGAAAGTATAACATTCTTTGTCAACTTTTTGTTTATTTCTTGAAATTGCCACTGTATAACTTGGGGTAAATGATTAACAATTTTTCTTGTCATGGACAAGAAAAGTAATACAAATGTCATTATCAGACACAGAAAAAGTTGTAGACTTCTTCTTCTTCTTTTGTCGTCACACTGCTACCGGGTTGTTGCCCATTGTCGTGGTTTTCTATTTTTGTCTTTGCGCTGTTCTGGTGGCTTGTGTGATGGTTATCTTTGCTCTTTCACAGGATTCTGCTACGCCATCTAACCATCTTTTCCGTGGTCTTCCTCTTGCCTTCTTTCCCGATGTTCTGTTGTAGAAGACTCTGTATACTGTGAGTTTGGATGCATTCTTATTAAGTGGCCAAACCACTTCATTCTTTGTTTATTATGTAATTCAAGCACGGTTTTGTGCCAACTTTCTTTCTTATGCTGATGTTGGTGATTTGTTTTTCTTGTATTGTTGGTAACTTTTCGCAGGCAACGCATTTCACATGTAGTTATTTTTGTGACTGCGCTTTGCTCAATGTCCATGTTTGGCTCTGGTAACACAAAGTAGGTATAAAATGCTGTTGATCATCTGTTGCTTAGCTGCCTGTGAAATTTTTGGGTGCCTTAACAATGGGGCTAGCTGGTAGGTTACAGCATTTGCTTTTTGTACTCTAGCCTCTATCTCTCTATCTAGTCTTCCGTCTTCTATGAATATGCTTCCTAAGTATTTGAATTCTTTCACTTGGTTTATTTTAGTGCCATTGACATGGATGTCTAGATTATTATGTTTTCTTCCATATTCATTATTTCTGTGTTAGTGTTGTTGATTTTCATGTCATGTTTTACACAATTTTTGTTCAAGGTGTCAATATGATATTGTAGATCTTGTTCATTTTGATGTATCAGGCACTGATCATCTGCAAACAACAGTTCATTTATTTCATCATTATCTGAATTTGACTCTTGAGTTATTTTATCCATATTTGCAATAAAGAGTAGTGGTGAGAGGACACAACCTTGTCTAACACCTGATGTAATGGAGAACCAGTCGGTCATTCCTTCTGTTGTTCTTACTGTACTCTGGCTATCTTGATATAAGGCCATGATATTACCTAATAGTTGTCCCTCGACGCCATATTCTTCAAGGATCTTCCATAGTTTGCACCTGTTTACTCTATCAAATGCCTTTTCTTGGTCTATAAATATAAGCTGTTTACTTTGATTGTATTCAATTGTTTGTTCGCAGATCGTCAGACTGTCAGACACAAATAGTAGTGAAAACTGTATTGTCAAGCGCAAATAAGTAGTGTAAACTTCATTATTAGACAAGAAAAGTTGTGCATTGTCAGAAACGGAACTACAAGGGTGTTCAAGATGAATGTAGAGCCTATCAATGGAGCTAATATGGCATATATTTATGAAAATGAGAAGGTTCAGCTATGATGTAGTATAGGTCAAGGTTGTGTGATGGTGTGTTAATTGTAGTGCGGGAAGGGGCGATGAACAAATGTGACGTAGGACGAGCTAGTCAGAACCGGTTTAAATAGTAAATAGACACAACGGCAATAAGTAACTGGCAACTTTTCATTTCTCAATGAGGTTGCTTTTATCTTGAACACCCTGTAGTAGTGTAAATTTCATTGTCAAACTCATGAAAAATATTACCAACTCGTAACCCATCAGGTATTGTAAAACAATTAGATGATAATGTGATCAACTGTAACGTAAATTTATAATAAAATCTAAAATTTAAATGATAACGTCAGTACGTTGATTGCACTTTTGTGTATTAAACAATTGTTAAATATAAGCTGTTGATTGCACCTTTGTATAACACTAAACAGCGTATTATGATATTGATAGCACTTTTATAAAACACTATATATGGCCTTTTTCGTCTTTACAGACAGTCAATTGGCAAGTGTTTTACTGTGACAAATTCTGAGTTTGCGCTTTTCTCTCTTGTCGTTCAGCTCATACATAAGTCTCTTCTCAAAAGACTCTGCGCCCTTTCGTAATTTGGCTTTCCACACAACTCTGTCATCAGCTAGTCTTTGCCATGTGCTGGGACCTATAGAAAAGTTTTTCATTGAGGCTTTGCAGACATCTTTATATCTGAGCAGTGGTCTGCCCTGGTGCCTCTTTCCCTCGGAAAGTTCACAGAACAACATTTGTTTTGGTATGCGATAAGTTTTCATTCTTCTCACATGCCCCAGCCATCTTAGTCGTCTACTGCTGAGCATGCCCATGATGGAAGGCAGATTTGCACGTTGCAGTACTTCAGAGTTGATTATCTTGTCGTACCACCAGCTGTTCATAATCTTGCGGAGACATCGAAGGTGAAATATGGTGTCTCCTCTCGTGTCTTGAGTAGGCTGTCCATGTTTCTGAGCCATATAGTAAAGAACTAATTACACAGGCTCGATATATTTGAATCTTCGTCTGCAATGTCAGTTTTGTGTTGTCCCCCGCTCGCTTTGATAGTTTGCCGAATGTAGTAGCCGCACTTCCTACACGAGCGTTGATTTCTTCATCAAGAGAAAGGCTGGCAGTGACCATGGACCCGAGATAGCAGAATTTTGAACTGGTGTCAGATGGTTGCCATTTAAAGTGATATTTGTTGTGTTACCCCCCTGACATAGTACAACTGTTTTGGAGACACTTATAGTCAGAGAAAATAGGTCGCATGCCTTTGACAAATTATTGATTAGGCATTGCAGTGTAGTCTCACTGTGGGCGACTAAGGCAGCATCGTCAGCGAAAACAAGGTCCTTGAGAAGATTTTCCGTCGTTTTTGTCTTGGCTCTTAAGCAAGCCAAGTTAAAGAGTGAACCATCAGATCTAGTGCGGATGAAAACATCACCATCAGCGTCCCCTAAGGCGTTGTTCAAAGGACTGCGAAGAAGATGCCAAAGAGAGTGGGGGCAAGGACACAACCATGCTTGACTCCACTCTTAACCTCGAAACTATCAGATGTGCTGCCATCAAACTGTATGCTGGCTTTCATGCCCTCATGGAAGGAGACAATCAACTGGAGCAACTTTGGGGGACAGTCAATATGTTTCAGTAATTTATAAAGGCGTGGCCTACGACTGTGTCAAATGCCTTAGTCAGATCCACGAAAGCAATACAGAAAGGCTTACTCTGCCCTCTGCACTTCTCTTTTAGCTGTCGAAGGGTAAATATCATGTCAGTTGTTGACCGTCCAGCTCTGAATCCACTATATAAAACACTATACAGTTTATAATAAGATGTTGATTGCACTTTTATATAACACTAAAGCGTATAAAAGATGTCACTAACACCTATTACAATTTGCCAGAGGAATACTTTCTATCATTCATCGTAAGTATTCACTCTTGTTACACTTCCCCCCCCCATATTAGACTTTAAAACATAATCTCTGCTCTGTTTATGTAACAGGCCTCTATGTAATAGTGTTTGGATTACACTGAGAAAATCCGCTGTAAATTTAAAATAAAGCTCTTATTGAAATAAACCAATATCGATCACTCAAAATATATTTATTCACTCCTAAAAGTGTTAGTCTAGTTTTTACTGCTAATTTTTTTTATAATATATCATGTATGCAGTGTGTAATATTTTACATTTCTGTATAGTACTGTATGTATGTTGTACTATTAGTGAGTAATATACTAAGAATCATAATCATTGAGTTACGGACAGGGCAATAGGTGCTCAGGTCTCCTCCTCACTAAGGTTACTGATCGATCCAGTCCTGTGTTGATTAAAGAAGCATTTAGTACCACTAGGGGACTGCTGAGAGTTGATTATAGTGCCTGCTGCTTTGAGACGCCTCATAGCTCGGGTTCGAACCTACTGTCGGCATTTGTTCAGAGTCCTGGTCTTACTCAGACGATAACGTGAGTACCTCTGAAGTCGGAGAAAATCTGCCTGTATGGCGAGAGAATACTAATTACGAGTACATTGAGCACACGGCTGCCAGTGTAAGTAATTTACATTAATTGCACGCTGCTGCCATTGTAGAAATTGGAAAAACGGATTTTCACGCAAAAATCAGTTTCAGAGATGAAACTCGTCTGAGTTGAAAGCGGACAGAAAAAAAAAAAATACCTCTAAATGAAATCTTTTTTTTTTTAGTTTTCTGGAAAATTGTTAATTAGTTTTCTTGTTATTATCACCTGCATTCAACACGACAATTGGATATATGTGATTGACTGTTGTTAACTAGATATGGTTTAAACATTTATTGAAGATTTCTTACATGTAGAACACAATCAAAATGTGACTGGAATTCTGGTCTACTCCATTTTCGTGTAGTAAACTACCAAATCAAATGTATTTCATTAATTTTGTCCCCCCTCCCTTCCTTACTGGAAAAATGTATGTGGATGCATATGACAACAACAGAGGTTATGAGGAAGGGGAACATGTGTAATTAATAAGTCAGTAAGCCTTATGGTACATAGGCTAATAAATGATGAAAAGCAAACACTTTGTTTTAGTACACTTGTTTTAAATATGCGAATTCATGAAAACTCATGAACAGAACATAACTTATTTTGAAATGAACCGTTTGTGAAAATTTACTATGAAGACAAATAGAAGTAAAATTAGAAACAGCATAGCAACCAACAGTTGCAACAAAGTTGTTGTTTTTATAATATACAAAATTGACAACAAGTAATGATGTGTTGAACATTCGTAACTACCTATGTGTTGTCAAACCTATACTATAGAAAAGTTGGATATAACGGAGATCAAGAAACAAATTAAACCAATGTGTTAGTTGTTATCTTCCTGGAACTCATATAAACGATTTTTAAATATCCGATTCAGTGGCTAAATCATTGGATTGAAATGTATTTACCAAAAAATGTTGGATTTGATTTGAAATTTCAAATTTAAATTAATTGAAAATACTGGTCTGCCTATGACAAAGATTGAATGTGAGGTTTTTTGTTTTTTGTGTTTTTTTGTTTTTGTTCTTAGTCAATGGTCTGTAATCGGTAGAGTCTGCTAACAGATAAAGAAGGGAAAAAATAGCAGGTATATAACATGAACAAGCTACGGACTTGCAGTGGCGGAAACAAACTTTACTGTACCATTAACCTTTTTTAATTGATTAATTGATTGATTGCCACATTTATGGGAATAAATATATATGCTTCGATATATGTCTTATACAGAAAGATCTCAGCGGCAGTGCACGAATTCCATAGCACCGGCAGGTTTCTATATGTAAAAATATTGAGAATTATTTATTTAAATGTTTATTGATGCCAACAATTTTTGACCGTTCAGCTCTAACCAGCCTATCATCTTATGTCGATTATCAACTGTCATCGTTTCTTTTTGTTTGTGTGCTCAACTTGAACATTAGACCTTCGTATTATCATTCGGCTGACAGAATTCTCCAAGTGACTTGATGAACAGGATACAAAATGACTTGATGAACAAGATATCAATAACTTTAAATATGATCATAATGGAATCTTTAGCTCAAGAAATAGCTACCTAAGCAACTTATGTCATAGCTACAGTATAATCATTTATTCTAAATAATATAACTAAAGTGTATATCATCATTAGGGAATGCATTGAAAATTATATATTGAGAGTCTTGCAATTTGATTATCAAACGACATAATCAAATCGAACATCCTTGCCAGATTACCTTCATGATATTTTGATGTCAAAGGTGTATCTAGGTTAATTACTTTCAAATCTAAACCTTGTGTTGTTTTTGTTTTCTAGATACATGTTGCAGCTATTGGGTAGGGTATCTGTGACTAAGTGTTTACGCCCTTTGTCTTGTGTTTAGAAGGTCGGGGGATTGAATCCATGGCAGTTCATGGCATATTATGGCATCTGACTAATTTTACGTGAATGTTTGCTCGTTATCATCTGTGTCCTCCCCATTCAGACTCACGCCTCACTCCGAATTCAGACGAGCCTCACTCTCGAATTCCCAGACGAGCCTCACTCCGAATTCAGACGAGCCTCCTCAATTCAGACGAGCCTCCTCGAATTCAGACAGCCTCCTCAATTCAGACGTTCTGGAATGTTTTAATATTTTAGAGTGAAGAGACGTTTATAATATTTGTGTTTATTTATAACTATTTCAGAAATACAGAACTAAAGTTGATGTTGAGTGAGAAAGATAACGAGGAATACATGGGTTACCTAGTGCTGACGTGTACGTTAGTACCGAAACAGGAAGAGAACAACAAAGAGCAGGTAACTAGTTCACCCGTTCATGCCTATTATCACAATGATTTTCGAAAGTGTATTGCAAATATTGACATTTAGTGGCGCACGTGTGGTGCCGAGACCCACAAGGAAAGCAACGAATATTACCACAGCGACCTACAAAGCATGTCGTAAAAGGCGACTGATGTAGGACCTAGCGCTTTCCACGCGAAGTTATTTCCTAAATTTTTTAAGTTAATTCAAAGGAACATTTAAAAATTTTTAAAAACAATCCCAACTACTCGTCAATAAATAAACTTTTTTAAAAAAAATATATATATATAGTATATATATATATAAATATAAATTAAGAAAACTGAAACTCAACTAGAATAACAAGGTTAAAAAGTAGAAGTAAATTAGTAGAAGTAAAACTGGAAAGATATCTTATAAGGGAAACAGCTCTATGGCGCAGTGTACGGCTAATCGCGTTCAACGGACTTCCGCTGTGGCGCAGTGTACGGCTAATGGCGTGCAACAGACTTCCGCTGTGGCACAGTGTGCGGCTAATGGCATTCAACGGACTTCCGCTGTGGCGCAGTGTACGGCTAATCGCGTTCAACGGACTTCCGCTATGGGCAGTGTGCGGCGGAAAAGCGTAGAAAGAGCTAAGAAGCTACCTAGTAAATAAAAAACGTCGCAGAAATTGTTGTTACAACGTTCAATTGCTCTTAGGCTCAGATCACATACAAATCACACAGAGTGGTTAACAAGTGGTCGATATGGAGCGTTCGTAGAAGAAATATAAAGAATAAATTGTTTCTTGTGCCTAAATGTGTAGATACATCAACGAGCACCGAACGGGAGTTGTTAGACTAAACACACTGAAATACATGCTTAGGAGGAGATCGGAGCAATTATGGACATGTCCGATGTGCGATGAAGATGATCCTCACATAAACAATGAACAATGCATGTAAACGAGAAGTAAATCCTGATTGGTCAGGTGTAGTATGTTTACGTAATCTGAGTGGTCATATGTAGTATGTATACATAATCTGATTGGTCATATGTAGTATGTATACATAATCTGATTGGTCGTGTATAACAAACAACAATTTGTCACTAACACCCTACATAATCTATGGCTGACTCAACATACGATAGTGTACATGGGCACGAAATCTCCACGAAAAACTTATCTGTAATATTGGTAACCTAGTACTGAATGTTACCCTTGTCGGAATCAGTAACGTAGAAGTCCTAAAGCAACTAAGAAGAAGAGTAACAAGTGCATATTGTACTGTAATATAATGTACAAAACTGTTGTAATTGTTGATGTATTGTTTAGTAATGTATAGCTCATTATTGTATATTGTATTTGAGCACAGATACCTAGGGTTTCATGTGTTCGTTCACAGTGTTCGCAGTTTTGTATATGGTGAATGTTGTATATATTTCAGGAAATGTCTAGAAAAGCTTCGGTGAGCACCTCCATTCATTAGAATTCATCACTTGTTTTTATAACTATAATAGCTTCTACATAAAACTAACTTCGTCTTCTGATTCTATGCAATTTTAATCAGATTTGATTGTGCTTTTTATGTAAAAATTTCGAAGATAGTTTTTTTGTCTCTATTTTGATACCATCCTCAGTTATATTTCGACATATTACTTATTCATTACGAAGATTTCAACCTTATAATTTTAATATAACTTTCATTTGTTGCATTATATATTTGCCATGTATCGAATATGCCAGTGATAAAACCAACTTGTTTATATTTCTAAATACTGAATTACAAATTCTCACCTCGATTTCTATGCAAGGCATCATCAATGGTTCTATTTTACGCCAGCGTGTTCGTTGCGCGTTGGAAGTCTGTGTGATAAGCCCTATGTGAGTGCGGGTTCAATTCCGCGGGCTGGCAGAAAAAGCCACAATTTCTCCAGATTTACGGTGTTCGTGGCACCGAACCGAAGGGTTACGATGTCCATGGCACCGAGCCGAAGAGCTGAAAACTCAAGTGCTTCTGGATCGAAAAAAAAACACCAAAAACATACATTTTAGTTTATCATTGAGGACCAAACAGGCTGTGAAATATACATTAAATATAGAAAAAGTGTAAGAGAGTCGCGATAGCACAGTGGTTAGTGCCCTTGCTTAGTAGGCGCATGATCCGGGATTCAATTCCACAGAGACATCTTTTATCCAACAGTAATGGATCAACGGAGTCAAAAAGAATTACTAAGAATAGAATACAATGAAAAGATATGATCAGACGTTATTTTCCGATTTTCTAACGTGGACAAAGCAAAATTTGCAGTGACATTTCTGTTTGTGAATATTTACCCAGGGTGTTCAAAATGTAAACATTTAATAAAAGGATACAAAAATGCTGAAAAAAAACAAACTTTTGGTATACTCAACAAAGTTCTATAAATACTACAAATAGTAGTACGTGTTCATTTACATTTTTGAAACATGTTTGAACTACTCACAGATACAGTCCAGATTATTTCTAAATAATAATGTATTTCGAAACGACCGACGTTATGTCGTGTGTCAACTTCAACTTGTGTACGGGTCACTGATTTTAGACAATATCATAACTCAAAAATTGAGGTGTTACTTTTTCATCAGGTAAACTTTTATCACATTCTATACACGGTACATAGTTATGCTTTTTATATCAACATTACATCCATGTTGCTTTATCCTTACCTTGTTCTGTGTGTTATTTTATTAGCTTTTAATATTTTATTTACTGATTTGACTTTCAAATAATAATTGTCATTTGTGTTGCTTCCTTATCGTTTCTAATACCTTATTTCCTCAAGTGTTTTGCATCAGCCTGTATTTGATCTGATTAAGCCAGTTACTTCATCTTAATAATTATTCAATATTACCTTCCATATCACTACCAATATCAAACAGAGCTTCGTACTAACCCCAACACTCTTCAGCATGATATTTTCTGTTGAGTAAATACTCTTGGGTGACGTCTGTGGTTTAGGGGATAGGGACTCGGGCTATTAACCCGGACGTTCTGAGTTCGAATCACGCTGCGGACAGTTTGGTTGCAAATTGTTTCGCGTGGAATTTTACAAAAGGACGATGGCATCACCCGTTCAGAACGCAATGGCAAAACACTGAACGTAATAAAGCCTAGAAAAATCACAAACAGCGTTTAAAAGCTGGTGTTGATTCGCAAAGTTCTGTAAAGGATATGCAATGAACTTTTTTTTTAAAATACTCTTCAGTGTTTTTCGAGAATTTGTGTTTTTCGGGAATGCGATAAAATTCGATTACGGATTAGATACAGAACGTTGGTAATCTATTCAATCTCAGGATGTTAAAATCATCCAACGATGGCTGTGCCATTGTTACCAACTTTATGGAAGAAATACATACTTTTATGAACAGATTTTCTATGACCACTGACATGTTTGACATTACCATTAATACGAGGAAAACTGAGGTCATGTTTCAGTACGCCCCTAGAGAACAGTACCATGACCCAGTCAACAATATTAAACAACAGCGTCTCCTGCCAACGGACAAAATCTGCTATGTTGGCAGAATTCTATCCAGAGCAACAAACATTGACTCTGAGGTCAATAATAGAATATTCAAAGCCAGAGTTTGTTTCATTTGAAAGACTGCGAGTCACTGCATGGAAGGAGGGGGAGGGTATGGGTGAGCATCGCCACAAAGCTGAACGTTTACCGGGCCATAGCACTCATCGCCCTGTTGTACGTCAGAGAGGCATGGACAGTATACAACAGTCCCACAGATTGTTCAGAATAAAAAGGCTGGAGAAAATCCCATTTACCGAATTTCTAATGAGAGCCAAGATGTCAAATATCTACACTCAGTATGTTCAGATGGAATGGGTAGGTCAGGTTGCGCAATTGTCTGATAAACGCATCCCAGAATAGTTGATGTACGGCGAGCTAGGTGGCGGCAAACAATCGGTTAGTAACCGCCTGGCCTGCGATAACCACAGGGGATCTCCTCCTGTCAATCGCTGGCAAAATACTGGCCAGAGTCCTCCTCAATCGATTAATCGATCACCTTGAACAGGACTTACTCCCTGAGACCCAATGTGGCTTCAGAGCAGGTCGTGGAACAGCAGACATGATATTTGCTGCTCGCCAACTACAGTAGAAATGCCAAGAGCAGCACCGTAACCTCTATATGGTCTTTGTCGATCTGACAAAGGCTTTCGACACGGTTAACAGGGAGGGTCTATGGAAGATCATGGAAAAATTTGGATGCCCAAGGAAATTCATCAAGATCGTTCAACAGTTTCACGAGGGCATGATGGCACGTGTACTTGACGAAGGGAGCTGTCGGAAGCCTTCCATGTCACCAACGGCGTCAAACAGGGCTGTGTACTGGCCCCAACACTCTTCAGCATGATGTTTGCTGCCATGCTCACGGATGTCTTTTGGAAGGCGACGAACATGGGGTAAAGATTAGATACAGGACAGACGGTAACCTATTCAATCTTCGGAGGTTAAAATCCTCCACCAAGGTAAAAGAATCAACTATCTCAAACCTGTTGTTTGCTGATGACTGTGCCCTCGCTACCAACTCTGAGGAAGAAATGCAGACTTACATGGACAAGTTCTCAATGGCCTGTGATAGGTTTGGCCTCACCATTAACACCAAAAACAGAGGTCATGTTCCAGCCTGCCCCTAGAGAACAGTATTACGATCCAGTCATCAACATTAAACACCAGCGTCTCCAGTCAACGGACAACTTTGCTTATCTTGGCAGCCTCCTATCCAGATCGGCAAACATAGATTATGAGGTCCACAATAGGATATCCAAAGCCAGTGCTGCGTTCGGAAGGTTACGTGTCACTGTGTGGGAACGGAAGGGATAAGCATAGTCACAAAGCTGAAAGTTTACCAGGCCATAGTGCTAACCACGCTGCTGTACGCAAGCGAGACATGGACAGTGTATAGCAGACACGCAAGAAAATTAAACCATTTCCACACAAGCTGTCTACGCAGAATACTAAAAATAAACTGGCAGGATAAAATTCCAGACAGCGAAGTCCTCACAAGAGCAAAGATCCCAAGCGTCAACACCTGTTGCAGAAGGCCCAACTGAGATGGGTCGGTCACGTTGCTCGAATGCCTGATAAACGCATCCCAAAACAGTTGATGTATGGCGAGCTTGAAGGGGGCAGACGTTTAGCTGGTGGACAGAAAAACGCTTTAAAGACACTCTTAAAGTGTCTCTGAAATGCTTCGATATAGACAATACGTGCTGGGAATCCTTGCGCAAGATCGCCAAATGTGGCGCTGTAACAACAAAAGAGGAACCCGAATAGCTGAGAATCATCGTATTGTTGAGTCACAGAGAAAACGAGCAGCGCGAAAAGACAGAGCACACAACACGCACATGTCTAACCTTGATCATGTATGCCCCACCTGTGGTCGGGGATTCTGTTCTAGGATTGGGCTCTACAGTCACCTCCGCACACACCAGAGAGGTGCAACAGTACACGTCTGAGATTGTTGTCATCATCGCTTGCGATGGACGGCTATTATTACAACAGCACACGTCTGCAGCTGTTGTCATCATCACTTTGCAATGGACGATTATTATTATTCAATATTTGCAGCACATGATATGCCAATATTATTATTCTCTTGTATGTCTGATACACTCGGATAGACTACTGCATGCCTGCCTATCTCTTGATATTCCTTCCCAAATTATTGTTCTTGCTTATTTTAATTCAACAGTTCCGGTCATCTATATATGTTTTGGTTAAATATTAGGGTCACTGTATGAGAATATAAATTAATCAATAATGTTTTGCTGCTATATCCACATTGGTTTATTATTTTTCAATAAATCATTGTTTTGTTTTTTCGAATGCCTTCTTTATTTTACTGATTGGTTGATTGATTGATAGACCATCATCATTGCACTTCGGTGAGTAACCATGTGTGTTCCGATCTCTTTCTTACACATGAAGATCTGAGCTTCAGTGCACGAACTCCGTAGCACCAGCGGGAGTTCCAGATGTAGTTTTGAAGATGGTGAAGATATTTATGTCGGAATTTTATTTTTAATCTTTTCTAATGAATTTTTTCCCGGGCAGCGGCTTTCCAGCCTGCTCTTCTCGATTTTGAACTGCCATGGGCTATTTGATGTGCTCAAATTGAACACGGGATCTACGTTTTATCGTCCATCTCCGATAGGACTAGGAACTCGATTCCAGAATTCTTCCACTTCTTAAATGACACATTTTCCACTTCTCCATCACATTTACATTCCACGTCTTCATCGAAATATCTTCTTCTTCTGCGTTCTCACTAGATTGGGACTTCGGATTCTCTAATAAAGGCAACCGTCTGCCTCAGATTATCAGCCGCGCCATACAGTTTGTCTTCTGCGTTCTCACTAGATTGGGATTTCGGATTCTCTAATAAAGGCAGCCGTCTGCCTCAGATTATCAGCCACGTCATACAGTTTGTCTTGGACGCTGGTGTAAGTGGGCCACCTCTTTCTTCTCAAGTCTGCATACTGGGGACAGTTCTGTAGGATATAATTCTTATGATTTCTGCTTCCACGTTTGTGCCGACCTCTTCCCGCAGTAGGTTTTGGCCTCCTCGTGATGGTAGATCTGACATTCTTACTGCGTGGCTAAATCTCCGAGGCAGATTGGCGCCGTAGAATCCGTTATCCCATTCCTTATTGTGAGAGGTCGTTGCACCATGTAATGCGCCTTACGGCCTGGTGCATCCGTTTTCGCAAGCATTTGTTTCGGGTTAGCATTCCCTAGCGGACACGTGCATCCGATTTCAGCCAAACCTCCTTAGTCGCCTCTTACGACATGCGTGACAGGTAACAGTGGTCCTATTCTTTACACCCCAAATTTGTGCCCCGGTAACCACTCGGGCGCATCGAAATATGAACCACGTCTTCAGCAAATACTTTCTACGTCATTGTGAACATGTCATTCACATATTCCTGATCTTCCATTTCCTCGTCGAAATACCCAACACTTCACCTATATCCACATATCTTTATCTTATTGATTAGCATATCTTCCATCCGTACATTGATACATGTGTCATCACTAGTCAGCTTGGTATCCTGTTCGACCACTGCATTGTCAACAGACTGTAGACGTAACTGTTATTGTTGGCGAAAAGATTATTCGTTTAAATACATCTTAACGCCTTTGAATTTCCCGACCGTTGTGGCTGTCTGGTCTGGTCCAGTTATTAACGTATGAATATCTTAGCCGTCCAAGCCAACAATATAAATTACATTGTGTACACAGATATGTCAGTGTCTGATGCTATAAAAGAGATTGCACTGTCAAATCGTATTCATGCCAACAATGCATTGTTAAGCTAACTCTTCTACTTGGATCTGCTTATTTTCAGTAATGCGACTCTCAATGTCTTAACAGTTTTCTTAATTAAGTTTAGTATCAGTGTGTTTGTTTTTTTATGCTCTGCAATGTTTCTTGTTAGTTCGTGAACGTCATTTTAAGTGCAGTAGTTCTTCGTATATTGCTTTGCTTTTTAGGACTTGTCATTCTTGTTTAAAAATGCATATAGGTATATATAGATTGGTTGATTGGTTGGTTAACAGTATCATCATCATTGCACTGCGGTAAATAACCACGTGAGCTCCGATCTCTGTTTTACACAGGAAGTTTTCAGCAGCAGTGCGCGAACTCCGTAGCATCGGTCAGGGTCCCCGGTGTAATTTTGTAGATGGTTACTTTTTTGGTTGGAATTTTATTTTAATGTCTTAAATGAATTTTGTATGTGCAGCCTCGTTGCAGCTTACTTTTATTGATTTTCAACTGCCAGTAGTTTTTGTACGTAATCAATTTGAGCACGGGACCTACTTTTTGTGGTCCGTCTCCGGCCAGGACGAATTGTCTTTTCCAGTTATAACTTGCCTGAGCAGATAGCTAATATGGGAAATGTGCCTTTAGCTATAAATATTAAAACAAATACACGTATAAATAGTATATGGGATTATATGTATTAAATTTGACATCTACTGTAAACATCGTAAACACAAAGTCTTTGTGTGATAACAATTAAGGTATTATAAAACAATTGTGGTCACAACTCCGTAACATTCATGGTATGGAGCGAGTTAACAAAAATTCTTTTGGTGCTTTCATCCATAGGTCAGTCCCCGGCATTCGTTTTTTTTACCACTAAAATAATATTTCCTAAGTCATTGTATCGGTTGGTCGTATTGCTTAACCTAACAGATCAATCATCTAAATTCGTAATTCTTTATATCTATTTTGTGAAAATGTTGAACTCTGTGATCTTTAACATTGTTCGATATGTTACTGATTGTTTTAAAAACAAAGATTAATAGAGACAAGAGAGGCATGGCTGTATATAAGAATATATAAGAATAAGAATATGGAAAACTAATTAAACAAACGAGCGTTAAACACTATGCACGTAAGGAACTAAATGAGTAAAGGAAAACAAAACCAGTGTAAATCTTCGGCACAAACTTAGAGAATTATATCGTTGACCTAATTATTGTGTTAGGTATCCGTAGTTTACTTTTGTATACATATATAGAAAACATAATTAGAATACATATATAGAATACATATATAGAAAACATATATAGAATACAGTCAATTATAGTGCATAATGATATTTTAAAAAACTGTGAAAAGTCGTTATCATCTACATCATTCAATATGACATTTATAGAACACATTTTTTTAAAAGGTCTTGTAGCAGTAATATACGTTTGGAATATGTCAGACATTACAACTCTCTGAGAGCCTCTGTAGCGTAGTTGTTAGTGAACTCGCTTTTCAAGGCTGGTGGTCTGGGTTCAGCTCCGCAATGCGCGTGGAATTTTTCCCGACCGCGACGACTCTCAGGTCGACCCAGCCTCAACTGGGTACCAGACATGCTCTGGGAAAGTAAAGGCGGTCGGCGTGATGCTGATCACATCACCCATCGTGTGCCGACGGTCAATGAAAATACAGGCCTAACACTGTATTGACCTATATACCACGAGGTATGAAAGGGTTCCTTTACTTTTTTTTTTTATTAATACAACTCTCTGCTAAACATTTTAATCAGACAAATTAGAACGAAGCATATGTTCTGCGGCTGCCAGCTTAAATTTACATGTTAAATAATAACCCAAACGAATTATCTTTAAATATCAACTGTACGTGTATATGCTACGTATTGATAAGTCGCTATGTCATGTCATGGGCAGTGTTCGATTCGCCCGTGTGGTGCCGGGGCCCGCAAGGGAAGCAAAGAATAGTACCACTGCAACCTACAATGCATGTCGTAAGAGGCCCTAGATATGCTACCCTAGTTAATAAAAGGCATCGCAGAAATATGATGTGCTGGCCTACTTGTAGGCGCACAACTTGCACATCGTACAATCGCTCTTATGCTAAGATCACATACAAATCACACAGAGTGGTTGGCAATGGTCGATATGGAGCGTTCGAAGAATAAATGGTTCGATTTAATTGATAAATCAGTTTCTGTTACCATTTATTAAGTCATATCTTAGAGGAACAGCGACACACTAACAGACTCCAGTTAACATGCACTTAATACAATATGAGAATAAACATTGCCAAAACCGAAGTAATGGCATTCGCTAGAGAGGAAAACTACAAATGTCTCCATCAACAAACATCAATTAAAACAAGTCAAAGACTTTACATACCCATGTAGCATTTTTTCAGCAAATGGAAGAATAACTAACGAAATCCAACATAGATACAATAAAGCAAATCTAATGACAGAAGATGTATGGTAATCATCTCCACCTGAAAATATAATGGACTTCACACTGACGACAGTATTGAAACTGAAGAGTAGCCAACTATGAATATATTTTCTATGTGTGATTAGCAATAAGGAATGTTTTATTGTCACCATTGTACTTTTAATATTGTCGAATATTTCTACTTGTGTGTTTTATTTCGAATTAACTGCTCTTATTTTATTGTTTATTTTCCTGTTCCAGTTTTTTCGCAGGTCAACGAAAACTGTTTCCGCAGACTCTGTGAGGAAGATTAAGATGCAGTTATGGAATGGAGTGGTTAATATTGTTCTAGTTGAAGGATGCAATCTGATATCCATGGATGATAACGGATTGAGTGATCCTTATGTTAAGTTTAAACTAGGGATGGATAGATACAGAAGTAAGGTAAGAATGTGCCAGAATTGTATGTAGATGGTCTAATTAAATGTACGTGTTGTAAGAGACAAGGTTATCTCTGCTTGGATTATCATGTATTTAAGAGTCAGAACTATCACAGAGCAACCTTAGATGTTACATAATTTCAGTGTTAAAAACGCCTTTCCCTTTCGTTCCGAAGGTCCTGGATTCGAGTCCGGTCCGCGCGTTCTGTTCACGTGCATTTTTTTCCAGAGACCCTAGGATTGTTGCGAGCTACGAAGTTAGTGCTTTGTCAATACTTCGGCAGGGAGCGTGCCATTTCTGTGGAGAGAGACCTAGCCATATGGGGTAAAACTTTGTGCAATGAATTCAATCTTTCGATGTTACCAGCGAATCTGAATCAGAACTATCACAGAACAACCTTAGATTTTACCTAATTTCAGAATTATATACTCGTAATATCAAATACTTTGTTTATTAAAATGAAACTGCACGCGATGCAAAACTCATATTTCTAGGTTTTCCGACTAACTTTTTCCTACTTACGTAAACTTATAATATGATTAAATTAACAATAGGAAAAGTATTTGCTGAAATATCCACTAACAAATAGCATTGTGCGAATTATAAACATTTCGTTTGACTAATATAAATGATTCAGATCTGTGTACCACAGTGGAAGATGATGGTGTAACTTTGATGTTTCTTCATTTCTCGAAATAGGGGGAGACTGCAGTAAAACTATGACAAATGACGAAACATGTATTAACAAAGCATTGTAGTTTTACAAAATGACAATACAATACAATGAAAATTCGTCCTTCCTGTTATATCGTTTGCTTGATAAAGGCCTTTTGGCCGAAATGTTTCTGTGTATTGTCATTGTGTAGAAGGCATGCAGCCAGCCCCCCCAGGCAGCAGACGGTGGACCAGACAGTTAGCCTTAGGGTGTAGTTTGTAGATACTTTATTAGTTGACTGTAGTGGTTGCACACTAAATCTGCATCTGTTCACTATAGCAGAGTGGCAACACTAAACGAGACTTGACGTAGTAAAACCAATTGATGTAGTTTTAGTAGCAATGTTAGTAAACATAAGAAGACGAAACTATGCACTACCACAAGAAGGACGCATTTATGTCTGTGGTCATAATATCTAAATAAAGATGTATTAACACAACAAAAAGATGGTTATCCAATATGTCTTGACTGTCCTACACATGTTGCTTATGTTGTGGCAGGAATATCATCTGCAAGAAAAGGATTAATGAAAATGGATTGACCAAAGGGAATAGGATGCAAAGGACCAATAGACCCGAAACCAGAGGAAGCACCGACTAAACACTACCATCATGAATCAGGGTTTGAGATAAACGATAACATCAAAATATAAACCATACATATACATGTATCTGTATATATATATATATATATATATATATATATATATATATATATATATATATATATATATATATATAGTAAAGTAAAAGTAAAGGAACCCTTTCATACCTTGTAGTATATAGGGCAATACAGTGTTAGGCCTGTATTTTTCATTGACCTTTCGGCACACGATGGGTGATGTGGTCAGCATCACGCCGGCCGCCTTTACTTTCCCAGAGCATGTCTGGTACCCAGTTGAGGCTGGGTCGACCTGAGAGCCGTCGCGGTCGGGAAAAATTCCACGCACATTGCGGGAGCTGAACCCAGACCACCAGCCTATATATATATATATATATATATATATATGTTCCAAATGGACTTGACCAAGGACTTGGAATTAACTATATCATAGCGAGAATGACGAAAGGAGGGAGGAGCGGTCATATAAAAGTATATACATATAGAAACAACATCAACGTTAACAATTGTTTTGTATTTGGTAAAACTACAGTACTTTGTTATTACGTGTTTCGCCATGTTTCTTCATTCTTCTTTTAACAAGAATGCGAACTGACTTCGACCATTATGTGTGATAATCATAACTTGTTTTGAAAAGTTATTTTTTTATTAATTATTAAATTAGTATACAAAACTAGTATTAATTGCCGGAAAGTAAAGCAACAATACTGACGTGAGTCAACTCTGATGGTCTCCCTATAACCAATCAGATCTGATACACATGCTACAGTATAAACGCACATGTAGTATTTTCAAGTGGGTTTTTTTCTATGTATATAATCTTACAGTTACCCATCTGTGAAAATATGTGTCCTATTTGACCCAAATTCGGATGTGCATATCCTACATGCCGTAGGAGCTAGCATGTGCACACTTTACTCATGTTCTTGGCGCAAATCATACAGATCACAAAGAGTGATAATAACTTGGTTGATAAGAACGAACTAAACAAAGTAACAATACAATAGTTATCCAAATTAAAGAAGACACTGTTTTGTTTTAGTTTTAAAACATGATAACGTTTATTGTTTGATGATCATACTCTGTCTGATGTTTTTACCACTATTAAAGTAAATAAAATGCTTTAAAATATTATATCTTGGTGACAAAATTGTATATCTTATATTAGGTACATTATTTCTGTCATATATTTTAGGTAAATTATTTATAAATTATAAAAATAAATTTTAGAAGGCGAAATTGACAGATGCCAACATATTTACTGTTAGATGTGTGTAACATTTTATTTACCTGTGTCGATAAAAGTAGTGTATTTTAAGCTTCTTCGAGTTCCAATATTTCAATACATGGAACACTTATGACTGATGAAAATCACATCCCAAAGTTTGTTTATTGCATTTTCTAAAGCATTTTCCAAAACAGTGTCTAAATGCAGATGTAAAATTCAGATTTCAAAAACGGTTGTCGTTTTCGATTCATTAGCACTCATTCCGTAGTTGTTTTGAGTTTTTGGTTTTTTGCTAATGTTCTAATGCTCCCAACGGACGAAGCTGTTTTGGGGGGTTTTTTCTTTACGAAAATGAAAAGAATATCTTTCTGCGTCCTTTTTAATGGCTCAGTTTTGTCAGTTTCCTGTAAACACATTTCTTCTCGCTGAAGTGCTCTTGACCACAAACATTTACTTCGTGCGAATCTGAGCGTGTCAATGGCGAATATTTGATGATTTTTTAAGGGGAAGTTTTTTAAAAGAAAATAATTTATTAAAATGTATTGCTTTGGCAGTTTAAACAATTCTGCAATCTAAAATCAAAACATAGTTTGGATATTTTAGTTTGCTCTAGCAGCAGAGGAAAGCGGAGACATGTTTTTTTCAGTTGACTTAAGTTCTTTTAATTCAACTTTCTCATTCCGTACTTTAAATATTCAATGTTATTCGTAATAAATTATTTCTCTTTCTCATTCTCTCCTTACTTAATTCCATTTACTTTCACTTTTCAAACTTTAACGTTTTGTTTAGTAACTATTTTCTATTTGTAGATATAGTTCATTTTCTGCTTATGTGTCATATCTCTCAAATTACTTATTTCTTTTTGTTTGTAAATGATTCTGTTCTCATTATTTTGTTTCTTGCTTTTATTTTAATTCATATTACAAGAACGGTTATATCCACTTAACTAGAAGAATACTATTTGATATTGTTAGACAAGTAATGGCAAAAAAGTTGTGAAGCTTTTTAAAAGTCTCGTATTGAAGTAAGCCTATCCACAAAAGAGTTAAATATCTCAATTCTTGCTTGAAAGCACACTTTTTTTGTCTTTTGTATATATTCGTTTCACTTTCCAAGAAACAAACTCGCAACACACGTCTATAGTACTTTTGTTCAAAAACATGAATACTCCTTTCTGTGCATGCATCAATAACTGAAAGTAGCAGAAAATCTAACATGGCAATGACAGACAAAATGTAACAAAATGTTATCATTTACACAAGCTAACTCTAGATATCTCAATACATTTTCATCATCGAAAAATAGACAACTAACTACATGTTCAGCTCGTATTGTAAAACTGTTATTTGACATCGAAAAATAGACAACTAACTACATGTTCAGCTCGTATTGTGAAACTGTTATTTGACATCGAAAAATAGACAACTAACTACATGTTCAGCTCGTATTGTGAAACTGTTATTTGACATCGAAAAATAGACAACTAACTACATGTTCAGCTCGTATTGTGAAACTGTTATTTGACATCGAAAAATAGACAACTAACTACATGTTCAGCTCGTATTGTGAAACTGTTATTTGACATCATTAGTACATGACAGATTACTACAGTCAGTTGAAATGAAACTTGAAAAATTGTAGATCTTGTTACCTTGCTTCGCCAGAGAGAGGAAGAAAGTAAAAAAAAAGAAAGAATGTTTATGGCGACAGGCAAGGACGCAAGAGAAATGTGATACAAACGTCTGTACATACGCACACACACACAACACAATATATATATATGTTGGAACCCTTTCATACCTTGAGTATATTGGGGAATAAGGTGTTAGGCCCGAATTTGTAATTGACCATCGACACACGAAGAGTGATATGGTTAACATCGTGCCGACACAATGCATATATTATGTTTTCTTTATATCTGTCTTACTGTGTATTTTGAATGTGACACTGGTGAATAGATTATTTAGGTCTTCGAGTTAGGGAAATATATTTTGTATCTGTCTATCCTTTTATCTCCGTGTCGGTTGTTTTTAACCTTTCAACTCCCATCGGAGCACAGGACTTCAACAAACTTCTTCCAGTTCTTCCTCTCTCCTGTCATCCCTTCCAATTCTTTCCATGTTTTACCTATCCTTTAATATCAGCCTCCAGCTCTCTTCTCCAGGTCTGTCAGGTCTTCCCTACTCCTCTTTCCTGCAGGCTCCAAAACAGTGCCTGCTTTGCAATGCTTCCAGTCGGTCTTCTCAATGTATGTCTTATCCGTCACCAGCGTGTCGACTGTTCTTCTTCATCACCTTTCAACTCCCACGGAGCACAGGTCTTCAACAAACTTCTTCCAGTTCTTCCTCTCTCCTGCCATCCCTTCCAATTCTTTCCATGTTTTACCTATCCTTTAATATCAGCCTTCAGCTCTCTTCTCCAGGTCTGCCTAGGCCTTCCCCTACTCCTCTTTCCTGCGGGTTCCAAAACAATGCCTGTCTTGCGATGCTTCCGGTCGGTGTGTGTCGACTGTTATCTCCTGTATATTTATCGCAAGAAAATTAGAAAGATAAAACCGTACGTTAACTTCAGCAATAAGCACACATATATAGTATCATTACAATTTTGAGCTCTGATTGTTTTCAAACAGGACAGGAAATATTTGACAAGCACACCAGTTGTAATAACATCACTGTCGTCTGTCACTTCTTTAAATTTAGTGATATGTGGAAGCAGAATGTAAAATGCTTGATAAAAATCTCTGTGAACAATCGATGAAATGTTAAAAAACAAAGTAAAGAAGTTTTAAAATATCAACAACAGACTAAATCGACATTACCATCAACATTAATTTTGTTGTGAGAAGTGAAAAATCAAACGTATGAGTTACTCTTGAATATGCCATTTGATTAGGAGGGGTGGGGAGTGTCTTTTTCCCCTTTTCTATTCAATAGACTAATTAGAAAAAGAAAAAAACGTCAGTTATTTTTTACTAACAACAACTGTTAGAAAAAAAAAAGTACATTATGTTTTTCTTACGGTTTATTTAAAAAAGAAAGGAAAATACTAGTATTGATATATACCAATTTTTATTTAAGGGTTCACCAAGACATGAATATTACATCAAGGGTTTCACAATGGATAATAAAAAGTTGAAAAACGATATCCTATGGTCTCTGAAATTCATATTCTGAAGCTGGTCTTTGAGTTTAAATGAAAAATATTCGATATATTCAAACGTCTGAATACGATATATTTGTTACTATTTCTAGTTCAAGAACAAAACACTAAACCCAAGTTGGCTTGAGCAATTTGACCTTCATTTATATGATGACCAGACTTCACAACTAGAGATCACGGTTTACGATCACGACACACGAGGAAAGGATGACTTCATGGGCAGGTTGGTTGGTCTACAGTTATTCATATAAATGGTATCATCACGATCACTCCACATCACGCCCAAGACACATAAATCAGAGGCAGTGGCGGCTCGTGATCATTTTTGTTGGTTGTGCCAGACAGAAATTTTCGGAAATATCATGGTTTCGGTGGGGTTATATTTTAATGTATAAAATAATAAATACACGTTACATTATTTTTTGGTGGCGCCCGGCCCCACTGGCCCTTAATGACGAGCCGCCACTGATCAGAGGCAAACAACTTCCACTCAATTCGATCTCGTGCCTATTTCTCTACCTCAGACCTAGTAACCATTAACGGCTGTTCCGTTTTCTACAACTGTGGCATCTGGATCTACATGATCAGGATTTTTTTCTGTTTCTCTAAATGTAGTGGGTTTGTTTTTTATTATTCCGTGGCGCCCTGTGTTTCTAATTCGTATTTTACAACAAAGGAGCAAAGGCAGTAGCTTTTAATCTTCGCTACCCCGGAAATCACACAGCATGAAATAAATGTACTCTAACTTTACTATCATTGAGTTAATTTTGCATCATGGGGATAAAGTCGTTACTTATAGAATAGAAGTAAGCAAATGTTTTTCTGCTGCTACATTGACTGATGAGTCAGTAGGCCTACTGACTTGGTTGAAGCTAGTCATGGATATTAGATAAATAAACAGTCTTTCTTTCTTTCTCGAATCCTGTTTGCCTCACAGCGTCGGGTCAAGAAGAGATTTCTAAAACGGACCCTTGTATGCGCTTCGTAGATAATCTCTTTCGTCGCCACTGTTATCTCTGAGGTCCATCTTTTGCATGGCCGGCCTTTTGCTTTGTACCCATTGTATCGAAGCAGCATTGCTCTTTGCGGTGCACTATCTGTTGGTAATCTGCTAAGTGGCCGAACCATTTAATTTGTTGTTTCTTGATGAAGTCTAGTACTGATGTTATTGTACCCACTTTTTTCCTGGGTAAACAAACAGTAAAATCATTAAATGTCACAGTAGTTTTACTACAGAAAATTAAGAATCCCATGAACTACTAAAACAACTAAATGGTGATGTGATGAAAGAGGTCAAAAGTGGAAAAGAGAAAGCACATTATCAACATAGAAAAAAACATTTATTTTGGTAGGACATGCTATGAAAACAATGCTTAGAACACAGGATAACAGACAATGTTGATGGGAGACGAAACTGGGGTTGTCAGAGAGAGAAGATCCTTTGCACCTTGAGTTCATTTACACGGCAAAATGTCAATATCAGCATTGATGGTCATTACTAAGAAGAAACTATATATATATATGATCAAACAATGCCGCACATGATAGTGATGATGATCATGAATTTTATTGTTAAAACTTTTGGCACCAGATATCTCTGAGCAACCTACTTTTTATGATTTAACTTTTTCACCACATAGTTCCCCACAGTGTTCACTTTCTTATTCAACAATAGCCACAATTCTTCTATTGGACTTCAGTTATATACATCTCCATGAAACTATACGGAATACATTCACAAAGTATAAAAATTAGGAATAATTTGGAAGTTGTTTTAAACAAATGTGTCATAGGAAATAATTTATGTGGTAAAAGAGATATTGTATGACTGAAATTTTAAATGGAGATGGTCTATATATCTGTTAAAAAAGGTGATGCTTCCATTACCTGGAGTACTCTTCCATTACCTGGAGTACTCTTCCATTACCTGGAGTACTCTTCCATTACCTGGAGTACTCTTCCATTACCTGGAGTACTCTTCCATTACCTGGAGTATTCTTCCATTACATGGAGTACTCTTCCATTACCTGGAGTACTCTTCCATTACCGGGAGTACTCTTCCATTACCGGGAGTACTCTTCCATTACATGGAGTACTCTTCCATTACTGGGAGTATTCTTCCATTACCTGGAGTACTCTTCCATTACCTGGAGTACTCTTCCATTACCTGGAGTACTCTTCCATTACCTGGAGTACTCTTCCATTACCTGGAGTACTCTTCCATTACCTGGAGTACTCTTCCATTACCTGGAGTACTCTTCCATTCCCGGAGTACTCTTCCATTACCTGGAGTACTCTTCCATTACCTGGAGTACTCTTCCAAAATTCATCTTGGGGAGAAAGTACTAGTAGACAAAGTTGCATGACTATTCTAATGACTATGTGCTGTGTATGATCTGCTATGAGTAGATGACCACTCTGAATAAATGACACCTTTGAGTGAGTACTTACTTATTCCTCTCTGCTCCTTGAGGAGCATAGGGTCTCAACAGTTGTTCTCTACTTTTCCCGGTCTCTGGCTGTTTACTTCATGGCCTTCCAGGATAGGTCAGCATTTTTCAGTTCTTCAAGAAGACTCTGTTTCCAGGTCTGTTCTTCTACAGGGTATGCCCCAACTCATCCCCATTTTCTCCTCTGATTATGTAACTTTGCTGAGTAGGAGGCTTCTCTGAATGGATGACACATTTGGGTGGGTAACTCCTCTAATTAAGTGACACCTCTGAGTAGATGGCACCTACGAGGGGTGACTTTTTCTCATGGCAATGTACACGTTGCATAGAGAAAGGGGTCATCTTTATTTTAAACTAAGCTCAAGAAACACCACCCCAAATTGAGAGAAAGGAAGAAAGAGTGGAAACTTGTGTTTTCTGGAATTAAACGAATCACAATATGACTAAAAGTTTAGTGAAAACCCTGATATTCAATGCATTTCATTTCAGGAGTTATTGTATTAATTCGGTGAAGTCATACGTGTTTGTTTATATCACAGAGCTGTTATAGATTTGTCTCTGCTTGAGAAAGAGAAGACCCACACAATTGAGCAGCCACTGGAAGATGGTGCTGGCACTATCAAACTGTTGCTGACTATCAGTGGAACTGTAGGCAATGAGTTGGCATCTGACTTGGCCAACTACACACCTAATGCACAAGCTAAAGATAATATTGCTGCCAGATATGTAAGTATAAATAGAAAATAATAATTCAGTATTTGTTTGATTTGTACGTTCGTTTTAGATGATATTCTTCACGTTTACATAATAACATACAAATGTCTATCACAGAGAGCCACACAGAAAAAGTATGATGAGTACAAAGCCAGAGGAAGACCGCACAAAAGATGGAGCGACGGCATCAAGAACAGTCTTATGGAAATGAATATCAGCTTACAAAGTGCCTTAAAACAGGCACACACAAAATCACTACATCCCCCTCAACACTTCTATAAAGAAGTAAATGGTGGAAGAGAAGAAGAGGTACAATTGTCTGGGGTCTTTGTTGCGAAGTGATTAAGATGTTTCTGTGCATTCTGAAGGTTGTGAGTTCAAATCCGGACTGTGTTGTTCAGTTCAAATGTGTATTTTTCTGGAGATCTCTAGGATTGTTGTTGAAACTACTGAGTTCGTACTTTGTGCAGCACTCACAGCAGGTGGTGTATCATTTATGCAGAGAGGGACTGAGCCCTATAGGGTAACCCTGTACAAGGAAGACAATCCTTTGCTTTTAGACCATTTTTTCATAAAATTGACTGTTGCAGAAAATCTTGGAGGACAAAATCTGATAACAACCTTCATTGGGCAGTCATGCAGGGGCATCAGGGTTCAGATGTATGTTGACTTTAGTAGAGCCGGCTAAGGACAGAGTGAAGTGACATGTTCAGACAATTTATCACCAGCCTATCTATTATATAACCTTATCAGTGGCGGAACATGTAAAAACAAAGTACTGTACTGTAGTTTTTCAGAGTACAAAAATAATTATACAGTAACTTTTAAACCAAAAGGCCTTTATCAAGCAAAGGAAACAACAGAATCAAAGAAATTCAGAAATTAGATGGCAGACATAACATGTACTGTCAAACAAAAATCCTAGCGGCCCTAAAATAAAACTGTTACTTAAAACGAAAAACTAAATAAATGTGAAAATTAGAAATGAAAATATAAGATAAAACAATAATAACCAGGAAAAGATTTCGAAATTTAAAAGAAATTTAGGAAAAGATACAGTACAGGTCTGTATCACATAGACACATGTAGGGCATCGCCGGCGACAACACTGGACGTGCCAAAATGATCGTGGACAATGGATTTAAGGTGACTGTGTACCAACATCTCTTTAAGGTTCCTGTCCTGTTTGTAAGCCACCAGAGGATCGTTTTGGAAGACTACACCCCCCAACCCATCATTTTCATGGGTTGTTTTTTATTTTTGCCAGCACTCTTTCTCTTCTCTCACTCTGCTATAAGGAGTTTGAATAAATGCAATCATGATGATATGGAGTCAAGACACTCTGAATACACTAATTCACTGTCTACTCTTCTTAATGTTCCTAGTTTGAAATCTGTGACACAAATCCTGCTTAATAAATTCTTATTGCATGCTACATTTTTGCAGGGTCTTTTGAACTCATTCAGATCCTTGAATAATATTGGACATTTGGAGGTCAAAGGTAAACTTAAGTGTCTTATAGTGTGATATTCCAAGCTTAGGCATAGTCTTGATATTAATAGTTCATGAAAGAATATGAGATGATAATCTGATTTACAAACCATTAGAGATAATGTCATTGCTATCAAGCTGAGAGACTGCAACAAAACTGGAAATAAATGAGAAATATGGAAATACAGTTTCACTAAAGTAAAGACACAGAAAACATAAATAAAATACGTGTATTGAGCAATGCATATTCATGAAGATACACGAAAACAGGCAAAGTATTCTAAAATATTATGCGAGAATGGAAAAAATAGTTTGCTGATCCAACAATACAAAGTTGTATTAGCCCAAAAAAGGTCATGTCGTGGGATTATTAAGAAAACATGCTTGAGTATGATGAGTAGCATATCTTGTGCTCCCGCTAAGGAGGACAGAAACATCAGATGTTTGTTTTTGAGAATAACTGTTGTGCAAAACATGGGGAGAGAAACTGAGAACAGCATGAGTTCAATGATGAAGGAATATAGAGAAAGAGAAAAGCTGTTTCATTAATTCAGGTTACTAGGTTATGGTGATTGTCAAAACAATGAGAAACACAAAACTTAATATGTAACATTTAAGTTGATCTATGATGGAGGATCATAAGGAAAACAATCTGCTTTGAAAGAAATAAAGGGGGGACTAAACTAAGGAATTTAGAATCTCCATGTGGCTCATATGAAAGTCAAGCTATGAGTGTTGAGAAAAGCTACACAACAAACAGCTCATTTACACAAAATCATACTAATATTAACACCTTTACCCTTCTGAGCCGATACACAGGCTCGTTGAATTTTTTACGATGGTGCAAAGCCCATCTGGCTAATTAAGTATACATTACAAAATAAGTGTGTCCTGAGGTAAAAAAAAAAATGATGTAGTCAAAGAATTAAAATATAAAAACTGATGAAAACTAGTGGCAGAGTAGCAAAGAAGTGGAGGAGAAGGTGGGAGATAAAGTCGTAGAAATGGGGCAATTAGAGAGATGCAAAAAAGACAATAAATGATGATCGAGGAGATGAACAAGGAATTAGTAACGGTCTGGGTAAACTTGTGTAAGATATTCAAGCAGTTAGTATAAATTATTTTCATCTTGTCAGTGAGACGGTATACAAGGAACAGACAACTACATTCATTAGAAGATCAAAGAACAATATATGTGACGGAAATATCTCGTCATTCAGTATATATATTCTATTTTTAACCTTTTTCATGCCCCATTTGACACATAAAGCTTCCACAAAAGATTTTCACTTCTGCCTTTTTTACCAATTGTTTCCATATCAGGCCACAATCTTTTAACTTTCTTTTCACAGTTCTTCTCAATGTTTTCTTTGGACTTCCAGGCTTTTTCCCATCTGCTGTCCATCAGAAAGCTGTCCTAGCTAATGCCCTTACTGGCATGCAACATACATGCCCAATCAATCTCCATCTTTGTCTTTTAATGATATTATCCAATGTTGTACATTTTGTTCATTTTAAAAGCTCTTCATTTCTTGTAGCATTTGGCCAGAAGATTGACAGGTATATATTTTCAAAAACAGAAACTGAAGAAAGATCACGGAAAGATCACTATTAGAAATGTCTCTAAGATTTTGCATGAAGAAATCAATAATTAATGAGTGAGAAAGGAAGATAGTTTTCTTAAACTAAATATGTAAATCAAACTATAATAAATAGTTTATTATAACAGGGAAAAAAAGAAAAACAGAAAGATAAATTTACATAATTGAGGAATTAGAAACTAACGAAAGCATGGAGGTTATACAAATATATATAATAGTATGTATTGTAGAAGATGATATTTTTATTGAGTTATCCTGTTTTGTTTATGGTAGACGTGCATTTTAATGACCACTGTCAAGTTATCAATGCTTTGAATATAGTGTGCATTTGTTTGCTGATTTGTGCCTGTTGTCTGTCCTTTGTTTAAATGCATTTTTATATTACTCCAGTGTTCAAAGCCCATGATCTTCAGTCAGCAGATTTTGGTGGTTTAAGTGATCCCTTCTGTGTTCTTGAGTTGGTCAATGACAGGGTACAGACTCATACAGAATACAAAACTCTCAATCCAGAGTGGTCTAAGGTTTTTACATTGTGAGTCTGCTACCATAAAGTTGCAGATATCTATTTAAGACATCAATGTTTGAAGATTATTTTAAAAAATTAATACCAGTAAACTGTTTCATGAATATAAATGTCAATCTTTATTACCACTTATCAAGTGTACAATAATTAATAATTTTATAATTATCTAGTATCTTTTAGAGCTTAACCATTTAGTAAGATTTGTCCTGCATGTGGAGTCAACATATCATTGAGTCAGTACACTTGATTCTATCACCAAACATGCAGAGGCTCACATTCCAGTGCTATAAACTCTCCCATTTCTGCATTGAAAACTGAATACTTACTTGACTTTCTGAATAAAAAGAAAAATCAGAGTTTCTGCAGAAACTTTGAATGTGTTCTGATGTTGGCATGTTCATCTTGCTAAAAGGGGATTGATAACAATAAATGAACCCTGAGTAGTTTTGTCAATTCTGATCAGTTTTGCAGTATAATACTGAATAACAAAATATGTGATACCATTTTTAGTATACTACTAAAAGCAAAATCTTTACAATTGTTCTTGTTCTAGTGTACCACTAAATCTGTTACACTATCTTGTTTTCTATCTTCTTCTTATCTGTAATCCTGTTTTGTCTTACAGTGTCAAGATAAGAAGAGATTGTTTTTTGTGTCTATTATACTGCTAAAAGACAAAGTCTATAGGAATATCTTGTTTTATTACTGAATAGTAAAATATATAACATTATCATGTTTTTTCGTGTGCCACTGAATAATAATGTCAATAATAATGTCTTGTTTTCTAGTATACTACTAAATTATAAAATTATCACTCAGAGTGCCACCATAGATTTAAATCTATCTCAGCTTATTGAAAGTATCGATGACAGAGCACTTTCTCAGTAGCTATAGGAACATTTCTAAATTTGAATGGTTTCGGAACTCATCTTCTACAGGATGATTGAAAATTAGACTGTATCAAGATTTGAACACCATTCACTTGTACATGAATCTAGCTTGCTGCCACTGTTCTATACAAACTCACTTCTATTACCTATAAACAATGTTTGATTTATGTAATGTATGATTTGCTCAATTTATATATTTAGCCAAGTCAAAGATATCCATTCTGTGTTGGAGGTTACTGTGTATGATGAAGACCGCAACAAGAAAGTGGAATTCTTGGGAAAGGTGGCAATACCTTTATTAAGGGTTGGTAGCTTGCTTAGACCTATATGATCATTAGATTAATTTCTGACATATAATACTCTATTTTGTCTTGTTGCAAACGATGAATAATGTTTATGTGTTGTTTTTTTTCCAGTTATTCTTTAATATTACATTTTACATATCCTACCTTAATCGAGTTGTCTCTGTATGGAAGTGGTTAAACAGTTTGCCTTCCATTCTGATGGTCTTGAGTTCAAATCTGAACCACATCATTTGGTTCTCGAATGTATTGTTTTTCTGCAAACCTCTTAAGATTGTTCCTGGAGGTACGAAGTTCATGCTTTATAGAATACTCTTGGCAGGTTGCATGCCATTTCTGCAGGGAGCAACTGAGCCATATTGGAAAATTTCTTGCATTGAAGTCAATTCTTCGCCTTTAGACCCATTTTTAGGCCATAATATATTTCTTGTATTTAGAAGTTTTGGTGGTATAGTACTTCAATAACTTGATCTGTTATGTATATGTTTTCATAATCTGTGATGAGGAAGCAAAGACAACAACATTTCAGGATCATACTGAATCAGATCTCCCTCATTTCAATTTCTTGTCAGACATCCTAGTAATAACAGACATGTTTGGTTAGCAAGCAAAGATTAATGTAGTCTATGTTATGGTGAAACACTGAAGACCTATGCCATGTTACTAGAAAGGAATAAATTCTTTCATTTTCAGCATTATTTTAAGATTGTAAGATTGTCATGTCAAAGTCCCTTCTAGAATAGAAGACTACACAGGCATGGTATTGTACCCACCACTACATTCAATCAAGCAGTGCTCTGAGATTTGAAAGGAAGCTTTGGAAACCTTCCTTATTTCATGAGTCGCCAGAAGAAGATCTACAGGAGCCAAAAGTACACATTTCACTGACGGACACAGAAAAAATAGGACAAAATTGTCCTGCTTAACAGATTGAAACATTCTAACAAACATTATCTTTGATTTTAACTGAGGAAATAAAAAAATCTTGTATGTTGACTTCAAAAGCATAACTAGTAGTCTGTACATTAGATATGAAAAATTAAGGTAGAAGAGACATACTAAATTCACTATAGGATCACCTTTTGGATGATGACATCTCAATTGTTGAAGCAATTATTTTGAAGTTGCGGGAATTCGAAATTAAATATAGCATGAATAGAAAGAGTTAGCCAAGAGGTCATATAAAAAAACACCTATAATAAGTAAGCCATGGAAACCATCAGCATGTATACCAGTTGTCACTGTTTGAAAGATATTGTGCACTTATTGGTTTGAACAGAGTGCTGTTAAGTCAGGTCTATTAACTAGTAATCAATGATTATCATGCTTGCATCTAACAGCTATGATTTTATCTAACTTCTCATTAACCTCATCATACATGGTTATACTTATATCTTGGCTAGGACTGCATGCCTAATATTTGTATACAAAATTTATATTTGGCTTATATTCTATATCTTATTTACGCTATTATTATTTTAAAGTATTTGTGCAGTGAAATTATACTTGGTAATATTCTTCTTAAATGATCCAGCAATGCTTGGGTTCTTGCCCATTGACCGAATGCCATGTTGACAGTACTTTAAAGAACTGAGGTGCCTGTAATTTTCTACCTGCCCTGGTCAGAAGCCAGTTCTGAATAATAATTAAAATTAATTACTCTTTCTAATCCTAGATATAATGTACAGAAGGTTAGCAATGTTAAAGGCTATCATATATATATATGTCAGTTTAATAATAAAATTTAGCACATCTTATAATAAAATCTCTTGGTTTTAATTTAAACAGTCTTTGTATTGTATTTTACTGATCATTAATAAAACTAATATACAGGCTCAATATTGTCTATCTTTTACTGTCTGCTAATTATCTATCTTCAGATTTATTGTTTATAACATTACAATGCTGTATCTTTTCTTTGTTAGATCAGGAATGATGAGAGGCGCTGGTACGCACTAAAAGATAGTAAAATGGTGCACAGAACCAAAGGGGCCATCTTCTTAGAGTTAAATTTGATTTATAACCATGTAAGTTTGAAATTTTTTTTTTAGTCTAAATTTGACAGGATAAGTAAATCATCATTATAAAGTGCATTGCAGACTGGTTCATGTCATCATATAAACTGTCTAGACTCTTCTATTTCTATATATTCCATATTTTTTTTACCTGATATTTGTATAGTTTTTCCCCTTATGTTACTACTTTTCTGTTTTGTTTTTTCGTGACAAACAATTTATGGTTATTTTTTGTAATGTGCATTTTAAGTTTCATTTGTATAGTGACCTTCATCCTCTGTAATCTTTTAGCAGTTTATTAAATTCTTTTCATTGTTCTGTAAAATCATATCTCTATTGTAACCAGTGGTTTCCTAGTTTGTTTATTCATTATGTCAATAACTTGCTTCTATATTAATAGACTGACTCAGTGTAACTGTTACTAACTCCCTTTCATACTTCAGTTAATAAATAGTTTTGTCGCAGATAACACTTCTCATTGTCTCCAATATTATGTTCTTTATTTCCGAGTATGTACATTCCATTTAATGTTATTAAAATGGGCCTAGCTATTAACCCTATTTAACTCTATTGACTTGTTTTGTGTTCCTTTTACTTTATGCTTCATTTAGAAAATTGTGTTTGTTAGTCATAAACCCTGCATCCTTGCTATTCAAACCTATGCTTGTACCTTCAATTACAACCACATCAGTCATATTTTGTATATTTATTTTTCAAATGTCACTTTTAAATGTAGTGTGCTTAAATATATTAATTTTATGTCTTGAAATTAAAAATCGTTATTTATTTTAATCACTTTAAATTTCAAATACATTTTATCTTTTAGTTTTTAGTCTTTTTAATTATGTTATTTTTATGTATTCTAACATGTATAAAGTATTTAAGAAATCAATGTTTTAATTGCCTTAATTTTTTTTTCAAGATAAAATCAGGTATACGAACTGTAAACCCAAGAGAGGAGAAATTAATGCTACAAGAACCAAGGTTTAAAATTTCGGTAAACTTTTTTCAGACTTATTTATGTGTGAATATATTTATTGTTCAGTTTGTAATAACACCCAAATATAATAGACTGAATACAACTTTTAGATAATAGATAGCTAATGGTAAATTAAGGAGATGATAAATAGACGAGTGGACCTAGATAAGATGAACATATTCTGAGAAAGTCTCTCCTAGTCTTTGAGAGAAAATATAATGAGAGAAAATGCACATGCTGCTTGAAGCAGAAAAACTTAAAGACTTACATATTTAAATGTTATAACCCTTTGAACCCTGGCGACCTGTACCTTAAAAATCTCTTCCTGACACCTGAGAGAAACTAAAAGCTATGCACAAGATAAAATATGGAGAGGAGTAAATTGTGTTGTGTTTGCAGTTAATATTTCATGCCTTTAATCAATTGTATAAAACTTTAACATGACAGACTGTTCTTGTCATATAATAAATAATCCTACAATATTCACAGATTATAACTTCATGTTTTCTGTCAATGTTAAATATGTTTTCTATTTAACTGAACTCACAGACAATGAAAGAGAACATTAATCGTGTGTCTCGTTTGATTGGTGTCTTCATGGATACAGGAAGATTTATTCAAAGTTGTTTTGATTGGCAATCTCCACCTCGAACTATTACAGCTTTTATTGTAAGTAAAAATATGTAGTTTATCAGATGTTTAATTATGTGTTAAGTTCAAATAAAAAAAAACCCTAAAGAAAATGATGAATGTATGGTACTAATAGAAGTATGTTAAAAATAAAACTAAATTTGAAAATGGCAATAAAATATCGAGTCTATTATCTGTATATAAAATTTATTGTCGCTCAATCTCATTTTTATTAATCAGAAGTAAGAAAATGATTCCAATATAGTTGTTGGCCAAATAAATGGATAAGTGCAGTCTTATATTTTTTTATTCGATATTATATATTTTTTTATATATATTTTTTAATATTTTCTTATATTTTGGACAGAGTAATTTTAGCAAAGATGGAAGAAATATGTCTAGATGTCAATGATAGAACCAACATGTCAATTTCTCTTTGGCTCTTTCCACACAACATATTTTTGTTTGAAAAAAAAGTAGACTTTTCAATACAAATGCAAATAATATATGTCTTCGTATATAGGGCAGGATAGCATTACCTGTAGCCAAGAAAATTATTTGCCAATTATAGACATCCATAACAGATGATCATAAGTAATAACAAATACATGCTAGATAAAAGTAGTTAAAAATGCACATTGTGTTAGGATGTGGTGATCTATATTTTCCTACTCAGTAAGAGATTCCAGGATTTACCAGGAATGTGTGCTTAATTAATCACATTTGTTACTCTATATTTCAGGTTTATTTGGTGATTGTGTGGAACTTTGAGCTATACATGCTTCCTATTTCACTGCTGCTTCTTTTTATGAAGAACCTGGTAGTTGCACAAGTTTTAGGAAACACAAAGAAGGAGCCAGTGGAAGAAGTAAGTTACTACAATTACATATCTATATATATGGATGCATCAGTTAAATTTTGTAAATTCTAATATAGCCAAAACCAGTTTTAAGTTACTTGTGTGGAATGGTGTTGTTACAGAATACTTTAGTTTGAATAGTTCTAAATGTTGCAAGTTTAGAATGATGATAACAGTAGAAGGGGTGATGATTATGATGATTCTTCCAGTAATGCCTGTAATATACCTTTTTAAGGTGGTGTAAGACTGGGGAGACATGAGTCTGTGGAATTTAATGGCCACATGGCTAGTGCAGTCATGCAAAACTGTTCGGTTAGGATTTTTCGTTATGCCCCGACATAAAAACTCATTGGCCTTACCAGGGATTGAACCTGGATCTCCCGAATGGGAGCCTGCACTCTAATCCATTTGGCCAGATGTTCTAATTCTAGTATATTGAACATAAAATATGCATAGCGTAAATTACAGGAGTTAGACATTTTTAATAGAATGAGAAAAATTCAGACATCATAAAAATAATAGGAACCACATCTACCATATAATATGTGAAGAGACAGAAAGTGAAATTTTTCAACAATCTTATGAGGATGCCCAGTTGACGATTACCTACAACACTTGAAGATCTGGTCTGACTGCAGCAGGAAGGCCAAGAACCAGATAGATAGACAAAATGAAAGAAATACTATGACATGGGTTTACATGTGCAAAATACTTGGTCTACCAATGAGAACACAAACCTCCTGTGACACTTCACTGCATAAGTGGCTAGACAAAGCAAGAATGTTACATTTCATAAGGGAGGAAAAGATCAATATTGAAAGTTACGAAAAAATTGGCAAAGAAAAAAATGTATACTGACAAAGAGATATAAAGCTGTTGCAAAAATCATACTAGTAGGTAAGGCAGGAAAAAACAAAACCTTGATTATCATACACACTGGTTACAGCTTAACTGAAGAACATCTGCTTTATCCATCCTCAACACCCCGAGAATCAATGCTGTCAATGTAAGCCTTTATGCTCTCGTATGGCTGCAAGCCTGCACATGCCGAGTACAGTAGATCCATGTAAGCTTCTGGAGGTTTTAAATCTCTATAGATGACATGCACTCATACTGCAACCTACCATTCTGGACCTTCTGAAGCATCGACTGAGAGTTCTATACAACAACAGCACAGGTAAAGGGAGTCCCAGAGAGTTACTGGAGGGCAATAGTAATGGTCTCACCCTCCATCCTCATTCTGGAAATAGTTATCCTGTATGGTCTGCTTTGCTCTGCAATGACCATACCATGTGAGCTAGCCAGGAAGCCCCAGTCTGACTTCTCATCACAGTGCACAGACCCATTGATAAAACCAATAAACAATTATAACATGCATAATCTTTACCCATTTTTACCTGCTAAACTTGAGTATCAACATTGGGGATCAGTTACATTAAACCTTTTCTATCAGATGTGAATATAATATTTGAGCTAATTTGAAGTCATATGACACAACATCCATTCTGTTCTCTAATAACAAAGACAGTAAGACACACAGTACATATTTAAATAATGTTTATCTGTTTCAGGACAACCTCACAGGTGAAGAGGATGATGATGATGAAGAAAAAGATAAGGTACTGATCCATGTATAACAAAGTTATTTACTATATGTTTTTTATATGATTAGTATTTTATATTTCTTTGTTTATGCGTACATGAGAGAAAGAAATAAAGTGACAACATACAGACACACACATGTATATACTCATAATGACCTATCCTGGTTGAATCAGTAGTTGATTCAGGATTGACACAACAGATCTGTATACCTGTAGTACCAGCTTCATGTCAGCTGAACAACTATTACATATCTGACCAACATAACAATAGTGAACGGAGAGACACATAGTCACATCCTGACTTATTTCAGTGTTATAGCTTGTTTACTGCAAGAATTACTGACAAGTAACATTTGTATAAATCATCAGTGAGATCAGTTATTGTTTCAGCTCATTAGTATAGAAGAGATTTTTTAAATTACAAACGTACTGTCTTTACTGTAACTCATTGTAATTAAAGCTGTTAAGGGGGGATTCTGGTCTTGAAACTTTTTCGTTGCTTTGGTATTAATGTAGAATTTGTATAACAATTTTGAAAGATTATGACTTAGAATAGAGAAAAAATTAGTGGAAAAAATGTCAACGTTGCCATGGAAACAATAAAAATGGCGCCAAATACAAAATTTCAAATCCCTAAGGCTCTGAAGTTAATGAATATAAATGAATTCTGTTTTCACTCTAATGTGAGCAATTGTAATATCTAAAAATTACACATGATTTTTAGGATATATTAAATATTACATTTTTATGAATTTTTGGGTAAACACACCCCCAAAAACAGCTTTTTTGACCGAATTTTGAGGAAATTTTTACCCAAAAATTTATTTTAAAAATTAAATATTTAATATATCCTAAAATCATGTGTAATATTTTAGATATTACAATTGTGCACCTTAGAGTGAAAACAAAATTCATTTACATTCATTAGATTCAGAGCCTTAGGGATTTGAACTTTTGTTTTTGGCCGCCATTTTGTATTGTTTCCATGGCAACGCTTTGACTTTTATTTTTTACTAATTTTTTCTACTATTCTAAGTCATAATCTTTCAAAATGGTTATACAAATTTTACATTAATGTGAAAACAACGAAAATAGATTCATGATCCCCCATACCACCGAATCCCCCCTTAAACTGATATATTGTTTACATATCACACAATAACTGATCCAGCGATTTAGGCAGTTTGGAGTTACCCATTGTACAAGTAGAACTGGATGCCTGAGGGGCAGAGTGAGAAGTGTGTTTAATCAGCGAGCCATGGGAACCATCATTATGCATACTCTTCTATATCTGTTGGGGAGACTGAGCACCTATGGGTCTGCCCAGAGTGCAATGATATCAGTTTAATAACCAATAACCAATATCACAGGCTAGTTGATTTGTTCATACATATGTTTCTACAATAACAGGAAGGAAAGAAAAGCATTGTGGACAGGTACCATGCTGTGCAGGAAGTTTGTCTGACAGTTCAGAAGGCTCTTGACACGGTTGCAAGTTTGGGAGAAAGAGTAAAAAAGTAATTATGATTAATGCTTACTTTTTTTCAATGATAATATATATATATAATTATTCTTTGATACCTATCTGAGACGCTCGTATTGCTAGGCTAGGTGATGGGTGTCGTAAGAAATGAGGGTGTGGTTCGAATCCTGTGTTTGTCTATTTGTTTTTTCTGAAGCTCTTAATACCTGTACACTGTTTATTTGTTGATCATATTCTTCGCTTCCGTTGCTTCCTCTGGGGTTCTTGCAAAAACTCCTTGTTCTCATCTATCTGAGGCTAGTAATGTTGTTTTCAGTTATTGAACAAAAAGATTGTGTTTATTTACTGAAAATATAGTCTTGTGGTTACATTTCTATAGCTAATATATTTTCTTGTCTTTGTTTATTCATCTAAGAAATTGTTACTACAAATAGTAGTTGCAGAAATTGCAGTAATAGTGAGGCTCTCAATGGTGAAGTGGTTATGTCATTTGCCTGTCGTACTGAAGGTTGTGAGTTCAAATCCAGACCGAGACACGTGCAATTTTTTCATGAGATCCTTAGGATTGTTGCAGGAGCTATGGAGTTCATGCTTTGTTTGCAATGCTCTGAACAGATAGCATGCCATCTCTGCCGACAGGGACAGAGCCATATGGGGAAACCTGGTGAAATGAAGTAAATCCTTCGCGTTGGGCCCTTTTTGAATTGCAGTTGTTGTAATGTTATTTAATCCATCTTTCCAATTAGAAAAGAAAATTATTAAATTTATTTTGTTCCACTCTGATTTTTTAACTTCACATTTAGATTAATAAATGCATAGTTAGTTTTTAAAAAAATTAATTTACAGACATCACTGCTCCTCTGGCAGATCTATAGACTCTCAGTCTCATTCAGCAGATGGTAAAGGATATGCATGCTTATAATTCTAATAGCATGTTGCAAATATATATTCATCTTTGATGGTAAATACCTCCAGTCTTAACATCACATTATCATCAATATTCTAGTCATCATCGTAGAAAAGTGATCCTGGAGAGATCTTAGTATGTGATCCATATCCTTTTTATATGATATACTGAGACAAATTCACGGCCCAGTAAAATAACATTGGAAAGAAAACTACACAGACTTCAGCGTGATCTACAAAAGATAGTGAGGTTTATACAAGAGACAACATTGCAGACGTCTTGACCTCATTCCCTAGGTTTAATTTTCCTTTGTCAGATTGTCTTATATACTTGCCTTATATATATATCTATATAATATAAATATAACGAGTTAATATGGGTTTATAACATTTTACATATCCTATTTTTTCAAGCACATTCACTTGGAGTGTCCCATGGTTATCTACCTTTGCTGTTATTGTCCTGGTGGCAGTCAGCATTATACTTTTTTACATTCCACTTCGATACTTGCTGTTAGCATGGGGTAAGTGAAACCAGATATTGATACAACATAAGTAATTCTTTCAGATTTCTTCCCAGTGTAGGCACACTACAGTTGACCTAGATGTAAAATAGTGTCTTACTCATAAAGATAGGACAGAGAAATGGGCAAGAAAGAGAATTAACTTTCTCACTGCCAAATTCTAGGACCTAGTACTTGGGCTTCTAACATTTCACATCCCTAAAAGATTGCATTTACCAGCATGTCTATTAACTTGGAATAAGTGAGGCACACATTTGTGACAAAAGTTATTTATTCCATGTAGAACACAATAGTTCAACTAAACTAGTGGTCTAAACATTCAGAGGAATACAAAATACGAACATGTACTCATTGATGATTTGTAATTCATAAATATTTAAAAGTTGTAAAATATTGTTTCTGACAAGTTGAAACACTCAAGATCTTGAGATAATTTTAATTACTGTCAAGAAATATGGGATTCAGTTGCAAGATATTGCCATATTTTTTTATTACTGTCAAAGCCCGCCTGCCCAGCACGTTGGATGATGGGTGAAAAGCCCCCTGTGAGTGCGGTTCATTTCCGCAGGCTGGCAGAAAAGCCACAGGTTCTCCAGATTTACAATGTTCGTAGCACCAAACCGAAGGGTTACGATGTCAATGGCACCGAGCCGAAGAGCTGAAAGCTCAAGTGCTTCTGGTTTTTAAAAAAAATTACTGTCAAAAAATATATGTTATACAGTTACTAACATTAACTCTTTCCACGCTTTAAGCCGCACACTGCGCCACGGCGAAGTCCGTTGCACGCTTTAAGCCGCACACTGCGCCATAGAGTTGCTTCCCTTATAAGAAGTCTTTCTAGTTTTACTTCTTCTGTTTTACTTATAGTACTTTTTAACCTTGTTATTCTGTTAGGTTGTCCAGTTTACTTCAATTTAGTATATAATAATATATATATGTTTATTTATTGATAAGTAGTTGGGATCGTAATTTTTTTTTTTTTTTACTTCCTTGAATTAACTGCTTAAAAATTGAGGAAATAAATGGGCGTGGAAAGAGTTAACAAAAGCTAACAAATAAGTAAAATAATTTTTTTTAATTATTCGTATTAAAGAAAAACACTGACTAAAAACTCAATTATAATTGAATAAAATTCATTTATAGTATTACCGTATAGTATTTTAAGCAATAATAAACATCAAAAGCTTGTATGATGGTTCACAGTATGCAGTCTGCAGTTACTTTATAGTCAAAATTGTAGTAAGAGCAAGGATGTATTTTATCTCCGCTCTTGTTTGGAGTGGATGGTTTATAGTCAAAATTTTAGTAAGGGCAAGGAGGTATTTTATCTCCGCTCTTGTTTGGAGTGAATGGTTTATAGTCAAAATTGTAGTAAGGGCAAGGGTGTATTTTATCTCCGCTCTTGTTTGGAGTGACCATTGACTGGGTGATGAGAAAATGTTTCAGGGCTGAAACTGGCATCGATTGGGTAAAAAATAGTCAACTGGAAAATTAAAATTTTGTAGATGATATTGTCTTGTTAAAGTAAAAACAACCAAGATATGCAAATAAAATAGACAACTTATCCTCTATAGGATCATAAAATTAAAGATAATGGTCTGCAGATATGTTGGGCATACTCTATGAAGAAATGATTAAAGAACCACAAAGCAGACATTTCAGTGGAAAGAAGTAATGGGTTCAAGAAAGAGAGGATGCCCAAGGGAATCCCTGAAATGAACATTACTGAGAGAGGCAAGAAATATTGGAGTCAATTCTGTATAAGAGATCGAATGAGTTGTTCAGGATAGTGTGGTTATGAAGAAATTGCTTGCAGGTCATATGTAATATATAACAGCACAAGAAGAATATATATATATTTTTTTTACAAAGGAGAATGAAATTTCACTTGTTGCATTTGCTTCTTATTTGTTCTTTATTTAACCACTCTTTGTGATTTGTATGTGATTTGCACTGAAGATCACAAGTATGTTGTACCATGGTTTGTTATGGTTAAATTGGGATATTTTGCACCTTTAAATGCAACACATCAGATTTCAGCATACATTTGATATTGGAGTAAGCCTCCATTAGTCTGTAACAGTTTCTACAGGGTGCCGCCAGCTGTTCTTCTGGGTTGAGGCAGTCTTATGTGCCATTTGAGCACTTTTGCGCTCACTTAGAAGAACCACTTGCTAATCGTTCTTTGTGCTTCTTAATTACCCTTCAAGTACAATTGTTGATGTTATCTCTGGAAAACCAGGTTTTTCCACAAAAAAACCATACAAACCATTTTGGCATGAAATAGGCAAAGCTGTTTATATAACACATTTTTGTATGTAATTGTAATTACCTTTTTTTAGATAGTATATTCATGGCCTGCAGTTACAAGGAAATGATATACATTTGTTACCATAATGAAAGCAGATAAATAATGCTTATACCCAATAGATATGGTTTATCTGATATAATAATTGAATGTACTTTGAGTCTGTGACAAGTATAAAACTTGTATTATTGGTTGTTTATATTTCCATATTGGATCATGTAACTTCATATTTTGAAGTAATAGTTGTGAAAAATAGACTAATTCAAACACACACTTCTCACTTGGTTGCAACTTTCTTCATTGTTATGGTTAATAAAAAATACATACAAACCACATTGAAAAACTATAGGAAAATTAGATTCATAGATTATTCATTTACCTAATTTTTTTTCTTCCTCAGGTATAAACAAATTCACAAAGAAATTACGAAAGCCAAATGCTATTTCCAATAATGAGTTGTTAGACTTTTTGTCTAGAGTGCCATCAGACAATGAAGTGGCAAGTATTATAACTATTATGTTGCTTTATCAGAATTTTAATGAAATACAAAATACATATAATACTACTTTGTGTTTGTAAATTAACTCTCATCATACATAAATCCCTCATAACACATCATGATGATGACCTAGATATTGTTCCAGAAAATAGTATTGCTGATTGGTTGAGGTCACCCCAGTTTTTTGTACTGTGCTTCATCAAAATCGTTGCCCATTCTTTGTCATTAACATAGTACATGAGTTTTCAATCCAAAGCATGGTACTTTACTTCTCTGAATGAAAATCCTGGAGCAGAAGTCATTTAGCAAGGGCATTTACTATGTTTTGTTGGAGTTTAAAGTGAGGCTGCACCTTTCAGCCTAATGTATCTATTTTCAGCAGATAATATTTGGAATTATGTTTGCGTTTCTTTGATCTACACTCCATTAGCCAGACAGCAGTGATGCAACCATTGGAGGGCATCACTTGGAGTTGGAGTAAAATCTTGTTCAGTTCTGGTTTGCTGACCCTGACTTTTGCCATCTCATTCACTTTGTCTTAAGTCCCAAACTAGTGTACAACTAAAGTTAAAAACTAAGTTATTTTCAAACGCTACTAAAGAATTATAAATTAATTAACACTTAGTTATTACAGATGAATGTAACATATCAATTTATTTCATTTTTTTCCAGTTGCAGTACAGAGAATTAAAACCAGACATCCCAGCCAGTACAACATCAATGAAAAAAAAGCGTTCATAGCAGACAGACCATGTTCATTCTCATCCAGTGTGCCTTCCCCAATTTACTTTATTTCCTACGTATCATTTTATTTTATATATTAATTTTTGTTTCCTTAAATATGTGCCCACAATTAATGTTATTGTTCTATTATGAAATATGGTGCTTGTCCTTTGTGCAGACGAGAAAGATAAAAAATACTTCAACGTGTTTGAGCAATTGTATCTAGTCTAGTACATACAATACATATTGCAATTCTTATGTCCACATTATTTACTTGCAAGGTACCATTAGTCATTGACATGCTGGTATCATGAGTATATATGCATATATCGTTATTAAGATATATATATATATATATATATATATATATATATATATATATATATATATATATATATATATATATAATGTGTGTGTGTGCATGCACCTTCAAGAAATAAGTAAGTGATGGACAATTGTGTTTCAAGAGAAGAATATTGACAATTTGTTTGCTGACACTTCATTATATTATGTAATATAATTTTGTGATGCCATTCATCTAAAAATATGTAAATTTCAATGTCATAAATTTGTTTACTTATGAAACTAGAGCTAGGCGCACACTGCACATTTTATTTTTGAACATTAGCACAGTAAGTGTCTACGATCTTGTTTCTGTTAATCGATTTTAGCTAGCTGCCAATAGTTTTTAGTTTAAAATTATAATAAATGTAAAACAATAGTCTATCATGCAGTTGACAAGTTTTTTAAATACTACATTTGACTGTTGTTAGAAGTAGACACGCACTGAATTTGTTTCAGTTGAACTCATCAACAAATCTGTTTCCTACATAGTTTAATGCATATACAAAATAGAAATATCTATGGATCTGTAGTACAACTAAATTTGTTAAAGAAATCTTTGTGTGACCATGTACAATGAATACTTACCATGAAAAAGGGCCCAAAGGCGAAGGATTGATTTCATTGCACCAGATTTCCCCATATGGCTATGTCCCTGTCTGTAAAGATGACATACCATCTGCCAAGAGCATTGCACAAACTCTGTAGTTCCTGCAACAAACCTAGGGATCTCATGAAAAAATTGCACATGTGTCTCAGTCCAGATTCGAACCCACAAACTTCAGTATGATAGGCAAACGACTTAACCACTTTGCCATTGAGACCCCCATATATACCGAACATGATATGATGTATACTTCTAATCCACATTCCATGCTGGAATATCTTCTTGTAGTCACGATAAAGCAATTCATATTTAAACATCACTCAAACTTATGTCATTAAAGCATGTTTTTAGTAGTGTAGTAGATTAGCAGTTTGATTTTGATTATCTGTTCTGCTATGCACAATGAAATTCATCAAAATGTTTATTGCAAAAAGCAGTTTTTATAACCTCATCAACAATTACATTTTTGTAAGTGGTCAATGTGAGGATATGAACTACTAAATTTTTAAACTTGAGTTTTCATTGCTTTAATATTACTATTTTTATTGTCATATACATGTTAAGTACAGGTATAAAGCACTTTGTGCACACAGTGATTAGAACAGGCACACACAAGATCACTACATTTCCCCAACACACTTCTAAAAAGAAGTAAATGGTAAAGAGCAAAGAAAAGCACTAAGAAGAAATGGCAAAGAGAAGATAAAGCACTTCACAGAGTCAATGAGCTTTACTAGTTTATAGTAGAAAAGCTTATGAATGGTTTTTTTACTTTGTTATGGTTATTAATCTATGATTATTTTCAGCTGGGGTTGCATGGATTTTGTCTGACAATAAATATATATCAATTTTGATATTGCAATCTGTCATATGCACCAGTGGACACTTCACTCTTTTCAGCTGTGGTTGCATGGATTTTTCCTGACAAATATATAGCAATTTTTATATTGCAATCTGTCATACATCAATCATGTGCACGGGTGGCTATAGAAATGGGTAACAAATGTTTGAAACATTTGATTGTTTTATAATAATACCAGTATTTTTATATTTACATCTCTTCAAGTTCTATGTCTAAATGGCATAAATGATCACATCTCTTCGCAATATTATGTTCCTAACGATTTGTATTAATTTTTATGATGGATTATTTTCATGTCAAGATGTTGAACTATTCATTTAACTGTCTCTCCATCCCTGTCTTTTGTCTCTCATTTCACCAATGCTGTCTAATACTTCCTGTGTCTATATTTTAGCAAACTCATTTTTTATTTCTAGATTTGTCTTATTTATATCCAATTATACAGTAAGTGCTCGGGTTTACAGATTTAAGACTGTCTCAGATGTTGTGGAGTAAGATCATCACCTGACAATGTATTCTAACTTTTCTTTCCTCTTCTGATAACATTACCAACTCAAATCCTCTCTTTTTCCAAAAAAATGTTTAATAGACAAACATAAGTGTACCGCTTAGTCAGAACATCAGATTGCCATAACATATTATTCTAACATTATTACAGCTGATACATCTCCAATAAAGAAGTCCTGGACAGTGCTGGCATTAAAAACATGTACACCTTGCTGAGTCAGCAACATCTGAGACTGCTGGTACATTGTGCCGAATGAGCAATGGTAGAATCCCAAATGACATTCTATATGGTCAACTCGCTACTGGTACTAGACAGCAAGTGTGCACATTACTATACTTCATTGACACCTGCAAGCATGTTCTTATTTCATTCAGAATAGACAATGAAAATTGGGAGTGGGTGGCCAAAGATAGACAGGCATAATGAGCAAAAGTGAGAGATGGTTCAAAAACAAAGAAGAAAAATGCCATCCCATATGGAGGCAAAGGGAGTGCAGAGGACATAGAGATCTTCCTCTGCATTAGATCCAGTTTCACCTGCAGCAACTGTGGCATGGATTGCCACTCAAGAATAGCCATTACAGCCACAATAAATTATGTCATTCGACACAGTTGAAACTATGTGATGCAAAATATATTCTTTCCTGAGACAAAGAGGCCGATGATAATGATGATGATTATAGCTGACTGCATGTAACTGAAATTATTTAGAACTAGCAAGATACTATTTCACTTAGAAATTTTAACCTTCTGTATTATATGTTATGTTATGCAATTGACTTCATGGCACATTGGGCATTCCCATGTGTGGTCTGTTCTCTGCTACAGCAGCTATCTCTAAGTCAATTTGCTCACCGTAACCATGAGAAGCTGATTAGTATACCCATTACATACAACCCTCAACTGAAAAACTGGTTACAATCGACATGACTGCTCTCATGGCGCTCTATATGTGCTTAGTTCCTTTCAACTAGCTGAAACAACGAAAGATATTGAAACAAAGAGAAATATTTATTGATGGTTGAAAATGTCTGGAGTAGTTTTTACTGTGACATCTTTTAATATTTTGTTGGATAATGACTTCAGTAAGGCTTCCAATATTCTTGCAGATTTTAATCATTGGTGTTGCATTTTGTTATCATTTTTTTTCTTCTTATATTTAAGTGAAAGTAATCACTCACAATATGCAGTATAAATATTTAATGCATCAACTCAATTTTTTCAGAAACTGTTGTATATGGTCCTTGCCATATAAACCCTGTGTGATAGGAATGACATTTGTTTATGACAGAACCGGTTGCTAATTAAAATATATTTTTTTAAAGTTTTTAAAACTGTTGAAAGTATATAGACAATATGTTGCTCTTGAACTCCTTAACTAATTTTGACTAAATTTTAATTAATTTTATTAATGGGAGGTGTAATGTTTCCTCCAAGTTTCAACCTTATTTTTTCTGAACCATGTGTTTTGTGATCATTTTAGTATTTAAGATGCTCAATGTTTTCTTGTACTATGAAAAGTGACAGCTATTATTACAATTATTGTTTGTGTTTCACATGATATCAAACAGCAGGAGTAATAACTTGTTCAGCTACTTCTGACTTAGAGCAAACATTTGATGTAGCTGTATGTTTTAACTGATTAGCTACTGAATTGAAAAACTGGTTGTTGCTGGATCAAATTTAGGTCCCATTTGCAGGTGTATGTATAAACTCAGCTGCATTTCTTAATTATTAACAGATTTTTATGAGTAATATACCATTTTGTAGGTAAATGCATTCAAGATAGATCTAAAACATTGTTAATTTTTTAGTAACAGTTATTTTCTGTTCAGCAAATGCAGGTACTTTGACTGAGATTACTGCTCTAGATGGAGAAATCTATCAGATGATAATATGAAAGATGAAAATTTTCAAAGACAGCTCTAAAATGTTTCCTCCAACTGACCACTTGCACTGATATGCTGGTCATTGTCATGCATACAGGATAATGATGGGGAACTTTTTTTTCTATTATAATTTACTTACAAACCACTCTTTGAACAAATGATTGTAAGTACATTCTGCAGCTAGTTTACAGCAGTTAATGTTATATTTGCCCCTTAAGGTCTAGCACATTAAATATTATGCATGTATTTTGTTCAAGTACACCATCCTTAGTCTGTAACAGTCTCTACACTGACTACAGGGCAGCACCCGCGTTTCTGGTTAATAGAAGTGGTTTATAGCGCCATTTTGGTAACAGAGCAATTTTCTCTATAAAGTATTTTGAATAAGTTACCAACAACACAAGAAAAGACAGAATCACCAACATCAGCATAAGAAAGAAAGTTGGCACAAAACCGTGCTTGAATTATATAGATAAACAAAGAATGAAGTGGTTTGGCCACTTAATAAGAATGCATCCAAACTCCACAGTATACAGAGTCTTCTACAACAGAACATCGGGAAAGAAGGCAAGAGGAAGACCACGGAAAAGATGGTTAGATGGCGTGGCAGCATCCTGTGAAAGAGCAAAGATAACAATCACACAAGCCACCAGAACAGCGCAAGACAAAAACAGAAAACCACGACACTGGGCAACAACCGGTAGCAGTGTGACGACAAAAGAAGAAGAAGAAGAAGAATAAGGATCACAACTACAGTCACTTTGGGACATTGGTTGCTTATGCCTGATGCATTTTTAAAAAAAATGATCTCTAAAAAAACAAAATGTTGGCCCTCCTATCTTAGAGACAGCTCCAGATAAGGAACATGGTTCCCAGTTGTTTTTTATTTTGGCACACAGATGGTTTGCATCTCCCTAATGAATTGGAAGTTTTTACTCCTATATTATTTTCCTATCAGGAGTATGGTATAGTGGGCATAGTCGAGATATGCTAGATCAGCCACTCTGACAGGAGCAGCCAGTGTACTGTCATCACCTCGTTACATTTTAACACCAAAAACGACATATCTTCTCTGACTTAAGACTGTTTGGACACAAGATTTTCTGCATCTCCCAAAGGAATTCAAAGTTCTTTTATCAGTATTTGTTTCTCTACAATATGCCAAAGTTAAGTTATGACATTTAAAAAAAAGCATACATGCCACAAGTAATAAAAAATGAAATCTGTTTGAATTGCTTAGATTGGTAATGTATTTTAACAGAATGGCAATTGAATTAATTATATGCACATCAAATTTACAAAATAGAAAAAAACATCACTGATGGAGATGAAGAAACAATGCACAATACATTTAAGGGGAGAAACATTAAAACAAAGGAGATATATCCTGATGTATAGACAGAATTGAAATATAATTTTGCACAGAACAAAGGATCTAAAAAAGCCAAAAGAAATATGTATGAATAAAAATATCATAGATGATATATAAACACAAATATAAGTATGTAATATAATGTGTTTTTTATATAAGAATATCTTGAATCCCATGAAACATTAACAAGACTAGTCTGGATGTGCTGAGAAAAGTTCACATACATTTTTTATAATAATAAGAACAATCATTATTTTGTGAAGGAAAGGGTTGGAACACGTCAAGACAACAAAATGAATTGGATAAGATACGGAGAACAACAGTGAGATAAGGAGAATGTTGGTTTTGCTCCAAAGTTAGTTCGTTTTCCTTGTGGAGCGATTGCAATAATTTTCAGAGATCCCTGATCTCGTTGTAGATGAGATCGAATTCTTAATTCTATTGGAGACTGACGATAAAACATAGGTCCCGTTTTCAAGTTGAGCACGTAAAAGATGCCATGGCAGTTCAAAAAATCAATAACAGTAGGCTTCAAAATTGACGCTTACCTGGCAAAGTTCGTTATAAAGTTAACAATAAAATTCCTACAAAATGTTGACCATCTACAAAAATTAAATTAAGAACCGTCGCTGGTGATATGAAGTCTCTGCACTGCAGCTGAGACCCTCATCTGTAAGAAAGAGATCTGGGCTCACATGGTTACTCACCAAATTTTAATGATGATGGTTCAATCAATCAAAAGAGTGATAAGATTCTGAACAATTAAATTTCATGATATGAAAAAGTAACATCAAATTTGATAAAAACACATTAATGACAGGAGTTAGTGAAGATTAAGATCACATCTACACCAGCCAACAAAAGCTGATCTCGAAGAGTTTTTAAAAAGTTGATGAATAGAAAGAAACTGTTTCAAGAGTGCAGTAGGTGCTCATAAGAAGAGGTTTTTCCCATATCAAACATGTGACTCAAGTCTTTAGCTTCTTGGCACTATAAGAAGATCCAAATGTCATGTTATTGTTGTTTTTTTATGACTTTTCTCTCTTGCAAGTTCTAACAAAGTCTCAATTATGAATTAAAATTTCTGAACAAGTAATTATTTTTGTCAATCAATAATGATCTCAAAGACAACATCTATAATAATATTTGGAATGACATTTAGATTACAACATTTATTTTATATATATAAATAAGTATTGGAATGTATCATTTAGATCTCAATTCTAGATTATCACAACAATGGAAAGATTCAAATAACATTTAAATTTAAACTAGACATATATGTTCTAAAACAGTGTTTAACAATTTAACACTGAAATATAAGAAATGGTTTTACAGAATCATGTCATTTAGCATGTCCTTTGTAGAAAGTCGCAATTATTACAGCATGTCTGAAAAAATCCATCAATCCTAGTCAATTATCCTGACTCCTTGATGTTCAAAGTTTTTTTTTAAGGTTCTGTTGCTATTATAATGTTATTCGATCCCCTGCCTCGTCTTCCAGGAACAATGCCCTCCATTATTTCTCTTTCTAAACCACTGTGATGTTTAATGTGACAAAAATATTTCAATTTTTAAGACATGATGTTGTTTATGAGCTAATATTCATGTCTTGTAGGATGTCTATATTTTTCTCTTTCTCTGTTCAGGATATTCTAAAAAATCACAAAACTTATTTTAATTAATCACAACTAAAATAGCTAGTTCAACAACCAATAAAGTTTGCTTATAGGAATAGCAAACAAAACAACAGAAAGGAATTAATTCTTTCAACTACTTTTTGCATTTCTTTGATTCTCTGAAGGAAGTCGTGAAATAATGGCAATTTATTTTTGTTATTTTGTGTGTAACACTGCTTCTTAGATTTCTGTTAATGTCCCTAATTAGTTTTTCTACAGTAGCCATCTTCATTCTCAACATCATATGCATATTTAGTGAATCCGACAATCTAACATTATAACTTCATGAAACAATAATATTGTTACAAATTGTTCTATGTACAACAGCAGCACTTTAATATGTAACTTATTTGAAACTGATAAGTAGGAAGAACAATATATAACCAATGAAAAAAAGTTAATTGGCATATCCTTTACAGGACTTTGTGAATCAACCCCAGCTTTTAACGCTGTTTGTGATTTTTCTAGGCATTATTACATTCAGTAGTTTGCCATTGCTTTCTGAACGGGTGGTGCCATCATCCTTTTGTAAAATCCATGCGAAACAATTTGCAACCAAACTGTCCGCAGCATGATTCTAACTCAGAACGTCGGGGTTAATAGACCGAGTCACTATCCCCTAGGCCACAGACGCCACCATAACCAATGAACAGTAGCAATTATCAGTTCATGTTTTGTTGAATAGGATTCTCAGTGTGCAGGAAAACCAATTCTGTTAATGATTAACTAGTAAGTCTCTAACAAAATTGTAAGAATGAACACTCTTTATTTCAGTCTGTTCCCAATGAAACATAGGGCTGTAACTTATAAACACAATCTATTCATTATTAAACTCAATATTCCTAATGAACCGTAGTTCTGAACTTGTTCCTAACACAATGTCACTTTTTCGCAGGTTTCTATTTTTTTATAATTTTAATAAATAAGTGCAGTTAGCACTAACCCAACAACCTGAGAAGTATTGTCCAATAGGATACAAATTTCTATAGATGCACTACTGATAAGATTTTACAAACATAAAACTCCACTTTATACTACCACATATACTGAGTTATACTGTAGCATGGTGGTATATCTGATTGGTCATACGGAAGCTACCAGAACTGACTCGTATCACAAATTAACACCAGTACAAAACAATGTATTCTCAGAAAAGCATGAACATGTCCACACTTATATGGAATGTGCATCAATCTAGTATAGCAAATATGGTGAGTTAAAATATGTACAAATAGTTAATATCTCTTCATACAGAACATGACTAGAGAGAATGTAAATGTCTATAAATAAGGAAGTAATTTCATCAAAAAGTTGTTAATAAATCACACAAACTGTGTGAGAAAAATATATATAAATTAACAAATTTTTTAACAAACAAAACAATTTTGTCTTTTAATGAAGTTCTGCATGTGACTTCCCATCAGTTTTGTCTTCCTTGCAGACATTATAGAAAGTTAGGTCAAGATCTGAATCTTTTCTTGTTAGCCCTTGTTTTCTTGTCTTTTCATATGCCTCTAGATCCTTTAACACAATTTTCGAATGTTTGCGACAGTAGGTTTCAATGTCTGAAAAAAAAGATGCAAGGTTTGAAGTAATGTTTATTTGTCACGTCTGTAGCTCAAGCTTGAGCAAAAACCCAAGCTTACCTGGTTCAAATCCCACAGTGGGCAAGTTTGAAGCAAATTGTTTCCTGGATTTTTACAAACGGTAAAATAGACCTCACCATTCAGAAAGCAATGGCAAATTACTGAACGTATAGGTGGTGCCTAGAAAATCGACTCGTTTACTGTGGTTGATGGCTATGTCCTGTAAAGGATATGCCACAATTTTCGTTTTCATTATTTGTCACTTTTAATCTACTTTGTCATTGTGCCCTCATATTTTCTTACATTATCTGCAAGCTACTATATTACACCTTTTTTTATCCTACAGTGTATATATATGAATTTAATTAAATTTTGTCAGATCTGACTGTTCTGTTAAGGCCAACAAAGATATTGGTTATTGGTTTTTAAACTGACGTCATTGCATTCCGGGCAGACCCATCTGCTCAGTCTCCTCCAACAGATATCGAAGAGTATGCATACTGATGGTTCCTGTGGCTCGCTGATTAAACACACCTCTCACTCTGCCTCTCAGGCATCCAGTTCGACTTGAACAATGGGTAACTCCAAATTGCCTAAATCGCTTGATCGATTCAACATCGATTTTAGTGTCCTCATCCAACAGACAGTCGCGAAGAGACCGAAGAATATCCCCTTATCCATCTTCAGCTCCCCAACAATCGATGCTGTTGATGCAAGCCTGTCCGCTCGCTCATTACCGTAAACACCCGCATGCCCAGGACAGTATATCCACGTAAGCTGCTAGAGGTTAGAAACTTCTATAGACGACATCCACTCATACCGAAACCTGCCCTTCTGGATCTTGTGAAGCATCGACTGAGAGTCAGACACAACAATTGCCCCAGTAAATGAAGTCCCAGAGATCCAATGGAGGGCAGCAGTAACGGCCTCAACCTCCATCCTCATACTAGAAGTAGTTGTCCTGTATGCCCCACTTCGCTCTGCAACAACCCTACCATGTGCATTAGCCAACAAAAATAAATAAATAATAATGATGATAATCTTTTCAGCTCCTTAACACAGGTTTTCAGGTATTTAACATACACCCATTACTTTCTATCTTATGTTATTGTAATTTTTAACAATGTGTAATATATTTTTGTTATTCATCAATTTTGAAACTCCACATTTTATCAGAAAATATTATTAAATGTATTTCCATGTTTTAAAATGTATTAAAATTTGTACGAAAATGTTTTTTTATTTATTTCACTCCTGTTATATGTTACATTTGGAAAACTTGTTTAATCTGATCTATACAACTGAGTCAGAAACTGAGTCAGATATTTCTCACCTCTCTTAGCAAAGTTTATTTCAGAGTTTCACTAATGGGTTCTTTCTTTCTTGAACCATTTGCCTCCCACTTCAATGCCTGCTTTGTGATTCTTTGATTTATTCTCAGAGTATGTCCAACATGTCTCCATCTTTTTTTTTTTTAAATAAAAGTTGCTACTAGTGGTTGACCAGACATTTCTCTTATTTCATCACCTCTCCTTTCGTACTATTTTATGTCTATTAGTTTTCGCAAACAATATTTTGAAAATTATAGTTTTTGTAAAAAATAAAAACTCAGAACAAATTCCTTCATACTGTTAGTCTGAATGACACAAAAATGAGTGCTTCATATTGTTTTGTACATTCACATCAGTCAAGCTAAATGTTGCCAGTAAATGTTCATCTTTTTTTACTCTGTACAGTCCACCATTTCTGCCAATCAATGTCAGAAAACCTCTGCTTATTTCAATGCCTTTGAATACCAGGAAATGAAAGGGCAGATAGACTTGCAAAGAAGGGAAAATAATGTGAGCAGAAAGATTATAAAATAAAAATGTTGAGAATAGGGTATTAGGTGCATATTTTCTTTGACCACTGGAACATGGTGGCTGATGTACAAATTACAGTGGCCGCTTTTCTTCTAGTGTTTCTCTGTTATTCGAGACTGTGTCAACCCAAAATCCATACAGTTGTTAAAAAACAAAAAACTCCCACTGCAGAATTTGATCTGCAAGCAAGCGTACTAATCATAACATAATGCTGCTCTCACAAAGCACACACACACATAATATACAGTTTTCATAAAATATTCTGAAAATAATCATATAGACAAAATGTTAATCATTTTTCTGTCTCTCTCTATCGTTCTTTTTGTGGCCATTTTGATCATTCTAGTTGTGATATATAAACAGCCTTTGCCAAGAACATTTGTTTTATGTCACAGTCTTCAGTACCATTTGGAGCTCTGTTGCTTGTTCTTCGGTGACGTGTCCAGTTTCAACCAGCATTTACTGGGTTTGCTCTCCGTTAGCCTTTGGCTGGCAGCAGGTTGCTATTTACTTTTAGGTAGCGACCTTAGACGACCTGCCCTCCAGGGTTGATGAGCGTCATCTGCCCAGCTAACCGATCCTTTTATGGACTACTTGGTTTGCCTACCGTCCAGTTTTGTGTACGGTTTGCTCCTCTAACCTTTGATTGTTCCCAATCAAACTACAAGGTAGTAGTAGTTCGCTGCGAGCAGAAACGCGCACTGAGTTCAAGCCTCTGCTGGGCTTTCTAGTTTTTCTGCACATTTGGGTGGTCCGCTCACTACTACTCATGTTAATCATTTGATAACTTAACATATACTTTATATAAACGTTATATAAGCTGTGAAAAGCAATAATATGAAGATAATATCAATGTACGCGGGCGAGTCAATAAGTAAGTCACACAGTTCTGTGGGATGGCAGGTAAATGTAGTTGGTGTTTTCTAAAGGTGTCATTAGGTGACAGTAACAATGAACTTTATATTCCCGTTCATCAGGTGGCGCTAGATGTCTCATGCACATGCGCAGCGCATGAACAAAATGGCGACTGTACTTATGGGGTGTACAACCAAAGACATTGTAGGCGAAACACTGCAAGACAATCCATTGCAGCTAAATGTAAGAACCAGGAATTAGATGTAGATGATTTGGTGCGGTGAGGAAATCAAGGATGCTGTACGGAGAGCAAAAACAGTGCACCTGGTCCAGATGGCATACGATATGGTGACATTGACGGGTTGTCTGATGGGGAGTGGGAAGAACTGGCTGGCATCTACAACAAAAGCATTACGACTGCAATAATCAACGAAGAATGGTTGCACAGCTACCTGGTACCTCTGCCGAAGCCTGGCAAAGACCCCACAAAAATTCAGGGCTATCGGGTAATCACCATGCAGAATACAATAGGCAAGTTGCTGGAGAAAATAATTGCCAGGAAAATATCCTGCCAACTAGAGAGGTTACGTCTCCTTCCACCCACCCTTGGAGGGTACCGTCCTTATAGAGAGACATGGCGTAATGCAGCGGTGTTCGCCTACGATGTCTATGAGGGTTTTCACTCTGGCATTGAGACGTGCTGCTGCAATTGACCTTGAAGATGCCTATAATAGAGTGCCGTTGCATTTTTAATGGTGCAGCTGACTGAACTCAATATCAGCCCATTCCTCCTCAATTGGATCTTTGCGCCCTCTTCCAGCGAAAGATAGTGTTTAAATGTGGCAGTTGGCGTCATCACTACAACAATCCACCCTGGCTTACCACAGGGTCACCATTATCTCCGGTGTTGTTCAATGCCTATACTGTGAGCATCACAAAAGAGCAGATCACGGGTAGAGGAAGGACAATGTCATATGCAGATGATGTGTTGGTGTATCGTCAGGGCAAGGATAGAGAACAGCTTGTGGAGGAACTCAGTCAGAACTCGACCGCATAGGTGGATGGTGCGTTGAAGCAGGAGCATTGGTCAAACCCACAAAAGCAGCGGTGACATGGTTCTCTTTAAACAACCACATCGTCAACACTCCAACACCATCTGTGGTTTTATGTTCAGAGGTGGTGGAGCGATCTCAGTCTATGAAATACCTGGGGTTGCGTTTTGATCGTAGTCTAGCTTTTACGGAACACATAGCTCATGTGATAATGAAGGCGAAGAAAGGTTTGCTGGCGATGAGGGTAATGGCTGCGGCGGATTGTGAACAGCGCCATCTTTGTCTTTTATACCAGGGTCTGGTCCTTTCTGTGCTTGAGTATGCGCTGGCGATCCTGACTCTCAGTCATAGTCAGATAGAACGACTGGAAAGAATACAGAACGAGGCGATGCGCATTATACTTGGTTGCACTAAAGACACGTCGTGCAGGGCGATGCGCTATCTCCTTGACTATCCTACTATGGAGTATAGAATACTGATGAGCCGTGCACAAGCATACCTTTGAGTCAATGCTGACACACAACATCCTCTGCACTTGGAAATAAAGAGACAAAAGGAAATAGGTTAAAAAGAGGAAAATCTTGGATGGGTCAGGCCGAGGACTGTATTGAACAGGTGTGTACACTTGAAGACATTGATCCCGGTGAAGAATGGATACCAGTGCCAAGAGCAATCGCTACATCCTTTTCTGTATGCATCGAACTTGATAAAGAATGCAGGCAACGCAACCCACTTGTTGTGGAGGCAGAGGTTCAGGCATTAATTTCTGAGAACGCATCTGAGCATGATGTAATCATTTATACGGATGGTTCGGTGATTCGACATGTGCGGAGCTCGTGGGCTTTCACTGCTCAGGTCGGAGGTGATGTTGTGAAGGAAGACAGTGGTGGTTTTGCCGTGACTACAAGCAGTCTCACTATGGAAATCATGGCGGTTACCAAGCGATGATTTGGCTAGAATCACAGACTTTATCCATGCATGTTTTCTCAGTGACTCAATGAGTATGCTCAGAAAGATTAAACAGGATGGGCTAGGAGACATTGGATAGAATCGCTGAGGAGGTCTAAGCTGACAAAGATCAGTTTTATTTTTGTGCCAGGGCATGCAGGTGTAAAGGGGAATGAGCGTGCGGATAGGCTTGCAGGTATGGCTGCTGTCCAAAGCGGACGAGCAATGGACCAGGCTGATATTATAAATTCCTTAAGGGAGAGAGGGTGTGTACATGATTCAGGTGATAGCGGTGAATCCACAACACTAACCAGACTGCAAGAACTCAAAGTTAAGTGTGGTGTAGCTCGACAAGAACGCTATGCTGGCAGACAAAGAAGAATTGTAAACCAACAAAGAACCGGTGTCGTTAGTCGCCACCGCTGATGGACATACTGAGGGAGAGATCGGAGCACTTATGGACTAATTTGTTCGACGTGCAGTGATGGTGATCCGACGACTAAACTAAACTAAACAACCAAAGAGCAATGTGCCATTGTGCATTTTTTGTGGGAAAAATGCCTGCAAAGGACATTCATAAGGAAATGCTTCCTGTTTATGGTGACAAATGTTTGTCCCGTAAAGCAGTGCATAGCTGGGTAGAAAATTTATCTCAAGGACACTCTAAAATTGTTGATAAAATCCGATCTGGTCGTCCTATTTAGATTGCAACAGAAGCATCCGTGCAGCGGGTGGAGGAGATGATTAGAGGTGACAAGCAAGTAACGATAGACTCTGTAGCATCTGCAATAGGTTGCTCACATGGTTTAGCATACCGAATAGTTTATGATCGATTGAAACTTAAGAAAGTGTGCTCAAGGTGGGTACCCAGACAATTGAAGGAGGAACACACAATGAACCGATTTGGCCTGTCCTTGCGTCTTCGTATCGACAGAGATGATGCAAGGACAGGCCAAATCGGTTCATCATCTCTGTCGATACGAAGATGAAGGAGAAGACATGCTAAACAGGATTGTTACTGGGGACGAATCATGGGTACATCACTACCAGCCCAAATCAAAGCATGCTTCAATGCAGTGGAAACATCTTTCTTCTGCTTGTGCCCAAAATTCAAGGTTACGCCATCAGCAGGGAAGGTTATGCTGGCGGTGTTCTGGGATTGTCAAGGAGTGCTTTTAATCAATTTCAAGAAGAAAGGTGACAATGTGAATTCTGAATCATACTGTGAAGTTCTATCGATGTTTCATAATGCAATTTGAAGAAAACGTCCAGGACTGCTGACTAGAGGAGTGTTGCTTCGTCATGACAATGCCAGACCACATACGGCTCGATTAACTCAGGAGAAAATTAACCAACTACGGTGGGAAGTTCTGGAACATCCACCTTACAGTCCCGACTTAGCCCATAGCGATTTCCACCTTTTGGTCCACTTTTTGCTTTTTTTTCTCTTGATTTTTTTCTTTTTTTTTCTCTTTTCTTTTATTTTTTTTTTCTTTTTTTCTTTTTTTCTTTTTTTCTTTTGTCCGCTTTCAACTCAGACGAAGTTTCATCTCTGAAACTGATTTTGCGTGAAAATCCGTTTTTTCCAATTTCTTACAATGGCAGCAGAGTGCACATTGTAAATTACTTTACACTGGCAGCCGTGTGCTCAATGTACTCGTAATTAGTATTCCTCGCCATACAGGCAGATTTTCTCCGACTTCAGAGGTACTCACGTTATCGTCCTGAGTAAGACCAGGGACTCGAACAAATGCCGGACAGTAGGTTCGAACCCGAGCTATGGGCGTCTCACAGCTAGCAGGCCGAGCTACTATCAACTACTCTAGGCAGTCCCCCATTTGGTCCACTAAAAACCCACCTTGGCAGGAGACATTTTGTGAATGATGCCGACGTTGAAAGTGAAGTGAAAAAGTGGTTTAGAAAAAAGAGCATGCAATTCTATGCAGTCGGTTTGGGAGGACCGATAAACGATGGGATAAGTGCATCAATGTTGGTGGAAATTATGTTGAGAAATAAAGGGATAATGTTTGTATAAAAATAAACTGCTTTCAAGTTGTTATCATATTTAGTTATTTTTCTACGACCATTTGTGATTACTTAATGACTTCCCCTTGTATTTCAAATGAATTCTCTCTATTACATCTTTTTCAATCTTTTATACTAGGAGTACAAGAAAAACTACCTTGAAGCACAAAACCAGAGTCCAGTATAGTCTTCCCTTTTTTCCACTGTCTGTAGAGGCGAAGAAAAAGTGCTGCATAGACGTTATTAATTGTACTTCTTACATCTCTACGGTTGTTGCACTCTCTGGAAAAGCAATTTTAAAAGTTTTAGTATTAGTAGTGATTTAACTTATTTCAACATAAATGAAATAAACATAAAAATACATTAAATATATATCCATATATTTTCATCTTCCACAACACTGTTCACAAATAACCTGTGTGAATATTACAATTTGATGTAGTAATTGGCTTAATAGTGAAGTCAATAACATCCTTCGCTAGTAACCACAAGCAGTGCTAATTCAAGAGTTCGAGGCCAACTTGGGCCAAAAACTTATTGGTGGGCACACAGTACGCGGTTGGACACTAGTCTTTTACTTGTGATCTCAATGACATGTACCTCAGAAGTTGGAGTAAGATACACATGAATGATGGGAGGGTCACTGATGATAAGGAAAAAGTAGCCTTCACACAAAAATCAGTCAACGAAGACATATTAGGCGCCCTGATTATGTCTGAATTCATAGTGGGCGGATGGAAAAAAAATGCAACAAAACTCTTATCCATGTATTTCTCATATTAATTATGTTGTTTATACATACTAACTAACTGCACAGTCAACTTTGATTTTTATAAATTTCTCAAGATCAGTATCACAGTAAACCATATCATCATTTTTTTGGGCCATAGAAACAACATAGCAAATACAGACAATAAATAAGCAATATGCCTTACTTATTAAACAAGTCTTCTCTTAGAACTTGTAAGCAAATCCTTGACACATTTATACTCATGAGACAGAAAGGAAAATTCTGGAGAGAAAAACAGCAGAGAAATAATTGGTGTAACTAAACAGAACGAATTTTGTTGTAATGAGTTTGATCTCAGAAACAAATTATAAGTTATTGTAGAAATGTGTTGTTTCCGCATCATCATCAGACTGATCAAAGTTTTTATGAAACATGTATGCACAAATTACTTATCACACTAAAAACGTTAGTTGGAGATATCTTTTGTTACTGTTAATGATAAACAGATGTAAGTGCAGTATTTTATTTTTACGTCTAAATTAACACTGGTTGATGAAACGAAGCTAATAGATAAACACTAGCTTAAACCCCTATGGCTATTATCTTAGTATGTTATATGGTTGTAGAACAAAGTAGTTTTTTCCTCAAAATTAGATACTTTAGATATATATATATTGTATTTTTGTTTTTAATATATGGATTTAATTGCTAAGATACTCTAATTAGGACATATCAGAGTGGACGGGTCTAGAACATGGTAGCAATAGAGGGAATATGTGGACGTTGAGACAACTATAAGCCTTAGAGATCAAATGCTAGTATTAACTATCTAGCAGGAATAATCATTATATAAAAAAGGGGTTTTAAAGCTGACAAGACATTATAAAGCTGTCTAGCAGGAGTAATTCCATAATTAAATTTCTAGGAAAAACCAGCATTCATTGTAAACTATTATAGAAATTCCATAAAATGCTTCAGACCTGTGTTGGATGCAGTGAAAGCTTATAGATATCTCTAGCAAGATCCCTGGTGCTTGGGCTTTGAAGTAAGTACAACAGATGTAACAATGCAAGCATTCCAGTTCCACGTAGATCTGTGGCTGGATCTCTGCCTAATTAGAAAGGGATGATCATTGTATATAGAAATAGACAATATGGAAGACAGCAGTAAAAATAACATATACTTTAATGACGAAATATAGAGCACAAAATAAGGTAGTTTTACAAAGCACAACTACAGACTAAATTGACATTTAAACCAAAAGTTCTTCATAAAGCAAAGGATGCAGAATACATACAATGCTAAAGATTATGACAGAACAATGGCCATCCATGAAATGAAAAAGGAGCCTTTCTGGTTTACAACAAAATGGTTACTCAAAACAGAACAAAAGTAACAAACAAATTTAAAAACTGAAAAGAAACACACACATAATTTTTAATTAAAAAGGAGAGGGTAATGCTAACTGTATAGGAATACAGTATGTTTAGTCTTGGAGTCATCAACAGTGACTGGTTTATTCATGGTACTGGAGAGAGTTGGCTGTCCACTAAAGCTGTTTGAGTTTGATTTAATCCTTCCATCAGGATATGAAAGGCAGTGAAACATTTTTGCTTGATATAAGAAGATTTCAACATCAACACATGCAAGAGCAACTTGAAGGAGTTTGATGGTATCAATACACAAGACTGGGAGTAGCTCACAAGTGACAGATCCAGCTGAGACAAGTTCTGAAGAAGGACCTGAGGACTTATGAAGCCAGACTAAGACAACTTGCTGACATAAAACAGAAATAAGAAATAAAATCTAACATAGGCATTACATCCATTGTCTTTTGGGACTAACAGAATGCCATTCAAGTCTTGAGGTCACTATGCACTATCTAAATATATTCAATTATTTTCTACGGTCAATCAACACAGATCATCAGTGGAAGACAATTGATTAGCTGTGATCTGAATGTCTCAAGTACCTAGTGGGTCAGTGATATTAGTGAGTAGCCACTGAAGTCAAATATTGATGGCATAATCTGAAAAAAAGGCTCTAGTATTCACTGTGTTTTTTTAACAAATCAAATTAACTGTTCCTGTCTCTTGACACTATTTGGAGAACTGTGACATCTGCATTTCTCAATCTTAGAATTGTTTCCACCAATTGGAAATGAAATCTTTCTAGCTTTGGTCAGCCCAGACATTTCTAATTTTGTGTTTTTCATAGATGTTCAATAAATATGGAGAGAGAATACATCCTTGTCTTACTCCCCATGGCATCTCAAATCATTCTGTTTCATCAGTTATCTAGCTGTTGCTTGTTGTTCAACAATACATTTGTTTCTATTGTGTGGATCAATTGTGATGAAAACCTCATATCACTCCACAGTTTCTGATTTTGTACACCGTCGAAGGCCCTGATGTAATATATAAAACAGGTATGGAGATCTACGTTCTATTCTCTGCACTTCCTAATTATATTTCTCACCATAATAATGTGAACCTTGGTCCTTTGGCCATATGAGAAGCTCATTTGAGCATCATGTATTTCATATTCTAACTTCCTTTCTATCCTCTTCATGATAATCTACAATATAATTTTGTTGGAATGGCAACAGTAATTAATTATATATATATATATATATATATATATAACGTTTTTCATAACATTCAACACTAGAGGTTAAAACCTTTTTCAATCATTATCTAGTGTACCTTGACTTAAAACTAGTTCCACTCTACCATATTTTAATATACCTTGAAATCCAATTTCTTCCCAGTGTCCCCCAAAACGTTGGCAGTCAAATTTTGAGCCAGTTAAACATCTGTAGATTGACTGCAAAACTCTAACATGGGCCTCATTGCCATTATCAAGCTGAGCTGAAAATTAATTTTTATAATGAAGTAAATTTCCGAAGAATTACATGTAAGGATAACAAGTACAGAAATCAACAATAACACATGCTAAAAGGATGCTGAAAAACATAATGTAAACCTTTGTTTACAAGTTATTAATACATCATAAAATGCAAGCCAAAATAAATTATATTTAAGAAAATGAAATAAATATCTATAAATTACTAATCACAATACAGCCTTACTATTATGTGTGCATTGTTCACATAATGACAATTAAGCAAAAGAATAATTAGATAGTTGAAACAACTTAAGGGGATTCGGGTATAGGGATCATGAAGCTATTTTCGTTGTTTTCACATTAATGTAAAATTTGTATAACCACTTTGAAAGATTATGACTTAGAATAGTAGAAAAATAAGTAAAAAATTATGTCAATGCGTTGCCATGAAACAATACAAAATGGCACAAAAACAAAATTTCAAATACCTAAGGCTCTGAATCTAATGAATGTAAATGAATTATGTTTTCTCTAAGGGCAGTTGTAATATCTAAAATATTACACATGATTTTTAGGATATATTAAATATTTAATTTTTATAAATTTTTGTAAAAATTCCTCAAAATTCGGTCAAAATAGCTGTTTTTGGGGTGTGTTTACCAAAATTCATAAAAATGTAATATTTAATATATCCTAAAAATCATGTGTCATTTTTTAGATATTACAATTGCTCACCTTAGAGTGAAAACAGAATTCATTTATATTCATTAACTTCAGAGCCTTAGGATTTGAAATTTTGTGTTTGCAGCCATCTTTATTGTTTCCATGGCAACGCATTGACATTTTTTTTTTTACTTATTTTTTTCTACTATTCTAAGTCATCATATTTTAAAATTGTTATACAAATTCTACATTAATACCAAAGCAACGAAAAAGTTTCAAGACCAGAATCCCCCCTTAATTTACATTTATAGATCAGAAGAAGGTCTTTGATAGAGTAGACTGAAATAACTAAGAGCCATACTTTAAGATTACATAATTCAAAGAAATTATTAGACAATTTAAGAGAACTGTATCAAACATGTCACAGTGTCATAAGACAAGTGGACTCACAGACAGAATCATTTGAGACTTCTTCGAACGCTCTACATCGACCACTTGTTAACCACTCTTTGTGATTTGTATGTAATCTGAGCCTAAGAGCAATTGATCGTTGTGCCAGTTATGCGCCTACAAACAAGTAGACCAGCACATCCAATTTTTGTAATGCTTTTTATTTACTAGGTAGCTTCCCTAGGCCCCTACCTCAGTCGCCTCTGAACATGAACACATTTCTGAACTGTCCCCTATAATTTAAAACTTACATTGAATACCTTTATTCACTGTTACTTAGTAAATTCAATTTACACAAAGATCATAAATGTTTTGGACATAATAGATAGACACACAATAATACAAGGAATATATGAAATTGGAAAGAACTCATATATAGGCACGCAGTAATATAAGGAAGCCATAGAGTTGCAAAGGACTTGTACTTTGGGTACCAGTCAATGCAAGTAAATCGATACAAAATTTTGGGCTTACTTGCAGCAATGCAGAATATCAACTCCTTTGTGGTAGGAGATCTCTGTGCATTTTAGGGGTCCAAAAGCATATGTTTAAATGCTGAAAAACCATGTCTTTCAATCTGCATTCTTATTTGAGTCTGAATATTACAAAGAACAATGTTAATATGAAGTGGAGAAAGAAGAGCAAACTAACAATTATGATAGTTCTAATGATACTTTTAGCTCTGTCAATCCCAGGTACAGATCAATCAATACATAAATTTTTCTAAAATGTCAAAAGGTTGATGTATAAGTTTAGTGAATATCACACCAAACGATTAAGTGTCTTACTTAACAACTATAAGAAAAAATACATAATTACATCCTGGATATGTAGGTTTGTCAGAAAAAATAAGGATTTGTAAGAATTATTTAAGAAAGGACACTTTAGCGAAACCCTGAAACAAACTTTACTGAGACAGGCAAGAAATATTGAATGCAATTTCATACAAGAGATTGAGCGAGTTGCCCAGGATAGATCACTATGGAGAAATTACTTGCATGTCCTATGTAATGTATAGCGGTAAAAGAGGAATATAATTATAAAAACTATGTACAAATTTGTATGCTTCAATTTTAGTACATTTTCTTCTAGAATGAGTTAGTCATCTTCTTCAAGATCAAAGCGTGTTGCAGCTAGAGAATAGTTAGACTATATATTAATGAGGCAAATTTTAATTCTGATAGTGGTGCATTAATTTCTATCAACTATTTTCTGTGACAAAAAAGTGCATTTGATGTGGCTACCAGGAGGGCATTACCCACACGGTTCAAGTAATAATACAAGTAGAGATTCTAGATTGGATGTCAAAAACTGGAAAGAAATATGGTTTGAAAGAATGAATTGTGAATTTCTCTTCACTTCTCATTTTAGAGATAAAACTCTAGGAATCATTGATTCTTCGCTCAATGAAAACTCAAGCCCTCGAGACTGTTTTCAAACTATGATGACAATTGTTGTCATGATACATCTTCAATACAATGTGAAAACTGTGAAATTTAATATAGATTAAAGTAATTAGTGATGATCATTATTACTGCACTTTACACAGGAACATAGATGTTTCAATATCCTCACCAGGGTATAATCACTAATTACACTCATTCTGTGATGATTAATTGAATGTCTTGTGCCTCTAACAAAGTGTTCAAAGTACCCATTTTTACTCCCATCTTCTTCACTTGAGATATGGATGCAGATATATCAATCACTGATTATAGCCTATTTGACGGAGTATGTACGTCTGGGCAGAGATCCTCCACAATTCAACAACCAGCATGTTGCAATGGCAGTCCCATAATAATTAACAATAACCAAGGACGAGACAAACATTGAGGTCAAAGGAGGACTCAGGAAGGCAATAGAGCTGGTGTCAGAAAATCCTTGTTCAAGCTGGAAAGGATAGGGCGGAAAAACAAATGTATTCTAATATAAGATAAAGTTAAAGTTTCTTAATATTTTTCAAAGTGGATCATCTTCATAAGAAACTTAATTAGATAAATAATAGACAATAGTGGACCAACCGACTTGTGTAAAAATCATTTTTATTTTATTGTGTTGATTTAACAAACTATATGTCACCATATTTTCTTTTAACACATATTCTGCATATCTCCAAATGTCAAATATATTTCGTTTAATGTATTCTGAATTCCTTTCTGAATGGACATATTGGTGCATAATAAGTTAATTGCATATCCTTTACAAGATTTTGCGAATCAACCCCAGCTTTTTAACGCTGTTGTGATTTTTCTAGGCATTATTACGTTCAGTAGTTTGCCATTGCTTTCTGAAAGGGTGGTGCCATCGTCCTTTTGTTAAAATCCATGCAAACAATTTGCAACCAAACTGTCCGCAGCGTGATTCGAACTCAGAACGTCGGGGTTAATAGACCAAGTCACTATCCCCTGAGCCACAGACGCCACCATTGGTACATAATACTTTAGTGAAATAGTACTAAAGATAGGTAGATCTGAAGCACTTGACATGCTTAGGAAGTTTCAATGTGCCATAATAACTATATCAAGATGAGTAAAAGGGTTAAAATGACATATTATATTTATAATGGCACAGACTACTACTAACCTTAACAGGAGAGTAGTCAGCAGTCTCAAAATGTGTCCATGTGTCCGCAAACAGTGCCAATGGCTTTGATTCAATAATAGGAGATGAACCTTTTATCAGACAGAAATATATACATATTCTAAATACTTCAAATTACAAATTAGAATTTAAATTATTAATGTATCATTATTGATGCTTTAAGTAATTTTATTTCTTTGTTTTCTCACTCACTCTGGTATAACCACTTATAAACCATTCTTGCATGTTTTTTTCATGATTTTAGACATTTTCAGTTCAGTTTGAGTTTGGAATATCTTCATTGCACTCAGGACATGTCCATATTTGCTCCAATCAGTTGGCAATATCTCCATAAGCTAAGCATCCACCGATTACCATACCAGTTCAATAGTGATTGATTAGTCTACTCATACACCTGCTGTGCTGCTATTTTCTGGCCCTCCAATTTTTATCCAAACTCTTGCAGTCTAGCTGTTGACTTGGATTGGTTTAGATAAAAGTCCTCTTTGCTACCTCTTTTCTATGAGGATGTTCAGAATGTCAGCTCTGTCCATTAGTTGACCCTCAATATGTTGTCAAAGTCAGTCAGCCTGTCTGGTTTTAACAGCCATCAACTCCCATGTGTTCCAGAACAAAGAGGAATGCAATTATGTTAATTGTTGACCCTTATAGGGATTCAATCCATTGTTTGTGCACTGAACCAGCCTTACCTTCCAGATCATACTCCATGAATCACTCAGAATGTGTGCATGAGTGTAGTCTTGTGACTAATCCAGTCATCAGTGTTAAACACCAACATGTCCAGACAACTTTGCCTATCTTGACAGCATCCTATCTAGAGTAACAAACACTGACTCTGAGGTCAACAATAGAATATCCAAATTCAGTATTGCATTTGGAAGACTGCATGTGAGTGTGTGGGAACAAAAGGGAATAAACATCACCACAAAGCTGAAAGTTTACCAGGGCATAGTGTTCATCATCTTGGTGTATGCCTGTGAGACATGGACAATGGGGGTTTGGGGAGTCAGGGATTGGTAGTACCTCTGGTAAGGATGGCTGTCATGCCCTTTTCAGGGCCCAAACCTGACTTCCAGCTCACGCCTGTGACACCTGGTAGTTGTCAGCATGCGACAGCGCCACCCCCAGGCAACGGCTCTGACAGGCCGGCTAAACCAGGCGCGGGTAACCGATTCGGTACTAAACCAATCGGTGAATCCGGGTATGCCAACCCTGCATGCGAAGACTGGACTCTGCAGAATGTGCGGAAGAAACTATACTCTGGTTCAACGGACAAGAAGGCGTCTGCCAGCAACGCGCTGCGGAGCGCAATGAGCACGGCCAGGCATGTAGAACGCCCTGGTCATCCGCTGTACCCAGATCCTTCTCCAGCCGTCTCGACTTTGTCCTGCCACTGAACACAGAAGGAATTGGGCGAGAGAGTAAGATCGACGAACTGCGCAACTCTTTCTCACTTTAAACCAAATCATAGCGCAAGTCACTATTTCATCCATCAACAGCACGGATGGAGCAAAGGCGTCAAAACAGAAAGGCAGTAAAACTTCCCACAAGTGCCTTGCCCACACTGTACACAAACATTTCAATCCCGTATCGGGCTCACTAGTCATCTACGCACACACAGACAAACATAGCGCAACTACATTCCCTTGGATGAAAATTTGTGTGGTTATCATCACCTGTGATGGACGAGCATCAATCAATAGCAGACATACAAGAAAACTAAACCACTTCCACACATGTTGTCTCTTCAGGCTCCTCAGAATAAAATAGAAAGACAAAATTCCATATACCGAAGTCCTCATAAGAGCCAAGACTTGATAAAATCCCAAAACAAGAGAGTGTGGCGCTGCAACATTACAAGAAGAACCCGCATAGCTGAGAATCATCGTACTGCTGAGTCACAGATGAAACAAGCTACCCAAAAAGACAGAACACACAACACCCACATGTCCAACCCTGATCATACATGTCCTATCTGTGGTAGAGAATTGTGTTTTAGGATTTGATTCTACAATCATCTCCGCACATACCAGAGAGGTGCAACAGCAGCTGTCTGAGGTGTTGTCATCATCGCTTGCAATGGACGGCTATTATTACTACATAAAGACAACAGATTATTTCAGAAAATATAACAACAATAATCTGGCAAATAAAACAAGCTAAACACGTAAACACAAAGTATTACAGTTTTACAAAATACATAAACAGTGACGATAAACAGCAACGTTTGACCAAAAGGCCTTTATCAAGCAAATAATACAACAAGAATGACGAATTTGAGAACACTACAAATGGACGATTACATGTGGAAACATAAACCTATCTAATGAAAATCTGGGAATAAAAACGAACAACGAAATGAGTAGACACAAAAAGAAATGCTTGATAAAGGCCTTTGGTCAAACGTTGCTGTTTATCGTCACTGTTTATGTATTTTGTAAAACTGTAATACTTTGTGTTTACGTGTTTAGCTATTTTCCAAGTTTTACTGCAGTCTCCACCTTTTTTCAAATAAAACAAGGAAATGTATACCTGCCAATGTGTCACTTGACTGTAGGAAGACTGAAAACAAAAGATATCCTTGAATATGATGTCATTATGACTAATCCTTGCTCTTACAAAATCTTACAAAATGTAGCCGGATCATTTGTGTATACAATAAAATCATTACCTTATGTGTTATTTGCAATCAGTTGCTTAATTTTGAGATGTACTTTCCCTTGTCCCAGTTTCTAAACTCTAATCTAAAAGTAATGATAGCAATGTGGATGTGTGTTGTTTCCATCAATCTAAATGTATTTTTTTCATTTTGGTAGGGTAGTATCTGCGTCACCTGGCCTATCACCCTTTCAGCCTGTACCATCCACAACATTCTTAATTCTCTTGTCCTTAATATCATTAGTATTCTTGTGTAGTTAGTGTCTCTGTTCTGTTTAACACTTATATATGTTGTTGGCATGGGTGAGAGCATGATGGTAAAATAGTGGCAGAAGTTCAAGCATGAATCTCATCTTCACAAAGTGTGTATCTCTAGTGCAGAACTATATATACAATTCCATAATATGGTTTAAGACAGAGAAGAGAACAAATTTAAATATCCAGAAGAAGATCAAAATTAGAGAAACTGACTATGCTACAAATAAAATGAAAAAATGAAGTATTTTGGACATATAAAGTGGCATGAACAGTTGGAAACGAAATTATGGAGGGATGTATGCCGGTAAAGAAGAGAAGAGGAAGACCACAGGGAAGATAATTCAGAATGTGATAGATGCTTTGAGCATGACAGCAGCAGAGGACATTTGGTCTATGAGAGAAAGAAAATCCAAAGGACTGTTACTGTGACAAAGTTCCTATCAGGACAAGCTACTGGATGATGATATACGATTCAGCACTAGTTACATATGGTGCAGGACTAAGAAAAGTTCATAAATAGCATTGACAGGACTAGACTTTCTGTAAAAACAAGAGTGTAATGCTACACAGTCAAATGATGCTGATCTATTTAAAACAAAGTATGTGGTCAACAGACAAATAATGAATGTATCATTGCTCATGATGGATGAACAACATTACATATCCACAAATAGTGCTTTATAACTTACATCTACTTTTACTTATTTTCACCAGTCTTTCTTATTCTACTTCCCCAGAATTATAAATATTCAGTTGTTGGGAATCAGTCAAGGCAGCATAAATCAAAGCCCTTTTTGTATCTCTGCTTAAGCTTTCTAGTAATCTCGGACAACTATTACAAGTTGGTCACTTTTAGGACGCCTGCTCCACAGCAGCTCATATGCTAATGGTGATGCATTCTGTAACAATTAGTTTTAAAACATGCATTTGAAACATCCATGCTCAACACTCCTTAAACAAATACAAAGAATGATAATTAGAAAACCTGGTTCAACAGTGTCAATTTCTTCCCAGTCCTCAGCTGTGGTAACAATTCTCGGCTTTGAAGGTTCTTCTGTATCTGTTCTGTCAACATCTGTGGTTGGGAAAGCTGTGAGAGTCTGAAATATGAGAAACATTAAATAAATGAACAAATAGCTAATATTTGAGACACCATTCATTTTGCAATAATGTAATGTTGAACATCTCAATTAGTGAACAGCAAAGGTTTGCTATTTAAGCTAAATGGGAAAAGTAGATGGTCAGTTATCAAAGTTTTGTGTATATTTTGTTACTAATATAACTCTGTACATCCTAATTTACTACTATGTTTACTAAAATTATCACCAGAGCTGCTGTTTAAGTACTTTCATACTGACACATTCAACTTGTTAAAAGAAGTAAAGTATCTATGGGGGCACACTGAGTCATCATCAAATAGCTTATTCTGAGCAGAACTTTTCTACCTTAACAATCGTTCAGAATTTCCCTCTCTCTTAAGCCAGATGTTCTGCCTCTGCAATCATCATGCTCAAGTCATTAGCCACAGCCTGAATCCATCTTCTCTATGGTCTTCCTCTTCTCCTCTTCCCATTACTCCTCCTTCCATACTGGACTTTTCAACCCTTTGTGTCTTTTTATATGTCCAAAATACTTCAATTTTCTCAGTCTTATTTATAACATCAGTCAATGTTCTTTGATTTTGAGTTCTTTTTAGATATATCTATTTATAGATCTATTTTACTTAGTTTTTCCTCAATATCAGATTCAAAAAAGAATGTTAAAGGTGTAAACAAAAATATTTCATAGTACAGCTAACAAATTATCATTCTAAACATCCATATCAATAAATGTATCATTAACTGTAAAAATACAAATAACAAATACTTTTATCATTAGTTATTGGTATGAGTTAGCGCTGATAGCCTTTTATGTGACCAATCAGATCTGACACTACACTACAGTGTAACTTAATAGATATGGTACTATAAAGTGGTTTTTTTTTGGGTTTTCAAAATCTTACCATAGCCCATCTACCAGCCAGGGTGGGTAGAAATCCACAGACACCCTGGTGCATCAATGCTATGACATTGGACAAAAGGTCACAAGCCAAAGCACTACTGGATCATTGAAAAAGATCATTAGTTTTTCTATAAGATTTTTTTAATTAAACCAAACTCGAGTTTCAAAATTATGTAAAAAAAATTATTGTTCTTCTGTACTCTGGAACCAAAACTTTGACACTGACAATTTAAGAACTTTCTTCACAAACGCAACAGAATGATAGTGCGATTAAAATCTTACCATCTCTTGTTTGGCTACACCCTCTGAAAGCTGATATTGTTTCCCAGAAATAGAAGAATCAGCTGCTGGGGTGAAACTCTGACTAGACTTCTGATCATTCATAACCCACTCACAAGTTGTGTTAGTTGATGTGCATGTTACACCTGTTGCTTCTGATAAAGTTTGATGACTTTTTATGCTTTGCAAAAATGTACTCTGAGCTGTGGACATTGGTAAGATGTTTGAATTCTGATGAAACAAAGTGTAGTCTTCAGAAAATCCATCGAGAGAAGGTAAAATCCCAGACGATACTTTACTAGCATGAATTGATGTTACATTTATGTTAATATCTTGACTACTTTTCAAATAATGCATAGTTTCTATCGTTTTATTTATAGATATTTCTGCATTCGTATCAGCAGGACTAACACTTGTATTATCCAACTGAGGTATCACTGGTCTATCTGGTACTTCAAATTCAGAATCTGAATCATTTGTAGTATTTACTTTTGATTCTTTAAAACAAGGCAAAATAGCAATGTCCTCTTTAAAGTCAGGGCTCTGCTTGAATGTGTTACTTTCTTCAGAAGCAAGTGTCTTTAAGTCTGTGATGTCATGTACTGGAATATTATCATGACTGTCAATCTGAAATCAAAACAAATACACTTGTTTCAATGAAACTTGAAAATAATGAGTACTTTTTTCTCTCTATGAATTTCGGGGTAGTCATTCTGTGGTTTCTGTGACGTCACATTTCGGTGACGTCTAATATGACACCACTTACTTATTTTTGCAGAAAGGCTTGCTTTCCTTATCACCAGTGTTTTCCTGCCATTCAAGCAAGCCTTACTATGACTTCAGACATACTTGAAATTTAGATCCCCACGTAAAGGACCAGGGCCTTCTATAGTCCAACTGCATATTGTGTACACACCAAGAATTTTTTACCCAAGAAGGTCTTGAACCACAGAATTTCCATGACACATAATTACTAGTGAAACTTGTTATCAACTTTGCTATCAGCTACGCCTAATACCTAATAATCAGTATTAAAATTACACATTCTTTCTCTCTCCCATTCTATAGAGATTTCTACAGAAAATAATTAATAATTAATTTGTACCTGGATAAATTCTCTTGCAATAAAAATGTCATCCACATCCAAGTCTTTGTTGTCAGAAATCTGAATTTTCAGACTATCATTTTCTGAAGTAAATTGGTCAGTTTTTTCTCCATAATCCCAAAATCTCAGTTCTGGTTTCTGGTTATTATCCTCACTGAACTCAACAGTCAATTCATCAAGTGACAGAGCAGTATCAGATGAAGCATCCATCTAAAGAAATAGAATTTTGAACAAATTAATTCACTGAAAATTGCCTTCATAGTAAACTCTTAAACAAATACTGTGATTTATAATGTAATTGTGGTAATTTTGTCTCAGCTTCCATGTCTCTTCATGTTGCTTGTCCTTTGCAAAATGTTGCTCTCATTGCAGCCCACCTAAAATATTTCTGATCTCTAGCAATGTCTCCCACCTCCTCCATAACGATGTTAACGGTGTCGTTAATGTCCTGTTGTCATCATCTTGGTTGTCCCCTGCCTCATCTTCATTGGAATCATGCACTTTATTTTTTGTACTCTCTAAATCATTGTGACCTTTAATGTGACCAAAACATTTCAGTTTTAGAGACATGATATTGTTTTCAGGAGCTCAGTTTCTTTGTGAATTTCATAATAAAGCTGCCATTCAATGATGAAATCTTAGAATACACAGAATAAAATGATATAAGCAATACACGGAGTCATGTCATACTTCTTGGAAAGTTTATTTGTTTTGCTGCACACATCCTGTTGTTTAATAATTCTTAAGTAAAAATATTTTATAAACATTTTTCTCATATTTGTCATCTACAGAAAACAATTTAACATTATTTACATCTATTTTTAATTATAACAATACATTAAGTCTGACACATGCAGTATATCATTAAAACTTCTTCGAACATTTCACATCGAGCACTTGTTAACCACTCTGTGTGATTTGAATGTGATCTGAGCCTAAGAGCAATTGTACATTGTGACGGTTATGCGCCTACAAGTGAGCCAACACATCCGATTTCTGTGAAGCTTTTTATTTACTATGGTAGCTTTCCTAGGCTCCTATATCAGTGGCCCCTTACGACATGCCTTGTAGGTCACAATGGTACTATTCTTTGCTTCCCTTGCAGGCCCCAGCACCACACCAGCGACCATTAACACAACTAAACTCTTGTAACATACAATTAAAACACAAAACTGTATCGCTTCAATAATGTTTAAGATCACAGATTACTATCATGTTCTGCAAAATTCATCAATTTATGATTATATGTTGTTCATTATACAAGGTTTTAGTCATTTTGCAAATACACTACTGTCAGCATGGTATGGATATGCATACTAATATATCTTACAGAGTTTTACATATTTTCATTCAAAATCAGTAACAAGTTTAGCATAAATAAAAGCAAATGATCAGTGCTGGAAAATAGCCAGAGGCATTACCTACAATTTAATGATCTTTCAAAATAAATGTCTTAGGAGAATCCTGCAAATATTTTGGGTGGAAAAGGCCACAAATGAGGAGCTACGAAAGAATTGTAATTGTACTCCATTAGCTCGTTTGAAATATTGACTATATATTCAATGTTGTCTCTTGTATAAATGTAACTGTCATTTGTAGCGCACACAGAGCTTGGTACAGTTTCTGTTCAGTATTATTTTACTGAAATAGCTGCTGGCAAAGATGTGCAATTCCTATTTTGTTATTTACTTTACATAACGCTTCACCACGATAGGGAGTATACAGTCAGTTATATGAGGACTATCATCATAGCCTTTTGGACATGTCCATAGGTGCTCCGATCCCCACCTCAACAAATTCAGCATTGTCCAGTGGCATAACACGCCAGTTTGAAGTTGATTAATCTTTTGCATATTTGGTATGTCGTTCTTTTTAGGCTGTACCAATATCGACCCCCATCTCTCTCAATCTTGTCAATGACTGTGATTCAAAACTCTGAAACTCCTCTGTTCGGAAAGACTCTCTCGATACATTCAGAATGTCATTTCGGTCCAATGCAGTTCCCTCTGCTATCGTAGCCATGTCAGCCAACCTATCAATTTGTTCATTAGGCCTATCCCTGACTCCTGCGTGTCCAGGGACGAAAATTAAGATGATTTCTCTGATCCCTGTCTGTACCAGTACATCCACCCAGTTTCCTATCACAATTTCTGTTTCGACTTTACGAATCGTCCTCATGGGGTTACCGAGTATGAAAACATGAGAGTATTTATGAGATGCCAACCTCGTCACCAGAGTATTTATGAGATGCCAAATTGACTAAGATAAAGGACATACTATTGGAGGCAGCAAATAGTAGCGCAGGATTAAAGACGAAAGACAGAAAACCCTGGATAAGCGATGACACCTGGAAATGTATTCAAGAAAGAAGACAGATGAAACTAGCAATATTTAATACTAAGGATGCAACAGATGAAATCCAAGCTAAAGAGGAATATAGACTAAAAGACAAGGAAGTGAAAAGAGCGGCTAGAAGAGATAAAAGAGCATATGTCAATCGACTGGCGAAGAAGGGAAAAGGCAATTAAGACTGGAAACAGTAAAATGCTATACAACACACTAAAACAACTTACTGGAACATTTGTTTCAAAGGGTGGTCCAATCAAGAGTAAAGATGGTAAAGTTCTAACATCAGATACCGAGCAGAAGAAAAGATGGGCAGAACATTTTGAAGAAATATTAAATAGACCTGATCCCCCAGTACTACTCAAGTTTGACGAAGAGGCAAGAAACAGCTCCCTACCAATTTACGAAGAAATGATAAGTGTAGCTGAGGTCAAGGAGGCAATCAATTCCTTGATAAACAATAAGGCAGCGGGTGATGACAACATTACTGCAGAAATACTCAAAGCGGCTGATGATACAACTATTAGCCAGGTGCAAGAACTATTTAATAAAGTATGGGAAGAAGAAACTGTCCCAGATCAATGGAAGAAGGGAATAATTGTTAAGATCCCCAAAAAGGTGATCTCAAAGATTGCAACAACTGGAATCACCCTATTATCAGTAATGACCAAGACTTTCTGCAAAATCATTCTTAATAGAATCAAAAGAGCAGTGGACACAACCCTGAGAGAAGAACAAGCTGGTTTTAGACCTGGGAGAAGCTGCTTAGACCAAATAATTACCCTACGACTAATTTTGGAGGAACATATTGAGAAGCAACAACCACTCATACTAAATTTCATCGATTTTAAAAAGCCTTTGATAGTCTACACAGAATCTCTCTGTGGAATATTCTGAGATGCTATGGAATACCAGACAAAATAATAAACATTATAAAGAGCCTCTATGATGGTTCACAGTGTGCAGTTCGCACTGATGGTGGACACAGCGACTGGTTTATGGTTGAAACCGGAGTAAAGCAAGGCTGTATTCTATCTCCGCTATTGTTTGGAGTGACCATTGACTGGGTGATGCGAAAATGTTGCAGGGCGAAACTGGCATCGATTGGGTAGAAAATAGTCAACTAGAAGATTTGGATTTTGCAGATGATATTGCCTTGTTAAGTAGAAACAACAAGATATGCAAAGAAAAACAGACAACTTGTCATCTATAGCATCAAAAGTTGGACTGCAGATAAGCTATGAAAAACAAATATAATGAAGACACCTATGGCAAGTAATGCAGATACCACACTGGAATCTAAAATGATAAAAATAACAGAGCAGTTCACCTATTTGGGTAGCAATTTTGATTGCACAGGAAATGTTAAAAAGAAATTATGATACGAATTGGCAAAGCAACATCAGCTTTTAAAAGTCTAAATAAAATATGGAACTGCAAGTTATATAGTATTAAAACTAAATTACGAATTTTCAATTCAAATGTTGAATCAATCCTAACATATGCCAGCGAGAATTGGAAAATGACTAAAGATATAGAAAGCAAGTTGAATGCATTTGAAAATAGATGTCTGCGAAAAATAATGAATATAAAATGGAACGAATTCAGGAGAAGTGATGAAATCAGAGACATGTCTGGACAACCACTAGTGACAACTGTTATAAGAAAAAGAAGATGGAGATATGTTGGGCACACCTTGAGGAGAAATGATCAACGAATATCAAAGCAGGCATTGAAGTGGGATGCAAAGGGTTCAAGAAAGAGAGGTCGACCAAAGGAGACCCTGAAGCGAACTTTGCTGAGAGAGGCAGGAAATATCGGTCTCAGTTCTATGCAGGAGATTGAGCGAGTTGCCCAAGATAGAGCGGTATGGAGAAATTACTTGCAGGCCCTATGTAACGTATAACGGTACGAGAGGAATTATTATAACCTCGTCACCGCCTCTGTAACTGCCCACACATCTATTGTCAAACTATCTGTGGTTGTTGCGTAGGCTTCTCTTATTATTTTTTTTCTTGAACGTGCCGAAAAAGTCAAGGCACGTTGTTGTTGGCGAATGACTGAACCTACTATGAATGAATGTACGTATTGTAATTGTTAGTATTAGTAACAGAAATGGCGTCGCTATAGTAGAAGGACATTATATAATGTAACAGAAGAGTTTAATTTTTCAGTAATGCATTTATCTGCACACATCTTAATTCAAGTAGCAAAAGTAAAATAGCATCAGCAAAAACTTTGTTACAAATAATACAATTTTCGTTTAGTGTCTTATATTGATACACTATATGAATGAATGGACGAAAGCGTCGACTGTAGCCATATAGGAACGAGAGAGTTTAAAAGTATGAAATAAAAAAAGGAAACAAAATATTTGCAGTTTAAACTAAGATTAGTTGCAAAAGTTAGTTTTTAATTAAATTAGTATGTTTCTTATAAAGTTGTAATTTACTATATATATACGCTTTAATATAGCTATAAAATAGAATTTATTTCCAATTCATGTTATTGTACAGTTGTGTATGAATGGCATATGTTTGTTGCTTTTGTTTTACTATTTGTTCTTTTTAATGTCTGTTGTCACCCAAAACAATGCCGATTGTATGGCAAATAATTTCAAAATGATTAAGAAACTAAATTATTCTATAACACTAATAACACAATTTCACTCGTGATATTTTACCAAATATTATAAAATATTAACCTAAATTTGGTTACTGTCGCCATTAATGTAAAGAATATATACATAGTCCCAAATTATTATCTGAAATAAAATATTTCAAATAGCGTGTTTCATTTAGTATGTCACGATGTTTACACCTGGCAAACAGAATACAAAAACCGTTAGAACCTAACCATTATTCACTGGATTTGTGTTCAACTAGAAATGTGAAGCGCCGAGGTCTAACTACAAATAATGTAGAAATTGATATTAGCATTTGATTGAATCAAATGCTAAAATATGGGTATAATGTAGTGTACATACGTGATGGAATGAAACTGAAACCAACCACTCCTATGTGTTTTGATCCTAAGAACTTAAGAAGAGCGTAAGTCCGTAAGTTACTATAACCATAACTTATGTTAGTATGTTAATGTTAAGAATGTACAACCTGTACGTTGTTATTGAATATTGTTATTTTGTATTTCTAATTTATAAAGACTAAGTTGCGATATTTAGGTCTTGATGAGGCACAATACATCCGTTTTCGACATACGTTTTGTTGGGTTCTTTCTCCCGAACCCGTGATAGTCTAATCACACCTACAGGCTACTACTACTACATGTACAGTAATCAATCATGTATCACCTGTAGTGTGTTTATTTTTCGTAAAAGCGATCTAATGATGCCTTCCAGAACACTGATTTGTGTTCGCCCTAGAATAACCACTTAGCATTCATTCTATGTGGTTTGAGACGATGAGCATAGTAGCTGTGGTTTACTGAGAACATACACCATCAGTTGTCTTTTTGGCACATGCAGTTTGTTTCTCTCCAGGGAATTTGAAATTTTTACGGGGTATTAGCATTGTATTCCTGTCAGGAGTAGGAAAATTGCTGAGGAAACCGGACAACTGTCATTGGTTCTTTGCATCCTAATGCTGTTGGCATGTCTATCATTCAGCACAGTGTTATAGAGAAACATATCGTATGCTAGAAACAGTTGGGCTATATAAAAAAAAAATTGACAAAAATCCCAATAGATAAACTTTACTCAAAGAATCCAGCAAAAATCAATCTTTGACTTTGGAAAAATCTTGAAACACATTACTATCTACCAACAGACAGAAAACCGATTGCAAAATTCCCAGGCCTACCACCATATACAATCATAAAACAACCAGTAATTTTTTTTTTATATCTTGATAAAACCATAAACAAACCAACACTAGCATTGATCCTAAAAGCCTGTGCACTGGAGACAATAGACATTTATCCATCTTCCTTTATCCATGTCCACACAGATGGTTCAGCTTTTAAAGTGACTATCTAATCTGGCTGCGGTATACACCTGAAGTAGCCAGATGGAACTACCTATGATTACTGTACATCTTGTGATAATATATGTTCCAACTATGAGGCAGAGATTATAGTCATAAAGACTGCTATACAACTTGTGCAACCAGCAGTTTGATATTATCTGAGATATGTTAGTATTCACTAACTCAGTCCACACTACAAGCTTTAGAAGAACAGCAGAACCAGTCAAGTAAAGGTTCAGTCTTTGACATCGATCATCCACAGTCTGCTTTTTTCCTATGAAATTAATGTCATTCTACGGTGGATCCCAGGATATGCAGATATCCAAGGAAATAACAAAGCAGATGATCTAGCAAAGCATTGATCATCAAAACTGCACATAGACAAAGTTGTTGGTATACAAAGACTGATGAACCATCCAATGCACCTCCGAATCAACAGCTACAGTATGGGCAGATTAAAAGAAGCAACTTCGTGGCAAACTCCAAAGAACTTGCTCACAAAGACCCAATATTGGCACTGGCTCAACCAAGACACATTCAACCAACCAGCACCTCCCCTCCTGGGCAAGCAGTCTCCCAGAGCTCTCAGAAGAAATAAGTGACATTTACAAGAAAGGAACACAGACAGACCTGGAGAGAAGGCTCATCGCAGAAAAACACATAAACAAAAACTACCTAATGGACACATGCATACACGGATGGCTCAGCTACAGATGCCACCCACAATGGAGGAGGGGGAGTTGTCCTCAGACTAAAAATGGAGTAGAACTAACCTTAGCTCTGGCCACCGGCAAGTTCTCAACCAATTTCAGTGCTGAGGTAGAGGCCCTCAGTGCAGCTGCAAAAATGGCACTACAAAATATGAACCAAATACATGGAAAAATAGTGCTTTTGACTGACACATTGTCTGCTATCTCAGCACTGAAATCTGCAAGGTACATAGAACTAAGTGATCTCAGGTCAACCTTAGCCCATGAATCTGAGAGGGTAGTAATCCAGTGGATACCCTCACACTGCAAGATCAAGGGAATGAAGATGCTGACAGACTGGCTAAAGAGGGAGCAGGAATGCCCCAAGATGACATCCTGGTTATGAAAAAACCATTGCCAAAGGGCACTGCAAAGCAAAATAGGATAAAGAACATCCACAACAAGAATGATGGATATTACCAACTGTCCAGAAGGGACCAGACAGTTATACTTTGCCTCTGGACGGGTCACAACAGAATGAAACACCACCTGTACACTAAATTCAAGATAGGCACCAACGACCTGAGGCTTGGCAAGTATGACAACAGAACATATCCTACAGAACTGCCCCCAGTATGCAGACCTGAGAAGAAAGAGGTGGCCCACTTACACCAGCGTCTAAGACAAACTGTATGGTGTGGCTGATAATCTGAGGCAGACGGCTGCCTTTATTAGAGAATCCGAAATCCCAATCTAGTGAGAACGCAGAAGTATAAAAAGAATTTTGAACAGAGAGGATTGACTGAACCAATAGGCTACAGGGACGACTACCAGGGCTATATATGCAAAGATGAATAGACCAAATTCTAAGGACACTATAAATCTTCTGCAACAAAAAGATAAATCCACTATTTTTCAGCTACAAACAAGACATGGACTGAATTACCACTAAACAGAATAAACCCCACTCACCTACCACACTGTAACTAATGCAGTTATGCATTTGAGATGGTACAGCATGTCCTGTTTAAATACCCTGGACTACAGAAATCTAGACAAGAACTCCTCACAACATACCCATTTGTCCATAATACCCTTTATGGTAATCCCCCACAACTGCAGAAACCTAGGAGGTCTCTATGGTGAAGTGGTTGAGATGCTTGCCTGTAGTTCTGGAGGTTCAAAGATGGACAGTCACATGTGCAATTTTTCCATGAGATTCCTAGGATTGTTGCTGGAGCTATAGAGTTTGTGCTTTATGCAACACTCTTCGGCATGCCATTTCTTCTGACAGGGACGGAACCATCTGGGGAAACCCAGCGCAATGAAGTCAATCCTTTAGACCAGCGTTTCCCAAAGTGGGCGGTACCGCCCTCCTGTAGGCGCTGAAGCGTTCTAGGGAGGGTAGCAGGCTCGGAAAAATTTGGGAGGCGTTCAGGTTATCTAGGGGGTAGTGGCTTCTTATAGAAAAAAATTAGTACTATATATTTAAAAATTAATTATTTTACTTTTTTGTGATTGAATAATCATTTAAACTTTTAATTCTGCATTTTAATTCATCTTATGCCCGTTTTACATGATCCATTTTTCCAGTGCCAGAAAAATGTATATACAGTAATCGCACTCCAGCTAAATATAATCACATCAACGATACTGTCTGTCTTTGATCAAATTACAGTAGCAATGTGTTGCATGATGTTATTAAAATAACAAACTGTATAAACATGCTACTACATTTATTCGTACACGAAGATAATAAATACAGGTTACTACTGTTCACTTAAACAGTTACTAGAGGTGCTCAAAGTGATTTCCATTAGCCTCCAAACCTGGCAGGAGTTTTACCTGTCTCTGAACTTATAATAAAAGACACTGTATTTTGCCAGAATTTAGGACACATCACTCTTTTTTATAAATCAGATACACACAATGATCGATATACACATCGGATATAAACACAGACACTGAACAGAAATTGTTCAACTGTTGACATAATGGAGCGATTATGACGAAGGGGTCTTGTGTTGAAAGAGTATTATCGATGTCAGGGAAGACTACGGTAAACCTATGTAACAATGGCGAAACACCTAAAAACAAAGTATTGTAATTTTACAAAAACAATAACAATATGTGTTATTACGGGTTTCGTCTGTGTTGAAAGAGAGGATATAGGAAAATTCAGAAGAGTCAAATAATTGGTTTTTGAGGTCTGGGAATTTTAGTTCTGGGGGGATGATTGCTGTTGGTCAGATAGCGGGATTTTAGTGTAAATGAAATGCAGCGTGACAGCAAATATATACATATGCAATAATTTTACAACGAAGAGTGAAGTCGTTGGACTTTCATAAGTTAATGACAAATTTGGGAACAAAGAATTTTAGTTTTGCCACGCCATAAATACAGAGAGAAGTAGCATTATAGGACATCTTTACCCAATATCCCTACTTGTATATTCCAGAGGGATGTCAAATCTATAAATACCAGTGGTTTTAGTTTTATAATGAAGCTTAATATAGTAATAAGCTTCATTACATTTTGTGTGCTTTATCAACAATCATCAGTCGAAAGTGTAATATATAAGTGGCGTCATACAAAGTGTAATATATCAGTGGAATCATAAAAAGTGTTAAATATAAGTGGAGTCATACAAAGTGTAATATATAAATGAAGTCATGCAAAGTGTAATATTTAAGTGGAGTCATACAAAGTGTAATATATAAGGGGAGTCATACAAAGTGTCAATTACGTCTTTTATTTTGTGAATATTGTTGCCAACTTTATGACTTTATTATGTCTGAATCTAAGAAGAAATGTCGACAGTGCAGTATTGAGTATTTGAAATACGGCTTTATTCAGTCTCCTACAAACAATTTATAACCTATGTGCTTGATTTGCCAAAACGTATTTTCAAATGGAGCAATGAAACCTTCTAGGCTACAAGAGCATTTGACTAAAATGCACGCTATCAAAACGGATACAGATTTGTCCTATTTTCAAATACTAGAAGACAAATATTTGAAATATCCAAATATATCAACACTTTTTGTGCCGTCCACTAAACAAGATAATGACAGATTACAAGCTTCTTATAATATTTAATTATTAATCGCAAAAGCTGGAAAACCAGACACAATTGGTGAGGAATTAATCTTGCCGGCAGTAAAAGAAGTCATAAACACTATGCTTCAAAAGTCAGCATCAGAAATCATCAGGAAAATTCCTTTGAGCAATAATTCAGTGTAAAGAAGAATATATGAAATGGTTGAAGACGTTGAAAAATCATTATGCGATTATTTGAAAACAAGCCAATTTTCCAATCAACTCGATGAATCAACTCTTCCAAATAATGAAACACTACTCTTATCATACGTTCGATTCATAAAGAAGAAAAAGTGTGTCAAGAATTATTATTTGCTAAAGATTTAGAAGCTGATACAATATTTAATACCATTAATAAGTTTTTTCAAGAAAAAGCCATTCCTATTCGTAATATTTTGTCTGATACTACTGATGGTGCTCCAGCAATGACAGGACACCACAAGGGTTTCATAGCGCATTTAAAACAAGCAGTACTAAATGTACTTGCTATTCATTGCATTATTCATCATCAACATTTGGTTGCGAAGAATTTAAGTGAACGTCTGCATATGTCGCTCCATTGCGTTATTAGAGCAGTCAATAAGATTAGAAGCAATCCATGGAGTGACATATTGTTTAGCCAACTTTGTAGTGAAAACGATGAAGATTTCAATCGTTTCTTGCTTCACACAGAAGTTTGTGGCTTTCAAACGGTATTAGTCTGAATCGATTTTATAATTTATATGATTCAATACTAGAGTTTCTAGAAAACAAAGACGATGGATTGCGGACCAACCTGATTGCATCCAAAAATGACATCGCTTATTTGTCAGACCTCTATAAACTATTTAATGAAGTCAATCTACAATTATAAGGTGATGATTTGAATTTAATTAACATGAAAAACATTATTGCCGCTTTTGTGAGAAAACTTCGTCTGTTCAAGCGGAATTTAGGCCGAGTTTCTAGAAAACAAAGACGATGGATTGCGGACCAACCTGATTGCATCCAAAAATGACATCGCTTATTTGTCAGACCTCTATAAACTATTTAATGAAGTCAATCTACAATTATAAGGTGATGATTTGAATTTAATTAACATGAAAAACATTATTGCCGCTTTTGTGAGAAAACTTCGTCTGTTCAAGAGGAATCTAGGCCGAAGGGTATATAGTTACTTTTCAAATTTATCAGCAGTGTCTCAAAAAGGATGATTGACTTTCATACTGCCAACACTTGGAGGTTCTCATGCTGATTTCAATAAGCAATTCAAAGAGTTTTAAAACATGAATATTACAAATTGAGTTCTAGATCCATTCTCACATGTAAACACAGCAGAATCATCAAATTTAGAAGTGGAACTTATAAAACTCACACCAAACGAAGAACTAAAAACCAAATTCAAAAGTGGATACCAAGAGTTCTGGCTTCAAAAATCAATACCAACACTGTACCCTGGATTATGGAAAATAGTGCAGAGATTTTTAATTGCAATTCCATCTTCTAATTTGGCTGAGCGTGTGTTTAGTGCTGTAGCGAAGTTACTATCTAAGAATAGGAGCCGATTGCTTATAAATGATCATGGCGATTTATGACTGTTTTTAACGAAAATTGCACTCGATATTAACAAACTTTTAAGAATGCAACAGGCTCATCCTTCACATTAATTTGTAATTTTTTCTTTGTATTTTCTTTGTAAATTGGAAAGCAGCAATTTTGTAATAAATTTGATGGTGTTTTAATTATTACAATAATATTCTTACTAATGTCATGCAATCTCTTAATATGTAATCCTAATTTTCATAGTTAAACCATTGTAGGAAACTGTGCATAATGATATTGGAGCGTACACTTTACAATCTTTACATATGGGCTACGTTTTATCACAATCTGTATAGCGATAACTGTGTTCAAGATGAAGCATATATTTGCCACTATTTTTTCAATAATTTTACAACATAAGCAGTCATGTATCATTAGTTGCTATTTGAGTGTCTCAATGGCGAGAAGAGGTTAAGTTGTTTGCCTCTCATACCGAAGGTTGTGGTTTAGAACTGGACCGAGATACATGTGCAATTTTTTCATGAGATCCCTAGGATTGTTGTAGGAGCTACGGAGTTTGTGCTTTGTGCAATACTCTTGGCAGATGGCATGTCATCTCTGTCGACAGGTGTGGAACGATATGGGGAAAACCGGTGCAATGAAGTCAATCCTTGGACTCTTATTTAGTTGCTATTTACGTCGAAAATATCAAACTGCTTCAATGTAGAAAATATTGGGGAGGGGGTTTACAAAATTTATATCTTGCCAAGGGGACGGTGTGCCTAAAAAGTTTGGGAATCTATGCTTTAGACCCTTTAAACTGCAGAAAACATGCAGATTCTACAATTTGGTAGTGTCTGTTCAAGAGTGAAAACTTGCAGCTCTGGTTGGAAGAAAAAGAAGAAGTAAATACTGTGCATTCTGCTTGGTAACTAGTACAGGTTTCTCCACATCATTTCATACATTGTTATCTATTCAAATACCTTATGTAGATTCAATTTTGGTTTGAACTAGCAATTTAAATAACATATATCATTACCATGGATTTATGTTGCGTTATTCGACGGAAATTCTTCTCAAGGACCTCCTTTTCGCTGACGATGCTGCCTTAGTCGCCCACAGTGAGACTACACTGCAATGTCTAATCAATAATTTGTCAAAGGCATGCGACCTATTTTCTCTGACTATAAGTGTCTCCAAAACAGTTGTACTATGTCGGGAGGTAACACAACAAATATCACTTTACATGATAACCATCTAACACCAGTTCCAAAATTTTGCTATCTCGGGTCCATGGTCACTGCCAGCCTTTCTCTTGATGAAGAAATCAATGCTTGTGTAGGGAGTGCGTCTACTACATTCGGCAAACTATCAAAGCGAGCGTGGGACAACACAAAACTGACATTGCAGACGAAGATTCAAATATATCGAGCCTGTGTAATTAGTTCTTACTATATGGCTCAGAAACATGGACAGCCTACTCAAGACACGAGAGAAGACTTAACATCTTTCACCTTCGATGTCTCCATAAGATTATGAAAATCAGGTGGTACGACAAGATAACCAACTCTGAAGTACTGCAACGTGCAAACCTTCCTTCCATCATGGGCAAGCTCAGCAGTAGACGACTAAGATGGTTGGGGCATGTGAGAAGAATGGAAACTTATCGCATACCAAAACAAATGTTGTTCTGTGAACTTTCAGAGGGAAGAGGCACCAGGGCAGACCACTGCTCAGATATAAAGATGTCTGCAAAGCCTCAATGAAAAACTTTTCTATAGGTCCCAGCACATGGGAAGGACTAGCTTCTTCTTCTTTGCGATCGCTTTTTTGATGATTATACTGTTAGACGCATTCTTATGATGAAATCGACTGTTGTCTGGAGCTCATCTCTAGTGCCATGTAGTTTTGAATGTAGTGTTGTGTTGTAGGGCCAGCATTCCTTTCTTGGGAGGACATACAGGGAAGGACTAGCTGATGACAGTTGTGTGGAAAGCCAAATTAAGAAAGGGCGCAGTCTTTTGAGAAGAGACTTATGTATGAGCTGAACGACAAGAGAGAAAAGCGAAAACTCAGAAGTTGTCACAGTAAAACACTTGCCAATTGACCGTCTGGAAAGACGAAAAAGGCCATATATCTTGTGTTAGCTTAAACTACGAGTACTTTACAACTAAATATTGACAAATCTAGTAACCTTAAGTTTTGTTCTGAAATATTTTTGTGTACACTCATTTACATAATATTGTTTACTGTTTCAGACCCAATGGGCAGGAGAGGAAGCATGAGAGGTCGACCTAACTTTCTTTTTTTTACTGTGTTTGCTGTTTTCCTCATTTTATTCTATTTGTCGTGGAGGTCATTGATGTCACCAGATGTCAAGGTCAGAGATTCTATTTCTATCAAGAGGCACAGTTTATTTGATGACAGTGGCAAGTGGAAGGAGAAAGTTAAAAGTTCTGAAAAATATGTTGGAGGAAATCGTGGCCAGCGTCCTACATATAACTTTGATAGTGCAGTTCCTAAAAAGAAAGATAACTCTGCAGTTTTGCACAAGTATGAATCATCTATTGATGAAGAAGAAATTACTAGTAGAACTGCAGGGATGAAACCACATACACCAGGTGTCGTATCTAATGAAAAGCAGGCTTTAAATGCAGATTCTGATGAGTTTTATTATGAACCAAACAATTTGATTATTCCAGCTTTATCATCTATGGAGCGTTTTGTTCATCTCGATCTTAAAGGAGCTGCTCCAAAGATGACATATTTAATGTCATTTATTCCTCTTATTAAAAAATTAGGAGCTACAGGCTTGCTCATAGAGTATGAAGACATGTTTCCTTACAGTGGAATACTCGAGCCTGTTCGCGCTAAAAATGCCTATTCCATGGAAAATATAAAGGAACTTCTCAGACTTGCTGAGGTGTCTGATCTCAGGGTGATGCCCTTGATACAAACCTTTGGTCACATGGAGTTTGTTCTTAAATCTGAATTTCGTAATTACAGAGAAAGCGAGTATACTCCACAAGTCATTGACATTACCAAAAATGGCTCATATGTACTGATCTTGGAAATGATAAAACAGGTAATAATGCCATGTTAAATAATATCTGATTATAAAGTAGCTCTTACACTAAAAGTTGTGAATTGCAACATTTTGAAGTCATATTTGAAACTTTCTTATATGCATTTATAGCAGTAATCTTTCTTTGTAACATAAACTCCACACATTTAAAAAAAATCAGAGTGAATGATTATTTGTATATTTTATCATTTGTTTTATTTATATTTCATTCCTGGGTGGTTGTAGAATTCAAAATAACCAGTACCTTTAGTTTACTTTTAAATATTTGGACTCAAATACATTCAGTTTCTTCATTCCTAGATCTTGAGTGCTCACCCAAATGTAACTCACTTGCATATTGGATGTGATGAGGCTTATGAGTTAGGAAAGGGAGCAAGCACTGTAGTAATGCAGAGCAAAAAACTTACTGAATCTCAGATATTCTTGCAACATGTTCAGCGTGTAGCCAGCATTGTTAGAGCACAAGCAGACAACGGTGTCATTCCTGTCATTTGGGATGATGAGCTTCGTAAAATACAGTCAAGTGATTTAGAGGTAAATTGGTTGTGATGATGTTACTTTTGAATTGTGCTTATTTATTATTTTTCTTCACTTTTCTCTCTGTTGAGCTTAGACTGTCACCTAGCTCTGTCCAAACCATTTACTTGATGGTTTACACTAGTTTTCTTTTTTTTTTCCTTCTTCTTTTTGCTTTTTATGCTCTTTTCTATCTTATCTTTGGACTGTAATAGGAATTTCAATTGTTACTAGTGTATTCTACTAAGAATTAAATGCAAGGATACTTTTCTGCATTCAGGTCTGTGCTCATTCTAGATCTTCAGACCAAGTCAGTCCATTGTCTTTTCCAGGTCAAGACAGTTACCCCATAACTTCTTCCTCAGATTTCTACCCTTCTGACAAGATATGTAATGGGGAAGCAATTGTAAGCTAGGCAGTCCTAAGTTATGTGCTCAGGAGTCTGGACTCCAGTTCCATCTGTACATGTGCCTGTGTACTAAACCGTGAGTCAATACAGAGGATTCAGCAGTCACACTGAGCAGTGCCAAAATGACTCTGGATATTATACTTAAGGCAATTGTGTACCAACATATCCTTAAGACTTATGTCCCATCTGTAAGCCACCAAAGGATAGTTGGGGAAGACTGAACGGGTCTCAGGATCTGACTTAAGGATAGACAGATGACGGAATAAAACATTTTTCACCAGTGAACTATGGGGTGGAAAGTTAAGATAAGTTTTACCCTGTCAGAGTTAGCAGTCCTATGCTGGTTGGTAAGGGCTTGCTGGCGAGTAATTTTCTGAACTCGATGTATAGCAGATAGAAGCACCTTCTCTGGGTATAGGCGCTTGCGGAAGAAGTCAAGCATCTCACGAGCTCTATCAAGAAAATCATCGTCCTCGCTGCAAAGGCGACAAGACGCAAGAGCTGTGAAAATGGCAAAGAACCACGACAAGCCTGGGGATGGGAAGAAGTATAAAGGAGAAAACTATTTGCATCAGTAGGCTTATAATATACTGATGTAGTGATAGTGGATAGGTGTATAGTGATAGTAATGTCATGAAAGTTGACACAAGAAGTAGAGATGTGAGAGGTAAAGCGAATAGCAGGGTTGAAAACATTAATGAAATTGATGAGCGTGACAAATCAACTTCAGGCATATCAGTAATGCCAATACAGTCCTCAATCTTGGTATTTTGGTACTAATTGCTCTCCACTTCATATATTTAGCAGATGGAATCAGTTGAGCACATTCTGATTAGTGTTCAGTGATAGTTTTCTTGGTATTCACAAGTAAATTATTTGTTGTTCATCTGAGAAACAATCTACCCATTCATATCGTGTCTTGAGACTTGTTGATTATTCTATTTTACAGAATTCCAAATTATCATCCTTGGTAGAAATAATGGTATGGCAGTATTCAACTAATGTTCCAGAATTCATTAGCAAAGATGTGTGGAATAAGTATGCTAACGTGTTCAAATCAGTTTGGATAGCATCCTCTTTTAAAGGTACCACAGGACCAAGGCAAATCTTCACAGAGCCAAAACACCATTTAAACAATCAGTATAGGTAATGCATCTTATATATAGCAGAATATAACGAGTTTAAGTTATGGTTGAAAGTTAAAACCGGAACCATAAAAACTAAATAATTTCAAGTAACATAAGGAGTGTGGCAGGAAGACATCATGTCACCCTTATTTTTTCTTATTGTTATAGACTGTCATGTAGAAGGCAACAAATGACACTTGAACATGACTATAGTGAAATCTCCTAGGTCATCTAGAGCACTTAGACTTTGCAGATGATGTATATGCCATTAGCCAAAGCAAAGAACATCTGCAGAAAAAGATCAACAGGGTCAATAAAAAAAAATAGCAAAACAGACTTTACTAAGGATCAGCACGGGGACTGCCTAGAGTAGTTGATAGTAGCTCGGCCTGCTAGCTGTGAGACGCCTCATAGCCTGGGTTCGAACCTACTGTCCGGCATTTGTTCGAGTCCCCTGGTCTTACTCAGGACGATAACGTGAGTACCTCTGAAGTCGGAGAAAATCTGCCTTTATGGCGAGGGAATACTAATTACCAGTACATTGAGCACACGGCTGCCAGTGTAAAGTAATTTACAATGTGCACGCTGCTGCCATTGTAAGAAATTGGAAAAAAAGATTTTCACGCAAAAATCAGTTTCAGAGATGAAACTCGTCTGAGTTGAAAGCGGACGAAAGAAAAAAAAAGAAAAAAAAAAGAAAAAAAAAAAAAAAAAAGGATCAGCACAAATAAAACCGAAGTAATGGGAATAAGACCGAAGGACACATACAAATAGAGAATACCGAGCTAGAGATAGTAACATATTTTAACTACTTGGCCATTACTATTCCTTCAAATGAAATCATTATGATTGAAATTAAACAAAGAATTGGAAGGGCAAATGCAGTCTGCAACAGGCTTTACAACATCTGCAGATCTAACATTTATGATGCAAAGACAAAGCTACAGATATACAAAACATGTATTAGGATAGTCCTCCTTTATGAATCTGAGAATTAGAAAACATAGAAAAGTGTGTTAAGAGGATTCAAGTGAAGATTTCTTAGAAGAATACTTAGGTATACATGGAAGGTTAATGTTAGCAATATCAAGCTTCAAGAACTAACTGATCTGGAAAACATTTTTTAAAAGAGACAAATGATGATGGCAGTGGATTGAACATGTCCTCAGAATGAGAAAAGAAAGGCAGCCAAGACATGCAATGCAGTTAACACTGGAGGGACGGTAGAAAAAAGGGAGGTCTAGGGATACTTGGATCCGATCTCTCTGGATGAAAACCCACTTCAGTGGTTAGAGTTATTTGTACACATACTTGGGAAGCAATGAAAACAAAGAGGGAGGAACAGATATAGATATAAGAATACAGAAGGCAAGAGGAGCTTTCATCACACTAGGTAATTTATGGAGGTCTGAATAAATCAAATACAGAACCAAAATAAAAATATTTAACTGCAATGTTAAAGCAGTTCTGCTGTATAGATCAAAGACATGGAGAACGACTGAAACAATAATGCATAAACTGCAAACATTCATCAATTGGTGTCTACACAGAATAGAGACTGAGATGGTATGATAGGGTCACAAATGAGGAACTTATGGAGAAAACGAGACAGATCCCAGTGAACCTGAACCAAGAAGGGAAGTAAAGATGCTGGTGCTGGATAGGACACAACTTGAGAAAATACAAGGAAATATAACCAATAAGGGCTCTTTCCTGGAACCCACAGAGAAAGAGAGGGAAGCCTAGAAATAGCACAAGATTTTCCATAAAAGGTGAAATTTGGAGGAACAGATTAACAATATAAAAAAGAGCTGCAAGAGATAGCTAAAGATAGGAAAGAATTGGCATGAGTTGGTTGAAAGCCTATGCCTCAATCAGGGTTACAAAAAAAATAAGAAAGAGATAAAGGCAAATGGAGAACTTAAGAATCAGAGCTCAAAGACATACATAGGTCTAGGTTTAAGGTAGAAAGAAAAGCACAAGATCAAACTGAGTGGACAGTTTTTTTCCTCTGCTTTATGTGCCCTTGGGCGCAATGAGGATTGATGATGATGCAAGTTATGGTTGGTATTGTATTCTCAATAAGGCCAGTTTAAATCCATTGGGTCAATCTAATTTATTTTAAATTGTATCATTTTATATATCAAGTTATGTAACCAAAAATACATTATGCAAAGGTTTATTTTTTTTTCTCGAATCCTGTATGCCTCACAGCGTCAGGTCAGGAAGAGATTTCTAAAACAGGCCCTAGTATGCGCTTCGTAGATAGTCTCTTTCGTCGCCTCTGTTATCTCTGAGGTCCATCTTTTGTGTGGCCGGCCTTTTGCTTTGTACCCATTGTATGGAGCAGCATTGCTCTTTGGGTGCACTGTCTGATGGTAATCTGCTTACGTGACCGAACCATTTAATTTGTTGTTTCTTGATGAAGTCTAGTACTGATGTTGTACCCACTTTTTCCTGATGTCTTCATTTCTCAACCGGTCTCTTCTTGTTACACCCAGCATTCTCGTAGACACTTCATCTCTGTTGTGACTAGTTTTCTTCTATCGTTTGTTGTCAGCGTCAGGTTTGGCACTGGTAACATAATGTGGGAGAAAGATTGTGTTGAACATTGCTCTTTTTTAAGGTTTATAATTTGTTTAAAAGAGACTAGGGGATGACCTGAAATGCAAGAGAGGCAATTGCAAACTCAGAATTTGTCACAGTAAAACACTTGCCAATTGACCATGAAAAATGCCATATATATAATTTTATATCTGAGCACTTTCTGTGAAACTTTAAGATACACAATAAATGTACACTGACCAGTGTTATTCCTTACATTTAGCTAATAAGACACATGAAAATTCCAAAATAATTAAAATAATAATAGAGTTAAAGTTAAACACAAAATACACATTTTATTGTCATCCATTTTTTCATTCACTTGAAACATTTTCTGTATATTTAATGTTATCTCTTATATAAACTTCACGGTCTTTTGAAGCTCACACAGGAGTCCATGTAGTTTTTCAGCATTGTATCACTGGGCCAGTGAGTTTGCTTTCTTATATCATATTTGGGGTCGACCTTGAATTTTGTATACCATCTGGCCAGTTTACCACAAGTTGTGAACAGAGATTGGTGTTCACCAATTTCTCAGTTGCCACCTTGATAGCCTGAACCAATATACAAAACACAACTCATTCTATCAAAGACATTGTTTATCGTCTATGATTTTAGAAAGTGGGATAGATCCAGACACACTCGCAAATACAGGAATATGGGCATTGCTCATATCAGCTGCAACTGAGGAGAAAATAAGTCCGGCTTGTACTAGGCTGATATCTAAACTTGGAGAAGAACTTAACTTTTATCTCATGGCAAGTCTGATCATCTAACATGACCTAAATGCAAAAGAAGAAGAAAATTCATATTTTAGCAGATATAGAATTCTATACATTTAATGATATCATAACTGCAGTATTCTTGAGATTACATTTCTTCCCACTAACTGTCTTATGTTTTTCTTTGAATATGTTGATGTGAGTGTGAATACTTCTTAATTGGTCTTACATAATAGGCATGGGTAGATAAGTAATTATGATACGTCTTTATGATTTTTGTCCTCAGCTGGTTGAATGTAATTGCTAAATACCATAATCAGTTGAAATTCAAAGGTGTGGCTCTGATCGGATGGCAGCGTTATGATCACTTTGCTACATTATGTGAGTTGATGCCTGTGGCTATTCCAAGCTTGGCAGTGTGCCTAGCTACAATGGTGAATGCAGGCTTTACAAAGGTTTGTCTAAACTCTTATCTTAATTATCATTAATTTGGTTTCAAGTGAGACATAATATGTTCAGCACATATTTCATACAAAGTAAATTTGTAGTTAAAATAGTTGATAATAATTTGTTTAATATGTCTGCCTCACATATCCTTTATGGACAACTGACTTCTGGTAAAAGTACTGTGGGTTGACCCTCCTCTACTACAAAGACATGTGACTGTACCTGGAGATAAAAGTATCCATACTGGCACTATTCCTGATGATTGGCTGCACAGCTACCTGAGACCCTTGCCTAAGCCTGGAAAAGATCTCACAGGCACAAATGGATATATAATTATTACCTTGCAAAACACTGTCGGCAAACTGCTTGAAAAATTCATAGCCCGTAGTGTTTCAAATATAATAGAGACAAATGGTCTTTTCCCCTCCACTCTCAGCGGCTATCGTCCAGGAAAGGACACCTGGTGCAATGAAGCGGTTTTTGCATATGAGGGGTTTCAGATGGGGATGGAAACGGCAGCAGCCGTCATTGATTTGCAGGACGCATATAACAATGTCTCTTACACCTTACATATGCAGTTATTGATGGATATGCAGGTGGAAACACGCTTGGTCAAGTGGATTGTTGCTGCACTTTTTGAGCGCACATTATCAATGCGTTGTGGTTCATGGGCATCACAACCACAACAGGTCCTAATGAGCCTTCCTCAGGGATCACCACTTTCGCCAGTCCTGTTCAATGTATACACCGTCGGGGTAACCAGCGCACAAAGGGTCGGAATTGGCAGAACAATGTCGTACACCGATGATATTCTGGTGTATCGCATGGGCAAGGACAGAATTGAGATCGCATCAGCATTACAGTGTGAGCTGAATAGGATTGGTGACTGGTGCAACGATTTCGAAGCGAATGTGAATCCAGCAAAGGTCTCTCTGACATGGTTCTCTCTTAACACTCACATAGTAAAGACACCTACCCCAGTTGTCAGCATGTGTAACAAAGACATTGACAGAAGCGAAACACTAAAATATTTTGGAATAACAGTTGACAGAAGTCTGTCATTTAAGAGTCATGTTGATAACGTAATCCTAAAGGCAAGAAAAGTGCTAACCGCTCTCAAAGTTATGGCGGAGGTGGATATTGAACAACGCCTGCTACTTTTTCTTTATCAGTGACTAGTGCTGAGCGTGGTGGACTATGGCCTTGGTCTTCTAACAGTAAGCAGAACATCGCTGGATAAGTTAGACAGGATCCAAAATGAAGCGATGAGGCTTATACTTGGTTGCACACGTGACACTTCTTGTGAGGCAATGCGCTATGTCCTTGGATTGCCAACGATGGCCATGAGACACAAAGTCGCACAAGTAAAAGCTTATCTGAGAGTTTCTGCTGACACAAATCATCCCTGCACAAATCGATAAATGAAAACAAGGGCAGGCGATTGAAGAGAGGTTGATCCTGGATGGTCGAGGCAGAGGATGTTATTATACAGGTCTGTACTCTAGATGAGCTGAGGCATGGTGAAGAATGGATGCCTATATCAGAGGATATGACTGCATACGCCAGAGTTGTCAGCACACTTGGACGCCGCTGTAGAGAATGGGGCCCAGGTGTCATCAATGCGGAAATTCTTGCACTCGTGGATCAGCACTCCCATCCAGGTGATATCATTATCTACACCGATGGCTCTGTCAAACGTGGCACCAGATCATCATGGGCTTACTCACACAACGAAACGTCGCACACTTCATGAGGATTGCGGGGCTTTCGAGACAACGACATCGAGCATGACTATGGAGATCACCGCTGCCTCCAGGGCTTTGTCATGGGTGGCTGAGTAACAGGTTACCCATACGATCATCATATCAGACTCAATGAATATGCTTCAACTGATTGCATCTGGAAGTATGCATGTGGAATGGGTGGACATCATACGGAGATCACATCTCAAGAAAATGACTTGGCTGTACGCGCCTGGACATGCTGGAGTGCAAGGTAACGAGCGTGCTGACTCTCTTGCAAACAATGCCCGACTCAAGTGGGCAGAAGTATGGACAGAGCCGATATCATCAATGCGGTACGCTCGCAATTGTGTGACATGGGCGAGTCTCAGACACTGGAACGAGTTCGAGAATTAGGCGTTAAGTTTGGACATGCCAGACAGTGTCTTCTTGTGGTAGAGAGAGAAGATATAGTAATCAACTTCTCATGGGTACTGTGAGCAAATGGACTTTGGAATGGCTGCTGCAACGGAGGACAGAGAACAAATGGGAATGCCCAATGTGCCATGATGTTGATCGCATAACATAACAAAGACATGTGCAAGAGAGACACGAAGGCATAGGACCTAAAAACACAAGAGTGAGAGGAGATTGAGTTTATCAACTACCTTACTGATATCCCTGTCTACAGTCAGATCTCTAATCAGTGTACTGGTGCAGTGCTTGTACATTGTCCAGTCTGTTTTCAATTCCACCTAGATAGAGTGCAGCTGTCCTATATTTTCTACAGTTAGAAATACCAGCCAATGGTCACTGCCTTTAAGTAGTTTCCCAACATGTGTAGTTTTCCACTCCAAATATAATGAGTGGAATGCCAAGTCTGGTGTAGTAGGGGGTGTACAATGATGTGAAGTAGGATGAAGTTTATGAACAATAAACCAATTGTTATCCTGTCAGTTTTTAAGCTTGTCACTCCTTCTGTCTATGTGATCATAGCCATAGTCTGTGCATGGCTATTAAAGTTGCTGCACACAATCAATCTTTCATTTTACTAGAGTTAAGTATAGGGTCAGTAGGCAATCACTCGGGCAGTAGAAGATAAACAGGTAAAATGGTTTACTTTCTGTCCTTACATGAAGCATCTGGTATTCTGCCCCCTTCATATATTCCTCAAGCTGACATACACTGATATTGTTCCTCACAAATGTCAATTTCACCTTTTTATCCGTCTTTGTTTCGTCACATAGGTAATACTGTTAGCCTCTGATTTTTAAGGCTATATCTTTGTTCCTGTGAATTCTTTTTGCAAAAGTACACATTTATTTGATCTTTATTCAATATATATTTAAGCTCTTATTGTTTGCTGTAGTTGTCTCTTTTACTGTTGACACCTTCAGCATTCCAGTGCAAGTGACCTTTCCTTTGTTTGACCAGTTACTCTACTCTCCTGGCTTAAATGGGCATTTGAGAAAATCTTTCAACTGATGAATTAGCTGCCAGAAACACATGTTAGCAGTTTTGACTCATGTTTTTGAAGAATCGAAAAAATAAAATGTCTTTAAAATTTCAATCCGACTTAGTTACATTAAATAATTAGTCCGCCATCTTGGTCACTGGATGTGCATCATTCAGTAATACTAGGCATGGCTGCCTTATGCTGTCACAGTACTATACAATTAAATTTGACTAGTGTCAAATTTGATTAGTAAATGTTAACTCTCTCATAAAGTATTTTATGTACAGAGTGTTCAAGATAAAAGCAGCCTGTGAATGGAGCTAATCTGGCATATATGTATGAAAATGAGAAGGTTCAGTTATGACTTAGTATAGGTCAAGGTTGTATGACGGTATGTAATTGTAGTGCGGGAAGGGGCGATGAACAAATGTGACGTGGGACGAGCTAGTCAGAACCGGTTTACATAGTAAATAGACACCACGCAATAGGTTAACAGGACTTTCGATTTGTATGATTCCGATTTTCCTATGGTCATTACTTTGCTCTGCATCATGTATTTTAGCAGATTGTGTATTCTTTACATAAAAGTGAAGGCTATAGAAGTGTGAAACATTTGAAAGTTAGAGTAGAAAGAACCAAAAATGCATACTGCTTGATATAATTGTATGTAGATAGATTATATTCCTGTCAACTTCACATGATTCATTTCAGATAATTCATATTGCAATAAGCAAACTGATTAATTGTAATGGTCTTGTAGAATTGGTGGCAGTACCAGATATTGACTTCAAAAGGAGGAAATCAGATAGGAAGTGTGTGTAAGTTGGAATTAACAAATAATTACATTTTTTTCAGTTGGTAGAACTATTTTATATACAAAATTAAAGAAATGCATTGAATTTATATGTTTGTATTCTTATTTCCACATACAACATGTTTTCCAAAATGAAAGATAATTATATAATATGGAAACAAATGGTAGATATGTATGTGAAGCTCTTGAGAAATATGCACCCCAAATAACAGAGAAGATAAAATCAGAATGAACACCCTGAAACAAGCCATTTTCCTGTCTGAACATTGGTAGTTCCTTGACATAGAAATATGCATTTTAGATAATTCCACAAACTAAAAACTTTAAAACAGTGTTACCATTAGTTAAGTCAGTTCAATACATCACTCCCGAAATTAAGAAACATGGACCGAGTTCATCTAGATATACTTATAGGTGCAATCTCTTCATTAACTTCCTGTCAACTTAAACGAATTGGTTGTGATACCTTTAGATGACAGGTTATTTATCAACAGTTGTAGCTTCATTTAAGAAACAAGGGAATGATAATTACAAGAATTATATGAAAGTTTCAAGGTCAGCGAAACTGGTAAAATTATAGCAAAACAATTGCTAGAAGGGTATGTGAAGTTCTCTAAAAAAAGATTTACATAAGAGAAAAGAAATGATAAAGACAGTAGCACCTTTCTATGAGAAAGGTTTTTGCCAGACAAACTTCCTCTTCTTCTTGTTGTATATTTGAATTATTTTTACTTTAGTTACTTCATTGTATTATTAAAATATCCAATAACCAACTACTCCAAGATACAAGACAAGAGGCAATGAATGACATATTCAAAAAGAGAAGATGGAAATGGCTCAACATGTTATGAGAATGAGACAAGAAATGCCTGCAAGGAAAGCCCTCACTTGGACACCAGAGGGAAGAGAAAGAAAGTAGACCACGGACAACATGGAGGCGCATGATGGAAGAGGAACTGGACACCGCATCTCTGACGTGGGGCTCTGCGCTGAAGGTTGCACGGACAGGAGAGCATGGAAAGTCCTTTCTGAAGCCCCATGTGTCACTAGGCATGATGGGATTAAGTAAGTAAGTAATTGTATTATTAATATGTTTTTGAACAATAGCAGCCAATGCAATTTGAACAATTTGCATTTATTTACTTTGATGTTGTGTGTATCTAGCATTTTTGTGCGGTTGTTCTGACATTCATCAGTCTACTGATTTTGAGTCATGAGCTTCAGACTCTTTCTTAGGCATTTGATCTTGGCTCTATATATATATATCTTGAAGATCTTCACTTGTAGTTTTCAGCTAGTAGGGTAGAAAAGTGTGACATACTTTGCATTCCCATCATTTGGACCTTTTTAAAAGTCATCATCATCCAATAGATTGTCCTGAGTAGAACTTTGCCACCCTAACATTCCTTTGAAATACATCTCAATGGTCAGATGTTCTAACTCTGTTGCTGCCATGTTCAAATCGTCAATCATTTCTTGAATCCATCTTCATCATGATCTTCTTCTCTTTGCTAGGATACCTCCCTCCATAACTGTCTTTTCCAGTTGTTCATGTCTTTTATCTACCTAAAATATTTCTTTTCTCAAAGTATCATCACTTACAGGTCTTCAAATATGCATGGTTCAAATATACACCCTGGTTTCATGTTCTCCTAAAGAATCAGCACAAAGTTGCCTTTTACCTCTCCCTACCTGTTCAGGAGCTCAGGTTGTTGAACCAGTTTGGTGTACAATGCTGGGCTCTCAGCATGTTGCATCATAAGGGACGTCATAATATTTGGCACTCTGCTTCCCAAGAATTGGCAAAGAAAATAACAAACCTAAAGTTGCCATTTTGTTGAATACACCATAAGACGCTTGAGGGTCTTGGTTAGTCATTTAACTCTAGGGTTAATACAATAGCAATGTAAATCCTGTCTTTTTTCATATTACTGCTTTTGGCTAGTAAAATTATATTATCTTTCCTCAGATTTCCTGGACATGACATATACTATGATGTTCAAGTAATACACAAATACATAGCAAGTAATTCAGACGTAACAAATAGACTGGATGGATGGCTATCAGACTATCAAGTAGCACATGGTTTCTCTAGTCCAGGCCAGCTGAAGATTCTCAGCAGATCACTGGAAAAACAAGTGTTAGAATATGCTATACTATCCATTTCCATAAGACAGAAGTTGGCTATTGTTTATTCTGAGGATACAGTGGATGAATGGATAGATGAAAATATTAGACAGACACTGAGGCATATCAATGAACTGCAGAAAAAAGCAGACAAATTACAAAAGCTCACATCCTGGAAACAGCATCCTTTGATGCCAATAAGTGATGAAAATATAAATGGTAGCAATGTTGATAGTTATGAAAACAGAAACAGTTCATTATTTCATGCAGAAAATGGCTCAAATATCCACTTTATTTCAGAAAATGGGCAAGATAAATTTCAAAATGAAAATGGGCAAGCTCATAAGACACAATTTAGTCAATCCTACAATTTGTAACGAAAACCTGCAGAATAAGCATGGAATAGATCAAATGAAATTGAGCAGCAACGAAATAGACAAATTCAAAGCTCTATTTGGAGTCAATGATTTTGAGATAAATGGTGAGAAAAGTGTTTCTCACAAAGATTTCAATGACAAACTAAAACTGCCTGACCAAGCACTCAGGAACAATCACAAGGATGATGGAAACGTAAAGGATAAAGGATCTAATGATGATAAAGTGTTGTTACTTGATGGAAGGAATAATAAAGATAACATTACAGAGGGTAAAAATATTTCCAATATAGACAAAAGTAGTGACAATTTAAACAAACAAAATGAAGAGACAAAAGAAAGTACAACACAGATAAGTACACCTGCATATTCAAGGGCTGTTCAAGCTCCAAATTCTGACAGAAATTTTGATAATTTCCCAGTAGAATTAGGTAGTAACTTAAATAAGGAAAAATATGAGATGGGTGTTAAAAATAAGGAGATGGCTCAAATTGAAAAATTGCAGTCTAACTCAAAGTTCCAAGAGTCAAGTGACATGAGAAAGCCACAAACAGAAGCAATCAATCATGCCGATATCAATTCTTATCAACAAGCTTCTCATAATAAATTAGAATTGTCAAATGGAATTCCTGTACCTATGCCCATTATTGATGCTAGGGCACTATACAATAAGAGAGGGAATAATGAACACGAGCTTGGCTCACAGATTAATCTAGAAAATAGTTTCTTGAGAGGAAGATTTGGGCCACAGGGAGACAATTATAAGAATCATAATACCGATGACAAAATGAGTGCATATGAAAGAAAGCTGCTCCAGGACAGAGTATCTTAACCCCTTCACCCTTCTGAACCGATATATTGCCTCGTTCTATTTTTTAAGATAACGCAAAGCTAGTATACAAGCTAATTCATTATAAATTTCAATATAATGGGCACAGAGGTACAAGAAATATTAATTGGAGTGAAATGGTTAATCTATTTAATAATAGTTTTGTGTATACATGCATTCTGTATGAACTTATTTTTCTTGAATTCTTAAATTTAAAAAGAAATCTCCCCAAAAGCATGTTGAGCACAACAGGACCTTTCCTATAAATATAAAGGGAACTAAGATTATGTCCACTAACAAAAATAAGATGTCAACCCAAAATTACTATCAATAATGAAGACTGAAAATGTTACAAGTGTAGAATATCTTGGCTTCATAATTAACAGTGGAGGTTATATAAAAGAAATCTGAAAACTTACCATGATAGTTTCAGTTTGGAATATCTTCATTGCACTCTGGACATCTCCATAAGTGCTCCGATCTCTTTCACAATATCTCCAACAGTGTCCAGCTACTGACCATACCAGTTTGATTGATGAGCCTTCTCATATACCTGTTGTGCTGTTCTTTTCTGGCCTCTTCAATCCGAGCTCTTCCAATTTAGCAGTTGACATGGATTGGTTTAAATGAAAATTGTCTTTGCTGCCACATTCTATGAGAACATTCATAATGTCAGCTTTGTCCATTGGTTGATCTCCTGATTGACCATGACAACTCAGAGAAAGGTAGAACATTTCTCTCAGTTTTTAAGAATGAACTATGAATAAATCAATGAATTGATAGTTTAGTTAGTATTTCTCTTATTTGGGGTTCCATGATTTTAACTCCTCTTTGAGGTAAGATGGTCTCTTGTATAAGGACAATGTGGACATTACTCTGTTGTAGAGTTCTTTCAAGCTCAATCTTTTTATTTTGCAGTCCTGAAATGTTTATCTGTAGTATATTAATAAATCCCTTTACATACTTTTCACACGGAGTGAGGGGCTTCACTCGCGTGCACGGACCTTGTTGACTGAGGCGACGTCCGAGCTCGTATCTATTACATTTGTGTTGTACTGGCATTATGATTGGAGTTATGTTGCGACAATTTCATCCCAAAGAGGTTGTCAGATATAGATCTCTTACTTAATCTGGGGCCCCTGGTAGTTCTGGACAGATATGCGGTTTCAGGGTGACACTGGATCGAACTTGGGGGCAGCACAGTTCACCACCGCACAATCCCCGCTAGTCATAGGTGCACCATGCTTGCAGGCCTTTTTCACTACCTCTGGTTCTGGGCTATTCACTATGGCCGTGTCACGTCATGTGCATAGGTGTTTTGTGCATCTCCACCCATCCAGCTATCCCTTCCAACACACAGAGTCTGTCTTCACCATGTGTCCCTGTTAGCAGTGTGACCCTATCTGGCTCAGTGCAATGCCAGTGTCTTATCACCTCTTGTCGCAACTGGGAAGGAAGTGGGAAAGGGACGTATGGGGAGGGGGGAGGGTTAAGCAGGATTACTCCCGCCCACTCATGTTGTTTAGCCAGTCAGCCGAGACTGTTGCCCGGGTGTGGCACGTGGAGCCAAACATGAGCTAGGTGAGAAGTGGGGACCAAATAGGATCATGACTATCCATGGACACAACCAGGATACGGCTGTCATTTTCCATGAGGTACTAACCCCTACCTTATCACCCAACATCCCACCAATGGCATTTAATGAAGGATGTCAACATCCCTTCGGCCTTACTTCCCAGTGTTCCTCTGCCTCAAGCTGGATTGACTTGTGAGTCATTATGGGCATACAAAAATCACAGTGTTGATTTTTAATATGGAGCCACATGTCTACATAGCAAATGCACTTACCACTGTTCCATCACAGCTCTCGTATTTTAATTGTATTTCCTCAATGTCGGTTTTAAGTTTTGCATAGATGTATATTATGTGATGGTCATGTGTGGTCTATGGGAAATTGTGTGGTCTATGTTAAATGATGATCACCAAATAGATGCTAGAACTTTATTTTAAGTTGTGTTGATTTATTACAGAACATATAGGATTACATGTATATATTGCTTAAGTGTGTGCTGGTAAAGGTAATTGCTGTAAGGATCTGAATAACTCGGAGTCAGGCTCCCGTTATTTCAGCTGGGCCAACTGGTGCATCCCATATCTCTTTTGATTGTTAAGCAAGTGCTCTAACAATTAGACTACACCAGCGATTGTGATGCTATATAACTAAATGTTTATTTTTGCTAAAAAAAAAACATAAATAGAAAAATGGGCAGCATATTCCAAGTTATTTGTATATAAACATCATTTTCTTGATTTGATTTTAGGACATTTTAAATATAATTTTGTTAATACTGTTTTTATTTGACTTGATGCATTTATTGTTGTTACCCTAGTCAACAGCTTTGATAAGGTACAGCTGAGAGTTTATTTGCTCAATTTTTCATTGATTGATTAAATGTTGTCAATATTTCATTCTTTAGTTTTTGAACCAACATCATAACACTCTGACCATACCTATAAATGTTCAATCTCCTCCAGCAGATGTTGAAGGGTATGCATGCTAGTTCCAGTGAGTCACTGGTTAAATATACTCCTTATTACGTTCCAGAGGTGCCTCTACTTGTACGTTTGATTTCAATTTTTTTAAATGCAATATAAATGCATCATCATTTTGCGTGTCTTCATCGATGGGTTGGGTTGCTGAGCAACTGCAGTTTTATTCTCATGTCCTAAATATCATTTGTATTTTTCTGTAATGGGTCTCTCGTTTGCAGTAACAAAAATAGATTTTTGTTTCATCGATAGCATGATGGTAATGTAGAGACCAAGCATGTATCTCATTTTCAGAATGGAAGTATCTCTGGTACAGGCCAAAGACTATACATATGCCTTCATTCTGATCATGTTCCAGGCAGTCATAATGCAACTGCAATATCATGAGGATGGCTAGTCTGTAATCAACTTAGGTCATAACCAATTAAGTATTATTGACTCTTACAGATGCACTATGTGGTGGTATTTGGCACATATACAGATATTTTCAAGTATGTCATTTACTTAAGTTGGATAATTTGGTCAGTTTTGACGGCATCCCTTATAACCAGTCAGATCTGACACCATGCTACAATATAGTTCAGTAGATGTTGTACTATAAAGTTGGGTTTATGCTCATAATATCTTATCAGAAACCAATCAGTACAAATTTGTGTCCTATTGAACAGTATGTCCCCATGTTATTGCGGTGGGGAGTGCGCGTGTGTTTGGATAATGGCTAACAACTCATATCTATAAAGATGACTTTATTTTAGAAATTGCAATGAAAAACTGACATGGAAGTGATCTGATTACCTAAGTATTAATTCACATGTTCATTTGTATATATTATAAAGTTTAACATTTATTTTTACAGTTTAGTAATTATACAGGGTGTTCAACTTAAAAGCAGCCCGTGAATGGAGCTAATCTGGCATATATGTATGGAAATGGGAAGGTTCAGTTATGACTTAGTATAGGTCAAGGTTGTGTAATGGTGTGTAATTGTAGTGCGGGAAGGGCGATGAACAAATGTGACGTGGGACGAGCTAGTCAGAACCGGTTTAAATAGTAAATAAACACAACTCAATGCTGTACCTGGCAACTTTCGAATTGTCAATGGGGCTGCAATTATCTTGAACACCCTGTAGTATGTTGTTTGCAATTGTTACAATTGACTTTTAAAACTGGATGCTGTCTCCATGTTGAAATTGTAACAAATCCAGATTGGTTACACAAATGTCATGCAACTTGTAGTAATGAAGCCATACTTAGGATGTCTTGTCCTGGGTCCTGCAACATGTAGCAATGCAGGCACACTTGGACTATCACCTTAATGACACCAAGTCATGCTGGGTTATATGGACTCTCTATCTCTTTGAGGTGCATCAGAGTCATCTATCACTAAGGAGATGAGGGTGTCTACAACACTCAGAAACAATAACATGGGTTTACTGTATTCATAAAGTATGAGATGATATACTAAACTAGGATGCTGACATCATGCTGTTTCATGAAAATAGGTCACTAGGACAGGTGAAATAGAAAATGGTGAGAACGAGAGCTTATGCTATCACTTGGTGTCATTATATGAGAAATCCTACCTGGTAACGGTTAGATCACTGACTTTTCTCTCTAATACTTTAATTGTATATTTGAATAAATTATTTGTAAAGTGTGGTACAGCAATCCCTTTGTTGTGCATCAATCCAGCTATTTATTTGTAACGTGAGGTACAGCAATCCAGCTATTTCTTTGTCTATATCAAAGGATTTGTGCCAATGAGTAGCATTAGTAAAATTCTAATTTTAACTCCTTATCGAGTGCTTAAAATAATAATAAAAATATATTTCTTCAGATATATAAACAAAGACCAAATACACTGGAATTGCATTGGATTTGTTTTTAAGATTTTGTGTTTAGTTTGCAGTAATTTATTCTACACAAGAGTTTCTAAAGACATTATTTATTACTGCATTTGTATATTACTGTTTTGTTGGTATTAATTACTTTGTGCACAGAACAAGAGAAGTTAGTCACAAGAGAAGTTAGTCAAGTACTAACTGTGAAATGGCATTTTTTAAAATTCTGCAGTATTATTTTTACATTATTCCACTTACATTATTGTATGTATTTGTTTGAGAAATATGGATCCAATGTTATCTGTTTTCATTATTAATATTTGCAGCCAATAAATTACATTTCAATATGCCTTCACTTATTAGAGTGCAAATTGAAAAAAACCGTGACAGGAATCTGAAGCGTAAACTATTATAACCATTTCCTTGGCTAAGTTACATTTTAGTAATAAGTTTGTGTGTTCACATTTGTGATTTTATTATGCTTTAATTTTCAAATTATTCTGTGCTTATTAAAATTAGCATTCCGCATCAGCTGGTAACTTCTTGTACAGTAATTTGTTTGCCATTATGTTTTTTTGAGTGTGGACTTTATTTACCATACATGCTAATACTTTTCTTTTCTCCAATTCTGTTTTGCCTCACAGCATCAGGATAAGAGATTTCTAGAACAGACTTATGTGTGCGCTTCATAAGACTGTCTTTCATTGCATGAGGTCCACCTTTTGCATGGCCGGCCATGTGCTTTGTATCCACTGCATCAGAGTAACATTGCTCTTTGAGGCGCATTGTCTGTTGATAATCTGCTTATGTGGCTGAACCATTTAACTTGTTTCTTGATGAAGTTCAGTACTGATGTACCCACTTTTTTCCTGGTCTCTTCTTGTTACTCCCAGCATCATGTGTAGCCATTTCTGTTGTGACTAGTTTTCTACTATAATTTGATGTCAGCTTATAATACTAGTTTATGCACATATACTAGACATTTTCTTCCCTCAACTAATCCAGTAAAACATATCGGTCATCTCATATAATACAGCAGGGGTAAGAGACAATCACAGACCCTTGTAGCATTAAGCCTGACTAGCTCAGTAAGGAAATCTGAAATGTTGGAATGGAAACCCGTTGGAATGGACTGACTTTTACATGTTTGGTGGGACATTGCCAGCTTTATTGACATTTTTAACAATTCTACAAGTCAATATTATTTCTTGATGAAAACTGTTAAGGTCTCAGAACTACGTTAAATGACATATTTTCTTTAAAATATCAATTTTCCAAATATGTTTTATTCTGTTAGTTTTATATCTCTAGAATCGAAATCAGTTTTTAAAAATTTGAAAATTAGTTTTTAAACAGCCACCTCTCTGGATATTTAACGTATTTTTAGAGACAATGCTAGAAATATCGTTTGGTTGGTACTTAGTGATGGGTATCTATATTCTTTTAGACATATCGAACTGTATATCATTGTAAAGTATCAGTGTGAGAAAATTGTGGGGGTTCATCCAATTCTATGGAAGCTGAAGCTGCCATGCTTATTTTTGCCAGGTCAGTGAGAAAGACACAACTTGTTTATTGCCAGTTGCTCTGTGATGGAGATTCCAAAGCTTTTGTAGAGACAAATACATCTTTCAACTATGATATTCAAATTGTCAAAGCAGATTTTATCAATCGCATAGCTAAAATAAAGTTATCTCATTAGTCTACGTCAATATTTGCCTATATTTTTAAAAATGGCAGTACTCTCATGCTCCACATCAAAGAGCATGAGATAGCTCAGAAGGAAGGAGGCACATATAATACAGGTGGATTTAACATATCCACGGAACATATGTTCTGTCAATCATACAAGCGATTTATGTAGAAGTTCTTTGGTAAGTTAAAGATCTTTTCATATTTCACCAAAAATATTTTTAAATTGCAGTTTTCTCACAATTGTGATTTTCACTAATTTAGGAAGTGTTTAGCAGGTTAGTCTCAGTAACCATTCAAGATATCAATATGAAATTTGGCATACATATAGATTTATCAATACTGAGGGCACTCAGATATAGAAATGCAAGTTTTGATCAATATATTTTTAAACACAATATTTTTAGTAACCATAAGTTCTTATTTTTTGGTAAAAATTGTATATGTCTTATTTATTGCACTTCCATCGGCTTGTAATCTGTCCCAGAACAATTTAAAGTTGCTAGATGCCTAGAACTTTGGCTTATTTAAGTATTTCAATGTAAAAAAAGATTAATATGAACTAGTTGTAAGTACTTACCTACTTTACGACATTGTTTATAATCAACATGGCCTGTCATTTCCATGGCAATCCGACATGTAATTAATTTAAAAGTTATATAATATTTCATCCCAGACCACCCCTAGTACTACCTGACAAAAAATATCTAATTTGACTGAGAAATAAGAAAGTTAGCAACCGTTTGTCCTGCATCCCCTTAATAATACTGATATTCGTTAGTGTTATATTTATTGTGTGACATAATACAACTTTTGTTTTCAAGCATTTTGTTTAAAATGAATTCATCTTAATCTAACAATACTGGAATGCTGGGAATTTCCAAGTCTTATGCCACATGAGGCTGTGAGACACAATATAGTACTAGGCAGTAGCATTCAGAGGTGAAATAGTTAGTTATTTATTCTATATTAACTTTATTCCTTTTCCACTATACAGCACATCAGGTAGACATTCTTGTCTCAACTGTGTTGACAAGTGAATGTGCCTGAACTCGAAAGTGATCCAGGTTTCTTAAATTGCAAAGTAAGCACTCTAACCGCCTAAGTATTTGTAGTTTTCTTACTCAACCTGATACAAGCATCATAAGTTAAGTCCAAGTTGTTTGTCACAAGAAAATTGATGATAAAGTGGGAAACAATATTAGGGCCACCAGACAAATCGTGTATATATTTCCAGCTGAACAGAAAGAGCAAGTTGTAGTCTTCAGACTCTACACAAGCCACCACATATTGAGATATATTCTTATCCACTAAAGACAGGAATTTCTGCAGAATATAACCATAGCACTCATTTTAGCATCTAATACAAAGATCGTCAGTATTGTGAACAGCAGAGAAGACATACATTCTTTGGATATCTTGACAGCTGCTTTCTTTGAATACACTTAAGTTGACGTTTGAGAGTGAATGAAGAAGAAATGAACCATCGCAAGTAGGTAATAGTTTACTACTTTAGCTGGTCACTAATCTTTATAGGATCTCTTTTATTTTAGTTAAGTATTTTTTGCTGCTTTCATTTATTTTCTTGTTAAGACAACACAGTTGATTTTAGAGAACAATAAGTTACTCTAATCCAATTCGAACAGCTGAAGCAATATCCTTAGATACTTAAAACTACACTTGTTAGCAGGTAAGCTCAAACAGTGGATGAATTTTAATGGGAAGCACAGTTATGTTCCCTTATTATATATATATATACATACTACCTCCTGAGGACAATGGACATCCCAATAAACCAAAAAGCACAACACAAACAAATGAAAATCTACATAGCTATTTTGAAATACTGATACATAATAAACAAATGAATATTTTTCCATACATTTTATTTCTCATATGCGCATAAACTGGACTCATAATCAACAGCTCTGCAATAAAACTACTAAACAATTTAACTTTACATAAATCATCTCATTATGCAGTCTTACTTTCAGTCATAAAGGACCACACTGATCTGTTGTTGATTTCAGATATGTTGTTGTTGACACTTTCAGACTATTTTCTCCGTTACTGTTAGTCTTTTTTTAAAAATCAAATAAATATAAGTGCCCAGTGAATGAGACTGCCTCTTTATCATCACTGACATGTTCTTTTGGACCTTCTTGTCTTGAAGTTTGTACTTCCAAACAATAATTTCAATTCTACATAACATTGAGCACACTGTTGTTTTCAGGTATATTACATTTGTTGCATAGACTATTTCTCTTTTTCTGGAATGCAGTGGGTTTTTTAATTGAGAATATCTTTTTTTTTTTCCACCTAAAGCTGACAAATATCTTTTACAAGCTCACAGAGGAAAAGGTGATTACAAGACACAAATCTGCTCACTGATAAATAGTCTACTGCCCTGTATAAAATCATTGTCTGACAAAAACAGAACAATAAGTAGAAATAAAAGAATTCACTGTATTCAAATATAAGTGTCTACAAATCTGTGATAATACATTTCTAGTTTGGCAACAGAAACAGAAGAATGATGAATGACAAAGTATATCTACAATTACTAAACATGTAAAATTCATTGACTAAACTGAAACGAAAGTCAACAATCTGTATTACTTCAGTCCTCTGTGAGAAGGTGCTGTTGCAGTTGGAGGTGGTGGTATCCCTTTCTGATCCAGCTCATCAATGTGGGAAATAAGAATTTTGCGCCTTTCTTCAGGAACACAATCAAGGGTTAAAAACCTTTTGTCATTCTGTGGATAGATAATTTTTGCAAGATCATGAAATATCCTGTTATTTACTTTTCATTACAACAATGATTTGGAATGACAGAATCAATTATATGAATAATCACGCTGCATCTTTTTAATGTAGAATCTATTACAAAGGTCTCCCCCTGACCTAATGCACAAAACAAAATGTTAGGAAGTTTGTAAAGTTTTATATATTACTATTCTGTATCCAACGTATATTACTGCATTGCAATCTACATCATAGTTAACTCTCTAATTGGGAAGACGGCTGGACAAAATAAAATGTGATTTCCATAATTAACTTCGGAATATAACGAAAATTATATTCCACTTTTCTGCATAACACTTCCACTACAGACAATTAAATATTGCAACGCTTGAGTGGTTACTGGGGCCCAAATTTTGGGTGTAGAGAATAGAATCACTGTTACCTGCCGCACATGTCGTAAGAGATGACTACGGCGGTTTGGCTGAAATCGAATGCACATGTCCTAAATGTGTAAAAGTCTATGCGTTTAGGGGCAGACTAAACCAATGTGCAACGTATACACGTTCTTGGCAAAGATCAAACATATCACAGAGAGTGATTAAAGTTGGTCGTAAAGAAGACGCGGAGGAGGAAAAAAATTGCATATTTTTTTAATACTAACCTCAAGCACTTTTTCAATGTCATCTAGATGGCCTTCATTTTCTTCTACAACTTTCTTGGTCCTGAATATTACAAAAATATAGTTAAATTAAGTTCAATAACTGTACACAGGTAACTGACACCATTTGGTAACTATTATTACACTTCTTGAGTCATGTCGATTTGCTCAGGCCATCTCTCCACATCTATAATCTGTTTCTAGTCCGGTCTGATAAAGCATTTTCACATCAAATGCTGGAGATATGTAAATTAATCTCCTACATTTGAACGGTGTTTGATCAATGTTTGTTCATCTTGATGCTTTCTTTCTGTGTATATTGCACTTTTACTTGTCCTCAAGCAATTATTTTCCCCATGTGGTTTTCAATAATGTAATGCCTCTTTCATCAACTGTCACCCTAAATGGCATAACCGGTCATGTTTCTTTCACAGGAGTTCATTTGTCATAATGTTAAACTTGTCTATTGTCTTTATCATTCTGTGTTAACTTTGTGTTTGAAAATATATAGAATGCGGGTCATTTACAATTTTGTATAAAATACATCGGATCATCCAAGCAGTATCTAATTTATTAACCAAATACAATATTTGTACTTACTTGTATGTGATGACTTTAGTCTCCCTTAGCAATTCTCTAAAATCAGCCTTTGCATTCACAAATTTCTCATGCATATATTCTGTAAACTCCTTTTCCGCTTTCTAGTGAATAAATATTACAAGAAACATTTATCTGACTTGAATAAGCAGAGAAAAATGTTCCAATTTTTTTTACCACACCCATCTGTTCATAATACCCTTTAAACTAGTCTTCCACAATTACAGAACACATGCAGATTCTACAAACTGGCATTGGCTGCCCAAGAGTGAAAACTCGCAGCCCTGGTTAGAAGAAGAATAACTTCTATCCTACATCTCAAATACAAAAACACATGTTCTTTGTCAACAAAAGACTATTACAGTCGAACCCACTTAAGTCGAACTCTGATAAGATGAATTTCGCTAAGTCACACAATTGGTTTAGCCCTCAGCCATTTTCCTTCTTTACCATTGTATTAAAAGTCCGGTTAAGTCGCCTCAGCCTTAAAGTTAAGTTGTTTCAGTCGAACTGTTCATTATCACACAAACATTTTTCTTATAGTTTAATGAAAGAATAATTTCACGTGAAATCTCGCATATCGACATCCGCTGCAATGTATCCCCTACATATCAACAATGGCGACTGGCAGTCGAAAGCTTACTACTTTAACTTTTAAAAAAAATTGAGCTATTGGAAGAGCTTGAGCATAGTGGTAAGAAGAAAGTGGATATAGGTAGAGAATATGCTATTCCAAAATCGACGCTTCGAATTTTAAAACATAAAGGCCGGTACAGAAAGTTGTTTTTCGAATGTCAAATCAACTGTGACAGACGGCGAGCTAGAACAGCCACATGTGATTTTGTTGATACTGTCCTTTTAAAATAGTTCGCTGTGCTTAGGTCGGCAAATGTACCTGTAAATGGGCCATTAATTATTGCAAAAGCAGAGGAATTTGCATGTCTTGGAGGCCAGACAGACTGGAAATGTAGTAATGGCTGATTGGATCGTTTCAAAAAACGACATTGATTAACATACAAGAGTATGTGTGGAGAAAAACGATCAGTTGATGAAGCAGCGACGTATTCATGGACAGAAGAGGTGCTTAAACCTGCTTTGTCTAAATATAATTCTGTGGATGTATTTAATGCCGATCAAACTGACTTATTTTGGAGAATGTTACCCGATAAGACATTTTGTTTCAAAAATGAAGTGTCATGGAGGAAAAAAATGAAAAGAAAGAATAACTGGTTGTGTGTTCCAATATGGATGGTAGTGAAAAATGACCTTTATTTGTGATTGGAAAATTTTGTAATCCTTGTTGCTTCAAAGGCCTGAAAAAATTGTGTGTGAATTACAGAGCTAATTCAAAGTCAAGGATGACGTCTGAACTTTTCAGTGAGTGGCTACAAGAATTTGATTCTTTAATGATGAGTAAACAAAGAAAAGTTCTTTTAATTGTTGACAATTGTTCAGCACACACAAGAATTAACAATTTGAAAGCAACAGAACTTTTGTTTATGCCACCTAATGCTACATCAATACTTCAGCCTTGTGATCAAGGTGGTATTCAAAACCTGAAAGTTCATTGCAGATCTACAATGTTGTCAAAACTTGTAGGTCATATGGATGCTGACCTCAGTTCTGATGATTTCAAGATAACCCTCCTTGATGCTATTTTAATGTTAAAAACTGCATGGGACAGAGTTTTGCCTGCAACAATTGCAAACTGCTTTAGACAAGCTGGCTTCTAACCTGCAGTAGATGTCCCAGTAAATGAGAATTCCACACCATCAATGAGAAGTGAGGGTAATGTTGCTGATATTTCAGTGGAGCCATTACTTGCTAGGTTATATCAAGAGCTGAACATTGAACCATAGGAGTTTGTGAACATTGACAATGATGTTTTTACCAGTGCCACTCTCTCAAGCACTGATATTATGGGGCTATGTATGCCAACGATTCAACCAGCAGAACATTCCAACCCTGACTCTGATGATGAGGATGACTGTGGGCTGCAAGCACAACCTATCACAGTCAGATATTGTGGCATCATGGATAAAATTAACATTTACATGATGCAGACTGGATGTTCAGATGATGTAACCTCACCATTTTTTGCCTTCAAAGCCATTTTTCACAAGCCAAAAAGCAAAGCAAAATCACAGACTTTTTCTTTATCACAGAATTTGCTCTGGAGAATCGGTTGATTTCTTTGTATGGTACCTTGCGACCACGCGGCTCAACGTATTACATTATTATGCTTCTTAGTACTTTCTCTTCCCATGCTTTATAATCTATATGGGTATATGTTGCTTGTATTCAAGTTATATATTTACTAGATGTTTCATTGTTTCTTTTCTATTTCTAGTTTTTATGTGTGTTTTTGTGTTACATTTATTTCGTTATTCGTTTTATTCCAGATTTTCCTTAGCTACGTTGGTATTTGGTCGTCCATTTGTGTTTCATTTAATTTGTCACTCCTGTTTGTTCGTTTGCTTGATAAAGGCCTTGTTGGTCAAACGTTGCTGTTTATCGTCACTGTTTATGTATTTTGTAAAACTATAGTACTTTGTTTGTACGTGTTTCACTTCTTTAATTAGTTTGTGGATTTTCATATGTTATAATTTTCTGTTTTCTAAAATAATTAAATATTTCAACATTTCTGATATTGTATTGCTATTTATTTGTTAACTTATGGTGTTTCCTAAGTGATACATTTGTTTTACTCAATGCTACTGCGTGGTATTAGTGTACATTCTATACTATGTATGCAACCTGGATAAGTAGAATTTCTGTTAAGTGGAACAATTTCCTTCGGTCCCTGCGAGTTCTACATATACAGGTTCGACTGTATAAATTTTGTTTAAATCGAAGTAATCCTAATTTAACATTACTGCAATACCATCATTTTGGGCAGAAAAAAACTAGATAAATTGCCAAAAAAAGAACGATGTAAGTAAAACTTCTACTCTGTCCATATCTTCTCCGTTTCCTTTTTACTCAAGAATAATGGTACTACTACAGCAGTTTGTTCCCTTTGTGATTTATAAAATTTAATAATGCTAGTTTGAAACAGACTGCATCTCTCATTTGGATTTCTTAATGACCTTCATCGTTGCACTTTGATGAATATTGCCATCACATCTTAATACATACCAATATGCAACTTTCTACACAGGTATACTGCAGTAGTCCAATTAAAGTACATATATAAACCAATTTAATACAGAAGTCCATTGTGTATTTAAAACATTTACTATTTTTTAACCATATCAGGAAAGACTTACTCGGTCACTGGATGAATACTTGTTGAATCTTTGGTCTTCCCTGATCTGTTTTTTAACTTCCTTCCATGTGGATGTCAATGTAATCTATAATGAGCAAAAGTTATACTAACATGAATCATATGTGTCATCAATAAAAAACAAATAAATTTGGATTCCACAACTTATATTATTTAAAATGCCTCCACATTAACTAATTCTAAACTGTTATTTCTTCTTCTGCAATAAGTTTTCTATGATCAACGGTTATAGCAACTCCAAACAGCATGATGAGTTGCCTTTATGAATCCAGTAGTCAGCAAGAGATCATCACAGTGTCCTACAATCTCTTCTTCAAATTAAGTCTCACAGGGCCAGGTTGGAAACTTGAAGTCATTGATGAGGGAACATGTTTACTGGATGTATCTGGGAGTCATTTTGGCATGTGCACTGGTCAGTTTAAGTAGCTTTCATTTTGTGGAAATGGGCTTGTAGTCTAGTGTTCTGAGCTGGTGGTTTGTTAGGTTCTGTCTAACTTTAGGATGGGGTCTTGTGGGTAATGCTGCATGTTTTATGGCCCTAAGAACATTTAACTTTGATAAGTTTTCTTTGCTTCCCTCAGTGAGAGTCTGTGGTGGAATTGTTCCTTTTTGTGTCTGCTTTTGCCAGTCTGTTACATTTCCTGTGATACTAGTGTGCTGGAATCCATTGCATGGAAATTTTGTTGTTGGAAAACAGCTGATTTCGGTTTGCTGTAGCAGTTCGTGTTAAAAGGTCCTTAGGTTTACAGGAAAACTATATTTGATCTTTGGAGTGTTTATTTCTTCAGTAATTTTGTGGCCTATAGGGATGCATGTAGTTCTGTATTATAGTTTGTTGAGAGTTCTTCAGTAGCAAAATGAGTGTTCTATTTTTGGGGTGTTCAAAAATAGTATTTATATCCCAGCCCCTCCTTTCTATACTGTTTCTTCTGAAGATACATCAGTGAAGGGATAAATCCATTTTGATGTATATTGGTTGTTTAGGTGATCCAGGGGGGTGTGGGCGTCTACCCAAAAATTCATTAAAAATGTAATATTTAACCCTCTTATTCCTGGAGCGGCCGAATGCGCCGTTATCGGTATAAACCCATAGCGGCCGTTACCGCCCGGCGGGTATATACCTTTTTAAATCGTATTTTCTATATGTTTCCTTGCGAATAGACACGCTAAATTTAGCCCTGATGTCATTGCCGATAATGGCTACTGTCATTTTAGAAATCCGTGTGTTTATAGTGTTATTGGTTTCATATCGGCGAATTTAAAAAAAAGTCCTTATAGTTTCTGGAAAACTTGTGATTTATGATCAGTTGATGGAAAATTTGCCGGCGAGATCGTGGATAAATCGGATTGATATATAATTAATTCAATATTTGCGTGCAAAAATATACGATGCTAGTTCTAGTGTTTACAAAGATTTGCGTAACTATTAGTTACGATGAATTACGATTATCGATGGATGCGAACACCGCCGATTCCCTCCGTCCACCCAGGTTGTAAAGCTGAGAGAGAATAGTTGCAACAGCTGAGCACTATCAACATCGAACAATTTAGTGAAGAAATAGGTTCTGCAAATGACATTGATTCAGAATCGGAATATTCTCTATTGTGATTACTGTCGTTCGGCACGCGCTAAATTTTACGTGAGGTATTTTTTTTAGAACTGGACAGAGCTAACCAACGCATTTTCTCTATGAAAATTTGTTTAAATCCAGATCCTTCATGGGCACTGTTCCTTTTGATTACATCAATATCTTTCTTTATGTAAACTATATGTGTCAAACTCACCAGTTACCTTACTACAGAATGTGTTTGGTTTACCGATAAACTGTTGAATGTGCCTGCTTTGTCAAATATAGTGTCAAGAAATAGATTTGAAAGTATCAGCAAATATTTGTACTTCAATGTCAATTCCAAATTCGTTCCATGAGAACAATATGGACATGTGCAAGGTTGAACCTCTGTCTTGATTGTATTATGGCCCTCATGCCCATACAAACATGCAGGCTAGGCAACTGTAGGACTGATAAACTCCCAGATACTGCAGGACTGATCAACTCCATTCATGTCAACCATCAACCGACTCTACTGTTTGACAGAATGCAGAGCCGCAGTTAGTGTTTCTAAATGAAGATGAGGACTGCACCATGAAGGTGTGTGGAAACAAGTGATAGCTGCCCCACATGTAAAATCAACCTCTGTTAGGGAGATTGCTTTACAACCTTTCAATTTACATTTATCATCAATAAAACTGACATTTTTGAGTGAAACATATGTTCAATATTGTCATTCATTTTTATTTCTTCACTTGTATAATTTTTTACATCCAACTTGCATGGTATTGACAACATACATGTTTACAAACTAGTACCTCATCCATTTAACTGTAAATTGGACTTTAAATCACAAATATTGATTAGAAATTATATTTGTTATGAATTTTATTTCACGAGCACTTCTCATAGTTGCTGGGTTATTTCCCTTGCCCTGGGAATTCGGTAGTAACTTTTTCTGAAGGGCTAGGAATAAGAGGGTTAATATATCCAAAAAATCATGTGTAATTTTTTAGATATTACAATTGCTCACCTTAGAGTGAAAACAGAATTCATTTATATTCATTACTTTCAGAGCCTTAGGGATTAAAAATTGTGTGTTTGGTGGCCATTTTTATTGTTTCCATGGCAACGCGTTGACATATTTTTAAAACTAAACTTTTTCTACTCTTTTAAGTCATAATATCTCAAAATTTTAATACAAATTCTACATTAATATGAAAGCAACGAAAAAGTTTCCAGACCAGAATCCACCCTTAACCGGTATTAAGTAGACACCTCACCTCTGCTACCAGTCAGAGAGGGACACTCACCTCGTTGTCCAAGATGGAAGCCATTTCTATATCATGTGAATATGAAAGACAAGGGGAAACCACCACATTACTATCAGAAGAACAATCATGATTTTGACATACTCCAACTAAGTGGATATGTAATAATAATGACACAATACTTATACAATTAGGAATCTCACTTCAAACATATTGCATATTTCAAATACTGAAATTTAAAATAACAAATTATCCCAATTTTCTGTCCACAATTGTATTTAGTAAGTATTATAAGTCATACTTCTGTCTCATTCAACAAGGAGTGGAACATTCCTCGGTTCCTCTTGTGAAGTCCCTCAAGGTGAGCCTCAAACAATTTCTCTTTGTCATCTCTCTCTAGAGAATCTGTCAACTCCCATCGATGATCTTTTCGCAACTGTTTCCGAGTATCCCGCCAAGTTACCTCAGAACTCCTGACCTGCACAAATAAAAGAACGGAATGGTAGTGTCATTGTTTAAATATGAACCTACAAAAAAGATAAATGCATATTTACATAAAGAATTATAGCAAGACCACAACCACTTAACAACAACTCTGAATCTTAGGTGCTGGTAACCTTTTTTTCTGCATTTGACTATCTCAGTAGGTCTGTGTGTTCAAAAAAATTGTGCCTATTGCAGAGGACAAGTCTCAAAAATTCTATTATACATTTACTCTCTGGAGAAATCTTATCTGGAATATTCTTGTAACTCTGCTTCACAAATGTTGTGTCCACTGTATATAGTGTCTGAATATAAGTCTGAATATATTTGTAGGAGACCAACTTCTATGGAATTTACTTGGTACATTATAAGAGCTATGCTCTGATACACTCCCACTGATCTAACGTGAATATCAATCAATTCAAACATTCTTATATACATGTCATTTTTAGAATAATTACTAATTCATCATCATTTGAATAATTGCACAGAAGTTCAAGTTTGTTTAACTTCTTGACTCTAGAATAAATATTTAATGGATTTTCAGCATGACCTATACATTATGAAAATACAAAATTGCTAACATTGACAATTGGGTTCTACATCTAAACCTTCACAAGAAGCAATATTTTCTATCTACTACAGAAACACAGTACCAGACATGATGTAGAGATTAGTAATCTAATTGAGACAGTTATAGGAAGGAGTTAAAGTTTACAAAGAGAATAAAACTGAGGAATAATGCATTATAAATATTTGTATACTACATTATGAATAATAAAACACTTGAAATCAATCCATTAATCATGTGCCATCTCCTCATCGAAGTTTGACTGCAATGGCTCTCCAACAAGTTCTGTCCCATGATACGAGGCCAGATTTGTGAATGTTACCCTCTTGATGAACTCCTACCAATAGCAACGCTTGAAATAAGACCCTGCATTTCACCTCCTCCTCTTCCACCCTTTACTTCTCAATGAGTTAGACAGGCAAAAAAAGAGAACGTAGATACCCAACCTTACTTAATGTGATCTTATTCTCCAACAAGAAGAGGTAAAACAACACCAACTAAACAAACATCAATCAAGAGACTTACCAAATCAGCAAGAAGGGCATTAAAGTGCTGAATGGCTTCATCTTTTTTGTGCTGCTCTCTTTCTTTGTCTCTTTCTCTCAGAGAGGAAGACAGTGATTGTTTAACTTCTTCCTCTCGTTTCTTCATGCTGGCTTCAATTCTTTCTTGCTTTTCTCGATCTCTCCTATCATCATCTTCAGATGCAACCTATAACGGGTAATCAAACTCAAACTTAGTAATAGATTTACATATGTCATATTCTCAAAATCATTCTGTACATAGAACAGAATGCATATTACTAAGATCCAAGATATATACGTTGTTAATAAATGTATTCATTGCTCTGTCTCATGCATGGCAAACTGGTTTAGGAGTTCAGGGCAAAAACTGAATTACACTTTTAAACATAATCTATAGAAAGCATAATTTTTTACCAGACAAATATGCGGCTAAAATTGTAATATCTTAATAAGGGAACTAAAACATCTGCATCATGGTGAACAACCAGTGTCTCCTCTAAAGCATTATGGAGATGCTAAAAGAAAATTTTTTAATGCCACAACACAATGTGGTACCAATGATGAACAAGCTAAAGATAGGAACTTGTCACTGTAAAAGAAAAAAAAAAAGTAAAGGAACCCTTTCATACCTCGTGGTATATAGGTCAATACAGTGTTAGGCCTGTATTTTTCATTGGCCGTCGGCACACGATGGGTGATGTGGTCAGCATCACGCCAGCCGCCTTTACTTTCCCAGAGCATGTCAGGTACCCAGTTGAGGCTGGGTCGACCTGAGAGCCTCGCGGTCGGGAAAAATTCCACGCACTGTGGCAAAACAAAAATGACTGACAAACATCTGTTGCAAAAATGACCAAGATATGAGAAATGATAAAATGTATGTGGCTGTCAACACACACTTTTAGAAGAAGCTAACATTCTTATTTCAACTACTGCATTCGTTGATTATATAAGTCACAAGTGAAGTCCATTAAATTTGTGTTTCATGTGCTAGGAAAATTATAACAATGTATTTTAAAGCAAACAATTTTTACATTTTTACTAACCTCATCCAAATTTTTTACATAATCCTTGAACCAATCTTCCCGGCGAGAGCTGCTGTCCACAGCCTCATATCGTGGGTCAGAGTGAATTTTTTTCTTTATTTCACTCCATCGTGAGTTGCGTTCAATTCCAGAGACCTCTTTTAGCAGTTTGAGAAAGTCAGACTTCAACTGAAAGTAAACAGGTTCACAATGAAATCATATAAAAGGAACATGAACCAGTAAATTTATAGGACAAGAACAGCATAGAATAAGCTCATTGAAACAAGTTACTGTTTAAGTACTGGAGAAAACAAAAAATATAACTACAATGATCACTGCTGATTTTTGTTACCCACATAAAGAAATGGCCTATGAATTGCAAGAATCACTGCAAGATCATACTATAAGTCACAAACAAATCTAACACTTTTCCGTTGTCAATCTACTATACTAAGAAATAATGAATGATAATAATCATATACTTTACAAAAGATATGAGACATATTTTGCAAATCATTTCACATCACTGCTCTCTCTTCTAAACAAAACATCTCTTTCTCTCGCTTTACTTGTAAAAATAATTTTGTTAAACCAACAAAAGTAAACACTATAATCACATACATATCTAGGATGCAAGATTAAAGAATGAAAAGTTCAGTTGATAAACTGTATCCACAATGAAGGTTGGCTGCAATATCTCTCCAATATTTTTCTGTATCTTGCTCTGATTATACTCGTCTGTCCATATTGTGGTGTTTATAATTCAATATAGTTGTTATCTGCATAGTTTTTTTTCTATTATAAATTATTTCCCAAGATATCTTTTTCTTTGTTTACTCTAGTATAACAACTTCAAAACCACTCAACGACTTGAACAGAAGTGTGCTATGTTATGTTTACAGCAAAGCTGCAATATGTGAGCATTTTAGCCCAGCACATCTAATTTTGTCACGCACTTTTGTTCAAGTTTACTCTCCTTAGCTCATTACAGTCTCCACATTTGTCTACAGGTCAACACTTTATTAAAGTTCACTTTCTTTAGCTCGTCCATAGGCAGCTCTGTCATTCTCTGTAGATGCAGTCTGAAGTGCCATCCTGTGTACTAAGTTGTTTCCTCTGGAGAAAGTGCTCTGGGTAAGAGATCATCACCAGTAATTTGGGACATAGATTGTTTGCATCTGGTGCATTCTTTCGAGATTCAATGTCTTCAAATCATTGTTCAGCCCTAAATTTGATCCGTCTATTTCTCTCTATGTCAACAAAATGTCATATTTTATGTCCAAAATATTGAGGTTAAAAATAATCATGGTAATGTTAGTCATTAATTTGGTCAAGGATAAATACAAAGCATGTATCACATTCTATATGATTCAATCATAAAAGCGTGGCATGTCGTGGATGGCACAGGCTGAGAGAACAATTGGCCAGATGACTACGGTTGCGACCCTACCAAAAGGGGAAGAATGGATCCCAACAGATGGTAGCATGACCAACTATCTCAATGTTATCATTACTCTTGGAAGAGAATGTAGAGATTGGGGCAACATGAAGGCTGATCTACAGTTAAGCAGCTGATAGAAGATAATGCAAGGGATCATGATGATGTTGTATATACTGATGGGTCGGTTCAACGTGGTGAGAAGTCCGGCTGGGTTTCTTGGCTAATGCGCATGGTAGGGTTGTTGCAGAGCGAAGTGGGGCATACAGGACAACTACTTCTAGTATGAAGATGGAGGTTGAGGCCGTTACTGCTGCCCTCCATTGGATCTCTGGGACTTCATTTACTGGGGCAGTTGTATCTGATTCTCAGTCAATGCTTCACAAGATCCAGAAGGGCAGGTTTCGGTATGAGTGGATGTCTTCTATAGAAGTTTCTAACCTCCAGCGGCTTACGTGGATATACTGTCCTGGGCAGGCGTTTACGGTAATGAGAGAGCGGACAGGCTTGCATCAACAGCATCGATTGTTGGGGAGTTGAGGATGGATAAGGGGATATTCTTCGGTCTCTTCGTGACTGTCTGTTGGATGAGGACACTAAAATCGATGTTGAATCGATCAAGCGATTTAGGCAGTTTGGAGTTACCCGTTGTTCAAGTCGAATTGGATTGGAGAGGCAGAGGTGTGTTTAATCAGCAAGCCACAGGAACCATCAGTATGCATACTCTTCGATATCTGTTGGGGAGACTGAGCACCTATAAGTCTGCCCGGAGTGCAATGACGTCAGTTTAGTAACCAATAACCAATCATAAAATAAGTTAGCATGGTTTTGTTTCTTTTAGAAGTTCTCTCCTGTTCTTCCTAACTCCTTTCAAACATTAGATACTGAAAACTTGTCCAATTTAAACCCTGGTCCTGCATGTCAGTTCAGTACAGGTTATTATTTGTTCTCTCTCTAATGGTTCTGTTTTCTGACTCAAATCTTCTTTGGGTTTTATCACACAAGTTCAATGGTGGTAACAGACATGAAAATACTAACGAAGCATCTCCGTTGTTCCTTTTCTGCAAATATGTCAATGATGATGTTAACATATGCACATTCAGGGATTTGAAAATGGATAGTTTTGTAACAAAATTCAATAGTTTTAGACACATATCTCAATATGTTCGTCATTTTTCTGTGGTTTTTTCTATGTCACACATACAGTGTATAACATAATCCAAATAATGTCAATATGCATCCAATGATTGCTCATGTCCTTTAATTCTCTTGTTCCATATTTTCAACATCTTGTCATTATTAGGTCTGAGACTGACTAGGTTTAAAAGTAAAATACATTTTCTTTATCATAAATCAACTTACATCTAATAATGTATGTCAAATATAAACCATATTATGCCACAGTAATTATATCTGATAGTGACAATGCACTAGAGAGTTGCCACCTCATTTGTAAAAGAAATTTATTTCATAAAGAAATACCTTGTGTACTCGACAGAATCAACACACAAGTATAATTACTGGAACAAACACTAACAACATCCATTCACATGTCCTGAAAGAAGTGAAGAAAAATTTAATGCAATCATACAACTGTTCGGCATTCAAAAGCTCAATACATTCGTCTCGTATTTACATTTATTCGGGTGTCTGAAAACTAGACTCAAACTTGGGTCTCAACTTTTTTTGTGTAAATCTGGTTACTTTATTCTATCTTCAATGTCACAGATTCTTGACTTTTCTCACATATGAGATGGCAAAAGCACAACAAGAGCAGAGGAAGTATTTCTATAAATGTCAACGGCTCAAAATTGTATATTTTGCTTTTTTTAAATATTTTACACTAAAACTCTAAAATCTTTAACTACCATCTACATGGATCTACATCTGCAGAGTCAAGATTATAAGACAATTGTACTCCTAGAAAGCATATTAAAAGGTGACTAATAAGGGTTATTATTGGGTTAGAAACCATACCACACAAAATAAAATGCTACAGAAACCATGGTGTTCAAAATGTTAATTCGCGTGTGGCACCTCTTATCATCTCTGACATCCAAGTTCAGCTCATGGCCTTATAGTGGCAGAACTGTTTTAACACACAAGCTGTCATAAATAATTAATTGCACAAGTTGAATATGGACAACACTAATCCTCCAAAATGTATAGATTATTCAAGCATCAAGGAGACTACATTCTTCTGGCAGGGCAAATCATTCAATGAGACTAGGGACCATAAAGTGGGCTTGATCATTAGAAATAAAGCTGTTAAATTTGACCAACCAATGGAACAAAAAGATACTCAAGATCCACATTCGAACAGAAATGAGCCCATTCAGCATCATTGATTCAACATTGACATCTTAGTTTAAAAATTAGTTATGAAAAACCCTGAGTAGAGCGGTCAATGAAGAGGCAGAGAAGCAGTTTTTATTAATTTTGGTGGACTTCAACACTAGAGTAGGCTCCGACCATGAATCTTTGTCTTTAACATTTTGGTGTTGGGAAAATCAATGATAATTGACAGCATCTTTTTGGGTTCTGTTGTCATCTGTCTAAGAGTCTCCAACACCTTATTTGGTACAAAACCTCAACTTAAGAAGTCATGAAGACACACAAAGTCCAAACATATTCATCAGTTCAATCTTATGCTCAGTAAGTGAAGCAACCTCTGCAATATCAAACTAGCATGCAGTTACCACAGCACTGACTGCAACACTAACCATTTACTAGTCTCCAGCAATGTGAAGATAACACCTTAGTGGATTCCCAGAAATAGGAAGGAAGATCATGCATTAATGCTAGCGAAACTTCCAACAAATAGATGGTAAACATACATACAGCTTTAACAGATATTTTGTCGGACATACATAAAATGCAAATGCCAGCAAGAGATGGAGTCAACTGCACGATGCTATCTAAACTACAGTAATATCACTTTTCTACAAGACACCCCCTCTCCCAAACTCTTCCCACATGAGATGTCTTAGACAAATTCTAAGCACATGGAATGAATGCTCGACAGAACGGAAAGTCATACCATGTACAGTCTCCTCAAACAGAGACATAGTTAAAGCTGAGTTAGCTGGAGAGTGTCGAATCCCAGTTTTTTTTTATTTGCAAAGTTAATTAATTTTCGAACCTCTTGACCATGTCAGCTGTATAACAAAGAATAATTCTAAGAACTACCAAACTACAGTAAATCAGTATGAAAAATCTGATTTCTAATTTAGAATTTATTTTGTGTTCACTGAATTCCCATTGGTTTTGTCGAAATTTCTATCATCTGCGATAACTACAATTCCTTCTTGCTTTTGTTGTGCGTCACCTCTAGTGCATAAACAGTTAAATTGCAACACATTTTAAGCTACAGTTTGTGAGGAAACAAGAAAGAGAGAGAAAGACAACTATGATCATGGTGGGAAATGTTAAAGGATGACAAGGATAATGTAGAGAGAAGTATTGCTGCTATATACCAGGTCAACCACGACATAGCGAAGACTAGGATTTCCGCACCAGGGTCAAATTGCACTGGCAAATGACCAGGAGTCATATCAACCACGCTGTCTACAGCTTCCGGCGCTTTCATCCTCTTCTTCCATGGGGGAACATAAAGTTTAACAACATTAGAATATCAGTCAAAGCAACTGTTAAACTTTCTAGCTTTACTTTGTAAACTTTAAATGAATTATACCCTGGATCATTTCTGAAAGTATAGTAAACTTGAAATAATTGCTAATAATTAAGATCTTTATTATAAAATAAATTATGAGCAATGATCTATACTCTTTGCTTGACACATTATGTGTTTTATATAAAGAACTTTATACTTCAAAGGCACAGTTTCAGAGCTGAGCTTACAAATACAGATATTTTAAAAGTCTACATTTATCTTTATGTAACCATATAAAAACAAGCAACGTCAAACCTAAAACATAGATCTCATAACAGATGACTCTAGTTACTTATATACTTAGTTATGAAATATGACTGATAAAACTGACATTGCAAACTTGTGAAAGACTTAAAAACTGTAACAATATAACATTACGATGACTAAATAGTATCCAATGTGTGTGTGTGTCGTTGTATCTGGTTCCACTGCTAATACCTGTTACTTCCCTCTTATCCAAACTCATAATTGTTTCAGTGGACTCATCACTTTAAATATATATCCAAAACTAGTCTACTCCTCCTTCATACCTCACTGTACTCTGTCCATCTTCCACTATTTAACCATTTGGCATTGATATGGTACAGCAATTCAGTACTTCACTTTTGTTCAATAATAATGCATTACAATACAGGTGAAAGTGATAAAGCTAAAAGAAATAAAGGAAATAGAATTTTATACACAATCACTAATAGAATGACATGGTTTCTACAGTCCATAAATAGGTTCTACCTACTAACAAAATGTCAAATATATAACAAAGTAAGACCTGGAAGTCTTTCGACCTTTTTTTCCCCAGCTGTGGATAAAATGGTGTGATTATGTTGTGGTGAAGATAAGACAACATTGCACTACACATTAGAGACTTACTGAAAGCTGAAATTTAAATCTATATTAAACAATTAAGGTCATAATCTTAATCTGTTATTTTACAAAACAACAAGTTTGATCTGCTAGCAATCAAACTTCTGTTAAATGAAAAATGGTTAACACTAGCACTAATAATAATAGCCGTCCATCGCAAGTGATGATGACAACAATCTCAGGCGTGTACTGTTGCACCTCTCTGGTGTGTGCGGAGGTGACTGTAGAGTCCAATCCTAGAACAGAATCCCGACCACAGGTGGGGCATACATGATCAAGGTTAGACATGTGCGTGTTGTGTGCTCTGTCTTTTCGCTGCTCGTTTTCTCTGTGACTCAACAATACGATGATTCTCAGCTATTAGGGTTCCTCTTTTGTTGTTACAGCGCCACATTTGGCGATCTTGTGCAAGGGATTCCCAGCACGTATTGTCTATATCGAAGCATTTCAGAGACACTTTAAGAGTGTCTTTAAAGCGTTTTTCTGTCCACCAGCTAAACGTCTGCCCCCTTCAAGCTCGCCATACATCAACTGTTTTGGGATGCGTTTATCAGGCATTCGAGCAACGTGACCTACCCATCTCAGTTGGGCCTTCTGCAACAGGGTGTTGACGCTTTGGATCTTTGCTCTTGTGAGGACTTCGCTGTCTGGAATTTTGTCCTGCCAGTTTATTTTTAGTATTCTGTGTAGACAGCTTGTGTGGAAATGGTTTAATTTTCTTGCGTGTCTGCTATACACTGTCCATGTCTCGCTTGCGTACAGCAGCGTGGTTAGCACTATGGTCTGGTAAACTTTCAGCTTTGTGACTATGTAAACACTTGATATACACCATTAAAAGGCTCAAAATTCTTGCATTATATTTTTCTTTAAGTATTAAATTCAAATAATAAATGACTGCATTCACATTAAGAGTCAAATTAAAGTCACATTAATATAAATTAGACATGTATACAAGAAAATTAGACATATCATATATATATAGACACAGATACTCAGAAATAAGTATCTATGCCAAACTTATAAATAGTTCATTATGTAATCCAAACAGGCATGTGTTTAACAAACTCACTTATCAAGTTTGTTCTAATGACATTATACACTTGTAGGCCTTATTTCTACACATGGTAGTTATGACTTGTGCATCAGAGAGCTACTATTTCTGAATCACTGCGGACCAAAAATAAGACTTTACCTTTTTAAAAAACTACATCTGGTGCGTCGAGTAGATATCAATAATTCTCATCATTTACTGGATGGCACATTTTAGTATGAATGTGACAAAAGTGATACAGTTTTAGTATTTTTAAACACTCAGCAGTTTTGTTAGAAAATGACCTAATTTACAACAAATCTTCTCCAAGATTACTTACACATCTTGGCAAACAAAATCAATGACTATCAATAGAAAAATGTTTCAAAGAGACCAAAAAAACACCCCAAAAATATGACTTCACTTGGTAACCAGTGTTTTCAAGGCATTGATTAGTATTTGCATAGACATGGAAAATAGTTTGTGGAGTTCACAGCAACAAAAACAATTTAAATATTACTTTTGAATTCATTTTTAGGACTGGCAAATGTAAAGATATTTGAAGCATAAATCTGTGATTCATAAGTCAGTTTCTACAAAATTTGTAATATCACTTTGTTTTGTAGGGAAAAAAACAGAAAGAAGAAGTTATATCAATATTACAAAGATTTCAAATGATAAATTAATGAGTTTCTATAAATATAGACAATAGACATCTTTGATTTGAGAAAATGTGTTTAGCAATAGCAAGCTCAAGCACAAAGTTGATATGGTGTGACTAAAATTAAAGAAAACCTGTTACGATATCTAACAAGATATGTGTACCACTTTTAACAGTTACAAGAACAATTCTGACCAGAGAATTACTTCTTCTTTCTCTAATCCTATTTTGCCTCACAGTCAGGATAAGAAGAGATTTCTAAAACTCTTGTGTATGTGCCTTATATATAGTGTCTTTCACTGACTGTTATTTATGTGGTCTACCTTTTGGCTGGTGTCCACAGACTCCGAGTATCATTGCCCTTTGAGAAGCATGTCTGTTGGTAAACTGCTTATGTGGCCAAACCATTTAATTTGTGTCTGATGTGGAACAACTAACAACTTTTTCCAAACACATTAAAATGAGAGTAGTCAACGAACTGTATCAAGTCCTACTCAATGGTTCAAAAACAAGGCATAACATGACCAATTTTCAAACCTTTATTAAAAACTGACTATGTTGCATTCTTCGTATCTGAAGTCTTATTTGTTCACCCTAGAATAACAACTTATAAATCACTCTGTGATTTGAGCCAAAGAACGCAAGTATGTTGCACTGTTAGTACACAGTGAAGTTGGGATATCTGTCTTTCGACCCAGCACATCCAATTTTGCAGTGTATTTTGTTCATGTTTGTTCTTCTAGTCTTACAAAATACAAAAACAATGACAATATACAGAAGCGTTGACCAAAAGGCCTTTATCAAGCAAAACGATACAACAAACCTGACGGATAACTCAGAATACATTTTTCAGAGTTATCCGTCAGGTCTGTTATATCGTTTGCTGATAAAGCCTTTGGTCAACGTGCTGTGTATTGTCATTGTTTTTGTATTTTGTAAAACTACAGTACTCTGTTATTACTTGTTTCGCCATTCTTCTAGTCTGCAAGTCTCCACACTGACTACAGCAGAACCTATGTTTCTTCTCAATGAATGAGGTCTATAGCACCTTCCTGAGCACTCAGTTCATTATCTCTAGGAAAGTGTTTAGGATAAGGATCGCCAAGAGTTATTGGAAACAAATGTCATTTACAATATTTGAAGTAAGACAGATTGTATTGGTGACAACTAGTTAAAAACCACTTGGTTATGACAAGTAGAAAGTGTAGATAGAAATACCATACTCTTATGAAACAACTAGTCAATATAACCAGACATTGACAGCACAGACATTAGAAATAGTAATAGAAGATTGGTTAAATTAAACACAGAAAAAACCGGCAAAAATGGAAGCAGAGGTAACCAGTGTCTCATGGACAAAACTATAGAACAATGAAGTTAAATGCGATTGTATTCATCAGTTACAATTGTATATACTGCTGAAAATGAAAAAAGGATACAAAATGTTTTAAATAACAGTTAAAATAGTAATAACACCAGTTTAAAATAGTAGCAAAGATACTATTAGATGACTGGTCCAAATACCTTCATAATCCTTATTTTTTTTCTATCAAACAGAACTAACATGAATTGATTGACTGCACTGCTTGGGTGTAAATCTTTAGGATACAATAAGGATTTTTGTCACTGCCAAATCTCTGCTGTTTGTCATTTTGGTACTGGCAATATACTTGGAACAAGCAATTGTTCTTGCAACTAAATTCTACAAACTCTAGTTTCATGATAACTATTACCTTTTCAACAGAATTTATGCAATTATTATTGTATATATTCACATGAAGTAACTGGTTATATAAAGCATTTCATTGTTGTGATCATTCTTATCTCAAAGACAACAGAAACAAAGTGATATTTTTCAAGTCAGTGCCTTGCCCACTGGTTACAATCCAATCCTTCAAAAAATAACTGTTACAAACATGTTATCAAGACTTTATAATTACAGAATGTTCAAAGAACCGCATTCAATTACTTCAATAAATTTATTTCAGTGACATTTAAGTTTAAGTTCCATCATCATCAGTCTTTGTCGCACATGGTCAAGACAAACAAATATTTCCATTTGTAACTTTGCAACAGTATTATTTTTCAAAGGATTGGGGTCCCTACAGCATATGCTGGTATGATTTTGCCAATTTACCTTATCTTTGAAAACTGATTTCTCATTCTTCTCCCTTCTGCGAACCTCACTCATGAAGTCCAAAAACATAGATTCTCTGTCACGCATCTTATCTATGGCCCTGAAGCGTTCCTCCTTTCCAAACTTGGCAGCAAAGTCACTGAATGAAGACCTGAGGGGAAAAATAAATTTCTTTACAAAAAAAACCAGACCCTGTAAAAGTGGATAATTAACATTTCATTTAATCCTTAGCGTTATTGAATAGTCGATTTTTTTTTAACATTAACAAATATTTGTATGCAATAATGTGTTCTTTGATACTTGATGTTTACATTAATGATTATTCATTTATCAGCTCAGATGGAATGCAAGAGTGACGTGCATTCCAGGGCCAGGCTACACACCAATCAAGACCTTGCTTCATCTAACTGTAAGGTTTTCTGTCTAACAAAACATGGACTGACATAATCTCCACTGTGAAGAAGCCTGTTGGAGATATATTCCTGTCGGTTCGAAGCTAATCAATCATATCATCTTTGACATGTCTCAAAGTTGTAAGAGAGTGACTGCAAAATCCACTGTGAAGTAGAAGACTAACTCAGCTTGAGGTATTGAGTCACATTGAGTCAAACAGTCCTTTGAACTGTGTTACCAGAGCCAAACATGGACAATGAGCAAAACTGTCACAAAAAATAAGTGCATGTGAAATGCCGATACCTATGAAAAGTTACCAACAACACTAGAAAAGACAGTCACCAACATCAGCATAAAAGAGAAAGTTGGGACATAACCTTGCTTGAATTACATTAAGAAACAAAAGGATGAAATGGTTCGGTGACTTAACAAGAATGCAACCGAACTCCACTGTATACTGTCTTCTACAACAGGACATCATTAAAAAAGGCGAAAGGTAGACAACGAAAAAGATGGCATAGCAGAATCCTGCGAAAAAAGCAAAAATATCTATCACCCAAGCCACTAGAGCAGCGCAAGACAAAAACAGAAAACCACGACACTGGACAACAACCCGGTAACAGTGTAATGACAAAAGAAGAGGCCCTTTGAAAGAAACTTACTTATTTGTCACTTGTTCTTAAATAAAAGTTGGGACACCAGGAATTGCATACATCTAATATAATAAAATAAGTCCCCGCTTATCTTTTTGCTTTAGCATACAAATAAAGAAATTCTTGAAGAATTCAGAATCAAAAGAGAAATAATGGAAAATACATAAATTAAATATTTTGGACAAATAAAGATGAAAACCATACCGATCCTAAAGGTTGAGAGAGAGGCAGACTACACAGTAAGAGTAGGTAGGAACCTTAGAGGTGGACAAATAATCAATATGAGACCATGTGTAAAAGACAGGAAACAGCAAGATTTATTGTAGTATATCTTTTATGTGGAGATAATATTTGATCTGATGTTTTGATGAAATGGGGGCATATCACAACTTTACATTAAAAAATGTGAATTTGTTAACAATGATCTTCAAAGTGTTCACTACATACTTTCCATTTAACTTGCTTTCTTCCATCAGCTGCCTGAAAGATTCTTTCTTCTCCTTGATCCTCCTATGCTTTTCACGACGTTCTTCCTCTGCTCTCTCCTTTACATACTGTTCAAAAACCTGCTTGCGCTCTCGGGATGTAAGAAGCAAATAGCGCTGATCAAAAACAATCTTGTGCAGTTCTTTCTCCCACGTGGAGAAAGCAGAAACCTATGGAAAGTGATATAAAGACAAGGTTAGCAAATCTTACAAACAGGTAAATAATAAATGAAATGAACTAGATAAACAGAAGTAATCTGACAAAATTGTGTTAAGAATTGTTAGTTATGATTTAATAATATACATCTCTTTCTTATTCCTTTCTGTCCCACAATGAAACTGTGATCGAATTGTCACCAACATTTATATTAGTTTTTTAATTCAGCATTCCTAATAAAATATAATGCTGAAATTGTTTCTAACACTATGTCAGTAATTCATTACCGTTACTGTAACAAAATCATTGTTATAGATTTGGACTAATGACAGGAGCACCAGTACGGTTGAGAATATTTCTAAAACGGAGCGACTTCACCAAAGAAAGAAAGTTACGGAACATGAACATACTCTCTGGCGTAGATCATATGCATGATGAGGCTAAAGATGATAGTGTTGTTCCAGAAAATCAAGAATGGTAAGGGATTGTCAGCACTGACAAATATAAATATATCCAAAGGCACATGACCCTGAATGGTTGAGAATGTTTCTTATTCAGAATGACCTCACGCTGTTAACAAAGTCGAATCTTCTCTGGTTATCACTTGTTATAGAAACTTCAGGGACTGAGGCATGGACTAAAAATTCTTGGTAAACCCACAGCAAGTTGTTGAACCCACAGCAAGCTAAAGGTTCTCTGATCCCCGATTATTATTCAAGGATCTAAACTACAAATACCTCTGAAGTCAGAGAAGACACACCTGTATGATGGGGAATACTAAATATAAGAAAAGCAGGCCTTCACCCAAAAACCAGTCAGGTATGTCATACCAGACTACACCACTAAAATTATAGCAGGCAAATGAAAGTAAAATAAGAAGAGACGTTACTGACAACAATGTATATGGAAATCATATGTTATAAATTGGCTCAACTGTAACACCTGCCTTTCATCCATATATTCTTTAACTTTCTGTACGCATGTCTACTCACTTCATACTTTCAATTTGAAATTGTTTTCATACCACAGATCGCATTTTGTTTTTAATTTATTTAATACTGACAAATTTAATTTATGCTTCCAAATTTTGTGGTTATAACATGATACGTGATTGTGCTAATTATAGGAAACCATAAATTATACTATTTATACTACAGAATTTCTCTAATCAAAACTGTCACAGATACTCTTATCTAATGAAATGCCCAGCCTGTGCTCACCTCTTTTTCAGCAAGCATGTCTCTGAACTGTTTCATCCTGATCTCCAATGGAACAATAGCTCTCTGACGAGCTGCCTGGACCTCAGCCTCAATTGCTGCTTCTTTACCAACATCAATCTGCTTGGGGCCGTCATCCTTCTTTTCTTCTTTTACCTCCACTTCCTCTTGCCTGTGAGGTGAGATAGTGCAAACAATGTTAACATAAACATAAATTATTCTTGACACAGTTTAGTTGAATGCATTTACTGTTCAGGCACTATCTTGTTTAGTTAAGATATCTTTCTTAGGGTATACTTATGTATTCATCTTGCTAAACAATGCATTTCACAAGGCTTGAGTGTTCCAGAAACTTACAAGCTTTGGATGCCCAAGGATGAACCCTTTATCTGTTACAATAATAGAAAAAGGTTATGTAGTTATTCATTCCTATAAAAGGACACATTTCATCAACCAAGATTATATAGAGAGAGAGGAACATAGGTTCCCAAGTAGTATGTACAAAACTACACAACAATTACCAACATTATTTTATGTGCACTGCTTGCAAAAATTTATTACTTGTTAGCTGGTAGGGTAAAATAAAAACCAAAAACATCACACGAAAACCAAGGCTAAGATATACTATTACTTAAATATCACTTGGAGTTAGATTTTCCTCATATTTAACAAACTTTAATTACCCATTCACACTCTTAGTATTAAAGCTGTCAAATAGCATGTAATATATCATGAAACTATAAGTACAACACTTACTTCTTTTTCTTGGCCGGAGGTTCTTCATCCTCATCTTTTTCTTCCTTCTTTTTTTCTGAAAAGAAATTCCCAATTATTTATCTAACAGTCAAAAATAGGATACATGTAAGATTGTGAGAAACAATCAGTTAAACCCAATCTGACTACTCATTAGGTTTTACAATATATTAACTCTTATTGGACCAGAGCATGTTTTTCTATAAAAAACGCCACTTAGTGTGTTAGTGTGGTGTTTGGTCCACAAGGAGTTAAGATCATGCAAGGTCAGACTTGGCTCCCAGGTCATTCTGAGGTGAAATGCAATAAGACAGCGGATGCACTTGCGAGCAATGCTACGATCGAGAAGAACCTTCTATGAACAATGGTAATATCATAAATGCTCTAAGAGAAAACATTCACTCTAAGATGTCAACGAAGATAACAGGTATTCTCTATCTCGGCTGAACAAGTTAGGCTTACTGATTGGTGCAGCAAGGTGGGAAAACCATGTGAGAAACAGCAGTAGATACACCAACCAGCACAGAATTGGAGTTGTTAGTCTAAACACATTGAAAGACAGGAGACGGAGAAATTATGGACCTGTCTGATGTGCAATAATCCTCAAATGACAATGTTGATGATCTTTTTAACTCTTTTCCTTGAGCTTTTGTGCTGTTTGGGCAAGGCCATTGTGCACTTAAAATGCATCTTCCGCCTTCGTGGTGCATTTATTCATGTTCACTGCTACCATGCATGTTCGCTTACCAAGTCTGTCTATATTCCTTAAATCGGTTCTGCAATCGATCTGTTTCCTATGTTCATGTCTAAATAGTGAGATGAGTTGCCATCAATCCAGTTGTCAGCAGGTCGTAATGGGTGCCCAACAATTTCTCCTACAAATGTCTCACTGGGTTAGATTTGACACCTCATTTCAATGATGTGGAGTTAAGTGTGCAGAATGGAGTCCTGGTGTCATTTTGACATGTCCATTGGTGAGTTTGAACAGTGTTCCTTTTGTAGAAAGATGCTTGTAGTCTACAGTGTCCTGTGAGGAGCCTTAAGATATGATTTGTTGGGTGCTGTCTAACTTTAGGATGTGGTCTTGTGAATAATTATTATTTTTTCTATAGCTTCATACACATTTGAGCATAACTGAATGTTGTGTAAATGTCCCACATGCATTGCTGGGTATCCATGTTATTACTGACATATACAGGGGAAGTTGTCTTCCTGTCCATGTTCTTTCCACCTTCTAAAATTGCCAGCAAGATTTTGTAGGCTTAAAGGGCAGCTTTCTCTGCTTTTTTATAAAAAAAAACAGTTGGCATGCTCCCTGACAAATCTTGACATAGAATCAGAACATGTTTATGTGCCGGTGGGAACAACATCGACTGCAGGTTTCTGTAGGGTCAATTCACTCATAGTCTAGAGTTTAGCAGCAATTGATTATGGAGGTATACAGCACTTAGGATAACAACTTTCTTTTAATTTCAAGATTGTATTTTGCAGACAGCAAAATAAATGACAGGTAAAAAAAATTTTTATCTGGTTCAGTAGTCAATTATATGATCTAAATATTCACCAGTTTTCACATCTGGCTTGGATGACAACAGCTTGTCTACATCTGGGTAGTTCTGTAGTTCCTCAGGCTTCTCCCATACTGAAAGACGCTGACTTGGATTATAGAAAAAACACCTTCCATCTCCAGTCCAGACTACACACCTGAATTAAAAAAAGTCAGATTTACACACTTAATACCTTATTTAAATTCTGCTGAACTAGCAAGGTCAAATTGGAAAGCTCAAAAAACAATCTTTACACATCCCTAGTTAAATGCCAATAAACATAAAATATTCAGATTTTTTCTCATTATCTTTCAGATACTAGTTGAGAAAAGATTTTTAACTGAACCTCTCTGAAGCTCAGGCATTTCAATGATTTATGATAATTTTCTTACATCTGTGATTTTCATGTCCATTCGATCCATATTCTCTTCTTCTTCGTGTTCATTGCATCAACCAAGCCAATCACCTCCTGTGATCTGTGGGGTTTGAGGGTCAAAAATGTGAATACATTGCGCCTCGGTTGATATGTCCACACAGCGTATATGACAGTCGCATCCAAATTTCAGCTTAGTTCTGTCCATATAATTTTATGTCCATATAATTTTAGTCATCCTCAATGAATTTACCTCAGGGTTCAATAAATATTGACTGGCAAAGTACAACCTATTAAATGTAACGTGTATATAAAGTATGGTAACCTACCATGGTGTGCCAGGTACTGGAGTACTAGATACAGGTCTTGACTTTTCAGCTGCTTTCTGCTCCTCAGTCATCTCTTCATTTTTCTTCTCCTTCTCCTACAAACAATGGTAATTAAGAGCAAAATAAGTAAATATGATCCTTTCTACTGTGCAAATAACGGCACTAAAATGTCTCAATATTTGTATCTACTAGTAACTTTTTTTAATGAAATTAAGGTCGTCAGCATTTTATAATAAATTAATCAATTAGAAATAACAAACAAAATGTTTTGAAGTTTTTAATAAATTCAAAATTCTGGTTGAATACTCAAGTTAGTTATATTACTTGACTGTTCCTTCTTAAATTCAAAGCTATTTTTATGAAAGTCAACTTTACCTATTAATAATAATTATGATGTCTATTTCATTATATTATTTTTAGTATTTTAAGAAAATAAATGACTGCTTTTTATTTTTATATTCAATTTAAATTTTAATCTAGTTCTATCTATGCATTCTATATCTTGTGCGTACTTCAACATCCTCTCCATCATCTGAGTTGTCAGAACTGTCAGGTGATTCTACTTTCGCAGGTTCTGGTGCTTTTTCCTGTGTTTGTGACTGTGCCTGCTGGGTTCCTGCAGTCTGCAACTGCTCAATTTTAGCTGTAACACACAATATTCATAAATATCCATTATGACATTTTCAAAGGATAAAAAATCAAACACTAAGGTAGTTTTAAATAGTACAACAGACTAAATCGATGTTTAAATTAAAAGACATTTATCAAGCATAGGAAACAAGATTAAAATAGGAGAAAAACTAATGGCACGGTTTGAAAATGTAATTAAAAATTAATTAAAATGAAAAACGGTTCAAAAAGAAACATGAAAAAGAAGAGGGTAATACTATGTGCAATCAAGTATAGGAATGCAGAATGTTACGCTTCTAAGGATGGTAAAGTATCATAAATAAATCACGTTTTATAGGGATAACCAACTCTATTAGTTGAACACAATCGGATGGCTCTAACCTACATGACCTGAGCAATGAGATGTACGGTACTATTAAAGTAGGTGTCTGCAGGGACTGAAAATCAATGACAAATATGTTGACATTAACTGTCATGTCTTCATTTGCAGATAATAGTGTAGATAGCCTGTGGGATTCACATATAAAACCACTCAAATTGAAAAATGTGAATTTAGGAAATTATACTGGTCGAGTCTATATTACATGACTCTGAACAGAAAATAGAGTTCAGTTATTGCTAAGTACATGTTGACAGGAACTGTAATCAACAACCACAGGCAAAGCAGAGACAAGAACATATTCTGTGCATAGACATCTGGGAAGAAAGTCCAGCATTTTCCTTGCTTTGCCAATAGTCATCATTTTCCCTTATGATTGTTGGATATCTAACAAGTGAAGCATTACACACATTTACATTTTGACAAATTTATTTCAAACAAAGTCAATTCATTATAAAACATCTCAAAACAGTACCAAAGTATTAAAACAACCAAAACTACTTTAATGGCTTTCGAGAATATGTAAACCTCAATCCAACTAATCTTCTTTCAGAATTTCTCTGGACAATGAAGTCTGAAGGGCAATATTCTATAAATAGGATAAACAAACAACGGTTTTTTATAACAAAATAACAACATCAAAATTTGTTCATACCTTCCCAATCTTTTACAACCTGGGGTTTTTCCCAAACTGACTCCTGTGTACGAGAACTATGAAAGTAGCTTTTACCATCAGCATTTTTGTGCTCTGACCACTCTGCCACCTCTGGAGGCTTCAAGGGCAGCTACAGAAATATATGAACAATTGCTCTAATACAATCTCAGAGAAAACTAAATAAATATATTGACCGATTCTTATTATTTAAATTTTCATATAATTTCAGACAAAACATTGCAATATTAACAGTCAAGACTCATAAAATGAAGTATGTAAGTCTACATAGAAAAACTATGTTAGGTAAAAGTTAAGTGACAAGATGATTAATCAAACTTTTATCATAAACTCCAGCATGTCTTCAAACACCTATTACTCCATTTCATGACCAACACAGTTATTGTTCATCACATATGTCAACCAAATCTGTAAAATAGCTAACACCAGTGAATGGGACAAACCTTGTGGAGCTCCTAAATAAAATGCTTTTTGTAGATGAACAGACAATCATATCATCAACAGAAAAAAGTTACAACATACTAACAGACTTCAGTTAAGGACAGACCGCACCCCTATATTTAACGATTTTTCTTTAAAAAAATGAAATTTGAGTTCTTTTAAATTTTAGGTAATACATCCAATTTCGAACAAGAATCTATCTTTAGTTTGATAAAAAAATGTAGTTTTGTATTTTAATTACATTTTTTAACTAGGCATGTATATGTTTTTTAGCTAATTATATAGGAAATATCATAACTTTGCTTCAACAGATGGTAGCAAAGTGTTTATAGTAATATGGTAGTGCAGATAGATTAACTAATAGCATCATTAAACTTATGCAGCGTGATTATGATGTAACTTGTATGAAAAATTCTGGAAAATTAGAGAACATTGGTTGGATAAATAGTATTTGAGCCATATTTAAACATCACAAAGATAACCATGAGAACTGCAATAGGCTGAGTAGCTTGTGCCCTAAAGATAAAGTTTTAGTTGATTGAGAACAAACTGCCTAATTTTATTTTTGGCAACATAATGCAAGTATTTGTCAAGCTATCTTGCGACTTCGTTGACAAAATATATTCATGGTGGTTCTCACAATGCTAATGAATCTTTCCATAATCTTATATGGACTTGGTGTCCTAAGATCTCATTTACTTTGAGGAGGAGCTTAAAAATAACTGTCAATGATGCCAATATTGTAGTTAATAATATGAAATTGTGCCGATATGAAACTTTTGTTTTAGTTTAACTTTTCCTTTGGAAAACATTATTTTCAGTATTTTGCTGTCATCTATAAAAACCACATATCTTCCTTGCTAATACAGAATTTAGGCACAAAAAGATAGAAAGATGTAAAACAACTAGCATAGCATCTAAAGCATGTAATGAGGCAAGTTTGTATGCTCCTGGGGATCTTAAAGTAAATTAATTTGGTCAATAATTGAAAATATGTTAGTTTTTTGGCTTTTCTCAAAATTGTTATTTTCCATAAATGTATGTCACTAAATACACGTTTTTTCCAAAACTACTCAAAGGATTGTTGTATAAATGTGCATACTTCTTTCTTATGCATATTTGATCATTCCCTACCACTTTAAAAAGAATTCATTGAACAGTTTTTGTGTCTCATGCAAAAGAATATCTCCTACCCCATATTTTTTTAGTCAAAAATCTGGATTTGCATTTAAAAATTCAGAAAAAACTCATTTTATTATACTTTATAAATATTTTGCTACCAGTTCAAGATATGCCGATTTACAATAACATCTAAAAGTTCTATAGTTCTAATCTGAATAGAACATAAATCATCCTGTATTTTGCAAGGTTACTTTTTGGGCATTTTTCCCTTAAAAACCCCTCTATATTAAATTTTTTCATAGAATATACATGCTTGGATTTTTTGAAATTTTTTTCCTGAGTTTTAACATCAAGTTGATCATTTAGAATCATAAACGCAACCTCAATGATCAATATTTCTGTTTAGGGGTGCCGTCTGTCCTTAACATGCGATGACTGTCACATTAAAATCAACATAGACAAAACCTAAGTAATGACATTCACTAGTGAGGAAAGAACTATCAATATCTCCAAGCATCAATTAACATAAGTTAACAGCTAAATATAATGGGACCATTTGACAGCAAATGAAAGAATAACTTATGAAATCCAACAAAGCATATCAAATCATAGGACAATTGGCACTAATTTTAAAATGCAAACATGTCACCATGAACACTAAAAGAGTATTGAACAAAACTATCTCCCGACATTATGCTATCAGTGCCAAACCTGGACGCTGACATAAAATGGAAAATGTAAACTAGCCATGACTGAGATAAGGTGTCTTCGCAGAGTGCTAGTTGTATCAATAATAGACAGATTTAAGAATGAAGACATCTGGATAAAAGTGGGTACAACATCAGTACTTAACTTCATCAAGAAATCATTTGTTGAATGGTTCATCCACATAAGCAGATTACCAACAGACAGTGAGCCTCAAAGAGCAATGATATTCAGATATAGTGTATACAAGGCAAAAGATTACACAAAGAAATAACAGCGGCAGTGTTAAGACGCCATGTATGAATTGCACACTAGTCTGTTCCAGAAATCTCTTCTATCCCGATGCTGTGAGATAAAACAGGGCTAGAGAAATAAAGAAGACGACCAACACCAAATAAAATAACTGGTCACAGACCAAACAGGGAAATGGGGGTCTAATTTTATTTTTAAACATGCTGGACAGATTTGGTCCACGAACTACAAAGCTATTTTGTTGACGTTTCATTTAGCACAAATGTTTGCTTGTCACTTATTTAAGTGTGACATGCCAAACTAACGTTTCATCCAGGTTATGTTGGTATTTATTTGAACTACATGTTTTTAAGACAAACAATAAGACATTTTATAAACTTTAATCCAGGGGAGAGAGTGTTCAAGCCCCTATATGACCAAATTAACTAAAATGGACACTATACAAATTTGTCGGGTTTAATAAGTAAATAATTTAGTTTTTATGCTAACTTGATATTTTGAAGATGAAATGGGAATCAAAGTAGTAACTAAGAACAGGTGAAGTATAATGTTACCAAGCATTGCCTTGAAGTAACAGAGAGGGAGGTATCTGTGAAATTCAGGTAAAGTGGTACCTTGCTTGTCTTTCACCCCAAAAGTATATGGTTCTTGCTCTATATTGAATAATCTATCTATTTTTTTCCCCGAGATCCCTGATCTCAGGTTAGGTGAGATCAAGTGCCTAGTATTTTTTGGAGGCGAGTGATAAATATTACTGTTCAAGTTGGACACACATAAAAGAATCCTTGACAGTTGAAAACCTAAAAACGTAGGCAGTAAAGTTGATATTGCAGCTTTACTGTAAACATGGTACAACTTATGCTCAAATCTCACAAAAAATCTTTAATAAGCTATTGTTATAAGTGGTTTTACTACAGAGAGCCTAAAGAAGTGACAGATCAAATTGAAGATTTTGTACAGTTCAACACTGAAGATGACTATAAAACGGTGTTTTAATATGTCATGAACATATATTAACTGAAGTGTTATTTGAATGATGTTTATACAACTCACTTTCACTAATAACATGCAATAGAAAAGTTTGTATAATCTTAAAATATTTTTAAATATAAATTTAGCATGACTTCACAATCTGATTTCATAACACTTTTGTTAAATGGTGATATCAATAGTTAAAAATCAGGATGAAAAGGAGATACAAATATTTGTTATAAAGATACATACTTGGACTGAAGGAGGTTTAGTAACTGTTGCATCCTTAGCCGCTTGAGCCACTGCATCATTTTTTGTTGGGAAGCACCAACTCCTGCAGGTGTCGGCTGTTGCTGCATGAAGGGATTTGTAAAGCCAGGCGGCAGAAGTGCTGGGTTGAATGGTTGAGCTGCACCAAAATAAAGAAATACATTGAATATGAATTAATAAACACAAATGCAATCAAATCAAAGACTTGCTTCTCAGCATTACATAGATAAACAAAAATATATTGTTTATTATATTCACATTATACAGGGTGTTCAAGATAATAGCAGCCTGTGAATGGAGTCAATCTGGCATATATGTATGAAAATGAGAAGGTTCAGTTATGATGTAGTATAGGTCAAGGTTATGTGACGGTATGTAATTGTAGTGCGGGAAGGGCGATGAACAAATGTGACGTAAAACGAACTAGTCAGAACCGGTTTAAATAGTACATAAACATAACGCGATAGATTATCTGGCAACTTTCGATTTGTCAATGGGGCTGCTTTAAACTTGAACACCCTGTACAAGTCTATATCTTCTTCTTCTTCTGCATTCTCACTAGATTGGGACCTCAATTCTCTAATAAAGGCAGCCGTCTGCCTCAGATTATCAGCCACGCCATACAGTTTGTCTTGGACGCTAGTGTAAGTGGGCCATCTCTTTTTTTCTCGAGTCTGCATACTGGTGACAGTTCTCTAGGATATAATTCCTACGATTTCTGCCGACCTCTTCCCGCAGTAAGTTTTGGCCACCCTTGTGATCTTCTTCTTCTTTGCGTTCGTTCTTACGACCAATTTTAATCACTCTTTGTGATATGATTTGATCTTTGCCAAGAACATGTATACGTTGCACATTGGTTTGGTAGGCCCCTAAATGCATAGACTTCTACACGTTTAGGACATGTGCATCCGATTTCATTCAAACCTCCTTAGTCGCCTCTTACGACATGCGTGGCAGGTAACAGTGGTTCTATTCTTTACACCCCAAATTTGGGCCCCGGTAACAACTCGGGCGACCCTTGTGATGGTAGGTCTGAATCCTTACTGTGCGGCTAAATCTCTGAGGCAGATTGGCGACCGTAGAATCGGCAATCCCATTCCTCATTGTGAGGGTCATTGCACCATGTTATGCACCTTACGGCCTGGTGCATCCGTTTTCTGCAAGCATTTGTTTCGGGTTAGCATTCCCTAGTGGACACGTGCATTCGATTTCAGCCAAATCTCCTTAGTCGCCTCTTACAACATGCGTGGCAGGTAACAGTGGTTCTATTCTTTACACCCCAAATTTGGGCCCGGTAACCACTTGGGCAGAGTCCATATCTAATAATAGGTTTACGTATACTTCTTCTTCTTCTGCATTCTCACTAGATTGAGATTTCGGATTCTCTAAAAAAGGCAGCTGTCTGCCTCAGACTATCAGCCACGCCATACAGTTTGTCTTGGAAGCTAGTGTAAGTGGGCCACCGCTTTTCAAGTCTGCACACTGGGGGCAGTTCTGTGGGATATAATTCCTATGATTTCTGCTATCCCGTTTGTGCCGACCTCTTCCGCTAGTTTGCCACCCTTGTGATGGTAGGTCTGACATTCTTACTGCGTGGCTAAATCTCGAGGCAGATGGCGACCGAGAAATCCGTTATCCCATTCCTCATTGTGAGGGGTCGTTGCACCATGTTATACGCCTAACGGCCTGGTGCATCCGTTTTCTGCAAGCATTTGTTTCGGGTTAGCATTTCCTGGGTTTACGTATACAATTTGAATGACAAATGTTACAGAACAAATGACATTTGTCTTCACAAGTGTTTTGTTTTATATCATGACAATATGAAGTAGTTTTCTTCTCTCATTTGTTCATATGCTCACAAAATACAGACAATGTTTTGCGATGTACTTTAAACACAAATCAAATGTAATAAAAGACGGTATTGAACATACACTTCTTTGTGTATATTCAATATCAGCAAGAAAATTGTCATTGGTTTTATTCTGACTTTTCTTAATGTCACAAAACCTGCAGTAAATCTAAGATTTCGTCATTATATAAAGAATCTAGGTCTGGTATTTGTAATGATCATATGTGCACTTTAATGCCAATAAATTATATAAAATTTGGAAAACTGACAAGCTTCAAGTATAATAATGATTCTATCAGTTTCTGGAGCGCAAGTTGTAAACAAAAATATGCCATTCCTTTCTGTCCTGTAACTATCCTCTCCATATTTTCCTAGTCTTCTTAATATGTTCACAGAATTTTGTACATCTTCCACTGTTTTTTTTTTCCTGCGGAATCCAGAAAAAGATCTATCTTGCTATGATAAAGATGTTTTTCTAATATATGTCCTCTCCGAGGATAATGTTATATCTAAAGATCTTATTCAACTGGTGTTTCATTGGTTCTTTTTATCAACTCCTCATTGCTGACCTTGTATTCAAGTCATTCTAGTTTGTGCACGCACCCATTTATGAAATCCTTTATATTTCTGGTGGATGTTGACATTTTCCATGTCTCAAAGTTGTACAACACTAGTGACTTGAAATTTGAGAGCTTCAAAGTACAAAAATATATAATTGAACATACCAGCTGGAGGTAATGAAGTTTGTTCTGTTGCTATGCCTTGTGCTTGTTGAGAAGCCACCTGGGCTAAATATAGTAAAAGAAATACAAAAATATAATTATATTGTTGAGTTTGTATTTTTTAACAATGAAAAAATATCGAAATATTCCAAAAAAAATGAAGTCCTTTATTAGATTAAATATATAATACATTATTACAATTTAGCTCAGTTACAGCAAAAAAAACTGCTCTTTTTTTCTCTGTTGCTTTCTAAGGAGCATGAAACACCACTGTAGTTGGTCTTTCTGCAGAAAATGTACTCTTTGATTTAGCAATTGTGGTTTCTTGAATTATATGTAACTCAAAATTCTGTACCTCCCAATATTGTATAATAAATGGTGATTCTTGAAAAAAAATATGAATCAACAAAAATCATAAATAAATAAAAATATATTGTGGGCAAATAATGATCTAATAATTGTTATATTTTCGATTCCAATAGTGAAATCAACTTAGGAACAACACAATATACAGGAAACATATAGGCTAGGACAAAAATATCAAAATACTGGAGAGTTAATAAAATAAAATCATGCCCACAGAAAAAATAATGTCACTAGCCTTCAAGTGTTAGATGTCAAAAAACGTGAAATCCTATCAACCACTTTAAGATTCTAGTCATTTCCATTTCCTTACACAAATTAGTTTACATCAGTAACAGAAAAATTACCATGGGCTACAGCGGCTTGAACACTTGCTGACGGCCCTCCTGTCACAGCAGGAACAACCCCACTTTGTGTCTGGGCTTGGCTGGTCTGATAGGCTTCCCACTCTACCTGGGTAACAATGCGTGCATTCTCAGGTTTGGACCATGCAGCCTCACGAGTACGAGCACTGTAATAGTACACCTAATAAAGAGCAAACAAAAATTTTAAAACAATGTTGTCAATATTACAGTTTGTGACAATCCATCAACAAGGATGTGAACATTTGCAAAGATATGTCCTGAATACAAAAACTAAAACTACTGAATTTAAAAATCTCCTGTGGAATAGTACCACTGCAACCTACAAGGCATGTCATAAGAGGTGACTGATGTAGGGACCTAGAGAAGCTACCCTAGTAAATAAAAAGCGTTGCAGAAATGGATGCGCTGGCCTACTTGTAGGCGCATAACTGTCACAATGCACAATCGCTCTTAGGCTTGGATCACATACAAATCACACAGAGTGATTAACACAGAGCGTTCGAGGAAGAAGAAGAAATAAGCAAATAACCATACATACTTAAACTATTTTTGCCCGAGTGGTTACCGGGGTCCCAATTTGGGGTGTAAAGAATAGAACCACTGTTATCTGACAGGCATGTCGTAAGATGCGACTAAGGAGGTTTGGCTGAAATGCACGTGTCCTAAACGCGTAGCAGTCTATGCGTTTAGGGGCCTACCAAACCAATGTGCAACGTATATACACATTCAAGATCAAACATATCACAAAGAGTGATTAAAATTGGTCGAAAAGAATGAATGCAAAGAAGGAGAAGAAGACTTAAACTATTTATAAATAACTTTGAGAGCTAACATTTAATTACCAAAGCCCTCCATATTAGCCTACCTTATCGTGGTTGGAGGGTTTGTGTGCCTTTAGGATCCTTCAGGCTATGTCGGCGGAGTCTAACTCCTGGCAGGTCTAACCAAGCCGAACAGACTGAAGGTGAAAGGCCAGACCAAAAGGCGCGGAGCAGGATGGGGCCTCATAAGGTGACAGTGCAGAACCCACCGGCGAGTGGTAAATGCTCTGGCTGCAACCAACCCATCCCCAGCTATGGGACAAATAGCACTTGTCTCTCTCTCTTGAGGAGGACATCCTTTTCTTGTCTTGTCTTCTACTTCTATGACACTTTCCCTTAAGCATAAGGGATTAAACTACAGTGTCCAAGGAGCACACCCTGCATAAAAGCCTGGGTTGGTGAGCCCGGCAACAGAAGGCTGAAGTCATCTAGAGTAGGACGACTCCAGACAAACCCGGGAAGACAGATCTCGTCAGCAGGGACTGCAACTGTCTAGAGAACAACCTCAAAAAAAAGATGTCCTCAGAAACGGAATGTGTCAGCCATTATTGGCGGGAGGAATCGACACATACGAACAACTCAAATGGCCAATGGCCAATTACCAAAGAGCTGATTATCATGTTTAAGAAAACTAGTTTTCTAGCTAATTATTTATAAAATGTTTTCACAGTAGAAAATATTACAGATACAAGAAAGTCCAGAATCTAGTACGCCCTAACTGCTAATACTATTACCAATATTATTACTCATGAAAATTAAATTGTACAAAATATTCCAATATTTGAGAAGTATTTTTTAAGTGTTATGTTAGTATGTATCTGAACTCACTTTGCCTTCAGGTGACTTGGTTTCAACCCATATATCTTGATTTATTGGATCCAGAAGATTTTGCTGCATTGGTGGTGGCATGTTCATGCCTCCCATTATGACAGGTGGAATGCCATTAGCAAATCCAGGGGGAGGCATGGAGAAGTTTGGAGGAGGAAATGGTCCTGGTATTAACGGCCGCTGTGAATTGAGATTTTAAAATACCCTTTTCAGTTCAATATGCATGCACTAACTCAACAAACAAATTATTTCAAAACTAAACAACATTAACTTATTCTACTCTTATATTACATTTACATTAAAAGGTATCAATAATTATCCCAATGCATAGCTGGCACAACGTACAATTGTTCTTAGGCTCAGATCACATACAAATCATAAAGAGTGGTTTAACAAGTGATCGATATGGAGCGTTTCAACAAGAAGAAGGCAGAAGGGCCTAAGACGCAGTTTCATGAGATCGCCAAAAGGCAGCAAACTAGAGCTACAAAGACCCTACTTCTTTTATGTGATGACCGTGATAAAAGGATACCTCACTAGTCGTTAAGCGTGTATGGGTCAAAGATGCAAAAAATCTGTCCCAAAAATGCTGTGCTGTCAAAACATGGATTTATCAGAACTAACGGAGCAAATATTGCAGCCACGCTGTAAACTGACACCACGTAACAAACACAATTTCAGAGTGAATGAAGAGACAGTAAAGAGTTTGGATACAGTGAGTATCTCACATATACATTGGAGAGCTCACAGTAACATTCCTGACAATGATGATGAGAATAGATTGAAAAATTAAGGGGATAACTAACCAGTCTGAAACAAGCACAACTTAAAATCAAAATTCTTTTCAATGTTTGTCAGAAGATAAATGACATACTCTATTTTGGTGTGTATTCTGATATTTATAGCTGAGAGAAAAAGACATCAAAAGGAATTGAATAAAAATTGTATTTATGCTGTTCGTTTAAAAAAAGGAATTTAGGATCTATGTGATATTACTACAGAAAAAGTTATTTAAAAAATTATAAACTCTTACCATTCCTTGAGATCCCATAGCAGGAGGCATTCCCTGAGGTCCCATGCCTGGTCCACCAGGTCCCATTCCCTGTCCACCCATGCCTGGTCCATTAGGCCCCATGCCTGGTCCATTAGGCCCCATTACTGGTCCATTAGGCCCCATTACTTGTCCATTAGGCCCCATTCCTGGCCCATTGGGTCCCATTCCTGGTCCATTGGGTCCCATTCCCGTCCATTGGGTCCCATGCCGTCATGCCCATGCCCGGTCCATTAGGCCCCATGCCTGGTCCATTAGGACCCATTCCTGGTCCATTAGGTCCCATGCCTGAGGGACCACCCATCATTGGCCCATTCATGGCCGGCCCACGCATGCCTTGATTATGACCCATACCAGGTCCAAAGTTAGGATCAAAGGGGGGTCTACCAAAGGGTGGTCCTCGGGGCGGTCCTCTCATCCCAGGAGGTCCTCTCATTCCCATTGGTGGACCTCGCATTCCCATTGGGCCCCTTGGTCCTCCAAATCTATTCATTGGAGGACGTCCAAAAGGTGGCATTCTGAAAAAAAGAAACAGCATTTACTATATCCACATATTCATTCAGTGCATTTTAAACTTTTGAGTTGGAAATCATAAAAAAGACAAAACATGTTCTGCCCATGTAAGTTAGCTTGAGTGTCATCACAAGAACACTTAGTAGCTTGGACAAAAATTCAGAATTTTCCCTCAATTCAAAAAGTCCTAGTACCTTTATTTTTAGCTGGAAGACTGGAGAAGGGCCTTTCTGGAATTGGACACACTAAAATGGGTGCATAAGTCCAGATTATTACCAGCTCCAACTTGCATTTCATCTATAAATCTACAATACCAAAAAGTAGGATAATCCAAAGTCTAGAATGGTAGACTACTGCAATGATGAAAAAAAGGAACCCATTTTCATATTATGAGACATTGGGGAATACAGTGTTAGGCTCATATTTTTCTTTGACCATCAGCGTGTGATGGGTGATGTGGTCAACACAACACTAACTTTCTTTACTTTCCAACGTTTCTTTGGTACTAAAGTGAAGCTGAGTTGACCCGAGAGTCGCCACCATCTGAACAAATTATATTCCCACAGTCCAAATTAACTCCAGGCTATGCACCTTACAAGCAACCTTTATTTTTAGTACTCACAGATAATGATAACAATTTTCCAGTATTTTTGTGCTGGCCAAGATTTTCTTTGCTCCTAAAATTTAGTACAGCAGTACACATTGTATGGGAAAAAATAGTTCTGCTTTAGTTAAAATAAAATTCCTACAAATTTTCCCCATCTTAAAAATAACACTGAGGGCCTTCACCGATGCTACAGAATTCTTGCATTGCTGCTGAGATTTTCCTGGTTAAAACAAAATATCGGAGCACATGGTTACTCACCAAAGTGCAATGATGATCTTATCAGTTCCATTTTAGAATTAAATGGAAGAACTTTAACATAAGATCTATATATCTGTATGGTTTCCCCTTTGTTTTGAAGTATTGCTCTATGCTGGCTTTTTAAAATATCATGCTATTTTCTGTATATAAAGAGATGATTTCACTAACAAGAGGAGTATTCAGTGTATGATTTTTAGCCATAAGGCTATGTGTCTATCGGTATTGATTGCACCATATATGTGCCTTATGGCCCATGCGTCCAGTTTCTGCAAGCATTTAATCATCACCCAACCATCCTACAAGGTATCTCATTCGTGTTTTCAAAAGACATGGATTGTATGACGACATGTATTCCATCTGTCTGCATTTCGCTCAAGGTGGAAAATAAACACAGTATTCCTGTTAGAACTATATTTGCATTTCTGTGTTAACATTGTTAATCCAGGACACAGAATAAGGACAGAATCTGAATTTTAGATGACACCATCACAAGTTACAATCATCTGCCTCTATCTTGAAAACCGGAATCCTATGTAGAACATCAATACTACATAGAATTGAGATGAAGGAAAATACATAGCACTGAGGTGAAAGACAAGAGTCTAAACAATTCTGGAGCTTTAAAGAGGAACAGGAAAACTTGCTGCTCTATAAAATTTGTGTAAGAGTTCTTCCAAAAATCTATTTTCCAAAGCTATGGTCTGTAACAGCATGGAGCACATTCTTCTTCTTCTTCTTTGCGTTCGTTCTTTACGACCAATTTTAATCACTCTTTGTGATATGTTTGATCTTTGCCAAGAACGTGTATACGTTGCACATTGGTTTGTAGGCCCCTAAACGCATAAGACTTCTACACGTTTAGGACAAAGCATCCGATTTCAGCCAAACCTCCTTAGTCACCTCTTACGACATGCGTGGCAGGTAACAGTGGTTCTATTCTTTACACCCCAAATTTGGGCCCCGGTAATGGAGCACATATCATATACATATCTTGTTATTGACGATTTGGTTGACAACAGTTATGTGAAGGACGAGCTCAGCCATTGCTCTGACAATTGTTCTGATCAACAGATAATACTTCAAGCTAACTTTTCAATGTTCAGTTTCCTTTAAAAGTTTATTTGTCTCCAAAGACTAACAATAACATCAACACTGCAACATGCCATCCGTACCCAGTATGAAATGATTAACATAGTCTAATGTCAGATATGACCCTTTCTCCATTTATTACTTTAGATTTCTTCTTGTTCTTTGCGTTCGTTCTTTAAAACCTATTTTAATCATTCTTTGTGATATGTTTGATCTTTGCCAAGAACATGTATATGTTCATAAGTACAGTTCCAATTTCACTGCAACGGGTCACCCCATAATTGCTCCATTCCTGTGCCAATGAAAATCACACGCAAAGCTAACAACAGTTAAACTTTTCCTGTGTGAACTAATTCCAGAATGAAACAGCCCGAACCGCCACAAAAGCAACCTGCACTGCATAAAAAGCATATGGCACGTCTAATGTAGCAACACAAAACTGTTCATCATTTGAATTGCAATTCTTGTCGAATGGAACATCAATCACGACAAAATCCAGCTTTCTGCACTCGCAATATAACTGCATACGGCAGAGTGAGCTTGTTCGTCATAACCGCTGTCCGCCATTTTCTGAATACACATGCACACATTGGTTTGGTAGGCCCCTAAACTCATAGACTTCTACACGTTTGGGACATGTGCATCCGATTTCAGCCAAACCTCCTTAGTTGCCTCTTACGACATGCGTGGCAGGTAACAGTTGTGCAATTCTTACACCCCAAATTTGGGCCCCGGTAGCCACTCGGGCGACTTTACATTTGATTATGATGGCACTCTGTTAGTCTTGAGAGAGACAACGGATGTAGCACAAATTGTTTCTACTTTAGTCTTTATACTGGCATGTTTGAAATCAGCAAGTTGTCTGAGTCTGGTTTCACCAGTTCTCAGATCAGTGTAACAAGGTAGCTTTCTGCTGAACCTGTTCCTGAAAAATTTCAATTTTGTATATTCATATCATGCCTCTGTATAGCTTACATAGATTCATGTAGCGAAAGATTGTTTTCCTACAATTCCTTTGTGTCAGAAACAAACTCTCCATAAAAAATATCCTTAGAGATTTGACCATCACCAATTTATACAATATTCTAATTCTGCACAAATTGTAAGTTCGTTATTATTTATCGCATGCGTCGTTGTAGGCAGTCTGTAGTGTATGCTGAAAATTCCAGGTTATTTTCACCAGACTATTTGTTGCTCTGTCACTCCATTGTACACATCTCAAACTATGTGGAATCAATGATGCATTTATTATTCGTTCCGCTTGTATACTTAATGATAATGAAAGTTAATGAAGAGACTTTCACTTTGACTTTGTTAACTACTCAGGAGACTAGATAATTCATTAACCGGTTCAATCCCGGAAACGAAAATCTCTGGGATTTTGTTTATATAGTAGTCCCTCCCAAACACGAAAATACACGACTTTTTTTTTACTGTCAGTTTGTAACTCGCTTTACGTTACAACTAATCAACCAATTTTATAACGGACTTTCGCATCCGGCATTTACTAACGGAACTACTTTCTTTTAGTCTCTGGACGCGCTACTGAAAGGTTCTGTATTTTATCTCCAATTTTCAAATCGACTGTAAAAATTTCAAAAATTTTCTGAAAATGGCTACTAATTATGACAACGATAGTGACAGCTCTGATATATCTTTTCATGGACATTTCATCGAGTTAGAAAAGGATACTCGTGTTATTGATGTGGAAAGTGACATAGATGTCCCTTTCTCTGATTCAGACCACGAGGCTTCAAGTTCTGATGAGGAGACCGTTATTTTGCCGGTTTTTAACTGTCATCGTTGGTGTGATGCCACCTTCCCAGTTGAAGTCGAGCCATTTGTCGAAGACTGTGGGCCTGTGCACGTCTTAGGTGAGGATGCTGATCCATTTGATTATTTTAGCCTGATAGTTAATGAGGATTTCTATCAGTTAGCTGTTGATCAGACCAACTTGTATGCCGTTCAACGTCAGGAAACCACCGGCAATGTTGACAAGTACTAGGTACCTGTAACGCCTTCTGAGATTAGTCTGTATATGCACATCAATATCTTGATGGGCATTGTTGTTTCACAGTACAAAATGTACTGGAGCACAGATGATCGATTGAATCAAGTAGGGGTTTCAAAATGTATGTCGAGAAACAGATTTGCTAAAATTTCTCAGTACTTTCACCTGAATGATTCGAGAATCAGTTCCCTAAAGGCCATAGGAACTATGACCGCTGTACAAAGTAAGACCTTTCCTCGACATGGTGAAAAGGAACATAGCTTCATATTATCGCCCTGGCAGAGATATTAGTGTTGATGAAGCTATGATTCCCTACACTGGTCGTCTTAACTTCAAACAGTATATCAAGGGTAAGCCCAACCCTTAGGGGATCAAGGTCTGGTGTGCAGCGGACTCGATTACAGGTTACCTTCTAAACTTCGACGCCTATGTTGGTGCGTTCATGATCCAATGCCATATGGATCAGGCCATTATGTTGTCTGCAAAGTAGGAGAACCTTACCTTCACAAATATCATCATTTTTATTATGATAATTACTTCGCTTCTCTACAGCTGGCGGTGGATCTCCTCGACAAGAAGACCTACTCGTGCTCTACAATACGACCAAATCGCAAGGGCTGGCCAGCTGACTGTAAAGCAACTGCAACAAAGCGAATGCAGAAAGGTTCGGTGTTGTACAGGCAACAGGGGAATATTGTGGCCACTGTCTGGAGGGACAAGAGAATTGTGAATTTGCTGAGCACCAATACTACTCCAGGAGAGACAACAGTATCACGTCGTGCCCCTGGTGGTAGACGGAGTTGCAGGTACCATCAACCGTGGCATCCTATAATAAGTCTATGGGTGGCGTGGATAAGTTTGACCAGCTTTGCTCATATTACACTGTGGGAAGGAAGTCTGTTAAGTGGTGGAGATATCTATTTAATTTTCTCTTACAGACTTCCATCGCAATAGCTGGATAATCTATTCCAATGCTCGCCCACACCCAAAGGCTAAGGATATTGACCACATAGATTTCAGGCTTGCTCTCTGTGCATCACTTGTGAAGGGCAACATTGTCACGAGGAGAGCTAACCCCCTTTTGCCTACAAATGTACCAGTCACTGGCAATCAGTCATCGCACCGCATGATTCGCATGCCAGGAAAATGTAAATCCTGTTTCTGGTGCCGCAACAGAAAAGCACCTGATGGCAGCAAGAAACGCCCAGGAAAGCGATATGGTTGTAACATTTGCCAGATACATCTCTGCAAAGGCAATGTTACTCCAAGTACCATTCCAACCTGGATTTATGACATTCGGTGAGTACACTGTCTTGAACTGTCGAGTAAAATTTTGGTGTTTTTTTCAAATTTTTTTCCCACCAACTTCTACTGCATTTTTCAATCCTTCTTTTTTATGTATTCATTTTAATTAAGTTTCTTTTTAAACTATGTCCATTTTCTTGTTCACTGACACAAATTTGAGTGTCCTAGGGTCAATAGTTTTTTGTTATTAATTTTAAAAAACATGCTGTGGAATGTCAGTGGGTTATTTTCCTTTGCTGGGATTTGGGAAGTGATTTGGTGTAAAATGGTGTGGGGTCCAGAGGGTTAATACACAATCACTACAACTGTAGAATGAGATAAAAGTCCTACAGCATATACAGGGCGTTATGGTCTATAAATGTAAACCAATCTGATGCATTACAGTACACTTAATATATAACATTAATAACAATCAATGTTGACTTATGTTTAATTGTTTACTTAGTAATTAGTTATGTCGATGACTTTTTTGGTTTTGTATTTTGTTAGTGAATGACAAAATGAAAATGACAACCAACTGACAACTCAAATTGATACAAAAACCCAGAATAAACTCACCCTCTAGGACCACCAGGTCCTCTTGGTCCCATAAATACACCTCGACCTCTGGGTCCTGGAAATCTGTTGAACTTGAACATGTCATTTTGCATTCCATTGTGATCCATCGACATCATTCCCATATCGCCTTGATTATCGTTCCCCATGCCCATCATCATCATGTCATGGCCCGCATGCCCTATTCTCATGTCTGTGTCATCGTTGCTTGCAATGCCCATTGCATGGTGGTTGCTCATATCATTGTTCATAGAATGATCATGAGTATTACCATCACTATCTTCATCGTCATCCATTGTATTAGAATTTAAATCTTGATCATCGGGCATGTCATCGCCCATAGCATCAATAGCTTCCATGTCCGCCATGATGTCTGAAAGATATGGGTCACTAGCCTCGTTCTGAATAACAGGCAATTAATATTCATGTCTCTCTATCATTAAGTGCCGTGCCGATTAGCTAGTTGAGCTCCATAGCTTATTGCCGACATCGCAGTTGATAACATGGTGCGAGTTCTTCAAACATTCGTAACAAAAAAAACAAAATATTGCATGTCTCAACGTCTATATATATGTATGTGTGCTGAGCGTGTGTTTTTTGTATAATGTATATGCCCTTTCATCTGTTTGCTCTCGGTTTTATTGTGATCTCTGCCACATTCGATTTTTCAGATATGATAGGGATCAGAAAATAAGCTGCTTAATTAAGCTAAAAAAATAGAAAGAAGACTAAGACCAATACTGGAAGAACGACTTTCAGAAGCTCAGAATGGATAAGATTAAATAGAAGTTGCAAGTATATACATTAAGACAACTGACATGACATGAATTAACATGACATGACCTACAAAGTTGCATTTAACCTCCAGCGGCTTACGTGGATATACTGTCTTGGGCATGCGGGTGTTTACGGTAATGAGAGAGCGGACAGGCTTGCATCAACAGCATCGATTGTTGGGAGTTGAAGATGGATAAGGGGATATTCTTCGGTCTCTTCGAGACTCTCTGTTGGATGAGGACACTAAAATCGATGTTGAATCGATCAAGCGATTTAAGCAGTTTGAATTACCTTTGTTCAAGTCGAACTGATGCCTGAGAGGCAGAGTGAGAGGTGTGTTTAATCAGCGAGCCACAGGAACCATCAGTATGCATACTCTTCGATATCTGTTGGGAGACTGAGCACCTATGGGTTTGCCAGAGTGCAATGACGTCAGTTTTAGACCAATAACAATAACCAATTTATAGATCAGAAAAAGCATTTGATAGAGTCAACAGAAAATGTTATGAGATTGCTTAGAAAATGAAATCAGCAAACACATCGTCTAGGTTTGCAAAGTGTACACTTCAAGTAAAGGTACGTAGAACAAAGACAGACACATCATAAAAAGGTTAAGTGAACTACCTATGACAGGAATGTGTACTTTCCACACCACTTTTTTTATTACAACATATATTGAAAAACTAAAGAAAATCTCATAGGAACGATTTTCTGGTCAACGCTATGTTATCAATTTCAAACATAGCCAAATAACAGCAGCTAATGGGTGGGAAATCATAACTACATAGATGAGGTGCCTTAGAAGAGCTACAGGTGTGACAATAAGAGACAAAATTAGAAATGAAAAAATCAGAAGAAGACTAGATGTGAAACCAGTTATGCAATTCATAAAAGAACAGCATATTCAATGGTTTGGATACCTGACAAGAATGCCCTGGTGTCGCCTACCACAGAGAGTCACACAGAAAAAAAAAGTATAATGAGTACAAGCAAGATGAGGACCAAGCAATAGATGGACCGACGGCATCAAGAACAGTCTTACAAAAATGAATATCAGCTTACAAAGTCCCGTAAAACAAGCAGACACAAGATCACTACGCCCCCCTTCCTCTTCTAACACTTCTATAAAGAAGTAAATGGTGGAAGAGAAGAAGAAGATATATTGACAGTATAAGAAGAGAAGCAGGAAGTGAAGAGTATGATAATATTTCAGAATTGTTATTTGCAGATGATCAAGTGCTAAAAGCAGAAAACGAAGAAACCACACAGAAACATCTGATTCTAGTTAATACTAAGAATTAAGAATATAACATGAAAATAATCACTGAGAATACAATGACGTTAGGTAGGCAAGCAGAACACCTTTCAATAAAACTAAAGAACACATACATCACACAAACAAGTAAGTTCTAATACGTAGGGGTAATTTTCACTTCAAACGAAAAAAAAGATCGAGAAATAAACATACGGTGCACAAGACAAACCAGGTACTGGAAACATTAACACCACTGCTGACACATAAATAGATATCTATGATTACTACAGCAAATATCATAAGCACTGTTTTTGGCCAACATATATACTATCAACGTCAGTGGCGGCTCGTGGTCATTTTTGGTGGTGGGGCCAGACAAAAATTTCGAAAAATCATGGTTTTTAGGCTAGGTTTATATTTTAGTATTTACTATTATTTGTCTATTCCACGAAGTTATTCCCCTTTACTATAATGATTTGGCGTCGCATGCGCAAATAACAAACGGGACAACGTTACGTCAGGGTAAATGAGCTGGCACTGATCAAGACCCTACTCCACCTCCTCGTGGTGACCCTGGAAATAGACAAAAGATAATGTCTGGCTAAATGGGTAAGGATCGAGAGAGAGCTACTCTGGTATAGGTAATAAAACAAACGCAGACACGCCTCTTAGGTCCTAAATACTAGTGAATGCACGCATCTTCTGCTGATGTCTAATGAAAAAGTTGCATAAATGCAAAGCAAATGTAAGAAGTAACAACGTACGAGTCGCGTGTAATCATATACTCTCCTCCTGAATCAATTGTCAACCATAATTGCCAGCTCTCATTGCAAGAAAGCCGGGCACTCTCCCCACGCACTATAGGCAAAATGGTGAAAACTCATAATTCATGTGGTTCAACAACAACTAAAATATATACCATATAACTAAGGTACAAAAGAGATCCCTATACAACCTACCGTTGACCACAGTCCTTCACCATGAAATAGTAAACAATAAAAACCAAAAAAACTTTGCTTTTCTTCACTGACAGTTAACCACGATTTTTTTACTAAACCACTTATCATTGAAAGTCCTCTTTTTCTTACCATCTTGTTGCACATATACAAAGCTATTTGGCTGATGTGCACCTAGCCGTTTAATTACAAGCTGTTCTTCTATCTTTAACGAAGGAAACAGATTACGTAATAAATAATCCATTTGATTCATTTTGAATTTCGAGTAAGCCACAACTTCAAAGTAGGTCACAGCTTGTGTGCGTTGTAGAAGACATTTGTATATTGAATACGAAACGGACGATTACCGTTAACGATTATATAATAGTTAGTTACATATTTCTATTAGTGCATATCCTTTTCTACTATTTTATATATAATTTTTGATTCAATCGATAATTATACAAAGTACTATTTAATCAAGAGTCGTCGTTTAACTGTTAATTGGTTGATAGCGTAGAACTCAGCTTTCGGTGAATAAAATGGTTTTGGCAATTATTATTAAAGGTAGCGGTCAAAGGTCAGAGGTCGCATTGTTACATCGTCAGTAGAGAATTTTAAAACGACCCCATAAAACATGGTGCGCTGATACGTTATATAGAGAAGCTACATTTGAAACCGTATATATAATAGTTTTTAAATAATAATATTTATATATTATTTTGATTGTTAAATTATTATGATATAATATTTATATTTGAGTGTTAAATATTCAACTTTCAAAGCTAATCAGTGTCAAGTTAACAATAATAATTACGAACAAAATGTGTTTAAATAATAAGTACACGTTAATTATTTTTGGTTTGGTAGGCCTGTTCTTACTGGCCCCCAATGACCATGGGTGTATAATAATTGGAGGAAAAATATGTTGAATTTTAAATTTCAGAATGTGTGTGATATTTTAGCGCTATATATCAACTTTCAAAGCTAATCAGTATCCTGTTGAAAGTAATAATTATAAACAAATAATGTCTGAAATAATAAGTACACGTTACTCAATATTTTTGGTGGGGCTGGCCCCACTGGCCCTTAATGACGAGCCGCCCCTGATCAACGTCAAACATGATCGCTCACGGCAACTAATGAAAGAGAAATCATAGTAACAGAGATGCAGACGAGATGCAGAAGTAACAATGAGAGATGCAATTATAAATGTAGAAATTAGAAGAATACAAATGAAACTAATCATACAATTTCAGTTTGGATTATCCTCATTGCACTACGGATATGTTATGGGCTCCTATCTTCTATCTATCGTCAGCAGCGTACAACGACTAATCGTACTAGTTCGAATTTGATTGATAAGCCTACTCAAACACTTCTAGTGATATTCTTTTCTGGTCTCTCCTATGTTTAATCTAAGCTACTGCTATTGATTGGTTTAGCTGAAAGTTCTCATTGTGTCAACACTTTACAATGGCGTTCAGAATGTCAGCACTATCCATTGAGAACCCCTCTCGGCTATGTGGTGGCAGAGCCAGCTAGAATGTCCTCTTACTCATTGCCATTAATACCCATGTGCCCCGAAACGAAAATAAATGTAAATCTGCGAATTGCTGATCTGGTAGTGATTCAGTACATTGTATGTGTACCGAACCAGCCTCCACCATCCAGATAATACTCACTGACCCATTCATAATGCACGCACGAGAGTAGTTTTGTGACTCAAGCCAGAACTTCCGATGTCTTGCTTCTTTCTTGTTGTCTTACTAAATGCACATCTGTCTTCCTTGACCTATCTGCCGTATGAGTTTGCACAGCAGACCTATGCGGAATTTTGATGGTCCATCCATCCGTGCAGATCACAACGTAACTTCCATTACAGTTATCATTGATGATCGCATTGGTCCACTTGATTTCTTTCTTTTGTTGTACCCTTTATCGAATTTGATGATAGACGAAAATGTGTTCTCAAATAGTTATGGCACTTGTAACAATTTGTAAAAGAGCTAACACCAGTGAAGGAAACAACCTCAGGGAACTCTTAAACGAATTTCTTTTTACAGATGATCAGGCAATCATATCAACAGCAGAAGAACAGCTACAATAACACATTAACATACTCCAGTTAGCATGTAATGAATACAATATGAGAATAAACATCGACAAAAACCGAAGTAATGACATTCGCCAGAGAGGAAAGCCCTACCAATATCTCCATCGACAATCGCCCGTCAAAACAAGTAAAAGACTTCACATACATGGGGAGCATTCTGTCAGCAAATGAAATAATAACTAATGAAATTCAATACAGATGCAACAAAGCAAATCAAATGATAGGAGAAATGGCGCCAACTTTAAAATGCAAACATGTCCACAAAAAGCGCAATTTTCAACACAATCTTTCTCCCCACATTATGCTACCAGTGCAAAACCTGGACGCTGACAACAAATGATTGAAGAAAACTAGTCATGATAGAGATAAAGTGGCTATGCAGAATGCTGGGGGTAACAAGAAGAGATCCGATGAGAAATGAAGACATCAGTAAAAAAGTGGGTACACAACATCAGTACTAAACTTCATCAAGAAACAATGCTGCTCCGATACAATGGGTGCAAAGCAAAAGGCAGACAACGCAAAAGATGGACATCAGAGATAACAGAGGCGACAAAAGACACTATCTATGAAGCGCACCCGTTTTATAAATCTTTTCTTGACCTGACGCTGTGAGGCAAAACGGATTGAAGACAAGAAAGAATGCAAGACTTGTAACAATTCCTGCATAAGGTCAGTATTCGAAAGCGCGCATGCAGCACGGCTAATCCACTGTTGACTCTGCTAAAATTGATCACCATCAACCTTCTTCTTCGTTTGTTCTACACCAGCGTTTCCCAAAGTGGGCGATACCGCCCCCCAGTGGGCGCTGAAGCGTTCTAGGGGGCGATAGTGGGTTCAGAGGGATGTGGGGGGCGTTGGCAAACTGTTATAATGTGGATGGGGGCGTTACAAAGTTTATATTGTGAAAGGTGGGCGGTAGGCTGAAAAAGTTTGGGAATCTATGTTCTACACCAACCAATAGTTAAACCTCTCTTTTGTGGTTGGTATATGATTTGCTTGTTAGAGCGTGAGATTGTTGAAAGACTGGAGAGAATACAGAACGAAGCTATGCGCATCATCCTCGGTTGCACAAGGGATACACCCTGTGTGGCGATGAGGTTTATCCTGGATTTTCCGACCATGGGGTATAGACTCAAGACAGCTGAAGCACGTGCCTATCTCAAAATAAGTGCCAAAAAAAAAGATCACCCATTGCATGAACAGATCAGCACTAGTGGTGGAAATCGGTTAAAGCGGGCAAGTCATGGGTTGGCCGTGCCGCAGATACTGTTCAGCTGGTATGCGGGCTCAACAATATTGACTATGGGGAAGAATGTCGAAATAGGGGAAGACTGCAGTAAAATTGTAAATAGTGAAACACGTACAAACAGTACTATAGTTTTACAAAATACATAAACAGTACGATAACAGCAACGTTTCGACAACAAGGCCTTTATCAGCAAACGAATTGTCACTCCTGTTTGTTCGTTTGCTTGATAAAGGCCTTGTGGTCGAAACGTTGCTGTTTATCGTCACTGTTTATGTATTTTGTAAAACTATAGTACTTTGTTTGTACGTGTTTCACTATGGGGAAGAATGGATACCGATGCCTCCAATATACTGGAACACTTTTTACTGGAACATCATTAAATTTGACAAAGGTTGCAGAGAGGGAAATCCCGCGATGTTGAATGCAGACGTCAAAGCCATCATCGATGAAAACTGCAATGTTATGTTATGTTATGTTATGTTATGTTATGCGATCGACGTCATGGCACATTGGGCATTCCCATTCGTGCTCTGTCCTCCGTTGCAGCAGCCATCCCAAAGTCCATTTGCTCACAGTACCCATGAGAAGTTGATTACTATATCTTCTCTCTCTACCACGAAGACGACACTGTCTGGCATGTCCAAACTTAACACCTAATTCTCGAACTCGTTCCAGTGTCTGAGACCCGCCCATGTCACACAATTGAGAGCGTACCGCATTGATGATATCGGCTCTGTCCATGCTTCTGCCCACTTGAGTCGGGGCACTGTTTGCAAGAGAGTCAGCACGCTCGTTACCCCGCACTCCAGCATGTCCAGGCGTGTACAGCCAAGTCATTTTCTTGAGATGTGATCTCCGAATGATGTCCACCCATTCCACACGCATACTTCCAGATTCAATCAGTTGAAGCATATTCATCGAGTCTGATATGATGATCGTATGGGTAACCTGTTGCTCAGCCACCCATGACAGAGCCCTGGAGGCAACGGTGATCTCCATAGTCATGCTCGATGTCGTTGTCGAAAAAGCCCCGCAGTCCTCATGAAGTGTGCGACCGTTTCGTTGTGCCGAGTAAGCCCACGATGATCTGGTGCCACGCTTGACAGAAAACTGCAATGCAGACGACGTTGTGCTTTACACGGATGGATCGGTAGTTCGTCACGAAAAGTTTGCATGGGCCTTCTCTGCAAGCTCATGTGGCAGAATGGTCAAGGAAGCCAGTGGTGCATTTAGTATGACAACAAGCAGCATGATAATGGAGGCACTGGCGGTAACCAATGCACTACTCTGGCTAGAGTCATAAAACTACTCTCATGCGTGCATTCTGAGTGACTCATTGAATATGATTCGAAAGGTGGGGACCGGTTTGGTGCGCAGGCAATGGACTGAATCACTGCAGGCGTCAACAATTTGAAGAATTACAATTGTCTTCGTTTCGGGGCACATGGGTGTCATTGGCAATGAGAGAGCAGACAGACTGGCTGGCTCTGCCGCCATATCAGAGGGCCAGTCAATAGAAATAGCTGACATCTTGAACACCCTTGGGGGTCAAAGGCGCAAGAAAACAACGGCGCGCCTTGATTAGGGAACTGGCGCTAATTCACTGCCCTCACCTCCACGTGGTGACCCTGGTAACAGACGGTAGTTCCGGTCTGGCTAAGAGTGCAGGTGCAGTGGGAGAGCTACTCTGGGGCAAGTAGAGATGCAAAGGTAGTCACGCTAGATGGGATCCGCCTGCAACACAGACGAGCGAACTCCCAGAGTGACTATTAATGCTCATCTCTCCCGACCTTTGGAAAAAGCTGGAAGGATAAACGTGGAACCGCGTGGGCGAAACCCGAGCCCGTGCATGCTCTCTCTTGAGCCCTCTCTTGAGCCGATGAGTATGCTGGGAGTCGAGTTGAACTGCACGTGGACACACATAGGGCGAAACTCGGGCCCCTATTACAGGGATGGGGGCACGATTATAAGCCCCAGAATCGTACAACCCAGGCAAACGTGAGCACGGCGAAAACTGATGGTGACGATAAGGCAGGCACCCTCGCAAAGCGAGCAAGCACGCTAGAGATGCAAGAGTGGGCCCGCCGATGGACAGACAAGCATGGCACGGCATGCACCGAAAATGTGAGCACGGCGAAAACTGATGGTGACCAGGCACCAGGGCAGAGCTAGCACGCACGCTGGCGATGCCATAGTGGGCCCCACCGAGGGGCAGGCGAGCATAGCATGGCACGGCATGCAAGGAAGTCACGGCAGTCGCGAGGGTGTGCGTCCCACCCGAATGTGTAGAATAACTGGAAAGCCCAGCAGAGGTAAAACCAGTGCGCGTTTCCGCTCGCAGGAACTACTGCTGCCTTGTAGTTTGATTGGGGACAATCAAAAGCTAGCGGAGCAAACCGTACACAAAATTGGTTATTGGTTATTGGTACTAAACTGACGTCATTGCACTCCGGGCAGACCCATAGGTGCTCAGTCTCCCTAACAGATATCGAAGAGTATGCATACTGATGGTTCCTGTGGCTCGCTGATTAAACACACCTCACTCTGCCTCTCAGGCATCCAGTTCGACTTGAACAATGGGTAACTCCAAACTGCTTAAATCGCTTGATCGATTCAACATCGATTTTAGTATCCTCATCCAACAGAGAGTCTCGAAGAGACCAAAGAATATCCCCTTATCCATCTTCAACTCCCCAACAATCGATGCTGTTGATGCAAGCCTGTCCGCTCTCTCATTACCGTAAACACCCGCATGCCCAGGACAGTATATAGTTATGCCGCTGGGGTTAGAAACTTCTATAGACGACATCCACTCATACCGAAACCTGCTCTTCTGGATCTTGTGAAGCATCGACTGAGAGTCAGATACAAAAACTGCCCCAGTAAATGAAGTCCCAGAAATCCAATGGAGGGCAGCAGTAACGGCCTCAACCTCCATCCTCATACTAGAAGTAGTTGTCCTGTATGCCCCACTTCGCTCTGCAACAACCCTACCATGCGCATTAGCCAAGAAACCCCAGCCGGATTTCTCACCACGTTGAACCGACCCATCGGTATATACAACAACATCATCATCCCTTGCATTATCTTCTATCAGCTGGTTAACTGCGAGATCAGCCTTCATGTTGCCCCAATCTCTACATTCTCTTCCAAGAGTAATGATAACGTTGAGATAGTTCATCATGCTACCATCTGTTGGGATCCATTCTTCCCTTTTGGTAGAGTCACAACCGTAGTCACCTGGCCAATTGTTCTCTCAGCCTGGGCCATCCACGACATGCCACGCTTGATTCTCGTGCCCTTAACATCATTAGTGTTCTTGTGAAGTGGATGTCTCTTATCCGAAGTAACCCGCATATATGCCTTGGTTTGGGCGATTGCTTGACGGGAGCGTAGTGACAGAAGGTCAAGCATATATCTCATCTTCACAATGGGGGTATTTCTAGTGCAGCCCAGAACTATACGCATACCTTCATTCTGAACCGTTCGAGTCGTTCACACTGTGATCTTGATATCGTAAGAATTCCGAGTCTGTAATCTACCACTGACATTACCAGTCGATCGAACAAAAGGGCAAGTAGTATCTGCTCAAGGTGTGCGGCCACCATAACTTTGAGAGCCGCAAGACCACGCTTGCACCGTTGTATCGTCTGTTCAATATGGTGTTTGAAAGATAGACTACGATCAAAGGTTATTCCAAGGTTATCTTGGTTACACAAAATTGGACGGTATGCAAACCAAGCAATTCATTAAAAAGACGGGTATAGCTGGGCAGATGACGCTCATCAGTCCAAGAGGGCAGGTCGTCTACGGGTCGCTGCCCTGAAAGAAAATAGCAGCCTGCTGCCTTGTGGGTTTTGGCTAGGGACAGCAAAAGGCTATCTTCATTTAAACCAATCCACGTCAACTACTAGATTGTGGGAGCTGGGTTTGAAGATTGGTGTGGAATGAAAAGAACAGTACGACAGGTATACGAGTAGGCTCATGAATCAAAACCGAACTGGTACGGTCAGTAGCTGGACGCTGTTGGATATATTGCGAAGGAGATCGGAGCACATATGGACATGTCCGGAGTGCAATGAAGATATTCCACACTGAAACTGAACCTGAGATCGGTGAGCCAGTTAGGCGCCTAACAGACCTGCATATCTGGTTTCTGCGCGCTTTTAAAAAATCGGTTTCGCCTCTCTTCGTATGACACAAATAAAAGTATTGAATAAATTAATTTTAAAAATAATAAATAACATTTAAATAATATATATTATTAATATATTCATGACATCTAATCACCTTTGAACGTTAATCTAGTGTTTACCATTTTTACAATTTGTAAAATAATAGTAGAAACTGGTTTGGTCTCTGACAAGAATGTCTAGCATTATTACAACACTGTAAAAAAAGTACTGTTGTTTGACAAAATACATACAGTATGTACAAACACGTAAAACAAGTATACATGTTTTCAAAATACAAATACATACGATAAACCATATCATTAGATAGGTTTATGTTTCCACATGTAATCGTCCATTTGTAGTGTTCCTCGAAATTCGTCATTCTTGTTGTATTGTTTGCTTGATAAAGGCCTTTTGGTCGAAACGTTGCTGTTTATCGTCACTGTTTATGTATTTTGTAAAACTGTAGTACTTTGTTTTTACGTGTTTAGCTATTTTTCCAAGTTTTACTGCAGTCTCCACCTTTTTGGTATTGTCTACCACAATGAAAGCGAAACAAATAACATGAATACGGAGCAAGAGGAAGACCAACCAAAAATATGAAGCGAAGGCACCAAGAACAGCTTTATAAAAATGTAACCAACTATAACAAAGCGCATTAGACAAAGCGTTATAAGATCCGTATGTCCCCATCCCCCTACACGCTGAGGTATAATGAAGGAAGAGAAGAAGTTTCAAGTAGTAGTAATAGTAGGCTTTGAAGGCGGTAGTAATCAGTTATATTTTTTTTTTTAAATCGCACAGATAAACAGGAACAAATGGAATTAACTTTGGTACTTTAAGAATTAAAGGTTATTTTAACGTTTTATGTGTTTTATATAAACCTTGCATGTAATAAATATAATTAATTTAGTGGAAGATTATTTCGTTGCTAAATACCAGTCAAAGAATTGAGACAAGTGAAATGTTTATAAACAAAACTAGCGCCGGTTATGACGTAGCAACTGACGAAAACTCCACCAGCCTTAGAAAGGACAGAGACACCTACTCATCTGAGTGTGTCCTCCACGACGTTGACAGGTTGGCAGGCTACAGTAACATCAGTTTTGGTCACTGTAAATAGCAGTATTTTCCTTTATGAAGAGAAACAACTGCACAGTGACCTTGTTCAGTCGTAACAATGAGTGGTAATACAGTAGTCATCGCGCCTGAGCCAGGCGACTGTCTCAGTCTGGTAAGCGCTGTCGTGGAGGATGTCTCTCATCAGTTGGGCCATTCAGCTCTAGGTGGAAACGGCGACGAAGGTCTGGCTCCAGGGTCGGAAACTCCAGTTGTTATTGTTCCACCCATTAGAGTAGAACGATTGAAAGGAAATGGCAATCACGACTCAAGCTCCTGTGTAAGTCATGAAGTTTGTGGCAGACGACAAGATTATTCTGATGAGGGTGATGGGGATCATTCTGGCAACAACAGCAGCATTCCTGATATGGCTTTGGATATTGACTCCTTGATTGATCCACCAGACGAAGAGCTGCAGAAGAAAGTCATTTCATTGGTTGAATTTTACTTTTCAGATGAAAGCATTTTAAAAGATGCTTTTTTACTGAAACATGTAAGGAGAAATCGTTTTGGGTTTGTGAGTCTCAAATTGATAACATCCTTCAAGAAAATGAAAGCATTGACACGGGACTACCATGTTGTAGCTTATTGCTTAAAAGCTTCAGGAAAGCTAGAACTAAACAATGAATGCACCAAAGTACGAAGAATAGACCCATTACCAGACTATGATGAAACTGTTCCATCAAGAACTGTTGTTGCACTAAACTTGCCACTTGATAATCCTACCATGGAAAATATGGCAGAAATCTTCTCCAAATGTGGCTGTGTAAATAACTTTAGAATTTTGCGCCCAGGTTCCTCAATTCCAAGTGATTTACATAAGTTTGCATGTAAGCATCCAGAATTGGAGTCAACAATGTGTGCTGTTGTTGCATTTGAAAATTATGACCAGGCACAGAAAGCCTGTGAAATTCTTACCAACAGTGATGATTGGAGAAAGGGTATGCGTGTCATTCCTCTAATGGTTCCAAAAAGAAAGAAGACAAAGATAAGAAAGACAAAAAGAAATGAAAAAAAGATGGTAAAGATGACATCGCTTCTGAAGAATATTCAGCAGATGACAAGAAGAGACGTAGACGAGGGGTCACAGAAAAAGTCACGCGTTGATGAGTTGAACCATGATTCTTCTTGTTATAGCAGTGGATCAGAAGGTGACTCCTTGACAAAATCCAGTGTTTCATCAACTAATAAATATCGAAATGAGGATCACTTGAGTACAAACCTGAACACTACAAGAGTCAATCGTACTAGTCCTACTGGTAGTCCCCATAATAAACAACGAATTCATGGAAAATCACCACTATTGGACACACATTGTGGCTTTAGCCCACGTAGCAGTCCAGAAACAGTGCGACAAAGTTTGGATTCTTCTGAAGGAGACAGTGCTCCATCAAGCCCATGGGTGCAGAGACGCCTTAGAGTTGCCCAGGAGAAAGTGATTCTGGGCAGCCCTCTATTGGGAAGACGCAACCTAGATGGTTCTGTGATACCCAGATTAACACCAAGAATGCTGGACATGACTAATGTGTTGCGCCAGCCCAAAGGCCCTGACAACACCAAAGGGTTTTATGGAGGTATGGGCAGGGGTAAACCTCGTAGCATTACCATTACCTAAGGACAAATTTTCCAGATAAGAATTTATTTATGCACGGGATGAGAGAACAAATCAACATCTCATTACATTTTTTTCCCACAATATTTTAATGAAATTGTTCTGTGGAAAGTGCAAATGAATTGACTAATTTTACTGTCAAAACAAATTCTTGGTCAAATACATACATGTTGATATGGAAGTGACATGAACAAGAAGCAGCTGCATTTTGTAGCTTTTATCATATTGACATGGTATGTTTCATTTTGGCTTTTAACACAAAAATGAATCATCTTTGTAGTAATGATCTATAATGTTTATTCAAATTCAGTAGTGTATTAAAAGCCTGCTTAATAGGTGTATCAGTGTGAGAGTGTTTTTTTATACTGCTTGAATATTATAATAAATTATATTTACAACATTCCTTACGTTTTTCAGTGAAATCAAAATATTACGTATTCTGAGAATACTATTTATTGTTTATTATCATTTTTTACATTGCAAATTGGATAGATAACATTTAACATTTGTTCATGTTTTGTTACATATTTAACTATTCATTGAAGATAGTTCTGTTTTTTAAACTTGCTTTTCATTTTGTGTTCCATTTTGTTTAACTAAATATTTATGTTTTATTGTGATCTTACTTTGTTGTTGCCACTGATACATAAAGTACTTTGTCATGTTTAGGGAGCCACTGATACATAAAGTACTTTGTCATGTTTAGGGAGCCGCTGATACATAAAGTACTTTGTCATGTTTAGAGAGCCACTGATGTATAAAGTACTTTGTCATGTTTAGGGAGCCGCTGATACATAAAGTACTTTGTCATGTTTAGGGAGCCACTGATATATAAAGTACTTTGTCATGTTTAGGGAACCACTGATACATAAAGTACTTTGTCATGTTTAGGAGCGCTGATACATAAAGTACTTTGTCATGTTTAGGGAACCACTGATACATAAAGTACTTTGTCATGTTTAGGGAGCCACTGATACATAAAGTACTTTGTCATGTTTAGGGAGCCACTGATACATAAAGTACTTTGTCATGTTTAGGGAGCCACTGATACATAAAGTACTTTGTCATGTTTAGGGAGCCACTGATACATAAAGTACTTTGTCATGTTTAGGGAGCCACTGATACATAAAGTACTTTGTCATGTTTAGGGAGCTGCTGATTCATAAAGTACTTTGTCATGTTTAGGGAGCCAGCGATACATAAAGCACCTTGTAGTATTTAGGGAGCCACTGATACATAAAGTACTTTGTCATGTTTATGGAGCCAGTGATACATAAAGTACTTTGTCTTGTTCGTTAGTGCAGGCATAACCTACTTAGAAAGGACATCTTATTCACTGTGTCTTTGGTCTCAACAACACAGGAAATAACAGAAGCAAAGATGAGGCAAAAGAATGGTTGGATGGTGGGACAGACATACCATGTCCACTGTCTCAAAGTGAAGACCTAGAGACATAGTCCCACCATTATCTAAAGTAGAAAATATATCCCACAAACATATAATGGCATATGGTGTGAATTGCTAAATCCCTTACTTACATTGCAATTTCTATTCCTGTTAACTGATTGTGCCAGGAATCCTATTTCAGCTGTGCGTCTCATGTTCTATTTTAACTGTGTGTCTGGTATCATATTTCAGCTGTGCGTCTCATGTTCTATTTTAACTGTGTGTCTGGTATCATATTTCAGCTGTGTGTCTCATGTTCTATTTCAACTGTGTGCATGGTATCATATTTAACTGTGCCGGGAATCCCATTTCAGCGGTGTGCTTGGCATTCTATTTCAAATACATGCCTGGATCCATTTCAGCGGTGTGACTAGTATCCTATTTCAGCTGTGTGCCTAGTATTCTATTTCAACTGCCATCCTATACCACATAGTTAACTCATTTTCTAGGTTATAAAGCAAGTATGTTAATACACTCTCAATTACGAAGCAAGTTGTTTAAACATTTGTCAGCACTTTACAAGTCCTCATATCAAGTGCTCATCACGTAAAAAAAAATCTAGAGAATGCCTTTTTAGGCAGAGGTAAGCCCCTTTCAACCTAAGGATGAACCTTCTTGTTTAGTTATATCACAGCTTGCAGACCAATAAACATAAAAAATAATTTCAACCTAAGGATGAGCCATTTTTTTAAATATCAAAGCGCGCAGGCCAATAAACATGAAAAATAAGAACTTTCACGCTAAGGATGAGCCTTTTTTGGGTTAAAAATAAGAATTCCTACAGGATGTTATAAGATTATGCAACCCTTTAAACCCCATTGCAACTTTTCTGTAACTGAACCATTTTTTAAAGTCTGCAGTTAACAAGACATATTTCATCTTCTGTGATTGTTCTAGAATAATCACTTATAAACCATTTGTTGTGATTTGAGTCAGGGAATGCGAGTACATCATGGTGTTGTATTCAGTAATAAAGTTGTGATATTTTGCAATTTTGTACCCAGTATATAAACCTTCAGCATGTAATTTGTTCGGGATCGCTCTCCACAACTCTTTAGTCTCCACACTGATTATAGAGCGCTACTTCAAGTTTTTGTTTAGATAGATGTAATTATATTACGGACCTGAGTCATTATCATTTGGAGTATGGTTCTGATGAGTGGCGCCAGTCTTTTTGGAACATAGGTCAATTGAATCTGATCAAAAAAAAGATTTGATGTTAATGATCAAGAACTAATTTAATTTTTCTAAATATGTCGTCCTTCATGTTATTTATTTAATTAAATTGTTATTACACAGCAGATCATTCCACTGTTGATGAATTTGTCTACCTTGGAAGCAAGATCAGCAAATCAGGAGGTACAGAAGAGGACATTAATGCCAGGATTAGGAAAGCCTGACAAGTCTTCACTATTATGCACACAGTATGGAAATCCACTGCCATCTCCACGAAAACAAAGTTCAAGGTATTGAGCTCAAATTTGAAATCTGTGTTGCTGTATGGCTCAGAAATGTGGCGAGTCACCAAGTTAAATACAAATAAGATTCAGACCTTTGTCAACGGATGTTTTCGGCGGATTCTCAAACTAATATGATATGACCGAGTTGCAAACACAGTCCTGTGGATAAGAACCGGACAGTAAAGTAAGTAAAGGAACCCTTTCATACCTCGTGGTATATAGGGCAATACAGTGTTAGGCCTGTATTTTTCATTGACCGTCGGCACGCGATGGGTGATGTGGTCAGCATCACGCCGGCCGCCTTTACTTCCCAGAGCATGTCTGGTACCCAGTTGAGGCTGGGTCGACCTGAGAGCCGTCGCGGTCCGGGAAAATTCCACGCCCACTATGGGAGCTGAACCTGGACCACCAGCCTTGAGAAGCGAGTTCACTAACAACTACGCTACTGCGGCTCTCTAAGAACCGGACAGGAACCCATAATGACCCAGGCCAAGAGGATAAAATGGCGATGGGTCGGACATACCCTATGGAAGACACAGTTGAGTGTCACTAGACAAGCACTTGAGTGGAACCCGCAAGGAAAACGAAAAAGAGGATGCCCTAAACAGACCCGGAGTTGAAGTATTCTTGAGGAACTGAAGAGTGCTGAACTGTCCTGGGAGATCATAAAGAGGACAGAGTGGCGAACAACTGTTGTGACCCTATGCTCCACAAGGAGTTGAGAGGAATAATTAAGTAAGATCATTGCACACATTTCTGTCTTGTTTAAAATTGTAATGCATTTCTGTCATTCTTCACTTTTCCTCATTCTGCTAGACTGATTTTCATTATTGTGTCTAACAAAATAGATATTAAGCTGACTTGAACCAAACTCATCTCAAATTTGTGATTACTGCTTTTTGGTTATATCAGGATATATTTCATTTAAAAAAGTTGACATGCATGACTGTACTCTTATTTCAGTTATGTGCCTGGTATCCTATTACCTGACACTATAAAGCGTCCAAGTCTTCTTCTGCCACTTCAGACTTCCCCATTACTGATTAATAAAGGCAGCCAGTTAGCTTTAGGCTACTATTTACATTACTGTAAAGTTTTTCTGAAGGGATACAAGGTACAGTCAAATTGGTTATTGGTTACTAAACTGACGTCATTGCACTCGGGCAGACCCATAGGTGCTCAGTCTCCCCAACAGATATCGAAGAGTATGCATACTGATGGTTCCTGTGGCTCGCTGATTAAACACACCTCTCACTCTGCCTCTCAGGCATCCAGTTCGACTTGAACAACGGGTAACTCCAAACTGCTTAAATCGCTTGATCGATTCAACATCGATATTAGTGTCCTCATCCAACAGAGAGTCTCGAAACCTAAGAATATCCCCCTTATCCATCCAACTCCCCAACAATCGATGCTGTTGATGCAAGCCTGTCCGCGCTCTCATTGGAAAATCTACAACAGATGTTCAGCCATCATAGAGTTGGTACCACAGATCTGTTGTGTCAGTCTGGTATCTGTATTACAAATGGTGCCTCTATTGTTAAAATGTTCAAATCCAATGAGCTTGTTACTTTACGTAAACTGAAAAGTCATCTACTATCACATTGAAATATCTAAAACAAATTTGTGGAAGGTTGTGAGAGGGGCTGGATTCACTTTCCGTAAAACCATTGGTGGCAGGAATATAGTTTATGAACAGTCAAACTTCGTTACTTGCACAGCATTTACTTACGGAAAATACATCAGCTATGCATGGAAGGGTACAATATTGTCTGTTTAGATGAATCCTGGATCAAACTCTTGACAAAGAATGGCAGTCAGTAGACAGGTAGAAGAAGAACAATTTCAAGCAGTAAGGGACAACACCTAATTTTTGCATATGCTGGCAGCAGAAAAAATGGATTGCTTCAGACCGCAGAACTTATTTTTCGCTCAAAGTCAACAGACGGTAGAGACTACCACAAAGAAATGAATGCATGCATTTTTAGGGACTGGTTAAAAAACACGGTAATCCCAATTCTTGATAAACCTTCATGTATTGTTATGGATAATGCTTCATATCATAATGTTATTGCACAGGAAAACAAAGTCCCAACTTCATCAAGCACCAAAGAGGAAATGAAGAGATGGCTTATCAAATAAAATGTTCATTTTGACAACAACTGAAACCTGAATTGTTACAGCATGTGAGGCAGACAAAGAAGGCGAAGATTTATCCGATCGACAAAATCATATCAGAGCACGGCCACACTTCTCTTCGACTGCTACCATACCACTTGCAACCTAACCCAATAGAGCTTGTTTGAACTAAAGTAAAAGAACGGTGGCGAAAAGAGTACTACGTTCAAAATGGGTGATGTGCAAAACCTGACGTGAGGCCATCTCCACGATAGACAAGGAATACTGGCAACCATGTGAAGCTCATGTTCTCTGGGAAGAGGATGACTACTGGCAAAGAGAAGGTTTACAGTTTGTACAGCTCATAACACTAGTACCTTTTACCTTTTAGATACATCTGATTGAGGTGTTCATTAATATTTTATTGTAGTGATACCTCCCTACCACATCAGTTAACACAAGCACATTGTACTGAAGAAGTAGCGATTCGAAGATAACATCTAGTAACTCCGCCATTCTTGTGAAGCTCTGTGTTTATGGGCCAGGTTTCTTTTCTTATGCCTGCTATCAGTTGGCAATCTTGCAGTATGTGCTCTGCCATCATGTCCACCTTTTCGCAGGGGCACAGGCTAGTTGCGCCAATTTAAAATTTGTTAAACATGTGGGTGCGATGCTTGTTGTGGCCGGTAAGGAGGCGGAATAAAGTAACTTGTTCGCCCGAGTGGTTACCGGGCCCAAATTTGGGACGTAAAGAATAGAACCACTGTTACCTGCCACGCATGTCGTAAGAGGTGACTAAGGAGGTTTGGTTGAAATCGGATGCATGTGTCCGCTAAGGAATGCTAACCTGAAACAAATGCTTGCAGAAAACGGATGCACCAGGCCGTAAGGCGCATAACATGGTGCAACGACCCTCACAATGCGGAATGGGATAACGGATTCTACAGTCGCTAATCTGCCTCTGAGATTTAGCCACGCGGTAAGAATGTCAGACCCACCATCATGAGGGTGGCCAAAACTTACTGCAGGAAGAGGTCGGCACAAACGGGGGAGCAGAAATCATGGGAATTATATCCTACAGAACTGCCCCCAGTATGCAGACTTGAGAAGAAAGAGGTGGCTCACTTATACTAGTGTCCAAGATAAACTGTATGGCATGGCTGATAATCTGAGACAGACGGCTGCCTTTATTAGAGAATCCGAAATCCCAATCTAGTGAGAATGCAGAAGAAGTAACTTGTTCACTACGAGATAGACCATAGTACCCGTTGTTGTACTGTGGATGGTCTTTTGACCATTTGTCTTTATAGTGCCAGCCGATGGTTTTTCTGGCTTCCTCATAACTGATCTCAAGATCAGTCTGCGGTAGTCGCTCGCCTTCTTTAGCTAGCTTGTCCATTTCTGTATAATTCTAAGATTGGGTGCAAAGTTTCGCTACTGTAGTATTGATGGTTTTGCTGCACTCGCATTGGACTGTGGGCATGAGTTGTTGAACAGACTATAGTTCTTCTTCTTCTTCTTCTTCTTCTTGGTCGTTCTTTACGACCAATTTTAATCACTCTTTGTGATAAGTTTGATCTTTGCCAAGAACGTGTATACGTTGCACATTGGTTTGGTAGGCCCCTAAACGCATAGACTTCTACATGTTTAGGACACGTGCATCCGATTTCAGCCAAACCTCCTTAGTCCCCTCTTACGACATGCATGGCAGGTAACAGTGATTCTATTCTTTACACCCCAAATTTGGGCCCGGTAATCACTCGGGCGGCACAGACTATAGTAACATTGTTCACACAGACAAATCATTGTCTGAACATTATGTGTTGAACATGATTTTTATATATTCATCAACTGGTGTCTGCGCAGAATAGAGGGAATAAGATGGTATGATAGGGTCACAAATGAGGAACTATGGAGAGAACAAGACAGATTCCAGTGAACGAACAGGTTAAAAAAGACGCTGGCGCTGGATAGGACACACTTTTTGAAACCGGAGGGGAATATAACAAGAAGGGTCCTTGCCGGAACCCGCAGGGACAGCGAAAGAAGGGAGGCCGAGAAATACATGGAGACGAGATTTGGAGGCGGAGATCAACAATATAAAGAAGAGCTGGAGGGAGCTGCAGGAGATAGCTAGAGATAGGAAGACTTGGCATGAGTTGGTTGAGGGCCTATGCCCCAACCCAGGGTAAAAAGGCAAAGAGAGAGAGAGATGATTTTTATATAACTGAAGAGAATAATATTGAATGTTACTCAGTAACTCATTAAAACTTGATATTTGCATGAATTTTAAAAGCATGACTATTATCGAGAGAAGAAGAAAAAAGCATAACTAACAATAAATATTATAATTGTAACAATACCATTTCCATTCTTGTTTTCTCTCTTCAGTAATAGTATGTATCATGTACCAATTAGCAGTTGTGTTTCCACATTATTTTCATCATCAACAAATAACAAACTTTTATTTTGTGGTTATTTTGTTTATTGCACGTTTTACCCAATAAGAGTCTGTGTCCAATGAAGCCCATGGTGAAATAAATTTGTTTCAAGAGACATTGCAAGAAATAGAAAAAAAATACATTCAAGGAAAGCTGAATGCAAGACAAATACGCAACCAAATGTTGCTGTGAGATGTTTTAGCACATACATTGAGGATACAAGAACAACATAAGATAGAAGCCAATTTTATGTTACATTAAAGTATGATTCAAGCTATATAAAAATTGAGAAATAAATGTACATATATAGGAGGAATTGTGACACAAGATGAAGGTATAATTAATGACTTCAGTACTAGACGGAGTAAAGCAACAAAACCTCCACTAACCTAAATAACACCTGAATTTAGGAAACACCATTAAAATATATGCAGCTGGTTAAGCAACATACTCAGAAGTTGATCCAGAAACAATTACAAGAACTCCCATGCAATTAACTCAAGAGGGAAGGTGAAAGAGAAGCAGACCAACTTGGTGGAGAACAATGAAGGTAGAGATGCAGTGTGGACAAGACTTGGAAAGGTGGAGAGATTTTGTGGTTGCCATACAAGATGCTACAAGGTGTGCCATGTCTGCATTGTTAGACTGTGGGCTAGGAAAAAGAAGATTACATTATAGGATATTTGGAAATTTCTAGAGAGTGAACTGAACTTATAAACTAGATTTTGTACACATAAGAGTAAAATTACAATTATATATCACATGTTTACAGAACACTAAATCGGATTATGTCTTGTAAGTAAGACATTTCACACCACACATATAGAACATTCTACAGTGCAATATCCCCCACATAGTATGTACAATTTATGAAGATTTTAATGTTAGAATCCATTACCTAAATACCATCTACTGAAAGATTCCCCCCAAAAACATAGCATGAAAACAGCATAATACATTTGTGTATAATCTATGTTTGTTATAGTGTTTCAATAACATTACAAAATGTAGCTATTAATAGTAGTTAAAATAAAATCATTATTTTTTCACTGCTGCCTGTATCTCAAGTTGAGTAAGTGTGTCATCCCACATCAGAAACTGCTTGGACAAAAGGTTTACCTGGACAAAGTCAAGGAATTATAGCAAAACAATAATGATCAATTCTATGTAGACAGAGATTAATGGAAAAAAAAAAAAACATTTCAAAGTGCTGCACTAACATGGAGTTTAGGTACTGTCATCAACATTGAAGTTTCTGAATTTGCTTTTATTACCATCCAGTAGTTTGTCCTGAACAGAGATTTGTCCCCCAGTTTATGAGTTTGCTTATCATCATCCAATAGTTTGTCCTGAACAGAAATTTATTACCCTGTTTCTGAGTTTGCTTTCATTATAATCATCCAATAGTTTGTCCTGAACAGAAATTTGTTACCCTGTTTCTGAGTTTGCTTATCATCATGCAATAGTTTGTCCTGAACAGAAATTTGTCACCCAGTTTCTGAGTTTGCTTATCATAATGCAATAGTTTGTCCTGAACAGAAATTTGTCACCCAGTTTCTGAGTTTGCTTATCATCATGCAATAGTTTGTCCTGAACAGAAATTTGTTACCCTGTTTATGAGTTTGCTTTCATTATCATCATGCAATAGTTTGTCCTGAACAGAGATTTGTCACCCAGTTTCTGAGTTTGCTTATCATCATGCAATAGTTTGTCCTGAACAGAAATTTGTTACCCTGTTTCTGAGTTTGCTTTCATTATCATCATGCAATAGTTTGTCCTGAACAGAGATTTGTCACCCAGTTTCTGAGTTTGCTTATCATCATGCAATAGTTTGTCCTGAACATAAATTTGTCACCCAGTTTCTGAGTTTGCTTTCATTATCATCATCATGCAATAGTTTGTCCTGAACAGAAATTTGTCATCCAGTTTCTGAGTTTGCTTTCATCATTATCATCATACAATAGTTTGTCCTGAACAGAAATTTGTCACCCAGTTTCTGAGTTTGCTTACATTATCATCATGCAATAGTTTGTCCTGAACAGAAATTTGTCATCCTAACAGTTTTTCTAAAGAGTCTAAAGATTGACTACATTGCACCAGGTTTTCCCATATGGCTTTGTCCCTTTCAGCAGAAATGCAGGGAATGTTGCACAAAGCACAAACTCTTGAAGGTTCAGTTTTTCTCTCTCATGGTCCAGAATGTCCCTTCTCTGCCACCATTCTCAAATAATCTATTACATCCTGAATCCAAGTTCTCTGTGGTCTTCCTCTTCTTCACTTTGCTAGGATGCCTCCATCCATAACTGTTTTCCCCAGCCCTACATGTCTTTTTATATGTCCAAAATCTTGACGGTTCAATTATTGGTTCCTTCATTATACTTTTTGTGTGAGATTCTCAACTTTTCTCCCGAAATATTTAGATGCAAACTAATAAATCACAAGTTCATGAAGATTAAGCAATCATAAGTTACAATTTCATACCAACAATATCATACATAAAACTGAGACAATAAGGACAAACTACTATAGAACACGGTTAATGCTACAAATATACCATTCAGCACTAAAAGGTTTATAATCAAACGAGCAACACTCAAGGATACAATATCATTGTAAGCACTCAGCAATCTACGTGTCTCATCTGACAGCTTGGCAACCTCATCCTATGACAAAATATGGAAGAGTTATCAGGCTTTGAACTTCACATTAAATAAGCAATAATTAAGGCAATATACTTCTTTTCGCTCGTCTTTACAACCAATTTTAATCACTCTTCGTGATATGTTTGATCTTTGCCAAGAACGTGTATACGCTGCACATTGGTTTGATAGGCCCCTAAATGCATAGATTACTACACGTTTAGGACACATGCATCCGATTTCAGCCAGACCTCCTTAGTCGCCTCTTATGACATGCGTGGCAGATAACAGTGGTTCTATTCTTTACACCCCAAATTTTGGCCCCGGTAACCACTCGGGCGAGGCAATACACTAAAAAGCAGAAAGATTACTATAAATGTTTAATTTTGATAATTATGAAGCAAAAATTGTAGTTACAAATACAAAGTCATAGTAACCAGTGAGTAGGTTGTTTCAGAGAATATATATATTAGGGATTCAGGGAAGGATATATGAAGTGGCTCAAATATCTGTAAGTTTGAGGACAATTATAAGAAAACAGCTGGGATACCAAGCTTAGCAAACACATAGCATTTACTATGATTGTTTCTCAGATTTCTTTCTAGGGAGTAAAGGCTGCTAATAGGTCTCACTTAAAAAATGAGAAATGCATGCAACCAAACCACCCACACTGTCTCAAATTATTGGATACAGCTCTCCTGTTTCTACCAACATGGCTCTAGTGAGCTTCTGGCACTAAAAAAACAAGACTTCTGGGGTCTACTAAAGTTACACTAAGCACGAGTTAGCTCTACATAAACCTCTGGTAGGGCAGGTCCTCCAATAGATGAAACCAATGCTGGACCAACTGGCAAATGATCATGTCCTGATCCATATCAAGACTAGCTTGGAGAGCACACTTTGGTTAAAACAGCAAAGAGTATACCACTATCCAAACCTCCAATCTCTTGTGGACAGTGCAAGAACACAGACAGTAAGATTCCATAAATTCCCTATTGACTTCAGTAATAAGTATCAACGAGGGTATTTATTACAAAGCATATACTTTCACGCCTCTTGTTAATCTAACTTTCTAATTTTGGGAGATAAACTTTATTATACGGTGCATATCATCGTCATGATTACTCCCTCGATTTGATACTTTCCATCAGTTACATATGCAGAGGAACCACATGTCAATCACATATTTGTTGTATTGGTTATTGATTACTGAAACTACTCCACAGCACTCCGGGTAGACAAATATGTGCACAGTATCACCAAACAAATGTTGAAGGGTATGCCATACTGGTTAAGCACACTCCTCCCTCTGCCCCTCACACATCCAGTTCTTCTGGCACAAGCTGTAATTCCAAACTTCTTTAAATCGCTAGATGGATTCAACATCAATTTTAGTGATCTTACCCAACTGATGGTCCCAAAGAGACTAAAGATTAACACTTTCACTGCCACCGATTACAAAAGTCAGCGAAAGTACAAAGTCCATTTTGCTGCCGCCATCAACTATTGTTGTCCGGGAGATAGGTCTTTTTTTAAACGGAGACTTACGCCAGCTGAAAACGGGGGTACCATTACACACTACTTCTGTATTATTAAGAAGAGCTCTAAAAAATGACGGATCTAGCGCACACACTGCATAAACATATCGTAAGTCCCATTTTTTTTCATGATTTTCGTAAGTAAACAAAGATTTTCAAAATGGGCGATGTAGCTGATGATTAGTGATGTCCAAAATTACTCTTATTCTGACTTTTTAGCCAGTGATAGTGATAAAATGGACACTGAATATGATACAAATTTGAACTTTTGATTCACGTGACGATGTTTATAGATCGATAGCAGATATTCCCAGGGGTTTTCTTCTTTGCGTTCGTTCTATACGGCCAATTTTAATCACTCTTTGTGATATGTTTGATCTTTGCCAAGAACGTGTATACGTTGCACATTGGTTTGTAGGCCCCTAAACGCATAGACTTCTACACGTTTAGGACACATGCATCCGATTTCAGCCAAACTTCCTTAGTCGCCTCCTACGACATGCATGGCAGGTAACAGTGGTTCTATTCTTTACACCCCAAATTTGGGCCCGGTAACCACTCGGGCAATTCCCAGGGGTAAAGGAGTAGGCAATGGACACCCACCTCGAAAACGGGTGTATATTACACTATGGATGGGCATGGGGAGCGATGCCAATACCAGTTACAGCAATAGCTTGTGGATTATGAAGAATATACTATATACATAGACAGGTCAGTAGCTCATTAATATATGAACAATATTCCATAGTTTAAACGTCCCAAGTTTATTTTTTAATGATTTTTTGAAATTGTCACCCTGAAAACTGATCATGCCCAAAAAATAGTGTGACTTGGTTGAAAAATGGGTGGCAGCGAAAGTGTTAATGCTAGTTTATCTGTTCTCTCAATGCCACTACATTGAAGGGTAGCAGATGTGCAATATAGTAAGTCTAATAAATATAACTAGTTTCTTATTCAGCAAAATAAAAGTAAATAAAGGTCAAGCAAAATTGACTTACTTGCTGATCAATCTGAAGTCTGCTCAGTGTCTGCAACTTTTCAGCAAACTTTGGGACAGCTGTTATGAAAGTTTTAGAACAAAAGTTGAAAAAATATACAGAAGTCACTAGGAAAAAGTACACAAGGTTAACTGGAATATGTAGACAAAAACGTTGTACAGAATTCATATTTGAGAAACTTTATTAATCGAGATAACAAAACTTAGTTTTTGTCTTAGAAAATTCAAAATACAGACTGGATTATTTCTATGTGGAAATGTAATTAATATAAATATATAACATCAGCCAAGTATGTGGGTAAATAAGTCAGAAAATTATATAACTCTGGTATAACTATTGAGCTTGATGGTTATTTGTAACAGATGATAGTTTCTGCATGTGTATGCCCATATAAATTAATGTGCTCATGTAAATGACAGCTATACTCGAAGACTGCACCTTTCAAGCACAACATGCTGTTGTGAGGTTTTTGGGATCAGAGGGCTTACTGTCAAGGATATTCATATGAAAATATTTTCTGTGTTAGTCATGTAAATATGTTCACACAACGAAGTGAATAAGTTCTCTCAAAAATGTTCATAGATTTTGATGAAGACCAATCTAGTTGTCAGGTACAGATTGTGACAGAAGCATAGATGTGGATGGGTCAAAGACTATTAGAAGTCACAGCCAGGTAGTTCTTCTTCTTCTTTACGTCGTTCTTTACGACCAATTTTAATCACTGTGATATGTTTGATCTTTGCCAAGAACGTGTATATGTTGCACATTGGTTTGGTAGGCCCCTAAATGCATAGACTTCTACACGTTTAGGACATGTGCATCCGATTTCAGTCAAACCTCCTTAGTCGCCTCTTACGACATGCATGGCAGGTAACAGTGGTTCTATTCTTTACAGCCCAAATTTGGGCCCCGGTAACCACTCGGGCGAGCCAGGTAGTGATAGACAGTGTTGCAACTGCAAAAGGATGTTCTATGGTAATGCATGATCTGATGAATTTTAGCAAAATGTGCTCATGTTGGATGCCAGACAATTGACTGAAGAACACAAAGTAAACTGATTGAGCCTTTCTTTGGAACATCTCTTCCAGTATGCTGATGAAGAAGACATGCTTACTATGATTGTTACAAGGAATGAATCATGGGTGCATAATTATCAACTGGAAGCAAATGTTTACGCAATAGAAACATCATTCTTCACCTTCAGCCAACAAATTCAAGATTACACCATCAGCAGGAAAGGTTATATCTACAGTGTTTTGGAATTCTAAAGCAGTACTGCTAGTACATTTCCCTAATAAATGTAACAATGTGAATGATGCATCATACTGTGAAGTTATGTTGATGCTTCACAATGCATTTGACAAAAATACGCCCAGGTCTAGTGATTAGAGGAGTACTGCTCCTTCACAACAATGTACGATCCCATATGGACTGATTAACCCAGGAGACAATTGATCAACTTGAGTGGAAACTTCTTGAACACTGACTAACCTGCTGCCTTGCAGGTAGGTTGGGACAGCCAAAGGCTAACGGAGAGCGAACCCAGTAAACACTAGCTAAAACCGGACAAAACACACTACTGCTAAAGGCTGCATGAATCAGATTTCTACATGAATAAGATTTATGGAGAAATCTGTATATCAGTTTAAGCGATGATAATGAGAGAGAGAACACCGACTTACAGTCCAGGGTGATTTCCACCATAATGTTATGTTTAAAAACAAATGCTGGCAGCATAGGTGTTGCTGATGACAAAGAAGTGAATGTGAACTGCAAGTGTGACTATGATAGCAGCTCAGACTTCTATGGTGGAGGTATTGGAGGGGCCGATAATGCAACTGGGATGCACCAATGTTTGTAGATATTGCATTGAGAAAAAGAGACTAAAATACCTTGAATGTGTTCACTGTTTATGTGTGTCTGATTTTCTGACAATTTCTGCAACAATGAAGTCTGCTGTTCCAGAAAGTCTGCTTCTGTCAAAAAGAAAACAACAAAACTTATTTATGTTAGCCAAAGTTTAACTTATTTCAAAATTATGAACTGATGCTGTCTTTCTATTCTGACAACACCAGCCATATTTTTTAATAAGAATGGTCCAATCAGTTGAAAGTATAAAAATATAAATGAACTAAGTGATGGAAATTCTCTATAGCATATGGAACTGTCAAATGAAAAAAATTACATACGGTAAAAACATAATATGGAAAAAAAGAAATAAAAAAGTTAGCACAATAAAACATTTGTGAAACAGTGTATTTAGAAAAGCAAATCAAACAATTACTGTCATCTATTAGAATATACAAAAATTACAAACAATGACATTTGAAAATAACAATCTTAAGAAATAGAACATACTGACTTATCTATTAAAAACACTATAGAAAACAGACTTGAACAATATAGGAAAATATGGAAGCATTGAACTTAATTGACACTCAAAACATTCTTTTCTTCTACCCATGACAGATTTTCATATTTTTGTTATCATTTTCTTTTAATTCTTTATCATAAAATGTCAAAATTGAATATCATAAAACTTCACAAAATGATAACATTTGATGTTTCTTTATAAATATTGGTTCATTAAAAATAATACCTGCAAGAACTGCTTCTGCACATGCATCTTCAGAAAGCATCATTTCATCAGTATAGGATGATCAAGTACATTTTTAGTTCCGGCACTAAATAGAGAACAACAAAATTATAAAACTTAAAAAGTTGAAATTGCGCTAAAAACCAGACAAGCGATAATTTAAAGACGGATGAAATACAATGTATTTAATAAGTATCTGAAGAATAAATGTAACTCATGTTAAAGTAACTAAATTAAGTAAACTCATTTTAAGTCTAAGTAATTTAAAATAAGTTCAACAGCTTTCTCTATTGTTATTTTTTAGTGAGTGGCAATTTCCTGAATTTTTAGCACATCTTTTCATTACGTAAACCCGTAATAATTTTAACAACAAAACAAATTATCACAAACATGTCAGCTATTTTGCTAAACCAACTAGTACCATGTGTGTTGTAATAACAAAAATAATGTTATCTGTAACAGAGAATTGGCATCACAACAAAGTATAAATAAAACAGATCAATGAAGAAGGTAAAAAAAACAGCTTGGAATTGACAAATATGATTATGGAAAACATTTCTGGATGTACTATCAGTACTAAAGAGAAATGAAGGACAGCAAACAAAGTTACTACTTACATTCGCCCGTGTGTTGCCGGGGCCCTCAAGGGGAACAAAGAATTGTAACACAGCGACCTACCAGGCATCTCGAAAGATGTGACTGAGGTAGGGGCTTAGGAAAGCTACCTAGTAAAAAAAAGCATTGCAAATTGATGTGCTGGCCTACTTGTAGGTGCATAACTGGCAGAACATACAATCGTTCTTAGGCTTAGATCAGATACAAATCACAAAGAGTGGTTAACAAGTGGTTGATGTGAAGCATTCAAAGAAGAGACTACTTACATTTTTCAAACAATAAAGTAGCCTTCTTCTTTTGAGATAAAGTAGACTGTATTTTTCCTTGAATGTCCAAAAGACTCTCAATGCACTGAAACAAAAATTTCAATAGGTAAATAATATTTTTAAAACCATAAAATATCTACTATTAAAAAAAAACCATCTGATATTCACTTTTTTTTAATAAGAAAAATAGCACACAGAATGTTAGAACAGCCATGCGTTTTTAAAGCAACACAAAACAGCGAGCATCAAAATGCAGGAAAGCATTCATCATTTTTAAAGTGTGCATAAATATACATGCAAAGCACATAAGTACATTTTATATGTAGTTGAGTGATGGTCAAACAACACCCTAAGACTTTCATCTTTTCATATTGTGTGTGAGCGCACTTGTGCACATACAAATATATATATTGTAATATTGAACATTGTTTATAACGAATATAATATATAATTTAGAGCTGGTCAAATTGACTAAATTTAAAATTGCCTCTAAACAGTAACTTATGAACTAACTTGTACCAGATGGCAAATAGTTTATATTTTTATGTTAAACTCACAAGTTTTTAACAAAATTATCATATGTGAAACGTGTGTTAGAATCTATGAATGTACAGTAGATTCTACCAAGATGCACATATCAAAGAAAAAGTGGCAATGCTAAGAAAAGTAAACCAATTGAAATATTTCTTAATTATGAAAAGATCATATGCAAGATGCAACTTAAAAAATAAAATAGACCAGATAAAGACAGAAGTGCATCAAATTAAAGGCATTAGATATAACAAACCATTCTCAGCAGAAGCAGCTGTACGGAGGGACAGAGTCCCTAAAATCAACAGCAGAATTTATGAGGAAATCTGTTACATCAGTCTAAGCAGTGATCGCCAGAGAGATTATCTGCAGAAATAAGAAAGGATATCGCCTGAGTGGTTATCGTGGCCCAAATTTGGGGTGTAAACAATAGAACTGCTGTTACCTGCCACGCATGTTGCACGAGGCGACTAAGGAGGTTTGGCTGAAATCGGATGCACTAACGTGTCCTAAGCGTGTAGAAGTCTATGCGCTTAGGGGTCTACCAAACCAATGTGCAACATACACATGTTCTTGGCAAAGATCAAACATATCACAAAGAGTGATTAAAATTGGTCGTAAAGACGACGCAAAAAGAAAAGATATATCAAGCTAGTTCTGATGTATGGTAGTGAGTCATGGGAAATAAATAAACACAAAGTTCACTGGAAGCAATATATTATACATATATATGTGTGCATGTGTGTGATTATATATATATATATAATTTTATGAACAGATATTAATAATTACACATACTGCTAAAAAGACTAATGCGGATGTGCTAAAAGAAAAAAATATACAAAGGAAACATTAGAAAGAGACAATCATATTTTTCTTTTCTTTGGCACATTGTGAGATGAGAAGAGATGCAACATTTTGTGATAGCTGGCTAAATAGATGGAAGAACGGAGGGATAACAAAGAGAGCTAACAAATTAACTTAATGGTGTTGAATAAACATAATAGAATTTATAGATGTTCCTATGGACACGGGCTTGTGCAGATTCATGATTGTTTATCAAGCAAGGAACATGGTGATATATAAATATATATATATATATAATATGTCTCTACATAAATATATGTGTGTATATGTTCTAAGATTCTCAACAATAATGTATTGCATGCTCACCTGATTGTTAACCTTTCCAGTCTGTAAAGAAAGATGGTGACAAGTTGTGTTATTAGTAACACAACACAGCAAATACATTTTGCAACAATACATTAAATACTATTAAGATATACCAAATTGTACATGCTGAATTCATGTTTGAAATATCCATCATCTCATATATATATATATAATGTTCACACATTTATCAACATCCACTTTACATGTAATATAAACATACACATGATGTCTTCTGCCCAAAATGGGTAACACAAAAGTTATTTAAACAATCGATACAATTTCATAGCACATCACAGCAGAATGTGACCATCTAAGGATCTGAATAAGAGCAGAGTATCAGGTACAGATAGAGAGTGTTCATTTTCAATGAAAATAATTTACCTGCAGAAAGATGTAGCATTAACTCCTGTTTCTCAACCTGAAATAAAGTGTCCTTAACTATAACTCAGAATGTATCTCTGAAACTTTGGATGCAAAGGGATACACACTGCACTTGTGGATAAACATACACATATATATGGCCTTTTTCATCTTTAGAGAAGGTCAATAGGCAAGTGTTTTACTGTGGCAACTTCTGAGTTTTAACTTGTCTCTCAGCTCATCCCTAAGTCTCTTTTCAAAAGATTATGTGCCTTTGTGCAACATTGCTCTCCACATAACTCAGTCATCAGCTAGCCCTTCCCATTTGCAGGGGCTGATAGAAATGTTATTTATTGAGGACTTGCAGACATTCTTATATCTGAGCAGTAGGGAATGCTAACCGAAACAAATGCTTGCAGAAAACGGATGCACCAGGCTGTAAGGCGCATAACATGGTGCAACGCCCCTCACAATAAGGAATGGGATAACGGATTCTACGGTTGCCAATCTGCCTCGGAGATTTAGCCACGCAGTAAGAATGTCAGACCTGCCTGAGTGGTTCCAGGGCCCAAATTTGGTGTAAAGAATAGAACCACTGTTACCTGCCACGCATGTCGAAGAGGCGACTAAGGAGGTTTGGCTGAAACGGATGCATGTGTCCTAAGCTGAGAAGTCATGCGTTAGGGGCTTACAAACCAATGTGCAACGTATACATGTTCTTGGCAAAGATCAAACATATCACAAAGAGTGATTAAATTGATCGTAAAGACGAAGCAAAGAAGAAGAAGAATGTCAGACCTACCATCACGATGGTGGCCAAAACTCGCTGCTGAAGAGGTTGGCACAAACGGGGAAGCAGAAATCATAGAATTATATCCTACAGAACTGCCCCCAGTATGCAGAATTGAGAAGAAAGAGGTGGCCCACTTACACTAGTGTCCAAGGCAAACTGTATGACGTGGCTGATAATCTGAGGCAGATGGTGGCCTTTATTAGAGAATCTGAAATCCCAATCTAGTGAGAACGCAGAAGAAATATCTGAGCAGTGGTCTGTCTTGGTGCCTCTTCCCCTCCAAAAGTTCACAGAACAACATTTGTTTTTGTATGCTGTAATTGTCAATTCTTCTCCCATGCTCTAGCAATCTTAGTCTCCTACTGCTGAGCTTGCCCATGATTGAAGGCAAGTTTACACGTTGCAGTACTTCAGAGTTGGTTATCTTGTTGTATAACCTGATGTTCCTAATCTTGCAGAAACATTGAAGGTGAAAGATGTTAAGTCTCCTCTCATGCCTTGAGTGGGCTGTCCATGTTTCTGAGCCATATAGTAAAGAGCTAATTACACAGGTTCAATATATTTGAATCTTCATCTGCAATGGTAATTTTTTGTTGTCCCATGCTCTCTTTGATAATTTGCCAAATGTAGTAGCTGCACTACCTATTTGAGTGCTGATTTCTTCATCAAGAGAAAAGCTGGCTGTGACTATGGACCCAAGATAGCATAATTTTTGAACGTGTGTTAGGTGGGTACCATTTAAAGTGATCCAAGACAAAAACAACAGAAATGTGCCAAATAAATATATATTGATATATACAATCTGAATTTATTTGCAAATATTTCTCTATGCTTCATATATCCAAAGAAAAATCCTTTTATGGTTCATTAACATTTATGTGTTGTCATATAAACACAATATTTAGCTGATAGACCTTAGTAGACCTAAGGGTCTAGAAACAAAGGATTGACTTCATTGTGCCAGGTTTTACCCCGTATGGCTCGGTCCCTCTCCAGAGAAATAATACGACACCTGCAGAAAGTATTGCACAAAGCACAAACTCTGTAGCTCTTACAATAATCCTAGGGTTTCTAAAAAAACGCTTGTGAACAGAACAGCATGGTCCAGATTCAAATTTATGATTTTTGGAATGCAAGAAAACGGCATAACCGTTTAGCCACAGATACCTTGACAAATGATATTTAAATATTCTTGTTAACTAAAGATCAACAAAGATTATCTGGTACAGTATTGATGTAGCAGATATATTGAGATCTGCCAACAGAAACAACACTACAAGACAAACTATGGGAACCGGTGAAGACCTCAAGCGACCACCCTGTTTATGACACATACCAGAGTAGTCGCATAGCAAAAGTTGATCACAGAAGAAGATGTAGCAGATATGGTTGCAAGTATTGCATGTTGTTTCTGAAACTCATAAAGTGCAATGAGAGAATGGTGTTCTTTTGCTTGAGTGGATAAAGTTTTGTCCCACCTTCTGAAGAAATCTGATTTAGGAATCATTGTCAAACAGATACAAGTTGAAACAAAATAATCATGTCTTAGTACACAACTAAATTGTTAGACAAAATGTTATGTGCTTAGCATTGTATCAGCAATTTAAATGATCAAAACTATTGTAAAACAACAAACCTAATATCAACTACACATGCAATGCAGCAAAATAAAATAATTAAAGTGTCTTCAAACTATGCTATATAATGTTTCTGCAAGTATAGATTATTTTAATTTTAAACATGAGAGCTTCTTCTTCTTCTTTGAATGTTCCATATCGACCACTTGATAACCACTGTGTCATCTGTATGTGATCTGAGCCTAAGAGCGATTGTATGTTGTGCCTGTTACAATCAACCCACAAGTACCTACAAGTAGATGAGCACATCCGATTTCTGCAATGATTTTTATTTACTAGGTAGCTTCCTAGGCCCCTACCTCAGCCGCCTCTTGACATGCCTTGTAGGTCACAGTAGTACTATTTTTGCTTCCTTGCTGGCCTCGGCACTACATGGAGCGAAAATATGAGAGCTAATTATCGGATTATTTTCTGCTCACTATTACGCTACATAATTCAGAGTTAACTGTATGCATAAAACATAAACAATAATTATTCCCAAAATAAGTCATTATTTATATTTACTTCACTTTCTATTGTAGAAATTGGGAGACAAATGCAGAAATGACAAATAAAACGAACATGTTAGTGCAAGCAGGGGAAAAGTATACAAACATGAAATAAGACTCAGATTATGGTGATTCATGAAATGTCATATTTTAAGAAAGGGATTACACTTTTCATTGGGGGACTGCCTAGAGTAGTTGATAGTAGCTCGGGTTCGAACCTACTGTCCGGCATTTGTTCGAGTCCCTGGTCTTACTCAGGACGATAACGTGAGTACCTCTGAAGTCTGAGAAAATCTGCCTGTATGGCGAGGGAATACTAATTACGAGTACATTGAGCACACGGCTGCCAGTGTAGTAATTTACAATGTGCACGCTGCTGCCATTGTAAGAAATTGGAAAACGGATTTTCACGCAAAATCAGTTTCAGAGATGAAACTTCATCTGAGTTGAAAGCGGACGAAAGAAAAACAAAAAACTTTTCATTGGCAACACATGTTCCGTTTAAATCACAAAGACAAGTCATTTTAATTGCATTGAAACATGTTAGCCTTTTTATCTTTACATGATCCTGTTATGTGGGATCATCGAAAGAATGTTTCTCATGTCCTACTTTATTTTGAGTGCATATAGAATATGATTCTCATGCCAATGAACAGCGATCCTGCAAAAGAGTATTTACTAGAAGATCATGTTCAAGCATAGCGCCAGACACAGTGACAAGCTGTTGCAAACTCTTCAGTGTTGTTTATTGTCAATTTGTACCAAGGTATATGAACCTTGAAAATGTTCAATGTATATGAACAATTTTCATATGAACCTTAGTATGTGTATGTTTGTGGTAAATATGTAATTATGGGTGAGAGTCTGAGCATATGAAAGTTAATGGTGTCAAACAGTCCTAACACAAATCATGTATTTCTTGGTGACCCAAAACTCTTTATTGATCTATGAGTTCCGAGAGTTATTGGGTTCACATGATGTGAACCAATATCTCTGTGTTACGGCTTATGTACTTATTGGTAGGAGTGGGAACCTGATCTTTAGGTGTCTGAAAGTCATGACATGAACATTGAAAGTGTTTCATCTAATAATACATTATAAACGTGGTATACTTTTAATTGCAAATAGATGTAAGGTGAAAACAAATAAATTTTGGGTAAAACTCCTATTATCTGAAAGAAGCCTATTTACTGACTGAGTATTTCTTAAAGAATGTATTATAAGAATCCCATTTACTGACTGAGTATTTCTTAAAGAATGTATTATAAGAATCCCATTTACTGACTGAGTATTTCCTAAAGAATGTATCTTCAGAACTGTTAAAGAATTATGACAAGAAAGGGTATAAATTTACAAAATGTAAGGTTGTCTGCTTCAACAGTTACTTGACATTTAGAAGATTTTTGGGGGGGATCTGTCAGTATTTCTGTCTTTGGATCTGACTGAAAGAAATTATATTTGTGACAATGAACAACTTGTTATTTTTATCAGAGGAATAGGCAATAGCTTTCAAATTGTAGAAAAGTTATGTGCACAGTGAAGTATTCAGTTTACGTTTCTTTGTTATGTTATGCCATCGATGTCATAACACATTGGACTGATTAGTATATCTACTACAAAGACGACACTGTCTGGCATGTCCAAATTTAACTACTAAGTCTTGCACTCGTTCCAGTGTACATGTTTCTTTGTGTGAACATGTGGTTAGTGACTAGCCCTGTAGTGACCGCCCTTTCACTGTTTATTTTGCATATACCAAAACTGGCATGTAGCACCTTTACAAATAACAACACCCCACAAAAAAACATGCAAGACATTTCTACAAAGAAACCAGGATGCAAAAGCACAGAACCCCTAGATAGGTCTAGTGCTGGAAAGCCCATCCTAAAATCTGAAACTGTTGAGTATTGCCCAGTGTTAAACAAACATCCTTATATCTATAACCAGAGCTAACTAGAGTTAAAACCATGTTCTGTGCATTCAGTAGAAGAAAAATGTAGCTGCTTTAAATTCCAAAACATTTCGATCATTGTTATCAGGGATGCACAAGCAAACAGTGTTAGATCATTCATACTAGGTATATCATGCAAATTACAGTTATAGTTAACCTTATAATGTAGTCAAACTTAGCAAGTCTAAGAGTTTCGAAGTAAACAAAATAGGTAGGATTAACAGAAATTATGATAAATGGACAAACACCTGTCTGATGGATAATTGGTGACTATAGATCGCTATAAGATAAACAAACGCATTAATGAATGAAATTTGTTCTTATTAAAATTGATTAATTGTAGGTTTTTTTAAAAACTAGAAAACTGGTTTTCCCATTCAAATGTATGAATTTCTGATGTTAAGCCATCCATCGAAATGCTTCAAGCTCATAGATACTGTTGTAACCTATGCTTTGCTGTACTTATAGTTTTCCAAGTAAAAACTAGAGGCGGCACAGTATTTTGCTAACTTGGTTGTAAGATAGTGTTGTTGACTATCCTGTTACTTAAGTTACTAACTCAAAGTGCATTTACTATATCTACATTATGACTTTAAAAATTCAGATGAAGCACCAAGGGTAGAAACATGGTACTATATAGTAAATAAGTAAATGCTGTACATATCTATATATATTTTAAATCATAATGTAGATATTTACTTGATTTACATTGAAAAACAAAGAATGAAGTGGTTCAACCACTTAATAAGAGTGCAACCAAACTCCACATTATACAGTCATCTATTTTTTTAAAATATTTTTTCCCGATCCAGAAGCACTTGAGCTTTTCAGCTCGGTGCCATGGACATCGCAACCCTTGCTCGGTGCCACGAACACTGTAAATCTGGGAATCTGTGGCTTTTCTGCCATCCAGCGAATTGAACCCTCACACACAGAAGGATAGTCACCCGTAGTCCAACGCGCTACGAACACGCTGAGCAGACGGGCTCAGTCATCTATTACAGAACATAGGAAAGAAGGCGAGAGGAAGACCATGAAAAAGATGGTTAGATGGCATAGCAGAGTCCTGTGAAAAAGCAAAAATAACTATCACCCAAGCCACTAGAGCAGCAGCGAAAACAGAAAACCACAACACTGGGCAACAACCCAGTAGCAGCATGATGAAAAAAATATGATGGTATATGTATATGGTAGATATGGTATATGTACTTTGCATTAATAACTTATGTAACTAAACAAGTTACAAGCAGGCCGGTGTTACTCCCTAAACTGTGTGAAGAGTGAGGTCAAGTTGTAACTTACAGTCAACATGGACAATTTGAATTGGTAAGTAAATAAATGTTATGTAGTATTATTACTAATTTTGCAGATGATATTGCCTTGTTAAGTAGAAACAACCAAGATATGCAAAGAAAAACAGACAACTTGTCATCTATAGCATCAAAAGTTGAACTGCAGATAAGCTATAAAAAAACAAATATAATGAAGACCCCTATGGCAAGTAATGCAGATATCACACTGGAATCTAAAATGATAAAAATAACAGAGCAGTTCACCTATTTAGGTAGCAATTTTGATTGACAGAAATGTTAAAAAGAAATTATGATACGAATTGGCAAAGCAGCATCAGCTTTTAAAAGTCTAAATAAAATATGGAACTGTAAGTTATATAGTATTAAACTAAATTACGAATTTTCAATTCAAATGTTGTATCAATCCTAACATATGCCAGCTAGAGTTGGAAAATGACTAAAGATATAGAAAGCAAGTTGAATGCATTTTAAAATAGATGTCTGCTAAAAATAATGAATATAAATGGAACAATTCAGAAGAAGTGATGAATCAGAGACATGTCTGTCAACTCACTAGTGATAACTGTTATAAGAAAGAGAAGATGGAGATATGTTGGGCACACCTTGAGGAGAAATGATCACGAATATCAAAGCAGGCTTTGAAGTGGGATGCAAAAGGTTCAAGAAAGAGAGGTCACCAAAGGAGACCCTGAGCAACTTTGCTGAGAGAGGCAGGAAATATTGGTCTCAGTTCCATGGAGGAGATAGAGCGAGTTGCCCAGGATAGAACGGTATGGAGAAATTACTTCAGGCCCTATGTAACGTATAACGGTACGAGAGGAATTATTATATTATTATTACTAATAGTAATATTAGCTAGTTTTGAGACTAGTTACTTGTCCTTGACTTGCACCTTTGTGTCAGTGTCAATATACATAAATCATAGAATATGAATTAATTCAATGATTATGAAATTATCAATCACTCAAAATGTTTGCAATTGTCTGTACTCTGTTATGCCCCCTCAGTCGTCTTAGTCTATAAATAATAAGTTATAACTATAAGTAATAAAATAACTTATAAGTACTAAACTAAACGTCTTTATTTAACTTTTATGACTACTTAACTTTCTACTCAATACATACAATCATACATCTACTGAACTCAGAAATAAAAGTAAGTGTAGCTTAGCTACAAAACTGAATTTTACAAACAAAAACCAACCAACTTAAAACTTAAACTTGTCAAGTAAGTACTATAACTAAGTTGCTAGGAAGTTACCAAACGTAATATATTATTTAAATCAATTATTTAATCAAAGTTAACACTAATTACACTAATTTTAAGGAAGAGATTTGTGTTGCGTAAAACAGATAAAGGAATTTAACTTGCACACGTTTCAAAAATGTTACACAGAATATAAATACCTTTGGGTAGTCTGCATCTTTCTCAACTGCGCCAAAAACTAGAGATTCTAAAGAAGAAATTCTCTGTTCGAGAAATTCAATTGAACTATTGTCAGCCATCTTGTGGAGGAAGATATCACAAATTGAAGATGTGCGAATAGTAACTATCAGTTACTCGAATACTTATTACCGCTTCCTACTTTGTCGCTTCTTATTTCTGGCAACAAGATATTAAAGAAACCATGAACATGACCATCGACAAAGTGGGTGAACTGCCAAGAGACAGAGTGAATTTCAGATGTGCTGCAAAGAGAGCAACGTCCTATAAAGGATATGCACATTGATGATGATGATTTTGTCGTCACACTGCTACCGGGTTGTTGTCCAGTGTCGTGGTTTTCTGTTTTGTCTTGCGCTGTTCTGGTGGCTTGGGTGATTGTTATTTTTGCTCTTTGACAGGATACTACTATGCCATCTAACCACTTTTCGTGGTCTTCTCTGTCCTTCTTTTCTTGATGTTATGTTGTATAAGACTGTATACTGTGGAGTTTGATGCATTCTTATTAAGTGGCCACGCCTGAGTGGTTAGTTAGTTAGTTTGTTCCTTCGTCCAAAGGTGGCACATAGGGCAGAGGTTTTAGATCTCCATGTGATACGGTTCTTTGCTAGCAGTTGCAGATCTTGTATGGTTTTACATCCCAATAGTTTACTTTCTTGTTGGATGGTTCTTCGAAGAGTGGTCTTTGGTCTTCCACGTTTTCTTTTCCCAACTGGTGACACATAAGGACTTGTCGATTTAGTCTCTTTTCGTCTGATCTAAGAACATGACCTAAATACTTCCACCTTCGTTTTCTTATAATATTTGATATGGGTTGTTGGTGTGTTCTATCTCTCACTGTGTTGTTAGAAACGAAATCACTCCATTTGACTTTAATAATTTTCGTAGACATTTATTCTCAAAGCTGTCCAGTTTCTTATCAATTTTGTTTGTTCATTTCAACTTCACAAACGTAGGTCAGTACAGGAATCACACATGACCCAAATAATTTAACTTTTGTGCATATACTAAAGTCTTGAGATTGCCAGATATTCGTTAATTTAGTGAAGGCACTAGCTGCTATAGTAATACGAGAGTTTATTTCTTTCATCGTGTCTCCGTTGTTTGACACTTACTACCCAAATATGTAAAATGTTCAACTTTCTCCAGTGTTTGGCCATTTATTACGATGTTGTCTGTCGAGTTTGTGAGGTCCATAATTTTGGTCTTGGCAGAATTGATCTGGAGACCAACCTGTTCTGCAAGTGTGCAAAGATTGCTCGTTAGTTTGTGGGTTGCTTGTGTAGTTGAATTCAATATGGCTACGTCATCGGCAAAGTCAAGATCAAATAGTCTGCTGTTATTAAGCCATTTGATGCCTAGTTGATCATCTTGGGTGCATTTGGCATGATCCAGTCTATAGCTATCCCAAAAAGCATAGGTGACATAACGCAGTCTGTTTCACACCTGAATTGACTGGTGAACCAGTCTGAGTTTCCTGCATCTGTTCTTACATTGCAGGATCCTTCGAATAGAAGGCTTTTATAATATTGATGTACTTTCCTGGAAGCCATAGGTCTTAAGAATCTCCCTGAGTGGTTACTGGGCCCAAATTTGGGGTGTAAAGAATAGAACCACTGTTACCTGTCACGCATGTCGTAAGAGGCGACTAAGGAGGTTTGGCTGAAATCGGATGCACGTGTCCTAAACGTGAGAAGTCTATGCGTTTAGGGCCTACCAAACCAATGTATACACGTTCTTTTGGCAAAGATCAAACATATCACAAAGAGTGATTAAAATTGGTCGTAAAGAACCTACGTAAAGAAGAAGAAAATTAAGTGGCCAAACCACTTCATTATTTGTTTCTCAATGCCATTCAAGCAAGGTTCTGTGCCAACTTTCTTATGCTGATGTTGGTGATCGCCTTTTCTGTTGTTGGTAACTTTTCGCAGACAGCGCATTTCAAATGTAGTTATTTTTGTGTGACCGCGCTTTGCTCATTATCCATTTTTGGCTCTGGTAACACAAACAAGTATGAAAATGCCGTTGATCATCTGTTGCTTAGCTGTCAGTGAAATTTTTGGGTGCCTTAACAATGAGGCTAGCTGGTAGGTTATAGCATTTCAAAATAACATTAAAATTGGTTTGCAACTGATTGACTTTATTGCACCGGGTTTATCCCTATGGCACGGACACTCTACACAAAAATGGCACACCACATAACTAGAGTATTGCACAAAGCAGAGCTTCGTAGCTTTAGCAACACTTCGAGTGAAAATCCTAGCTTTATTTCATTTATCTTTCTTGGCTTTATTGCCGTTTGGAGTCGCAGGTTTAACTGATGATCCGATTCCGAGATAGTGCACGCTTGGTAGCTTGATGTGCTGTGATATTGTGAAGTTTAAGATGTCTGTGACTCCATCATCCATCTTTCTGGTCTGCCCTTTCCTCTTAATGATTCCATGTTCAGATTGTACACTCTTGTAACTGGTGTAGGCCTAGTGTGGTTGATTCTTATCAAGTGGCCAAACCATTCGAGTCTCTGTCTTTCAATGAATCTAACAGGTGTTGCTTCGATTGTTCTTCTAATTCTGGTATGGTCTATTCTTGTTTTATTGACCGCTTTCCTCGTGCATCTCATTTCATAGGTGGTAATTCGCCCTTCTTGTTCTTTTGTCGTTGCCCACGTTTGGCACGGGTAGAACAGTGTTGGTATGAAGATTGCAATGTCTTTTATTCTCCACTGGAATTTCTGGGTGTTTCAAGATTGAGGTGGTATGTGACGTTGTTGACTTGCTGGTTCTTTCTTCTTCTTTGCGTTCATTCTTTACGACCAATTTTAATCACTGTGATATGTTTGATCTTAGCCAAGAACGTGTATACGTTGCACATTGGTTTGTAGGCCCCTAAACGCATAGACTTCTCACATCTTAGGACACGTGCATCGATTTCAGCCAAACCTCCTTGGTCGCCTCTTACGACATGCGTGGCAGGTAACAGTGGTTTATTATTTACACCCCAAATTTGGACCGCGGTAACCACTCGGGCATGTTTCCAACTCTATCACACCATCTCAGTCTGAGAATCCGCTGAAGTCATTCGTTGGCAAACCGAACCATACAGCAACACAGATTTCACATTTGAGCTGAATATCCCGCTCACAACAAATGTCCAAGCGTAATTCCCAATCTCTAAAAGTGACCTCTATGTCTTTGACAATGTTCTCGCCGGCAGCGATGCTAATGAGTTATCGAAGCGGTAATATGTCCTGCGTGATGTTGAAGAATCGCCCGTGTGCTGCCGGGGCTCGCAAGGGAGCAAAGAGTAGCAGCACTGCGACCTACAAGGCATGTCGTAAGAGGCGACTAAGGTGGGGTTTGGTAGGGCTCACCCTATCCAGTAGAAAATTTTAGCCACAAAATCCAACCAACCATGAACAAGTCACATAAAAATAAATAAAAACTGTGCCAACTAAGAGGAAAGGAAGCTCTTCTAGAAGAGGTATGAAGTGATGCAGAGAAAGCCGCAAGGAGTCTACACCGCAGATTATCTTCCTTTCATCTAGGAAAAGCTCCAGAATTGGCACCTGGAATGTTAGAAGTATGTATCAAATGGGAAAGACAGCACAGGTTGTAAATGATATGAAATTTCACGGGATTGGCATCTTGGGATTATGTGAAACTAGGTGGAATGGTGCAGGCAAACAACGTCTAAACACAGGAGAAACAATGCTGTTCTCAGGCCATATGGAAGAAAATGCCCCCATAGTGAAGGAGTGGCTTTAATGCTATCTAAAGAAGGAGAACTGCACTAATAAAATGGGAAGCAGTGAGTCCTAGGATAATCACAGCAACATTCAGAACCACCAAAAAGAAAGTATTCTTGAATGTGACCCAGTGTTATGCACCTACCAATGATAAAGAGGAAAAGTAAAGGAGGAATTTTACATAAAACTTCAAAATACTATAGGTAATCAGAGAAATGGGAACATCAAAATTCTGATGGGTGACCTCAATGCCAAAATAGGTGTGGACAACATAGGCTACGAGGAGATCATGGGGAAACACGGACTAGGAATAATGAACGAAAATGGAGAACTATTCACTAATTTCTGTGCAGCGAATCAATACGTCATAGGTGGAAGTGTCTTTCCACATAAAAGAATACATAAAGCAACCTGGGTATCACCAGATCACAGAACAGAAAATCAAATTGATCACATATGCATAAACAAGAAATTCAGGTCATCTCTACAAGATGTAAGGGTCCTAAGGGGGTAGAGTAGATTCGGATCACCATTTGCTGATAAGTAAAATTAAACTGAAGCTTAACCACAGCCAACTCCAGATAACTGACTGGGGGTTCCCTGACCTAGATCAGAAAAGGGGCCGGAAAATATAGATGTTTGATAGAGCACTGCAAGCTTTTTAGCAATTTTACTCAATTCTGTGAGTCTATGGTTATTTATTGGTGAAAAATATTCATAATATTGATATTCCTTATTGTTAAACTTAACTTGTTGCATAATATAACTTCGACTTAGCATTTTGTGTTAATTTTAAATGAATTCGTCTATATACACCAATACCTCCATATTAGCCTACCTTATCGTGGTTGGAGGGTTTGTGTGCCTTTAGGATCCTTCAGGCTATGTCGGCGGGAGTCTAACTCCTGGCAGGTCTAACCAAGCCGAACAGACTGAAGGTGAAAGGCCAGACCAAAAGGCGGGGAGCAGGATGGGGCCTCATAAGGTGACAGTCAGAACCCACATGAGTGGTAAATGCTCTGGCTGCAACCAACCCATCCCCAGCTATGGGACAAATAGCACTTGTCCTCTCTCTCTTGAGGAGGACATCCTTTTTTTGTCTTGTATTCTACTTATGACACTTTCCTTAAGCATAAGGGATTAAACTACAGTGTCCAGGAGCACACCCTGCATAAAGCCTGGGTTGGTGAGCCTGGCAACAGAAGGCTGAAGTCATCTAGAGTAGGACGACTTCAGACAAACCCGGGAAGACAGATCTCGTCAGCAGGGGACTGAAACTGTCTAGAGAACAACCTCAAAAAAGATGTCCTCAGAAACGGAATGTGTCAGCCATTATTGGCGGGGAGGAATCGACACATACGAACAACTCAAATGGCCATGCGCAAATATTTATATAACTGTGGTGCCACCACCATGGGAAACAGCCAGGTGGTGGGGACCGGACCCCTGCCTGAAGGGGTCCACCTTAGCTACTGGCGGCCCTGTTGATTCTTGCAAAGCCAGGGGAGGACAGGGCATTACTACTGGCAGCAAGGACAAACTTTCACCCTCACAATTATGCAATGGAATGCAGAAGGGGTAACCAACAAAAACGAGAGCTAGAGGAACGTCTGCGAGCAGAAAAGATTGACATCTGCTGTATCCAAGAGACGCACCTTAATCCGGGAAATAGATTCAGCATTAGAGGATTTGAAACCTTCCGTCAGGATAGAGAAAATACATAAGGGTGGGAGAAGTAACACTAGTCTGTAATTCCATACCGGCAGTTGAACATCACATGTCCAATCAGATGAGCACAGAATTCATAGCTGTTCAACTCCTTATCAACAACACTAAGATGACACTATACAATATATACTCACCGCCCTCCATTCAAACTGAGCTGGAAGCTATCAAAGTTCAAGATGACAACTTGCTTATAGTAGGAGACTTCAACAGCCACTCACCAAGCTGGGGCTATGACACGCTAGATCCTCGAGGTGAAAGCCTGAAGAATGGCTGATCACCAACAGTCTCACCATTCTCAACCACCCACATGATCCTCACACATGTTACTTACGACGGTGGCGCACAACAAGCACCCCAGATCTGGCTTTGCTACAGACGACATTCACAGGATAACCGAAAGGCAAGTCTGTGACCAGATTGGAGGTAGTGACCATAGACCAGTGAAACTCCTCATAAATAACATTAACAAGGAGGAACTTACAAACTCTGCCCCTAGTTGGAATTACAAAAGGCAGACTGGAAGCTATTCCAAGAACTAGCAGACAAGTACTGTAAAGAAATTAATCAATCAGGAAAAGTGGACAGAGATGCACGTTCATTCAATAAAGCCATTTTAGATCCTGCAAAAAAGGCTATACCCAGAGGGAGGAGAGAAAACTACAAGCCATATTGGACACCAGAGATGGAAGTTCTCCATAGCTCGCTTTGCAGTGCCAGAAATACAATGGAACTTGCACCAACGGACCAAAATGTAATGCAACACAATAGAGCAAGGGCCTTTATGTTAGAGAAAGAAACCAGCAGTGTAAAAAATCCTGGAAAGAAAAGACAGCCTCTTTGAACATGGAAAAGATACTCAAAAGTTGTGGAGACTTACAAAAGCCCTGAACGATGACAACACATCTAGAGGGAAAACAGTTCTCCAGCAAGGAGAACAACTTCTCACAGGAAAGCGAGCAGCCACCCTGATGGCCCAGTGTTACAAGCAAGAAAGCTCATGCTCAATAAGTCAGGAGCAAGGGAAAGAAGTCAGAAGTGAGATAAATGCTACATTCAAAAAGCAACAAGTGAACCCTGCATGGAGGTAGACATCACACTGACTGAGCTGCAGAGAGCACTGAAAAAGCTCAATCGTAAAAAGGCCCTGGGACCAGATGGAGTATCAAACGACATGCTCAAACAAATAGGCTGAATTGCACAGAGTCTTCTACTCCAGATTTTAACAATAGTTGGAGACAGGGGAGAGTCCCAGACATCTGGAAAATGCCACAATCCACCCAATTTTCAAAAGTGGAAAAGACAAAAGGATCCGCAGAGCTACAGACCTATAAGTCTGCTAAGTTGCACTGCAAAACTGCTGGAGTGATAACCACTAGACTCCAGTGGTTTTTAGAATCCAACCATAAACTGGATCCAGCCCAGACAGGCTACAGGCAGCATAGAAGCACTGATGACCAAGTGGCATACCTCGCACAGGACATAGAAAATGGCTTCCAAGAAAAGAAGAAAACCCTCACAGTGTTCTTCGACATGTTCTAAGGCCTTCGACAAAGTCTGGAAAGATGGTTTGCTACTCAAGCCTTACGCAGGAATACGGGGTAGAATGTACTATTTGATAAAAGACTTTCTTACCCATAGACAAGCATCTGTAAAATTGGATGGAGTGCACAGTCCCAGATTCAAATTAAGAGCAGGAGTCCCACAGGGCAGCGTACTGTCCCCATTGCTTTTCCTGGTATATATTAATGATCTGCCACAAACTCTGCCCAGACATGTATCACACTCTCTCCATGCTGATGATCTAGCTGTGTGGTACACCTCCTAGTTTCTGGGTCCTGCCATCTTTAAACTCCAGGCCAGCCTGAACAGCGCCATAATGTGGGCAAGTAAATGGGGTCTAGAAATAAACCCGAGCAAAACTATAGCAACGCTTTTCTCATTGTCAACAAAGGAAGAACACTTCAGACTGAAATTTAACGATGATATCGCTCCTCGCTCCCATACTCCAACCTTTTGGGAGTTAAGCTTGACAGTCGTCTGACATGGAAACATCACATAATGGAAACAAACAGAAAGGCTATGAGGAAACAAAGTGTGATGCGGAAGCTGGCTGAACTACCTGGGAGCTGATATTCGAATCATGAGTCAGGTGTACACTGGTGCAGTTAGACCGACCCTCGAATATGCATCATCGAATGGATATCAGCAGCCCATTCAAACAAATCGACTACTGGAAAACACAAACAGGTGTCTGCGTACTATTTTGGGAGCCATGAAATCTACATCAATTGTAGAAATGGAAAAGGCAGCCAACATCCAGCCCTTGGAAGACAGAAGAAGGAGAAAAGTGATTCTACAGACTGAAAGGATCAAAAGAATGCCTCACCATCCACTGCATGAAAAATGGCGCTAGAACAAAGAACAGACTAAAGCGCACAAGTCTAAACCACAAAGCAAAAGAAATAGGAAAGTCATACTTGGAACTACTAAATCATAATTCCATACCTGAAGAATTGCTTTTGATCACTGGGAACCAGACTCAGTACCACTAAACTACTCAACCTCCATCCCTAAATTATTAAGCAAAGATGCCGAGCCTAATCTAGTGAAAAGCAATTACAATGGAACATCTCCATTACATGTTTCCAGAAGACAGCTGGATAAGAATTTACAAAGATGGATCGGCAATGGAGGCAACCATGAATGGTGGAGCAGGAGGGTACATTAGGCACCCAGATGCTACCACTGTGTCTCTAGCGGCTCCTACTGGAAGAATATGTTCCAACTACAAAGCAGAACTCATAGCCCTTCTGATGGCAGCACAGCACATGAATAAGCTGCAAGCAGCTGCAAGCAAGATGGTATTTCTTACAGACTCATTGTCAGCTATACAAGCCCTGGAGGCTAAATCCACTGACAGCACAGTACAAAAACTACAAAGAGAACTTGCTCAGCTTCAGAAAAGGCAGAAATTCACTTGCAGTGGATTCCATCTCACTGTGGCATTGCAGGCAATGAGAGTGCTGATGTCTTAGCTAAGGAGGGCAGTGCCAAAGAGCAAATTTACCAACCCTTGTCTTTTCAAGAGGTCAAAACCCTCATACAGAGAAAATCTGCAGTAGACTGGAAGACAAACACTGATATGATTATGGAAAAGACTCCTCAAAGACCTAAGCAGAACAGACCAGGTCATTATATTTCGACTACGCACTGACACTGCAGACTCAACAAACACTTATACAGACTAGGAATAAGTCAAACAGCTCTCTGCCAGTGTCAGCAGGCAGAACAGACACCAGAGCATATCCTGCAAGACTGTCCTCTTCTGTGTGAGCTGAGAAGCAACATGTGGCCACACCCAGTCGACCTGAAAACTAAGCTTTGGGGAAACCTGACAGACCTGAAGCTGTCTGCCCAGTTTGTGGTCCACAGTAAATCAAGCGCATGACCAGAGATCGCTGAAGAAGAAGATATACACCAATACTGGAATGCGAGATCACGTGGTGTAATTGTGGTCTGATTTCATATAATTCTTACATCCTTAGTCCGAAGGCCCATAAGTTTATAGTTGGCTCTGGTTTAACACAAAATCTTTTTTACATTGTGAGTTTTTTTTTCGTGAAGATATCTTGCTTGAACGATCCGTCCGTGTGGTGACGAGGTCCGCAATGGAAGCAAATAATAGTACCACTGTCACCTACAAGGCATGTCGTAAGAGGCGACTAAGGTAGGGGTCTAGGAAAACTACCCTATGTAAATAAAAGGCCAGAGAAAACGGATACTTGCAGGCGCATAACTGGCACAACCTACAATCGCTCTTAGGCTCAGATCACATACAGGTCACACAGAGTGGTTAACAAATGGTCGATATGGAGCGTCAAGAAGAAGAAGCTTGAACGATCAGAGATTTGAAGAAATCATTTTTTAAAACCATTGCTTAACAGCTCATTATAATATTAAGGTTTTTACATTGATTTAAATAAGGAGGGTTTGATGGAGTGTGTGCACATTTTTCTAAATTAATTTTGTTTAGCTCAGATGCCGGAGTGTATGGTAAAATTTGATAAGTCACGGTTCCGGTACCATGGTAAAATTGTTTTATGCTGCTGGTTATGGTCCATGGAGCATAGATCACTAACCACTGATCTAGATGGTCTCAAGAGTAAGACATTTCGACAGGCCATGACGTCCTCAAGGGGAGTTCTATCACCTTCATTTTTCTGAATTTACAGAACGACCTGGTTGATGAATTACAACATGCAGATCAGAACATAATCGACTCCGCAGCCACCGGTATATAAAACTTAAGAATGACAATTCAGAAAAGTGTAATAATAATAGACGTCCACCGTAGCATGTTGACAACAGACTCAGACGTATGTTGTTGCACCTCTCTGGTGAGAAGCATTTTAGAGACACTCTAATTAAGAGCGTCTAATGTTTTGTTCTGTCAACCAACTGATCGCCATACATCAACTGTTTTGGGATGCGTTTATTAGGAATCCGAGCAACGTCACTGGCCCATTTCACCTTGGCCTTCTGCAACATGGTGTTGATGTTCAAGATCTTGGTTCTTATGAAAACTTCGGTATCTGAAATTTTGTCCTGCTATTTCATTTTGGAATAGTCTGCGTACACAACTTATGTGGAAGCGGGTTAGTTTTCTTGCATGTCAGCTATACATTGTTCATGTCTCGCTGGCGAACAGTAGCACGGTTAGCATTATGGCCCTGTAAACTTTCAGCTTTATGGCTACGCTCATCCACTTCCGCACAGTAACACGCAACCTTCCAAATACAGCACTGTCTTTGCTCAACTGTTCTGGGACACTTATTGCTTTCGTTACCTCAAGGAATTAGGATTGCTTACTTTGTTTTATTTTCCTGTGAGTGGAAATAGTTGACACAGGACAGATATTATTATATCAGCATTCCAGACAGTATCAGTCAACCGACTGTTGTCATGATGACATATCTTTGTTTCAGACAAGACTGATAGGCATATTGATTGCATCTTCTCAGGAGTTTTTCAAGTCTCACACTCGTATGTTGCCAGTGAAAAAATGCATGCTCTTAGTAATCTTGAATTTTAATGCCCCGTTTGTTCTAATTTGTAAAGATTTCATTTGCTAATTTTGTTTTCGTGGCAGTGTTTAGATCTTTTAATTCTAACTTCATAGAAAGCAATAATATCAACATTTGAACTGATATTAACTAATTAAGTATGTAAACATGGTAATATATTCCATCGACTGGCATCACTTGCACAGCCTGCTTGATTAGAAATGCATGCACTTTGTCGTTCATTAGGATGAAACATATATAGAACTATCATTCTCATAACTAAGTGTCACTGAGCACTATTCAATTGTTTAGCATGGCAAATATTTGAAATAAAAAACAAAATGCGCCAAATTATAGTAAAAAACAAAGAAAGAAAGACTGGTCTACATTTGAAATGGACATGCCTTGCAATAAGAAAACTAATCCCTGTTGCAAAAGCAGAAACAACAACACCTAACAGAAACAAATAACAGTTTAATAATAACAATAATAAACCTTTCTGTTGCCTCTGGATAAAAAAATTATCAACAAACATTTCAAATAAAAGCTCAAGTTTCGTCCTATTTGTGTAGTTTTATTTATTATTCATCAGATTATAAACATCATAACAACCAATATATCTAACTATATGTTACCACTCATGTTTACATAATGATACTTTACCATAACTCTTCAAGAACATATCATTTACAATATGATACATTTGTATGATTGTGTTCAACGCTTTGAACCAAAGATACCTCGAAGTGATATTTTATCTAGAAACAGTGCAGGAGAGGCATGCTGCCAAACAACTTACAGGTCTGTAAAAACAATCACTTAAAATAGTATACAAACATTCTTCATTAACAAATAATACAAAAGCAATAATAATAAAGCAATTCCATTTCAGTAACAGATCTAGATTTGTGCTGGGATTTCTTTCTTATACAGGGAGATCTCATCGGCAGTATACATATTTCATGATACCACTGAGAGTCCCAGATGTTTCAATTTTATTATGATGATTTTGTGTAATAACAAAAATTAATCTTGATATATTAACTCTAAGTGGACCAGGGAAAAAGCCATTATAGAGAAAAACGCCATTTAGTGTGGCTCCCAGTCCACAAGGAGTTAATTGTTTTTGTTGCGTCAGCGGCTTTTTAACTTAGTTATCGATTTTAAAACTATCAATAGTCATTTTTACCAGTACAACGTCTTCACAGATCTCCAAGTTTATCATCCATATTCAATATGACTAGAGGGGTCACTGCAAACTTTTATTCTGAATGGTCTCAGGGAAGAAGGACATTTTGAACGGTGAGAAGCTTCAACGGTGAAGACTTAACTTGATCTAAACAATCTATCTGTTTGTGATCTACTGTTGTCGCTTTATTGTATAAAAATTCAGACAACTACTTGGCTTTTGTTCTATCACAATCAGTCAACTATGTGGCTTTTGTTCTATAGCAATCACAGCCAACTATGTGATTCCTTTAAGTACTTAGTCCTGTTCAGAAAAACAAATGGAGGATACAACCCAGAGCATGACAGTATAAATACACTAAACAGACAAGCACAGACCAGTCTTCAGACTTAGAACGGGACACTGCAGTCTCAGAGCACACCTCCACAGAATGGGTCTTAGGGACTCGGCAGCCTGCACCTATGGAGCACCAAAGCAGTCCCCAGAGCACATCCTGCAAGACTGCCCTAGTCTGAGTAGTGAGAGATTGGAGATCTGGCCAACAGAAACAACACTACAAGACAAACTATGGGGAACTGGTGAAGACCTCAAGTGCACCGCCCTGTTTATGACACATACCGGAGTAGTCGCATAGCAAAAGTTGATCGCAGAAGAAGTCCTGTTCAATCGGTGAAAGTGCCAATAGCTCTTGCATGGTAGCTCTGGCAAAATTTTTTTACTTTTCCACAACTCATATGAGACACTAGGAATTGACTAAACGAGGAAAAACCCATTATATTGGTGAGTTAATCCAGCACACTGCCACTCCCAGTTGCTGTAGAGTAGACACATCCTTGTTGCTATCTACACATCAATGTCTACTTATTTGCTTGATAGCTATGTGATTCTGATTCATTAAATATCTTTGCTTGTTTAACGAGCACTTTACCAACCACAATATACAAACTGAAGTTAGTAATTATAAGGCTTATATATTTGATGAGAATCTGTGCATGTTGAGTATGCAGGTAAATCATGACTTCTCTTTGAATGTGGAAAGTGTCTCATTGATGTCACTACAATTTCTGGTGAAATGTAGATGGTTTCTTAATGTTCAAGAATGATTACCTTAGGATGGATTGTAAGGTTCTACATTTATGGAAGATGTTTGAACCTAATGTAAGCAATTTAAAAGTAACAAGACTTTAGACAGATCTATCTTTCTAAAAAAAAAAAAGACTATCAAACAGTATATATCTTCTTCGAATGCTCCATATCAACCACTTGTTAAACCACCCTTTATGATTTGTATGTGATCGGAGCCTAAGAGCGATTGTACATTAAAGGGTTTAAAGCTTTGAGTATACATTGTACCAGTTATGCGCCTACAAGGTCAGCACATCCAATTTCTGTGATACTTTTTATTTACAAGTATCGCCCGAGTGGTTACCGGGGCCCAAATGTGGGGTGTAAAGAATAGAACCACTGTTACCTGCCACACATGTCATAAGAGGCGACTAAGGAGGTCTGGATGAGATCGGATGCATGTGTCCGCTAGGGAATGCTAACCGAAACAAATGCTTGCAGAAAACGGATGCACCAGGCCGTAAGGCGCATAACATGGTGCAACGACCCTCACAATGAGGAATGGGATAAAGGATTCTACGGTTGCTAATCTGCCTTAGAGATTTAGCCATGCAGTAAGAATGTCAGAACTACCATCACGAGGGTGGCCAAAACTTACTGCGGGAAGAGGTCAGCACAAATGGGAAGCAGAAATCATAGGAATTATATCCTACAAAACTGCTCCCAGTATGCAAACTTGAGAAGAAATAGGTGGCCCACTTACACTAGCGTCCAAGACAAACTGTATGGTGTGGCTGATAATCTGAGGCAGATGGCTGCCTTTATTAAAGAATCCGAAATCCCAATCTAGTGAGAACGAAGAAGAAGAAGATTTACAAGTATAGCTTCCCTATGCCCCTACCTCAGTCGCCTCTTACTTGTAGATCCCAGTGTTACTATTCTTTGCTCCCCTTGCGAACCCTGGCAAAACACGGACAAAACAGTATATATATATGAGAATGAACATAGAAAAAATGAGTATTCTGTTGAGTTTAAAAAATCCAAATAAGTTTTGAGGAAAGGAGAGAGACGAAACTAATACCCAGGTCCTCCAGAATCGTGTTGAAGCAAAGGGCTAACAAAAGTCATGCCTATGTAAACAAAAATGGTAACTGTTAAGGAAACAACAACAGGATATCACTTCTGCTGTGAGGGTGTACATATGGATCTTGAAGCTCGCATGACTGTAAAAAATGAAGACCTCAAGAAGATACATAGTGTAAGTCATGAGACTCCCTGATTGCTACTGGCCGAGAACAATGGAGAGGTTTCATTGCCGTTGCCCATTTACTACTTTGTTGGTCCATGCTCAGTGAGAAGAAGAAAACAAAAGAAACAGTGCAGGAATATTCTTGAATAATCTATGGATATATAAATAAAAAAAGTATGATATAAATCTCCGCTATTGTTTGGAGTGGCCATTGACTGGGTGATGCGGAAATGTTGCAGGAGGCAAACTGGCATCGATTTTGTAGAAAATAGTCAACTAGAAGATTTGGATTTTGCAGATGATATTGCCTTGTTAAGTAGAAACAACCAAGATATGCAAAGAAAAACAGACAACTTGTCATCTTTAGCATCAAAAGTTGGACTGCAGATAAGCTATGAAAAACAAATATAATGAAGACACCTATGGCAAGTAATGCAGATATCACACTGGAATCTAAAATGATAAAAATAACAGAGCAGTTCACCTATTTAGGTAGCAATTTTGATTGCACAGGAAATGTTAAAAAGAAATTATGATACGAATTGGCAAAGCAACATCAGCTTTTAAAAGTCTAAATAAAATATGGAACTGCAAGTTATATAGTATTAAAACTAAATTACAAATTTTCAATTCAAATGTTGTATCAATCCTAACATATGCCAGCGAGAGTTGGAAAATGACTAAAGATATAGAAAGCAAGTTGAATGAATTTGAAAATAGATGTCTCGAAAAATAATGAATATAAAATGGAACGAATTCAGGAGAAGTGATGAAATCAGAGATCAGTTATCAGTTATATGAGGACTATCATCATAGCACTCGGACATGTCCATAGGTGCTCCGATCTCCGCCTCAGCAAATCCAGCAGAATCTAGCGACCCAACACGCCAGTTCGATGTTGATTAATCAATCTCTTTGCATATTTAGTATGTCGTTCTTTTCGGCTGCACCAATATTGACACCCATCTCTTTCAATCTGGTCAGCGAGTGGGATTCACAGCCCTGAAACTCCTCTGTTCGGAAAGACTCTCTCAATGCGTGAAGAATGTCACTTGATCCATGGCAGCTCCTCTGATATTGTAGCTAAGCCAGCCAATCTATCAGCTCGTTGAAATCAGAGATATGTCTGGTCAACCACTAGTGACAACTGTTATAAGAAAGAGAAGATGGAGATATGTTGGGCACACCTTGAGGAGAAATGATCAACGAATATCAAAGCAGGCTTTGAAGTGGGATGCAAAGGTTCAAGAAAGAGAGGTCGACCTAAAGAGACCCTGAAACGAACTTTGCTGAGAGAGGCAGGAAATATTGGTCTCAGTTCCATGGAGGAGATTGAGCGAGTTGCCCAGGATAAGCGGTATGGAGAAATTACTTGCAGGCCCTATGTAACGTATAACGTACGAGAGGAATTATTATTATTATTATGATATAAATCAAACTTGTGACTGCAGGTTAGGTTATAAACTGGTTTGAAAGTGATCCTAGGAAAAATAAAAATTAAAAACTTTCATCAAATATAAAATCTAAAATCATATGACACAAGTGATCAACTTATACTTATTACACATATAAGTTTAAAAATAAATCTATGCAAATATTTCGCAACATATATTTCTCTATGAACATGGGATAGATTTTAAATAGATGGCAACACAATGTTGCTATAAATTTAGATCTTTTGAACGGGATGAATTCCAACAACATATCTGACTTCATCCTTTTCTTGTTCAGGATTTTGATCATGTTAGAGCCCTAGGCTTGCTGCCAGGACTATTTCCTCCATCTGTTTAGGATTTTGATCATGTTAGATATCTGGGAAAAATAATGAGCATAAAATGGGATCAATTTAGAAGAGGGAAAAAAATCAGAGAAATGTCTGGTCAACCACTTGTAACAAAACTTGTTATAGGAAAGAGAAGGTGGAAATATGTTGGGTATACTCTAAAAAGAAAATATAAAAGTATTGTAAAGCTGGCATTAAAAGGGTTTTAAAAGGGTTTTAAAGCCGAAAGATTGACTTCATTGCACCGGATTTTACCCCATATGGCTCGGTCCCTCTTCGCAGAAATGGCACGCAACCTGCCGAGAGTATTGTACAAAGCCCGAACTCCGTAGCTCCAGCAACAATCCTAGGGTCTCTGGAAAAACTGCACTCGTGAACAGAATGGCGTGGTCCGGACTCGAACCCACGACCTTCGACTCACAAGGCAAAGGGCTTAACCACTTAGCCACAGAGACCCCCAAGCTGGCATTAAAGTGGGAGGCAACTGGTTCAAAAAAGAAAGAACACTTTGGATAAACCATGAAATGAACCAAGAAAGGCGAAAAATATTGGAACATTTCAAAAGAAGAGATTGAACGAGGTCTGTCCAGGATAGAGCAGTATGGTGAAATTGTTTACAGGCCCTATGTAACGTATAAAAGTATGAAAAGAATACAACAGATCCCCAAGCTTTCTGTCAGGAAAATCTCTGTTTATGATAGATCCTCATGCTTATTGCCAGGACTATATGCCCTGTCTGTTGAGGCAACAGTCTCATAAATGCCAGGCTTCAGTACAACCTGGTTGTAGCCTATACAAGCAATGCTATAATGATTGATCTGATTGCTGCATATCCATATTCCTGTATCTGCATCCTGATTTATCCAGCCTTCTGCTGAGCAGTAAACGACAATCTGGTTGTATTTTCTGTCAGAGTTGTCTCCTATAGTTTTTCTATCACCTGATGGTGACTGCAAGTTGCTTTGTTGGCCAAGGTTTCTTTCCTTGAAGCCTCACTACCATCTGTTATACAACCCATCTTACTGGGAAATAACCATACAACAAAACTGGTTGACATCCCAGCTGACAATATCTGTTGTAAGGCTGTGTCAATCATCTGCCATCACAGGTCCCACTATTTGGGGGGTCAAATTTAATCTAAAGCTAGAAGTAGAATTCTGAGTTTTTCCAAACTATGTTATCTCTTTCTAACCATAAACATTCAAAGATGACAACATATATAAAAGCGTCCTGTGTTACACGCAGTGTACATGCAGTCACAAATAGTGGCACTTAATCACACCATAATAACACATTCGTTGTGGTTTACAAAACTGCAATTTAGATGCAAAGACCACACTAGAAGAACAAGATATAACAAAACATTTGTAAAGTAAAATTATTGAAACAAATACAGATAATTTGAATCCAACATATATATATATATATACAGGGTGTTCAAGATAATAGCAGCCTGTGAATGGAGTCAATCTTGCATATATGTATGAAAATGAGAAGGTTCAGTTATGACGTAGTGTAGGTCAAGGTTATGGGGCGGTATGTAATTGTAGTGCGGAAGGGGCGATGAACAAATGTGACTGAAACGAGCTAGTCAGAATCCGTTTAAATAGTACATAAACATAACGTGATAGATTATCTGGCAACTTTCGATTTTTCAATGGGGCTGCTTTAATCTTGAACACCCTGTATATATACACACACACATAAATGACTGAGATAAAAGAAGAGATCTTCAAAAAAAAAAAACAAAAAAAAAACATGGAAATGCAAAGATACATTAAATTCAGTTAACAAATGTGGTTATTAAATATACATAGACATCATTATTTGTACAATAACACTTCAAATCTTATTTATCAGAGAAAGAGCACATCCACACACATTACTTTCACAAATATGAGATGTGTTATTTGTCCTATATTAGCGCAAATCGTTCCCAAATGTTTATATTTTGCATGATTCATTCCACAATATAACAGTAAAAGAAAAAAAACCTTTCAGAGTATTGGTCATGTATTCTAGTTTAACAACACTCAGTCAAACATGACTTAAAATAACCATACCACTGAAACTATGTACATCATAATAGAAAGCTTCTGAGTTCATGTAAACATGGAATGAATAGAGTTGAGAATCCATGTTTGCTAAACCTTAAGCCGTTAGACTTGGTGTTTTTGTAAAACTATGTCTCATGCTGAAATTAGAGAATGAGATTATCTAGTCTAGTTGTCTGAGAGAGCTGATATTCATGATGATATAAGTATTTCCAAAAAATATCAAAAATAAAAACCCATAAGTCCATGATTATCCAGTCTTATAGACATCTGAAACACACAAAGTACATCAACTAGGATTAGGTGTAGCTATCAGTAAATGTAGTTATTAAGACAGTTATTAAGTAAATCACTGCAACTAGCACATTTATTCTTCTTCATTTGCTCTGAAGGTGGCATTTGTTACATCATGTAACATAGTTTACAGTTAGGATGTGATAGCTATGCTTTCAGTCTGACATATCTGTTTTCGGCATTACATTTTTTAGACCAGGTTTGCCGTCCCTATTCAATTCCTACTTGCTCAGTCAGACTGCAATGATACAGTGTTTTACCAGGGCCACCGCTTTGGACATGGAGTAGGGTTCTTTGTCAGCTCTGATTTGCTGACCTTGACATCTTCTTCACTACATCTGAGGTCCTAGCAATTTTCTAACACAGAATATGCTATAAAAATGAAAGAGAGAAAGGTACAAGTGCAGCATATTATCTAAGTAAAAAAAGTAAGAACAATATACAGATCACTGCAGGATACAGTTACCAGGTAAAGTAGAATAATAAAAATGATGTGACACAAATCGTCCTCACACAAATTGTAGTAGTAGCTTCGTAAAGTACAAAACATAACTGATAGAAGATAATGAAAAGGGATGATATGTTGTTGCTTATACCAAAGGGTCTTGCATAATGGTGAGAAGTCAGGCTGGGGTTTCGTGGCTAGCATGCATGGTAGGGTTGTAGATCAAAGCAGAGTATACAGAACTACTTCCAGTATGAGGATGGAGGTTGAGATCATTACTGCTATCCTCCAGCGACTCTGAGATTCTGTTTACTGGAGCAGTTGTTCTATCTAACTTTCAGTAGATGCTTCAGAAGATCCATAATGGCAAATTGTAGCATGAGTGGATGTCGTCTCCAGAAGTTCACATGGATCTACTGTCTTGGGCATGAGGGTGTTCATGTTAATGGGAGAGCTGTCAGACTTGCATCGATGGCAATTACTGTTGGGGTGTAGGATGGATAAGAGGGATGTTCTTCAGCCTCTTGGTGACCTAATGTTGGATGAGGACACAAATTGATGTTGAATCTATCTAACGATTTAAGGAGTTTGAAGCACAAGTAGAACTGGATGCTTGAGGGACAGAGAGAGTGTTTAACCAGCGTGGAAAAGTAACCATCAGTATGCATATCCTTCGACATCTGTTGGTAGAGACTGAGCATGTATGTGTCTGCCCAGAGTGCTATGATGTTGGTTCAGTAATCAATACCCAATAAAAAAAAATAAATCCAGAAATTAGTTTTGTAGAACAAGAATCTAGTAATTAAATGACACAAAAAATACCCAAGACGATATAATGACTCAATATAATTACACAAATAGCACACAAAAAAACTAAATTATATATAAAAAAACGATTCTTTCTGTAGAATGTGATCATTTGATATAAGCAAGATAAAGCAACATCAAAAATGCATTGAGGTACTGTAACAGACATCATGAAATAAACAGATTTCAGATAGATTCTTATTGACATGATGAAAACCAACCAGACAGAAAAGAAACTATGTATAACAGATATAACAGAACAAGTGAATGATCATGAAGACAATGAATAGATTAAAACTGAAAATACAACTACTAAGAAAAACTGAACAATCAGAAGAATAAAGAGAGACTCTAAGGAAAAAACACAAAGAGAGACTCGATGGAAAAGACAAAGTCATCATATATTTGGAAGAAATGTTTATTATAACTACCCCTAAACTATGAACTGGTAGAGATTATACAAAATAAAAATTAATCAGAAGAAATTTGAACTTGATTGGAAAGAAATAACATAAGCCCCTTTAAACACAAGGAACCCTTTTTTATATCTCAAGATATGTTAAGGAATGCAGTGTTAGGTTCATATTTTCATTGATCGTTGGCACACAATAGGTGATGTGCTCTTTACTTTTACATACTTTTCTTGGTACTCAATTGAGGCTGGTTCAACTTGAGAGCTGGCAAGGTCAGAAAAATATTTCATGCCCACTGCGGAACTGAACCCGAACCCCATGCCTAAGAAGATAGTTCACTAACAACTATTCTACTGCGCCTCTTACTTAAGTAACACACAAAATGACATTAAAATCCAACTTTCAATCTGGCAGCAGAATAAAGTTTAACTAATAAGCAAAATAATTCCCCAAAATGTCTCACTTGTAAAAATAACAACACAACATTCTAAAAATGTATTTGAAAGATCTTTTAACAATGTACATTAATGTAGTAAAACAATGATTAAATAATGACTCAAGAACCTAATGAACTCTATCATCATAGTATACAAGATAAGAAATCTTTCATACAAAAATCTACTTTTATTTGAGATGCAGATAAAGGTTATCACAAATCCTTCAGTGCACTCCCTCCACTGAAAAAGCTGCTGTCATGAATATTGCATTAGGTAATAGAGAGCACACACAACAGTATGCAACAATATAAAGTTGAACTGGAAGTATTACAGTTTTAAAAGCATATACAATATTAATTCATGTACATCATAAAATGAACAATTCATATAAATGCAAAAAAATCTGATTGTTGCCTTTTGAGGCAAACACAATATAAATGCAAAAAGAATAAGAATGTTGCCTCCTGAGGCAAACAGATCTCCCCACCATTAAGCTCCTAGATTATGCTTTGCAAAATAAAAATCGGAACTGTTTGTGCTCTGCTCTGAGTATTGCAAATTGTATAGACTCTTAAATAAACATTTCTAGCTATGAGTAGGTAAAATGAATACGTTGTGGTACAAAAATGCCGTATTAATAAGAAGACTTTCTTTCTATATTAAGTCAATTGATTGAATGAATTATTTTGATTAGGAGACCATCATCATTGCACTTAGGTGAATGTGCTCCGATCTCTTCCTTGCACAGGAAGATCTCGGTGGCAGCGCACAAACTTTGTAGCACTGGTGAAAGTCCTTATTATATTATGTTGAAGAATGTTAAAACAAGAAGTAGACACCAATATAGGAAATCATGACAAGCCTGTAGTATAACATCTGAAATAAGCTCATAAAATGCAGCTATAGAATGTGAATTTGTTCTTTGGATAAATGTAGAAGGATATAGCCACCCTCCTAGAGTGGGATGGAAAACAGTTGATGATGACACAGAGGAAAGACAATAAGACTGACAGTGTAGAATACAATTATGCACCAAAGACTGCATATTAGGGTTGGAACGCTAGGAGAAACAAGAACGTAGTAGTTTGACGTTGGTTGGTTAACGATGACTTAGGTGACAAGATAGCAACATAGGGAGACTGATAGGAACCGTGCATGAGGACGGATGTGTGCGAGACTAGGAGTAAGACTGAATAATTAGTTAGCATAGGACAATAGGGCACACAGCCAATTGCAATATCATATATGTCAATTATAATAAACATGAAACAAATAAGAATAAGGTTTGTCGTCTATCCCTGTGATGAAATGTTCTATGTATAATTAGGAAGAATAGCTGTGTCAATATAGTTAGAAGCCCAGCCTCATCAACATTGGTCAGGACGCCATCAACACCTTCAACATCATCACTTATAATAGTAACATCATTGCCTCCAACATAAAGAAGAGTATTTGACTATCAAATAAAAACCAATAAAGGATATGCAAGGTACGTTCTCAGACTGAGATGGTATGAGAGTTGCAAACACAGACCTGTGGACAAGAACAGGACCCATGATGACCCAAGTTAAGGACAGACGGCAACCCTAAACAGAAATATTGATCATTGAGGTTGCGTTTATGATTCTAAATGATCAACTTGATGTTAAACTCGGAAAATTTTTTTAAAAATCCAAGCATGTATATTCTATGAAAAAAATTTAATATAGAGCGGTTTTTAAGGGAAAAATGCCCAAAAAGTAACCTTGCAAAATACAGGATGATTTATGTTCTATTCAGGATAGCACTATAGAACTTTCAGATGTTATTCTAAATCGGCATATCTTGAACTGGTAGCAAAATATTTATAAAGTATAATAAAATGAGTTTTTCTGAATTTTTTAATGCAAATCCAGATTTTTGACTAAAAATATATGGGGTAGGAGATATTCTTTTGCATGAGACACAAAAACTGTTCAATGAATTCTTTTTTAAAGTGGTAGGGGATGATCAAATATGCATAAGAAAGAAGTATGCACATTTATACAACAATCCTTTGAGTAGTTTTTGAAAAAACGTGTATTTAGTGACATACATTTATGGAAAATAACAATTTTGAGAAAAAGCCAAAAACTAACATATTTTCAATTATTGACCAAATTAATTTACTTTAAGATCCCCAGGAGCATACAAACTTGCCTCATCACATGCTTTAGATGCCATGCTAGTTGTTTTACATCTTTCTATCTTTTTGTGCCTAAATTCTGTATTAGCAAGGAAGATATGTGGTTTTATAGATGACAGCAAAATACTGAAAATAATGTTTTCCAAAGGAAAAGTTAAACTAAAACAAAAGTTTCATATCGGCACAATTTCATATTATTAACTACAATATTGTCATCATTGACAGTTATTTTTAAGCTCCTCAAAGTAAATGAGATCTTAGGACACCAAGTCCATATACGTTTATGTAAAGATTCATTAGCATTATGAGAACCACCATGAATATATTTTGTCAACAAAGTCACAAGATAGCTTGACAAATACTTGCATTATGTTGCCAAAAATAAAATTAGGCAGTTTGTTCTCAATCAACTAAAACTTTATCTTTAGGGCACAAGCTACTCAGCCTATTGCAGTTCTCATGGTTATCTTTGTGATGTTTAAATATGGTTCAAATACTATTTATCCAACCAATGTTCTCTAATTTTCCAGAATTTTTCATACAAGTTACATCATAATCACGCTGCATAAGTTTAATGATGCTATTAGTTAATCTATCTGCACTACCATATTACTATAAACACTTTGCTACCATCTGTTGAAGCAAAGTTATGATATTTCCTATATAATTAGCTAAAAAAACATATACATGCCTAGTTAAAAAATTAATTAAAATACAAACTACATTTTTTTCAAACTAAAGATAGATTCTTGTTCGAAATTGGATGTATTACCTAAAATTTAAAAAACTCAAATTTCATTTTTAAAGAAAATCGTTAAATATAGGGGTCCTTCCTTAAGAGGAGAAAATGGCGATAGGTCAGGTATACCCTATGTAAGACACAGTCGAGTGTCACTAAACAAGCACTTGAGTTGAACCCACAAGGAAAACGGAAAAGGGGACGTCCTCAACAGACTTGGAGACAAGTCTTCTTGAGGAACTAAAGGATGCTCGAATATCCTGAGAGACCATAAAGAAAACAACCAGAGACGGAGAAAAGTGGTGAACAACTGTTGAGGCCCTATGCTCCACAAGGAGAAGAGTCAAGTAAGTCCTGGTACTTCTAGGGCAAATGAAATTGCTCTTAGACAACTGAGAAAACAATGTAGAACTGTACTGAAAAATTTAGATATTACTGTATCAATCTAACAATTTATTTGACATTATTTGAAACAATGGCTGGAAAATAATCATAGGTGACGAAAAGGTAAGAAACACTTTACGTATACATAAGGTAAGAAACATAAGGTAAGAAACACTTTACGTATACATGATAAGGTAAGAAACACTTTATGTATACATGATAAGGTAAGAAACACTTTACGTATACATGATGAAGAAGATACTGGTAACATTACGAATTTATTAATTTTACAGTATATTATAAATGTAAATTTAACAAGAAAATATTTAAGAGGTACAGTTATCTAGAAAATATTGTAGAGGTACAGCTATCCAAAAGACATTACAGAGGTACAGTTATCCAGAAAGTATCCAGACAGGTATAATAAATTATGTAAAATATCTGACAGGTGTAATTAGTTATGTTAAAATATGTGATAAGTGTAATTAGTTATGTAAAATATATATTATATATATTAGTTATGAATTATATATGAATTAATTATGTAAAATATATGATAGGTGTAATTAGTAATGTTAAAATATGTGATAGGTGTAATTAGTTATGTAAACAGTGTAATTAATTACATACAAATATCTGACAAGTGCAATTTGTTATGTAAAAATATCTGACAAGTGCAATTTGTTATGTAAAAATATCTGACAAGTGTAATTTGTTATGTAAAAATATGTGATAGGTGTAATTAGTTTCGTAAAATATATATACATGTGTAATTAATTATGTGAAAATATGTGATAGGTGTAATTACGTATTTAAAAATAGGATGTTTAATTATTTATTCATTAATATTTTACAGGTTACTCACTGCAGTATCTTGCCCATGTGTTGCCAAGAATAGTACCCCTGTGACCTACAAGGCATGTCATAAGAGGCAACTGATGTAGAACCTAGGGCAGCTACCCTAGTAAATAAAAAATGTTGCAGAAATCGGATGTGCTGGCCTACTTATAGTCGCATAGCTGGCAGAATTGCTCTTAGGCTCATATCACATAGTGGTAAACAAGTGATCGATATGGAGCATTTAAAGAAGAAGTGCAGTATCTCTTATGACTTAATTCTAGTCAATGTTTCGAGAGGTCCAAGAATTTAGGTTTTGTTATCGCCCGAGTGGTTACGGGCCCAAATTTGGGGTGTAAAGAATAGAACCACTGTTACCTGCCATGCATGTCGTAAGAGGTGACTAAGGAGGTTTGGCTGAAATCGGATGCATGTGTCCTAAGCGTGTAGAAGTCTATGCGTTTAGGGGCCTACCAAACCAATGTGCAACGTATACACGTTCTTGGCAAAGATCAAACATATCATAAAGAGGGATTAAAATTGGTCGTAAGAACGAACGCAAAGAAGAAGAAGAAAAGGTTTTGTTATGAGCGGATGGTATATACAGATATATTCTATCTTCAGGTTCTTACATGGATCATCTGTTCTAGATATGAGTGTGTTGATCAGAGAACTAACAAGCTTGCATTATAAGCATCTAAAGATGGGACGTTTGAGATGGATAAGTGGGATATACTGAAGTTTTTTAGTGACCGACTTTTGAATGAGGATGTCGCAATTGATGCATCAATGCTCAGTTTTGAAGGAACTTAGAATCAAACATTAAAGGACTGGTTACCTGAAGGGCAGAATAAAGAGTTTAACCAGTGAGTCACAGGAACTATCAGCTCTGCATACTCTTTAACATCTGCTAACAGAAACTGATAGTCTATTATGACTCTACCTGGAGTGCTATGTTGACCAATAACTTTAACTCTGAACAGCAAGTTTTAAATAGCGTTATGGGAAATCGTATCAGGTGTGTGTGATGAGATATGTGGGATACATCTCATGAGCTACCTCCTCATTTCACCCTAAATCTTCTTCACTAAAGGAGCAACCATTGTGGTGTCTGCCTCTTATTCTAGTATAACCTTTAACACCAAAAGACAATCATGTGAAGAGCTACATCACCCATGAGCTGATCTAGGTTACTGTGGTGCAAATCCTCAGGTGAAACACACTGAATCTAGAGGACATACCTTGATAATAACTCAATGTACTAGCATTAAATGAACTATAAAGAACAGTTTAGTTTAGTCGTCGGATCATCATCACTGCACATCGAACCAATTAGTCCATAAGTGCTCCGATCTCCTCCTCAGTATGTCTCTCAGTGTGTGGCCACTAACGACATCGGTTCTTTGTTGGTTTACTATTCTTTTTTGGCTACCAGTATAGTGCTCTTGTGGTAATATAGCTACCAGTATAGTGATCTACTGCACATTTTACTTAGAATTCTAGTAGTCTTGTTAGGATTGTAGATTCAACACTATTACTTGAATAATTTACACATTCTATCTCGCTTAGGGAATTTAGAATATCAGCCTGGTCCATTGCTCACCCGCTTTTCACTGCAGTCATACCTGCAAGCTTACCATTGCTCACCCGCTTTTCACTGCAGTCATACCTGCAAACACCATTGCTCACCGCTTTTCACTGCAGTCATACCTGCAAACACCATTGCTCACCCGCTTTTCACTGCAGCCATACCTGCAAGCTTACCATTGCTCACCGCTTTTCCTGCAGTCATACCTGCAACTTACCATTGCTCACCGCTTTTCACTGCAGTCATACCTGCAAACACCATTGCTCACCCGCTTTTCACTGCAGTCATACCTGCAAACACCATTGCTCACCCGCTTTTCACTGCAGTCATACCTGCAAACACCATTGCTCACCGCTTTCACTGCAGCCATACCTGCAAACACCATTGCTCACCCGCTTTTCACTGCAGTCATACCTGCAAACACCATTGCTCACCCACTTTTCACTGCAGCCATACCTGCAAACACCATTGCTCACCGCTTTTCACTGCAGTCATACCTGCAAGCTTACCATTGCTCACCCGCTTTTCACTGCAGCCATACCTGCAAGCTTACCATTGCTCACCCGCTTTTCACTGCAGCCATACCTGCAAGCACCATTGCTCACCGCTTTTCCTGCAGTCATACCTGCAAGCTACCAGTTGCTCACCCGACTTTCTTGTGCTTATACCTGCAGAAGCTTACCATTGCTCACCCGCTTTTACTGCAGTCATACCTGTAAGATTACCTTATTACCTGATTTTCACTGCATCATACCTGCAATTACATTAGCTCCACCCGCTTTTCACTGCAGCATACCTGCAAGCTTACCAGTGTTCTCATCCCTTTTCACTGCAGTCTCCTGCAAACTACCATTTCTCACCAGATTTACTGCAGATACCTGCAAGCTTACCATTGTCTACGCTTTCACTGCAGTCATACCTCAAATCAGTGTTTAATTCCTTTACATTACATGCCCTAAGGTACAAAATAAACTATTTCAGCTAGATCTGTATGTAGGGTACCCGTAGTCAGTGTAAAGACTCACACTAGAGCCCAACTCAAATCTCACTTGTTTAAATCAGATGTGCTGGCTAAGCACAAATAACTCATTAACTGGGAATATCAGTACAACTACATACACTCTTTGGGCAAACAGATCAAGGTCAACACAAATGCTTATTCTAGAGAGAGCACAAAAGTCACTGCTTCACAATCTTTAGCCTAGTCAACAACATGAGGCATGTATCACAGTCTTCAAGGAAAGAACTGTGTGATATTACTAAATGGACCACAAGTATAAATGCAGACAACACAAATTAATGCTTCACAAGTAACAGAATTATTGCTAGTAATACCAAAAGGGATGAGTAAGTTGTTCATTTATCATGATTTGATGAAGACCACTCTGTTCATCTGATAAATAAAACAATTAACTTTAGTCATGTCAGTCTATTGGTGCATAGATGACTGATGAGCTTATAAGGATCTTGGACAGTGGGGGCAGGGAATGTTTGCAATTTTTAGTCCATCTTGTCTTCTCTATTCTGATGCTACAGTTCTAAATGTCTCACAAACTATTGCACAATGGCAAAATAATGCACATCAAGTCGTTCAATTTAGTCAAAAGGCATAATAACCATTGATTGATTGATGGTATGATAGGGTCACAAATGAGGAACTTATGGAGAGAACAAGACAGATTCCAGTGAACGAGCAGGTTAAAAAAGACGCTGGCGCTGGATAGGACACACTTTGCGAAAAAGGGAATATAACAAGAAAGGTCCTTTCCTGGAACCCACAGGGACAGCAAAAGAAGGGAGGCCGAGAAATACATGGAGACGAGATTTGGAGGCGGAGATCAACAATATAAAGAAGAGCTGGAGGAGCTGCTAGAGATAGGAAGACTTGGCATGAGTTGGTTGAGGGCCTATGCCCCAACCCAGGGTAAAAAGGCAAAGATAGAGAGAGAGAGAGAGAGAGAGAGATAATAACCATTTGAACATTTTTCTGTTTACATATGTATTGTATACATTTCTTACCTCTTCATACTTATTGCTCTATACTATCCATACCAATTTATCCTCCCAAACCAACAAAATAAGACACACAAAATTAGAGCTTGTCATACTCCCTCATCATCATCATGTGTCTCATCTTTATTTATTTATTATATTCACCTTGTACCGTTTTATGTTACATAATGCCTGCAAACAATTTCTCCATACTGCTTTATCCCGGGTAACTTGTTAATCTCCTCTATGGAATTGAGTCCGATATTTATCTCACTTCTCTCAGTAAAGATATTTTCAGGGTTTCTCAGGACGTTCACTATTTCATAAACCATTTGAAGCTGAACTGCAGATATGCTACGATAAGATAAATATAATGAAAACACCTATGACTTGTAATGCAGATGTCATACTGGAATCCAAAATTATATAACAGAGCAGTTCACATATTTAGGTAGTAAATTTTGACTGCATTGGAGAAATCAAAGAAATTATGCTCTGAATTGTCAAAACTTTTAAAAGCCTAAATAAAATATGGAACTCCCAAGTTATATGGTTTTCAAACAAAATTATGAACGTTTCATTCATGTGTTGTCTTAATCCTAACATATATCAGTGAGAGTTTAAAAAATAATTAAATATATAGAAAGTAAGTTGAATGCATGTGAAAATAGGAGTCTGCAAACAATAATGAAAATAAAATGGGTATAATTCAGGAGATGTGATGAAAGAAGAGAAATGTTTGGTCAACTACTAGTAACAACTACTACAAGAAAGAGAAGATGGAGAAATGTTGGGAATACTATTAGCAGAGATGATCAAAGAATCACAAACAACAGGTACTGAAGTGGAAGGCAAATGGTTACAGAAAGAAATTTTTTCTTAGGAAAACCCTGAAATGAACTTTACTGAGAGAGGCAATAAATATCAGAATCGATTCCATAGAAGAGAATGAGTAGTCCATGATAGAGCGGTTTGGAGAAATTGCTTGCATGTCCTATGTAACATATAATGGTACAAGAAGAATACAATACAAATAAATTGTATGGCGACAGCTTTGGCATGATAGTCTTCAAAATCTTCAGCCTATATAAAACTCTATAACAATGACAGTTTATAAATCATAAAAATCAGCATACTGTACTACATATTTCACAATTTATAAATAGGAACTTCTGGTGTGTACAGAGGTGGTAATGATAAAATGGCAGCTGAATAATTGTTATAAAATTGTCCAATATAAGAACCAGAAAAGATCTACATGTGTGCTGGCACTGTGTTGTCCATAAACGTATTGTCTGTGTTGACGACTATGTATTTTAAAAAAATGTATTTGTAGCTTCCAACTTCTGGACTAAACACATGTCCACTTACATTGTTAGAAAGTTCAAGGTAATTTAAAAATAGTTAATCCAAGGTCATGATAGCAAAGTTGAGAACTCCCTCTGCTCTATTGATCAAATAATGCCCTATTGATCAAATAATGTTGAAATTCTGAGGTTTGAGACAATCTTGCACAAAAATTCTTGGTATGCATACAGTTCATTGTTATTGCAAACATTCATCAACTGATGTCTGCACAGAATAGAGGAACTGAGATGGTAAGATAGGGTCACAAATGAAGAACTTGTGGTGAGAACAAGACAGATTCCAGTGAACCAAGAAGTTAAAATAAGACGATGGTGCTGGATAGGACACACTTTGAGAAAACCAGAGGGTAATATAATAAGAAGAGTTCTTTCCTGGAACCCACAGAGACAGCGAAAGAAAGGGAGGCCTAGAAATACATGGAGTTGAAATTTGGAGGCAGATTAACAATATAAAGAAGAGCCGGAGGTAGCCGCAGGAGACAGCTAGAGATTGGAAGAAGACTTGGTATAAGTTGGTTGAGGGCCTATGCCTAATCCGAGTTAAAGAGACAGAGGGGAGTATATATATATATATATATATAAACAGTACATTGTTGGACTAATATTGACAGTGATCCTTTACTTGGTGATCTAAATTACAACTACCGCTGAAGTCGGGGTAAGGCTCGCCTGAATGGCGATGTTATAACTCAAGACATGCAGTTGTCAGATAACACTATTAAAATGAGAATACATTTATTTTCAAATGATATGCAAACGCAACTAACCAGTGACTCATAGGTGGCTGGTTCCCACTCAAATTTGACAAGTCAACAAATACATCGTATTACAGCACAATTGGCAGTTATAGTGAGAATGGCATTTAGTGACTTAAATGTAAAAAAAGCTCTAAAATTGATTTGTTGCTCTCCACTGAAAAGATGAACACTATTTCCCCCAAACTGTTCTTATGGTAATATCGGCTCATCAATGATTTCTTTAAAAATATTAAAGCTAAAATAATAAAGTTTAGGCAGAAAATAATCATTGTTTAGTCTACACTTAAATATTAACAATATTGTATACAAATTAAAAGCTTTCACTTGTTATAGTTTTAGTTTGACTTCATTCAACCATATTAGCGTTTCAAAGTGACACAAGAATAACAAAAATGATACAATTATGACAAAAATATTTGACTGTGCTAAAAATATGATATTTTGTCCAACTAATATTTTACTTCAATTTATGAGCAGCATGTCAAACTCTACTAATTTCACTCATCCAAATAATTTGGTAGTGAATATGCTGACTAACAAGATACAAAATAATAAGTTTGCGTAGATTTGAAACTGAACGGCATTTTTTCAGTCAATTTGGTTCGATGTGTAGCCTTGCTCATAGTCTTTATATTTATTGCAACTCATTAAATCAACTTATAGTGGGGATAGATTTATAGTGATATATTCATTCTGGTATGATCAACATGACCGAATACTTATTCGGCTAAATCCTGACTTAGGTTGGTGGTGGTGGAGTTACTGTGATATCAATATTGGACTCTACTGCACCCACATCTTGGCTTGTCTCGTTATCCTTCATGGCTGTATCCAAGTTAACTTTCCCAACCTGTTTTTCCTCCACTCCAACAACCTGGATGTTAATATCCAGATGAGGACTTGAAGATATGGTACTGAAACCAAGAGAGTGGATGATAGGTACCAATGGGAATGTAACTGAATGTCGACGCACTTTTCCATCCCCTAGCACTGGGACTGTGAGAGTCACAGAATGTCGCCTGTATGAAATATAGCATCAAGACTTTAAACAAAATCAACAAATTATCTGAATATCTAAATTATAATAATATAATGCCCGAGTGGTTACCGGGGCCCAAATTTGGGGTGTAAAGAATAGAACCACTGTTGCCTGCCATGCATGTCGTAAGAGGCGACTAAGGAGGTTTGGCTGAAATCGGATGCAAGTGTCCTAAACGGTAGAAGTCTAGCATTTAGGGGCCTATCAATCCAATGTGCAACGTATACACGTTCTTGGCAAAGATCAAACATATCACAAAGAGTGATTAAAATTGGTCGTAAGAACGAACGCAAAGAAGAAGGAGATAATATAATATTTCAAAGTTAAAATATTGCTCTATAAAACCAAACTTATCATCATCAGGTGCCTTGCTGGCTGGCATAGGCGATCAAGGATCTCCACAAATCTCTGTCACTGGTGTTTGCTATCATTTCAGATGTTGACAGTCAGACCGTTCCAAATTTTCTCTTTCTATCTTCCTCTGTCTCGTCTCCCCTCGATTTTACCTGTTGTCACGATGAGTTCTAAGCTCCCCCCCTTCTCATTACATGTATGAAAAATTTAATTATACTTTTCGGACATGAACGTAAACTTATAATACACATCTAAAAACAAAACTTTATGTTCTTATTAACTAGAACTGATCACTGCTGACGCCAACTTCAGGAAAGTTGCATGTGGTTTATAGTTGTGTGAATGCTGTATAAGGTAATTAGTGGGTAGTTTGAACATAGCTTTCTTTTTTTATGTGGTGAATCCAAGGCATTTAGGCTATATATACTATGCTGTCTCCCATGACTAAGTTTAAATGCACACATTTGAAACATGTGGGGTTTTGTGTTGTTTGTTTGTTGAGTCTGATGTGTTAAATAAATATGCTCTGTTTCCTGTGCTATATTAAATAAATATGCACTGCTTCCTGTGTTATATTAAATAAATATGCTCTGTTTCCTGTGCTATATTAAATAAATATGTGCTGCTTCCTGTGTTATATTAAATAAATATGCACTGCTTCCTGTGTTATATTAAATAAATATGCTCTGTTTCCTGTGCTATATTAAATAAATATGTGCTGCTTCCTGTGTTATATTAAATAAATATGCACTGCTTCCTGTGTTATATTAAATAAATATGCTCTGTTTCCTGTGCTATATTAAATAAATATGTGCTGCTTCCTGTGTTATATTAAATAAATATGCACTACTCCTGTGTTATATTAAATAAATATGCTCTGTTTCTGTGCTATATTAAATAAATATGCTGCTCTCCTGTGTTATATTAAATAAATATGTACTGCTTCCTGTGTTATATTAAATAAATATGTACTACTCCCTGTGTTATATTAAATAAATATGTACTACTCCCTGTGTTATATTAAATAAATATGCTCTGCTCCTGTGTTATATTAAATAAATATGCTCTGTTTCCTGTGTTATATTAAATAAATATGCTCTGCTCCTGTGTTATATTAAATAAATATGTACTGCCCCCTGTGTTATATTAAATAAATATGTGCTGCTTCCTGTGTTATATTAAATAAATATGCTCTGTTTCCTGTGTTATATTAAATAAATATGCTCTGCTCCTGTGCTATATTAAATAAATATGCACTGCTTCCTGTGTTATATTAAATAAATATGTACTACTCCCTGTGTTATATTAAATAAATATGTACTGCTTCCTGTGTTATATTAAATAAATATGTACTGCTTCCTGTGTTATATTAAATAAATATGCTCTGTTTCCTGTGTTATATTAAATAAATATGTACTGCTTCCTGTGTTATATTAAATAAATATGCTCTGTTTCCTGTGCTATATTAAATAAATATGCACTGCTTCCTGTGTTATATTAAATAAATATGCTCTGCTTCCTGTGTTATATTAAATAAATATGCTCTGTTTCCTGTGTTATATTAAATAAATATGCTCTGCTTCCTGTGTTATATTAAATAAATATGTACTGCCCCCTGTGTTATATTAAATAAATATGCACTACTCCCTGTGTTATATTAAATAAATATGTACTGCTTCCTGTGTTATATTAAATAAATATGCACTGTTCCCTGTGTTATATTAAATAAATATGCACTGCTTCCTGTGTTATATTAAATAAATATGCTCTGCTCCTGTGTTATATTAAATAAATATGCTCTGCTCCTTGTGTTATATTAAATAAATATGTACTGTTTCCTGTGCTATATTAAATAAATATGCACTGCTTCCTGTGTTATATTAAATAAATATGCACTGCTTCCTGTGTTATATTAAATAAATATGCTCTGCTCCCTGTGTTATATTAAATAAATATGTACTGCTTCCTGTGTTATATTAAATAAATATGCACTGCTTCCTGTGTTATATTAAATAAATATGTACTACTTCCTGTGTTATATTAAATAAATATGCACTGCTTCCTGTGTTATATTAAATAAATATGCACTGCTTCCTGTGTTATATTAAATAAATATGCTCTGCTCCTGTGTTATATTAAATAAATATGCTCTGCTCCTTGTGTTATATTAAATAAATATGTACTACTTCCTGTGTTATATTAAATAAATATGTACTGCTTCCTGTGTTATATTAAATAAATATGTACTACTCCCTGTGTTATATTAAATAAATATGCTCTGCTCCTGTGTTATATTAAATAAATATGCTCTGTTTCCTGTGTTATATTAAATAAATATGTGCTGCTTCCTGTGTTATATTAAATAAATATGACTCTCCTGTGTTATATTAAATAAATATGTACTGCTTCCTGTGTTATATTAAATAAATATGTACTACTCCCTGTGTTATATTAAATAAATATGTGCTGCTTCCTGTGTTATATTAAATAAATATGCACTACTCCCTGTGTTATATTAAATAAATATGTACTACTTCCTGTGTTATATTAAATAAATATGCTCTGTTTCCTGTGTTATATTAAATAAATATGTACTGCTTCCTGTGTTATATTAAATAAATATGCACTGCTTCCTGTGTTATATTAAATAAATATGTACTACTCCCTGTGTTATATTAAATAAATATGCTCTGCTCCCTGTGTTATATTAAATAAATATGCTCTGTTTCCTGTGTTATATTAAATAAATATGCTCTGCTTCCTGTGTTATATTAAATAAATATGTACTGCCCCTGTGTTATATTAAATAAATATGCACTACTCCTGTGTTATATTAAATAAATATGTACTGCCCCTGTGTTATATTAAATAAATATGCACTACTCCTGTGTTATATTAAATAAATATCGCTGCTCCTGTGTTATATTAAATAAATATGTCTTGCTTCCTGTGTTATATTAAATAAATATGCACTACTCCCTGTGTTATATTAAATAAATATGTACTACTCCCTGTGTTATATTAAATAAATATGCTCTGCTCCTGTGTTATATTAAATAAATATGCTCTGTTTCCTGTGTTATATTAAATAAATATGCTCTGCTTCCTGTGTTATATTAAATAAATATGTACTGCTCCCTGTGTTATATTAAATAAATATGCACTACTCCCTGTGTTATATTAAATAAATATGTACTGCCCCTGTGTTATATTAAATAAATATGACTACTCCTGTGTTATATTAAATAAATATGTACTGCTTCCTGTGTTATATTAAATAAATATGTACTGCTTCCTGTGTTATATTAAATAAATATGCACTGCTTCCTGTGCTATATTAAATAAATATGTACTGCTTCCTGTGTTATATTAAATAAATATGCACTGCTTCCTGTGTTATATTAAATAAATATGCACTGCTTCCTGTTTATATTAAATAAATATGCTCTGCTTCCTGTGTTATATTAAATAAATATGCTCTGCTTCCTGTGTTATATTAAATAAATATGCTCTGTTTCCTGTGTTATATTAAATAAATATGCTCTGCTTCCTGTGTTATATTAAATAAATATGCTCTGTTTCCTGTGTTATATTAAATAAATATGCACTGCTTCCTGTGTTATATTAAATAAATATGTACTGCTTCCTGTGTTATATTAAATAAATATGTACTGCTTCCTGTGTTATATTAAATAAATATGTACTGCTTCCTGTGTTATATTAAATAAATATGTACTACTCCCTGTGTTATATTAAATAAATATGCTCTGTTTCCTGTGTTATATTAAATAAATATGTACTGCTTCCTGTGTTATATTAAATAAATATGTACTGCTTCCTGTGTTATATTAAATAAATATGTGCTACTCCTGTGTTATATTAAATAAATATGCACTGCTTCCTGTGTTATATTAAATAAATATGCACTGCTTCCTGTGCTATATTAAATAAATATGTACTGCTTCCTGTGTTATATTAAATAAATATGCTCTGTTTCCTGTGCTATATTAAATAAATATGTACTGCTTCCTGTGTTATATTAAATAAATATGCTCTGTTTCCTGTGCTATATTAAATAAATATGTACTGCTTCCTGTGTTATATTAAATAAATATGTGCTGCTTCCTGTGTTATATTAAATAAATATGCACTACTCCCTGTGTTATATTAAATAAATATGCACTACTCCCTGTGTTATATTAAATAAATATGCACTGTTCCTGTGTTATATTAAATAAATATGTACTGTTCCTGTGTTATATTAAATAAATATGTGCTGCTTCCTGTGTTATATTAAATAAATATGCACTGCTTCCTGTGTTATATTAAATAAATATGTACTACTCCCTGTGTTATATTAAATAAATATGCACTGCTTCCTGTGTTATATTAAATAAATATGCACTCTCCCTGTGTTATATTAAATAAATATGCTGCTCCTGTGTTATATTAAATAAATATGTACTGCTTCCTGTGTTATATTAAATAAATATGTACTGCTTCCTGTGTTATATTAAATAAATATGTACTCACCCTGTGTTATATTAAATAAATATGCACTGCTTCCTGTGTTATATTAAATAAATATGCTCTGCTCCCTGTGTTATATTAAATAAATATGTACTGTTTCCTGTGCTATATTAAATAAATATGTACTGCTCCTTGTGCTATATTAAATAAATATGTACTGCTCCTTGTGTTATATTAAATAAATATGCTCTGTTTCCTGTGTTATATTAAATAAATATGCACTGCTTCCTGTGTTATATTAAATAAATATGCTCTGCTTCCTGTGTTATATTAAATAAATATGCTCTGCTTCCTGTGTTATATTAAATAAATATGCTCTGCTCCCTGTGTTATATTAAATAAATATGCACTGCTTCCTGTGTTATATTAAATAAATATGCTCTGCTCCCTGTGTCATATTAATTGAATATGCGTTGCTCCCTGTGTTATAGTTTATTGATGTTATTTTTGTCTGAATGGCTCATTAATGCATACATCTATTTACATATCTTCTTATAATGATCACTTTTAAAACCACTCTTTTTGATCTGTATGTGATCTGAGCTTAAGAGCGAGTGTACGTTGTGCCAATTATGTGCCCACAAGTAGGCTAGCACATCCAATTTTATTTACTAGATAGCTTCCTAGGCCCTACCTCAGTCACCTCTTACAACATACCTTGTAGGTTGCAGTGTTACTATTCTTTGCCCCCTTGTGGGCCCGGCAACACACGACTGCTATTTACATACATTGAACAGTTAGTTTTAAAGGAGGTAAATGTAAAAGTATGATTAAGTATGTATGTCACATATATCTGCATGGTTTACCTGTGTCTAGGCTTGGCCGGGAGATTTTGATTCGCACTCGATCTCTGAAAAGCAGTATGGTTTCCTCCGTAACTTCGTCTTCTATTTCGTTCCGTCGTCTGTTCTTGACGGTAGCTACTGCATCTTCCGCTGCTGTACTGCCTTTCCTTTGACTCTCTGGTCCAAATTGCTCCTCCAGCTCTGCTTCCTCCTCCTCTGCCACCGATGCCTCCTCTGAGCCCTGTTCCTCCAGTGGACCCTGCCTCTTGGACTCCGCTGCTAGTTCTGCCACCACCACCCGAGCTATGTTGCTGATGCTGCCACTTTCGTCCTGCAGGATGGAATAGTTTCATTATAACATAATAACACATACTATTATCAGAATGAGTTTTAAACATAAAACAATAATGTTAGACTGAAACAAAGTATTTTAAATAATAAAAATGTTGCATCTGCACGCCTTATTACCAGAGCAATCTCTACATTCCCTTACAAGACTTATGACAAAAACAAAGTATATTTGTCTGAAAATTATTAAGCATTCAAGTATCAAATATTCAAAGCGATTAACTAAAAACAGTTAAAAATAATTTTGGACAAATAAGAATCACCGACTGTAAACACAGCAACAGCAAGCAGCAGTATCCTTACATTAAACATTACTGCTATACACATCCACATGAAGCAACTTAGATAATAGAACTTTCAGCATATCAGACTGGTGTGATAATATTATAATCTCATAATTTCTCACAATGAAACATGTTGAAGTAAAAGTAAATAGACAAATATTTTACAGCCTGAAGTATATAAACAAGTCACTCATGTATTACTGGGACCCACAGTGGGAGCAAAGAATAGTAACACTGCAACCTACAAGGCATGTGTAAAAGACAACTGAGGTAGGGGCCTAGGAAGGGAAGCTACCCCAATGAATAAAAAGCGTAGTAGAAATAGGACACACTGGCCTACTTGTAGGTGCATAACTGACACACATACAATTGCTCTTAGGCTCAGATCACATACAGATTACAAAGAGTGGTTTCACAAGTGGTCAATATGGAGCATTTGAAGATGAATATAAACAAGTGATGACAAGATATGACAGGACAAATTCCATCTCAAGTTGTCAAATATGTGTTGATGTTAATAATATCACTTTAAAATGTAAAGAAATTGCACCTGTAAGTATTCTCTCTCTTTCTAGCTTGTGATGCCCTTGGCCATCTTCTCTGTTCGTTCTTGGTATTGTGTTCCAGCTGTGTTTCATTTCTTTCAGTTCTTGTTCTATGGTTCTCCAGCAGGTCATTTTGGGTCTTCCCCATTTTCGTTTACCTTCTGGTGTCCATCTCAGTTACCATCTCTATGTCCAAGTAATGGCTGCCCTAACAGGCATATCAGGGTTCATTCTCAAACTATGCCCTAGATGTTTTCATCTCCTTTTCAAAAGATATTTTCCATGTTTTCGAAACTTGCATCTAAGAGAAGTCTCATGAACAATACCTTGTTTGGTTAGAAAATGTGTATATTCTATGCCTACATGAGTCAAGAATAATGAATAGTCTGTGAACATCATTCTTGGCCATTCTAGTGCATTCTGATCCATATCGCAGAATTGGCAAGATAGTGCTTGCATATAATTGTAACTTGGTTCTCTAGCTATGTATACTGAATTGTCAGATTAATCTCATTCTTGCAATGGTAACTCTAGTCCTACCCAAACAAACTTTTATATATTTCTGTTTCAACCTGCAGTATTATTATTAATCTAAAGAAGAAAAATTATTAGTAAAATGGTATGCGACTAGTGATGTACATTTTTGTTATTTTCAAGTATTTGTGCTATCCGTTACTTTTGTATCAAATACTCCTTCTTATTACCAACTTATTATTACTTACATATTACTTAGTAAATATTGCAGGTTATTAACTGTGACTGATTTGTGAACAACAAGTTATAAGTTAATACTATGGCGAAACACATAATAACAAAGTACTGTAGTTTTACAAAATACAAAAACAATGACAATACACAGCAACGTTTCGACCAATAGGCATTTATCAAGCAAACTATACAACAGGAGTGACGAATTTCACAGCATACTACATAAAGACTATCTCTCTCTCTCTTTGCCTTTACCCCGGGTTGGGGCATAGGCCCTCAACCAACTCATGCCAAGTCTTCCTATCTCTAGCTATCTCCCTCCAGCTCTTCTTTATATTGTTGATCTCCGCCTCCAAATCTCGTCTCCATGTATTTCTCGACCTCCCCTTCTTTCGCTGTTCCTGCGGGTTCCAGGCAAGGACCCTTCTTGTTATATTCCCCTCCGGTTTTCGCAAAGTGTGTCCTATCCAGCGCCAGCGTCTTTTAACCTGTTCGTTCACTGGAATCTGTCTTGTTCTCTCCATAAGTTCCTCATTTGTGACCCTATCATACCATCTTATTCCTCTATTCTCGCAGACACCAGTTGATGAATGTTTGCAATTTATGCGCTATTGTTTTAGTTGTTCTCCATGTTTCTGACCCATACAGTAGAACTGCTTTAACATTAGAGTTAAATATCCAAATTTTTGTTCTAGATTTGATTTCTTTGGACTTCCAAATGTTTCCCAGTGCAATGAAAGCTCCTCTTGCCTTCTGTATTCTTATTTTAACATCTCTATCTGTTCCACCCTCTTTGTCTCGTTGCTGCCCAAATATGTGTATGATTCTACCTCTTGAAGTGGGATTTCTCCCAGGGAGATCGAGTTGTCGTTTGTTTGGTTAATTCTAAATATCTTTGTCTTTCCCTTATGAATGTTCAGCCCTAGTTGCTGGGACCTTTGATTCAATGTGTTTAGCATATCCTGCATCTGATTTCGTGTATGTGACAGAAGGCTATATCATCAGCGAAGTCCAGATCATCTAGTTGCTCTGTCAGAGTCCATTGGATTCCATTTCTGGTGTTAGTTACTGTGGTCTTCATAATCCAGTCTATTGTCAGTAAGAACAACAAAGGTGATAGAAGACATCCTGCGCACTCCTGTTTCTATTCCGAAAGTATCTGTTAGTTTACCTTCATGAAGAACTCTACATTTCATATCTGTATATATTGCTTTTATTAGGTTAATAATTTTCTGTGGGATTCCATAATGCCTCATTAATTTCCAAAGGGTTTTCCTATCAATACTGTCAAAAGCCTTCTCATAATCAACAAATCCGATATAAAGTGGGGATTTCCATTCAATACTTTGCTCTATTATTATACGTAATGTGGCTATCTGGTCAGCACAGGATCTATTTGGTCGGAAGCCTGCCTGTTCATCTCTTAGCTTTATATCGATGGCATCTCTCAGTCTCTCCAGGATGACTCTGCTTAGTATTTTCCCAGGTACTGACAACAGCATTATTCCCTATAGTTTTCACACTTCTGAAGGTCCCCTTTCTTTGGTAGCTTCACCAGGTATCCTTCTCTCCAGTTTGCTGGTATTTCTTCGTCTCCCAGATTCTGCTAAATAATTTATACAGTATTTCTGTGGATGTGTTTATGTTGGCTTTAACCGTCCTGCTGGGATACCATCTGGACCGGCCGCTTTTCCATCTTTTAAAGTTTAATGGCTTTACTAATCTCCTCCTTGGATGGTTTCTCACAGTTGATGTCCAAGTCAATTTCTGCCGGTTGGATATCTGGGTGGGGTTTGTAGGTGCTGGTCTGTTCAGGAGTTCCTTGAAGTATTCCATCCATCTTTCCATTTGGTCTCTAACATTAGTGATAGTTCCCCACTACTATTTTGATCAACCCATTTGATGGTCTGTATTTTCCTGCTAGCTTTCTAGTGATATTGTAAAGATCCCTAAGGTTTCCTTTTCCTGCAGCTACCTCTGCTTCTCTTGCTAGATCTTCTACGTATTGTCTTTTATCTAACTTTATTTGTTTCTTCACTTTCTTGCTAGCTTCTGTGTAGTTTTCCTGGGCTATGGCTTTGGCAGTTCTAGTTTTGCTATTATTTAAATCTGCTTTCCTCTTTTCCTTTCTTCTATTTCCTTGAGAGTTTCTGGAGTTATCCATGCCTTATGATTCCGCTCTTTCTTTCCCAATACCTCTGTGCATGTTTCCTTCCAAATATTTTTGGCTTGCTGCCAGCATTCTTCCGCACTCACCTCATCTTCTAATTGCCGCAACACTTCATACTTATTAGAGACTGTGACCGTGAACTGTTCCTTTGTTTCTTGACTTCTGAGGTATCCTACATTATATTGGTGTCTATGTTCATGGGATGTTATGTATCGCTTAAGCTTCAGTTTAATTTTACCTATCAGCAAATAGTGATCCGAATCTACATCTGACCCCCTTAGGACCCTTACATCTTGTAGAGATGACCTGAATTTCTTGTTTATGCATATGTGGTCAATTTGATTTTCTGTTCTGTGATCTGGTGATACCAGGTTGCTTTATATATTCTTTTATGTGGAAAGACACTTCCACCTATGACGTATTGATTCGCTGCACAGAAATTAGTGAATAGTTCTCCATTTTCGTTCATTATTCCTAGTCCGTGTTTCCCCATGATCTCCTCGTAGCCTATGTTGTCCGAACCTATTTTGGCATTGAGGTCACCCATCAGAATTTTGATGTTCCCATTTCTCTGATTACCTATAGTATTTTGAAGTTTTATGTAAAATTCCTCTTTTACTTTTCCTCTTTATCATTGGTAGGTGCATAACACTGGGTCACATTCAAGAATACTTTCTTTTTGGTGGTTCTGAATGTTGCTGTGATTATCCTAGGACTCACTGCTTCCCATTTTATCAGTGCCCTCTCCGCTTCTTTAGATAGCATTAAAGCCACTCCTTCACTATGGGGGCATTTTCTTCCATATGGCCTGAGAACAGCATTGTTTCTCCTGTGTTTAGATGTTGTTTGCCTGCACCATTCCACCTAGTTTCACATAATCCCAAGATGCCAATCCGTGAAATTTCATCTCATTTACAACCTGTGCTGTCTTTCCCATTTGATACATACTTCTAACATTCCAGGTGCCAATTCTGGAGCTTTTCCTAGGTGAAAGGAAGATAATCTGCGGTGTAGACTCCTTGCGGCTTTCTCTGCATCGCTTCATACCTCTTCTAGAAGAGCTTCCTTTCCTCTTGGTTGGCACAGTTTTATTTTATTTTTATGTGACTTGTTCATGGTTGGTTGGATTTTGTGGCTAAAATTTTCTACTGGATAGGGTAGCCAGCCCTACGCCAAACCCCACCTTAGTCGCCTCTTATGACATGCCTTGTAGGTCGATGCTGCTACTCTTGCTCCTTTGCGAGCCCGGCAGCACAGGCGACATAAAGACTATGACAGAGATATATTCAATGGGCATAAATGAAAATTCGTCACTCCTGGTGTATCGTTTACTTGATAAAGGCCTTTTGGTTGAAACATGCTGCGTATTGTCATTGTTTTTGTAAAACTACAGTACTTTGTTATTACGTGTTTTGCTATTTTTCATAGTTTACAGCAGTTTCCCCCGATTTCAATATAAGTTAATAGTAGTAAATCTACATATTGATAAGTAGACATCGTCTGCTGTCATCAAGTAGTACAGAGCAATTAAATAGTCAATGAGATAATTTTATCTGTTACTAGATACCAGATACTGCCTGGATCCTATAGTGAACATAATCTTCAAAATATATAATGATCACAAATATGCAGAATATGCTAACTGCTTTGTAATAATGTTTACTAAATAAAAATATAGCTTCCATTTTATCAATTCCTGGAAAAATGAATCTGAAATTAGGACAGTAATGGATCTTCCCATAGTTTCTGATGGACAACTCAAATTGAGTATTCTGAAAATTATGCTAACTGAAACAAGTTAGTACTGAAACAATGTGACAGGCTCTACCTGAAATGTATGTTCAGGTAATGTTAGTGTAAATTGGTTGGTATATATTGTATAGCATCTTCTTCTTCTTTGAGACGCTCCATATCGATCACTTGTTAACCACTCTTTGTGATTTGTATGTGATCAGAGCCTAAAAGCAATTGTACGCTGTACCAGTTATGCACCTACAAGTAGTAAGCACATCCGATTTCTATGAGACTTTTCATTTACTAAGGTAGCTTCCTAGGCTCTACCTCAGTCTCCTCTTACGACATGCCTTGTAGGTCGCAGTGTTACTATTATTTGCTTACCTTGCTGGCCCTGGCAACACATGGCCGAGTGTATAGCATAAATTGTGGGATATTGCATATTTCTTTCCAGAACATATACTAAATGAGACAAAGTTAAAACATGAAACTAAGCTAGTAAAAGAACCTTTTTATACCACATGGTATATAGGGTAATATGATGTTAGGCCTGAATTTTTCATTGACCGACAACACACGATGGGTAATGGGGTGAACATTGTGCCAGCCCTTTACTTCCCATTGCTTTTCCTGGTACCCAATTGAAGCTGGGTTGATTTAAAAGCCATTATGGTCGGAGAAATATTCTAACCCCACTGTGAAATTGAACCTGGACCACTAGCCTAAGAGCGAGTTCTCTAACAACTATGCTACTGCGGCTATCTGTAATGGGTAATAATGATGCAACTGCTTCCAAGTTTGTACCTGAAGTGTATCACATTTTAGCAAAGTGAGTTTAGGTATATCTGCAATGCATAATCGATTCTAGAGAATACATCTTCATATTTTCAAATATAACAAGATCCAATTTAGAAAAAACAGGCAGGTTGTACAAGGACAGCTACATCTTTGAAACTGTCATGTACAAAATGAATAGCGACAATTCATCAGTACATGTTTAGGAACTGGTACTTTTTCTTCGGTCATACTCATTACTAATGAATCCAATCAGTACCTGATATTCGAGTAATGGCCAGTTAGTATTCGCACATCACTAATGATGACTTCATGCAGTTTGACAACAGAAGAAAAAAGTAAAACAAAAAAGAAATGCAAAAACAACAGACAAGAAATTAAATGCCAAGATAAATTAAATGAAAAGAAACTGTCAACTGAGTTACAACAAACATGATGGCTTTTCATCTACTTGACCAAAAAAAAAAACTGGGTTAAAACAAAAAAATTAAGTATGTTTAAAACAAATGCAAACCAAGAATCGGATTTGATAGTTTTTGCAAAATAAGAGATGAAAGACCCAAATAAAAACAGTTTCAAATATAAATAGCGTACCACAAACATGAAAATACTGAAGACAAACATAGGAACAGTTCAAACAACAGAATATTAAACAATAACACAAAATAAATAGAATTTACACTTTCAAAGAATGAGGAAACTAAATTAAACAAGGTCAAATTAAAATAATAGTTATGAAATGACAATATTAAAATAAATCTTAATTGATGCCCAACATCATTATCATCATTAGTGCCACACCAGCTGGTTTACGTAATCATGGATCTCCACAAATGTCTGTACTTGGTGCTGACTATCAATTTAAATGTTGACACTTCCGTGACATGAAGTCTGAATTTTCTCTATCTTCCTCTATCTTGTCTCCCATTGATTTTACCGGTTATCACAATGTCTTCAAAACCTTCCTTTCTCATCACATTTCCAAAAAATGATAACTGCTTCTTTCTTAATTTGATAATAAGTTTTCTCTATGCTTTTATTTCCTTAAGAACAACCCCATTAGCTGCTAATTTAGCTGTTCATGGGATTTTTAACATTATTCTGTAGCAGCCTCCAGAGATTTGGATATCTGTTTATTTATTGTCCATGACTCACATCCATGTCTCAATTGACTTTATGTAGAACTGAAGAAATCTCTTTCTAACTTAAATAGACAATGACTTGTTGCACATAATGCCTCTCCTTTTCTGGAATTCTGTTTTTGTCTAAAGGTGAAGGATTCACTTCATTGCATCGGACTTCCCAATATGACTCCGCCACCGTCAGTAAAAATGGTGCACAATCTACTAAGAATGTTGCATAAAGCACAAAATCCGTAGCTCCAGCAATAATCCTAGAGATCTTTTGAAAAAAATTGCACATGTGACCCTGTCCGGATTCAAACCCGCAACCCTCAGAATGACATGTAAATGTCTTAACCACTTTGCCCTAAAGACTCCCACCATTTTTGCCTGACCTACTCTACTCTTGATATCTAATCTGCATCTGGGTGCCAATAGAAAAACTGAATGTTATTATATGTTCAAGATAAAACTATTGAAAATTCACATCAGCAACTTGCCTAAAACTAGAAAATAGTTATTAGAATACTTATTTTTACAATATAAATATCTAATAAATACAATCACGATAATTAAAAGCATATAAAAGTTCATGGCATACAACATCAATAACAAAAGTCACTTGAAGCAAGAATGTTTCAGCTGGGATCACATTCATGTTGTCTGGTCTTTAAAGTTTTAACTGATTCACTAAAAGATATAAATTGTTATCTAGAAACCAGACGACATTACTTTCGTTATTATATTAATAATTCAATAGTTATAATAAAAATACAACTGTTTGTTAGTTTGATTGAGTAAAGATTTTTGTTAGCTTTACAATACAACAATGAATTTTCCTCCACAAGAAAAGTAAATTAAAATAAAAAACCAGTGAATACAGAAATGAAAAGTATTAGGAATATCATTAATACAATGCATTCTTTCAATTATTTGCCACCAAGCATTTGGAAATAATAATTAATGGATTGCATATGTTAGATATGAGTGTTAATGTAGTTTATGACATGTAGGGTAGGTAATGTGTGAACTAAACCAACCAAATAAGAGTAGAAAAAATATGAATACCATTTTGACCACCGTTTTAGAATATCAACCTAAATTGTCTTTCAGAGACTTTATTCAAGTGTCCCGACTTTCTCCAATTAGTTTATGATCTACTTTTAATGGAATCTACAAGCACAACAATGCAAAAGCAATATAATCATGCAGGGACTGTAGTATTGCCCACATTGTGCTTTGTCAATGTCAACACTGTAGGCTCATATCAAAAGGACCTACCCATCAACTTTAACCAATCAGGCTGTAAAAGAAGGCGGGATGCAACATTTGATACATTTTTAAGGCAAACAAAGTTTTCTACGTTCATGAAGTCTAATATCTATACACAAAGGACACATTCAAATTCTACCTGTGAGATTCACATTGCTTATTGCTCTAAGGGACAAGAATACTCTGAAAGAATGTTCCATTGCTGCTAGTCATACAAAATGGCTACAAATAAAATGGTTGTAGATAGTGATTAAACCAAAGAAAGATACGGAAAATTAATCTGAAAAACAAAAGCATCAAGCATAAATAGTGAACTTCTAAACTAATTATAACAGAAAATATGAACAGAATATAAACATCTAGAAATTTCAAGAAAGTAGTTGCTGCTTGAAACAAATGTAAATTAATGAACAACTTCTACTGTAGAGTAAGAGAGGGAATTAAAAAACCCCAACCAAATAATCTTTATAAACAAGAAACAGTAAGTTATAATTTGTGTTCCAAAAACTTATCAATAGATAACTTTAAAAAAATGCAAAATAAAACAGTTGAACAAAATGTAGTACCTGAGAGATCCGTCGGAGGCGATGGCGTATGAGAGTTTCCATTCTCTGATGCTCCATTTCTTCTGCTTGCTTTAACTCCATTTGCTTATTGCTTGCTGCAAATCTGTCTTTCCGCTGGCATTCCCTCGTGGTAGCCTTCAGTCCCAGAAAATATGGCAGATGATGTTGTAGGGGAGCATGGTGGGGACAGTTCTCCTATGCAAGATGTGTCTATGTTATCTGTGATGCTGGTGTACTCTCCAATTAAAGGGTTGAACATTGACGACAAATCACGGGCAGCTGCTGGCGGCACTGTCTCTGGGTTTGGAGCAGTGAAGCAGGCTGAGGACTGTGGCATTGAAGATGGAGTGAGAGATGGTGCTGCAAGATCTGTGTTGACAGCCAGTGATTGACCAACTAGACTTGACCTCATTCTGGATAACCTGGCACTTGGTACAATGCTAGTAGGCATGCTCACATTAAGAACTGCTGCATTCATAGGTGTGTAAGGCTCAAGATCTTCTGGTGTGAGACCCAAATCTGAGCCACCTTCAGATAATGAGTTGTCGGGCAACTGTGTTACAGTGCGGGTCTCTGAGTTCATTTTAGCTGTCACATCAATCAAAGGTTGAGTTGTTACTGCAATACTGTTCTCATTGTCGTCGGTAGAGACAACAGCTGGTTCTACAAATCGACTTGCAAAACTCTTGATTTTCTGCTTCTGAGATGACAAGTCATCCTGGTCTTTGATATCTTTCTCGTCTTGCTTCTCTCCTTCTATTAGCTTACTATCATCTTCTTTGCTGTTGTTCACATCTGTACTGCCAATAGCAAATTGCACTTCTGAATCAGTTGTCGGCAATGCTGGTGTGCTAGAGCTTTCCCCAACAAACTTGTCGATGTCAATGTCTTCCATTGCAAATTCTGACCCACTTAGCTGTCGTTGTCTTGTTTTGTTAGTGTATCTACAATATAAAACACAACAGAACTACAAGTTTACAAAAAAACAAAAGAAATAAAAAACAATCTTGTATTGAATTGTGATATGTTTGCATTACAAATGTTGAAATTTGACAATTTGTCCCTCTTGTTACAAATGTTGAATCAAGAAGACAAATAACCTGCAATGTAAAGACTGCATCTAAATATAACAAAGTGATGAGAATAACGTGTGTAGAACTATTCTGTTATCTGTTGTTTGTAAACAAAAACATGTTGGTTTAGCTGAAAAGATACATAAAATGAGTTATCAAACAGAATTGACATTACAGATCGTTCAATGAAAATCTTGGCATATCCTTTACAGGACGTAGCCATCAACCATAGTAAACGAGGCGTTGATTTTCTAGGCACCACTTACACGTTCAGTAGTTTGCCATTTCTTTCTGAATGGTGAGTCTATTTTACCTTTTGAAAAAATCCCACGGAAACGAATTTGCTTCCAAACTTGCCCACCGTGGGGCTTGAACCAGGTACGCTTGGGTTTGTGATCGAGCTCACTACCGCTTGAGCTAAAGCATTTCATTTGACTAGTACTTATTTTTTCTTCTGTTCTGGACATGAAAAGTGTTTTCTTTTTTTATCAAAACAAAATATCAGTTTTGTTTGTTATACTTGATAAATCTTCCATATTTTTGTATTTTAATCTTCCACTTCATCTACCTGGAATCTAGAACATGACCAGAGACAACGGCACACAATCCTATTACTTGCTTTTTCGTGGTCCCTCAAAGACTGTCTAATACTGTTACTGCATCAAACATTTGATCTGCCTTGAGGGCTAGTACAGAGGCTTTCTATTATTTTTGTTTGTTCTAGTCAACCTGTTTACATACTGCAGCTATGACTAAACCACTGCAACTGATAGTGCTCCATCAGGTCTGCTAGTCTGGATGTTCTGTCCATTAAAGTAGTTTCTGATCTTTAGGACACCTGTCCACAATACCAAAACTGATGTTTAGAGTTGGCCTACGAAAATTTAGCCCAAATCAAATAGTAGGAGCAAGAAATAATCAACATGAACTTTACAATTCCAGTGGTATGCTACTCAAGTTGACATCTTTGCAATACATAAACAAATATAACAATCTCAAAAACAAATATGAACAATTTACACCTGAGGAATTTGACATCAAGAATGGTATTAGACCGCAGGGAACTGGCCAGGACAGATGAGACATGTGTAAGCAGTGCGCTATGGGAACTATCAGCATACATACCCACTGCCATCTGCTGAAAAAGAATGAGCACCTATAGATCTGCCTGGAGTGCAGTGAGGACGGTTATGTTTAACTAACTTCTTCCATGCTATTTTGGTTATGATATATAATTGATGTCCATTTATATCACAAAAGGCTCAACCATCACATGCACAGAATAAAGCCTGCTCAGACTGCACAGTGTGCATGCATGTCAGACTGAAACACTGACTCCAGATAACATATGTCCATCATACATACACCAACAAAGCGAACCATGACCTGATGAATGAAGCGTAAAGAGCAAGCTATGGGGAACTCTCGAGAACTCCAACTGACATGCAGCTTCATAGAGGCAACCCATCTCATGGTTTAGACGAGCACACAAAACCGATCGCAAAGAAGAAGAATATATCTCAAAAGAAGGCAATGTTTGACCATAATAATGACATTATCTGGTAATACAGGGTATATTGTTTATTTACCTTTTAAGTTGTTCTCCTAGTGATTTTCTTTTGGAGTGAACCAGAAGAGGTGAGGCCTGGGTCCTGTCAACAATTTCATTGCTGCTTATGCTCAAAGTTCGGGGATGATGAATGCCAACATCAACACTGCTACTACTACTGTACTTACGAGGATGTATTACACCTGGAGATTCCTGAGATACAAGATTGAATAAGATGTGTGTTAACTTTGAGTGGAGGAAAGAAACTGGTATAAATAAGAATAAATACTTCACAGGGAGAGAGAGAGAGAGAGAGAGAGAGAGAGAGAGAAAGTAGCAGACAAATGATATGAACAAAAGTTTGAGACTGCTGGCTTAGTATACATTAAAGTAAACTGACTATTTTAAATTCTCAAAATTCCTGTACATTTTCATGAATTGATTTTTGCTAATACAGCTGACATCACTACCCCATGGGCAGACCCATAGGTGTTCAGTCTTCCCAAGCAAATTTTGATTTATTTTCATCAAGACAAACTAAGATAAGTTTTACAATTTAGCATGACATTTTCCCTTTTCATAATCAAAGCTTTGTACATGTGAAAGTAACAGGTTCAAAATGTATACAGAAACACTATGTCTTTATACAATATGATGCCCGCCTGCCCAGTGTGTTCGTTGCGAGTTGGACTACGGGTAACTAGCCCTCTGTGATATATATTATATTCTTTTATATTCTTTATTCAATTTGCTGTAGTTGATATGTCCATAAATTGTAGCTGATTTCCTTTCACTAAGCAGATCTGTTTGAACTGGCTTCTTCATCAAATAGTATGTAGTAATAAATGTAGTGTAAACCAAGCTATGTGTTATTATAGAATAAGTAGGCATAAAGTAGTCTTAGGACGGTACATGCTTGTGAAAATGATAATGATGAAGTGATGGGGACATGATTGGTATCTTACATCTTGTGAATCATCACTATTTTCTGCATCTTTGTTAGCCATCAGCTTGATGATTGATATTGCTTCATAAAGACTTTCCTCAAGGTCATCAATACGACCCATACGGTGATCTATAGCTCCAAGCGTCAGTCGCAGGTGGTTCTCCTTCAAGTTCATGTCATCTAACCGCAGAGACATGTTCTCAACTCTGTTTTCAAAAAAACATATCTGTTAATTTATACACAATATATATATATACAAATAATCTATGATCTCAGTGAGAAAATAAAAATATATTAATACTAAATGGTTGCCAACACCTTATTTCCTTTCCTGCATCTTTTCCTTAGCCATGTACTGACAAAAGAAGCCAGTGGTTGACATGTATTTTGACATTTTGTGTTGCAACAACAAAATCTTTCCATCTTGCTCAGTTCAAAATCATTCTTCGCAGGTAGTCACAAGTTTGGCCCATACTGTGCACCTCTGACTTACCAGGTTGTCTTTGGCCTGCGTCTCATTGTTCATTTCATGGAGGTTCTTGTAATGGTTTCTGAATCACTTCCGAGTATGTAGTTTATTTAATTCAGCTCGATCCTTATATTATTTTATTTCCTGCTGGCTGCATCTGTTGAATAGTTCTTGGTTGCTGATGCTTGTTTCTCCAAATATTTTTAAAAATTTTCTTAGGAAGGCTGTATGAAATGATGAGTTTATCCTTCCTGGTATGACACTAAATATTCTTGTGAATTGAAATCATTATGTAGCATATTAACTGACAGTTGACCCTATTGCAAGAAATCTAACCTAAGTTACTGTTTTATTTAATGGTGGGTTCTACAGCAATTTGCTTTACATGATAACCTGCTAGCCCCACATGCAACCCCCCAATATAGCAGTCTTTTGCTATAAGTCTGGGCAGTATACAGCGGCCACATTCTTGACCAGCCATTGTTGGGTCTGCGATACATATGGATAAGTTGATTTAATATTACAAAATAGTTATTATTGGTTATTGAACTGACGTCACATCCCTCTTGACAGACCCAAAAGTGCTCAGTCTCCCCCAACAGATGACGAAGGGTATGCATAATGATGGTTTCTGTGGCTCACTAATTAAATACACTCCTCTCTCTGCCCTTCAAGCAGCCAGCTGAACTTGTACAAGGCATAATTCATAAAGTCATTAAATTGCTGGATTGATTCAATGTCAATTTTAGTGTGCTCATCCAACAGTAGGTCGCCAAGAGACAGAAGAACATCACCTGTATCCATCTTCAACTCCTCAACAATCAATGCAAGCCTGTCCACTCTCTCATTGCTGCAAACATCCGCATACCCTGGACAGTAGATCCATGTGAGTTTATGGAGGTTGAAAACTTCTATAGACGACATCCACTCATACTGCAGTCTGCCATTCTGGATCTTTCGAAACATCGACTGAGAGTCAGAAACAACAACGGCCCCAGTAACTAGAGTCCCAGAGAGCGAATAGAGGGCAGCAGTTACAGACTCAACATCCATCCTCATACTGGAAGTAGTTGTTCTGTATGCTCATTTCACTCTGCAACAACTCTTATCATGCACTCTAGCCAAGAAACCCCAGCCTGACTTCTCACTATGATGCACAGACACATTGGTATAAAAAAATATCATAAAATAGTTGTTACAGTCCACTATGAAATAAAACAGCTCATCTTAAACAAATAATTTTGTGATAAAAAGAATATTTATTTATTTATTGATACACTCGTAGTTAGTTTATCAAAACAGAAACTAACAATTAGCTAAGTAAAATATATTTTCATCATGATAACAAAATGTGTGAAACATTTAAAGATAGCCAATAGCAATACAAGTTTGTGACCTTTGTTAACACAAGCAGTAGTATAAGAACATGCTACCTGTCATTTATAACTTTGATTCTCTCTTCTGTGGAGTTATGATGTCTCTGATCTTTCTCTCTGTATAGATCTTCCATGCACTCCTCCTCAAAATCATGAAGCTTTTCAGTGTCCTCATGTGATAAGAAGAGTTCTGTTAATAAAATAAAAAACACAAAGATTGAGATTGGAATTCAGCTTTAAAAATTAATGGTAAACTGAATAAATGCAGTGAATGCCGTTAGTACAATAACATGGTACTTTAACTCTTTCCACGCTTTAAGCTGCACACTGCGCCACGGCGGAAGTCCGTTGCACGCTTTAAGCCGCACACTGCGCCATAGAGTTGCTTCCTTATAAGAAGTCTTTCTAGTTTTACTTCTACTATTTTACTTCTACTACTTTTTAGCCTTGTTATTCTATTGAGTTGTCCAGTTTTCTTCAATTTATATATACGAGGAAGTCAATAAGTAAGCACAAATGGCTGTAGAAAAATAACTAAACATGATAACAACTTGAAACCAGTTTATTTTTATACATACATTGTTCCTTTATTTCTCAACATAATTTCCACCAGCATTGATGCACTTATCCCATCGTTTTATCAATCCTCCCAAACCGCTGCATAGAACTGCGGGCTCTGTTTTCTAAACCACGTTTTCACTTCACATTCAACTCGGCGTCATTCGCGAAATGTCTCCAGCCAAAGTGGGTTTTCAGTGGACCAAAAGGTGAAATCGTTAGGGCTAAGTCGGGACTGTAAGGTTGATGTCCCAGAACTTTCCACCGTAGTTGGTTAATTTTCTCCTGAGTTAATCGAGCCGTATGTGGTCTGGCATTGTCATGAAGAAGCAACACTCCTGTAGTCAGCAGTCCTGGGCATTATTTTCGAATTGCATCATGAAGCATCGATAGAACTTCACAGTATGATTCAGAATTCACATTGTCACCTTTCTTCTTGAAATTGGTTAAAAGCACTCCTTGACAATCCCAGAACACCGTCAACATAACCTTCCCTGCTGATGGCGTAACCTTGAATTTTTGACACAATTGAAGAAAGTGTGCTTAATGTGGGAACCCAGACAATTGAAGGAGGAACACAAAATGAACCGATTTGGCCTGTCCTTGCATCATCTCTGTCGATACGATGATGAAGGAGAAGACATGCTGAACAGGATTGTTACTGAGGATGAATCATGGGTGCATCACTACCAGCCCGAATCAAAGCGTGCTTCAATACAGTGGAAACATCTTTCTTCGCCTTGTGTCAAAAATTCAAGGTTACGCCATCAGCAGGGAAAGTCATGCTGACGGTGTTCTGGGATTGTCAAGGAGTGCTTTTAACCAATTTCAAGAAGAAAGGTGACAGTGTGAATTCTGAATCATACTGTGAAGTTCTATCGATGCTTCATGATGCAATTCGAAAAAATGCCCAGGACTGCTGACTACAGGAGTGTTGCTTCTTCATGACAATACCAGACCACATACGGCTCGATTAACTCGGGAGAAAATTAACCAAATACGGTGGAAAGTTCTGGGACATCAACCTTACAGTCCCGACTTAGCCCTAACGATTTCCACTTTTTGGTCCACTGAAAACCCAACTTGGCGGAGACATTCGCAAATGATTCAGTTGAATGTGAAGTGAAAACGGGTTTAAAAACAGAGCCTCTAGTTCTATGCAGCGGTTTGGGAGGATTGATAAAACGATGGGATAAGTGCATCAATGTTGGTGGTAATTATGTTGAGAAATAAAGGAACAATGTATGTATAAAAATAAACTGGTTTCAAGTTGTTATCATGTTTAGTTATTTTCTACAGCCATTTGTGCTTATATTGACTTCCCTGTAATATATATGTTTATTTATTGACAAGTAGTTGGGATTTTTTTTTTTTTTACTTCCCCTGAATTAACTGCTTAAAAATTGAGGAAATAACTGTGCGTGGAAAGAGTTAATATGGGGAATCAGTGGAAAGAGTTAATGTGGGGAATCAGTGGAGAAAATTCACTTCACAATTCAAACATACTAAGAGCAAGGTCAGTGAACCAGATGACCAAGCTGTAAATCTTCATTAAAGCAATTCTGGTATTCTATTCCGACAAATCATCCTTTATATTTCTGTTGATGCAATGCCATTTCACCACAATGATCCTGTGTGAGAGGTTAGTCTCCACACACAAATATCAAGTCCTAACTATTACACACCATCACAACAGTTAGCAATATATTCTTGGTATTCATTGCAGCACTTATGACTAACTGCTGTTAACAAGTGAGTTTCGACCTGATTTAACACCACCCTTTATTCGATTTTTCTTTATATGTTCCTGTTATTTCCTTTTTACACTTTTTTGTTTTCATTGATCTTTTTTTTACCCCAATGGATTTTAATGAATGTGTGTCTTTTTCTTCTGTGTTCATGTAAATGATCATGATGTTAGATCTTCAAAGGACAAGGAATTGTCCAGTCGGCTGTCTCAGAGTTCTCAGTCGATATTATCTTGATGTACTAGTCATTGGACATGGAGTATTTTATTGGGATGGAGTTTTTCATTGGTAACACCCGCACAACCTGTTATCTCATACTACCCTGCTAGGAAAGTGCAGATGTTTGGTGTGTGATTATTTATTCATTCAGTCTGAAACTAACTTGACTTAGATCACAGTTGACACTCCATTTGAGGTTAGGTCAACCCTTCAGTTAGAAAGTATGTTTATGATTTTTCGAAAGTGTCTAAAGGCGAAGGATTGACTTCATTGCACCGGGTTTGTCCATCACTCTCTGAAAAAGTATCCTGTCATCTGCCGAGAGTGTTGCACAAAGCATGAACTCCATAGCTTCATTAAAAATCCTAGTAATCTCCAGAAAAAAATGCACAAGTGAACTGAACACCTTGGTTTGGATTCGAGTCCTTCAGAACGCAAGACAAAATTCTTAACAGCTTCAACGCAAACCCCCATTTCTGATTATATTAACTGCTAACTACTTTTATATTTGCATTCAATGATTTTGGCAAATGTCAGTGAATTAAACTGCCAATAAAAAAGAGAATGAAGTGAGGCTATAGTAGCAGAATGACATTTTTAACAAAATGTCTTCATTGCAGCCAATGATAAAAAGTGCAGCTAATCCCCTTCAACAAACTATGTATGACAGTACACTAAAAAAAAACCACTTTATGTGCTGTGAAACATTGTGGGAAGCTTTAGTTTTTTCTTGAACAAACTATGTATGACAGCATACTAAAAAAACCCACTTTATGTGCCGTGAAACATTGTGGGAAGCCGTAGTTTTCTATCTTCAGCCAGATCTGTTGCATTTGTGGCTTCTTCTTTCCTCTAAGCCTGTTTTGCTTAGTGTCCTGTGTCAGTATAAGAAGAGATTTCTAGAATATGTTTGAATTTGTGGCTGTTAGTCCATATTGTCATAGGATCTCTGTGATGTTATCAATCAATTAGGTTCACGGTCTTCCTCGCGTCCTGAAGCCATGTTGTTTATTGTTATAGACTCATGAATTTGGTTTCATTCTCATTAGGTGACCAATCCACTTGAGGTAATTTTGAATGTATCACTATATTTGATTACAAGGTATAAAACTAATTTATAGTATGATAGCTTTTATCATAACAAATTTTATAATATACAACGAGTACATACTTAGCCCATTGTCATAGAAGTCTCTCTTTCCCTTGCACCGACGCTTGATGTATTTGAAAGTGAGGTAGAAATGTGTGATGAAGATGAAAGGAGGAGGTATAATAGGTCGCATTTCATATTGCAGGATTAGGGCATATCGTTGAAACATCCAAATTTCCTTCGAGTTGGCATTGTTGCGGATAAAAGTAGCACTGAAATAGAATGTTTGAAAAAGAAATAAAACCAGCAAAGACTGAATAAATCTCACTAAAAAAACTCATGGACAAAGTATCATAACACACATAACACATGCATGAAAAAAAAATAGCTGAAAAAATACAGCTTTTTGCAAAATTTGATAAATGAGTAACAAATTTCACAATGATGTATGTTTAAAACAAACACACTTTTCAAAGATGATTCTTGGTAAGGCATAAGATGTGAGAATTATTTATGAATTGGTATGTCAAGTATAAAAAGACGATAATATAAATATGTCAATGGAGAGAAATTATGGAAAGTGAACAATTTTGAACATATTTGTTCATTAGTAACAAGCAATAAAGATGGATGAAGAATTAAATGAATTAAACATCTCTCACAGATACTTAAGTGACATAAATCTAATAGTGGATAAGGTAACGAAATCAGATTACTAAGTTGTATTCTCAGTGGCTATATATCAACATAAATGATTTAGAAATCAGCTGAAAACAACAAGTGGTTTTGAATATAAATTGTACAGTTCTGAAAGTTACATAGACAGAGAAAGGAACAAACGGATTTTTCCAGCAAGAACTAGGAATTGAAGAAAGTGAAGTATTTTGGACATATATAGATATAAAGTTTTTAAAATGACAATTATGGAAGGAGATATTCTGAGAATGTGGTGAAGATAAAGACCAAGGCAATGATGGATACAGGATGTGATAAATTACTTTGAGCATGACAGCAACAGAGGCAGGATGTCTGGCCTAACTTGAGAAATTTAGGACTGTTGTTATAGTGGCAAAGTTCACCAGAGGATAAATTACTGGATGATGATGGAAAGCATTAAAGGCTGTACATAATTGGCAAACATAGCCTCAATAATGTAGTGGTTAGTACCCTTGTTTCATATGCACATGGTGCCAAGATTAAATGACAATGAAAGTGAGAATTATTTTCCCCAACTGCATGACTCTCAGGTCAGCCTAGTTCGACTTGGTACAACACTGGGAAGTAAAAGTGATCATATCATCCATGGTGTGCTGTTTCACAAAGATAAATGCTGGCCTAGCCCCATAGTTCCTAAAATACCCCAGTATGAAATCAAGCTCTTTCATTTACCTCTCTTCCCCAATTAGCACTCAAATAGTATATATTCTCTAACATATTCACTACATGATTGAATGATACAGATCAACATCATTGCACTTCGGTGAATAACCATGTGTGTTTCAACCTCTGTCTTGCACAGGAAAATCTGAGTACAAGAGCACAAACTCCATAGCAACAGTATGGGCTCCAGAAATAATTTTTAGAATGGTTGAAAAGTTATGAAGTTTTTATTTGCAATTGGTATTAATAGCTTTTGCCTAGGTAACAACTTTCCAGCCTACTGTTACTGATTTTCATATTAGTTCTTCTACTGTAATGATCTTAAACTTTGAAAATCACTTACTTGAATCTTGCAATCAGCAGATTAACCATGAGAATATTAGCCACCAGAAGATATACAAACATACAAAATGGACCAATCCAAGATGCATATATTGAACAGTTTCCTTGTAGATCTGTATTTCCTTCGATATCACAAGCTGAAATATATATATATAAATTTGAAATCTGGGTCATAAAACGATGGCAGGAATCAGAACAAATAAAACAAGATAAGTTAACACAACAAAGTACTTGCAACATTCAATAAATTGCAGTTTTGTAGTCAAGGTTTGAGATAGTAATTACTGTACAAATGCAAGTAGTAACAATAGAACATGCTTTATGAATATTAGAACTCTAAAACTTCACACCACAAGGTGTAATTAAGTTATAAATAATTGTCATAGCATGCACACACACAAAATAAATATATGGAGCATAATAGACATTGAATGAGTTGACAGATCAAGATTAGGGTCAACAAACTAGAGTTGACCAAGATCCTACTCCACTTTTAAGTGGTTGTCTTGGTAACAGGGTGCATAACTGCATTCTTTCTAACTGAGTAAAGATCAAAGAGGGAAGGCAATCCCAGTCTGATAAATGTAGTGCTAGAAAAGTGTGTGCGAGGCCTAAAGATAGAAATGGCAGCCTCATATAAACTGCACAAACAAACTTTTCATTTCAAATAAAGAAGACAAAATAATGACATTAATATAACATAAAAGAATAAAATAAAATCTTATCAAACAAAGTGCAACAGAAAATTTCATAGAGCACTATTAACAAAGAAGTGGAAATGTACTATAGACTTTTCAAAAGACCTGAACATTGAGGAATATTGTTTACAAACAATATTATGTCTAGGGAATTATTATGATGTCTTGGAAACTGAAATATTTTGGTCACATTAAATGTAGTTTAGAGAGAGAGGCAATAATGGAGGGGGTGGTAATGGTTCTTGGATGATGAGCTAAGGGATGACTAAGATGGTGGCAGCAGAACATTACGGCAGTCACTTATAGCTGATGATGGAGAAGGCAGAACCTAGACATTTGGAGTCTTTCATGTGGAAAACTAAGATGACAGCAATGTTTTATAAAGAACAAGTTGCCCGCCTGCCCAGTGTGTTCATAGCGCCTTGGACGACGGGTGACAAGCCCCCTGTGAGTGCGGTTCAATTCTGCGGCTGGCAGAAAGCACAGGTTCTCCAGATTTATGGTGTGTGTGGCACCGAGCCAAAGAGAACAAAAAAAAAAGGTAAATGATGATATATATATATATTTATATGTAGTGTAAAGTGGTGTCTGTTCCTAACTCAACCAGTAGGGTATCCATCTACAGTTGGGCCAAACGAATTGTTGACAATAGATGGTTGCATTTATGGTATATGTGTCTCTTAGCAGATGTTGAAAGGTATGCATGATGATGGTTCCTGTGTTTTGTTTGTTAAACAAACTCCTCATTCTGCATCTCAGGCATCCAGTCATACCTAGTAAAATGGGTGACTCTTGCATTGGCCTCTTTGTCTCAGGAGACAATAAGTTTTGCCTCCTGTAGGTTTTTCTGTGCTGAATCAAAACATCTGTAATGGCTATTCTTGAGTGACAATCTTTGCCACAGTTGCTGCAATTAAAACTGGTGGCTGAAGCTGATATAGAGACCCTCTTTTGTATCAAAACACAGGCTGCATAAAAGCAACATGAAATCTATTTGCTTATCGTGGTAGATGCTAGGGGGATGTCATAATAAGATAATTAAACAGCAATAGATCTAAAAGGGATAAGTTTTAAGCCCTTAGTATTGGTGACCATACAAAGAACATTTTTAAAGACAATCACAATGGAAGGACAGATATTGCCGCCGTGGTAGCCTCAAATTGAAGCATTTAATAAAATACAGATTAAAATAACAACAACTAGAATGATAGTCAATAAGAAAATTCTTACGATCAATATCTTCTGCAAACAGCTCTCCGTATATATTCCAGTATGGGTAATACCAGACATTACGTAGCCGTTTCTGCCAAGAAATCTCCTTGTTCTGGAAGTTGACAGTCTGTCTTATAAGTCCAAAGCTTGTCACAGCAACAAAGAGGATAGTCATGAAATAGCACATATCACGCAGCTAGAGAGAAGAAGGCATATTCTGATATTTGTAAAAATAAGGTAAAGAGCTGTCTGGAAACAGAAACAATAATAAGTTACCTATACACATAAAAAAGTCATGATCAACTATACATTTCATAACAATAAGACTCACAATAAAATAAATATAATAGTATGTATTCTAAACAAGTGTGCTAGTTTAAAGGGGTTTTAAAGCAGAAGGATTGACTTCACTGCACAGAGATTTATCCCATATGGCTCGGTCCTTCTCCGTAGAAATGGCACGCACCTGCTGAGAGTATTGCACAAAGCACAAACTCTGTAGCTCCGATAACAACCCTAGAGATCTCTGGAAAAAAAGGCACTCGTGATAAGAACGGCACAGTCTGGATTCGAACTCCTGACCTTTGAAAAGCAAGACTTGAAAGGCAAGGGCGTAACCACTTAGCCACAGAGACCTCCAATTGTGCTAGTTTTCAAGTGGAAATAATGAAGTTCTTGTTTGTTTGCACTCGCTTTTATCAACCAAGTTAACCATTCCTTGTTATATGTGTGATTTGTGCTGAGAACATGAGTACATTGTGCCCCCCATAATCTCCTACAGGATGTAGGACAGGCATATTAAAATGCTTTGGTTTGTCTTCCAAGACATCCTCTAATTGTTCTGGTGCTGAATCTCTCCTTTCTGTAGCCTGAGATGCCCTTAGTGCTTTGGCAGCAACAAATGCATACCACTTTTCTATATTTTTGTCATCCTAGGTATTGCGTTCCCCTTGGTTTTTTTTCAGTTCCTGTTTGGTCTTCCTTGTTACACTGAATATCATCACTCTCTCAGTCACTAGTTGCAGTTTGTATATCATTCGAGTAAAAGAGCGTGAGGTACCAATTTGTCGGAGGTGGTGGAGCAGTTCCAGAAAAGAAATACTCTCAACCGTTTTGGGACATGTATCGTTTTTTGTCTCGTGTAATGAATTAGAAGTGTTTCCTCTTTATATGAAGCAAAAGACATAGACCAGATATGTTTATGTCAGCAATATTAACAGGACCAGTCAATTAGTTATCTGGTCCCATATCTCTGTTCAAGACAAGTCTGGTGGGACATGTCTGCATCTATCCAGGAGTTAGGAGCTTTCTGTCTGCTTTGTTTTACAAGCAGCAAGCAGTAAGCAATTGCACTGCCCGCCTGCTGAGTGTGTTCGGAGGACGACGGGTGACAAGCCCCCTGTGACTGCGGTTCAATTCCGCAGGCTGGCAGAAAAGCCACAGGTTCTCCAGATTTATGGTGTTCGTGGCACCGAACTGAAGGGTTACGATGTCCATGGCACAGAGCCGAGACCTCAAGTGCTTCTGGATCGAAAAAAGCGACTGCACTAGTTTTCAAGTGGTAATAATGAAGTGAGAATACTATAATTAATTTCCAAAGTGAAGTTTACAACACATACATGTACTTACTTGTTAAAGTAGTGCATTATTACATAAAGTAGTACAAAGTAGGCTACAAGGATATCCAAATAATAGATATATGGATAAGACAGAAACATAAATCTGAATATCAGCAAGATCACTAAAGACTGGAATAATTGCAGAAAACAATAGGAAATAGTTCAAGATGGACAAGAAATATAGAAGGGAAGAAGGTCGGTATCATATCTATACTGTTACCATGGAGAAATTGAGAAAATGATTCCCAGAAATCTAGATTGAAAAATGAACTAGAATTAGACATTTAGAGGTAAATTTTAAAATAAAAAGAATATTTGAAATAGTGTATTATAAAGAAGTTCATAATGACAAGACAATACATTGTTTCAACAGTTTTATCTTGTTTCTTGACCAAATAAGTATAGTTAAGTCAATGTCACAGTAATTTGTGCAGACCATAGAAGCCCCGTCTCTTCCAGCAAATGTTGAAAGTTATGTATGCTGATGGCTCCCATGGTTTGCTGGTTAAACGCACTCGTAGTTCTGTCCCTCAGCCATCCATCCAGCTCAAATGTGTGATTCCCAACTATTGTTAATCTCTTTTAAAGATCAATGTAATATTTTCTACTGGAAACATCTTGTTATTTTATTCTGTGTTTTATAATGTCTATAAAGTTGGTCACAAGACATGAACAGATTGATACAGTATAGATGTATTACAAATACACATTTTATAAACTAAAGAGGCAGCAGAGAGCAAAGTTGATAACGAGTTACGCTATTCACATGTTATGAAAATTCTGAGGTTCCAGGCCAGCTTGGGATAACTATTTTCAGTGCGCATAGTGTATGTGTTTAAATGGCGATGGGTTGGACATACCCTATGGAAGACACAGTTGAGTGTCACTAGACAAGCACTTGAGTGGAACCCGCATGGAAAATGAAAAAGAGGACACCCTAAACAGACCTGGAGACGAAGTCTTCTAGAGGAACTGAAGAGCGCTCGACTATCCTGGGAGACCCTAAAGAAAACAGCCAGAGACCGAGAAAAGTGGCGAACAACTGTTGAGGCCCTATGCTCCCTGAGGAGTGGAGAGGAATAAGATAGCGTATGCATTTGGAACACTAGAAGCCTTGATCCTTTACTTTGTGATCTAAATTACAAGTACATTTGAAGTTGGAGTATGCTTGCCTAAAAGACTAGGAAAGCTGGTGATAAGGAAAGCAAGCCTTCACACAAAAAATCAGTCAAAGGAGCCATATTTTGCACTATGACTACGACTGAATTCATACCGGGTTGAATGTGAAAATTTAGTTGTTTGGGCATTAAATAAAATGTTTACTTGTAAGCAAATTTTCTTCTTCTCGAATGCTCCATATCAACCCCTTGTTAACCACGCTTTTTGATTTGTATGTGATCTGAGCCTAAGAGTGATTGTATGTTGTGCTAGTTATGTGCCTAATAGTAGGCAAGCACATCTGATTTCTGTGATGTTTTTATTTACTAGGGTAGCATTCCTAGGCCCCTACCTCAGTCGCCTCTTACAACATGCCTTGCTGGTTGCAGTGGTACTATTCTTTACTTACCTTACGGGTCCCGACACCACAAAGGCAGCTTGTAAGCAAATAATTTTTATTGTCCTGTTTAAGACAACAAGTCTTACTTACTTCATATCACAGAAAGTTAAAGAGGACAATGTGAAACATTACTTACGAGTTTGCCCATTATCTTAACATAAGGCCCCAAATATTTGTTCACAGAGAGTATCTCCAATATACGAATATTCCAAAAGATGACATCAATGGAATATATTAACTGTGCATCTTTCAAAGTTGCTGGTATAAATCTTAGCACCATGCCCATAATAAACAGAGCAATGCCTACAGTGTCTAGAATGTTCCAAAGTTGAGAAATGTACACTCGAAGCTTCATGTAAACCTTCACAGGTTCAGAGGCAATTATCTGAAAAAAGAAACAAGTTTCACATTACCAAAAGAAAACTCTTTACTCATGCTTCTTTTTCATTTAGTTTCTGGGAGCTGGTTAAATAGATCCCATCTCCATGCAGGCCTATAGGTTCTCAGTCTTCATCAGCGGATGACGAAGGGTATGAATGATGAAGATTCCTGTAGCTTACTGGTTTCGTGTACTCATCTAGCGAGTGTTCCATCAAACGCATTCAACATTTAAAATTCAATATTCATGCAGCTGCATCATCATTCAACAGGTGGTAGTTGAGCAATTACAGTATGCCACCTTTTCACAAAAAAAAGGCAAAAGACATGTCAACTTAGGAAAAAGAAACACAATTACCCCATTGTGCCTACAACAGTAAAAGTCTGAGAATGTGAGAAAGAAAACGTAGCAGATGGATAGGCAACATCAAAGTAATATGATAACAACATGAACCCATAATAACTACCGCAACACACTTGGCGAATAATGAGAACTAATCTTGTGGAACACTTCATGACATAAGAGGTTAGACATAAACAATGAGTACTTAAGCTTACACAATATTTCTTGATAAAAATGGCAGACAAAAACAAGAACATCATTTTTTCATGACACTTTATGATAAAAATGGCAGACAAAAAAATAACTTAATCTTCCCACGACATTTCATGACAAAAACGAGAACTTAACCTTCCTATTACACTTCATGACAAAAATGGCAGACAAAAAAAAACCAACTAAGCATCCCAGAAATCTATTGGCACAATTGTCTAGATAACAAACAACTCACTCTAACAATAATATTTTTATCTGAATGTATGCCCAAGTTTAAAAATGGCATTAAATTGCGTTGTCATGAACATCTTGTAGTTACATTCTGTTATCAACTGAGTATCTGTCAATAGAAATCATGTCTGACCACAAACCAAACAAGAACTCGGTGATAGTACATTCTGGAACAAATAAATGATAATCTTGGACGGAGATAACAATAGTTGGAAGGGATGAGCATATCGTGATGAAGACTGCTAACTGCTAGAGCGCTAATGAGAGGAAAATATAAATGAGGAACCAAGCGCGCGCACACACCCAACTTCCGTGATATAAAGATAAGAATAAAGTATAATAGCTCCAGCAATCATTCACTCAGTTTTCCATATCTGTTGAACAGTCTTGTTTGTTTCTACGGAAGTGAACGCCAAATCTCAGATGGCTGCTGAGTATTGCCATGTGGTTATCAACACCCCATCCACTGATATCTCTCATGTAATGTACACATGGCTTTTAACTCACAGATGCTAACTCACATTCAGAAATGTCTAACTTCTCTTGTATGAGATCTAGTACAATCATTCCCTATAGAAAATAATATATTGACTAGTCCATGAATTTACAAACAAAGTACCCAACAATTATTAAGGGAAGTGCAAGATAAAAGCGAAAAACAAAATCTATATCTCAATGTGGCAAAAACAAAAATAATGACAACGGATAAAACGAACATGATAAAAGATAATTTTATCAACGGAGAGAAAGAAGAAAATGTGAACAGTTTTGAATATCTTAGTTCGCCGCTAACAACAGATGGAAATGGGATGAAGGAAATTAAAAGAAGAACAAGCATGGCTTTACAAAAAATTAAACAACTAAAAACAGTATGGAAAGGAACTGATAGGAAAACAAAGATCAGAATACTAAGAGCATGTATATTCCCAGTGGCAATGTATGGGCGTGAATCATGGACGTTTAATAAGGCAGTGGAAAAACATATGTGTTTTTGAGTGTAAGTGTTACAGAAGAGTGATTTGTATATCGTGGACAGTGACGAGAACAAATATATCTGTCTAGACAAAACTCAAAATCAAAGAAAACTGGCTAAAGCTACAAATAAGAAAGAGAAAATTCAGGTATTTTGGACATATAAAAAGATATGTACGGCTGGAGAAGACCATCATGGAAGGAGGCATACCGGCAAAGAGAAGAAGACCACGGAGAAGATGGATTCAGGATGTAACTGATGGTTTGAACAAGACGGCTGCAGAGGCGGGGCATCTGTCCTATGACAGAGAGAAATTTCGAAGGACTGCTGGGGTGGCAAAGTTCTGCTCAGGACAAGCTATTTGATGATGACCTAACAACCGATATGATGAACATGGGCGCCCACATACATTTTTTCAGGGTGTGGCAAAATGAATTGTAAATATCTTGGGTTAGTAGTTTACTATGTGGAAATGGTGAAGTCCAGATTAAGATCAGATTTCAATTGCAGACTCTATGTATAGAAATATTAGCTTCTTATAAATGTTTAAACCATAGCTAGTTAGTAACAGACAATCACAATGTTTGATTAAAAGCCATTTTCCAGGAGGGGGTGGGGCAATTGACCCCCAATGCCTTAATGTATGGACACACATGCTGATAAAAAGTTTATATGCTATATAGAACAAATACTGTTTTATATATGTGAATAATGAACAATTAAAAAATATCCTGCTGCAACAGAAGTTTTTTCTTCTTCAGGAAACTATATTACATTTCATAAAAAGAACAAGAAATTTAATGAAAAACTAAGACAACATTAAAAGATACATTTGAAAAAGTGAAGACAATTGTTCACTGAAATGAAAGATTAGAAAAACCATGTTCCCAAAGAAAAGATTGAGGGGATGACAATAGAAGCTGGGAAAGATCAACATTGAAGTGATGGGATGAGGCAAGAAAGGGTAGTTGAAATATAAGAGCAAATGGACGTTAGTCAAGGTATTGTTGTACAGTTAATGGAACAGTTATAGGAACAGAACAGATACAAGCAATCACACTGCATAAATAGCTATGTACATGCAAGTTAGATACTAAAGATAAGACAACTGCATAAATACAGTAGCTGTTTTAGTACAGTATTAAAACATGTAAAAACATTGTGAAATGCGTTGCCTGCGAAAAGTTACCAACAACACAAGAAAAGACAGAATCACCAACATCAGCATAAGAAAGAAAGTTGGCACAAAACCGTGTTTGAATTACATGGATAAACAAAGAATGAAGTGGTTTGGCCACTTAATAAGAATGCATCCAAACTCCAAAATATACAGAGTCTTCTACAACAGAACATCGGGAAAGAAGAAGACCACGGAAAAGATGGTTAGATGGCGTAGCAGAATCCTGTGAAAGAGCAAAGATAACAATCACACAAGCCACCAGAACAGTGCAAGACAAAAACAGAAAACCACGACACTAGGCAACAACCCGGTAGCAGTGTGACGACAGAAGAAGAAGAAGATTAAAACATGTAGGACTAGTGCACTAAAAGAGTAAACTGACACTCAACATAAAGGCACAAATGACTGGGTGTGATGATCCTTTTGTAGTGAACATTTGTATGCCAGTGTCTAGAGTATAGTAGAACACTGCATGACCAACTGTCAATCTGGTGGTGATGGGGAGTGAGAACAGTGAATCATGTATCATCACACGAGAGACTCCTAGTGATAGAGCAGTTCAATTATGACTACTATCCAAAGTGGGTAGAAAACCCATAGATATCCCAGGTTTGTAATGCTACGTACACTAGCTACATGGTTATTGGCCACTCAACTGACGTCACAGCACGCCGGCAGACCCATATGTGCTCAATCTCTCCAACAGACGTCGAAGGGTAAATATAGTGATGGTTTCTGTGGCTCGCTGATTAAATGAACTCCTCTTTCTGCCCCTCAAGCATCCACCTCTAATTGTACAACGTTCGATGCATGACTGTCCGCTCTCTCGTTGCCGTGAACAGCCGCATGCCCATGATAGTAGATAGATAGGTAGTATGCCGAAAAGGCAAGCGTACAACGTGAACGTGGATAGATCACTGAAGGAGAAAAACAAGAAAGAAACGCAAGATGAAAACATGTTAAAACTGTTTGCTGCACTACCACGTAAATATGGCTACAAATATCTCCAACTCATGTAAGCAGATTTGCCCACTTTACAAACCTTTCAAACGTTGATAAACAAGAAAAGCAAAGAGATGCACGCATACAACAAAATCGACACTGCTAAATAAGTGTGCTAATGGTGAAGTAAACATATCTTCATTACACCTTACTACTTCCTATTGTCAATACAAATGTAGTCCTCAAAAACAAGTCGGATTAATACAGCAAGGACATTAACAACCAAAATACCCGATTTATGTTCGTCATCGAAACCAGTTAAATTACTGTTTAAGTTCCATTAAACCAAACGAAGCAATTACGTTCAATGGTTAAAATACACAACATAGCTATTTCACTACTTCAAGTTTTGATCTAACGTCTATACGCAAACTTCTCGTGCACTCTAAGTGCACATGACATTTATCTAGAAAATATCCGTTAAAATAAGTGCTTAAACTTAGAACCGTGTTTGCCGTCCAGGAACGAGATCCGCAGAAACAGTCATGTAATAGACATGACATGCTGTTCTACATGCCGTAGGGGTCTAACGGGCAGGGGAGGAAGAGGTCTCATCGTACTCACGTTCTCGGAGTAAACCACACAAATCACAAAGAGTGGATAACTTGCTTGATAAGGTAAAACAAACAGACATGTCATGCCGTAAAGATCAAACAGTATTTATGTTTTAGTTCTCTATGATATCCCTCTCATGTTGCCTTCTACTGCTATCAACTTCAGTTACAGTATGTTTCTATTCTGATATTGGTTCCAACAGAATAAGTTTTCATATGTTCCGCCCCAAACACTTAAGTGTATTAATCGTGGGACGTAATTTCTGTGTGTGTTTGTATGTGCTTTTGTTTTTGTGAAATACATGTACACAATATTCTTCTGTACATATTCGCATTTCAAAGCCGAAAACACACCTCACAGCCGAAAACGCACATTAAAGCCGAAAACGCACCTCAAAGCCGAAAACGCACCTCAAAGCCGAAAACGCACCTCAAAGCCGAAAACGCACATCAAAGCCGAAAACGACCATCAAAGCCGAAAACGCACCTCCAAACGCACTCAAAGAAAACGTACATCAAAGTCGAAAACGCACCTCAAAGCCGAAAACGCACCTCAAAGCCGAAAACGCACCTCAAAGCCGAAAACGCACCTCAGAACCGAAAACACAGACCCTATTATTTGTTTCTTTATATTGTAAGTCTGTATCCACACACACACACACACAATGGTGTTCAATCATCGTGAATCATTTGTCACAGGAGACAATATATTAAATAAATGGTGTTATACAGTCAGTTCAAATATATTTCTAACCATTTATCAAGAACGCCTAACCAATCTTTCACTTTATGAAAAATGCACCAACACAAAACGTTCTCATTAAAAACAATAAATAATTTTGTTTAAAGACAAAGTCATACTAAACATAGTTAAATTCAATAGCGTGCTGTAAGACAGCATTGCCCGCTGGCGACATGACACTATTGTCATACATTCAAGGCGCACTATTTTATCGCCGCGAATCAGATTTCAAGAAAACAAAATATTTTAGTTTTTTTTCTAGCACTTTCATGAACACGATCTTCTCGCTTTTGCAATCTTCTTTTATTTTGTAACCTTTTTACTGCCTCCTAACCTACCCTTTGCTTTTTCACTGGAGAAAGCGTCGGCATCTCAACTATACTAATAAGAAAATTGTTATTGTTAGTTGTAGTAGTATTGCAGTCGTCGCATTGTGTCCGCGTATCCACAACCATCAGTCAGATGCGGCCCAATATATAAAAACGCTGGCCAGCACTAAAAGGGTTTTAAAACCGAAGGATTGACTTCATTGCACTGGATTGTACCCCATATAGCTCGGTCCCTCTCCGCAGAAATGGCCCGCCACCTGCCGAAAGTATTGCATAAAGCACGAACTCCGTAGCTCCGGCAAAATAATCGTAGGGATCTCTGGAAAAAAATGCACCCTTGAACAGAACGGCGCGGTCCGGATTCGAACCTACGACCTCCAACTCGCAAGACAAAGGCGTAACCATTTCGTCACAGGACAGCACTGCTGTAAGATAATAAAGTAGACAATTATATTTATATACTACTAATTCTCTTACATTTGATACATACAGTATTTTGATTTTAATAATGAGTGCTTTGGGTTTTTTTAAAGCAACATTTGTGGTCCACAGTAAATTAAGCGCATGACCAGAGATCGCCGAAGAAGAACGAGGCGTTCAAACGTTACACTAATAAGGCTGGTCATCTGAGGTGCAGAATTGAAAATGTTTATGAGCTCAGATTGTCACTGCCGCCGCAATCACTACCCAGGATCATCATCCATTACCCTATAAAGAACGTTGAAACAATAAACAGTTCTTAGTAATTTCTCTGTATCACAGGTTAGATGTCATGTTTCTGTTGATGTCACGTTCTTCAAGCCATCTATCTTGTCTTGTATCCATCTTCGTCTCGGTCTTCATCTTCTCTGCTTTCACAGGTTAGATATCATGTTTCTGTTGATGTCACCCTTTTCAAGCCATCTATCTTGTCTTGTATCCATCTTCGTCTCGGTCTTCATCTTCTCTGCTTTCACGGAATGTCTTTATCGATATATGTTTTTTTCCCCACGAAAATGTCTCTTTGTGTTCAAAATATAACAATACAGCAAGCAGTAGAGCCAGCTTAGTAAAGTTATATAAATATTAGGGCTATTACAAGTATTGTGTAAAAATACCTAATTAGAGACACACAAAAAAAGAAGAAATTCATTGATCTTGCAAGATATGAAGAAGAGATAGCAAAGAAAAATGAGAAAAACACGATGTATAAGATAAAAATGTCGTTAGTGAAAGAAGTAGTGCAAATATCACATACAAACTAGCACACATAATCACAGATAAAAAAAGAAAGTAAGATGATTAGAACATAAAAAAAAAAAGAACTGTCCAACATGTGCAGTCAGGATGAAATTTACAGTGATAATAGACAGACGCTGGAGTTGGATAAGACACGTATTCAGAAGTGATTCAGAAACCATTATAATAACTACCATGTAGTGCACCATGGAATAAAGACCAAAGATTAGTAGATAACAGACAAATTAACGTAGAACAGTGGAGGAGGAGCTTGTCAGTATGGGATAGTTATGGAACTCTCTGTAAAAGATGGTCATAAACCGATCACAATAGAGAGATTTTGTTGCTGATCTACAAGACAACATTGACTGCTTTGCCGATAAGTGATCAAAGAAAATGTTTCCAAAATACTTCACTTTTCTTAAACATATTTTTCTCACAAACCTAGTTTTCTTCAGCTCTGACTTCTTACTGGGTATATGTTTGCAATTTTCTCTATTCGTGAAATTTAAAAAAAATGATGTTTAACATTTACTTTCAAAATCCATGTGTTTATCAGCTGATCTGCTGAATGTTCAAATCTCGCATGTTACCTTGTGATAATATGAATGCTTAGTACTTAGTGCGAACACGAGTCGACATCTGGTGAGGATAATTTTTTTTTCCCGATCCAGAAGCACTTGAGCTTTTCAGCTCTTCGGCTCGGTGCCATGGACATCGTAACCCTTCGGTTCGGTGCCACGAACACCGTAAATCTGGGGAATCTGTGGCTTTTTCTACCCTCCCGCGGAATTGAACCCGCACACACAGAGGATTAGTCACGCGTAGCCCAACGCGCTACGAACACGCTGGGCAGACGGGCGGTGAGGATAATGAGCACCTGTATGTCTGCTTGAAATGTGATCAGTATAATTCAATATTCAATGAAGGTTTCGTGCTTCGCAAGATGTAGGTTAAATTATCCACTACAAGTAGTCGATACTGTTCAGTTTTTGCGATGTAAAAGTTACTACATTGCGAGACGTGGATATTAACACAGCACGTAAGACAGATAACACACGCAGTAAGGAAACACACGCAGTAAGGAAACACACGCAGTAAGGAAACACACGCAGTAAGGAGACACACGCAGTAAGGAAACACACGCAGTAAGGAGACACGCAGTAGAGGAAACACACGCAGTAAGGAAACACACGCAAGTTAGGCGAAGACACACGCAGTAAGGAAACACACGCATGGAGTAAGGAAACACACGCAGTAAGGAAACACGGTAAACACACGCAGTAAACACGAGAACACAATCAGAAGAGTTCCGGAAATAAGAGTGAACACACTGACAAATTTATAAAGCCCTGCGACAAAGAAGAAAAAAAACCAAGGACATGCAAGACTTAAATATATGGAGTAAGAAAAAAAAAAAGTAAAGGAACCCTTTCATACCTCGTGGTATATAGGGCAATACGGTGTTAGGCCTGTATTTTTCATTGACCGTCGTCACACGATGGGTGATGTGGTCAGTATCACGCCGGCCGCCTTTACTTTCCCAGAGCATGTCTGGTACCCAGTTGAGGCTGGGTCGACCTGAGAGCGTCGCGGTCGGGAAAAATTCCACGCACACTGCGGGAGTTGAACCCGGACCCCCAGCCTTGAGAAGCGAGTTCATTAACAACTACGCTACCGTGGCTCTCTCATATCATGGAGTATTGGTTCATAAACATCATGTCCCGGAAAATGAAATATTTCGGTAATGTTAAATGAACGGTGGTTTGGAGAGAACAGTAATGGAAGGTATGGTTCTGGGGAGGGAGGGCGGGGGAGAAGAGAAGAAGGGTTACAGGCAGGAGAAGACCAAGATGAAGTTGGACATCAAACAAACATTGAACATGACGTTGGATGAGGCGAGAGAACTAGCAAGCGACATCATTTTTCAGGCTTGTTGTAATGACAGTGACGTTCTACAAGGGACATATTAATTGATGATAAAAGTCATCACGACATGCCATTATGCTATTGTTAAAGTACTACATTGACAAAGTTGGTTTATTGGTTACTGAACTGATAGTACTGTATTCCGTTCGTATCGTTATACATTATTTAGGGCTTGCAAGCAATTTATCCATACCGCTCTATCATCTCAGCGTCAAATGTATCTGGCTATTTTTTAGCAGCGTTGTCTCACTCTTTCGATCGTGCGTTGAAATATCCTGTTATGAGAAACTTTGTGCCAGGAACATCCGATGATTCCTCAAGAAAAACAGTTATATGCAAAAAAGAGTTGATCCACATGGGTGTACACACTAATGATTTTTCACACCTGAGCACGAACTGTTATTTTAATCCCCTGTAATTTCATACCTCAAGGAAAGGAATCATATGTATTAAGACAGTTGTGGGGGAAGACCATGTTTCCCATTTTTTTTCCGATACAGAAGCACTTGAGCTTTCAGCTCTTCGGTTCGGTGCCATGTACATCATAACCCTTCGGTTCGGTGCCACGAACACCGTAAATCTGGAGAACTTGTGGCTTTTTCTGCCAGCCTGCAGAACTGAACCCGCACTCACAGAGGGCTTCCATGTTACACATAGATAGTCAGTTCTCGTCCACAGCCAGGTTCAGTGGCTTCATTCCTAACAAGTTTCGGTGTTTTGAATTATAATAAAAACATTATTGTAGGTTGACATTTCGATGACTGACAAGTGACAAGTGCTTTATGTTCTGGATATGTTACTTCAGCAAGTAATGGACAATAATTTCTGCAATGATCGACTAACATTATACATTTTTTTAGATACGAGCACCTGTGTAATAGTTTATATAATATATATATATATATATATATATATATATATATATATATATATATATATATATATATATATATATATATATGTTTATATATATATATCCATCCATTGGCCTCTGTCTCAGGAGACAATAGGTATTGCGTCACGTAGTATGTTCTGAGCTGAATCACGTTTCTTGTGGCTGTAATGGCCTATTCTGGAGTGACAATCCTTGCCACAGTTGCTGCAGGTAAAACTGGGAGACTGGAGCTGATACATATGATGTTCTCTCTGCTCTCTATTTTGCCTCCACATATGGTATTTTTTCTTCTTTTCTTTTTGAGCCGTCCTTCACTGCCGCTCGCCATGCTTGCCTGTCTTTGGTCAGCCGCTCCCAGTGTTCTTTGTCTATGCCACATGAAGTTAGATCACGACTGCAGGTGTTAGTGAAGCGTAGAACTACTTTGTGATAACTTTTTGAGAGTCCTGGGTTCTACTAAGTTGTTCTACACACCCTAACCTAGTAAGATCGTACCTGTAGGGCTAACATATCATTTATTTGTGTACTTTCTATTTTTATAATTGGAAATAATTGGAAAGGGATTGGGCGAAAGGGGAGGGTGAGAGGGAGAGAAAAAAAGAAGCAAGCAGCATGAAGTGGAAGCCAATATTAGAAAAAGGAAATTACCACAACACGCCATTTTATGACCGCTTCAAATACTAGACCAATAAAAATGAGTGTAAACAGACTACACACAATACTACAGTGTGTCAGTCCTGAGAATGTGATTAACCTTTCACTATATGTGCATGGATAACAAGTCTGATTCCCGACTGCAAATCAAACAGGCTAAAATGGAAACACTGTCAATAGAAAGCCGCCATGTCTGAGGCCAGCAAAGCTCAAAACAGATGTTAGATAACAATGAGAATGATTATTATCATATAATTACAAGAAGAATCAAACATGGTTATTGTACCGGTTACGTTAATGAAACAAACATTGCAATGTATGTGACAATATGTTTGATTCAAGTCATAAATTGTACCAGGAGAGACGGAAAGAGAAATTGTGACAAAACAATTGTAGTAAACATACACATCGTCACTTATCTCTCTCTCTTCTCTTGTGTCTTTTTAAAACCCGATTTATGGCATAGACCCTCAACCAACTCATGCCAAGCCTTCCTGTCTTTAGCCATTTCTTGCATTTCATTGCAGCACTTCCGTATATATCGCAAATCATTGTCTATAAATCTCTTCTTCATGTATTTCTAGTCTTCTCTTTCGCTTTCACTGCGGGGTTTTTAGAAAAGGGCCTTTCTTGTTATATTTCCCCTCGGTTTTTCTTAAGGTGGGCCTTATCTAGCGCTTCACCTCATGACTAACTGTGATCTAACATTGCTTATACATTAAAGACAAACATTAAGGTGGCTTGGATATCTCATAGGAATGATCCCTGGGCACGCAGGAGTTAGGGTAATGAACGAGCTGATAGATTGGCTGGCTTAGCTACAATATCAGAGGGGGCTGCAATGGATCGAAGTGACATTCTTCACGCATTGAGAGTCTTTCCGAACAGAGGAGTTTCAGGGCTGTGAATCCCACTCGCTGACCAGATTGAAAGAGATGGGTGTCAATATTGGTGCAGCCCGAAAAGAACGACATACTAAATATGCAAAGAGATTGATTAATCAACATCGAACTGGCGTGTTGGGTCGCTGGACGCTGCTACTGGATTTGCTGAGGCGGAGATCGGAGCACCTATGGACATGTCCGGAGTGCTTTGATGATAGTCCTCATATAACTGATAACTGATGCCTACACAGCGACCATTGCGAGCTTTGAATCGTAGAGGATCTAGTTTTAGAATACAGAGCACAGCGAGAGATAAATTGATAGACAACATTGAAGAAATTCAACAACAATACAGGCTCACCAGGCTAGGGTTGCCATATTGTGATCATCCGAAATGAGGACACTTCTCCTATAGTGCGTTTCAAAATGATTTTTCGCGGGGAAAATTTAATATCTCTGCAACCGCTTGACCGTAATTGATGTAACTTTGCATATGATCTAATGATCGTAATGCCCCGAGGTTGATATTTTTTTACTCAATAACAAACGTATGGTTTAAAATTTTCTTTATGTAAAGTATATAAAAGTGACCATCTCCTTAGCCAACTATATAATGAGAAGTATTACCCCTTCATATTTGTGAGATGTTGCAAGTTCCACGACTTGCACGTTTTTCACGTGGTTTTCCGATTTTAATCGCTTTATCGCACTTTAAAAATATGTATGATGATCCTTCCGGTGTGTTTAGTTACAATTTACCGTTTGTGTTTTCAGAGCATAGGTGTATTACAAAACGTTTAGTATTCTAGATTTGTTATACAATGGGTATGAAAATCAAGTTTCTTACACTGCATACAGTGGCTGTGAAAATGTATAAATATTTTATCAGAGAATCTAATCGTGAAAAACTGTATCGGAGTATATCAAATCCTGAACAGAGAACTATGCATGCCACAACACTGTGTCAGAAGAAGACACATGTTGATGAAATCTGGATCAATGCTCACTACACTAATGAAAAGGAATGGCAGTTATCCGATGGAACAATTAAACGATATGTACCTAGTGGAAAAGGACGTCTGATAATGGCACATGCAGGCAGCAGACAAAATGGGCTAGTTAAAGATGCTGAACTTATTTTCACTTCCAATTATACGGACAACAGGGACTATCATACTGAGATGAACAGTAACATATTTAGAGATTGGATTGAACATACTCTTCTTCCGTCCCTAGACAGACCATCCTGTGTGATAATGGACAACGCATCATACCACAACACTGTGTCAGAAGAAGACAAAATCCCGACATCTTCGAGTACAAAAAGATGCTATAAAACTTTGGCTCAGAAAGGAGAACATTCCATTTAACGAGGGGTTTTGAAGCCTGAATTACTATCTATTGTTAAAACATCACAGAAGACCAAGGTATTCCAAACAGACAAGTTGATTCAACAGCATGGTCATGTGTGTTTGAGACTACCACCTTATCATTCACACTTAAACCCAATTGAACTCATTTGGGCCAAAGTTAAAGGGCTGGTAGCAGCTGAAAATAAAACTTTCAAGCTAAGCAATATGAAAGACTAACATATGCCGCCCTGTCGAAGATAGACAGAGATTATTGGTGTAAATGCGAAGACCATGTCTTAAAGGAGGAAATGACTACTGGGACAAAGATGGACTGTCGTTCGTGCAGCCAAGAATAGTCATCAATATGTTAGACTCATCGGACTCAGAATAAGTGAGTAAACACTTTATATGATTTATATAATATGAGTTATCTCACCCTCCAAAATTCGAATTGTATATATGCCTATGCCGAAAATATGTGATTTGTTTTTAAATTTACGGTAAATTATTTTCTTCCAGCACCAAATAATTATTAGGTTTGAAAAGATCAAAGGAATTCGCAGATGCAAGAAAAGTACACTACCTGCAACATTGAATTTTAGAAAATCGTTGGGACATCGGAAATACAACACCACATGCAAAAATCACGTTCATCCATGCAATGAATATGGAGATATTTTAGGTCAATCGTTGACCGAACGTTTTGAAACGCACTATAACATTAATTTCCATTTAAATTGTGTTCCATGTATATTTTTCTGACGGCCTGATCTTTTTTAGAATGTCTTTCTTTTGCATCAAGTGTCCATAAGGTTGCATGAATGTGAAATGTTTGAAATGAATTTTTACAAGTGAAAGTGACTTGACTGAATCCACACTAAAACGATTTCTCTCATTGGATATGGATTAAGAAAGTAGTTATTTCTACCGAAGCATTGTGTGCTGGAATAGAAATGAAGAACTGTGCTATCTTTGCAATTTCAAAGTGCATTTCACGACGTTTACTGTTTTCAATATAATCCACCATTTCTTTTGCAATGGCACTTGATTTTTTATAAGCGGATGCAAATTTCTCCAGATTTCAGTACCGATCACAGCACGTTGAATCATCCACGTGTATACATTTGTCAGTCAAAAATCGGTTCATTTTGTCTTGTACAATTGCGCACAAATTTGCAAATTTTTTTAAGAAACGTTTAGATTTACTTGTGAAATGAGGACGTGTCCACAAAAAAGGAGGACGTATGACAACCCTTCACAAGGTCCAACGTGAGACACGTGACTTGGCGCTTAAAAACAAACTCAATCTATAAAAGCTGCTTTTCAGTAGAAGTGGACTGAGAAAATAAGTATGTCACAAAACATGGCATTACGAATTAACTGGTGTTTTACAAAGAGAAAAAGTACTGCAATTTTAGCATAGTGGCATAGCAAAAATAATAACATTAAACAACACAGGCCTATCATCACCTATACCAGTCTACATAATATACTAGACTTAAGTGTTAAGTGTCTTACTGTCATGCTATCGTCTACTCTCGTCATTTACAATGTCTTGTATGAAATTACAGGTATCCATCCCCCCTCCTACATTTCCGTTAACTTCATGAACATCTCAACGCATTTTCCCCATGTGGTGTTCAAACAAAACCAGTCTTGGAAAAGCAATTAAATATTTTATGACCAGAGTAAGACTAAGTGCGTTTGATTACCGACCGAGTCTATTATTCTTCACTGACCTCGTTCAGCTTTGACAGGCCCACCCAAGAGCAAGTAAATATCTTATTTGTTTATCCTTGTCATGTAAACGTTCAGAAAGCAATGACAAACTACTGAACGTATAAGTGGTGCCCAGAAAATCAACGACTCGTTTACTGAGGTTGATGACGACGTCTTGTAAAGGATATGCCACTGATTTTCATGTCATTTCAGTCATGTCAACTAAAACTCGATTACTCTGTTAAATATTGCGTACATGAAAGAAAACCTATTAATGTGAACAAAGAAACCGGACCCATCTTCTCTAAGGAGACCCTGAAGTGAACTTTGCTGAGAGAGCAGGAAATATCGGTCTCAGTTCCATGGAGGAGATTGAGCGAGTTGCTCAGGATAGAGCGATATGGAGAAATTACTTGCAGGCCCTATGTAACGAACGTATAACGGTACGAGAGGAATTATTATATTATTTATTATATTGCTCATGAGTTTCAATGTTTCTGGATGTTCAGATCTTGTAGGATGTATATACTTCTCTTCATCTTTGTCTAAGGCGTTCTATGAATTCATTTCTATAGTACTTTGTTTCAAAAGATTGAATTTTCTTCTTTAATGCTTGTAGGATGGTCCACGATTCACATTCTTTTGTTGTCACAAGACAAATGCGTTATATTTGTAATATTTATACCGTCAGTTTCGCATTAAACAATAACTGTACCACTTCCCTAATCAAGACAATTTTAATCAATACATCTGTAAATGGTTGTCTGACTAGTTGAGTTAGAAAGGGGGAAATTAGCGAGGAAGAGAACTGGTAAAAGTCACATCTAAAGGTCATTTGTTAATTTTTCTAATGCGCAAGCGCAAGCGTTCGCTTATCGACTCTGACAAAAGAGGGATGTGGGTTCAATCCACCACTCGGTGTTCCACACGTGAGGGATGTGGGTTCTATTCACCACTCGATGTTCCACACGTGAGGGATGTGGGTTCAATCTACCACTCGATGTTCCACACGTGAGGGATGTGGGTTCAATCCACCACTCGATGTTCCACACATGAGGGATGTGGGTTCAATCCACCACTCGGTGTTCCACACGTGAGGGATGTGGGTTCAATCCACCACTCGTGTTCCCCACATGAGGGATGTGGTTCAATCCACCACTTGTGTCACATGAGGGATGTGGGTTCAATCTACCACTCGGTGTTCCACACATGAGGGATGTGGGTTCAATCTACCACTCGGTGTTCCACACATGAGGGATGTGGGTTCTATTCACCACTCGGTGTTCCACACATGAGGGTTGTGTGTTCAATCTACCACTCGGTGTTCCACACATGAGGGATGTGGGTTCTATCCACCACTCGGTGTTCCACACATGAGGGATGTGGGTTCAATCCACCACTCGGTGTTCCACACATGAGGGATGTGTGTTCAATCTACCACTCGGTGTTCCACACATGAGGGATGTGGGTTCTATTCACCACTCGGTGTTCCACACATGAGGGATGTGGGTTCTATCCACCACTCGGTGTTCCACACATGAGGGATGTGGGTTCTATTCACCACTCGGTGTTCCACACATGAAGGATGTGGGTTCAATCTACCACTCGGTGTTCCACACGTGAGGGATGTGGGTTCTATTCACCACTCGGTGTTCCACACGTGAGGATGTGGGTTCAATCTACCACTCGGTGTTCCACACGTGAGGGATGTGGGTTCAATCCACCACTCGGTGTTCCACACGTGAGGAAAGGATTGACCCTCCTATCTCCTGCTCACCAGGGATTAGAAATGTAAAATAGCAGGCAGTTCGTACACCTAAGGCTACGGAAATTAAATTAAAAATATCCCACTGCCAGCTCGAGATTGACTACCATGTTAGTAGCCACCACTAGTAAGCAAACACTGACCAGTGAAGAAAATCTGAGACATGGTTAGCAGGTTGAACAAAGACCGGCGATAATTGTTTGTTTGAAATCAGGAGCACGGTGTTAAAGGACACTGAAGCTTGATTCTTGTGACACTGGCAACTCGAGACAATTAAATGTAAATGATAATGAGATTGGTTGATTCCTTGACAAGAGCAAGGCTAATGGACGTGAAGTATCGGGAAAGATATGGCTGGCCAGATATAGACGACATTATCATAAGATGTAGAAAAAAAAACCCGTTCTGAGACTTATACACAACTGAACATCTTCGCCCTTCTAAGCTGATATACTGACTCCCAATTTTTGTTAAGATGACGCAAGGCCAGTATACTGGCCAATTCAGTATACATTGCAATATGAATGCGACCGGGGGTGAAAAACCCAACACAAGTGAAAGCATTAATGATATAACGAATTACTTTTTTTTTTTTTTTTTCTTTTTCTTTTTTTCTTTCGTCCGCTTTCAACTCAGACGAAGTTTCATCTCTGAAACTGATTTTTGCGTGAAAATCTGTTTTCCAATTTCTTACAATGGCAGCAGCGTGCACATTGTAAATTACTTTACACTGGCAGCCGTGTGCTCAATGTACTTGTAATTAGTATTCCCTCGCCATACAGGCAGATTTTCTCCGACTTCAGAGGTACTCATGTTATCGTCCTGAGTAAGACCAGGGGACTCGAACAAATGCCGGACAGTAGGTTCGAACCCGAGCTATGAGGCGTCTCTACTCTAGGCAGTCCCCCGGAATTACTTTTTAATATCTATTTTTGTACTCATTTGGTTGAAATACTAGTTTTAATTGAAGTCGGACAAATTTTTCCTCCAAATCTTTGATTTTTCTGAGTGTACAATAGCAGAGGACAAAGCAGCAGAGATCATCAGTGCCTTTGATTGCAAATGCTACAGAAGAGTACTTAGAATATCATGGAGAAATAAGAAAACAAATGCTTCTATTTTGCAACGGCTTGATATTAATGAGAGTTGGTTATTATTTCGGACACATCAAACGACGAGAGTGCATAGAGAAGATAATTCTGGAGGGAATAGTGCCTGGAAGAAGAATGAAAGGAAGACCTAGACGACGATGGGTGGAGGAAGTCACTGACGAGCTGAGAATGACTCCTACTGACGCCTGACATCTTGCACAGAATAGAGTTTATTTCAGGGCTGCTGTCATGGGAGTCAAGTTCGTGAAGGGACAAGCTACTTGATGATGATGACAACATCTGAACTAGTTAAAACTTCAAAGAAGAAATTGCATTGCATTGAATTTAGAGCAATTTTATTAGCTCACGCTTAAAGTGCGATAACGGTGAACTATGTACATTTAAGATTTGACTGAATGGAAATAAATTATTTTGGGAGATTTAAACGTAAGTTTATAAGTATACAGCAGCATTCTCTGGCAAGATTATTTGATAAACTTTGAACTCATTCAACGATTGATATAGTATTCACTTCTATACAACCAGTACATCCAACGGTTGCGAAATGGAGGAGAATGAAAATATAAACATGAGAAAATCCACAAGTTGCACATACATCAGCAAACAATGTTTTACTTCACAAATTATCATTGTACACTGCTACATGCTTTATCTATTTACAAAGGCAATAGGAACAATGAAATAAGGTGATGAGACAGTGCCAGGACCAGTGAGCTGACGCTGATCAAGATCCTTCTTCACTTCCCCGTTGTGACCTTGAAACAGACTGCGGCCTTTAGTCTGGCAAAGCGGGTAGGGATTGCAGGTGAAGCTACCCACGAGAGGAGGTAGTAGTGTACGCGAAGATGCGCATGGTATGAGACTCGATCGCACACTAGACAACAATATCTAGACCGACATCTAGAAATCGATACAGCTACCATGCAATATTGTTCTAGAAATCGATACAGCTACCATGCAATATTGTTCTAGAAATCGATACAGCTACCATGCAATATTGTTCTAGAAATCGATACAGCTACCATGCAATATTGTTCTAGAAATCGATACAGCTACCATGCAATATTGTTCTAGAAATCGATACAGCTACCATGCAATATTGTTCTAGAAATCGATACAGCTACCATGCAATATTGTTCTAGAAATCGATACAGCTACCATGCAATATTGTTCAAGAAATCGATACAGCTACCATGCAATATTGTTCTAGAAATCGATACAGCTACCATGCAATATTGTTCTAGAAATCGATACAGCTACCATGCAATATTGTTCTAGAAATCGATACAGCTACCATGCAATATTGTTCTAGAAATCGATACAGCTACCATGCAATATTGTTCTAGAAATCGATACAGCTACCATGCAATATTGTTCTAGAAATCGATACAGCTACCATGCAATATTGTTCAAGAAATCGATACAGCTACCATGCAATATTGTTCAAGACACGGTTCCGCAAGCGGTCAGAAAGTCTACATGAAAGTCGCATCGATGTGACAGTACAAATTGGTTGGTCTGGTCAGACTGATTGGTATTGTCTATTCTATCATAGACAGAGGGATACGCAAACAATAAACGAGCGTGGTTCGAATCCCAGCACAGTTGATGTTGAGTAAATCGTCGTCGACGCCACTGTGTAAGTGGTCCAGATTTAAGCTAGTTTAAAGCGACAGAGGACTAATGAGTTTAATTGTATTCATGTAGATTCTATCCAGTAGTTAGCAGAAACATGAATATCGAATAAATAGCTGGAAGGTAAGAATAAATGAATAAGAATAAAAGGTAAGAAGAATGGAAACTTATGCATACCAAAACAAATGTTGTTCTGTGAACTTTCGGAGGGAAGAGGCACCAGGGCAGACCACTGCTCAGATATAAAGATGTCTGCAAACCTCAATGAAAAACTTTTCTATAGATCCCAGCACATGGGAGGGATTAGCTGATGACAGTTGTGGAGAAATGTCGCAGGGCGCAGAGTCTTTTGAGAAGAGACTTATGTAAGAGCTGAACAACAGAGGAAAAGCGAAACTCAGATTGTCACAGTAAAACACTTGCCTATTGACCGTCTGTAAAGATGAAAAGGCCATATATACTATATAAGAATAAATGCTCTATTCAGATACGGGATAAAGTAAAGAATAAGTTATAATACATGGAAACAATCACTTAACAATTAACAAAGTCATGCACAAATTAGGAATTAAAATATTGAAATATAAGACTGAATTTGTTTGTAATCAAAGCAAATATTTTGACACATAAAAGACACACAGACTGATGCGACAGTGTAGTGGTTAGTGCAGATTCCAAAGCAGGATTGATAATTTTTGATTGATTGATTGATAGGACCATCATCATTGCACTTCGGTGAGCAACCATGTGTGTTCCGATCTCTTTCTTACACAGGAAGAGCTCAGCTGCGGTGCACGGACTTCGTAGCACCGGCGATGGTCCCTGGTGTAATTTTGAAGGTGATCAAAATATTTTGTAAGAATTTTATTTGTTAATTTTTCAAATGAATTGTGCTCGAGCAGCGGCTTTCCAGCCTGTTCTTATCGATTTTGAACTGCAGATGGTTCTTTTACGTGCTAACTTGAACACGGTGCCTACGTTTGATCGTCCGTCTCCGATAAGACTAGGAATTCGTTCTCATCTACACTGAGATTAGGGATCTCTGGAAAAACTATCCCGATAGTTTCACGAGGAAGCGAACCGAGTACATTCGGAACGAAAGGCGAGCACCTAACCTCTACACCACAGAAGCTCATTGCTTATATGTTAGCTAAGAAATGTGCTCACACAGAAGCTCATTTGCTTATATGTTAGCTAAGAAATGTGCTCACACAGAGACTCATTGCTTATATGTTAGCTAAGAAATGTGCTCACACAGAGGCTCATTGCTTATATGTTAGCTAAGAAATGTGCTCACACAGAGACTCATTGCTTATATGTTAGCTAAGAAATGTGAACACACAGAGACTCATTGCTTATATGTTAGCTAAGAAATGTGCTCACACAGAGACTCATTGCTTATATGTTAGCTAAGAAATGTGCTCACACAGAAGCTCATTGCTTATATGTTAGCTAAGAAATGTGAACACACAGAGACTCATTGCTTATATGTTAGCTAAGAAATGTGCTCACACAGAAGCTCATTGCTTATATGTTAGCTAAGAAATGTGCTCACACAGAGACTCATTGCTTATATGTTAGCTAAGAAATGTGAACACACAGAGGCTCATTGCTTATATGTTAGTTAAGAAATGTGAACACACAGAGACTCATTGCTTATATGTTAGCTAAGAAATGTGAACACACAGAGACTCATTGCTTATATGTTAGCTAAGAAATGTGCTCACACAGAGGCTCATTGCTTATATGTTAGCTAAGAAATGTGCTCACACAGAAACTCATTGCTTATATGTTAGCTAAGAAATGTGAACACACAGAGACTCATTGCTTATATGTTAGCTAAGAAATGTGAACACACAGAGGCTCATTGCTTATATGTTAGCTAAGAAATGTGCTCACACAGAGACTCATTGCTTATATGTTAGCTAAGAAATGTGCTCACACAGAGACTCATTGCTTATATGTTAGCTAAGAAATGTGAACACACAGAGACTCATTGCTTATATGTTAGCTAAGAAATGTGAACACACAGAGACTCATTGCTTATATGTTAGCTAAGAAATGTGAACACACAGAGACTCATTGCTTATATGTTAGCTAAGAAATGTGCTCACACAGAGGCTCATTGCTTATATGCCAGCTAAGAAATGTGCTCACACATAGACTCATTGATTATACATCAGCTAAGAAATGTGCTAACACAGAGGCTCATTGCTTATATGTCAGCTAAGAAATGTGCTAACACAGAGGCTCATTGCTTATATGCCAGCTAAGAAATGTGCTCACACATAGACTCATTGCTTATACATCAGCTAAGAAATGTGCTCAAATAGAGACACAGACAAAGTGTTTAAAAAAAGAGACTCAAAACAGTTTGTGAATATTTGTAAACGGAATTGTGTTTGTGTTATTAAACAGAATACTGACACGGTAAAATGTTTTAAAAACAGGTATCATTTTAAAGATAAGGGGTTTGGATCAAGATTCGTAACCACAGTAACGATAAGACAGACGGAGGTCAATAAAGTTGATTTCAAAACTACTAAAGACTATCAGACAAGTTTCCTAAGCTGATAACAGGGTGCAGGAAACATCCATCAAAACAAACTGTTTTAGATTTCCGCTCTGGCAGACCAGGTATAACGTGTATGTACATATGTAAACAAATAGTACATAACTAGCGATGATGACTGCATTTTCCGCCATCGGATCGCTGGACATATGTGATATGATTGGAGGTGATTAGACAGTCCACCTCTGGCATGACAATCTTTACTTTTATGCAAAACGGTATAAATGGTAACTAGAGGTTAAGTTCTGATAGTTTTAGTTTTGAAAATAGCAATGTGTTGTCTTTAAATAAGTGTTTTATATATGTGACGAGTATACATGTGACTGTTAGTAATAGCGAGCTGAATAGTTTACGAACATGACGCGGTTTTATGTCACCGTGAATTTTGATCAGTGTCATAAAAGTATGAAAACAAAGTGAGCAATAATGAATACCTACACATAAAATAGGTCAGTTTAGCAACCATGTAGTGCCGAGATGGACTGGTCCATATTCTATTCATGGTAGGTTGATTACCCGGCTTTGGTAATTGAAAGCTTAGCAATACGATGTTTTTATGCTCAGGGGGTGGTGATGTTGTTCTACAAGAGGAGATCGTATGCGTGGGTAAGCGGATAAGTAAACAAAAATTATAGATAATTAAGATAAAATTATAGATAAAAAAATAATTAAAAAGTGTCCGACCCCCTTTTATAGATTGTAGGACCCTGTTTTATTGGAATATTTACATACAGAAGTCGCACAAGTTCATCTATGCCAGCAGTGGCGGCGCGTGATCCTCTTTGTTGGCGGGGCCATACACATATTTTCAGAAAAATCATGGTTTTGGGTTAGGGTATATTTTAATTTATTAAATAATAAATACGTTACACATTATTTTTGTGGGGCCGGCCCCACTGGCCGTTAATGACGAGCCGACACTGTATGCCAGTCTGTTTTTCTAGTCTAATGAACAACAATAAAAATATTAAATATACACAGTTAAAATAGATACAACAGTTTCATCTGTTGCTATGTAGTGCCGGAGTGAATTGATATATATATATATATAAAATATATTCCTACATATAAATGACAACTGACCGCTTACCATGTCTTGGGCAACAATCAGTTTAGACACGCTGCCTGAATGAGCCAATGAAAGCAGAGACAACGTGCAACGCGGAGCTACCCAATGTTTGACATCCAGATAAGAGTCTGTGGACATATTTTCTACCTGTTTTTGTTTGCCTTGTACGCTCATGCCAACACACCGTCCGTCACAGTACAGTAACATATTCTCATAAGATTTCTCTATTTGGAAAAGTGAATTCTTGACCGTGTTGACAATGAGAATGTTCAGTGCTGTATACCGTTTAAGACATCTTATGTTATGCAGTTTTTATATTAACATTGAAATAAACCACACAATGTCGTTAAACAAAACTGGATCATAAACTTATTATACTAGGATATTTTAGTTGGACGTGTCTGTTCCTCTAACACCGAGTGCTTTATTGACGCTGTTAAAGAGTTTTTGATCTATATTCTATGTTCCAATGGTTAATACACCCTAATATAACTACAAATATGTTTGTCGGTGGCTTAAATAGTCGTGCTAGTCATAGAAAAACCTAACTTTTTTTCTTGAACAATATCAATGCTCTTGTAATTATTTGATTAAAAAATGAGTGTTGCCTTCATAGCTAGAGGTAACAAATAAGCCACAAAATAGTAATGAAAAGGTGTACTACCACTATTTATAGTCATGATCGTCCATAGATTTTTTTTCCTCCAGGGAGAGGTAAAATGAAAAAAAAAATATAGTTGGTAGTTTTACTGCAAGGAAATGGAGAAACCCAGATTCATATATAACCGTTTTATAAAAATCCATTTTATATGGGGTTGTACTTGCCCCCATTCCTTAACGTATAGACGTGCATGCTTATAGTTAGTAGTGAACAATAAACATCTAACAACAAAAGAAGATTGACATCAATCATTACTGGAAGATGTAACTTAAAACGAACAGGAAAAGGAGATTATAATTTCTCCATGTTGATAATCTAACGATGAATGTCAGCAATAGCAGCGATATCAACAGCTCGCATTACGACAATACAACATGTTTCTTTGTTTTATACAACGAGACCACGGCACTGAATGTTACTGAAGACTACAATTACTACTATACGTCGTCTATTCTGTTAATCAAAGTGCTATTTCCAGTGCTGGTTGCGCTAGGCACAATAGCTAACATGTTGGTGATTGTGGTGCTTCGCCGAGGTGTTATCAATACAGGCAGCCTCAGCATATTTCTCTCGGTATTGGCTGTTGTAGACACTGTGTTCTTATACACCAGCGGTTTAAAAACATGGATACGTGTGATGTGGGGGTTCGAACTACTACATATTGGATCTTGGTCATGCAAACTAGGACTGTTCCTCAACCAACTCAGCTCAACTTTGTCTGCATGGTTGGTATTGATCATTGCTTGGCAGCGATGGTATACATGCTCTCGTCCATTTGATCGGTGTTGTCCAGTGGATAACTCCAAGTGTGGCTACGCTGCAATTGCTTGTCTGCTTCTGATTCTTGTTGGCGCCAACAGCTACGTCTTGGTGACTGTTGAACTTTACGAGGTAAGTATGTCGCAATGCCAATCTAAAGTAGTCATGAAGTACCATAATGGTGGTTGAACTTTACGATGTACGACGCAATGTCCATCCAACGTAGTCCCGACGTGCCTCTATCTTAATAATTGCAGAGCTTTACGAAGTATGTACGACGCAATGTCCATCTAACGTAGCCCCGACGTGCCTCTATCTTAATTGCTGAACTTTACGAGGTATGTACGACGCAATGTCCATCTAACGTAGTCCCGACGTGCCTCTATCTTAATAATTGCTGAACTTTACGAGGTATGTACGACGCAATGTCCATCTAACGTAGCCCCGACGTGCCTTTGTCTTAATAATTGCTTAACTTTACGAGTATGTACAACGCAATGTCCATCTAACGTACCCGACATGCTTATCTATAATTGCTGAACTTTAAGTATGTAAACACAATGTCCATCTAACGTAGTCCCGACGTGCCTCTATCTTAATTGCTGAACTTTACGAAGTATGTACGACGCAATGTCCATCTAACGTAGCCCCGACGTGCTTTTATCTTAATAATTGCTGAACTTTACGAGTATGTACGACGCAATGTCCATCTAACTAGCCCGACGTGCTTTGTCTTAATAATTGCTGAACTTTACGAGGTATGTACGACGAATGTCCATCTAACGTAGCCCCGACGTGCCTTTATCTTAATAATTGCTGAACTTTACGAGGTATGTACGACGAATGTCCATCTAACGTAGCCCCGATGTGCCTTTGTCTTAATAATTGCTTAACTTTACGAGGTATGTACAACGCAATGTCCATCTAACGTAGCCCCGACGTGCCTTTGTCTTAATAATTGCTTAACTTTACGAGGTATGTACAACGCAATGTCCATCTAACGTAGCCCCGACGTGCCTTTATCTTAATAATTGCTGAACTTTACGAGGTATGTACGACGCAATGTCCATCTAACGTAGCCCCGACGTGCCTTTATTTAAATGGCTGTTGAACTTCCCGAGGTATGTACGACGTAAAGTCGTCAATTTAACGTTGCTCTGACATACTACTATTTAGTAACTTTAACTTCAAAGGTATGTATGAAGTAAGTCAATATAGCCCGACATCAATCAATCAATCGTTATATTCTGATATTAATTTAATCAACAATCGTTATATTCTGATATTAATCAATGAACCAATTAATCATCTGTTATATTCTGATATTAATCAATGAACCAATTAATCAATCAACTAATTAATCATCTGTTATATTCTGACTGTGTATCTTCCCACAGGAGCCACTGGGCTATATATGCGCCCCAAGCGAACCGTACGACATATTCATTAGTGATGTCTTCCCGGTTGTGCTAATTGTGCTGTACTCGGGTCTGCCGGCGGTACTACTACTCATTCTCAACAGTCTACTAGCCCGAATACTCTACACCAGCCGGAGGTCTCTGCTAACGCACGCCGACTCAGCTAGGTGCAACAGCAGGCACGACAGTCACGTCAGGGCACGCTACAATCAAGTGACCGCTCTACTGCTGGCTTTATCTGTGTCATGGTTATTGCTGACAGTGCCCCACACTCTGCTCAAGATGATCGAACATATACCAGATACACATTACGACTCCGCCATACAGAGATTTCTTAACGTGAGTACATTATTGTTTGTTTTGCAAATCTTTCAATATATGATCGAATTTAAACCTGATACATACTTACTGCTGTATGTAACAACACAAAGGACATCAGTTACTATACGTTCGCCCGTCTGCCCAGCGTGTTCGTAGCGCGTTGGACTACGGGTGACTATCCCTCTGTGTGTTCGGGTTCAATTCCGCGGGATGGCAGAAAAAGCCACAGATTCCCCAGATTTACGGTGTTCGTGGCACCGAACCGAAGGTTACGATGTCCATGGCACCGAGCCGAAAAGCTCAAGTGCTTCTGGATCGGAAAAAAAAATACTATATGTTTTACTATTATATTCCTCGCGTACCGTTATACGTTACTCGGGGCCTGCAAGTGATTTCTCCATACCGCTTTATCCTAGACAACTCGCTCAATCTCTTACATGAAATTGAGTCCGATATTTCTCGCCTCTCAGTAAAGTTCTTTATAGAGTTTCCATATGGCATTCTTTTTTTCCTGGAATAAATTGCATACCACTTCAATGCTTGCTTTGTGATTCTTCGAACATTTATTTCATATTATGCCAAACATATCTCCATCTTCTCTTTCTTATAACAGTTGCTACTAGTGGTTGACCAGACATTACTCTATTTTCATAACTTCTGCTGAATTCCAGTTTATTATTTTGTCGCAGACATCTATTTTCAAATACATTCAACTTACTTTCTATAATACTATATATACTGGTTACTATATTTAGCTTTGTAGAAATACTCCACATGAACACGACATACTCATAATTAAGAAACAGCCCATAAATATGAACAGAAATACGCATATTTGAAAGTCACAGATGAGTTTGGGAGGTGCAAGACGAGTTGGTTAAGAACACTGGGACGTGAAACTGAAGTCTACAGTAAATGTTAAAGAATAAACAGAAACAGAAAGCGAAAACTGCAAGTAGACGCATTATTGAGTACAATGAGCGTATAACATTGAGATGGCTACTGTATTAGAGGGCGGACACAAGTATCCAGAGCGCGAGAATGTCGATTGAAAGAGCTGAACTATACCGCATTGAACGAATAAAGAAATGGGTACACACTACACTTAATTGAAATTTTCTTCTTCTGCGTTCTCACTAGATTGGGATTTCGGATTCTCTAATAAAGGCATCCGTCTGCCTCAGATTATCAGCAGCGCCATACAGTTTGTCTTGGACGTTAGTATATAGTGTAAGTGGGCCACCTCTTTCTTCTCAAGTCTGCATACTGGGGCAGTTCCTGTAGGATATCATTCCTATGATTTTCCCGTTTGTGCCGACCTCTTCCCGCAGTAAGTTTTGGCCAACCTCGTGATGGTAGGTCTGACATTCTTACTGCGTTGCTAAATCTCCGAGGCAGATTGGCGACCGTAGAATCGTTATCCCATTCCTCATTGTGAAGGGTCGTTGCACCATGTTATGCGCCTTACGCCTGGTGCATCCGTTTTCTGCAAGCATTTGTTTCGGGTTAGCATTTCCTAGCGGACGTGCATCCGATTTCAGCCACACCTCCTTAGTCGCCTCTTACGACATGCGTGGCAGGTAACAGTGGTTCCATTCTTTACACCCCAAATTTGGACCCCGGTAACCAATAGGGCGACTTAATTGAAATAATATCAAGTATAACAGCGACTTGCTGAAAACATGAAATTGTACAAAATATGGACGATATTCAAAAACATTTTTGATTGGTAGAAAGACAATGACAAAGAAAGCAAGCGAAGGAAAATAGAAAGTAATGATTATATATATATATATATATATATATACGTAAGAAACATGGACAGACCAAGGGAAGTAATGAGATATGATGACGCTGCAGCTAGTTATATAAGTAAGTCGCCGAGTGGTTACCGGGGCCCAAATTTGGGGTGTAAAGAATAGAACCACTGTTACCTGCCACGCATGTCGTAAGAGGCGAATAAGAGGTTTGGCTGAAATCGGATGCACATGTCCTAAACGTGTACAAGCTTATGCGTTTAGGTGCCTACCAAACCAATGTGCAATGTATACACGTTCTTGGCAAAGCTCAAACATATCACAAAGAATAATTAACATTGGCCGTAAAGAACGAACGCAAAGATGATATAGGTAAGTAATAAACATGGGCAGACCAAGGGAAGTAATTATGACATCTCAGACTGATTTTTGCGTGAAGGCTAGCGTTCCTTATCACAAGCAACCGTCACCATTCAGGCGAGCATTACTCCGACTTCTGAGGTACTTTCAACTTAGATCCCCAAAATAAAGGATAGGAAAACATGTAGTCCAACCACGTACCGTGTGCACACCGACATTTTTGTTGGGCCCAAGTTGACCTCGAACGATGGAATTAGCACGGTTTGTGGTTACTAGAATCAATTCACAAGATTAAGACCTGCATATCGAGGAGCATTGGCTCATAAATAACATCATGTACCGGAAGAAGTTTTTTGGCCACGTTAGACGTCCAGTAGTTTGGAGAGAACGGTAATGGAAGGCATGGTTCCTGGAGTATGAGGCAGGGCACGACCAAGACAAAGGTAGCAGCATGACATCAAAGAAACCATGAAAATGATGCTGAAGGAGACAGGAGAACTTGCTAGATAGAGTTTTTCAGGTGGGTTGTGATAAAAGTGACATTCGCAAGCGACAAGCTACTATTTGAACAGACAACAATTAGTAGTCATTACTGTGATAATCATTTTTTTGGTTCTAATAATTGTCACTAGGTAATGGGGATGGAGTTGGAAAGAGATAATTAGATTAAAAAGCAAGTAAAGAGGTATGGAGGCAACAAACCCACAGCAAACACCCACAAGATCCCATCAGCAGACTAAACAGAAAACAGCACACAACAATCTTTTGCCTAAGAACAGTGTGCATGCCAGACAGAAACACAGACTCCAGAGCACATCCTACAGTCATGTCCATCATACATACACCAACGAAATGAAACATGGCCTCATGAACAAAGCTTACAGACCAAGCTATGGGAACTCTCGAAGAACTCCAACTGACATGCAGCTTTATAGAGGCAACCCATCTCATGATTTAGACGAGCATACGAAACCGAACGCAAAGAAGAAGAAAAGAAAAAGCAAGTAAAATAGAAAATAAGAGAAACAGATAATATAAAATATGTGTAAAACATCTCACTTTTCCATAAATACAGCAGAATTATAGATATTGTCAGTATTTGGAAAGAAAAAGAATATATTAGAAGAGAAAGTAAGCTTTCCTATTGATAATGTGTTGCTTGAAGTTCTGGTAGTTTATATGTTATTTCATTCAGTCTCAGGTTTCTCATTGATAATCTGATGATGTTTTTCAGGTTCTCTTTTTCGTGTTTATGTACATCAACCACTCGATCAACTTCTTCCTCTACTGTGCGTTGATAAGAGGATTCAGACGAGAAGTCAAAAATCTGTTTCTAATAATGACTGGCTGCGCAGAATCATTGTCTCACTGCTGTCATCATCACTTCTTACGAGGGCGTGGTCAACACCTTGCAGTGAGTAATAGCAGCATCAACAATATACACAACCGTAATAGTAACACCGACAGCTTTGTACCACTGATTGAACTCAATTCAGCTGTGCATCCTCTGGTAGTCAACCAAAATGGTTGCAGACACAACCCCAGGTTGGACTGCATCTAAGCAAAATATTTGTTTTTATTTTGTTTCTAACCAATCTATGAGATAATGTCTAGGGCATAGATTCCCAAACTTTTCAACCCACCGGCCACTCTTTGCATGACATAAACTTTGTGTAACACCCCACCCCTCATAACAGTTTGCCAACACGCCCCCATACATATATACATGCTCTATTTTCACTTTGACATAGAAAATTGATATATATTTCTGTCATACATGGTCAATTTTCAAATGAAATAGAAAATTGATGAAAAAATGGATCGTGTAAGATGGGCATAAGATGAATTAAAATGCAGAATTCAAATTTTTAATGATTATTCAATCACAAAATCATGAAAAAAGCTCCCCAAATGCTTCTGAACCCACTATCGCCCCTGGAAGGCTTCAGCACTCACTGGGGAGGGAGGGGGAGGAGGGTGCGGTACTGCCACTTTGGGAACCCATGGTCTAGGGATTGCCTGATTTATTTGTACATATACATTGCGAATAAGCTACATACATGAAAGTTGAAATGAATACATTAGTTTATTTATTTTAGTGCTGACTTATTCTTTTCAATTTGCACAGGCTAGTGTTTATCACTATATGGATACTCATGTGTTAAAATATGTTGTTGAATATACAAGGGAGATATATGTACGATTGCACTCATTTAAAAACAAACCATGCAGAGTTATAGTAAAATGGAACAAAACTGAGTATCTGAATAGCATGTGCATTTAGAGCTCCCCATAGGTGCTCAGTGACTTTAAACTAGCTGTGTCTACTACACAGTAGCTCTGATGAACTTTTTTCACCTCAGAAATTCTGGGTACCCAATCTCAGTTGGGGATCACTAGAGAATTAACTGTACTGAGAACTGATTACCATAAGTTTTTTGGGTTTTATTTTCTCGATACAGAAGCATTTGAGCTTTCAGCTTTTCGGCTCGGTGCCATGGGCATCGTAATCCTTGATTCGGTGCCATGAACACCATAAATCTGGCGAACCTGTGGCTTTTCTGCTAGCCCGTGGAATTGAACCGCACTCACAGGGAGCTTGTCACCAGTTGTAAACGCGTTACTGAACATGCTGGGCAGGCGGCATTACCATCAGTTAATGCACATATTAAACTCACTGATATACTCTTAACTTCAAGACAAGTAACAGTAAAACAATGAAAAAAAAAGTGTTCACATAATATTTCACTTTTGCTAGGTTAGAACTGCGGTTTGTCTAGTCAATATTAAGAAACAATGTGTCAAGCTTCTGCTGTAATTATCAATATCTCACCAAATACAGAACTGTCTATAGCAATCACTGTCAATCATTTTTGTGTGTATGTCGTATAAATGAGAATGATTGGAAGAAGAGAATAAATAAGAGATCGGCCATACTGATTCTAGGTCTAATTTGTCTGCAAAATTTTGTTCCTAAGTTGAAAAATGTATTTTTAGAACATCATACTAAATGAATACTGAACCTTAGCTATAATAATTCCTCTCATACCATTATACGTTATATAGGGCCTGTGAGCAATTTCTCCACACCGCTCTATCCTGGGCAACTCGCTCAATCTTCTCCATGGAACTGAGACCCGATATTTCTTGCCTCTCTCAGCAAAGTTTGTTTCAGGGTCTCCTTAGGTCGTCCTCTTTCTTGAACCCATTGCATCTCACTTCAATGCCAGCTTTGATATTCGTTGATCATTTCTTCTCAAGATGTGTCCAACATATCTCCATCTTCTCCTTCTTATAACAGTTGTTACTAGTGGTTGACCAGACTTAGCTATGCAACCTCCAAAATTCAGGTTGACTTTATATTATGTTTTTGTACTGGTATAAGAAAGTACTGATAACTACTACATTTGATGTTGAACAGTCCAGAGCATCTGAAGTGGTATACATGCTAACAAGACAGATATAACTAGGATTGACAGATAATGTCAGGAAAAGATAAACAGTATGTACCACTAAGACTTTATATAGTAAAAACTGCAGCAGATTACGCCTATGTACACTATTCATCATCAAATAGCTTGTCCTGAGCAGAACTTTGTCACCCTAACAGTCCTCAGAACTTTGCCATCCTAACAGTCCTTTGGAATTTCTCTCTCTTATAGGCCAGATGTCCCACCTCTGCAGCCTCATGCTGAAATGATCAGTTACATCCTGAATCCATCTTCTCTGTGGTCTTCCTCTTCTCCTCTTTGTTGGGATACCTCCTTCCATAATGGTTTTCTCTAACACTATGTGTCTCTATATGTCCAAAATACTTGAATTTTCTCAATTCAAGTGATGAACAGTTTTGTGTTGCTACATTAGCGACGTCCATATGCATTTTATGCGGTGCAGGTTGTTTTTTGTGGCGGTAGCGGCTGTTTCATTCTGGAATTAGTTCACACAGGAAACATTTCACAGTTAACATTTCGTGTGATTTTCATTAGCACAGGAACGAAGCAATTATGGGGTGACCCGTTGCAGTGAAGTTGGAACCGTACTTATGAACTATGGAATTTTCTCATCCTTATTTGTAGCATCAGCCAATTTTCTTGTGATTGTGAGTTATTTCTGCATAGCTATATTTGTTCTTTTCTCTGTCCATGATATGTAGAGGACTCTTTGGTAACACTTTACATTATAACAGCTTGATTATCTGACCTGCATAATTTGATCAAATTATTCAACAGAAAGGAATTAAAATATAATAATAATAATTCCTCTCTTACATTAGGGAAGAAAAATACCGCTCTACCCTGGGCAACTCGCTCAATCTCCTCCATGGAACTGAGACCAATATTTCTTGCCTCTCTCAGCAAAGTTCAGAGAAAATTATATCATCTTGAATTTCAGCTTGTGTCTGATGACTTTTGGTCAAAATTCGAATATGTCTGCTCTACATGTTGTAGGGGTTTAACAGCGGCATAACATACTCATGTTATAGACCTAAACCATACATGTTATAAAAAGTGGCTAACTTGGTTGAATAAAACAGATGTAGACAAACAAACAAGTTGGTGCATGAGGTGAAAATAAGACTGAAAAAGAAAATAAATATTGAGAGAGGCATAGAAAGAGTACCTGTCTAATCTTCTCAAAGCCCATTGTTATCATGAAAGCCATAATGTAAAGCTCAGCCCATGTCACTGTTGGCTTTAATCTCTCCAAGATCACATAACAAAACAGCACCATGAACACCATGTAGCCAATCTGTTGACAGTAAAATTAATCATGTAACAAAACTGAATAAGAAACAAACATACATATGACCGGTTGACACTAAATAGGATCATGTAACAAAACTGAATTTGAAACAAACATATGACTGGTTGATACTAAATAGGATCATGTAACAAAACTGAACTTGAAACAAACAAACATATGACTGGTTGACACTAAATAGGATCATGTAACAAAACTGAATTTGAAACAAACATGACCGGTTGACACTAAATAGGATCATGTAACAAAACTGAATTAGAAACAAACATATGACTGGTTGACACTAAATAGGATCATGTAACAAAACTGAATTTGAAACAAACATATGACTGGTTGACACTAAATAGGATCATGTAACAAAACCGAATAAGAAACAAACATACATATGACTGGTTGACACTAAATAGGATCATGTAACAAAACTGAATAAGAAACAAATATACATATGACCGGTTGACACTAAATAGGATCATGTAACAAAACTGAATTTGAAACAAACATATGACTGGTTGACACTAAATAGGATCATGTAACAAAACTGAACTTGAAACAAACAAACATATGACTGGTTGACACTAAATAGGATCATATAACAAAACTGAATAAGAAACAAATATACATATGACCGGTTGACACTAAATAGGATCATGTAACAAAACTGAATAAGAAACAAATATACATATGACCGGTTGACACTAAATAGGATCATGTAACAAAACTGAATAAGAAACAAACAAACATATGACTGGTTGACACTAAATAGGATCATGTAACAAAACAACATAACCAATAGCAAATATAAAAGTACATAAATAATGGCAAATGATATCCCAAAATTAAACCAAGGATAAGCAGTGCTAGCAGAAGCCTGTACAGATGTTGATTGATTGATTGGACCACCATTATTGCACTTCGGTGAGTAACTATTTGTGCTTGGATCTCTTTCTTACACAGTATGATCTTAGCTGCAGTGCACAAACTCCGTAGCATTGGTGAGGGCCCTCGATGTCATTTTGAAGATGATAAAGATATTTTGGAGAAATTTTATTTTTAATCTTTTTCTAATTAATTTTATCCGGGCAGAGGCTTTCCAGCCTCAATTTTGAACTGCCAAGGGTTCTTTTACGTACATCTCCGAAAGGACTAGGAACAAGTCTCACCTGCACTGAGATCCCGGATCTCTGCAAAAATATCCCGATGGCTCCATAAGGGAGCGAACTGGTTACCTTTAGCATGAAAGGCAAACATCTAACCTCTATGTTACAGAGACCCCCTGTACTGATGTAAAATAAGTAAATAAATAACCTGTACTCAGTTGTAATCTCCCCAGTTGATTGGTCAGACTAACATAATTGTAATCTCCCCAGCTGATTGGTCAGACTAACATAATTGTAATCTCCCCAGCTGATTGGTCAGACTAACATAATTGCAATCTCCCCAGCTGATTGGTCAGACTAACATAAATGTAATCTCCCCAGCTGATTGGTCAGACTAACATAATTGTAATCTCCCCAGCTGATTGGTCAGACTAACATAATTGTAATCTCCACAGCTGATTGGTCAGACTAACGTAATTATAATCCAACATCTGATTGGTCCAACTAACATAATTGCAATCTCCAGAACTGATTGGTCAGACTAACATAATTGTAATCCCAGAGCTGATTGGTCAGACTAACATAATTGCAATCTCCACAGCTGATTGGTCAGACTAACATAATTGCAATCTCCACAGCTGATTGGTCAAACTAACATAAATGTAATCTCCCCAGCTGATTGGTTAGACTAACATAATTGTAATCCCCCATCTGATTGGTCAGACTAACATAATTGTAATCCCCCATCTGATTGGTCAGACTAACATAAATGTAATCTCCCCAGCTGATTGGTCAGACTAACATAATTGTAATCCCCTATCTGATTGGTCCGACTAACATATTTGCAATCTCCACAGCTGATTGGTCATGCTAATACAGTTGTAATCTCCACAGAAGATTAATAGCAAGACCATGATCAAACTCTATCCTATTACATTTAATTTTTGTTCTCTTATTATTTCTATTTGGTTATTGCTCAATAGAACCGATTTCACTGCAATATTTCTGGTTAGTTACTGGAGAAAAGAACTGATTTACCTGCACTCTAAACAGACCAATAGGTGCTCAGTCTATATTAGCAATTGGTGTGAAGCATGCTGAGTGTTCCTCGACACTAGTTCTCACCACACTCACTCCAAGCAGTTCTAATCTGTGCTAATCTCCATCTCTTCCATATTCAACCAATATCACTCTCTTCATCTATTCTCCCCATGTTCTTTGACATACCCCAACCTCTCATTCCCTAGAGATTCCATGCACTGACTGTCTAGTAATAATGGTTATCGATTTTTGAAGTGTGTAGACCATTCATCCCACCTGCCTAGGATCTCCTGACCTATCTGAGCCTGTACGTTCTCTCCGCAAGCATGCATCAGTAACTTTGTCAAACCACTGTAGATCAAGTATTCTAAGCATATCTCTACCTACAACGTCTACTTACAGCATGAGCCCAGAATTTGGTGATTGGTGCATTGTAGAACTCATATACTTTCTTTCCCATCCTTAACGGGCTCTTCTTTTTACGGAAAGGCATCTGAGAAAACACGCTAGAGTCCAGACCACCTGTATTGCTGCTCCCTCCTCCTATGGTCCCATTTTCTTTTGTTGGGCTCATTTGATTAACAGTAGAGATGGGGTCTGCCATGTCATCTTGAAAATTATAATCCTAGAAATTGAAGATATTTAAATAAATTTGAAAGAAAAACTAAACATTATATACAACAAAATTCGACTTTTCAGAAAAGTTAAAGTAAAATTACAACATCTTAAAAGGTAAAAGTGTTGTTTCATAAATTTATATAACAAAAAAAAATAAAAAGAATGAGAGAGCCGGTTTTCATACCATGTGGTATAGTGGGATAAAATGATGTTAAGCCTACAGTTTTCTTTGACCAATGCCACACAATGGGTCACCCTCATACATCACCTTTAACTACATGCTTCTAGAATGAAGTGGATTTTTTTTCTTAAGATTCTGAATGATGGTTATTAAACAATAAATAGTATTGAATTATGGGCTATCTAGATATATATGGTGGCTAGTGCTGGATAGGAAACACCTTGAGAAAATCCAAGGAACTATAACACAAAGGGCTCTTTCCTTGAACCAACAAGGAAACCGAAAGAGAGGGAGGCTTAGAAATACATGGAGAAGAGATTTGGAGGCAAAGATTAACAATATACAGAAGAGCTGGAGGGAGCTGCAGGAGATAGTTAAAGCTAGGAAGACTTGGCATGAGTAGGTTGAGGGCCTATGCGTCAATCAAGGTTAAAAAGCACGAGAGAGATATATATATCTACTGTAATTGAACACAACTGACAAAATGAAATAATAAATAACATGATTGACATATGATTAGAGAACAACAAACACACACTTAGCAATAAATAAACACAATCCTTCTAAGTAATAATAAAAATAAGGCTAATTTGTTTCTTTTTTTCCGATCCAGAAGCACTTGAGCTTTTCAGCTCTTCGCCTCGGTGCCATGGACATCGTAACCCTTTGGTTTGGTGCCACGAACACAGTAAATCTTGGGAATCTGTGGCTTTTTCTGCCCTCCCGCGGAATTGAACCCGCACACACAGAGGATAGTCACCCGTAGTCCAACGCGCTATGAACACGCTGGGCAGACGGGCATTTGTTACGTTTAAGTAACATTGATGAACCAACATAAGAATACAGCTAACATGATGGAATGATCCATGCCAGTGGTGGCACTTGATCATTTTTGTTGATGGGCCAGACACTTTTTCCCGGATAAATCATGGTTTTGGTTGCTATATTTTAATTTATAAAATAATAAACACACGTTATACATTATTTTTGGTGGGGCCCGGCCCTACTGGCCCTTAATGTCGAGCCACCACTGATCCATGCATTACTAACTGCCCAAAATAGGTAAACTACAAAAAAATGCACTCACCTGGTTCTCACTAAAGGAGGAAATAGAAATATCAGCCAGACTGGCAGCATCTTCAAGTTCATCCAAATGTTCTTCCATGGTCTGTGGCATAAGCTGAAGTTCTTCCTTGGATTTAAAATCCAGTTTGAAGATGTACAGTGGGAAAAAAATGCCAAATATCACCTGAAAGAATGAAGGCATATATAGGATATTTGAAGATGAGAGATATATTTAGAAACATTGACAGTGGAAAAACTGTGTTGATAGTATTCTAAGGATATCCCATGAAACTAGACACATCTTTCAATTTTTACTACAGTGTGTGCATCATATCACCCATAACTGCATGTCCTTGCAGAAAGTCAGCATCAAAGGATTTATGTGCTGTTACAGTGGTGCTGTTTGTTATCATCACTGGCCTCTCTGTCTCGAGAGATAATATGTTTTGCGTCACGTTTATGTTATGTGCTAAATCACATCGTCTGTTGTGGCTGTAATGTTCTATTCTGGAGTGGCAATCCTTGCCACAGTTGTTGCAGATGAAACTGGAGCTGATACATAAGATGCTCTCTCTTTGCCTCCATATGTGATGGTGTTTTTCTTCTTTTCTTTTTGAGCCACCACTCACTGCAGCTTGCCATGGCACTAAACTTAATAAAATTAAAACATTTAACTAGCTTCTACCTTCAGGCTGGTATTCTTTCTCATTCTGAGACCGCCAATCCACAAATCATTGAGCAGAACCTGACAGCATGTGTGAGCAATGAATTGGCGGTGGTTGGCAATGACAGCAAGACCCAGACATGTCTGTTCACTGAAGTTCTTCAGCTCATATGTGAGAAGTTGTTGTGTGTAGTCATCATCTATCTTGTAGCAATGCTCCAGCAATTCCAAGGCAAGCTTCAAGAACTCACTGAAAGAGGTTTTATATTCTTCATAATTTAAAATACATATCATAAGGGATAGTGTTAAACTCAATTCTTACACTTTGTATAAAAAGTTGTAACAGAATAGGTAGCAGTTGTTTCAAAATAATATACATTACTTTAACATCATTTCCACATTTAGAATATTATTCCGTTATATGAGGACTATCATTATATCACTCCGGACATGTCCATAGGTGCTCTGATCTCCAACTCAGCAAATCATACATTGTCCAGTGGCCCAACACATCTCAATGTTGATTAATTAATCTTTTTGCGTATTTGGTATGTTGTTCTTTTCGGGCTGTACCAATATCGACACCCATCTCTCTCAATCTGGTCAGCGAGTGGGATTCACAACCACTGACACTCCTCTGTTTGTAAAGACTCTCTCAATGTGTTAAGAATAAGAATGTTACTTCAGTCCATTGCAGCTCCCTATGATATCATAACCATGCCAGCCAATCTGTCAGTTCATTCATTTCCCATGAACGAAGGTGATTTCTCTGTTCCCTGTCTGTATCAGTACCTCCATCAAGTTTCGTCTCACCATTCTTGTTTCGACTTTACTAATTATACTCACAAAATAGATGAGAATGCAGTAAAACTATTTGATTGGCAAGGCACGTAATCACAAAGTACTGTAGTTTTACAAGAACAATGACAAAATACAGCAACGTTTCGACCAACAAGGCCTTTATCAAGCAAACGAACAATATGATTTAAAAAATTTGTCACTCCTGTTGTTCGTTTGCTTGATAAAGATCTTGTTGGTCGAAACTTTGCTGTATTTTGTCATTGTTTTTGAATTTGTAAAACTACAGTACTTTGTGATTACGTGTTTTGCTAATTATACTCATGGAGTCACTGAGTATGAAAACAGTGTTATTATCTTGTTAAACTTGCTCTATTCAACAGAGTTTTATGTTCAAAGATAAAATATATGTTGAAAGTTTGATATTTGAAGTGTGTGGTGTTCTGTGACTGTGCTATGGTACAGGAAAGACAACTTTATTTCTTAAGAAAGTTTCTCTGGTGTAACCAGATATGGCTAATGATAGATCTACTATATAACTGTGAACACAATGAGTTGATGTTAGTAACCATCAAGATAACACAAACTATCATCAGCATGCTTATTACTACTATCCATCAAGTAAAAGAGCTTTATGGCTGGTCTGTCTGGAGTGCAGTGACCCGACCAACCAGCCAGTCAACCACGCACCAGAAGAATGTAGACATGAGGATAAAAAGGCATGAGTGAACATGAAACAAAAATAGGAATGAACATGAAAAAGATACAAAAAGGCATGAACATATAAAAAAACAGCTGCATAAACAGACCAATAAGAAAAGAGGCATGAAGAAATCAAAAGACATGAACAGAAAAAAAAATAATTCATAACCAGAAAAAATAAAAGAAGTGAATAAAAAACAAAAAAGAATCAACAGAAGGAACAAAACAAGGCATGATCAGATAGGAAAAAAACAGCTTGAGATATATCTTGTAACATATAGACAAGAGTGAAAATACCAAACTTAATATTGCAAACAGAAACGTTCAGACTTTAACCCAACGGGACTGCAGAGCCGATATATCGGTTCAGAGTAATGTTCATGATGTCGCAGAACCGATATATCGGCTTTTGTATGTCTATTCACGGAAACGAATGTATCTTCAGAACCCCTTTACTGAAGTTAAAAATCTTCAGAAATGGAAAGTACATATATGTAGGTACATTACTATCTTCATTTAACAAAGATTTGAAAGAGGGAAAGCAGTATATTATTGTGTTCAAGTCGAGACTTTTTTGTTAAACGTTAATGTTTCCGACAATGTTTACAGTGTAATCTTGAGTACTGTTAGATCAAATTATAACTTGTGATAGTAATGAAGAAGATTTAATTGATGGTAATAATGACATTTGATTGTTTATGAAATGTAGTATCGATAGTTGTAAGTCTAATGTAATAATTGCATCTAAAAATGGCGTTCCACATTCCATTTATTGACGTGTCCGCACTAAAAAGTGAATATTATAAAAACTACTGCACCTAGTTAGATGAAACTTATAGAATATGTTCCACATGGTTTATCTTCATTTAACTGCTACTCCTGAAACATCTATGAATATTAAGATGTAATACAAACCCGAGAGTACAAATATTTTTATGATTTTTGTTTTTTCATAATAGTCATGCTACAATAATTTAATTTTCTCAAATGTATATCACCTGATGTAAAATATTATTATATTACTGTATTCCACATCCATGTAGCAACAATTTAATATATAATATGTCATACTTTAGAGAAACAGTACAAGAGTTATAAAGGTTTAAACTAATTGACATTGAATGTCAAAAATTGAATCGAAAATAAATATCGTCCAGAGGTCAAATAATACAGACGAAAGGTTAAGTTTAAGAACACACGATAAGAAGAACAAATATTTTACAAACAAAATAAAAATATGATTCAGAAAGCTTTTGCAATCTGATAATTGAAAGGAGTAGGAAACAAAAAGATTAAGGCAGAACCTAATACAAATTCAACCTAGAAATGGACATAAAAATGCAATAAAAAAACTCTTATAGGGTAGAAAACTCTTGGCAAACTTAATAAATCACATTTTTATGGACCTTTATAAAAGAAGTAGTTGCTCCAATAACAAGGTAGTACAAGTTTGACTTGTTCTCTGTGCCAGACAGTGGTTGTTATTCACACTTTCGACTTCAGGTTGGTGGAACTCAAGGGGACTCTTTATGATCAAGCATATTTCCAGAGCTTATTTCAAATTCCAGAAGGCTACTTGATTTTATGTGATGAAGGGTGCAATGCTACGGACTGGGCAGTCTTCAATTCCAGAGGGGATGTTGCTGTGACACTCTTAAACCTTGAAAGCATGCATAAGACAAAAGCTTTGGATTTCTTTGTGCAGGTCAGACATGGGTCTCCAACAGGTTTTGCCACAGAAAAGTGAATGTAGATTCTGACTTTGTTAGCCAGAAGAATCTGTATATCGGGCCAATTACGAGGAAGTGCATCAATGTCTTGACCAGTATGTGTCCTTGTCATGAGCAAAGCACAAGCCGTTTCTGCTCCCCTAAAAGGAGTGGAGGTGAGTGAGGAGAAAGATGTAGAGAAAAAGTCACAGTGAAAGAATAAAATACAAAGATTGACAGAATGGCAAAATGAATGAAAGCATGTCATCCATGGCATACGCACCTATGAATACCAATGATTGTGACTAACATGGCAGAAGCTGAAATTGTTTGCATTGATTTTAAAATATCAACAGTCATCTAGACACAACAATGTCAGCATAGAAAGAATGTACAAATAAATTGGATTCTCTGCAGCAAGTAAATTCTTATTTTTTCTATTTGTATGGTCAACCACCCCCTGATATAACAAAACAAGACTCATTCTTAAGTTGAAAGATATATGCATTGGCTTAGAGAAGTTTTAATCCATACAAAATAACAAATTCAAGTCAAAATCAAATTACAAACTAGCACTTATCAATAAATAACTAGATTACTCTACCATTTATGTACATTGTGCATGACATACGAGGGATCATGAGACATTACTCACACAAGTAAACATTAACCAAAACACAAACTTCTATTTGTGACAGAAGGTGTAACCATTGATCTATCACATAAGGAGTTTATAAACAATGCAAGTCTTTTTAATTAAATTTAAATTTAGGCAATCTCTGTTTTCTCTCTAATTTTTTAAATGTTGAAAGATGAGACACTTACTCTGCATATGCTCGGAACTCTTGGGACAATTCAATTTCCAGGTCATCTTGGTCAGCCTCATGTGCCATTGCACCATAAAGTTTACCAGCAAGCAAGGCCTGTGTAATCAAATATAAAAACTATAACACAAAGAGAAGGAGAGGGCTAATATCTGACTGAACTGTCTAAATGTTTGATTTAATTATTCTGAATTACAGACCTACTGTTCCACACGCTACAAGAGACTGAGATGTTATTGTTTGAGCATCACAGTTGATGAAGACTACCTCTATGTTCCTCATTTTATTATGAAGAATATTTATTACTAAAATGTTTGATCTGGAGAAGAGAGTTGGAGACTGATATTAAAGGATAGGTAAGATGTGGAAAGAATTGGAAGGATAGCAGGAGAGAGAGGAAGAGCTGGAAGCAGTTGAAGACCTGTGTTCCGTTGGGAGTTGAAAGAGGAAGAAGAAAATATTTGATCCAGTGTTGAGAATTTGTCCAGCAGATTGACATATCTATTGAACAAGTTAAAGATAGAAACTTCTGATGAGTGTGACTGTCAAACTGACAAAACTACTTCCAAACATGTTTTAGAAATGGTGCCAAGAAAATGAGAAGCAGAGTACATAGGGTCATTGCAGGACAAGCTCTTTATATATCTTGTTAAGTTTCAGGCTCACCACTGCTAAATATTGAAATATTCAAATTGATATCAGATTTAATCCTTCTTCTTCTTCGAATGATCCATATTGACCACTTGTTAAACCACTATTTGTGATTTGTATGTGATCCGAGCCTAAGAACGATTGTACGTTGGGCCAGTTATGCACCTACAAGAAGGCCAGCACGTCTGATTTCCGCGACACTTTTTAATTTACTAGGGTAGCTTCTCTAGGCCCCTATCTCAGTCGCCTCTTATGACATGCCTTGTAGGTCACAGTGTTACTATTCTTTGCTCCCCTTGCGAAGCCTTGCAATACACAGGCAATCAGATTGAATGAAGAATAATAAAAGTTTAATTAGAAAAGCTACATTTCAAGATAACACTTAAATAAACTCACCTTTGCCAGTGCTTCTTCTCCATGTTGCCACATGAAGAGTGCCATCCTTTGCCGCTTCATAAGAACAGCCCAGATCATGAGATCATGGAAAGGATATGGAAAGAGCTCCTCTACCTGTCTGGTGTTCATCAGATGTGGAATTGATGTGACTATATTTCCTACTGTTGTACCCTGTTAGAGATTATATAATGGTTTGACATCCAGGTATAAAATCCCATTCAAAATACATTCATAAATATATAAGAACAGGAGAAACAGCAAAGAAAAATACAAGATCCAAAAACATTAATTTAAAAAAAGTGTCATGGCAAACAGAATAATAAGCAAGAGAACTAAATATAATACTAATTCAGATAGCAAATCTGAAGTGAATGAAATATAACTGAGGTGAATTGAACAGAAATCAGTCTTTAACAAATACAATATAGGACACAAGTGAGCTTAAATAAAATCGAAGCAAAAAAGCATAAAACAAAATGAATAAACATAAAATTAACTCCATGTAGACCAAACGCCACACTACGTGTCTTTGAGTTGGACACCTTTTACCAGAAGCCACACTAAAGGGCGTTTTTATTCTAAAAACAAATTGCATGTAAAAACATGGCTTTTGCCCTGGTCCACAAAAAGTTGAGCAAAAATTAAAGAGTGCTAAATAAAATGGAGGTAAAATGAATAAATACAAGCGGGGCTGAATAATGCAAAGCAAGCATATAACAGTATTGAAATAGTGAACTAAATAAAATATATGCAGTATAATTTCCATATATCAACTAGGCATAACAGAGCAATCTGTTTTAATAAAATATTATCCTATCACAAAATTCAGTCTTGAACACTCACTCTCTTCTGTTAAATATTTTCCACACTTAAAGAACACTTTTAAAAAAAGTCAACAACATGAAACATATATTTTTTACTTTTTAAGCAGTGCACACTTAAATTTTACTCATCTATCACTCTTGTTCTGCTACTGACTCGTTCTTGTTTCTTGGGGTTTCTATGACAGTGACTGTTTCTTAATACTGATTAGTGGACTTTGATAGTGTGTGACCCATCCATCCATACCTCCTTCTTATTATTGATTTCCTGCTCTATCTTAGTCTGTCCTGTACTTTCCCATAAGCATGAATATTTCTTCCATTTACCCGTAGTCCTTCTGGATTTTGTGAACAAACCATAACTTGATTATAATAAATGAGTTTGCTTATAATCTGGCCTTCCTTGTGTTCTAGTTTAGAAGGATGAATCATGTGGTGCTAACACTAAACAAGTCTGTGAAGTGATACCCTATGAAATCTATCACAACTATGCATAATAATTTGCAGCTTCTCTTAGGGAGATGTCATAGTATAGTAGCAATGCAAGCTGAAACAGTCTCAACACTTATAGAGGGCATCCTGAGTGCACAGACATAGATTATAAAAAATTGTACAGTCTTGTGTGTTTTAGTGATATTTTGATCTTTTAATTTAAGTGCATGAATCAAATATTTGATGCATTTTATGTTCTTCCTCTCCTTCTGCATTCGCCGCTGTGAATTCGGGTGTTAGTCTTGATGATCGGTATGGCGCTTCTGAGTGATATTTGCATGAGAGCCTGCTTTACCATTTGACTGGTGTCTCTCGCCATGCAGGCGGACCTTAGCCGACTTCAGAGGTACAGAATTTTTATATTGAGATCTGGTGCAGATAAAGAAACATTCTGGCATTTGATAGAAAAAACACAAAACAGTTTCCAACATGCTAGAAAGTTTAACTATGGATAGCAAAGATCTACAAATAACCAAAAATATATGTTGGCAACAAGCAGCAACAATACGTAAGGGCAATAAAATAAGAAATTCCAATAAAACACACTACATTCCTATACTTCTTAATACTGTCTTTTCTCATGCTCCATAATATGTGTGTATGTGCTAAATGTATATATTTCTCTCTCGTGAGCACAGCCCAGATAGATGTACCAGATCTCCCCATAAATTCTATTCATTTGGAAATCTGATTCATGCAGCCTTAGCATTGATGTGTTTTATGTCACTTGTTCAGCACCATTTGGAACTCTGGTGCTTTTCCTTGCGATTTGGCAACAGTGTTTACTCGGTTTGCTCTCCATTCTGTAGCCATCTAGTGTTTTTATGGTGTGGGGTAGCTAACCCGAACCTCCTTAGTCGCCTCTTATGACATGCGTGGCAGGTAATGGTGGTTCTATTCTTTACACCCTAATTTGGGCCCCGGTAACCACTCAGGCGAAATGGATATATTTGATTATTATAGTTTTATCTTTTTACATTTTTTTCATTTTTAGTCACAAATTTTCATCTTGGGGCCGTTAGGGATTTACTGACTTATTTCTGGCGTACAGAAGTCTTAATTTCTTTGCTTCTTTTGTAACTTTTTGATTGATAAGCCTTTTAGTCGCATCTTGTTTTTGTGTTTTATAAAACTATATTATTTTGTTATTACATGTTTTGCCTATGCTACATAGTCGATAATAATAATGCATTACAAGAAGCAAATCAGCTATAACGTCTATAGACAATTAAATACCAACATCTGAAATAGGCTCATGCTGTACACAAACTGAACATAATAATCAAGCCACAGTAATATAATACAGAGATATTCATATGAAAAAAAAACAAAAACAAAGCTGTAAAATAAATGCTTAGATATATAGTAACATACATGATGCACTGTAATAAATTTGGTTGTCGCTGGAAGCAGATATAATAGGTGATTGGCATTCAAGCTAACTAACTCCCATGTGGTTTCAAAGTTAGCAAAGAATACAACCACCACATACACATTTATGACTAAGAGGAATTATGCATGAGGCCTGTAAAAAAAGCAAACAGGCACAGCAACAAAGACAGAAAAAACTCAAACTGTTCATGAAAATTTTGATGCCATATTAGAAAAGCACAAGATAGAACTGAGTGAAAATTTTCTATTTTCTGTCTCTGCCATATGTGCCCTTGAGCGGGGCAACAAGGATTGATGATGGGGATTCAAGCTAATAATATTTTCATGGCATCATTTGAGTTTTTGTATGAAAATTCACCTGTGTGTAGCTAGGGTTCACAAGGAGCAAAGAATAGTAACACTGCGACCTACAAGGCATCTCATAAGAGGGGACTACGGGAAGGGGTCTAGGGAAACTACTCTAGTAAATAAAAAATGCAGCAGAAATCGGATGTGTTGGCTTACTTGCAGGCGCATAACTAACACAATGTACAATCGCTCTTAGGCTCAGATTACATACAAATCATATAGAGTGCTTTAACAATTGGTCGATATGGAGCGTTCGAGGAAGAAGTAGTACGAAAATTGTTTATTACTGCAACAGATAATTCTTATCATATTTTCTACAACTGTTGTATAAAATTGTACATCAAGTATGTAATTTTCTACTTTTTAACTGTTGTTTTATTGTACACAAGTATGTAATTTTCTACAAATGTTGTATATTGTACACATGTATGTTAAATCCTTATTTCAAATCTTTATACAATAAACCTTCAATAAGATCTAGGGACAAAATTATATACATGAACAATGATATCCAGAGATATTAGATCTAGTGAAGCATTGATTCTCTGATATATACTAATAAAAATTAGACATAATTTTCTTTATTCATGTATAAAATTAGAAAGGCACATTTTGGCTATGTTAGAATTTATGAGTTTTCTGCTTACAAGATGATATACAGACAATCTTCAAATGCACAAATTTATTCAAAATACTACTTCATGTATTATGTTGAAACAAAAATGCTAAATAGCTACTTAAAAGTAAATAAATGTAAGTAGAAATGTTAATAGTATGCGAGTATATTTTATGTTGCAATTGTAGCTTTTAGTAGAACCGTTGTTTTTAAAAATATTCTGTTAATAATTATCATATTATTAATTGGATGAAAATGTAAAAGAGCACAGACTTGCCAGTTGTTATATTTTATAGATACTTACCTATATTATTATATGATAATTTATCTAAGACCATTCTATTAATACAATGAAATCTTGCAAGACTGCCCCAGCCTGAGCAGCAAGAGAATAGAAATCTTTCCAATAGAAACAATGCTTCAGAACAAACTATAGAGTACCGGTGAAGACCTAAAGCACACTGCCCTGTTTTGACACATACCGGAGTAGTCGCATAGCAGAAGTTGATCGCAGAAGAAGTATACAATGAACAAAGTTTGCCAAAATACAGGGTGCTCAACTTAAAAGTAGCCTTTGAATGGAGCTAATCTGGCATATATGTATGGAAATGAGAAGGTTCAGTTATGATGTAGTATAGGTCAAGGTTGGGTGATGGTGTGTAATTGTAGTGCAGGAAGGGGCGATGAACAAATGTGACGTAGGACGAGCTAGTCAGAACCGGTTTAAATAGTAAATAAAGACAACGCTATAGGTTATCTGGTAACTTTCGATTTGTCAATGGGGCTGCAATTATCTTGAACACCCTGTATAATTTGATTTAAAACATATAGAAACCACAATAATATGTTAGACATCACAATAATAATAATAATAATGTAATATTTGAAATACATGCTGATTACAGTGTGCGAACGCTAACATTCTTGTACACACTACACACACAATTGCAACAGTGGGAACACTAAGATTCATAATTAGACACGCATAGCTCAATTCATTTGGTATTTTTAAAAAAAATCTAAAGTATAATGTGTACATATACAATCAAAACATAGCAAATGTATATTATGTGATAATAATAGTGTTTCTATAATTTGCAATGTTCAGTGCGTATTATTTTTAGTATAATTACAATTATCTTAATAAACTTAGTTACGTATTAAGGACATTTTCTTTGAAGTGTAGAAAATGGTCTTCATTATATAGATTTATATTCAAATATTTATTTGCTTCATTCTTATTTGTCACGCACTGACCTTTCCCCCCACATTTTTAACACTTGTAACATATCGTGTTAACATACAATACTATGATGCTGGCCTTAAGCAAGTGAAAATAAATTTGACTGCACCATATATTACCTTAAAGTCTGCATATGATGTCTAGACATGAATCAGAGAAAATAAACGTGGGTTAGTTTTTTTTTAAATATGGAAATGAAATGTTCAGAACACATTTTAACAAATGTTCATCAAATTATTATTGAGCGTAAGAAAAGACGCTGATCAGGTATAAACAGAATAGACTGGGACAAATGACACTACAAAGTTAAAGGGTTAACTATTCAAACTTACTATGTCATCCCTTCTGATATTACAGCTGTTTTTCTTGTTTTTACACATCCTCATGTGTATTCATTAAAAATTGTATTGTCTCACAATTGTGACTCATATGCCAGATGCATTTTGTTCAATATTTTAAAAAAATGTTGTGGAAAATATTCAAACACATTCTGTTAATTTATTCCTTGGTGTGGATACACTATTTTTTTCCTATCCCATATTTACCAAATTTATTCTATAAATTGGCTGGCAAGACACTGGTACATTTAATCAGTGAATTGTTTGTAGGACTACCAATACTATCAATTCAACACCATTTTAAAATTTATACAATTAATTAAGACTCTGCTGGATATACTGTACAATTAGTAATTATTTTGTCTTTTATTACTGGCATCTTTTTGTATGGTTTTTTTTTTCTTCCAACTCTTTTCTGTTAGATACAGTAAAATTACATACTGTAGCTTCTGCTATTATATTCTCATACTGTCAGAGAAACAGACATGCTCAAATGGCTAGATGAAGCTATATCATCTAGCACTCCCTATGAAAAGTTTGCCTTCCTTTACTTAAATGTTTGTAAGATGCTGGTCGAATGGAGTAGAGCGCGACTCCAATGTGGAAGACCCGTGTTAAATTCATGGTAAGGCCAAGGATTTTTTCTGTTGTGGTCATAAATGAAAAATCCGAATCTGAACACTTCACAGCAACTGCACTAGCCATTAAATTCCTCAGGTCTCGTTCCACCTGTCTTACACCCCCGAAAAGCGGTACTACAGGCAGTAATGAGTTAGTTTTTTTTAACTGACAAGATATTTTGCTATTTGTGCTGACTGTGTTAAGTAATTTCTCAGTATTATTAAATATATTTTTCAACATACTTTATTCTCCAGTGAATATTCCCTGTATCCTCCTATCTTCTATGAAGGCTACACACATTTACAAAACTATAGGAATGTTTTCTGTATCAATCTTTAAGACAATTCAGATATATTGTCATGTTTACATTATGATTAAGTTTAGCATTTATGTTAATGTATATTGTTTATGGAAACCCAACAGCAAGGGATCTAGACATCTAGGATCATATAGAGTTCAATGGGATAATATCATACAGTTTCTGCAGAATCAAGGATTAGAGTGGAACCATTGCCAAAATGACGATAACTGATAGGACCCTGTGACATTCTCTCTGGATGACATCTAATAGTACAGGATAGAAAAGAACCACAGTTTTTGTGTGAACATATTTGAGATACATTCTGACGGTATTTATTGTCTAGATGTATAAGATATATTTATCACTGTCATTCCTTATAATATTGCAGTTATAATTTTTTTCTGAATCCCATTGAAATAGAATATTTAAGATTCACTATTTTGACTTTGAAATAAATCTGTATTTTTGTTAACTATGAAATAAATCTGTATTTTGGTAAATTAATTGTACTCAAGATCGGTATTCACAGGGTATTCTACAAGATCTAGGAAACCTACAGGAAGTAACAGCTGATAAAAACAGTCATGCAATGAATGTATGTGTCTTTACAAAGTACTTCTATTATATCTATTCATTCAAATAATTTGATAAAAAACAGTTGGATCAACAAAAAAAGTGCAACTTTATAAAGAATATTTTTTGCACATGCATCTGTCTTTAACTATATACAAAAAAATAACTTTTAGACACAGCACGAAAATTGTTAATTTAATCAACAATTTCATGAAAATGTATATGTGAAAAATTGTGCTTGTCAAATAATAACCCTTTGTGTTGATACTTTTCCATGTGGTTTCTGTGGTAACTATGAATAGAATTACTGTCTCCTCTAAAAAAAAGTATTAAAATGCGACTAAGAGGGGTTTTGCATGGGGCTGGCAACCCCACACTGTAGAACAAGCAAACAGCTACAAAAAAAATAGGTGAGTGAAAATTTGTTTCTGCCTTATGTGCCATTGGGCGCCACGAGAAATGATGATGACACTACTTTGGTACTTCTTTATAAAGTGATTTCCCAATTGACATGGACTTTTTTCTCCAACACTGTCGAACGAATAGCCTGTGACATACATTCCCGGCAGCCTATTTTACTTCACCGACTTTAAAGTTAAACAGAACTTCCAGCAAAATAGAGTATTTCTGAATAACTGTACGTTTCAGTTTCTCTCGCAGCACTCCCACTAATACTGTCTTCTCACTTTTGAAATCTCGTTTTCTTTTGTAACCATTCTACTGCCCTCTAAGTGGAGCAGACAATTTCAGTACAGAGTAGAAACAGTGTGTTCTTTATCTTTCAGAGATTTTATTTATTCTTCTAAATTGATATTATAACTAAATCTGTACTAACCACAAAATATGTGTAACAATTATTAATTACTATCATCTGTCATTTAAAAATATGGCTAAAAGCAATGGAACTACACTGCTAATTATGAATGGGAGGAGTAGTACAGTGTTATTGAACAAAGGCAAATCTGTGTGTTTAATGTGTAATGGTAGCATATCTATTATTTTAACAAAGTAATTTAGAGTGACATTTCTTTAATAAATATTAAAACTTTAATAGTGAATATCTTGTGAATTTTCAATTCCCATCGCACACCATAATGTCCTCCACTTGCAGTGAATGTGCTGTGTCAAATTTCATACTAATTTTGCAAGTAAGAGTTAAACAAAAATATTAAACATTTAGTCAGGATTAGGTTTTCATCGGTTACTATTATTAATATTACTTCTAATTGACTATTATTAATATTACTTTTATATTTATTATTGCTATCGTCCCACTGGACCTGCACTTAAACAGCCATAAGTTATATACGCACCATATACTACTGTTCACCTATCTATTACTTTCTTTCTCTTGCTTGCCTTGTCCACATTCAATCCTTCCTCTACGTATGGCCTTCAGTAGTGCTCTGTCTATTTTTTATTTACCACAAAATTGATTGTTTTGCTACTGTATTTCATTTAGTAATTCTCCTTTTAGTTTCAGTATTATTGATCTGTTTTCATGTTCCTGAAATATAATATATTTTTCTATATATCCACATCTTCAAGACCTTATCATTGTCTTCCAAACATTAGTTTAATATCCATGTTTCAACATGATACATCATTATTGAATATATGCAACACTTGATTGCTTTCAATTTTAAGTAGCATCTTTTCTTGAAAATTTTTTAACAATTATTTAAAAAATAACACTATGATCCAATCCATGAATTATTAAACAAATGCATAACTTTGTGTGTTACTAATAAATAACACTCTTAAATTTATAATTAAGTTGAAACTGAAAAAAACATTTTTATTTTGTGTAAGTTAATTGAGAACACAGTAATGACAATACGTTTCCAATAATGTGTAGAAGTAAATACAGATTAAAAAAACACTTTATAATTTTCAAGTGTTAATTTTGCAATAAAGAAATGTATTAATTATGAGATATGAACATAGTAAAAAACCAACCTGCAGCAAACTGAACTGTGCCTACAAATTACATTATGTTAAATGGATGACAGCATCAAAAAGTGATCATTGTAAGTTAGATGGTTCTCTTCTTAACTTCTAATAAAACAGAAAAAAAGTTGTTGAAAATGTTATTACCATAAAAGTATCTATGCACATATACAACATCTAACTAAACAAAAACAACAAAACACCATGTAAACATGAATTACAAAGACAATAGACTAGATCTTAGAAAAAAAAGTAATTTGACAACATGTTTTTCAACTTGAACATACTGAAGGAAAAATTAAATTATCTGATTAAATTATTTGAGTGTTACTTTTGTCACGTCTAAACTACAGATAATTTACAAAATCAGGGAACACAAATGCCACTATGTCTACACTAAGATAACAGATATAATTAAGAGAGACATACCGTTTGTTTCAGTGCCTGATACTTTTGTCTGAAACGTTTGCGGCAGTAGTATGCTCTGAAACCACCTCCCATGAGATGCTGGAGAACGGAGCCTATATCAGGCAGGGTGTAGCGATAGGTTGGTGGAACATGCTGTAAAAAGACAAAATACGCGACTTGATATTATCTGTTTAGAACATATTAAAAATGAGCCTGCATACATATTTTCCTTTTATTGATTGGTTATTGGTTACTAAACTGACGTCATTGCACTCCGGGCAGACCCATAGGTGCTCAGTCTCCCCAACAGATATCGAAGAGTATGCATACTGATGGTTCCTGTAGCTCGCTGATTAAACACACCTCTCACTCTGCCTCTCAGGCATCAGTTCGACTTGAACAACAGGTAACTCCAAACTGCTTAAATCGCTTGATCGATTCAACATCGATTTTAGTGTCCTCATCCAACAGAGTCTCGAAGAGACCTATTGATTGATTACAGACAGATAATAGGAATTCTCCCTTCAAATTTTTCTTTCCATTGTAAATTCATGAGAGAATGAATAGAGAACATTTTCAGGAATGTATGAATAATATATGAAAATTATCAGATCCAATAAGATTCACATATATTGTTGACCATATTGTAATTTTTTTTCCAATAACAAATTCCATAGAAGAATTAATCTTATGATAAACCCACAATATATTTACTGCTAGATTGGATATCTATTTGTTTTTCACTATTATTTTCGATTGATTTCTAGTTTTCTCCCAAGTCCTGTATGTTTTCTTGATGATATTTTATTGATATTTCCTTGACATATGCACAATCCTTAAAAAGAACCATTTTTTCAATTAATGGAATTACAACTTTCTTCAAAATTTACAACAGTATTAAGAAAATAAATTGTGACTACAAGAATGCGAAAACAATTTAAAACAAAATTCAATAAAAGTAAATGCAGAGAATAATGAACAAATTTAAAAACAAAAAATATCTCTGAATGTTTGAAGCAAATAATAACTCATTAGTAATAATTACATCTTTGAGTTGGGTGTTGAAGTGTGTCCTACACTATACAATTGGAGATTTGCCACAGGAATGAAGAGACCAGTTTTTAACTGAAAACTAAATAATAACAAATCATGTGATGTCACAAACTAGAGCCCTGCAATAAATATCTGACAAGACAATTCAAAACATTTATATAAACTGTTATCTTAAAAGGAAAAATATGAAAATTATTGCCTATAAATATAATTTGAAGTGCGGCTGGTGGTTGTGCAGTTAGTTCAATGGTACACAAATGTTGAGAATGCAGATTTAAGATCAGGTATGGTTTGATTTTTGTTGTTGTTACATGTTGACAATTAACTTGCTAGGTGAAACACTGATTGACAACAACATGGACCAGCAGTCTTTGATACTCAGCAAAAATCCTCATCTTATTCTTTTTCACTACCAATGGAACAAAGGGACCTATCACTAACAATTATATGAGTTATTCATTTCAGTGTTTCTATCTATCTATTCTCTAATCCTGTTTGCCTTTCAGCATCAGGTTGGAAAAGTAGACACCTGGAGAGAGCCTCTCTATGCACCTTGTCTTTCTTTCTTTCCTCCAATCCTGATTTGCCTCACAGCTTCACGGTAAGAAGAATTTTCTAGCACAGGTTTTTGTGTGTGCTTCATAAATAGTGTTTTCGTCACTTCTGTTATCTCTGAGGTCCACCTTTTGCATGGCCGGCCTTTAGCTTTGTATCCACTGTATCGGAGCAACATTGCTCTCTGTGGTGCACAGCCTGTTGGTAATCTGCTTATGTGGCCGAACCATTTAATTTATTGCTTCTTGATTACTATTTTTTTTTCCGATCAAGAAGCACTTGAGCTGAAAGCTCTTTGGCTCGGTGTCATGGACATCGTAACCCTTCAGCTCGGTGCCACGAACACCATAAATCTGGGGAACCTGTAGCTTTTCTGCCAGTCTGCGGAGTTGAACCCGCACTTACAGAGGACTAGTCACCCGTAGTCCAACATGCTACGAACACGCTGGGCATTGCTTCTTGATAAAGTTCTAGTGTTTCTAATGGTACATAAGTGTTAAAATTGTTCCTCACACATGTCAGTTTTTCATTGCAGTTCTGTAATAAATTCATTTTATAGATTTGCGTTGCTAGTACAAACCCGCAATGTATCTAACCTTGAAGAAATACTTTTTAACAGGGCAACATTTTTACATATGGGGTACTAATGAGATCTTAGAAGCATAAAACCCACTTTATTGTGTCACATGTAATGCGCATTTTCGCTATGTTAAGTCGGGTATTTTCCGGTTTCGTTTGCCGAGCTACTGAGTTAGTGCTTGAGCAACGCTGTGAGCTGTGACTGTTACATGGAATGCTTTTTACTGTGTCAACCGTGCGTTTGTTGTGTATATTCAGAAAAGAAAATGGCGGACAGCGGTTATGACGAACAAGCTCAGTCTGCCGTATGCAGTTATATTGCGAGTGCAGAAAACTGGATTTTGTCATGATTGATGTTCCCTTCGACAAGAATTGCAATTCAAGTGATGAACAGTTTTGTGTTGCTACGTTAGCGACTGCCATATGTATTTTATGCGTGCAGGTTTCTTTTGTGGCGTACGCGCTGTTTCATTCTGGAATTAGTTCACACAGGAAACATTTCACAGTTGTTAGCATTTCGTGATTTTCATTGGCACAGGAATGGAGCAATTATGGGGTGACCCGTTGCAGTGAAGTTGGAACCGTACTTATGAACTTATGAACATGTAATGAGCTATATTTCACTAGGAATGCCTTAATCATGCAGACATAACAGAAATTATATCTTGAAATGAAAAATTATGCAGCAGTTCTATGAACATGGATCTGATAAGAAGATACTGAAAGCAGAATTACAGACTTGAATCTGAGGAATAACATTCCTTATTAGTTCTACAAAATTAATACTGAAAAATTAAAATAATAATACTGTAAGAATGATTAAACAAAATGTCAATCATGGTTGACTATAATATCACTGAAAAACATGATAAAGGAGAAGATTGAAACACTTATGGACATGTCCGATATAAAATGATTATCCGTAAATGAACAATGACTATAATATAATGTGTCCCTGAGAGGTTGACCAGTGTGTATTCATCCACTGTGTCCAGCAAATTACTCCTTTGTAATTTGCAACAAAAACTTGTGTGATGTATTCTGAAAAAGCTGTTTTTGTAGCATATGTCTTTGCTGGACGCTGATGACATAAGGATTATCATTAGTCAATACAGTTTGGTTCCAGTGATGTTGTAAAGATGTCAGGACAGTAGTGAAAACAAGACTAAGACAAAATGTCTCAAGTAAATTGACATAATTTCTAAATAAATTTAATTATAAGAGATATGTTTTGTTGAACGCTTCTTACCTTTTTGATGTCTCGTACAAGATATCTTAGTGTATTTGATGGGCCTTGCCTCTATAAAATAAAATAATGCACATTGTCAGTTATTTGTTAATATAAAAAAATTATTTATGCATAACCAAAAACGACCTGCAAAGCTAGATTTGGTCAGAGGGTTCAGGTTAAAGTTATGAGGTTGCTACTTGAGACTGGAAAAAAACTGTAGACTTTGTTTAGATGATCTTTCTTTTCTTCTTCTTCGAACGCTCCACATTGACCACTTGTCAACTACTCTGTGTGATCTGAGCCTAAGAGCGATTGAACCTTGTGCCAGTTATGTGCCTACAAGTAGGCCAGCACATCCGATTTCTGCGCTGCTTTTTACTAGGGTAGCATTCCTAGGGCCTACATCAGTCGCCTCTTACGATATGCATTGTAGGTCGCAGTGGTACTATTCTTTGCTTCCTTTGTGGGCTCCGGCACCACACGGGCATATCTTTCTTGTGACTATCATGATTACATCTAGGAGAGAATTATGACAGTCATGATAAGAGAAAACTTGGAAAACATCTCAAATATATTCAAACTTATGCCACTTTTTATGTCGCTAACAATGTCCAGATGATAAACATGAGAATCTAGTATGATCAATTTCTGAACACAGAAGGTTTCACTAAAATTGAGACCTGTTCAAACAAATTATATTATTACTATATTCACATTTACTATGTAAGCGAACTGCATGTCATTTTACAGCTCTCTACGTACAAGATCGTAACTTATCGGTAGTGCCCAAGAGTACCCGGTTCAAACTCTGCTGCGATAGTTTGGAAGCAGATTTGTTCAAGTGGATTTTTATGAACAGTAAAAATAGATCTCACCGTTCGGAAAGCAATGACAAACTACTAAACGTATAAGTGGTGCCTAGAAAATCAACAACTCATTTACTGTTGTTGATGGTGATCTCCTGTAACGGATATGCCCCAATTTTCATCTTCATGTACAAGTAAAACAACGTATGTGGATCCCCCAAAAAACAACTTTACAAACTTGTTTCAAAAAGCTGACAAAGCAATGGGTTAAGAATTTGAATAAATATAACATCTGATACAAAAGTAATAACTAAAACTTACAGAGTTGTAGAGATCTTCTAGTCGTGGTATAGTGAGAAAAGTGTGCATGCTGACACCATTTTCAAGAAGAAGTTTCACAAAGTCCACTCTATCATTTATCAGAGCATCCATCATTGCAACCTCTAGAGCACCTTCCTGTTTTTGATAAACATTTATATTATGTAAATCAAATCCAATTATTTTTATATAAAGACTGTAAACTCAAAGTTACAACCTACAGTTTCTAGTAGCTGCTTCTTTGGTATTTACATCACTGTTTTCTGCCCACTGTCATGTCATAATTTTCTAAATATTTGAAACAGTTGCATTATTTCTTACAACTGATTTGTTTGCTAATAAACTTAGAGCAATTAATGCATGTGCTGCTCTGATGAACACTGATGCAATGGGTGCTACTTAAATTCATTTCTCTCTCTTAACTAATAGTATACTAACAATTACGATAACAAAGATTTGCAATTCGGTTTCCAACATTAACTCTTTCCACGCTTTTCACCGCACACTGCGCCACAGAGGAATTTTGTTGAGCGTCGTTTGCCGTACACAGGCCATTCGAGTTGTTTTCCGTATTAGAAGTCTTTCTAGTTTTACTTCTACTAATTTTTAATCTAGTTATTCTAATAGGTTGTTCAGTTTTCTTCAAATTAGTATATACGAGGCGTGTTCAAATGAAAACGGGACTTGTTACACCACGGGTGCTAGAGTGCACGGATATTGATGATATTTTGCACTAGTAATGAGTATCCAATAATTAACATACGGTCACGTGTTCATCTTTCCAGCATGCATATGTGCTGCATGAGACTGTTAACAATATGGCGGTGTGATTCGAACCCGTCCAAAGTAAATCAGCGTGCTGTGATCCAGTTTCTTTCATTTGAAGGATGTCAAGCAGTAGACATTCATCAGAGAATGAAGGCAGCATATGGTGACAAATGTTTGTCGAGGACAAGAGTGATGGAATGGGCGCGTATGTTTAAAGACGGACGTGAGTTAACAGCAGATCTTGCACGGCCAGGTCAGGCATATTGTTGCAACAGAAGAAGCCATAGCCTTGCTTGATAAAGCAGTACTGACTGACCGTCGTCGGAGCATCGTCGCTTGCAGAAGAATTCCATATGTCAATTGGGACAGCCCACATGGTTGTTCGGAAGAAATTGAACTATCGGAAGGTGTGTTCACAGTGGGTCCCACGGATGTTGACTGACCACCATAAGGAAGAACGGATGGGGTAGAGTTTGAACCACTTGATGCGTTACAGGACAGAGGGTGATGCATTTCTGTTGAGCATTGTGGCAGGTGATGAATCGTGGTGACACCACTATGAACCGAGCAGCAAAATTGACAGCATGCAATGGAAACATCCAGGTTCACCAAAACCCACAAAATTCAAGACACAGGTTTCTGCTGGGAAGGTTATGGTGACCGCATTTTTGACCATGAAGGGCTTTTGTTGACCGATTTTAAGGAACCTGGTGTCAACATCAATGCCGCCCATTATAAAAACACTTTAGACAAGCTGCATAAGGCCATCAAGGCTAAGTGACCAGGCAGCTTTCTCAAGGTGTGATTCTTCTCCACGACAACGCTCGTCCGCAGTCGCAAAAATTGGCAGGAAACATTGGCAAAGAAGAATTGGGAAGTTCTTCATCACCCAGCCTATAGTCCTGATTTGTCCCTGTGTGATTTCCATTTGTTCGGACCGTTGAAGAAAGCACTAAAGGGACAGCGATTCAACAGCGACGCAGACGTGAAGACAGCGCTGACCACATGGTTCAGTGAGCAGCCACGCACCTTTTTCTCGGACGGCATTCGACGTCTACCTAAACAGTGGGATGCTTGCCTAAATGCATACGGAGATTTTTTTTAATGAACCCAGGTGCATTCTTATTCACAAGTGGTTGATTGGTTTAATTCTGTTGAAACTGTTAATTTGCGTAGATACTTTTTAAATAAATCCACAAGTCCCGTTTTCATTTGAACACGCCTCGTAGTAAGATATGTATTTATGTTTATTTATTGGCGAGTAGTTGTGATTAACATTTTTTTTTTTTGTTATTTGCTTTTTTTGTCTCCTTTGAAATAACTTAAAAATTGAGGAAATAACCGCGGGTGGGAAGAGTTAAATGTTTTACAACTGAAACCAACTATTGTCCTGACATATACACACTGTCAGTGTTCAAGTCTATAGATAATGTGCTACATGGACTTAGTCTCTGATATATTTCTCTAATACACATTATGACATTGACAACTCAGAAATAGAGTTCAGTAAAAAAAGTGAGGCAATGGTAGAATAAGATAAACAGCAAAATGTTTCACAACTGGGCATACCGGCCACTCCTGACCATATACAAAAATATGACTTCTAGCAATGTCCACTCTATCCCATGTCAAGGCTAGATTCAGTTGGTCAATGGCATTAGCTGTTGTACCTGAAAGACAATCAATTTTAAAAATTCATTACAAAAATAATTCTTCCCAGTTGTTGACATGTTACAAAATAAGATTCTGGAAACTTTAAAGTAAATTTTTGCTCTTAATTTTATCTACGTGCATATATGTGTGTGTGTAAGGTTATTTTATGATATAAACATATACTGTACATATGTGTGTGTGTGTATGTATATGCTATTTTATGACAGACGATATACTTGACAAACAATAACAACATTAGATACATTTCAAATTCAAAACAAGATCCTCTTTGACACAAATGTCAGGAACACTTTGCCAATGTCAGAAAAGACATGCATCCAATCATTCTTTCAAATATTGTGTTCAGAGTGTGTAGCGTCACAAAAACACAATTATTTTTGTACCCCATCAGGACATGTGGGATTGATTTGTTCATGTCAATTTTAAAAATTACTTGGGTAATTGAAATACAAAAGTGAGAGAGAGAGAAAGAGAACGAGAAAGAGAGCAAGAGAGAGAAAGTGAGTGCGAGAGAGAAAAAATGTGTGGAGTTTCACTGAAAAACTCAGCACACATGATGGAATGTTACTGCTACAAACTGTTTAAGAGTAAAAGATATATTTCTCATTTCCATCTGTGATTAAATTCTTGGTACCAGTTTTGTTTTTGTATGGACCCTTTCATTACAGACTACATTTTCTGCTAAACTCAAGATCAATGTATCATTGTCAATTTACAGAAAAATATTAAGACAAGACAAAGTGGTATGATAACGAGTTACTGAAAGAAAAGAAACAAATAATCAATTAGTAACGCTCAATTTTTGTTAGTCCACAGTCTTCTTTGACTGAGACCACCAAAAACACTGACCTTTCAAAAGAGCTGTCAAAATGGCTAGATCAATATCTTTTGATTCCTCTCTGTCTCCCATTCTGAACACAGTAATCTGTTGAATTGAAGAGTTCTTTCTATTGTTAGTCTTCAAACTGTCAACTTTTATAATGTTAGCAAGCAGACAAATTACATTTAAAAAAAAAACATTTCTCAAAATGCAGATTGCAAAACTTGCAATGAAGGCAAAAAAGATTGAAGTAAGGAGGCTAAATAATGTTGTAATTGTTCCGTGTTCTATACAGGACCATGTTTTTTTTGGGTGCTCCTTGGTAATGATAAAATCCTTTGGTCAAAATGTCAGTTTTAGGCTGTCTTTTCTACTTTGTAAAACTACCTTACTTTGTGTTTTGGTATTATACAGTTGTACTGCAGTCTTCAGTACTGCGGATATCAAGAGGCCACACAGCAGCTCAAATGTGACACATGCCAAAGACAGAAAGGTTATGTATGTCCAGTCAAACAATTAGTTGTAACCTCAACTGATATAAGCAATGATTTAAACAAAATAAATCACATAAAACATGATACTGACAAAAAAAAAACAACCTACACATAGCCATGCTATAGCAGAGCTTCCACCATTGATGACTTAATTGAATAATTAGTGATCCATACATCTATTATCTGTCTAATGCAACCAACAAGCAGAACAACATTTTGTTTTGTTAACTTTCAGTTCCATGATTATACTTATTAATGTATATCATCCTATCACTTGTAAATATATCTCATTTTAAATAATATTTCATAATTTGAGAGTGACATATATAACAAACATATACAAGGGCAAGGTTCAAAACAAACCAACACTTAATGCAGTAAAGAATGGAGGAGCAGGAGTATACATAGAAAACCCAAGCAAAACATTATGGATAAGATAAGATTCATCAACATCAAAGTGCATGTCCTTTATAGGACGTTGCTCTCTTAGCAGCGCATTTGAAATTCACTCTGTCTCTAGCCAGTTCACCCACTTTGCAGATAGTCATATTCATGGTTTCTTTAATATCTTGTAGCCATCTTCTTTCTGGTCTGCATCTGCGTCCTGGGACCCTGCCCTCCAAGATAAGAGTAAGATTTGGAAAATTCTGTCATAACGATGATGCAGAAATAAAGGCAAGCAATGTTGCAGCTGAGAAATTGTTGAACACTAATTTTGATCCACAACCTGTGGTATTTTCGACAAATGCAAGATCAGCATTTCAAGAACTTTATTTCCAAAAATTGTCATATTTATGAGTCAGCAAAACTGACTGGTCAAAGAAGGTACTGTTGGAGGAGCAATCAGATGTACTAGCTATGTATCATTAGAAGAAAGGATGATTAAACCAATCAGAAACTCACCAATACTAACATATGATAATAACCAAAATATGAACAGATTAGAACAAGTTGTCATTCTGTGTCTCAGAACAGGACACAAGCGACTCCTCAGTCACAAATTAACAGAATTAAAGATTGGCAACTTATGTGTTCATATAGACAGAAACTCCAGAATGCCAGAAATATGATATATATATATATATATATATAGCCTTTTCGCCTTTGCAGACGGTAAATTGGCAAGTGTTTTACTGTGACAACTTCTGAGTTTAAGCTTATCTCTCTTGCCTTTCAGCTCATACGTAAGTCTCTTTTCAAAAGATTCTGCACCTTTGCGTAATGTTGTTTTCCACCTAGCTTGGTCATCAGCTATGCGTGAATATAATAATATGATATACTGAGGCAAACTCACTGACCTAGTGAAGCAAGACTTTATATAAAACTACACAGACTTCTGTGTGAATCACAGCAGACAGTTAAGGTTTTAAAAGAGACAACTTTGAAATTTAAAAAAAAACCACAGTAAAGGATGCCTACAGGTAGGTAAGTCTGAACACAAACAATAACATACAAAATATATGAAGTATGTTCCCAAGAATTCAACAGAATGTCTTTCAACTTACCAACTCCCTCTTCTTAACACATAACATGAGCTCAATGAAGAGTTTCTCTGCCTGTTCTTGAGTATACATGAATGTTCTCTGTATGGTCATTATCAACTGGTCTCGCAAGGATTCAGCCATAGTTCTGTCAGATGTCAAAAGGAAACTTATTGAACGTAATATAATCTTTATGTTTCTAATATGATATCTTTAAACAGTATTTCACTTTATTGATCAAACTCAACGAATAAATTATCATTTATATATATCAGACATGTCCATAATTACTCTGATCTCCTCCTAAGCAAACACTTTAGTGTGCTTATACTACCAATTCATCACTCTTGTTGTATCCTTTACTTGATAAAGGCTTTTTGGTTGAAACGTTGCTGTGTATTGTTATTGTTTTTGTAAAATTATAGTACTTTGTTTTTACATGTTTTGCCATTGCTACGTAGTTTTACTGCAGTCTTCCCCTATATCGATAATACTACCTACTCCTGTTCTGTGCTTGTTGATGTATATACTGGAGTTTCGGGCATGGTTTTCCAGTATGTGTATGCCTAGCTTGCGCAGTCGACATAGAGAATAACCTATATCTTCTTTGTTTAAATCTTCAAAGCACATGTTTTCTCTTAGAGAGCATTGATGTCACTTTATTCCACAGAAGGTTCATTCTTCATTGTAGAAATGTTCGCCAGTGCATCTGCTTTCTCATTGCCCTTCACCCTAGCATGACCTTTGTACAAGTGTCACCCTTTACTGCTTCATGGATCGTAAACAAACACACATGACAGTAAATGTTATTGACAGTTGTTTATCTGGTAGCTAACAACAAAGTAAAAGTTGGAGGCAGACATTTGATTACTATATGAAAACTAACCCATCTTCCATTGTATATTTATGGGTGAAGGCAAGTAAATCTGCAGCTCTGCCACTTCCATCACATACAACAACAGGTACAGGAGGCGTATCTGTCACATACTCCAAAACTGAACGAATAGTGTTAGCTCCACCTTCCAGAACAACACATATCACAGGCACTCCGTGACCACGGAAGTCATTGGCTAAAGTAAAATACAGAAGAATGCTATGAATTATTTCACAGGGAATATGAAATAATTTATAATTTAGAAAATGTTAAAGCAAAACAGAGCATGTGTGAGGAGGAGTGTGAATGGATCTATACGACCCTATTTGCACTCTGTAGTTAACTAATGATGGGGAAAAATATGGATATTGTTATCATGGTCTGTTTCACTGAGACTTAAGAAAACTCACAAAACCAATCTATTGACAAAAAGGGCTTTCTTGTGGTAACAAGTTAGCTAATAATGACTCTCAATAATGGTTATTAGATTTCTCTCTCTGTGGCTTTGCTTTAAAAATTATATATGTTGACTTTCTTGCAAATAATGCCCCTATTCGAACTGGTAGAACTTAGGACAGAGCTAATATCATTAATGGAGTACGCACTCAGTTATTTTAGTGAGTCTCAGAGTCTAGAATGATTGTGAGAGTTAGGAGTTAAGTCTGGACATGCCAGACAGTGTAATCTTCATGGTAGAGAGAGAGAGAGAGAGAGAGAGAGAGAGAGAGAGCAAGAGAAGATAAAATAATCAACTTCTCATGGGTATGGTAAGCAGTGGGCTTCAATTGCTGCTGCTGCAGCGGAGGACAGATGGCAATGTCCAATGTGCCATAATGTTGATTGCAAAATATAACGTAACATATATATACATTTAGTGTTTGTCCAATTGAATGCCTATGTTATAACAAATCACCAGACCCATTCTGCATATAATATACTTTTGTATAGCTTAAACCAAGTAAGATGACATCAAAGGGTCTGTTTTAGGCTGAGTATTGAATTAAAGAACCCTTACTGTAGCTGTCAATGTACAGTCTGAATGACATATTTTTTTAAACTGCATCTCTGAAAGATAAAAAGAACTTAGTCCTTAACTAAGGTTTGAACTCATGACTGAGAAACTGGTGCCTAACCACTCAACCCAAGCATAAATAAAAGCAAATATTAACATGCCTATGCAAATTTTCTGCTGTGCGATGTACTTCTCAAACTTTTTGCGGAAGAGTATTTCTCCTCCATATTTTCCCATAGTGCCATTATCTGCCAAAAGGAAGTAGGAGTGGTCACTGTTGAGAACTGATGTATTGGTTGTAGTAGATGAAACACAATGGTAGGGAACTACAATCTGAAAATACAAGTGGTTATAGAAATGGTTACAGATGATGCATTGTTATATCTCCAGTATCACAATTACACACCAACAGAAAAATAACAAATAATAATGGAAGATCAGATACTGTGCCATCCTCACATAACTGTAGTGAATCTCTGCCTTTTTCTCTCTCTTATCAGTAGTAAATTAACACAGACTGTCACTAAAAAACTTGTTGACGTTTTTTCCACGTTTTTAAAATATTTATTTATGTCATCTATAATTTTAACAGGATCTCTTTACGTTTTCTTCCATCTCAGAAACTACGGTCATTGCTATACAATCACACAAGATAAACTCATTTCTAATATTTATAAAAATTATAATTACAACAACAAAATGAATAGAATTGACACAAATGTACTTAGGACCATATTAGTTCTCTGTTCTTTTCTGTTTGCTAGTGCCACCCGGAAGTATCTAGAGAATTCATAGTTCCAGTGATATTGACTTCTAGGATTTGAAGCGCTGTGCACTGATGTTTTAAACCCAACTCTAAAATTATGATATAAGGCAGGCAAGAAGTAATTGTAAGAGGTTCTCATATAAAAATCCTGTAATAAAGAGAAGAAGTGACTGAACGAAGTGACTGAAAGAAGTGACTGAACGAAGTGACTGAAAGAAGTTCATTGAACTTTTTCTTTTTTACAATAGAATGAAGTATTGTTATGGTGAGATGTGTTTCATTGAGCCACATCTCAACATACGTATATATTTTCTGGTTCTATCGGGACAATTATATTACACGATTGTACGCTTCACATTAAATATATCTTAAACAAAATGAAGATGGGAAATGATAGAACATGTACTAAGAATGAACCCTTATATACCTGAGAAAGCAGCAGTCACTTGGACACTGGTACGAAAAAGATGGAAATAAAGACAAGAACTTGAAGGTACAAGATGAAAGAAGAAATCAATGGAGTATCTCTGACACTGAACACTGCTCTGAAAGCTGCAAAGTACAGTGGAGCTTAGAAAGTCCTTTTAGAAGTCTCATGTGTCAGAGAGCATGATAACAATTAAACTAAAAGCTAAATTGTATGTTTCAAGTACAATCTGTATTTGTTTCTCCAATTTTGTTTCCTAGTTTTTGACTGACATTAATTATCTATTTATTTCAATGATTTCATTCCCCTAGAAATCATGCTTTAGTAGACTGACTCTCTCTTCCTGCCTTTTTAACCCAGATTGGGGCATAGACCCTCAACCAACTTATGCCAAGTCTTCCTATCTCTAGCTATCTCCTGCAGCTCCCTCCAGTTCTTCTTTATATTGTTGATCTCTACATTCAAATCCCATCTCCCATGTATAGTAGACCGACTGTCTTGTACAAAAACATAATCTTTGTTTTTAAAACAAAACAAAACACTAGCAGAATTTATCTCAGTTGAAGAGCAACTCAGAACATGAACAACTAGAAAGTGAAGCATGTAACCTTTTACAGCAAGTTATCTACAATGACTGTGTACAAACAAAGGTCAAATGTAATAGTTTTACAGCTGCACAAGAACAGACAATGTAGTCTCAGCTAAATAATTGTTGAGTTTATACAAAACAACATGATGTTAGTGAGTAATCGAAGAGTTTAAAAATAATAATTTAACAAACAAAAAACAAATACTACAGTTTAAAAATAATAATTTAACAAACAAAAAATAAATACTACAAACACAATACTTTAATAACAAAAATAAACATCACTAACACTGATATCTTTTTTCTCTTAATAACAACAGATGCCATCTTCACAATGAAACTTGCCTGGAAATACTCTCACAACATTTCCTGTCTTTTGTTATTATAGTACTTTCTGCAAATTGCACTTTATTCACAACTTAAAGTTTCCCTTCCCAGTTACAAAGTTGCTTTACACATGCCCACAATTTTATATTCTAGGATGATTGTCAGTATGGAGATCTCTATGGTGTGGAGATACAGCGCTCATCTCTCCCTCCAAAAGTACTTGGTTTGCTTCCCATATTGAATGATCCGACAGTTTTTCAGTGATCCTTGCTTTCAATGTTGGTAATATCGAGTTCTGAATCCTATTGGAGACGTATGATAAAATTTAAGTCCCATGTTTACTTCATCTTCTCTTTTCTTGTGGCCAGTTCTTCTGTTCCTTACTGTAGGTATTTGACCAAATTATATAATGTATTTTCTACTGTTCTGTCTCTGTATAGCTGCATGGATCCCCCATTATATCTTTGTCTTAGTGCTGTGGCCAAGCCTTTTGCTGTGTGAGTCAAAGGTCGTGGGTTCAAATTGACCACGCCGTTCTGTTCACGAGTGCAGTTTTTCCAGAGACCCCTAGGATTGTTGCTGGAGCTACGGAGTTCGTGCTTTGTGCAATACTCTCGGCAGGTGGTGTGCCATGCTGCGGAAAGGGACAGAGCCATATGGGGTAAAACCTGGAGCAATGAAGTCAATCCTTCAGCTTTAAAACCCTTTTAAAGCCTAATTCTCACTTAACTCTAGTCATACACATATACAAAGGCCTTAAGGTGGAAACATTGCTGTACATTGCCATTGATTTTGTAAAACTACAACACTTTGTTTACATGTTTGCCATTACTTACACACAAACAACACCTACCTTACATCCTTAAAGATCTTCTTTGTTCTCGACAATGCCCCATGGTGCAATACCAATTGCTACCACTTTGTTGCGGGCTTTAGTTGTACGATCACTAATTGCATCTCCAACATGCCTAGTCACTCCTGAAATGGACAGGAAAAATAAAAAGGTATCTAAAGAAAATGTTGCTTTTACAACAAGAAATAAAGACAAACAATAGGAAAGAAGAGAAATAGCAATTGAACATCAAAGACAAAACTATCGACACTAAAACTGCAACTTGTAATAAAAAGCTATAATTCTCTGAAATTGATACATCTTTTATTAATATAGATGGAGACTGTAGTAAAACTATGTAGAATGATGAAACATGTAATAACAAAGTACTGTATTTTTACAAAATACAAAAACAATGACAATACACATTGTCATCTGAGTAAAAGTCTTTTGATAAAGGCCTTTTAATTGAAATGTTGCTGTGTATTGTCATTGATTTTGTAAAACTACAGTACTTTGTTATTACGTGTTTCACCATTCTACATATTTTATTGTATTCTAATGTCAAACTAGCACAGTTTGCATACATCAGTACATGATCAATGACTTCACCCATCAGCACAAGATGAACCCATGTGTATTTCACATTTCAAGTAAGTCATGCAATGTATGGGGAACATTGGAAAAAAAGTTCATTAGTTCCTTTCATTTACAAAAATATAACAATATCATTTGATAGTTTTCTTCTTCTTTGCGTTCATTCTTTACGACCAATTTTAATCACTCTTTGTAATATATTTGATCTTTGCCAAGAACGTGTATACGTTTCACATTGGTTTGGTAGGCCCTAAACGCATAGACTTCTACATGCTTAGGACATGCATCCGATTTCAGCCAAACCTCCTTAGTCGCCTCTTACGACATGCGTGGCAGGTAACAGTGGTTCTATTCTTTACACCCCATATTTGGGCCCGGTAACCACTCGGGCTTGATAGTTATCAAAATTTATAGTTTTCTACTGACCTAAAGTAGTCTACAGAAACTCATTTTAACTATAGAAAACTGAGATAAATATATGTAGATCTTAATGATTGCATGAAAAAAAAACCAGTTCACAACACACACAAACTTCAGGGATGAAATGAGATTTCCCTCTGGTATTGAAACATATGCCCAGCTTCAACTCTTCTCTTGCAAGTTAAATTTTAAAATATTGGCATAAAATTAAAATGCAAAACAATTGCGCACTAGCAAAACGTATTATGAGTATATCCATTATAAATAGCAAAACAATCGTTGAGATTAAGTGCAGCTCTGAGAAAACATGTAACAGCCATAAATCGCAAGAGATGATGACAACAGCCTCAGATGTGTGCTGTTGAACCTCCATGATGCGTGCAGAGGTAGCTGCAGAGTCCAATCCTGGAACACAATTCCTACCACAGGTGGGGCATACATGATCAAGTTTGGACATGTGAGTGTTGTTTGTTCCATCTTCCCGTGCAGTTTGTAGTCTCTGCACATCAGCAGTACAATGATTCTCAGATATGAAAATCCCTCTTGTATTGTTGTAGCATCACATTCAGTGATCTTGCGCAAGTGATTTCCAGCATGTTATCTCAGGATACATAAACATCAAACAACAATAAAGAAGAAAAATATCAATCAAACATTTAACACAGTCCTGTCCACTATAACTTGCTATAAGAAATAAAGAGCTAGTGACTTTTGATCATCCAGAAAAAAGAAACTATCACTAGTCAGGTCAATGCAATGAACTAGAATCTGTGAACTATTTGATGCAAGTTTTTGAGAATCTGAATAATACTATAAGAATTAGTTGTGGGTAAAAACTAAATGTGTTGGATGTTAAAGTAACTCAGCTAGGTATTTGTTATACATCAATGGCATTTCATGGAAAATTAATTACACTTCACTACAGCAGTTAACTGTTGTGATAGAAGAAAACTAGTCACGACAGAGATGAAGTGTCTACACAGAATGCTTGAGGTAACAAGAAGAGGCCATTTGAAAAATGAAGACATCTGGAAAAAAGCGGGTACAACATCATTACTGAACATCAAGAAACAACATATTAAATGGTTCGGTCACATAAGCAGATTACCAACAGGCAGTGCACCACAGAGAGCAATGTTGCTCCGATACAATAGATACAAAGTAAAAGGTCGGCAAAGCAAAAGGTAGGCCACGCAAAAGGTGGACCTTAGAGGCGACGAAAGACACTATTTATAAAGCGCACACAAGGGCTCGTTCTAGAAATCTCTTCTTATCCTGACGCTGTGAGGCAAAACAGGATTGGAGAAAAGAAAGATACTATTAGGATAAGAGGCACATAAAGTTAAGACAATGTTGCATCTAAAACAGCATTACAATTAATGTTAAACTAAAGCTAATTTCACTTGAACTTAATCACAAACCTGTATTAGTGCCATTGGTAACAATCCAGGCTCCTGTGGTCCTTGCTGCCTTCAGCAGACCTTTTCTGAATACACGTTTAAGTTTAGGCTGGAGGTCAAAGTTGAGGATGCCGCCATGCACTGTGATGAGTAGTTTGGGCAGGTCTAACCCCCAGTGCTGTGAATGGAACAAAACTTAATCAGATTTTATTTCTTCTTCCCACATATACATATATAACGATCAATAAGAGCACTTTTCATTCTCTGCGTTACCCAGTGGTTACCGGGCCCAAATTTGGGGTGTAAAGAATAGAACCACTGTTACCTGCCACGCATGTCGTAAGAGGCGACTAAGGAGGTTTGGTTGAAATTGGATGCATGTGTCCTAAGCGTGTAGAAGTCTATGCGTTTAGGGGCCTACTAAACCAATGTGCAATATATACATGTTCTTGGCAAAGATCAAACATATCACAAAGAGTTATTAAAATTGGTCGTAAAGAACGAACGCAAAGAAGAAGAAGATTCTCTGTGTGATTTGTAGTTTTGTCTAGTTATCTCTTCTATGGACAAACATCAAGGTAACCACAAGATAGTCTCCCACAAAGACCACTAGCATTCAGATACAATGGCAACAGACCCAGAGGACAACAATGCAAATGATGGACTGACGGAATATCAGAGGCACTAAATTCCACCTTGTACAAAGCGCATAAGGAGGCTTGCTTCAGGCACCTCTTTTTTTGGCCTGACACCAAAAGGCAAAACAGTGATAGCGAATAGATAGATAGATCTCTTCACTATTTCATGAACATTATCTAGACATCTTTCTGCAGATAAGTAACAGCAGTTGCAATCAAACTAAACAAAGAAGACAGGATCAAGATTAATAAGAACATGACAAACTATCACAGTCATTATTAAAAAACAAAAGAGAATGCAGACACGGGATCTATCTATATCCTGATCTCGTTTGAAACATCAGAGATTTCCATTGTTGCCGTTCTGCCGCCTTTCTACCAATTGTTTCCCATATCAGGCCAAAATCTTTCCTTTTTCCACAGTTCCTTTTCCATGTTTCCTTTGGAGATCAAGGCAAGGCATTCTTTTCCTATCTGCTGTCCATCGGACAGCTGTCATAGCCAATATCCCCACAGACATTACATGGCCAGTTCACTTCCATCTTCATCTTTTAATGATGGTCTCCGCCAGTGGTTACCGGGGCCCAAATTTGGGGTGTAAAGAATAGAACCACTGTTCGATGCCTGCCCACGCACTATCGTAGGGCGCCTTCGAAGGAAAAAAGTTTGTACTGAAATCGGATGCATGTGTCCTAAGCGTGTAGAAGTCTATGCGTTTAGGGGCCTACCCGCCGAGTGGTTACCGGGCCCAAATTTGGGGTGTAAAGAATAGAACCACTGTTACCTGCCACGCATGTCGTAGAGGCGACTAAGGAGGTTTGGCTGAAATCGGATGCATGTGTCCTAAACGTGTAGTAGTCTTATGCGTTTAGGGGCCTACCAAACCAATGTGCAACGTATACACGTTCTTGGCAAAGATCAAAAATATCACATAGAGTGATTAAAATTGGTCGTAAAGAACGACGCAAAGAAGAAGAAGAAGAGGGCCTACCAAACCAATGTGCAACGTATACACGTTCTTGGCAAAGATCAAACATATCACAAAGAGTGATTAAAATTGGTCGTAAAAACGAACGCAAAGAAGAAGAAGAATGATGGTCTCCAATGAGACACATCTTGTTTGTTTTAAAAGCTCTTTATTAGCTATTGTATTTGGCCAGAATAATTGCAGAATTCTTCTTAAATATTTATTTTAGAATGCCTCCAGCTTGTGGGTCATTTTCCAACACTCACTACTGTATAAGGACACTCCCAGGACATTGCTTCTATATATTTTTAGTTTTGTTTTAACATTCAATCCTTATGAAGTATTGGTTAAAAAATGAGAGCAAATTATATTATCAAGACTTTTCTGTAATTTTCTTTCAAGTTTACATTTAAAGTTTAGAATATATGAAGCTACAAAACTAAAACTAACCAATTCAATTATATACAACTTTAGTTGTGAAGTTTTAAAAAAAATTATCCAACAGTCACTTTCTCTAAAAATGTAATTACAAACTGTCAGCCAGCTCTCCAAAAATTATAACACCTGTAAACATTTAAACATTTCATTTCCAGTTGAATGTCTTATCCTAACAGTACCAACCTTAATGAGAAGAGTGAGAACATTGTCTTGCCTTGTGTCTATACTACTGAGCCGTATGTACTGAGCTTTGCTAGGGTGAGGCCCTCCTTGAAACTCGATAGTTCCATAGGCATCTGTGACCCGTTGTTCTGTGTGCTTGTAAGGGTGCCATTTCTCTGGGTGTTCTGGGTCCATTCTGCCCACTCCTGTTTGCACATGCCAGTGTTCTGATCGACCACATGCACATCTAAAAGTGAATAAGATGAATACACAAAATGTTTTGACAACAATAACATATCAGTTTTAGTTCAATGTGTGTGTTTGTTTTGTTGACTTACTGTATATTCGGTGTGACATTTTGTTAATTTTTCTATAACATATTTACAGGGCCGTACTGTGCTATGATGCAAAGATGCGGCCGCATCAGGCGGTACCGTAAGGGGGGCGACAAAGCAGCGAAATCAAAGTCACAATTGAAGATTATTTTAAAGAAAAAACATTTTACGGGGCGGCATTTCGAAGACTTGCATCATACTGAGAAAATATACCGCACGGCCCTGCATATTTAATCAAACTACTCTTTCCACTGAGTACTATAAAAATGTATGTACATTACAACGCTGGGAAGAATACAGATTCACATTTGGAAGTGAAGTGTTCTGATTTGGTTAATAGAAGAAAAGTGCATAAAGCACTTGTATTTTGTTACATGATGCAGGGCCGTGCTGTATATTTTCTCAGTATGATGCAAGTCTTCGAAATGCCGCCCCGTAAAATGTTTTTTCTTTAAAATAATCTTCAATTGTGACTTTGATTTCGCTGCTAATGCCCCCTTACGGTCGCGCCTGATACGGCCGCCTCTTTGCATCATAGCACGGCACGGCGATGACATGATGCCTTGATGAGAGTAGTGAGAGAGAGAAGATAAGTTTCTACTAAAACTATATATATTTACATATAGTTCGGGCGTTAGAGATACACATTTAATATAAGCAGTTGAGTTGTTAGACCAATGTTGAATTGATACTCACTGTAAGGACCAGGAAGGGGACATCTGACTTTAAAGCGGGCTACACATTTGTAGTTTATGTAATTTCGTGGTTGGGTAATGAGTAATGGTTGCGATAACTATCATGGTGACACGAGAAATGCCGATAGGAAGCAAATAGTCAACTCTAGAGTGATCCAATATTGGATCTGATACGCCATATTTCTACCAAGACTGTCATGGCGAATGGAGAGCATTTTACGCTAACAAACCAGTATACTAGAGGTAGGTCCTAAACTATGGGTGGTGTGACCTACAGATACCTCTGGTACACTAAGTGATTTAACAAATGTGGCTGATGCTGGGCCCACCTGTGAGTGAAAAACATCATGAAAAACATCCTGAACTCCATCAACGATTATTCTCTGAACATATTTAGTCTCAATGAAAGCATATAGAAGGCTATAAACTGCCGATATCTTGTGGTCATTTCCTACGATGAGGGTAAGTGATCGAGTCCTGTGTTTGTCTATTTTTTTCGAAAGCTCTTAATACTTGTACACTGTTTATTTGTTGATCATATTCTTTGCTTCCGTTGCTTCCTCTGGGTTCTTGCAAAAAAATACTCCTTATTTCTCATCTCGATATCTTGTGGACAGTGGTAGAAAGCTTGAGAACATGGATATGATGACTTCATAACACCCATCACCCAAGATAGAAGTCAACCTTATCATGCATGGATAAATAGAAGTCAACCTTATCATGCAATGGAATAAACATGAGTCAATACTTCAGGCTTCCTACAGGTAGGATTGATTGATTGTCCCAATCAATCAATCAATCAATCAATCAATCAATCAATCAATGGGGTTGTCGCTGTGGACCATCACTGTATTTATAGAGTTCCTTCTGTATGTATGACATATGATGACTTTACTCTTCAGCACGGCATTACTAATCACGTATTTCTGAAAGTCAATTTTGGTGAGGAAGACGTCAAACCATTGTTCTGTTGCTGGGGACAAGTCATTTACCGAAAAAACCCACCATGACGTGAAATATGTCCAGAATCTGGCCCCAATCCCTAGATAAGCCTCTCACAAAAACCAGGGACACTTCAGTCTCCAATTACTAATGGCGTCACTGTTTAGGTCTGTCTCTGTGGCTGACAGTCTAAAAACACATCAATGTATACTTCTGGACAGGGGCGGCTCGTCATTAAGGGCCAGTGGGGTCAGGCACCACCAAAAATATTGAGTAACGTGTACTTATTATTTCAGACATTATTTGTTTATAATTATTACTTTCAACAGGATACTGATTAGCTTTGAAAGTTGATAGATAACGCTAAAATATCACATACTATGAACTCTAAAATTCAGCATATTTGTCCTCTAATTAGTATACACCCATGGTCATTAGTAAGAACAGGCCTACCAAACCAAAAATAATTAACGTGTACATATTATTTTTAAAAAAAATTTGTTCGTAATTATTATTGTTAACTTGACACTGATTAGCTTTGAAAGTTTAATATATTTAACACTAAAATATAAATATTATATCATAATAATATAACAATCATAATAATATATAAACATTATTTAAAAAAAAAATATTATATATGGTCTCAAATTCAGCTTTCTAAAATGCTTGACGTATATATCAGCGCGCTATGTTTTATCGGGTCGTTTAAAATTCTCTACTGACGATGTAACATTGCGACCTCTGACCTTTGACCGCTACCTTTAATAATAATAATTGCAAAACAATTTATGTCCTTTTATTCACCGGAAGCTAAATTCCTACGCGATCAACCAATTAACAGTTAAATGACGACTCTTGATTAAATAGTACTTTGTATAATTATCGATTGAATCACAAATTATATCAAAAATAGTAGAAAAGGATATGCATTAATAGAAATATGTAACTAACGGATATTATAATCGTTAACGGTAATCGTCCGTTTCGTATTCAATATACACATGTCTTCTACAACGCACACTCGTTTGCGTTTGACAAGCTGTGACCTACTTTTGAAGTTGTGGCTTACTCGAAATTCAAAATGAATCAAATGGTGATACTTATTACGAAATCAGTTTCCTTCGTTAAAGATAGAAGAAAAGCTTGAAATTAAACGGCTAGGTGCACATCAGCCAAATAGCTTTGTATATGTGCAGCAAGATGGCAAGAAAAAGAGGACTTTTAATAATAAGTGGTTTAGTAAAAAATCGGGGTTAACTGTCAGTGAAAAAAACAAAGTTAAGTTTTTTGTTTATATTTTTTGCTATTTCATGGTGAAGGACTGTGGTCAACGGTAGGTTGTAGGGATCTTTTTTGTACCTTAGTTATATAGTATATATTTTAGTTGTTGTTGAACCCCAGGAATTATGAGTTTTCACCATTTTGCCTATAGTGCGTGGATGAGAGTGTCCGGCTTTCTTGCAATGGAAGCTGGCAATTATGGTTGACCACTGATTTAGGAGGAGAGTGCCCGGCTTTCTTGCAATGAGAGCTGGCAATTATGGTTGACCACTGATTTAGGAGGAGAGTATACGCTTACACCCGACTCGTACATTGCTACTTCTTACATTTGCTTTGCATTTATGCAACTTTTTTCATTAGACATCGGCAGAAGATGAGTGCATTCACTAGTATTTAGGACCCAAGAGGCGTGTCTGCGTTTGCTTTATTACCTATACCAGAGTAGCTCTCTCTCGATCCTTACCCACTTAGCCAGACATGATCTTTTATCTTTTTCCCAGGGTCACCACCAGGAGGTAGAGTAGGGTCTTGATCAGTGCCAGCTCACTTACCCTGGCGCAACGTTGTCCCGTTTGTTATTTGCACATGCGGCGCCAGATCATTATAGTAAAGGGGGAATAACTTCGAGGGAATAGACAAATAATAGTAAATACTAAAATATAAACCTAGTCTAAAAACCATGATTTTTCCGAAATTTTTGTATGGTCCCACCACCAAAAATGACCACGAGCCGCCACTGCTTCTGGATAAAGGCGTCGATCAATTTCGTTTACCGGTCTTCACGTCCTAGATTAATTTCACTGACCAATGAAGCGTTAGTTTGTTGATCATGTGGCGTGGAGTTTGACGTCAGGAGTGTATGATGGAAGAATGAGTGTCTTTGGGGGAAAAAAGCGAAATTGAGAGAGAGAGAGAGAGAGAGAGATAGTGAGAGAGAAAGATTATCAGTCCTGAAAAGAAATTATCAAACTAATGAATAGGTAGTTTCCAAGTGACGATAAGCTACGTTTTGAAACCGAGTAAACGGGTTTGTTTTTGTTATTTCATATGATGTGTTTGTTACATCAGACGACTGCCGTTAACTTCCTTCTGTTGAATGAATGTACTGCCACCACCGATTTAGTTACGAGTTAAAAAAAAAATATTGATAAAATAAAAATTGTTTTTTTGAAAAATATGCAAATTAACAACCAGCACTGCATAAGTGTACACGAGTTCAAATCACAGTACGGACGACTAGTTCGCAAGGCTAAAAATGGATACACAGTTGTTTTTTGGTTAGAAGACAATTGAGATTGCCCACTTTAGTTACTGAAAAAGTGTTCTGACGTAGGCAATTTCATCATGCCAAAAGGTTTAGGCACCTATGTGACCCAGTGAAGCAAAATAAAGTAGATTTAAATCAATTTTTCACTTTCTAAATTTGAATTTTTTTCTTTAAACATATCATTTGTAACGTCTAATCTGTGTTATTTAGTTATATCAGGGCGCCTTCCAACATCTTTAGAATGTCATACCAGCCGTCGCTATGGATTGAAATCTTCACAACTCTTAGTCCCTAACTTCGACGATCTACTACGTTATTGACGCTCTTCTATTCCACGATGTTAAACTGCTCAGTATCTTCTCTTAGTTTTCCCATATCTCTATGCCCATCAATTGTTTTGTCCATTGTCACAATGTGTTCTACAGGGTGTTCAAGATAAATGCAGCCTCAATGACAAATCGAAAGTTGGCAGTTACACAGTGAGTGGTGTTTATTTACTATTTAAACCGGTTCTGATTAGCTCGTCCTACGTCACCTTTGTTCATCACCCTTTCCCGCACTACAATTACATACCGTCACACAACCTTGACCTATACTACGTCATAACTGAACCTTCTCCTTTTCATACATATATGCCAGATTAGTTCCATTCACAGGCTGCTTTTATCTTGAACATCCTGTATGACATTTCTTTGCATTGCATGCCACCTCACACCCTCAACAAAAATAAATAAATAATTACCGTCTTCTTCAGATGTTTGTCAGAAGTTTTTTTCGTTTTTTCCCGCTGACCACTTTAAGTGAAATCTACATTAGTCTTTTAAGCAGTAAATTATATTCTCAACATTTTCCTGTAATGTCACATTTTCGTGTCTCCATAATATTTCTTATTTGTTTATTGTCGAAGATCCACTTTTCTGTGTCGGATGCATACACTACTGAAGAACTCATCTTCTCATAACACACGCAATAGCTGCATAAAATGTCCCGTTATTTCCTGAAAGCTCTTCTCCTGACTTATTCTATTCCTTGTCTATGTGCCATTCAATCTGATTTTCAGACAGTACCTCTCCAATCTGATGTTATCAAGACAGTGATACCTCAATCTGATGTTAGCAGACAGTGCTCTCTCAATCTGATGTTATCAAGACAGCATCTCATCTGATGTTATCACATGCTACCTCTCAATCGATGTTATCAAGACAGTGATACCTCTCCAATCTGATGTTATCAAGACAGTGCTACATCTCCAATCTGATGTTATCAAGACATTAATATATTCACATTGCTTTAGTTACTATAATAGCGTTCCGTTAACTATGCAATGATAATGTTTTCAGAGTTATACTTTTTAGATATGACATTCACTCCAATCGTTTCTTTTTGGCTGCTGTCTGATTTTGTTATTTAAACTGAGACCTTTGATTGCACTTTTGTCTATCTCAATATTATTCATTTCTTGGAATCTTTTATTTCTTCATATTTCGCTATTATGACAGAGTGATCAGTATATCTCAAGGTGTTTATGTTGTAGAAGTTTGAAGTATTAATTTATTGTCTGATTCTATATGTAGTAACTGTGTAAGAAGTGAATTTCTTCCCTTCTGTTGTATAGTTTACTTGATAAAGGCCTTTTGGTTGAAACGTTGCTGTGTATTGTTATTGTTTTTGTAAAACTACAGTACTTTGTTTTTATATGTTTCGCCATTGCTACATAGTTTTACTGCAGTCTTCCTTATATCGATAATACATTGTTTTAGAACACATATACACCAGACATATTATGATGGCACAATAAGGGATATGTGACTGAGTCGGACAGAAAGAGTAAGCTAATTTGACACGAAGACAAGATATGTTCTATTTTTACAAACTTTCCAACTGAAATGATTTTTAGTTACACAGTGACAAATCAATTCTTTTCGCTGTTGCTATCCTTACGCATGCGCATCTTCGCTTACGTGACCACTAATGAACAAGAAATAAGACTAACGCAATATATTTCAATTCTCTTTTTTTCAGTTTCTCTCCAAGTTTTCTATAGGCGTTCAAGTCTTCTTTCTCCATCCGATATCCAACGGAGAGATGTCCTAGTCAATGTAATACTAGCATCACGACATATATGTCTAATCTATTTCCATCTTCGTTTTTTTTTAATGATGATCTCCATTCAGTAAGAACTACAGAAGGAATGACCGACTGGTTCTCCATTACATCAGGTGTTAGACAAGGTTGTGTCCTTTCACCACTACTCTTTATTGCATATATGGATAAAATAACTCAAGAGTCGAATTCAGATAATGATGAAATAAATGAACTGCTTTTTGCAGATGATCAGTGCCTGATACATCAAAATGAACAAGATCTACAACATCATATTGACACTTTGAACAATAATTGTGTGCAACATGACATGAAAATCAACAACACTAAAACAGAAATAATGAATATGGGAAGAAAACATAATAATCTAGACATCCATGTCAATGGCACTAAAATAAACCAAGTGAAAGAATTCAAATACTTAGGAAGCATATTCACAGAAGACGGAAAACTAGATAGAGAGATAGAGGCTAGAGTACAAAAGCAAATGCTGTAACCTACCAGCTAGCCCCATTGTTAAGGCACCCAAAAATTTCACAGGCAGCTAAGAAACAAATGATCAACAGCATTTTATACCTACTTTGTGTTACCAGAGCCAAACATGGACATTGAGCAAAGCGCAGTCACAAAAATAACTACATGTGAAATGCGTTGCCTGAGAAAAGTTACCAACAACACAAGAAAAGACAGAATCACCAACATCAGCATAAGAAAGAAAGTTGGCACAAAACCGTGCTTGAATTATATAGATAAACAAAGAATGAAGTGGTTTGGCCACTTAATAAGAATGCATCCAAACTCCACAGTATACAGAGTCTTCTACAACAGAACATCGGGAAAGAAGGCAAGAGGAAGACCACGGAAAAGATGGTTAGATGGCGTGGCAGCATCCTGTGAAAGATCAAAGATAACAATCACACAAGCCACCAGAACAGCGCAAGACAAAAACAGAAAACCACGACACTGGGCAACAACCCGGTAGCAGTGTGACGACAAAAGAAGAAGAAGAAGATGATCTCCAACTATGGACAGTTTCTTCGTTTTAACAGCTCTTCAATTGCTATTGTACGAGTTGTTCAGAAAATTTGCAGGAGTCTTCTTAAATATTTATTTTCGAACGTGCCCTCACTTCAATGTAAATTTCTACTAACCATATGGAAACGAGGTGGTGAGTTACCCTCTCTGATAACCACTGGGAGATGAGATGGTCGGAGTCGTTCGATGATAAATATTATTAACTATTGGTAGATTTTTTTCTCGATCCAGAAGCACTTGAGCTTTCAGCTATTCGGCTCGGTGCCATAGACATCGTAACCCTTCGGTTCGGTGTCACGAACACCGTAATCTGGAGAACCTGTGGCTTTTTCTGCCAGCCCGCGGATTAATTGTAAGTTAATAGTATATAGCATGGAAGGTGGTCAGTTCCCTTCCAGCTATATACTATTAACTATTGGTAGATAAGGTGGTCAGTTTCCTTCTAAGCTATATACTATTAACTATTGGTAGATTAGGTGGTCAGTTTCCTTACATGCTATATACTATTACCTATTGGTAGATTAGGTGGTCAGTTTCCTTACATGCTATATACTATTAACTATTGGTAGATAAGGTGAGTCAGTTCCTTCTAAGCTATATACTATTAACTATTGTAGATTAAGGTGGTCAGTTTCCTTACATGCTATATACTATTAACTATTGGTAGATTAGGTGGTCAGTTTCCTTACATGCTATATACTATTAACTATTGGTAGATTAGGTGCAGTTTCTCCATGCTATATACTATTAACTATTTAGATTAGGTGGTCTTTCATCTATACTTACTTTGGTAGATTAGGTGGTTCTCATGCTATATACATTAACTTGGTAGATTAGGTCAGTTCTACATGCTATAACTATTAACTATTGGTAGATTAGGTGGTCAGTTTCCTTACATGCTATATACTATTAACTATTGGTAGATTAGGTGGTCGTTCTACATGCTATATCTATTACCTAGTGGTAGATAAGGTGGTCAGTTCCCTTACATGCTAAATTCTTTTACTCAACTTAACGTATCAGGCATTCACTTACAGTCAGATCGAATAGTGTATACAGACAATGTGAAGTGATTACAACCATTATATATTGCGAAGCCAGCAATGATACATAGATACAAGATAACATCTCCAAAATAGGAATAATTGATACTGACTTCTGATGCAAAAGAAAAAAGACACAGAACGTAGCACATAGGAACGGCGGTATGTATAACTTAAAATGCTGGTGCTACGGTATTCAAACTAATACGGACATACAGAGAGATTATCGGAAACGTTGTACAGTCAGAGACCTGATTTAATCACTAGTCTTGGGACTGTCTAATCTAATAACGAAGATGCACGAGAGATCATGCATAGAGAAACCAGACAGAAGATGAAGTTAGAAGAGAAAATACTATACAGAGAAAGAAAAAAAAGCGAAATTTAAATTTAAAAAAGCGGAAACATCATCAAGAAAAGAACTGAGGTAGAGTTCAAGGATAATGAAATAGGAAATGAAAAAAGAAGGCAAGAGAAATAGAGAGAAAGCAAGCACTTGTAAGGGAGAGATAAATGAAATAACGTTGCCTTAGGACAAGAAAGCTAACATATTTTTTCTGTGTGTGCACATCTTCTAGATTACAGTTGGATTGCTGTGGATGTTCTAGTTACAAATATGCATTACAAATGTTTACAAAAAGAATTACTTTATTTTATATTGACTTAAGTCCTCTTTAAGCCGAAGCTTGCATCCTTCAACCTAAGGATGAGATTTAGTTGTAGTTATATCAAATATTATGTACTACTAACTATAGAACAGCCAGCAATGATTATCCACTCAGGTAAAATCTTACCAAAAATAATAATGGAAGAATTGTAGGAAATGGAAGAAAACATCAATATAACACAAGCAGGATTTGGAAAGAACTGTGGTTCACGTGACAACATATTTAAAATGAGGAAAATCATAGAGAAATTTAGAGAGTATCTTCTTCTTCTTCTTCGAACGCTCCATATCGACCACTTATTAGCCACTCTGTGTGATTTGTATGTGATCTCAGACTACGAGCGATTGTACGTTGTGCCAGTTATGCACACAAAAGGCAGTACATCCGATTTCTGCGACGCTTTTATTTACTGGGGTAGCTTCCCTAGGCCCCTACCTCAATCGCCTCTTAGGACATGCCTTGTAGGTAGCAGTGTTACTATTCTTTGCTCCCTTTGAGAGCCCCGGCAACACACGGTCGACTAGAGAGTATAATGTAGATCTATACTTATGCTTTATTGACTACTCAAGCCCGTCTGCCCAGTGTGTTCGTAGTGCGTTGGACTATGGGTGACTATCCCTCTGTGACACGGGCGACTAGAGAGTATAATGTAGATCTATACTTATGCTTTATTGACTACTCAAGCCCGTCTGCCCAGCGTGTTCGTAGTGCGTTGGACTATGGGTGACTATCCCTCTGTGACACGGGCGACTAGAGAGTATAATGTAGATCTATAGCTTTATTGACTACTCAAGCCCGTCTGCCCAGCGTGTTCGTAGTGCGTTGGACTATGGGTGACTATCCCTCTGTGACACGGGCGACTAGAGAGTATAATGTAGATCTATACTTATGCTTTATTGACTACTCAAGCCCGTCTGCCCAGCGTGTTCGTAGTGCGTTGGACTATGGGTGACTATCCCTCTGTGACACGGGCGACTAGAGAGTATAATGTAGATCTATACTTATTGACTACTCAAGCCCGTCTGCCCAGCGTGTTCGTAGTGCGTTGGACTATGGGTGACTATCCCTCTGTGACACGGGCGACTAGAGAGTATAATGTAGATCTATACTTATTGACTACTCAAGCCCGTCTGCCAGCGTGTCAGTGCGTTGGACATGGGCGACTAGAGTATAATGTAGATCTATACTTATGCTTTATTGACTACTCAAAGGCATTAGATTGTGTGTAGAACATCAGGAATTGTGGTAAATAATGGAAGAAATGGGACTTCATTTCATACGAATCATAGCAGAACTGTATAGTGATATAAAATAGCGGTTGTAAGAACATGCGATGATCATAAGATTGGTTTGACATAAGACACATAGTCAGACAAGGTTGCATTCTGTCACCTTGTCTGTTTATATGCAGAAAACATCATGAGGAATGTAACAAAAGATATCGGGAAAGAACAATACGATCCTTTTATAATTGGGAGGATGGTAATAAGAGAAATACCTGAACTAAGATATGCTGCCGATACAGTGTTTACTGTCAACATCGAGAAAAAGAGAGACATTAATAATGGAAGAGAAAAACTAAATCTATATCTCAATGTGACAAAAATAATGACAACTTATAAAACAATAATGACAAAAGATAGTTTTATGAATGGAAAGAAAATATGACAAGTTTGGAATATTCGGTTCACTGCTAACAAGAGATAGAAATGGAACAAATGAAATTAGAAAAAGAACAAGCATAGAATTACCAAACATTAAACAACTAAAAACAGTATGGAATGGAAATGATAAGGGACGGAGCCATATTTTTTTGTGGATCCAGAAGCACTTGAGCTTTCAGCTCTTCGCTCGGTGCCATGGACATCGTAACCCTTCGGTTAGTGTGAATCTGGGGAACCTGTGGCTTTTCTGCCAGCCCGCGGAATTGAACCGCACTCACAGAGGGCTAGTCACCCGCAGTCAAAACGCGCTACGAACATGCTCGGAAGGCGGACAACGGAGCCATATAAGGAAACCCTTTGGAAAACAATCCTTCGCCTCTAGACGCAATGGTAGATCAAACCTAAACCATCATCCATCCAGCAAAATAATCAATTGAGTAACATTCGACGCATTTCAAAATATAAATTATTAACATCCAGAGAGTTGTTAATAAGTCCAATTTACTGGCCCACATTTTGAGTTTCACTGCCCGCCTACTCAAATGTATACTTTCTAAATGTTCTTGTAGGTTAAATATGTCGTTAGATCAAATATAGAATCTCATTAGTACGGACACCGGCGGGCATGCTTATTTACAATATGATAGTCGATGAAAGCTGGTTCAAGAGTTGATGGGTGAACATTATCTCTGCTCCATCAGGAAATTAATAGAAATAAGAGGTACTCTCCTCTCACCTCAAACGGGAAGTCCAGCCAACAGCCGTCATCAACATTTTATTCTTCCTCGTTTTCCTGTCAGTCATCAGATCACAAAATCAATAGTTTCAATTATTTCAAATAACTTTCAACCTTCCATTTCGGATTGCCTCAGACAAAACTAGACGCGATATACATGAATGTAGATTATTTATTCTCAGGGGTTGGAAGCGATTAAAACGGCAGTAATAAAAATGTGAACATTCGAGCTGCATAAATAAACAACAACAATCTTGCAGCAAATAATGTGCGTCATATGCTGTTTTAGCTGGACGCATGAATTTGGTAAAAAATACACTTGCCACCTCATCAGATACACTGATGCAAGAATTAATGCTGAAGATGAGGGTAAATGGACGTTATGATCGTCAAATCATCTCACAGAACGAAGGATTTTATCGACATAACTGGTAGGATAATGAAATAAATACAACATGTAAAAACATAATAAATAGAAGCAACTTATCAAATATTTTTTTTTAAATTGGGCCCTACCCAGAAGTGCCACAACGAGTGGACAAAGTATATTTGAACGTATTAACTCCGTGCGTCGTCATTCTTTTGAATGAGAGCTGTTCGGTGTTTGTTCAAGTGGTTTTGATCGTTACATGTTGTGTTTAGTGAAGGCGTCCCTATCTGGTCTCGATCAAGGTGGCACTACACTTTGATCTTATTTTGAATTATTGGGCTCTACCCGGAAGTGCCACAACGGTGAACCCAGTAACGAGTGAACGTGAAAACGTATACAAATCCAAACGTCTTTATTCCATCGAATGACATCACTCGGAGTTTGTTTAAAGTGGTTTTATTGTGACATTTAGCGTTTAAATGAAGGCTCCCACTCTTTGGCCACGATCAAGTGGGTCTTACATTTTCATCTTAGCTAAACGGCCGAGAAGCGATGTCAAATATTAGAAATAAAAAACCATATTTATAACTATACAAATCAGAACATCAAGCAAGACTGTAGCTGCGACAAGTAAACTTTGACCTAATGATATATCTTTAATACACAGCAACCATCTTTCGTTTTTACAACACAAACTCCAACATATATTTAATTATAAATTTCACCAACAAATATATTTCAAACTTCTGAGATCAAATCCCCCACCACATAAAATGTACACAAAAACCAATTATTGTTTAAGTAAAATAGTAGAATATTAGTTAACAAAGAATTATCACCCTAGATGAAATTAGCAAGAACTCAAAATCAACGAAAACTGGCTGATGCTAGGAATAAGAAAGAGAACATTGAGATATTTTGGACATATAAAAAGACATGAAGGTCTGGAGAAAAATATCATAGAAGGAGGCATCCCGTCAAAGAGAAGAGGAAGACCACAGAGAAGATGGATTCAGGATGTAACTGATGGTTTGAACAGCTGACGGCTGCAGAGGCGGACATCTGGCCTATGAGAGAGCGAGATAAATTCCGGAGGACTGTGGGAGTGGCAAAGTTCTGCTCAGGACAAGCTATTTGATGATAATGATGAAATTGACCTTTAACAAAACGTGGAAATTACTACATAGATCAATTGTTTTGCAATGTGATGCAAATGTAACGGATATTTTGTACAAAAGACTTGTAATGTTTTCAGTGAAACTTGGTTGTTTATAAACTCTCGTGAATTGAGACCATCAAACGTTGCAATGCAGAAACTGTTCATAAATTTGGCTCTCAAAATATAAACATATAAAATTAAGCTGAAAATGAGCATAAAAGCTGACAGTTGAATGATGTATTGGAAATATTTCTGGAGATTTGTGGAGTTAAACGAAATTCCTTTGCAAATCACGCTCCCTTGATAACTGAATGATTATTTGAACACTAGACCAATGCTAAATGATTTACACAAAATGTAAACCGAAAGATCACACAAAGTCCAAGATCAAATTAAGTAGAAATTGTATGACTACAATTTAATACAATATGAAAAACAACATTACTAAATTGTTGAAAAAGGTTTTAAAATAAATTTGACAAAGGAAAAAACGACAAACTTATAGTTCAAATGTATAAGATTTTTGTTCTTGTCGCCTACTATAAATTAGGGCGTAGTCTTGGCGAGTAAGACTGATTTTTGCGTGAAAACTTGCTTTCCTTATCACCAGTGTGCCTCGTCATCTAGGCGAGACTTACTCAGACCTCAGAGGTACTTATAAATTAGATGTCCATGTAAAGGATCAGGGTATCATGTAGTCCAATCGCGTACCGTATAAACACCGATAATGTTTGGCTAAGCTGGCCTCGAACCCCAGCTTTTCCACAGCACATTGTCACTATCACAGAGTGTTATCAACTTCGCTATCGGCGACACACATATCAGGTTTAAGTTATGTCTACCCACAGAACAAACTAATAAACTTCTTACAAATTAAGATACCACGTACGACAATAGAAATAAAGATTATCACTGAAGACAACAAATAGAGATAGCGCGTAACACATCAGAAATAAAGAAGCAAGAAAAGACATTAGAAATAAAGATATCAGATAAAACTACAATTAAAGATAACATATAACAAATAAAGATATTTGGTGCTGGTTCAAGCTAATATTTGAATACATCTAAAATAATTGAAATCCTGACAAAGGAAAGTGTAAAATTTGCTAAATATTCAGAGATACATTTAATGAGGTTCTTAAGTAAATAAATGAGCAACACATATAATGCATTGTTTGAGAGAAGTTGATAGGAAACTAACTCCGACAACATATTGAATGCCGTCATTATCAATACGGCACACATTACTTCCAGGACAAGATGTACAGACAATAATGTGACAATATATATTACACACAATTTGATTTCATGTAGATATATCCTATTTTTTTTAAATACACTTCCCCAATCTTTTAAGGGGATTCTGGTCTTGAAACTTTTTCGTTGCTTTGGTATTAATGTAGAATTTGTATAACAATTTTGAAAGATTATGACTTAGAATAGTAGAAAAAATTAGTAAAAAAAAAAAAGGCAACGCGTTGCCATGGAAACAATACAAAATGGCCACCAAGCACAAAATTTCAAATTCCTAAGGCTCTGAAGTTAATGAATATAAATGAATTCTGTTTCCACTCTAAGGTGAGCAATTGTAATATCTACCAAATTACACATCCTTTTTAGGATATATTAAATATTACATTTTTATGAATTTTTGTGTAAACACACCCCCAAAAACAGCTTTTTTTGACCAAATTTTGAAGGAATTTTTACCCAACAATTTATAAAAATTAAATATTTAATATATACTAAAAATCATGTGTAATATTTTAGATATTACAATTGGCACCTAAAGGTGAAAACAGAATTCATTTACATTCATTAGATTCAGAGCCTTAGGGATTTGAAATTTTGTTTTTAGTGGCCATTTTGTATTGTTTCCATGGTAACACTTTGACATTTTTTAAATAAATTTTTTCTACTATTCTAAGTCATACTCTTTCAAAATGCTTATACAAATTTTATATTAATATGAAAACAACGAAAATAGATTCTTGATTTTCAAGACCAGAATCCCTCCTTAACAGCAAAACATAGAAATAACGCGGCATCACCACATCATATGACAGCTTTCTTGCTTGTTATTAACATTATTTCTAGAACAGTCAATTAGAAACTAAAAATAGTCATTGTAATTTGAGCTAAAGAGCGTGAGTATGTTGTGCAATGGTTCCCAGATGAAGCTGCGACTCTAGGCTCAAGACATCGGCAGGACATCGGATTTCAGCGTTTGTTTGCTCGGGTTTGCCTTTCAGCCCTGCAGTTCTTCTTGGTATATATCTGTCCGAGCCCTGGGTGGTTCTCTCTGAAAATGCTGTCCGGACAAGTAAAACACCCCCACGGTCGTTGGGAAACATGTTGCTTGTGTCTAGTTAGCAATGACCAAGTTCAGTTTTCGCGATCTCAGGTAATGTCGTTAAGTAGGACTACAACGACAGTTTCCGAGCATTGAACCATTCTCTACGTTAAGTGCATCTGTCTAAGTATCCGTTGTTGAGAATGCAACGTAAGGCCTTTAGCTTGAGTATTAATAGTTTCAGCTGACTGACTTTAGTAAGGGACACAGAGAAGTTACCGTGACAAGCCGGAGGGAATAGCCTAGAATTTACAGTATAAAAGTCAATTTGGCCTGACTGAGGGAGATACAACTAAGAAAAAAGACTTAGATAAGACCGAAAGAAGATATAAGTACCAGAAATGACAGATTGAAATAGGAGAACACAGAATAGATGGTAAAAGGGGATGCATAGATCGAGATAGAATACCGAGATCGACACAGAAGATGCATAGAAATACGAACTTTGTCAAGACAACAAGCTAGAGATGAGCACATTCCCATTGAATTCATGTATGGTCTGCTAGTTATAATCATGGCAAAGAGCATGGTGAAATATTGAATTTACGACTACAAACGTGCAATGAGATAGTTATATAAGAATATTAAAATCATGAGACGCTGAGAAGAACAAGAGAAGAAAAATACTAGCTCACGGAAATTATTAAAGACGAAAATGGGAATGTTCTAAAAACCACAGAAATGGCCACAAACAGATAAGGACAATACTTTAATGAACTTCTCAATCTACAACCCTAGGAGCAAATTAACAAAACAGACAACACCATAGATATAAGCAAAAAACTATAACAAAGCATAACGCTATCAGGATTAGAAACGCAGTAAAAACTGCACCAATCAACTTCTTCATCGAACGCTCCATATCGACCAGTTGTCAACCCCTCTATGTGATTTGTATGTGATCTGAGCCTAAGAGCGATTGTACGTTGTGCCAGTTATGCGCCTATAAGTAGGCCAGCACATCCGATTTCTGCGCTGCTTTTTATTTACTATGGTAGCTTCCCTATGGCCTACATCAGTCGCTTTGCTTCCCTTGCAGGTCCCGGCACCACATGGGCGGCACCATTCAACAAAGACCCAGGTTCAGACAATATACCTGCTGATACAGACTATCCAATCAAGTCTGACTATGCAAGAAACGGGGACATGCAATAAAAGTTACATCTGGTAGAAGACAGGTAGCAAAAGAGACTACGTAATACAGTGTATATAGAAATATCGCTATTGAGTCACACTGGAAATATGTTCGATAAAATACTCGGTAAAACGGCTACACCCTGTCATCTAACCACAACTTAACGACTTCCAAATTAGATTTCAGAAGCAAAGAAGCTATACTGACGCAATATTCGCCCTCAGGCAGTTAGTGGAGAGGGCTGTCGAATTCGATAAAGGTCTTTCGTTTAGGAAAGTTGCGTTCATAGATCAGAAGAAAAAATAACGTTCGAAGGCGTTCATAGGAAAAAGTTGTGGGAAAATATTGTTAAACTAAGGAGTTGTTGATCACTTAGTTAATTTATGTAAAAACGTCTAAGTAAACATTCAGTGCACATTTAGAACAAACACACTTTTCATGTTAGATGTGGGGAAGACAAGGGTGTGACAATTAGAACAAACACACTTTTCATGTTAGATGTGGCAAGACAAGGTGTACAATCAGAAAACACTTTTCATGTTAGATGTGGGGAAGACAAGGGTGTGCACAATTAGAACAAACACACTTTTCATGTTAGATCTGGGGAAGACTTATTACTTATTACTATCACAGCTTTAGAACGTCATATATGTCGACCAAATCCTGTGAAATAGCTAACACCAGTGAAGGGAACAGCCTTATAGCTTAGGAGCTAATAATTGCTTTTGGCCGACGATCAAGCAATCGTATCAACAACAGAGGAGCATATCACAATCGCAGTTTAACAACCTCCAGTTAACAAGCGATGGCTACTACATGAAAAGCAACATATACAAAACCAAAGATGATATTGGCTGAAGAGGAACGAACTACTATAAAAAAAAGTAACTTCATCGGCAAACATAAATTAAAACCAGTTAAAGACTTTACATTCCTGGAGAGCATTTCTCAGCAAATGGAATAATAACGAAATTTAACAAAGATGCAATAAAGCAAACCATATCATAGGACAAATTGCACACATTTTAAAATGCAAATATGTCACAATGAACACAAAAAGGACATTGTACAAAACGAACTTTGTATCTACATTATGATATCAGTGTCAAACTTGGACGTTGACATAAAACGTTAGAAGGAAACATGTTACGACAGAGATGAAGTGTCGACGCAGAGTCCGTCATGCAGAAGAAGTGTCTACACAGAGAGCTGGGAGTATCATGCAATGACCGATTAGTGCATGAGGACATGAGGAAAAAGTGAGTAAAAATAATGCTATTCATATATAGCGGACACGAGACAAAAAGTCGTCCAACTATAGAGTAGACAATATAAATAACAGAGACAGTGAAAGACATAATGTTACGATACGCATACATGAACCTGTTCTATAAAATCTACTTATCCTGACTCTCAATACACAGAGAAATACAAAGAGAACGTGAGGGCCATGAACACAGGGTTATTCATCTAGGATGCTGTTTGGTCCCCTCTCTCGTCTATCCTGTGAGTTTCAGGCAAGCGATTACATAAATATATTGCTAAGTTGCTTGAAGAAGGTATGTCTAAGCAAACTGATACCATGTACCATGTTGGTTGGCGTGGGTGATACTGTATTTCTATAAAAGTCTGTTCTGTGTACTTACAATCAGTTCGGATGCTGACATTTTTCCGTTTCCTGAAGTTCTGACATGTATCACTGTCCATACCATTCTGTCTCTGTCGTTCTATCATTGATTCTATCGATTGTCACTAAGTATTACTTTCTCACTATATGTCAGAAAAATTATTATTGCCTCTGTATTGTGTTGATAATAAGCTTTCAGTGCTTGTTTACTTCTATCAGCACGTCTAAGCGAGTCCTTTTATAAGTTCATGAGAATTCTAAGTATTTTGTAAAACGTAGAGCGACTTTGCTGAACATTCTGCACTAGCTAGAACAGCTTACATTAATTTACACAGACTGGTTCCATAATACGTGGTGTGATCTGAACGAAAATCTTGCTAGGCTAATTATATCACTGCAATCCCAACTGAGACAAAACAAATCAATATGATAACATCGCTACTCGATTGTTTTCAGTTTCAGTTTGAAATATCTTCATTGTACTCCCGGACATGTCCATATGTGCTCCGATCTCCTTCGCAATATCTCCAATAGCGTCCAGCGACTGACCGTACCAGTTCGATTCTGATTGATGAGCCTTCTCACGTACCTGTTATGCTGTTCTTTTCTTACTACTCCAATCATCAAACCCAGCTCATGCAATCTAGTAGTTGACATGGATTGGTTTAAATGAAAATCTTCTTCGTGGCCACACTATGAGGGCGTTCAAAATATCAGCTCTATCCATTGGCTGACCCTCTGATATGGTGGCAGAGCCAGCCAGCCTATCTGCTCTCTCATTGCCAACGACACCCATGTGCCCCGGAATGAAGATAAGTGCTGATTGTTTTAAGTGTAATAATCTACAGTTCAAGTACAAGACTTGTAAAGGATATTTAACCAAATGTAACACTGACGTTTATGAATAGCAGCACCCGATATATTATGAAGCTAAATCTTAGAAGAAAATCAGAATTTCGAAAAATTAACAGATGAGAAACAAAAACCTTTTACGCCTGAGTGGTTACCGGGACCCACATTTGGGGTGTAAAGAATAGAACCACTGTTACCTGCCACGCATGTCGTAAGAGGCTACTAAGGAGGTTTGGATAAAATCGGATGCACGTGTCCTAAACGTGTAGAAGTCAATGCGTTTGAGGGCCTACCAAACCAATGTGCAACGTATACATCAAACATATCCCAAAGAGTGATTAAAATTAGTCATAAAGAACGAACGCAAACAGAAGAAGAAACTTTTTAAAAGGAATTGACGAAAACTAAAGTGGACCGACAATAAACACAAATATAACGCACAACAGTATCACGACCGATTCTGATAGCCACATGTATAATCCACATGAGAATAGAGGATCGAATAAAAGTACATAAATAAATAAGTTAAAGATAAGGGCTGAATCGTAGGATGCAGAAAATAATTCCAAGGATAGAATACATACATCAGTCGTCAGTATTATGAGGTTTAAAAAAAAAGAAGAAATCACAAGCGTTATAAAGAAGGAAATTACCAGGCACTGGTTGATTGACGTTGTAAAAAAGAAACTCGAGAGTATTTACGCAGTATAATTTCATCTATCACTTGAACAAGGTTCAAGTTGACAACATGAAAATTGAATATATCACATTCCAATGATTTGAAAGTAACGAAACGAGATCGGTATTGGCATATATAAATTCAATATTATTCTATTGCTATTACTTCCACACGACAACTGTCTCTCACACATATGATCTCTCTCTCTCTTTTTTCTCTTACCTACAAATATACCATCCCTCCCACATACTCTTCGTTTCTTCTTCTTCTCTTTGCGTTCGTTCTTTGCGACCAATTTTAATCACTCTTTGTGATATGTTTGATCTTTGCCAAGAACGTGTATACGTAGCACATTGGTTGGTAGACCCCTAAACGCATAGACTTCTAAACGCATAGACTTCTACGACCAAATTTAATCACTCTTTGTGATATGTTTGATCTTTGCCAAGAACGTGTATACGTAGCACATTGGTTGGTAGACCCCTAAACGCATAGACTTCTAAACGCATAGACTTCTACGACCAAATTTAATCACTATTTGTGATATGTTTGATCTTTGCCAAGAACGTGTATACGTAGCACATTGGTTGGTAGACCCCTAAACGCATAGACTTCTACGACCAAATTTAATCACTCTTTGTGATATGTTTGATCTTTGCCAAGAACGTGTATACGTAGCACATTGGTTGGTAGACCCCTAAACGCATAGACTTCTACATGTCTAGGACATGTGCATCCGATTTCAGCCAAACCTTCTTAGTCGCCTCTTACGACATCCGTGGCAGGTAACAGTGGTTCTATTCTTTACACCTCAAATTTGAACCCGGTAAACACTCGGGCGTCCACTCTTCGTTTGAGACACACTCTCCATCTCATATACACACTCTATCTCTCTCTCTGACACACACACACACACACACATACAGACTCTATCTCTCTCTGATACACACACACACACTCTCTCCATCTCAAATACACAATCATAATTGACATGTTCTCATGATTTCACAAAAAATTTAAACTTGGACCAGGGACAGAAGACACGTCTATTACTGCCTTATTTGGGATGTCCAGCAAAAGACGGACGCCGCAGTAAAGATTTTAGGCGCCACAGTGATCTGCGGCCTAGACAAGCAATAATCTGCTTCTACAAGACTTTACATACAAATGTCGTCCCAATAAAAGAAGCAAGTTATTTTTAGAAAATAAATATATTGGAGATAATAAAAATAGCACTGTTTCTCTTTTCCTCAACCTGTCTGTCTGGAGGCAAATAAAATTTGCTGTCCTGACAAGTCGTAAGATCTGAGAACAAACGCTCACCGAGCGGAAGTGTCAGGGGAGCTTGTTCTATTCATCCCAACATTCTTAAGTCTTCCATAATCTAATTGTTGGGTTATTTTGGGGTCAAGAACATTATTATTTCGGGAGATGTTCCAGAAGAAATCTCGGACAAAATATTAGGCAGGAGATACTGGAGAAAAAGTCAATAAAGAGGGTACCAAAACAATATTTGCTCATGTTGTACGCGTGTGCATCTTATCACGCCCCGTCTTTGACACACCCACACTGTTTTCCAGTCAGTTATAATAGAATATTCTTCTTCTTTGCGTTCGTTCTTTACGACCAATTTTAATAACTCTTTGTGATATGTTTGATCTTTGCCAAGAACGTGTATACGTTGCACATTGGTTTGGTAGGCCTCTAAACGCATAGACTTCTACACGATTAGGACACATGCATCCGATTTCAGCCAAACCTCCTTAGTCGCCTCTTACGACATGCATGGCAGATAAGTGGTTCTATTCTTCACACCCCAAAGTTGGGCCCCGGTAACCACTCGAGCGATAATAGAATATGAATAGAATGAAATATTCGAAGAATATCGAAATGCTGTCGAAGTGGTTAGTAGATTAACTATTGGAATGTATGTTATACATGTCAGCTTAGAAATGTTAACGTCCGTATATCATGGATAGATATGTGCTTTTGAATATAAGTGTTACAGAAGAATTCTTCGTATATCATGGATAGATATGTGCTTTTGAATATAAGTGTTACAGAAGAATTCTTCGTATATCATGGATAGATATGTGCTTTTGAATATAAGTGTTACAGAAGAATTCTTCGTATATCATGGATAGATATGTGCTTTTGAATATAAGTGTTACAGAAGAATTCTTCGTATATCATGGATAGATATGTGCTTTTGAATATAAGTGTTACAGAAGAATTCTTCGTATATCATGGATAGATATGTGCTTTAGAATATAAGTGTTACAGAAGAATTCTTCGTATATCATGGATAGATATGTGCTTTTGAATATAAGTGTTACAGAAGAATGCTTCGTATATCATGGATAGATATGTGCTTTTGAATATAAGTGTTACAGAAGAATTCTTCGTATATCATGGATAGATATGTGCTTTAGAATATAAGTGTTACAGAAGAATGCTTCGTATATCATGGATAGATATGTGCTTTTGAATATAAGTGTTACAGAAGAATTCTTCGTATATCATGGATAGATATGTGCTTTAGAATATAAGTGTTACAGAAGAATGCTTCGTATATCATGGATAGATATGTGCTTTTGAATATAAGTGTTACAGAAGAATTCTTCGTATATCATGGATAGATATGTGCTTTTGAATATAAGTGTTACAGAAGAATTCTTCGTATATCATGGATAGATATGTGCTTTAGAATATAAGTGTTACAGAAGAATTCTTCGTATATCATGGATAGATATGTGCTTTTGAATATAAGTGTTACAGAAGAATTCTTCGTATATCATGGATAGATATGTGCTTTTGAATATAAGTGTTACAGAAGAATTCTTCGTATATCATGGATAGATATGTGCTTTTGAATATAAGTGTTACAGAAGAATTCTTCGTATATCATGGATAGATATGTGCTTTTGAATATAAGTGTTACAGAAGAATTCTTCGTATATCATGGATAGATATGTGCTTTTGAATATAAGTGTTACAGAAGAATTCTTCGTATATCATGGATAGATATGTACTTTTGAATATAAGTGTTACAGAAGAATTCTTCGTATATCATGGATAGATATGTGCTTTTGAATATAAGTGTTACAGAAGAATTCTTCGTATATCATGGATAGATATGTGCTTTTGAATATAAGTGTTACAGAAGAATTCTTCGTATATCATGGATAGATATGTGCTTTTGAATATAAGTGTTACAGAAGAATTCTTCGTATATCATGGATAGATATGTACTTTTGAATATAAGTGTTACAGAAGAATTCTTCGTATATCATGGATAGATATGTGCTTTTGAATATAAGTGTTACAGAAGAATTCTTCGTATATCATGGATAGATATGTGCTTTTGAATATAAGTGTTACAGAAGAATTCTTCGTATATCATGGATAGATATGTGCTTTTGAATATAAGTGTTACAGAAGAATTCTTCGTATATCATGGATAGATATGTACTTTTGAATATAAGTGTTACAGAAGAATTCTTCGTATATCATGGATAGATATGTACTTTTGAATATAAGTGTTACAGAAGAATTCTTCGTATATCATGGATAGATATGTGCTTTTGAATATAAGTGTTACAGAAGAATGCTTCGTATATCATGGATAGATATGTGCTTTTGAATATAAGTGTTACAGAAGAATTCTTCGTATATCATGGATAGATATGTGCTTTTGAATATAAGTGTTACAGAAGAATTCTTCGTATATCATGGATAGATATGTGCTTTTGAATATAAGTGTTACAGAAGAATTCTTCGTATATCATGGATAGATATGTACTTTTGAATATAAGTGTTACAGAAGAATTCTTCGTATATCATGGATAGATATGTGCTTTTGAATATAAGTGTTACAGAAGAATTCTTCGTATATCATGGATAGATATGTGCTTTTGAATATAAGTGTTACAGAAGAATTCTTCGTATATCATGGATAGATATGTGCTTTAGAATATAAGTGTTACAGAAGAATTCTTCGTATATCATGGATAGATATGTACTTTTGAATATAAGTGTTACAGAAGAATTCTTCGTATATCATGGATAGATATGTGCTTTTGAATATAAGTGTTACAGAAGAATTCTTCGTATATCATGGATAGATATGTACTTTTGAATATAAGTGTTACAGAAGAATTCTTCGTATATCATGGATAGATATGTACTTTTGAATATAAGTGTTACAGAAGAATTCTTCGTATATCATGGATAGATATGTGCTTTTGAATATAAGTGTTACAGAAGAATTCTTCGTATATCATGGATAGATATGTACTTTTGAATATAAGTGTTACAGAAGAATTCTTCGTATATCATGGATAGATATGTGCTTTTGAATATAAGTGTTACAGAAGAATTCTTCGTATATCATGGATAGATATGTGCTTTTGAATATAAGTGTTACAGAAGAATTCTTCGTATATTATGGATAGATATGTGCTTTTGAATATAAGTGTTACAGAAGAATTCTTCGTATATCATGGATAGATATGTGCTTTTGAATATAAGTGTTACAGAAGAATTCTTCGTATATCATGGATAGATATGTGCTTTTGAATATAAGTGTTACAGAAGAATTCTTCGTATATCATGGATAGATATGTGCTTTAGAATATAAGTGTTACAGAAGAATTCTTCGTATATCATGGATAGATATGTGCTTTTGAATATAAGTGTTACAGAAGAATTCTTCGTATATCATGGATAGATATGTGCTTTTGAATATAAGTGTTACAGAAGAATTCTTCGTATATCATGGATAGATATGTGCTTTTGAATATAAGTGTTACAGAAGAATTCTTCGTATATCATGGATAGATATGTGCTTTAGAATATAAGTGTTACAGAAGAATTCTTCGTATATCATGGATAGATATGTACTTTTGAATATAAGTGTTACAGAAGAATTCTTCGTATATCATGGATAGATATGTGCTTTTGAATATAAGTGTTACAGAAGAATGCTTGGTATATCATGGATAGATATGTGCTTTTGAATATAAGTGTTACAGAAGAATGCTTGGTATATCATGGATAGATATGTGCTTTTGAATATAAGTGTTACAGAAGAATTCTTCGTATATCATGGATAGAGAAGAGAGCAAATAGATCTTTCCAGAAATAACTCAAAATCTAAGATAACTGGCTGTAGCTACCAATGAGAAAATCGACGTATTTTGGACATATAACAAGATACGAAGGGTTGGAGAAGACCATCATGGAAGGAGGCATGTCGGCAAAGAGGAGAAGAGGAAGACCATGGAGAAGATGGATTGAAAATGTAACTGATGATTTGAGCATGACGACTGCAGAGGCGGAACATCTGTCCTGTGTGAGAGAGAAATTCAAAAGGACTGTTTGTGTGGTAAAGTTTTGCTTAGAATAAGCTATTTGATGATTTGACAGTATCAGTCACAAATATATTTAACGTAGAAGAAGCATATGAAGAGATAATGACTTTCTAATGACGTGTAACATACCATCTCAGTATCTCATGTTGTAGGGATCAGTTGGTGTGTGGCGAACTTGAATGGGGCAGACATTCTGCTGGTGGACAGAAAAAACGCTTTAAAGACACACTTAAAGTGTCGCCCAAAATGCTTCGATATAGACACCACGTGCTGGGAAATCCTTGCGCAAAATCGACAAATGTGGCGCTGTAAAAACACAAGAGGAACCCGCATAGCTGAGAATCATCGTGCCGCTGAGGCACAGAGAAAACGAGCTGCGCGAAAATATAGAACCCACAACGCCCACATGTCTAACCTTGATCATGTATGCATGCCCTACCTGTGGATTGTGTTTTAGGATTAGACTCTACAGTCACCCCTGCACACACTAGAGAGGTGCAGCAGCACACGTCTGAGACTGTTATCATCGCTTGCGATGTACGGCTATTAGGGACTAGTCAAGACCGCAATTGTTTACTCGACTCATAGTTGATACTGATCAAGTTTTACAAACGATACACGTATGAGTAAGTGACAAACAATGTTGGTAAACAAAGCATCATCATCTAAATTTATTTGTCAATCTTCATAGCAGAAATATTATCATCTTTCTAATGAGTACATGCAGAGTTCACATGCTGTCGAAATAGAATCTTTTCTAAGTTTCTATAAGTCGACTAGACAATCTAAAACGAGTTGTCTCTCTAACCAATTTTCTCTCTCAGCAATATTAGCTTTGAAATCTATTTTGGTTTTTAAAATATATCCCTATCGTATCTCTCTTGGAATATACGAGTGTCGTATATCTCGTATATCTTCGGTTCTTCACTAGGCTTGCCTATCTTATTTCTGCCGAGTTCTAAATCCAATGTCAATCGAATCTATTACTCTTCTTGTACGTTCTGTGGGTCTATTCGTTCTTCTCCTCGCTAAAGTTTCTTCCGTTCTAGTCGCCTTATCCCTTCTGTCTCTCTAGTGATTCTATCTTTGCCAAGCTTTTATATCAAATCACTGAACCGACCAAATTACAGAGTCTCAAGGGGGTCGCCGATAGCGAAATTGATAACATGTAGAGCTAGAAATTCCGGAATGTGAGGCCAACAATTTTCGATGTGTATACGGTACGCGGTTTAACTAACTACAGGAAACTGTGATCCTTTATTTAGGGTTCTAAATTACAAGCACCTCTGAACTCGGAGTAAAGCTCGCCAGAATGGCGAGGGACACTAGCGATAAGGAAAGCATGCCTTGACATAAAAATCAGTCAGATGTGATCTATTAGGCGCCATGACTACGTCTGAATTCATAGAGGGAAAACAAAATAGAAGAAGAAGATAGAGAGCAAACAACAACAAAATAACAGTCTCATGCTTACAATCTCTCCATGTTTTGTTAAAAAATTACAAAATCTAAACACCTAATAAGCAGATGTTCATGATGTAAATAAACAGTATGGTTTGCCCAAATTAAAATAACCTCATATACCACATTACAAATGACATTCTACTGATTTATTTCATATCTACAAAGACAACATATTCTGTTTAACAGATATTATCTTTCCATACACAATCTGCATAATTTGTTTTGTAAAATGTCTGTTATTTATCATAGACCACGTCTCGATCAGTCTGAGCACGTATTAAATGTCAAATTACATTTGACTTACCTTTATACACTTGTTCCAGCAAGGAAGTTATCATACGTTTGAACTCAATAGTTCATTATAATATAATACTAATTATATATACTTTTTTTTTTTTTCTTTCGTCCTTTCAACTCAGACGAAGTTTCATCTCTGAAACTGATTTTTGCGTGAAAATCTGTTTTCCAATTTCTTACAATGGCAGCAGCGTGCACATTGTAAATTACTTTAACTGGCAGCCGTGTGCTCAATGTACTGTAATTAGTATTCCTCGCCATAAAGGCAGATTTTCTCCGACTTCAGAGGTACTCACGTTATCGTCCTGAGTAAGACCAGGGACTCGAACAAATGCCGGACAGTAGGTTCGAACCCGAGCATGAGGCGTCTCACAGCTAGCAGGCCGAGCTACTATCAACTACACTAGGCAGTCCCCATTATAATACTAACTCTGCAATGCCGGTTCCAAGCCCGGTGAAAAGGAGAGGACTTGTGCGTGAGGCCAGCTACCTCATCACAAGAAATTGTAATAGCTACAGAAACTTGTAAGAAAGAAAACGTGATAAAGAGCCTCTATGATGGTTCACAGTGTGCAGTTCGCACTGATGGTGGACACAGCGACTGGTTTATGGTTGAAACCGGAGTAAAGCAAGGCTGTATTCTATCTCCGCTATTGTTTGGAGTGGCCATTGACTGGGTGATGCGAAAATGGTCAACTAGAAGATTTGGATTTTGCAGATGATATTGCCTTGTTAAGTAGAAACAACCAAGATATGCAAAGAAAAACAGACAACTTGTCATCTATAGCATCAAAAGTTGGACTGCAGATAAGCTATGAAAAAACAAATATAATGAAGACACATATGGCAAGTAATGCAGATATCACACTGGAATCTAAAATGATAAAAATAACAGAGCAGTTCACCTATTTGGGTAGCAATTTTGATTGCACAGGAAATGTTAAAAAGAAATTATGATACGAATTGGCAAAGCAACATCAGCTTTTAAAAGTCTAAATAAAATATGGAACTGCAAGTTATATAGTATTAAAACTAAATTGCGAATTTTCAATTCAAATGTTGTATCAATCCTAACATATGCCAGCGAGAGTTGGAAAATGACTAAAGATATAGAAAGCAAGTTGAATGCATTTGAAAATAGATGTCTGCGAAAAATAATGAATATAAAATGGAACGAATTCAGGAAAAGTGATGAAATCAAGAGACATGTCTGGTCAACCACTAGTAACAACTGTTATAAGAAAGAGAAGATGGAGATATGTTGGACACACCTTGAGGAGAAATGATCAACGAATATCAAAGCAGGCATTGAAGTGGGATGCAAAGGGTTCAAGAAAGAGAGGTCGACCTAAGGAGACCCTGAAGCGAACTTTGCTGAGAGAGGCAGGAAATATTGGTCTCAGTTCCATGGAGGAGATTGAGCGAGTTGCCCAGGATAGAGCGGTATGGAGAAATTACTTGCAGGCCCTATGTAATGTATAACGGTACGAGAGGAATTATTATTAATTATATATGTCTTTTTGTTTATTCATGCCTTTATCTGCTAGATCACACATACACAGTTACTAGAAAACACATGAAGAGATAAACATGTGCACTGAGAACATATTGTGATAGAAGGTATTGAGAGACCACATGAAAAGACACACACATGAAGAGAGAGACACACGAAGAGAGACACATGGAGAGAGAGACACATGAGAGAAAACACATGGGGTGAGAAACATATGGTGAGAGAAACACATACACATAGTGAAACACGCAGAGAGAGAAACACACTGAGATACAAATATGGAGAGAGACATGGAGAGAGAGCCATGGAGAGAGAGACATGGAGAGAGAGAGACACGAAGAGAAACACACGGAGTGACATGAAGAGAAACACATATAGAGAGACGCATACGGAGAGAAACATGGAGAGAGGGTAGCAAAGAAAAGAGTCACGTGAAGAAAAGACACACGTAGATAGAGAGAGAAAGAGAGAGAATGAGAAAGAGAGATCATGAAGAGATGGAACACATGGAGAAATAGAAACATATTCACAAGAAGAGATACATACGGAAAAACAGGCGGGGAAAAACAGGCGGAGAAAAACAGGTGGCGATAGACAAACGGAGAGAGAGACACAGATCGAGACAAGTGCACACACACATGAGGAGTGATAGAAAAACACACATAAAAAGAGAAACACACAGAGTAAGGCAGAGAAAGACATGTTTATCGAGCTGGAAAAAGTGATAACCAATAGAATCACACGGAGAATAGAGAAACAAGGGCAAATATAACGTTTTTTAATGGAGAAAGAGAAACACAGAGAAAGAGAAAAAAAGAGAGAAACAGAAAAAAACACACGGGGGGAGAGGAGCAAAACACAACGAGAAAGAAAATGAGAAAGAAACAATAGGAGAGAGAGAGAAGCACAAGGAGAAAGAAACAGATATAGAAACACACGGGGATAGAGAGACACACACACAAAACGAACAAAACGCAAGTGGAGAGAGAAACGAACGAGAAAAAACATGGGAGAAAGATAGAGAGAAGCATAAGGCAATACATACGTAGAGAAAAAGATTTGAATAAAGAGAGACATGGTGATAGAGACAGAGTGAAAATACGAGTGAGTGAAAATACGAGAGAGTGAAAAAACGAGAGAGTGCCCGTGTAAGATATTTTATAACGTATAACGTGACCGGCATGTCCACAAACTGTTTACATCTTTAAATCTATCTGACAAAATATCCATTACTGTCTAGCTTCTTTGACAGAACGCATATTTCTCTATCCCCGTTCAACTCCGACAAAGCACAATAAAATGCATTATTTCTCTTCTATGTCTGCAGTTATACTTGAAAAATGAACACTGGAAATGTGCTTTGCTGTAGCTGAATTTAAAGAATTAAGTGCTTAATTCAAGATACATGTTGAGCCAGAAAGTGACAGATGAGAAATAAACAGATGAGAGAGAGAGAGAGAGAGAGAGAGAGAAAGAGCGAGAGAGAGAAAGAGAACAATACAAAATAAGACCAATGTATCGGATCCGGGAAAATGAATGAGAAATTTAATTAAGGACACCAAGTGTAAATGATAACCAACGCTTGCAGGCCGGAACAGAATCTAATGATATCTTATAACACACAGAGCTAATGGTTTTGCACTAGTCTGAGCTACTGTATAGAGTCTGTGTAGATTTCAGTCACATGCAGTGTTAACTGTTTAAGAGAGAAAACAGTACAATGTGGTCTATATTATCTCAATTATCTAAAGACAGATTATAAATTCAATCTTTATACCAACACTGTGCTACCAGAGCCAAACATGGCACTGACAAAAGAACAAGAAAGAAAATTACCACATGCGAATTGAGATGCCTGAGGAAAGCAGTAAATAAAACAAGAAGAGACCATATAAGAAATGAGGAAATTAGAAAAACAGTCGGAACAACACCTGCTATTAGATTTATTGAAAAACAGAGACTCAAATGGTTTGGCCACTTGGTCAGAATGAACCCGAATACACCAGTTGCAAGAGCGACAACCTGAAAATGGAATCATCAAGAGGAAGGGGCAGACCAAGAAAACGATGGGTTGATGGAGTTACAGACATCTTAAAACTCCACAATACCACACCATATCAAGCGACCGAACGTGCATTATCTCGGAAACCGATCATCATTTAAACCTGCTACGCCTAGCGCAAAAAGCAGAGAAGGACAAAGAAAGAAAAAGAATAAGAGATAACGTATTCTCATCAAGAAAACTCATTATGATTCGTAGTCTGAATTAAGCAGTCTAACACATAGGGAATTGATGTGCACTTTGAGAGTGAGCTAAAATATATGTATGTTAATAGTGTATAGGAATATCAAGATCATCAAAACTCACTTCTAGACTAATTTATATGCAAGAATGAATGAACATACGAACAACAAAATAGCAACAAGTCATATCGTTCGTAGACACATATATGCGTCAGTGGTGACTCTGATAACTACTCTCGTGTTTTTAAACTGAGTGACTCCATGACTATAGTTCGTAAAGTAGACAGAGGAATGGTGAGACAAAACTGGGTGGAGGTATTAGTACAGACAGGGATAAGAAAAGATTGTCTTCATTTTCGTCCCTGGCCACGCAGAGATTAGGGTAATGAACGAGCTGATCGGTTGGCTGGCATGGCTATGATTTCAGAGGGAGCTGCAATGGACCGAAGTGACATTCTTAACGCTTGTCTTTCAAAACGGATTAGTTTCAGGGTTGTGAATCCCACTCGCTGACCATACTGAGAGAAATGAGTGTCGATATTGGTCTATTGTCTATTCCCAGGTGGAAGATGTAGTTGGCTGTCCACTCTTGCCGTTAAGCGTAGGGATGGGAGCTTTAATTTGTGTTCTAGAGCTAGATGAGTCGCCCTTGTTGTGTTGTGTCCGTGTTTGTGTAGTGTGGTCTTGATAATGTATATCCATCTTTTTCTTGGTCTTCCTTAGCTCTAGTACCCGATCTCTTTTTATTGTATACTGTTATTGGTGGTTGGTATTGGTACAGCCCGAAAAGAACGACATATCAAATATACAAAAAGATTGATTTATCAACATCGAACGGGTGTGTTGGATCGCTGGACCTGCTGGATTTGTTGAGGCGGAGATCGGAGCACCTATGGGTATGTCCGGAGTGCTGTGCTCTGATGATGGTCTTCATATAACTGATAACTAATTAACCAGCTAAACTGGAACATCATGTGTGAATTCATCATGATAGTCTTGAGAGACAGTGAATGTCAGCAAGTGGATTTTAATTTTTCAGCTTTTTTTCAGGGCACATTTCATGTCTAACAAGTTGTCTATGTCTGGCATCAACAGGTTCAGATACGTTTTCAGAGCCAGCTGGATCTGTCCCTGGCGCGCCTCTCCAAGTCTTGTGTATTCATGTCAAGCGACCACACATCACGCTCGCATACATCTGTGTAACGAAGGTAGGGTCGCCATCCCGTGCTCTTTGCCAGAAGCTAGCTCACCGTTTAGAATATCGGTGGGGATGCGGCATCCATCCGAGTCAGGTGACTCAGCAATCTTAGACGTCGAGACGTTCATTATGTCCGAGGTTCTGAAATAGTACAGTCTGGTCGAAAGTAGGTAAAAAGAAAAAATATGTGCCCATCCCTACCCAGAATATCTGGAAATTTACGAACTTAGACAGCACAGTTATTTTTTTCAAATTATGTCAAGGGATAAGAGCAGTTAATCTTCTTTCAGCAAAACAAAATGAGTTCAGAAACTCTGTGAATAAAAAAGAAATATATGTGAACTGACAAAACATGATGTAAACCGAAAGTGTTTGTATGTGAGTCAGCAGCATAACGTACTTAAACGCATTGAATAAAATCACAATAAAGGGTTGTTTGTTGTTGTAGGAACAGCCAGTAGACTGTATTGTCATGTATCTGTTTTACTTGCCAGGTAGCAGTATGAGAACATCAACCATTAACAGAGTGACTCCAATATCGCGCAATCATGATACCATAAATCAGCCTGACTCTTTGTGCTATGACGCTTCTCTGCATACGCGTTTTTTAAACGATTGCTGGAACCATTATCTCGGATACCTGCACGGTTTCTGTGCAGTCATCGATTTTTGGACGTTGGCCAGGAGAATCGTGTGGATGCAGCCACTCTGAAAATAACTAATTTTATCCATCTGTCCTAAATGTGCGACTGCTCATCTGTTCGACAACGACGTGAAGGTGAAGAAGGTCTTGACCAGTTTCAGCTCACTGACCCTGGCCTGCATTTTCACCTTATTATATTATGCCTATGACTAAAAAATAATTAAAAGTTGGAATATAGTAGAATTTCTAGGATGTCCGCCTACTTTCGACAAATACCGACCAGAGGATGATGTCACTTGTGCTGGATGGGGACAAGCAAAGCCCTAAGGATGTCCTATGCAAGAACTGGCTTTTGACAAAAGAACTGTGGAAGACCCTACCTTCGCTAAAAGGATGCATGCATACAAGACTTAAAGGCGCTTGACATGAACATACCACATTTGAAATCAGCATGACAAGGCAGACAGGTCAGAAAGATATGGTTGGCAAGATAAATAAGGCATGCAAGGCATATGGGTTAGCAAGACAGACAAGGTTGACCAGACAGACAAGGTTAGCAGGACATATGACTGACAAGAAATACTTGACAAATCTTGACTTACCTTGAATGGTCGCGGTGGGATGGAATGAACCTCACACATTCTCGTTTGTAAAAGGTCTTCTCTACCCACGACCTCTGACTCTGCAAAGCAATGAGAAGATAACACGGATAAGTTGGTAATTATATGGAACATTTCATCATTCATAAACAACACAATATCATGTCAAATTTCACAGTACAAAAAAACAGCACGTCAGAACACACGCGTTATCTTTCAAACAAAGTGAGAGTACTCATCAAGGACAAAAAAAATGAACCAGTCATTATCCTGAAATTAAGAAATTCAGTCAATAATAAAATCATAGATATAGCGGTGTAGTAGCGCGCCAGGGCACCAAAGCCGATAATTTTTGATGTAACCAGGGGAACCTTTTGATGCACCCTGCCTAATAAAATGACAATTAATATTAAGCTTTAAAATGTGATTTAAGATTAATTTGCTGTGTCTATCTAAACAGAACATAACGTTCAATACCCCCACCTTAATTTTCATCTTTCTGAAGATTTATAAACATCTGAGTTATCTCTTAATCAGTGTTAAACGTGAACTATGTGTAGCTAGTTATACAATAATATTAATAATACACACCATGTTAACAGATATGACATAATATTGTGTAAATTAAAGTATTTATTCTAGTATTGTGTCATTGTGATGTAGTTTGTTAGTACTATTCATTTCACGACTACTCTCAGCACTGAAATCTGAAAGGAACACAGAACTAAGTGATCTCAGGTCAACCTTAGCCCAGTTATGCCATGAATCGAGAGGGTAGTAATCCAGTGGATACCCTCACACTGCAAGATCAATGGGAATAAAGATGCTGACAGACTGGCTAAAGAGGGAGCAGGAATGTCCCAAGATGACAACCTGGTTAGCTATGAAGAAGCAAAACCATCGCCAAAGGGCACTACAAAGCAAAATGGGATCAAGAACACCCAAAACACAACAAGAATGATGGATATCACCAACTGTCCAGAAGGGACCAAACAGCTATACTTCGCCTCCGGACGGGTCACAACAGAAGGAGACACCACCTGTACACTAAATTCAAGATATACACCAACGACCTGTGCCCCTGTGGCTTGACAAGTATGACAACAGAACATATCCTACAGAACTGCCCCCAGTATGCAGACCTAAGAAGAAAGAGGTGGCCAACTTACACCAGCGTCCAATACAAACTATATGGCGTGGCTGATGATCTGAGGCAGACGGCGGCCTTTATTAGAGAATCCGAAATCCCAATCTAGTGAGAACCAGAAGAAGAAGAAGAAGACTACACCATATGATATTTATATAACTTGCGTTGTGCCACTATGTATTTTAAAAAAGTTTTATCACAGTCCACTAGTTAGCGATTTCGCATGTATTTGTCAGATTTTTAACGCCCACTTGGTATATTTGTCAGATTTTTAACGCCATTGGTATATTGTCAGATTTTTAACGCCCACTTGGTATATTTGTCAGATTTTTTAACGCCCACTATGTATTTTTGAAGTTTTGTGAAAGCCCACTAGGTATTTATGTAAGATTTTCAAGCCCACCAGGTATTTATGTACGATTTTTTTTACAACCCACTAGGTATTTATGTAAGATTTTTGAAAGCCCACTAGGTATTTATATAATATTTTTGAAAGGCCACTAGGTATTTATAAAAGCTTTGTCACAGCTCACTAGGCACCTGCGTTTTGTCAACCATAAAGCAGTCCTGTTAATGTCACCATATTCACTAGCGCAGTTGATTGTTATCAAGCTGTAAATATGCAATTGGACTTAACATCCACCGATATACACTGACATAATACTACACACCATCATCACGTGCACTGTCATGGACGATCATGCCCCTTCCCAAATGTCCACTGTTTATGTTCTTCTTCTTCTTTGCGTTCGTTTTTACAACCAATTTTAATCACTCTTTGTGATATGTTTGATCTTTGCCAAGAACTTGTATACGTTGCACATTGGTTTGGTAGGACTCTAAACGCATAGACTTCTACACGATTAGGACACATGCATCCGATTTCAGCCAAACCTCCTTAGCCGCCTCTTACGACATGCGTCGCAGGTAACAGTGGTTTTATTCTTTACACCTCAAATTTGGGCCCCGGTAACCACTCGGGCGACTGTTTATGTTCAACAAACGCGTTAAATCCTTCCTGTGCTAGTGTTAAGCTGCGCTGTTATAGTCACACCATCTGTTGCGTTCAACGACAGCAGCTATTGTTTTATCTTTATGATTACATTGTTAATTTGCTATTCTCATTATTCTTCATTTGCTATATTAAACGCCCACGCCTGCTATATTTTTAGTCTTCGAGAAATAAGTGTGCTCTATAATGATAACTGTTTGTAATTAATATATCTGGCTATCAATTCCGTGCAAGTCAAGTTGATTCTAGAAAACAGTTTCTCATTCTATTCGAATAACTTATTGCATATGACTTATTGTTGCATGTCAGATATCTCATATTGCGTTGGAATGCTCTTAAAGGAATGCGTGTATTTGTACATTCTGTTGGTAATGTCAGTGTTATGATTTTCATCTGATATGTCACGATGATGTTGCTTTCAGAGCTATACTTCTTAGATATAGTCAGTCTTTTTGCTACTTGAGGGGAGATCTTTGACTGCACTTGGTATCTACTATAATATCAAATACTTATGGGATATCTTTTTTTTTTTTTTACAGTTTGCTGTTAAGACAGTGTTGTCATATCTAAGTTGTTGCTCGCGAGTGGTTACTGGGGCCCAAATTGAGGTGTAAAGAATAGAACCACTGTTACCTGCCCCGTATGTCGTAAGAGGCGACTAAGGAGGTTGGGCGGGGTTAGCTACCACCACACCGTAAAAACACTAGATGGCTACAGAACGGAGAGCGAACCGAGTAAACGCAGGCTGAAACCGGACACATTGCCGAAGGATAAGCACCAGAGCTTCAAATGGTGCTGAAAATGGGACGTAAAACACACCAATGCTAAGGCTGCATGAATCAGATTTCCACATGAATAGAATTTATGGTACATCGGTCTGGTCAGTGATCGACAGAGAGAGAGATCTAAGTTGCTTATGTTGTCCCCCTCCGCTGCTATTCTGGACATATCTTCTCTGGATTTTAAAATATGTAAACCACAGATCAGGTGATAGTAAACATCATTGTCCGATTCTTTGTGTGATCTGACTATGATTTTTCTATTTGATTGTCAGTAAATAGTTTTGTTGCTGTTTCTTACCAGCATATACGTTGATTCTTCTTAGATCTCTATCGTCTTTATTTAAGTTTTTTTTTAAGCATGTTGATAACGTTCTTGTGTTTTATTTTGTCTTGGTGTTATCTTTAACCTACATGATAGGTCTGTTTTCACTTCTATGGATACCTGCAGTGGCGGCTCGTGATTAAGGGCCTGTGGGGCCGGGAACCATAATTTTTCCGAAAATGTGTGTCTGGCCCCACCAACAAAAATTATCACGGGCCGCCACTGAATATCTCTATTAGTATTTTCAACATTTTGTTAAATGAACAAACGCTCACATGAACTGTGTGCCATTACCTTCAACAAATCAACATTATACATCACTGATTTCTGTTCTAAGTTTAGGTTATAATCTTCTTATGATAATTTTTGCTGTGTCATATGACGCCCAAGGCTAATTAAACGGTGATCTTTGCAATCAATAGTTCTTATCTTCTTTGCTTTGTCATATGAGTCACAAGACTAATTAAACGGTGATCTTTGCAATCAATAGTTTTTATCTTCTTTGGCAGAGTTATGAATATTGATTTTAGTGATTCTTTCAACATGTATCATCGATCGTAAATATCAATCAAGTGGTGTTATTACTTGTACTCAAATATCTCAAAGAGCCTTCAATTTCTCTACTGTTATGTCATCTGCCAGCACTTCATTTAAATTTGCGTTCTCAACTCACTCCCCGTGGTTACCACCCAAATTTGGTGTAAAGAATAGAACCATGTTACGCACGCATGTCGTAAGAGGCGACTAGAGGTTTGCTGAAATCGATGCACTTGTCTAAACGTGTGAAGTCTGCGTTTAGGCCTCAAACAATGTGCAACGTATACACGTTCTTGGCAGATCAAACATATACAAGTGATTAAAATTGGTCAAGAACAACGCAAGAAGAACTTTCATGAAGTATTGATGACTTCTAGTTGACTTGAATGTTTATTTCAGGTCTGTCATCATTATAGAACATAGCGACAAATTTGTCCATTGATCTATTACATTTTTGTCCCATAATATAATCGCTTCGTCTTGTGATTTCAAGCATCTAGTATTTACGTGTTATCTTTCATCCCCATCAGTTGCTTGTGAATTGCTATGATGTTTTTTCCTGGTGCTTCTATTTCAATGCACCCTGAGTTACTAGGCTTCTTTCGCTATCCACCATTCCCTCATGCAATATGTTGTATTTTGCAATTTCCTTCTTTCATCCATTAATTTCAATATTTTTTATGTGATGCACTTTTTGTTTTGCTGTCTGCTTAATCTCTGTAATGATTTCTGTACATTTTTGGTGTATTGAAACTTTAAGCATTTGCTACCGTTCTTCTTATGGTCTGAAACTTCTGCTGTTAAATTGTATCTGTTCTAGATGTAATATTATATCTCTCATGCATTCTTTGTTTGACTTAAGTACTGATAAGTTTGGAATGGATTAGCGTAATGCATAAGCGTTAGCTTATCGACTCGGACAAGAGAGGGTTGTGGGTTGAATCTCACACTCAACGTTCTACACGCGAGGAAAGGAATTGGCTTTCCTACCTCCTGCACATTAGGTCCTATAAATGTGAAGCTACATACACTTCACACAATAAGGTCTGAAAAGACTACGGAACATTTTATTTTTTTTATTTATTTAATTATAAGTCTAGTTGAATATTTCTAAGACTTAAAAACAATTCATTTTATTCTAAATTTTCCAATTACTGACGTGATCATTTTACAAAAATCTATGAGTGCCACAGAAATGTGGTTTTATAAAAGAATGATGAGAATCCCATGGACTGCTAAAATGACCAATGTTGAGGTGTTGAACGAGATCAAGACACAGAGAAAACTTTTCATCAATATAAGAAAGAGGCAGTCATCATTTTTCGGGCATGTGATGAGGAAGGGAGATTTAGAACACATTATGACAACCGGTAAAATCGAGAGTAGACGAGACAGAGGAAGACATAGAGAGAAAATTTTGGATAGCCTGACTTCATGGCACGGTAGAGCGTCAACATCGGAGTTGATAGCAAACACCAACGACAGAGATTTGCGGAGATCCCTGATCGCCTACGCCAGCCTGCACGGCACCTGATGATGATGATGATGATTATCTGTTCCTGGTCCTACCTTCACCGATAACAAAACATTTCTAAATATGATGGCCACTAAAAAATATAATAAGACTTTTTTAAAGTATTGTTGTTTGCTAGGGCTAGGGTTAGAATAACAGTTTTACTAGATCTGTGTGTGATTTATGAAAGGTAAAAATAGACCTCACCTCGCCCGAGTGGTTACCGGGGCCCAAATTTGGGGTGTAAAGAATAGAACCACTGTTACCTGCCATGCATGTCGTAAGAGGCGACTAAGGAGGTTTGGCTGAAATCGGATGCATGTGTCCTAAACGTGTAGAAGTCTATGCGTTTAGGGGCCTACCAAACCAATGTGCAACGTATACACGTTCTTGGCAAAGATCAAACATATCACAAAGAGTGATTACAATTGGTCGTAAAGAACGAACGCAAAGAAGAAGACCTCACCATTCAGAAAGTAATGGCAAATTACTGACCGTATAAGTGGTGCATAGAAAATCAAAGACTCGTTTACCGTGGTTGATGGCTCCGTCATGTAAAGGATAATGCCACGATTTTCATTTTCATGTGATTTACGTCAAAACGCATAAGTACGTTCTGCTGTGGTTTCCAGCGAGTTATATTGCGATATATACACAATCGACTGGAATCACAGACTTTTATCCATGCATATCTTCTCAGTGACTCAATGAGTATGCTCAGGAATATTGATAAAGGCTGGGCTCGGAGACAATGGATGGAGTAGCTAAGGAGGACTAGGCTGACAAAAATCAAGTTTTATTTTTGTGCCAGTGCATGCAGATGTAAGGGGAAATGAACGCGCTGATAGACTTGCAGGTAAAGCTGCTGTAAAAAGCCGGTGAGCAATGGACACGACTGATATTATAAATTCCCTAAGGGAGAGAGAGCGTGTACATGATTCAAGTAATAGTGATGAATCTACAACACTAACCAGACTGCAAGAATGTCATGTCAAATGTGGTGTAGCTAGACAAAAACACTATATTGGTAGCCAAAGACGAGTAGTAAACCAACAAAGAAACGGTGTCGTTAGTCGCCACACACTGAGAGTTCTACTCAGGAGGAGATCGGAGAACTTCTGGACTCTAATTGGTTCCACGTGCAGTGATGATGATCCGACAACTGAACTAAAACACAAAAATATACATTTTATTTCAGTACGCATTTGTTAGCTTACGCCTTCTTAGTTCGTGACAGTCTCCACATAGAGACCCACCGGCTGTTCTTTACCGTAAAAGTAGTCACTCGAGCATTCCTTCGTGTCTTTTTATATGTAAAAAGTATCTCCATTTTCTCATTCTTAATTGTAATACTAGCTTTTCCCTTAATGTTTACAATTTGATTAGCACTGAATTTCCTGGCTTTGTTGCTGTCATATCCCAGTCGAAGTAACGTAGGACTGACTCTGGTCAAGGTATCAAATTTATGTTGCGCTGAAATCCATAATGAGTTTATGAAGCCTTCCCAATTGAATTATTCTATTTTGAATTTGGAAAAGGATTTGTGGGGAGGTGGTTCCGTTTGTTCCGAACACGTGTTCTTCGTGCTCGATCAGAGTTCTGACCAATTCATTCTTCTTTGTCAAAGTTCTTAACTTGAAATTTATCTATTGCAGTAAATGAAAGTGGCGTCTGTGGCTTAGGGGCTAGTGACTCGGTCTACTAACCCCGACGTTCTGAGTTCGAATCCGCTGCGGACAGTTTGGTGGCAAATTGTTTCGCGTGGATTTTAACAAAGGACGATGGCACCACCCGTTCAGAAAGCAATGGCAAACTACTGAACGTAATAATGACTAGAAAAATCACAACAGCGTTTAAAAGCTGGGGTTGATTCGCAAAGTCCTGTAAATGATATGCATTAAACTTTAACTAGTAAATGAAAGACGCGTTATATCTCACTGTAACCTAGAACAAAACTAAGCTAAAAGTTTGAAATTTAACCGGAGTGGCAACGACCTAAAACTTATTTTTTAGAGTTTGATGAGGTCATAAATTGTGTGAGAATCACCCTGCCCCAAAAGAAATAGGGCAGCTTGCAACTATGTAGGGCAGATTTAAACTCTTTCATATTCTGAGTACGTGATATTGGCGATGCGTGAAACCAAAGATAACGAAGTTGGGACTTTCATGAGTCCTCATCGCATGCAAGGGTACACAAGGCAGAGAACAAAAATGAAAATTCAGTTCGATCTTCTGCTTTTATCTCTATATCAAACCTAGTCTTATGTATAGTTTTCCCGTCTCCTAGAACTATGGCATCCGGATCTTCACGCGTAGCTTGGTTTTTTTTCTTGTTTCTGTAGCTGTCAATGTGGGTCGCCGGCCACAGGATTAATCTCTCCTAGTAACATTTTAAACACGTAGAGGAGACAGTGGTTCTATTATTTCTACCATAGAAACCACACGTTGGACTTCACGTGTTTATTATACCACTGCTACCCCAGAAACCAGTTGGAACCTGGTGTGCTTACCATATGCACCGCTAACTTCGCAAACCTTACGTTGGAACCTGGCTGGCTACCACTCCAAACCTCAAACCTGTACGTGGAACCTTGTGCTTACCACATCACTAACTCATAATACATTAGGAACCTTGTGATACCACCATACATAACTCGCAACCTTACGTTGGAACCTGTGTGCTTACCAATGCACCATAACTCGCAAACCTTACGTTGAACCTTGTGTCTACCATGCACCACTAACTCGCAACCTTACGTTGGAACCTTTGTCTTCACATGCACCATAACTGCAAACCTTCTTGAACCTTGTGCACCATGCACCACTAACTCCACCTACTTGGAACCTTGTGCACATGCACATAACTCGAACTTACGTTGGAACTGTGTGCTACCAACCATTAACTCGCACCTGTTGGAACCTGGCTACTACACTAACTCAACCTTAGTTGGAACCTTGGCACATGACCACTAACTCCAAACCGTTGGAACCTTGTGCTTACCATCACACTAACTCGCAAACCTTCTTGGAACCTTGGCTACCACATCACCATTAACTCGCAAACCTTACGTTGGAACCTTGTGTCTACCCATGCCACTAACTCAAACCTTGTTGGAACCTTGCCATGCCCTAACTCCAACCTTACGTTGGAACCTTGTGCTTACCATACCATTAACTCAACCTACGTTGAACCTGTCTTACCACTACCACTAACTCGCACCTTACGTTGAACCTTTGGCTTACCATGCACACTAACCAACCTTACGTTGGAACCTTGTGTTACACATCACCACTAACCAAACCTTACGTTGGAACCTTGTGCGCTACCCATACATAACTCCAAACCTTACTTGAACCTGTGTCTTACCAGCACCATAACTCCAAACCTTCTTGAACCTTGTGTCTTACCATGCACCACTAACTGCATAACATTACGTTGGAACCTTGTGCTTACCATCACCACTAACTCGCAACCTACGTTGAACCTGTGCTTACACATGCACCACTAACTCAACTTACGTTGGAACCTTGTGCCACACTAACTCAAACCTACGTGTTCCTATGCAGATGAATGACTGCAGAGATGCAGTAAATGACAATTTTCATGTTGTGAACTTCATTATGACTAATAAGAAGAAACCTGGAAAACAAACCAAATTAATAAATATACAGCCACTACTAAGATTGGAACTGATAACTATCCATCATCCCTCCAGAACGTTGCTTCTTACATCCCCCTTGAAAACTCTCGTCTCTAGCAAGTTCTTCCGCCTTTTAAACGTCATGTTCTAGCTTCTTTGATGTCTGCCACCTCACCTTGGTCTTCCCTGCTCTGCCCATGCCTTCCATTACTGTTCTCTCCAAACCACCATGTTATTTAACGTAACCGAAATACTTCATTTCATTTTCCGAAACATCATGTTTATGAGCCAATGCTCAACGATATTCAAGTCTTGTAGTAATTGTAACTAGCTCATACCAAAAATAAAATCTGATCTTATGAAGCGGATCCACTGGATTCATCAGAATACAAATAAGAATAGATGGATATGGATATATGCCAGTCATATATCTCATGTCATTATTCATACCAGCAACAACCGGTAAAGAGATAAGTTAAACATTTAGCAAGTTGCCACATTCAACCTTACGTAGTCTTCTTGAGGAACTGAAGGATGCCGCGTTAACATGGGAAGCAATAAAGAAAACGGCAAGAAGAAAGGGAGGACAACTGTTCAAGCACTATGCTCCACGGGGCGCAGAGAGGAATAATCAAGCAAATATTTAAACCAGAAGAGGAATGTGACTTGGTTCTGGCGACAAATCTAATGACTTAACATGACCAATGATCTTAATTCAGAAAACACTGGACGCAAAACAAATATTGCACAAAGAAAAAGGAGTCACAGTTTAGCCAATTTACATGTTCACGTACGTAACAATCGAGAGTTGAAGTCAAAAAAAAAAAAAAACCTGGCGTATATTCTGTATAATTTAAGAGACAGTTATTGCCATAGGCACATTTTGATTACGTGGAACTTCGATCGCTGCTGCTGGTCCCAGATAAGGGCATGGCAGTTTTATGGTCCAGTCAAACAAATGCTAAATGAACAAGACCGAACTCTTGGCAAGTGTTTCTGGAAACCAGTAACATTAAAAAAAAACCAACTAAAGATTAATAATTCACGATAAAGCTACTTAGTTTCGTGTTACTATTTCGTAGCAATATGTATGGGTCAATTGGTGCAAATAGCCGACGGGATGATCTTAGTACTCTAATTTCGTACACTTTGTTTCATGCCTTGAACGATGAAGATTTCTTTCCTTTTGTTGAACAAAATTATATATGTACACACGCACACACCCGCACACACCCGTGCACGCACGCACACACACACAGGTGATATATACATATATCGTCCCTGCGCACCGCGTTACAGAACGATCGATCGGTCTTTAGTTTGGTCCTCTATTCAAACGCTGCTAGTGGGAAATAAAAGTGGTTTCTCATCTAACGTGAGAGATAGGGTCATAAATTTGTACCTAAGCAGGAGGCTAGCAATGTCATAAATTTGTGTATGATAATGGAGATTAAAGCAGTCTACATTATGATAGATACATATTTTTGATTGAAAAAAAACGACTCTGATCATAAGTAGTGCACCATTAGATTGCTGTGAACTAGATGTCAAGAGCACCACTATGGCCAGTGCTATTCAATATGAAACTACGTTTTGGGACGTAACCGGGGCGTAGGAGGTTGGATCCTTGTATCTCTATCAACAATTGACATACCCATACCAAATTTTGACAAGACACTATAAACCGTATCACGGTAAAAAAAAATATCATACTAACGAAACCTTCATATTTATCTGTCTTTGGCATTTTCCTTTTCATGAATTTGATTTTTCGTTGCAATTCCTCGCCTACATTTCTAATTGTTGCCCTGCAATACTCTTCTCTACTAGTGACGTGACTACATACGATGAGTTATCATTATAGTCTTTCTATATGTCATGTTTTATTTCTAAGTACTAAATGCCCTGTGATATAAACTTGTCATTGTGTTCACATAATTCAAACGCATTAAACTGTAAATTGAGTGCCAAGTTCAGACATAAAATTGTCTATACACGTAAAAAAAAAAGATTCATGTACTCATTATCACTAGTTTAAGTTCCTTCTATAACCTTCATACCCGTTGTTGTCAGCACACAATACTCTAATCATTATTTTAAAATCGCCTGAGCTCTCTTTGGTCTATTACCGTAAGCAGCTTTCGTTAAGTGGAATCAATTTGAACTTCAATGGCATCAACTTCCTTCATAATAACGTTCCAAGTATTGTTATTTCGATATGCCATTGAGGAAATGATATTGAATGTATTTGCTTTCGCTGTCCTTGAACGTCTGCTACTGCTAAACTGTCAGCATGCTAGCAAAGCAATATATTTCAATGATTTTTCATCCAAAGATATTTTATTTTACAAACGGACCAATATCAGAATGATCATAGATTTCAATCAATCGTAGGAGCGCTCCAAAACTTCTAGGTTGTCCTTAATTTATGCTTAAACACATTGGTTATTGGTTACTAAACTGACGTCGTTGCACTCCGGGCAGACCCATAGGTGCTCAGTCAACCCCAACAGATATCGAAGAGTATGTATACTGATGGTTCCCGTGGCTCGCTGATTAAGCACACCTCTCACTCTGCCTCTCAGGCATCCAGTTCGACTTGTACAACGGGTAACTCCAAATTGCCTAAATCGCTTGATCGAGTCAACATCGATTTTAGTGTCCTTATCTAATAGACAGTCGCGAAGAGACCGAAGAACAAGAACATTAAACAAATAGTTCAGGTCAAGGTATACAAATCTCCGAAAGAAGTTAATTCTTATGTTTCATGTTTGTTGGTCTACACGCTCTGATATAACCAATAAAAGGCTCGTTATTAGATAGAAAGACGGCATGTCTCGGCTTAAAGAGGCTTTAATCTCATATATAACAAACAAACAGTCCACAAACTAACACAAACACAGAGATTGAAGATATGACGGGAAAACATGTCAACGATCTCCAATATATGTAATACGTTCTGAGACTTTCCTGTCTAATCGATTTAAAGTCTCTGATGTTATTGAAACTTATTACTGTAAATTCAATATCGTAGGTTTACGCTCATATGTGTCATATATTACCCAATCTAGAATCCCTGTTATAACTACAAGCTACAACCTACTCGACATGGTATCTTGAGTCTCTTACAGTAAGTGAATTCAATCATCAACAATATTTCAAATTACACTGGGAATCCTAGTTGGGGCGATGGAATTCGTGAACTGTTGTTGAGCTCTCCTTGTGTAAGAGAAAGATTTGAGCACGAATATCTATTAACCGAACTACAATGATGATGGGCATATCAATCAAGTTAATGTATTTGAATTCATATAGCTTTATAAGGGGATTAAAGTATTACTTCGAAACCATAATTTAAAAAAAAAATTAGTCTTGAACTATGAGGTCAATTAAAAGTAAATAACCCTTTTTCATACCATGTGGTGTACTGAGAATATAGTGTGTGGTCACTACGTGTCACTGACCAAGGGCACACGATGGGCGATTTGGTAAAATTCACGTCGGAAATTTAAAGTTAATTGGTGTCACCGTACGTTACCACTGCCATCTCCACTCGCATAAGATCATTTGAAAAACAGTAATTCTGTTGATTCACATTCGTTAAGTCAGCAGATATTATTGATTTAATATGCTCTTCCCTTATCCTTGTATATAATGAAATCAACAATGCATTCTAACTTTAATATTTAATATTAAGAAAAAAACATGACACATGTCGGATTTTTTTATTATTTCAGGTCACAAATCAATCATTGGATCTGCATAAACCACATCAGCATTAATGGGTTATTCACGTCCAAACCTGTTGTTACCACTGGTGATAGCAGCATTAATGTTTCCTCTTACAAGAGCAGGTGGAAATATGTACGCATACAGACTATTTTGACAGTTATCGGTGATCAGTATAATGACAACACACAAGCAAAAAACAGAAATACACAAAGATCATAAAATAGAAACCAAACGTAGGACGGAACAAAAATCGTAATTATATATATATATCTTTAAAGAACCGATTTCACCAGAAATGAATTTCAGATGTATTCCTTAGAGAGAGAGAGAGAGAAGAGAGAAGAGAGAGAAGAGAGAGAGAGATACAAGAGAGAGGAGATTACATGCTTTGTGAATATTATAGCGATATCCACATATACTTTTTGTCTTGAAAATATTATAATCATAAACCTCAGATGACGTTTTTCGTGGGCTTATGCTTCCAGAGGGTGCTGAGCTTACTTGTTGCGTGCTTCCATCTCCAAAGGTGTACAAGTTTGATTTTATGTTTCTATGCTAGGTAGTAGTGTTTGTACATTCTACTAGGGTGGGAACGTTGATGTGACTCTTTACAATCTCGAAGATATGATGAAGATAATAGGGGTTGATCTCCTCCAGCGTTCAAGCATGAGAAGTATCTAGAAGGCTTCATCACCGAGACGATTAAGTTTGATCCTTACTTATTTAGTCAGACCAGCATGTATCAAGGAGGCACTATGGGGAAGTGAAGATTCACTGTGTGTCCAGTGTGATTCCTGATACATATTAATACATACAATTTGGCAAACTTATATGTTGACGTTATAACCATGTACCCATTGCGTCTTCCTCTTCCTATGTACATTTATATATGCTCAAATAAAGCAGTAGTCGGTCGGAAATTGTTACTGTTTTCAAAAGAAGCTTGTTCCAGAATGGTATCAGTGACTGCCATATGCGTTTTCTCTTGTTCCTCATATCTGATGCACGTTTCAGCTACCAACACTTGGTATTTTAATGTGAAGCAAATGTGTAAAGGATAAATACAATCTCCATATTCCTAATAGGTTATTGTAGCTGAACAATAGCTGTAGAAATAAATACATGCATGCGAAAGCAGCTTGCATATAACAGTAAAACCGAGTCTCCGAAAATCTCTTCAAAGTTCAAGTCACTACCTTGATGTCCATTCTTAAAATGAAGGTGATTATAATGTAAGGTCAGCAACTCTGTTGGAATTCGATTTCACTTCTCACTTCAAGCCAAGAAGACGTATACTGAACGTCTTGTATTACAGCGCAGGCTTATTGGTTTAGACAGCAGTGTGTATTTTTAAACTTGGTATGGTCATCCACTATTCGATATCACGCTTTACGTTACCGTTGCCCAGTCTCCTTACTCTCTTCCAAAGGTACTAGCTTTTGCAATTTGTCTTTACGTTTTATTAATGTTTAGTGCAGTCACTTGTTCTTTCTGCCCTTCGACCAAGCTATTGTGGGGCAACCATTCATAAGACTAACGCTGCATAGCTATATATGTTCATATTTTGTATCAAATTTAAGTATGTTATATTTTAAATTGAAATATATCCACATTTAATTTGAAGTGTTTTATTAAGAAGTATTTTGTATAATTTGCTGTGTTCTTTGTATCAAAACTCAGTGTTTCCATCTAAATGCGTTAGGTCATTATGGTCAAACTTCCCACGCACTCTACCGCGATCAGCCGACAGCGTAGTTGCCTTATGTTTGCATTTTTAGTTTGCTCCGAAGCTTTAACAACTAAGCGGTTGCTAGAGGCATTCCATAGGCCCAAGTTGTATTACGTGTTTTGAATATTAGAAATGAAAACACCTAAAGTGAATAAGGTTGATAAATAAAACAAGTACAACTCATCAACCATGAAGTATCACAAAGAAATGCTGCTAGTTATAGAACACTAAACACAGAAAACTAAATTCTAACAGACACTGTTTTCACAAGCCTAAAACGTTTTTCACAAGCCTAAAATGTTTTTCTCATGCCTAGAAAGTTTTCCCATGCCTAGAAAGTTTTCCCATGCCTAGAAAGTTTTCCCAAGCCTAGAAAGATCTCACAAGCCTAGAAAGATCTCACAAGCCTAGAAAGTTTTCCCATGCCTAGAAAGTTTTCCCATGCCTAGAAAGTTTTCCCATGCCTAGAAAGTTTTCCCATGCCTAGAAAGTTTTCCCATGCCTAGAAAGTTTTCCCAAGCCTAGAAAGATCTCACAAGCCTAGAAAGATCTCACAAGCCTAGAAAGATCTCACAAGCCTAGAAAGATCTCACAAGCCTAGAAAGATCTCACAAGCCTAGAAAGATCTCACAAGCCTAGAAAGATCTCACAAGCCTAGAAAGATCTCACAAGCCTAGAAAGTTGTAAGCTTACACAAGCCTAGAAAGTTGTCACATGCCTAGTAAGCTTACACATGCCTAGTAAGCTCACACATGCATAGAAAGTTGTCACATGCCTAGTAGTTATAGATGCCTAGAAAGTTGTCACACGAATAGTAAGCTTACACATGCCTAGTAAGTTTACACATGCATAGAAAGTTGTCACATGCCTAGTAAGCTTACAGATGCCTAGAAAGTTGTCACATGCTTAGAAAGTTGTCACACATCTAGTAAGCTTACACATGCATTTATTAAGCTGACAAAGATCAATTTTATTTTTGTGCCAGGGCATGCAGGTGTAAGGGAATGAACGTGCGGATAGGCTTGCAGGTATGGCTGCTGTCCAAAGCGCACGAGCAATGGACCAGGCTGATATTATAAATTCCTTAAGGAGAGAGGGCGTGTACATGATTCACGTAATAGTGGTGAATCCACAACACTAACCAGACTGCAGGAACTCAAAGTTAAGTGTGGTGTAGCTCGACAAGAACGCTATGCTGGCAGACAAAAAGAATTGTAAACCAACAAAGAACCGGTGTCGTTAGTCGCCACACGCTGATGGACATACTGAGGGAGAGATCGTAGCACTTATGGACTAATTTCTTCGACATGCAGTGATGGTGATCCGACGACTAAACTAAACTAAACACATGCATAGAAAGTTGTCACATGCCTAGTAAGCTTACAGATGCCTAGAAAGTTGTCACATGCTTAGAAAGTTATCACATATCTAGTAAGCTTACACATGCATTGAAAGTTGTCACATGCCTAGTAAGCTTACACATGCATAGAAAGTTGTCACATTCCTAGTAAGCTTACACATGTCCAGCAAGCTGTCACATGACTGTTGTTGGGAGAAGGAATTGTATAGAAAGATATGTTTCTACTTCCAACCTATTTTAATTTTACGACTATTAGTGATTTATTGTCTAATTGTATAACTTTATGTCTGACGACGTTTAAGAAGTGAATTTCTTCCCTTCTGGTGTATCCTTTCCTTAATAAAGACCTTTAGGTCGAAACGTTGCTATGTATTACTATTGTACTTTGTAAAACTACAGTACTTTGTTTTTACGTGTTTCACCATTGCTATATAGTTTTACTGCAGTCTTTCCTTATATCGATAATACTTCCAATCTCTAATAGCACTTTCACAGAGTAGTTTTTACCATTTTATATTTCTATGGCCCGTGGTCGTAACACATTTAATAAATTTATATTAGTGTGATTTTTGCTGTACCAACTTCTCGTCCCTTTCTGTGTGCATCTTTCCTATTTCTAATTTTTATATGTTTTATTTTGTAAAGTTGAATGTTCAGCTTTAAGATATTAAATTACTCAGTCAGGTTTACTTCTTTCCTGTCCATTTGGTTAATTTCATTTATGTAATTACTTTTGTGTCGTTTTTTTTTAATGGAAACACTGACTGTGTTTGTTTTCTGTCGCGTTTTTGTTGTTGTTGTTGTAATACTGGCACTTAGTGTTTCGTTGATTATTTACAATACAAGTATTTTCCTTTTTTGTTTTTAAAACAGTAGTAGACACTTGATTTATATTTTATAGTTTCTTGATTCAACCAACACTCCGTCGTATTTCATGCCAAAATGGCTAATACTTTTCATATGACTAAGTTGACATGATTCATTTGAGTTTTTTAAAATGTTGCAATCAGTAACAAGACAACATAAAACACAACTAATGTTGCAATCAGTGACCAAACAACATAAAACACTACTAATGTTGCAATCAGTGACCAAACAACATAAAACACTACTAATGTTGCAATCAGCGACCAGACAATATAAAACACTACTAATGTTGCAATCAATAACCAAACAACATACAATACTACTAATGTTGCAATCAGTAATCAAACAACATACAACACTACTAATGTTGCAATCAGTAACCAGACAACATAAAACACAACTAATGTTGCAATCAGTAATCAAACAACATACAACACTACTAATATTGCAATCAGCGACCAGACAATATAAAACACTACTAATGTTGCAATCAGTAATCAAACAACATACAACACTACTAATGTTGCAATCAATAACCAAACAACATAGAACACTACTAATGTTGCAATAAAGTGACCAAACAACATAAACACTACTAATGTTGCAATCAGTAATCAAACAACATACAACACTACTAATGTTGCAATCAATAACCAAACAACATAAAACACTACTAATGTTGCAATCAGTGACCAAACAATATAAAACACTACTAATGTTGCAATCAGAAATCAAACAACATAAAACACTACTAATGTTGTAAACAATGACTAGCCAATTACAAAAATGCGAATGCTGTAATTAACGAACGATTGGATAACGTAACTAGGGGAGTTAAGAATAAAATACATTTGGTCTAATCAGCGTCTGGAATCGATATATTGCAGTATCGCGAATAGTTTCCGGAACTAAGCTGAGAGTAATCTTATACAAGCTACATGTAACACAAGCAAATCTGCAGAAGTGGGAAGATTAATGAGTCATTTCTTGGCATTGGTTATTTTAGTCTGCAGACAATAAGTATTACATGGCTGGCTTTAACAGTGCTACACGAATTTGCAGTTACTGAAGACAAACTTCTGACCGTGTTCAGTCAGATGGTTACAAGCCATTACGCACACATCACGTTTTATTCTTTAGCTCCAGTCATTAGGAAAACAGTTCTGACTAGCATAAGCAGGAAACATTATAATATATATATACAGTGGCGGCTCGTCGTCAATTTTCTTGGTGGGGCCAGACACAAATTTTCGGAAAATATTTTCGGAAAAAACCTCTTCCATGAAATTGAGTCCGATATTTCTTGCATCTCTCAGAAAAGTTCGTTTCAGGGTTTCCATAGTTCATCCTCTCTTTTTTGAACCCTTTACCTTTCATTTCAATACCCGCTTTGGCATTCTCTGATCGTTTTTTCTCAAGGTATGCCCAACATATCTCCATCTTTCCCTTCTTATAAAAGTTATTACTAGTGGTTGACCAGAGGATGACTATGCCAAAACATGTTGTAAAATGTGACATGAGATCGTGATCTCAAAATTATGGGATTTTCTACATCAAATGGCAGGTTCTAGAAGGTGTACTTCAGCGAGGAACTCAACGACAGTGATAACATATAATCACACAAAAGAATAGAGATAGCGAATGATCCTTCTGTAACGTAACGTATACTTGGACAATAGAAAACACCATCAACTACCATCATGCTATGGGTCAGAGCGTTGCTTAGACAGACTTGGTAATTGTATGCACGTCTCGTATTGATATCTTTTCCACATAACACATACAAAGAAGCGTTGAAAACATGTACAATAGTATATATACAATGTGCTAATACACGTTCGCTGTTTTCGGGCACATCTATAAGCTATAATTTGATCATATCTAACAGCAACAACACATTTCATCAGTTTCAGAACTTACCTCTCCCTCCGACTTCTGCCGCAGAAATGATCTGCGGAGGTGAGTGAGGTCCTCCATGATAGACGCCAAACTTGTCCGAGAGCGGCGCCGGTCATCGTGCTCAGTGTCCACCTTCAGCATGCCCAAGCTAATGTAGCCACCAACCCCCTGTCGGTTCCCTCCGCCTATAATCGTCATCCATAAGCTGACAGCAAAATCCAATTCTCACCTCACCTTACAAGCGTTGCCAATCTGGTGTTTCTTCTTACCGACTAGGAAACTAAAACTAATGTTTCATTGTTCATAGTTAACACCAGCAACTGTGTTGTACACATATAATTTCACTCATGTATCTTAGGTTTAGACGAAACTTCAGCAATAAAGTTAATTATAACGGGAATATTCTTGGATTCCTATTTTAATCAGACTAGTATATGTTTTCCTAACAATGGTGTACATACCCACGTATCCACTTACACAATGTTCGCGTGTTCATAAATTCGACACGATTTCTCAAAACTAAACTCCAGTATAATTGTAAACAGTTCCACATCTTCCAAGAAAATACGAAGATACATAATACAATAGAGAATTTGATGAAAGTACCCAAGTAGCTACTTAGATTTTATACTTCATCACATATTCGATCAATACTATCTGTTAAACATCACCAACAAGCTCTGCAGACAAGATACACATATAGGAAATATAGTGTCCCCATAAAAAATCACATATCTTTATGATATAAATATATATGATAGCTATATACAAGACTGACGGCAAAGAGTGAACTCATGCACCATGTGATTTCTACCCATGTACAAGATTGACAAAAAGGGAAATCAAACACCATGTCAAGACAACTCTTCTCCACAACTAAACAAAATTCTTGTCTACACAAGTTGAGTGCCCATAAAGGTGTCACTTGCACATTTAAGTCAGCAGAATTTGTAATTTCTTTGACAATATCGAATGTCCACGCCCCAACGTTGAATATTCCGGTACCTATTTTCAGCTGGGTGGCTGAAGAATCAACAATGCCTGGAAACGAACATCGTCCACTGGACAGCAAATCCAGCTTAATGTCACTGTGATAAACCAAGTCTCAAACTTAAAAAAACAGTATTAAGACATATAATAATAATAATTCCTCTCGTAGCGTTATACGTTACATAGGGCCTGTAAGCAATTTCTCCATACCGCTCTATCCTGGGCAACTCGCTCAAGGCATATACTATGACTATACATTATTCACTAATGTGTGTCTTCTTCTTCTTTGCCTTTCAACTCCCAAAGGATCACAAGTCTTCAACAAACTACTTCCTCTCTTGACATCCCTTCCAAGCCTGTCCACATCTTGCCTGTCCTTTTAATATGTCTCCAGCTCTCTTCTGCGGGTATTTCTAGGTCTTCCCCATGTATTTCTAGTTCTTCACTTACTCTTCTTTCCCATGGGTTCCAAAACAGTGTCTGCCTTGTAATACTTTCCATGTTTCCGAGGCATACACTGACTTCCCATTTAATTGAAAGATTCTCAGCGTTGTGCTTGTTTTAACTCCTTTGACTACCATATATTACTCAATGCAATAAAGTGTCCCCTCGCTTTTTGTATTCTTATCTTGACATCTTTGTTTGTTCCCCTTCTGTGTCTATGTTGCTACCAAGGTATGTGTATGATTCTACATCATGTAGAGCTGTCTGTTTCCTCCAGCATAATCTGATTTACAATGTATGTGTCTAGTATGACAAATACATTTGAATGACAAACACAAGTTTGATACTGACTATTCACATGTATCAAACAAAAGGTATTGTCATTGTAATTAAAATTAGACATTGACAGGTACACGACTAATTGCACACTCAGAATATGGTTATAATAGCGGTTACAAGATCACACAATACTTCTGTAAATGCCAGAATAATTTCTGGAGGTCAATGAGAGAGGACACAATAGATGATTGTCTTAAAGGAGGAACTGCTTATCTCTATATGTCGTACATAGTTCGTCCTTCGTCCTACTGTTGCTGGATATCAAATTGTTATTGCGTTAACTACGTAAAGAGCATCAGTACACCCACTGACAATGTATCGATTGGTGATCTTTAGCTCATTTTTTTCATATGAAAAATTGTCAAAGATAATGGGATTCTACATTTCTAAAACAATTATGACGCACATGATACAAGATTGCGACATGGAACTTGTAGACAATATAGTATACGCCCACATTAAGCTAGATCTTAGCGTGATCCTCATGGTGATGAAAGAATGTGATTTTATCATTTTAGTTTGTGCATGCTCACTACATCAAGGCGCAGGCCGACACGTGCAAATTATACAAACACAACAGATCGAACACGATGCGCATCTTAGACAGAGTAAATCAGAGAGAGAGAGTGAGAGAGAGAATGAGAGAGAGAGAATGAAATAGAGAATGAGGAATGAGAGAGAATTAGAGAGATGTGAGACAAAGTAAACACATTCAGTTCCAACTGGTGACGTCAGACATGATAATTATGTCTACTTGTCGCGAGCTGTGTGTGCTCAGGCGTGTTCGCTCTCCGACCTGGTAATATGAACATCGGTGCTGAATGAAGGAGTCTGGTAACAGCAAGCACTGAGTCAGTGTAGTGGTTGGATGAGCTAGAGACACCTTCACCTTGGGATTGTATACACCCTACTTAGTCTTTAAGCGCTGCATGCGGGTGTGCGAGGGAGATAACAGTCATTTGCTAGCATTCTAGAATCACAGTTCCGAGAGAGAACTGGGTAGATATAGATATATATAAAGCACACAGATCAAGGTTGTATATTCAATGCAATGTTACGAACAAGTTTGTGTGAAACTAATCCGGAAAGACATTCCTATTCGGTGTATTCCCTGTTCTTAGTGCTACTTATATCTTATTTGTATGATGAAGACCTTTTATTTCTGATTAGACGTTAATTGACACTAGATGTCGCCCATCTCCTCGATACAACAGACAGATGTTTAAATATAGCCCAGCGACAGACATTTATCTTAAAACTAGAACTAAATTATGAATTTACATGACCCAGCGTATTCGTAGCGCGTTGGACGATGGGTGACAAGCTCCCTGTGAGTGCGGTTTAATTCCGCGGGCTGGCAGAAAAGCCACAGGTTCTCCAGATTTACTGTGTTCGTGGCACCGAACCGAAGAGTTACGATGTCTATGGCACTGAGCCGAAGAGCTGAAAGGTCAAGTGCTTCTGGGTCGGAAAAAAAATATGCACCCATATCTTAAATGTCGCGATTCTATTCAGTGTCATAAGACGTGTCTTTTTAGGTTATATCAGGGCGCAATGGCCTTTTTTCTTGGTGTGACCATGTGGCCTGAGACTCGTCCTGGCATGGACTGTGTGCTGTTGTTCTTTGTGGGATTCGTCTGAAGTTTCGGGCGTTATGGTGGTACTAAAGGTGGATTTGACGTGCATGATATCACTCGGTCGGCGTATTTGCCCCGTTCGTAAGGTCTTGTGAAAGTCTGGTGCTTGTTACTGCCTGGGTGGAGTCCTGTTCTGTGGGCCGGCTGGTATCTTGGATGTAGTCCCATTATGGGTGTACTCCGGCGCTGAAAAGTGTCATTTGTCCTGATAAGGGCAGAGCTACTATATAACAGCAGAATGGCCAGTACTTTCTCCAGGACCTATCGCTGTCACGATAGTCCCAGTTTGTGTGCCATCTGGTAGAGAATGTCCAAAGCTGTCATGACTAATTTATTTATAGTCATTGAAACGAAAGAAGGACAGACTCACAACTCTCTTATCGGAAATCAGCTGTTGGTACTAAGATGTCATTAGGGTCCTGGTAGATCTCAATCGGGCACAAGTGACCCAACTATTTTAGACTGTTGATAAGAAAAGTAGTGACCATTCTAAAACTTCCAGCATACCGCAATTTATCACTCGTGTAAGCTTTAATGAAAAATCGGTCAAACGTACCATATTAGACGCGAGAACTACGAATGTATCTATAGCAAGCGCAAGAGAAATAAAAATCCTCTCGTCATCAGCATTTCAGAAATGAATCATCAACATGATGTAATTCCCCAATGCGATGTCAATAACTAAAGTGTAAACTTTCAACTCTTAAAGTGCGTTGATCAGTTCGAAACGTCAGTTTAAAACAATCGCATTAATACAAGAACGGACATTGAATGATATTGAGTGGAAATGACGACGGTCACAGCGTATAACCGCGTACTTTAAGAAATGAGACTTTTATTTACAAAAGTTTGTCTAAGAATCGCTGTTAATGAACCAGGAATATTATAGAGTCAACTGTATTGAATAGTTCAGTAGCCACACTGAAAAGTGTTTGCGTGTGAAATGATGCAGCAACAATGAAATGAGAAAGATTATTATGAAACGAAAACACGCAAGTTTTTTTAAGACTGGATAAAATCATTAGAGTAATAACAGTCTTCTGGTATTCTGTTTAACAAAGTTGGTGGGATGAAAAGTCGGATGGAGAGATAAAGAAATCAAAAATATGCCCTACTGATTTTGTGACGTTAGAGATCGATAATAATTTCACCAAAATGATATTTGCATTATGTGTTTGTGTGAGAGTAAGAAAGAGACAGAAATAAACCAACGTTAGGTGCACGTGACCTAGACAAGTTGCGAGGCGTATTTCTCCTGCAGTCTCATTTTTGTTAGGCTCCCATGTGAATAATGCCATTTAAATCCATTTCTATATCAAAGACTTTCATTATGGAAAATGAGCTTCAGTATTGTATAGCGTTTAAATATAAATAACATGGAAAACAACGGAGTGACGATAACCAGAGAGAGAGAGAGAGAGAGAGACAGAGAGAGAAAGAGAGAGATTCACAACCACGCACGCACATACACAGAGAAAGCGAAAGAGATAGTAGAAGCGTTAAATTATGACTCATACTATAAATCCCCTCATCCCCCACCACCAATTAATCAGGAGAAACACTAACCTGGAGAAGAAATTCCATAACCTGTTCCGAGAGGAAAATAAGGAGTTTTGAGAACCCAAGTGTAAGCAACGGAGCCAATAAATAAAATCAATAAATAGACTGTAAAATAAGGGCTACTGGCTGTGTTCTTAAATAAGCTCGTACGAGAGTATAGGGCTGGGCAATGGGTGCCGTAAGAGTTTGTGGTTCGAATCCTGCGTTTAATAATTTATTTTTCCGGAAGCCAATATTACTTGAACAGTGTCTATTGATTTAACCTATTCTGGGAACAAGAGAGCGAACTCATACTTAGTTGGAGATGGAAATAGATACAGACAGATCAATTAGTTCACAAGCTGATACAACAACGTGCAAGAATAAGGATACAGGAACATATTAGTGTTAGTCATAATCTCCCACACAATAGTAGCTACAGACACCTTCAGACTTGTAGATCTTACTAACCAATAACACAAACAAGATTCAATAACGCAGACCGACAGACAGAACTGATGACGTTATTGTGACCATGTACGGAACTGATTGAACCAGACAGATTTCACACGCTAACTGTTATCACAATGGGGCCAATTTGGTAGCTTGAGATTTCTGCAGAAATTCTCCATTATTAGAACTTACGCGTGTGTATTGTATCAAACGTCACTAAAAATCGTAAATGGAATGGGAATTTCGGAATATGCTAAGAATACATGAGATATTATATATATTGATAACTTGATTTGCAAGAACTGATTTTGAAAATATCTCTCCACTGTACTTTTCTGCAGTATCATTGAACCTATCGACCTACACTATGTATTATATCGACCTGCGAAGATCGTGATTCCTCTCTACCTCTTTTAACAGCCCTTCTACTGTTTTATGTGTCATCTTCTCCACAAGGGGGTCTCTGTAGCTAAGTGGTTTAACTTTAGAGGGTCTCTGTAGCTAAGTGGTTTAACTTTAGAGGGTCTCTGTAGCTAAGTGGTTTAACTTTAGAGGGTCTCTGTAGCTAAGTGGTTTAACCGTTGTCTTGAGATCCGAGGGTAGTGGGTTCGAATCCCGACCACGCCGTTCTGTTCATGAGTGCATATTTTCCACAGACCCCTAGGATTGTTGCCAGAGCTACAGAGTTCGTCCCTTTGTAAATTACTCTCGGCAGAAGGCGTGCCATTTCTGTGGAGAGGGACCGAGCCATATGGGGTAAATCCCGGTGCAATGAAGTCAATCCTTCGGCTTTAGACTCTTTGGCTTTTATACCCTTCTCCCCAATCTCCTACATTCTTTCTCTATAACATTATTCCTCTATGATATTATCCATCCTCATTAGCATCTATCCGTTCAGTGCTTTCGAGCATGCAAATATATATTTAAAAAATAATGATATATAATGTCGTGTATATGTTTGCATAGATCTGTCGCGGCTTGTCTCTGCTGTACTTTCAGCTCGTTGTGTTATTTATTGAGCCAGATTTGTGTCACTGTTTTGAATGTTATTACTATTTCTTTAGCTAATCTAGCATAGTTTTCATCATCTGGTGAAACCGAAATATTTTGGTGACATTAAGCGGTTTAGGTAAAATAATAATGGTTTGTTGCATCGTGTTGCAATGGCAACACACGGTTTCTATATCTCTGTCCAGGCATTACACTATGATAAGATTCACCCCATCCCTGGATTTACTGATCTCTGAATCAAATCGGGAGACAACGGTCTACAGATTGTTTCCGATAGTGTGAGACACTTTCTCGTGTCAATGGGCAGCCGCCAGCCATCAGTGAAAGTTAGGTGTTATTTCGTCGTGGACTGATTGCTTCTATGAGGGTCTTGGAGCTAAGACAACATTCTAAACGCAGGCTGTAAATCATTGTAGCAAGTAATAAGAAAAATATAAACTATCAGTTTCGGCTTGCCTCCATAAACATCAAAATCATGGTCCCTAGCTGTTTCACTAATCTTAGAAACATAATGGAAGTGAGAAACATGGCTAGTTTTGATGCAGAACTGAACAGTTTTGATGTTGGCATCGTTGGCCTACAGTAAACAAGCCTTCCCGAAGACTCACCCGCCTATTTACTATCATTATATTACATTTACATTATGTAACATTTGTGAATCCGTTTGTTTATGGGATTCAAGCCTCTTACAGCAGAGGCACGTTCTTTCAACCCACCCAAGAATGAGTTTTTGTTAGTTTCACCAAGACCCAACCTCTTGCAGTAGAGGCACGTTCTTTCAACCCAAGAATGAGTTTTTGTTAGTTTTACCAAGACCCAAAAAAAACCATTATAAATAATTAAGTCTTTAAGAAGAACCCAAAGTTATCTTAAATTGTTTTTTAGCGAACTATTCTTTATGTTATCTGTGCGATATATGTCAAGGGAATAAGGGAAATTTCCATCCACAAAGTAGTTTCCATGCGACCAGTCTTCTCTTCTATCTGCAGTTTAGTGCTGCTATATTGATCATAATTTCAAAATGACACAATAAGAAGAAGTATTTTAAAAACGTTGAAGCATAAAATCATGAACTAATGAGTGAACAGTTTTTTCCAATAATAAACAAACTAAATCGTTAACAACAAACTAAATGACAACTGGACATCAGATCTCAGAATCTGCTGGCTACAATTTAAAGTAACTACTAGCGTATGATACTACATATGTAGTTTGAGAGTACTAGACCTTACTTAGGTAGAATTTGGTTGTGATGTGGTCAGTTCACATTATAGATGGCATTAGTAAAAATGAACTTCGTGTATTTTAAAACGAATACAATATAAAACATTGTGCGAACGCAGCATCTCTTTAGAACCTTTTCATAATTCATCAACAGCCAAATCTGGCCAATAAATATTGATTTTCCATGGTATGATAATTGTCCATACAAATGTTAATACTAAATCTGGAAGGAGCAGGAAGGAAGAGACATAACTGGAGGCATGACAATGGAAATTAGTTAAGTTTTTTTTAGTGCTGCTCTGCGCTATATGTGAATTTTGTAATACAATTTTGTTAGAAAGAGATCAGTTTTTACACGGTGTGCTAAGATACAGGTGAGTATTAACCGTATCTCTAGTCATCCTTCTCATTTAGATCTATGCTTTAGTCTATTTAGTATTCCTTGTCCGTATTTGTCCCCTTGAAAAAGGTCTACGACCGAAACGTTGTTTTTTTGGTTAGTTTTATCACTGTGCTATTCATTTTTGCTTGCTTATGTGATACCATACATACGCGTCTTTGTCCTTAAACGCCAATTTATTACGTATCACCGCAGCCTCCCTCGGTTTCCTCCCGATCTGAACCGCTCTGACCAGACCAGAAGGTTTCTGAAGATCGTCGTTAGAAGGAGATTACAGTGTTACATGACAGAATGCTATCCAAGCAACATACCTAAGCAAGTATATATATATCACCAGCATTGTTTGATATTTTTGGACAAGATACGTATAACTACATATTATGAAAATATATCAGAAATAGTATTCTACTATTGAAATCACTAAGTAAAGTATACACTAGGACTAATAAAGCGGTCAACAACATGACATTAAGAGTCTCAATCATAGGGCAGCGCTGGAATAGAAGCACCAAATATGTATATAGGAGATCATTAGAACATACATGTCACAAATAAAATACAAGATCTTGTAATGGATGTTACAACCAACACAACCAGGTTCCTCCCACTGACAGCGGATAGTTGGACGACTTTCAAACATGAATATGTCAGTTGCGAATCAGACCTTCACATCAAACAGTGATATTTATCCAGAAAAATAAAGTAGGGTAACATGTAGCAATGTAGCTCCTTATTGCAATATATAAACCAAATGTCGAATGACGCAAAGCAAGATTCACAATAATCTCTGGCGACAGGAATGAAAATATTTACAACAAGAACAACAAAGATACATACACAAACGTTACTGTATTGTAGCGATCATGTGGAAATGTAGTGACAATCAGATATCATTGCCGCCCGAGTGGTTACCGGGGCGCATATTGGGGTGTACAAAAATAGAACCACTGTTACCTGCCACGCATGTCGTAAGAGGCGACAGAGGAGGTTGGACGTGAGGCTAGCTATTCAACACCGTAAACAACACTAGATGGCTACAGAACGGAGAGCGAACCGAGTAAACGCTGGCTGAAAGCGGAACATCGCCGAAGGATAAGCACTAGAGCTCCAAATGGTGCTGAAGACGTGACGTAGAACACACCAATGCTAAGGCTGCATGAATCAAATTTCCACATCAATAGAATTTATGGGGAGATCTGGTACATCGGTCTGGGCGGTGTTCGCGAAAGAGGTATCATTGTTGCCATGACAGCAGGTCTGAATGCCTCTCTGTTCTGTGTTTGCCGAAGTGATATTCAATTTGTCTACGACATCTTGCACTCATCTTCTCCATCGTCTTTCTACCCCTCATCAGCTCGGTACTACTTCCTCTTGAATGATCTTATACAGAGAATCATGTCGTTGTATGTGTACACAAGTTCGAACTTTTTTCCATATTTCTCTACTTCATCGAGATCCTTCCTCATCGGTGCTATGGAGTTAGTGCACGGTCGCCGAAATCTTCCTATACAAGAAAGAGATCGGAGAACATATGCTAAATCACTGAACGGCATTGATGATGTTCCTATCAATCAAAACAATCAATGAATATATCTGATTATATTTCTTACAAAAATCAAATTGACAGAAATAAATTTAAAAAACCGGTACAGACATGAGACGAATTAAACATGAAAAATAGATAAAGGAAATATCTCATGACCGCGTCAAAACTTCAATCCTAGCCGGGGTATTGTAACGCCATCAGACACTATGCAAGATAATTATGATGAGAACAGTGCTGGTTGAAACATGATAGTCTGCTGGAAGATTTAATAGTTGTGGTGCGTTGATTGAATGGTTGTGGTGACCATAATGGTATTACATTATGTCTGTCTGCATCTATGCATATTAATTTGTTTGTACACACGCGTGTCTGTGGCGTGCGTGTGTGTGGCGTGCGTGTTTGGGTGTAGAAATTATTTTTGGAAAAACGAATACATGCAGGCAAGAACCGACAATCCCCGGTTGACTGTTTTATTTCATTTTATTCGTTGTTTGTAATGGTTATTTTAGATTAACAACAGATACTTACATATATATATATAATTGGTTACAAAAGATATAGATAGATATATAATTTGTTACAATATATATATATATATATATATATATATATATATAAGAGAGAGAGAAGAGATAGAGAAGAGAGATAGATAGATATAATTGGTTACAATATATATATAAGAGAGAGATAGATAGATAGATATAATTGTATACATATATATATATATATATATATAGAGAGAGAGAGATAGATATAATTGGTTACAATATATATATATATATATATAATAGAGAGATAGATAGATAATAGATGATATATGGTTACAATACATATATAGAGATAGATAGATATATAATTTGTTACAAATATATATATATATATATATATATATATATATATATATATATATATATATATATATATATATAGAGAGAGAGAGAGAGAGAGAGAGAGATAGATATAATTGGTTACAAAAGATATCGATAGATATATAATTTGTTACAATATATATATATATATATAGCGAGAGAGAGCGAGAGAGATAGATAGATATAATTGGTTACAATATATATATATATATATATATAATAGATAGATATAATTGGTTACAATATATATATATATAGAGAGATAGATAGATATAAAAATTGGTTACAATATATATATGAGAGAGAAGATAGATAGATAGATATAATTTGTTACAATATATGTATATATATATATAAGAGAGAGAGAGGATAGAGAGATATATATAATTGGTTACAATAAGTCACGATGTCGTTAGTCACAAATGAATCTATTTGAAATATAGAATAGCGCTTATGAATGATCTTAGACAAAACAGATCATGCTCAGATCGTGCAGCTATATGTCCAGATTTAATATCTGTTTCAGTTTGGAATATCTTTATTGCATTCCGGACATGTCCATAGGTGCTCCGATCTCCTTCGCAATATCTCTAACAGCGTCTAGCGACTGACCGTACCAGTTATATTTTGACTGATGAGCCTACTCACTACCTGTTATGCTGCTCTTTTCTTGCTACTCCAATCATCAAACCCAGCTCATGCAATCTAGTAGTTGAGGTGGATTTGGTTTCAATGAAAATCTTCTTTGTGGTCACACTCTATGAGGGCGTTCAAAATATCAGCTCTATCCATTGGCTGGCCCTCTGATATGGTGGCAGAGCCAGCCAGCAGATTTAATATCTGATCTACCAAATACCATTTTTCAAAATGCAGTACCAGTGACCACTAAAAGAAATCGACAGAAGATATGATGGGTGGGCAACAAAGAATGGGTGGCGACAGTCTTTCAAAGATACAAATACCCTTGTTCAACAAAACCAACAGAAATGGCAGCTGATAGTCTAGTGTTCTGAAGCAGTGGTACTCCAACGACCATCAAACTTACGAAAATGATGATGAATATTAACTACACATAGACACAATACTCGGCTACACAACAAACGTATAAGAAATGATAACTATGAGGAACGAAGCACACACATATACATAATTTTCCATAATTGTCAGGGAGCGTTCTTATCCACTGTGTGATTTGGATCTGTCTGAGCGATCAATGTTGTTATTGAGGTTGTTTACGTTCAGCTATTGAATTAGTTCTACACAACTTTCATGTTGCATAAAATACACCTCCAGAACGCAAATTTAACGATTGCAAAAGTGGAGTTGAGGAGAGGAACGGAAAAAGGTCGGAGACAGGAAGGGCGGGAAATAACCATCTAAATACAAAGCGATTCATAAAAACATGGCATTAAAAGAGCAGAAACCATTTCATAATTTAAATCACACAAGAAACTAACAATTTAAAAAAAAAAAATCTCAATGTTTTCGTGGGCGTGATATACGAGAGAGAAGAGAGAGAGAGAGAGAGAGAGAGAGAGAGTAGATAGATAGATAGAGAGAGAGATAATACGTTGAACACATAAAACGAAATGCTTCTAAAGAGAAAATCATTCTGGAAGGTACGATACCAAGCAGAAGGGGGAAACGAATACAAGGAGAAGATGGGTGCGAGATGTCATAGACGAGCTGAGTATGACTAACAGAGACCGGACACCTCCCGCCCGCAAGACAGAGAGGAATTTAGAGTCGACAAGTTCCGACACAGACAAGATAAATGCTGATGATATGATATGATATATGTATATATATATATATATCATATAGCGTAAAGTATAATAGAATCTACGTATATATACTCAACTAAATTGTCTATTTCAAAGAGCTGAAAGTGTCAGTTATAGAACACTTAAACAACGGCCCCGGTACAGAATTGCAATCCCTAAGACTGTATCGGGCACTGAACATTGTCCACTGTGCAAATCCTACTCACGGCAATGAGCTACTGATGACTGATTAATATATGTTATAAATATGAAAGCGAGCAGCTGGTATGTATGTGTGCATGTGTGCGTGCATGCTAGAGTTAGAGGCTACATCATCTGTCAGACTTTGACTTTGTGTCACTGTTATCAAAATAAAGCAAATAGTTACAGTAGTGAGTTATTCATCAACATTTCCTGGATTAATTGATTGGACCATCATCATTGCACTTTGGTGAGTAACCATGTGTGCTCCGATATCTTTCTTACATTGTACTTCGGTGAGTAACCATGCGTGCTCCGATATCTTTCTTACATTGCACTTTGGTGAGTAACCATGTGTGCTCCGATATCTTTCTTACATTGCACTTTGGTGAGTAACCATGTGTGCTCCGATATCTTTCTTACATTGCACTTTGGTGAGTAACCATGTGTGCTCCGATATCTTTCTTACATTGCACTTTGGTGAGTAACCATGTGTGCTCCGATATCTTTCTTACATTGTACTTCGGTGAGTAACCATGTGTGCTCCGATATCTTTAGTACCGGCGATGGTCCTCGGTATAAGCTTGAAGAAGGTGAAGATATTTTTGTTGGAATTTTAATTATTTAATCTTTTCTAATGACTTTTGCCCGGGCAGCGGCTTTCCAGCCTGCTCTTCTCGATTTTGAACTGCCAAGGGTTCTTTTACGTTTACGTGCTCAAATTGAACACGGGACCTACGTTTTATCGTACGTCTCTGATAGGACTAGGAACTCGATCTCACTTACACTGAGATCTCTACAAAAAGGTTAAAGGTTCCACGAGGGAGCGAACCTGGTACTTTTGGCACGAGGGACGAGCAGCTAACCTCTATACCACAGAGACTCATATATAAACCAGATTCCTGGATATAAACGAGATTCCTGGATATAAACGAGATTCCTGGATATAAACGAGATTCCTGGATATAAACGAGATTCCTGGATATAAACGAGATTCCTGGATATAAACGAGATTCCTGGATATAAACGAGATTCCTGGATATAAACGAGATTCCTGGATATAAACCAGATTCCTGGATATAAACCAGATTCCTGGATATAAACCAGATTCCTGGATATAAACCAGATTCCTGGATATAAACCAGATTCCTGGATATAAACCAGATTCCTGGATATAAACGAGATTCCTGGATATAAACGAGATTCCTGGATATAAGCCAGATTCCTGGATATAAGCCAGATTCCTGGATATAAGCCAGATTCCTGGATATAAGCCAGATTCCTGGATATAAACGAGATTCCTGGATATAAGCCAGATTCCTGGATATAAACGAGATTCCTGGATATAAACGAGATTCCTGGATATAAACGAGATTCCTGGATATAAACGAGATTCCTGGATATAAACCAGATTCCTGGATATAAACCAGATTCCTGGATATAAACCAGATTCCTGGATATAAACCAGATTTCTGGATATAAACCAGATTCCTGGATATAAAACAGATTCCTGGATATAAACCAGATTCCTGGATATAAACCAGATTCCTGGATATAAACCAGATTCCTGGATATAAACCAGATTCCTGGATATAAACGAGATTACTGGATATAAACGAGATTCCTGGATATAAACGAGATTCCTGGATATAAACGAGATTCCTGGATATAAACGAGATTCCTGGATATAAACGAGATTCCTGGATATAAGCCAGATTCCTGGATATAAGCCAGATTCCTGGATATAAACGAGATTCCTGGATATAAACGAGATTCCTGGATATAAACGAGATTCCTGGATATAAACGAGATTCCTGGATATAAACGAGATTCCTGGATATAAACGAGATTCCTGGATATAAACGAGATTCCTGGATATAAACGAGATTCCTGGATACAAACGAGATTCCTGGATACAAACCAGATTCCTGGATATAAACGAGATTCCTGGATATAAACGAGATTCCTGGATATAAACGAGATTCCTGGATATAAACGAGATTCCTGGATATAAGCCAGATTCCTGGATATAAGCCAGATTCCTGGATATAAGCCAGATTCCTGGATATAAACGAGATTCCTGGATATAAACGAGATTCCTGGATATAAACGAGATTCCTGGATATAAACCAGATTCCTGGATATAAACCAGATTCCTGGATATAAACCAGATTCCTGGATATAAACCAGATTCCTGGATATAAACCAGATTCCTGGATATAAACGTCCATGAATATTGAATATTCAATTAGATTCATAAGCTGATCTTAAGTCCATCTGATCTGGGGCAGTAGACTGGCGTGAATGGGGTCGTTTCAAGGGAGAATGTATATAGAAGACCCTTAATAAGGCATGAATTTCTTGATAACACGACCCGCGAAATGTTTATATTCGAGATTGAACACATATAGAAGAGACTGAGCGTTGACTATCTGCATGTAAAAGCTACATATATATCATATGATACTATGGTCAAATGGATGTACAATGGAATACATCTTGATTTATGAATGTGGGAGTGGTTCCGAAATAGGAATACTAAAAATATATTCAACTTAACTTAGTTGTTCTTCTTCTACCTTCTAGTTTGTACAAGTCATCTAGTGAGAACGCAGCAAAATCTCATAACATGACTTTATTATGGCGATGTTTGAATCCAAAATTGACCGTTCCAAAAACAAACCAAAAAAAAAAAAGTTTATTGCATATCCTTTACAGGACTTTGCGAATCAACTCCCAGCTTTTTAACGCTGTTTGTGATTTTTCTAGGCATTATTACGTTCAGCAGTTTGCCATTGCTTTCTGAACGCGTGGTGCCATCATTCTTTTGTAAAAATCCACACGAAACAATTTGCAACCAAACTGTCTGCAGCGCGATCGAACTCAGAACGTCGGGGTTAATAGACCGAGTCACTAAACCCTAAGCCACAGACGCCACCAGACCGTTCAAGGACCGCTTAATATTGTTTTTCCATAGAACTTATGGAATTTATTTAGCGTATAGATCCCTGACTCGTATCCTGGCGTACAGCATGATTGCCATAGTAATCATTCCAACTCCCACAGACAGGCACACATAAAATCTATTTCGGTTATGAAGACAATGGCAATGTGTGAATATATAAAGCCGTCGTCACAACGCTACAATAAGCAAAGAATGATAGCAGGAAGATCCTGAGCAAAGGGAGTAAGAACAAATAAGTTAGTGCCATTTATTAACAAAAAAGAGACTAATATATTACAGACTTATAAAGAACTCACAAACCGCGCTGGCTGGTATCTGATACGATACAATCATATCTCTCTCTGGCATGTGACGCCCCTGGCGCTTAGAGCAGTAACAAAATGTACAATATTCTTCTCTATTCTTGGCCGTCCTATGCATTGTGTTCCATCTGTAATTAATTTCTTTCAGCTTTTGTTCTACTGTTCTCTATGTATTTTTGGGCGTTCTATGTTTTCGTTTACCCTCTGGTATCCAGCACAGTGCTGTTTTTCGAAACAGACTTGGTCCCATGCGTATCACATGACCAATCCATCTCCAGTGTCACTTTTGGAGACACATAGAGGTGGATTCTATTGTACTTACGATATATATATATATATATATATATATATATATATATATATATATATATATATATCAGACGACTAGGAACATGCGACTATCTATGACATGATTGCTTCCGTCCGTCCGTCAATCAATCAATCAATCAATATATATATCCATCTCTGATTGTCTTACTTATTTATTATGGGCGCAACAAATATATTTTCACATAATAGCCATCATCGCTAGGACACTTTCATTTGTTGGTTGTTTTTCATCTGTCTATTGAGTTCCGACATTATCCCCTGAGACTACACTTGTTAACCCTCCTATTGAGTTCTGACATTACTCCCCTGAGACTACACTTGTGTAACCCCCCTATTGATCATATTATTTATTTATTATTCATTGCCCGTGGTTTGTGTTGTTATTACCAGACTACATCTACAGAAGAACTCTTACTTTCACAGCATAGAACACTTTGTAATTTCTCAAATGCAGTTTATGCTGCATGCTAGTCATTAATTATTAGACTAGAGAGTTATTAATTATTGAACAAAATGATAGAACATACAAACAGTATAGATGTCCATTACATTTCCATCCATTCCTAATTACTTATACATATCCATTAATACAGTGTTCATGATACATATACATACACGCATATATGTGTGTGTGTGTGTGCGCGCATATATGTATAATGAACACTTTATATACGTATTATATCTTACTGTGTTTCTTTTAAAAATTAAACGATGAGTCAGAATTAAGTTTTGATCTAGTATTATTTTTAAAAAAATTAATATTACTATTAATATGACTGTGTTATTATTATTATTATTGCGATCGTCATACGGCGCCCGCGCCTTCATAGTCATTAGTCAGATGCGCCCCAATATATAAAAACGTTGGAGAGGACTGGTCTATATTATTCTCAGTATTTTCCCCACACAACTATGTGTTTTAACCCAACACAGACATTGCTGTTTATTTATTTATTATTTATTATCGATGACTGACTTCTACCTGTCAGTACTGGCTGTATATAGCAATAACAAATAGGACATTAAAGTCAGTTATAACACGAAACACGTACATATCAACAACAAAAGCATACAGTTACAATGCCATACTAATTATTCATCGCCCGCAGGCTCGACAATATTACTGCTAAGTGTAACACAAACATAGTGAAGCAGTGTTGTTAAACTCAGCTAAAAACAAACAATGGTGTAAAATAAATAGTGTGAGGTCACATACACATTTCGAACTGTAATAAAAAACAATATCACTTGTCATTAAGTTACGTGTACACGTAATAGCATTTACGGCCGAGTGACAGGTTCAGAGCGGGTGTGACTTGATTATCAGGAAGTGCTATAGTGCATTTCCTTTAAGGAGTTTTTATGTTAGATCGCTCTTTTATGTTATCACAACAGGGGGTTTGTGTATGCTATAAATATAGAAGATTGGGGAGACAGAGAGGGAGAAAGGGGAGATGGAGAGAGAAGTATGGAGTGAGAAAGAGGCAGGGAGGGAGAAAGGGGAAGTAGAGAGATAAGGTCGAGTGAGAGAGAGAGAGAGAGGGACAGGGAGCAAAATAAATAGGAAAGAAACTGAAGACAAATACTCAAATCAATGACAGAAAGAAAGCAACGGAAGAGACAGACTAAGCTCTAGAATAACAAGATAGTCAAGGACTAACAAATAAAAGACAGCCAATGAACATACAAGTAATAAGAGAGAGATAATGATAGAAATGTGTAAGACACTAGACAATGGAGCGGAAAGAGAAGCTTAAGTATCTTGGGACATAATCTGAAAGTCAAATTAAAGTAGGACGCAGTAAGAAAATAAATGAAAGGAAAAATAACCAATGTAACGCGAACAATTCTCATAAGATTTAGTCTGCAGCCTTGATGTACGAGATAAATTTACGAGAATATCGTCGGATAGATAATGATATTCAGTTAGTGAGATTCAGTTTAGTCAAATACAGTGGCGGCTCGTCAGTAAGGACCACTGGGGCCGGTCAACCAAAAGAATGTGTAACGTGTATTTATTATTTTATAAATTAAAACATAACACAAAACCATGATTTTCCCGAAAATTTGTGTCTGGCCCCATCAACAAAAATGATCACGAGCCGCCACTGGTCAAATATGATAATGAGCTCTCAAACTGCAAAAGAACAAAAATCTGTTGTGAATATTGTAAAGTTTGAAAAAAAAAATATTTTCACATCGTGAGTATAGTAGGGATAGAGAATACAATGTTAAGATAATATATTTTAACCAATGGAACATGATGGATGATGTGGCCAGCATCACGACGGCCGCCTCTGCTTCCCATTTTTCTCTTGTTCCCAAGTGAGGCTGGGTCCGACAGACGTTGCTGTCGGAAAAACTCCCGCTCCGACTGAGGAATTAGAACAATGGGACCAAGCTGGAACGAAGCACGTGCACTAACCACCATGTCATAGCGGCAGCTAGAATATAGACCTCTTGAAATGTTAGAACGATTTGGTACTATCAGCAAGTGATAACCAACCACTGTGGTTGTAAACTTAACACGTTCAATATTTCTGTCAAGAACTGCAGACAGAAACAAGTACATTAGTTCAATTACTGTAAAGTTAGTTTACAGACCTGTTGACAGATAGAACGACGTAATCGAAACAAGACATCAAATTTGAGTCACACTATCGTCTGATATGAATGATTATGTCAGTCATGTAGAAGCAGGCAATATTTCAATTCAGTAAATATTACATTGTCTGTATTCCAACACAAGACATTACGGCAGACAAATGTTACCAGTAGAAAGGCAATATTTACAGAATGTGTTACGTAATATGTGATTTCTGAACGTAACATGCGGTTTCGGAGAAGAATGCTAGGCCTGCCATTGACATCAAGAGAATTAAATGTCAACATCGCTCGTGTGGTGCTGGGGCCCGCGAGGGAAGCAAAGAATAGTACCACTGCAACTTACAATGCATGTCGTAACAGGCGACTGATGTAGGACATAGGAATGCTACCCTAGTAAATAAAAAGCAGCGCAGAAATCGGATGTGCTGGCCTACTTGTAGGCGCATAACTGGCACATCGTACAATCGCTCTTAGGCTCAGATCACATACAAATCACACAGAGTGGTTGATATGGAGCGTTCGAAGAAGAAGAAATGCCAACATTCTCTCTCCCTTACTCCCATGCGCCACCCCCTCCCCAAAGAGACAATGCAAGCAAAAGTAAAAGTAAGATATACAAAATGTAATAATCATAGTTAAATCTGAAACAATGGAAAACCATGCAACAATATATAACATGATGGGTCCTTTTCTGAAACCCGCAGCAACATCGAAAGAAGAGGAGGCCGAGAAATAGATGGAGACGGAATTTGGAGGAAGAGATCAACAAGATACAGAAGAGCTTGAGGAGCTGCAGGAGATAGCTAGAGATAGGAAGACTTGGCATGAGTTGGTTGAGTTATGCCTGTCCGGGATAAAGGCAGAGAGAGAGAAAGAGAGAGAGAGAGAGAGAGAGAGAGATATGCAACAACAAGAAAACATAACAAAATATGTCAGATTGACAGATGGGTAAGATCTATAACTAAATAACAAAATGGATGAAACAACAAAAGTTATGTATGTTATATAATAGTTAAAACGACAATGTCGTATAATATATGTAAGGAACTAATCGTCAATCTTAGTTGGTTATAACACTTGGGTGATGATATTATCATATGTACTAAAATAGAGTGATCATTGGGATTTAGTTGGTGTAAGTTAATGAACTTGTAAACATTCAAATTTAGAGTTCTAATGTTAATTGGCAATGATTGTTCGTATTCGGTCACATAGTAAGAATAAGCAGTAACTTTTAAGTTAGTTGCATATCCTGTACAGGACTTTGTGAATCAACCCCAGCTTTTTAACGCTGTTTGTGATTTTTCTAGGCATTATTACGTTCAGTAGTTTGCCATTGCTTTCTGAACGAGTGGTGTCATCGTCCTTTTGTTAAAATCCACGCGGAACAATTTGCAACCAAAATGTCCGCAGCGTGATTCGAACTCAGAATGTCGAGGTTAATAGACCGAGTCACTAACCTCTAGGCCACAGACACCACCAAGCAGTAACTAGACGCTTGAAATATTGATACCTTTGTGAGCAGACTTTGACTACGTGTGCTGAATACATTGAGTGCAATAGGATCATTCAGTAGCATTACCATTACTGATAGTTAACGGACTACCATGTTAAATGTGGAATCAGAGGAACTGTATGGGGGTTTTCACTAAGAGAGTGAGAGAGAGAGAGCGATGATGGGTGGATGGATAGATACAGACAGACAGAGTCAGGCAGGCAGGCAGACAGACAGACAGTCAGTCAGACAGATAGTCAGTCAGTCAGTCAGACAGACAGACAGTCAGTCAGACAGACAGACAGTCAGTCAGTCAGACAGAGAAAAAAAAGCATAGATACCACAGAATGAATATTAAATATGTACTGTAGTTAAAAGTGAAAGTGAAAAGAAAGGATTAATATTGAACATAAAGAAAGCAGCGGTAATGGTTATTTGTAAGAAATCGGAAATATCACTATGCAATATCAAAATAAACAATACAACACTGAAACAAATTCATCGATTCACGTATCTGGGAACATTCATAACATGAGATGAAAAATGCACAACAGAGATAAGTAGTAGAATAGCTCAAGCGAAAGAAGCTTTTATGAAAATGAAAAACATACTGTGCGCGAATTGAGAACTTCAATGCTATATTGAATCAATACTTATGTATGTCACCGAATCATGGACAATGAGCAAACAATCAATAAGATCGATGAATGCCACATAGATGTGATTTTTACAGAAGAATGATGAAAATCCCATGAAAAGTTAATTGCATATCCTTTACAGGACTTTGCGAATCAACCTCAGCTTTTAACGCTGTTTGCGATTTTTCTAGGCATTATTACGTTTGCCATTGCTTTCTGAACGGGTGGTGCCATCGTCCTTTTGTAAAAATCCACGCAGCGTGATTCGAACTCAGAACGTCGGGGTTAATAGACCGAGTCACTATCCCCTAAGCCACAGACGCCACCTTGCATACATTACAAAACATAAATGTTTAAGATGAATCTTGCAAACTGTATAGTTAAATATGCTAGCAAATGAAGAGCTTTTAATACGAAAATAATGCGCATCATTTGAGATCATCATTAAAAGATGAAAGATGGGTTGGGCATATATGTCGTATGTCAGTCGGAGTATTGGCTAGGACAGTTCTCAGATGGACAGCGGATGGGAATAGGAGGCCTGGACGTTCAAAGGAAACATGAAGATGAACTGTTAAAAGAAAGTGAAAAGATTTAGATCTGAGGTGGGAACAAAATGGTAGACGGTTGGCAAAGCGGCAACAATCAAAATCGTATGTGTCAAACGGACGGGTCACCAGAAAGATATATATATAGATAGTTTAAACACTTTATGATATATAAACGAAAAGAGAAATTGTAAGAAAATCTAATACACGTTAGGGTCAACAATGCTACTGGTTATATAATGTAATATTAGATGCAAATAGAAAGAAAGATATCAAGACTAATGAAACGATTCAAACATCACTGCCAGTGTCAACAGGCGGGACAGAGACCGGAGCATGTCCTGCAAGACTGTCCTCTTCTGTGTGAGCTGAGAAGCAACATGTGGACACACCCAGTTGACCTTAAAACTAAGCTTTGGGGAAACCTGACAGACCTGAAGCTGACTGCCCAGAGATCGATGAAGAAGAAACATCACAACATCTTCGTTGCTTTGTACAACACTCTCGGTCGACCTGGACGGAGTCATATGGGAAAACCCGGTGCAATGAAGTCAATATTTCGGCCCTTTAAACCTTATCTTTTTTAAAATCTTCGCTAAATTTAGATAAATGTCTACTGGAAACATCCAATAATGCTAATATTGACTTGCATTACCATTACTCGTGTTATTGATTGCAACAGAACAGAAACCATTGATTAAGGGAACAAAAACCACTCGTTACAAACTCATTGATCACGTTAATGACTTTGCCAAATAACAGAAGGTAGATCTCTAGCAGTAACTGCTATACAATTGTAGAACTGCTATACAATTGTAACGGCTTCTATTTAAACATGCCCTAGACTGACGCAAAGCCATCGTGAGTATGTGGGCAAAGCTTGCAGAGACGCAAATACACGCTAACATTGTTAGTGTGAAGGACATATGTTTTGTTAATGAGCAAATGTATGAAGTTTTACCAATGAGTTTGTGTGTACACCCGAAAATTGGATCTGATAACGTGCGATCTCCATATGAAGACTGACTCCCAACACTTTTTGTTGCACATCTCGACGGTAGAGTTACGACAGACTAATGGCTTTCCATCGCAAGCGGTGATAACAACAACTTTTCTCAGCTACGAACATTGACAGCTTTAGAGTGTGATCGAAAGTGATTATAAAATTGTGATATCTGAAAAAAATTTTTTACACGAATATCTAATCAGTTATCAGTTATATGAGGACTATCATCATAGCACTCCGGACATGTCCATAGGTGCTCCGATCTCTGTCTCAGCAAATCCAGCAGCGTCCAGCGACCAAACACACCAGCTCGATGTTGATTAATCAATCTCTTTGCATATTTAGTATATCGTTCTTTTCGGGCTGCACCAATATTGACACCCATCTCTTTCAATCTGGTCAGCGAGTGGGATTCACAGCCCTGAAACTCTTGTGTTCGGAAAGACTCTCTCAATGAATGAATGTCACTTCGATCCATGGCAGCTTCCTCTGATATTGTAGCCAAGCCAGCCAATCTATCAGCTCGTTCATTACCCCTAACTCCTGCGTGCCCAGGGACAAAAATGAAGGTGATTTCTCTGATTACTGTCTGTATCAGTGCCTCCACCTAGCTGCGTCTCACCATACCTGATTCGACTTTACGAATCATGCTCATGGAGTCACTGAGTATGAAAACACGAGAGTAGTTGTGAGATACCAACCAGTTCACCGCCTCCGTAACCGCCCGAACCTCCATTGTCAAGCTACTTGTGGTTGTTGCGTAGGCCCCACTGGTCTCTCTTATTATTTTTCCTCCTGAGCGTGATGAAAAAGCTCACGCACAGCGTTGTTGGCGAATGACTGAACCATCGGTGTAAATAACTACATCTGTATCATTGATGTCATATTCAAGAGAGCCTCCACCTCCACGTTTAGCAGTGATAGATTATTTTGTTCGCAGTTTTTCTTAATAAATGTAATAACGGTTAATAATAATGTAATAATAATAGATGTAATAATTTAATATTGTCTGGATCCGAAAGTAACAAGTATGACACACGACAAAGTATTCGTTATCTCACCACTAGCTTGTACGTGGTCAATATTTGTTTTTAGTCAGTAGCCACCGTCCAGATAGCAATGGCAAACTACTGAACGTATAAGTGGTGCCTAGAAAAATAAATCAACGACTCGTTTACTGTGGTTACTACGTCATGTAAAGGATATGCCCCGATTTTCATTTTCAGTTAGTCAGTAGCCGTGACTAATTTTATAGTTGTTAGCAAGATTAGTATCGGTTGTTCCGACTTATGAATCGAAAGTACTTCGTTTCGTATTGACTACTCGATATATGACGAATACTATTTACCTGTCGAATACTCGAGTGTGATTCCCCTAATCGGTATTTTTCCAATTCCCTTGGATGAAAATTTGTGTGGTCATCATTACCCGTGATGGACGATCATTACCCGTGATGGACGAGCATCACTTTTTCAATTCTATATGGCCTTTTTCGTCTTTACAGACGGTCAATTGGCAAGTGTTTTACTGTGACAACTTCTGAGTTTTCGCTTTTCTCTCTTGTCGTTCAGCTCATAAAGCTGAAGTGTCGTCTCTCTTTGTACTTAGCCTGGGCAGCTGATATGGATAATGTGCCTTACCCATTTCGCACAAACCCCTCTCTACCCTACTGTTTCATCCAAAGGAAAGACAAAGTCTATACGTTTCGAATCAAGCATGGTTTGCAGGAGATGCCAGAAGATGACAAGGAATACACACTTAACCATCAACTGCCTTAGGGTCCCTACCTCCGGATTTTTGGTCAAGTTTTACTTCTCTAGCCTTCTACAGTACCGTGCTGACCCACAAGGCAGTGGGGATTTTGATCAGGGGTTTTCTTCCTAACCTTTAGCTCTCCGAGCCCCTCTCCACAAGGCAGTGGGTGTAGCAATTACAAATAGTACATACTGGGTAAATAACACAGTATAACCATAGACGATAGTGACGTATTACACATCTCTATAAGATCTTTCATCCCTGTCTTATATGAGCTTAACTAATACTTGCGTATATACTGCAGTAACGTGTATTCAGAAACTGTTGAGTAGATTTGATGAACGTAATGTATATAATATCAGTTAAACTTCCACTTTCGTTGATGTTCACTTCGAATCTTGTAATATTCTTGTAATATTCTTGTAATATTATTTTCAATTCTATGTACTTTGTAACTATTAAACAATTGCATACTTGAATATAGATGCTAATCATGTGAGTTACCGTTCGTGTATTTGTGTTTCTGAACTGCTGTATGTGAGCGATTTGTCTGCGCTGGATAAAAAGCTATACGTTTCTATATTTTTAAGTCTATTACTAAGTTAATTGCATATTCTTTACAGAGCTTTGCGAAACAACCCTAGCTTTTTAACGCTGTTTGTGATTTTTCTAGGCATTATGACATTCAGTAGTTTGCCATTGCTTTCTGAACGGGTGGTGTCATCACCTTTTTCTAAAAATCCACGCGAAACAATTTGCAACCAAACTGTCCCCAGCGTGATTCGAACTCAAAACGTTGGGGTTAATAGACAGAGTCACTATCTCCTAAGCCACAGACGCCACCAGTCTATTACTACAACCATTAAAAACAAAATTGAAGCTTTTGAAACAAGGTGCTATAGTAAAGTTCTTAGAATATCATGGACAGAGAAGAGAAGAAACAAAGACATCCTACAAGATCTTCATATCAAGGTGCGTTGGCTTATAAATAACATCATGTCCCGGAAGATTATATATTTTGATCACAATAAACGCCACAACGGTCTGGAAAGAAAGGTAATGGAAGGCATGGTTCCTGGAAAAAGAGGTAGGGGACGACCAAGACGAACGTAGCAACAGGACATCAAAGAAACCTACAACATGACGCTAGAAGAGGCTGGAGAACTTGTAAAAGAGACAGAGAGCTTTTCAGGCGGGCTGTGATGAATGCGGCGTTCCGCCGGGGACATGCTATTACTTGAGACTATATGAAAAAACTATCTCTGACAATGGATTTGTACGGAAGCATAGAAATGTAGATGCGTGTTAGCATCGTAAGTGGCGATAAAGCAAAGTAGTATTTATTATTATTTTATAATTGTATTATTCTGAGTTACTAATTGACGTAATCTTAATCGACTAACAAAGTGTCTCAGAAAACAGACCACTAAAACATTTGGTTTCAAAACTGATAACTAAAACAGTTGGTTTCAAAACTGATAACTAAAACATTTGGTTTCAAAACTGATAACTAAAACATTTGGTTTCAAAACTGATAACTAAAACATTTGGTTTCAAAACTGATAACTAAAACATTTGGTTTCAAAACTGATAACTAAAACAGTTGGTTTCAAAACTGATAACTAAAACATTTGGTTTCAAAACTGATAACTAAAACATTTGGTTTCAAAACTGACCCACTAAATATTTGTATTCCAAGCATGTATCCTCAAGATAGTAAACCATGACCCAACTACTAGAATTAGAATAGTCTAAACAAGACTACACGGACCCCTGTGTGAGCAACAAAAGACAGTGAAGTTCATACAAGAGACAACATTGAATATGTTGGAGGGCACGGCTATGCCAGGTGCATATAGCCACGGCCTCAGGGCATCATACTAAACAAGAAGATAGGATAGTTATAGTTCGTTCCAAAATTCGTGATCATCGTTAGCGACCGATATAAAATCATCCACTTGACAGAAATTCTTGATTTTTGCATTTTTATATAGGTAACAGTGACGACGTTCCAAAAGTATTTTTTGTCCACCCAAACCTTTAGTTCTGTCTTATTATATGTTATTACTAAATTTATCGCAATGTTGATCTGGTATACTTGTCGAAATTTTACAGTACGATTGTCAAGTTTGTCTATAACTAAGCATTTCCGTGTTCCAAATGCAATTCAGTCCACGTCAAAATCGGGAATCCCGTGGAATTAATCAGTTCACAATGTTTCCTACCGACTGTCATTGGCGTATGTAGGCAACATTTACTTTCATTATAGAAGTGGAAGGTATCATTTGTTCACTATGTGACCTTTTTTTTATAATATGTAATATGAATACGCCTTTGCAATCATTCACCACCATTTTGTGTATTACTGTAAGTTCTAAACTAAGATGATCATTTTGTTGTGCCTATGCAAAATTATATAACAAAGAAGTTTTTGCATCAACTAAGCTACCTACCAATTAGTTAAACATGGATTCGTAACGTCGTGAGGTATATAAGACTGCATGCAAAAATTACTTGTATCCATCAGATAGATTTCGTACAAATTAAACCTTAGTGTGATCACGAATTTTGGAACGAACTATAGTAGAAAGGAGGTAGGTAGAGACGGTAGGGTTTGCACACCAAAGCTGCGCACTCCGAGCAGAATAGCAGCACTAGAACGAGACTAGTTTGACGTAGATTAGTTAGTACTGCCTAGTGACGTAGTGACAACAAAAGGAGACCGATATAAATATTACTGATGGACGGACGTGTTTTGGTAAACTTATGAAATAACATCACTTAGTAAATGAATATGAAGTCTTCACGAACGAGTTTCTCCTATTATTGTGCTCTGTACCATCGTTGCTATCACTAGGGATAATATAATAACAACAGCTTGCCTCCAGCTAGGGCCAAACCAACAAGGAAACAACCAACAAAATCACCACCCTACAACAAATATATAGACATATTTCAAGCGAACGAAAGGAAGGACGGAGGTCTAAACAAGGTATCTTTGATTACTTCTTGACATTACATCAACAACGAGGTGTTGGAAAGAGGAAACCCTTTTACATAACTGTTATTGCCGAACGTGTGAAACCAGACCTAGAATATGACATTGCAGAAGGTGCAAAGCCAAGTTTTCATATTTTTTTTTTTTATAGACAGGCACCAAAATCCAGTAGTGAGTCAAAAAAAGGCGACATGAAGACAGCACATATTACTAAACTAAAAAAAAAACCCCACATAGATTTAGCCTATGGAAGATAGGAGAGATAGCAAGGCTCAGAACAATTGAGAAGACTATTAGATCATCGAACCGCCCGAGTGGTTACCGGGGCCCAAATTTGGGGTGCAAAGAATAGAACCACTGTTACCTGCCATGCATGTCGTAAGAGGCGACTAAGGAGGTTTGGCTGACATCGGATGCACGTGTCCGCTAGGAATGCTAACCCGAAACAAATGCTTGCAGAAAACGGATGCACCAGGCCGTAAGGCGCATAACATGGTGCAACGACCCTCACAATGAGGAATTGGATAACGGATTCTACGGTCGCCAATCTGTCTCAGAGATTTAGCCACGCAGTAAGAATGTCGGACCTACCATCACGAGGGTGGCCAAAACTTACTGCGGGAAGAGGTCGGCACAAACGGGGAAGAAGAAATCATAGGAATTATATTCTACAGAACTGCCTCCAGTGTGCAGACTTGAGAAGAAAGAGGTGGCCCACTTACACTAGCGTCCAAGACAAACTGTATGGTGTGGCTGATAATCTGAGGCAGATGGCTGCCTTTATTAGAGAATCCGAAATCCCAATCTAGTGAGAACGCAGAAGAAGAAGAGATCATCAAACACTACAAGACATGAACCAAATACATGGAAAATAGTGTTTATGCAGACGCATTTTTGCTATCTCTGCACTGAAATCTGGAAGAAACACAACACTAATTGATCTAAGATCAAACTTAGCCCAGTTGTTCCATGATTCTGAGAGGGTAGTAATCCAGTGGATACCCTCACATTGCAAGATCAAGAGGAATGAAGATGCTGACAGACTGGCTAAAGGGAGAGCAGGAATGCCCCAAGATGACAACCTGGTTAGCTATGAAGAAGCAAAAACCATCGCAAAAGAGCACTACAAAGAAAAGTGGGATAAAGAGCATCCAAAACACAACAAGGATGATGGATGTTACCAACTATCCAGAAGGGACTAGACTGTCATACTTCGCCTCCGGACGGGTCACAACAGAGTGAGACACCACCTGTAAACTAAATTCAAGATAGGCACCAACGTCCTGTGCCCCTGAGGACATCTGACAGACATTTTGGAGAAATCATGACCAAAAACTACGAAAGCAGATACCAACAACACTTTCTCAGCTACACAGTCCATTTACACAGCATATACACTTCACAATCTGGAAGAACTTAGCTTCTTCCTGACATGATAGAAAGCATTATTGGTACTTTTTTAAAACAAACAAACACAAACAAAACAAACAACAAAAACCAAAATCATAACAGAAAGCCATAGCACTGAGATAGAGAGAAACACTATCCTACCAACATCTGGACTAGGGATTATACAAACGGTTCAACAAGCAGTACAAAATGAACTATTTCTGAATTAGGTGGATGCACACAACATAGATTATCAGCAGCAAAAGGTAAATTCTCTTGCAACTTTAGAGCAGAAACAGATGTCTCGAAAACTGTAGTGAACTAGCCCATGTGGGAGAAGACGTTGCAGACAAACAGTCAAAACGGGGTCTTTGCTACACGGTGGGAAGGTGCTCGCCCAAGGGAAGGTGCTCGCCCAAAGGTATGTGCTCGCCCAAAGGTATGTGTGCGTCCAACGGTATGTGCTCGCCCAAAGGTATGTGTGCGTCCAACGGTAGGTGCTCGCCCAAAGGATATGCTCGCCCAAAGGTATGTGTGCTTCCAACAGTAGGTGCTCGCCCAAAGGTAGGTGCTCGCCCAAAGGTAGGTGCTCGCCCACAGGTATGTGCTCGTCCAACGGTATGTGCTCGCCCACAGGTATGTGCTCGCCCACAGGTATGTGTTCGTCAACGGTAGGTGCCCGCCCACAGGTATATGCTCGCCCACAGGTATGTGCTCGTCCAACGGTAGGTGCTTGCCCACAGGTATGTACTCGTCCAACGGTAGGTGCTTGCCCAAAGGTAGGTGCTCGCCCAAAGGTACTCTGCTCGTTCCCCCTGTAGAGCGATCGTGATATTTTCCCCGGGGTCCCTGATCTCAACATAGGTAAGATCGAGTTCCTAGTTACATCAGAGATAGGCGATAAAATGTATGCCCCGTGTTGAAGTTGAGCAAATAAAAAAACAACTCTTGGCAATTAAAATCAATGAGAGTAGGTTGGAAAACTGCCCGGGCAAAATTATTGAAAGATTAAAATAAAAACACCTACCAAAATTGTCCCCATATTCAAAATTACATCGGGGAGCCTCGACGGTGCTAAGGAGATATTCCTGAGTAAGAAAGAGATCGAAGTGCACACGGTTATTCGCTGAAGTGCACTAGCAACTTTACAGGAACCAAAAACAAGTACACGGGGTATGACGTCAACACCTATTTCAGAACTAGGAAAAAAAACCAGAATATTTTCAGCCAATAGAAGATATAAAAAAAATAGCAAATCTGTGAACAATCTGAACACTTCATTTATAAATCCACCAATTTATAGATTCAGCATTAGGAGTTATAATGGTGCAGGACTGGACCATTTATGAGAAAAAGTAATGCCAGAGGTTTAAGGAAACTGCGATAATCTCATTTCATTGCAGCAGGCATGGCAGTGATTAGGCGGGCTGATTGGCAAGGAGGAGACAATGCTACCACGGCGGTCAAGATTAAATGGGAGAAAGAGGGGGGAGGAGGAGTTGGAGGAATAGGATGTTTTGTGGGATATGCCACAGCCAACTCTAGATAACTAGGCCAGACAACTGGCTGCGGGTTCCCTGACCTAAATCAGAAAAGGGGCCGGAAAATATAGATGTTTGATAGAACACTGCAAGCTTTTTGCAATTTTACTCAATTCTGTGAATCTATGGTTATTTATTGGTGAAAATTTTTCATAATATTGATATTCTTTATTGTTAAACTTAACTTGTTGCATAATATAATTTCGAGTTAGCATGTTGTGTTGATTTTAAAATGAATTCGTCTATATACACCAATACTGGAATGCGAGGTCACGTGGTGAAGTTGGGGTCTGATTTCCCATCATTCTTACCTGAGTCCGAAGGCCCATACGTTTATAGTTGGCTCTGGATAAGCTCATCAGAGACGCGAGATAAAGGATCCATGTTGTCAGTCCGGCAGGAAAAGGCGGTCGTAATGTTTCGATCGCATCTGGGCCACGGCAGACTTCGGAGACACCTTTCGGCAAGTTAAAGATGTGACTACGTCTGAAGAGTGGGGCTGTGACACTGATAAAATAACGAGACATATGAACATTTTTGTTACTAAGCTGATCAGCGCGCGATGAACCGAGAAGACTGATATGACCACTAACCAGTACCATTGCATGACAAGCTCTTTGTAGATCTCGACAACCTGTGACTATCCTACTTTCAACATATTTACGCTGATCTCTGAGAAATAACAAAGAAGATATCATCATCATCAAATAGCTTGTCCTGAGCAGAACTTTGCCACCCCAACAGTCCTTCGGAATTTCTCTCTCTCATAGGACAGATGTCCCGCCTCTGTAGTCGTAATTTTCAAACCACCAGTTTCCTATCCCGAATCCATCTTCTCCGTGGTCTTCCTCTTCTCCTCTTTGCTCGGATGCCTCCTCCAGCCCTTCGTGTCTCTTTATATGTTAAAAATACTTCAATTTAAAAAGATAAAAAAGTTAATTGCATATCCTTTACAGGACTTTGCGAATCAACCCCAGCTATTTAACGCTGTTTGTGATTTTTCTAGACAATATTACGTTCAATAGTTTGCCATTGCTTTCTGAACGGGTGGTGCCATCGTACTTTTGTAAAAATCCACGCGAAACAATTTGCAGCGAAATTGTCCGCAGCGTGATTCGAACTCAGAACGTAGAGGTTAATACACCGAGTCACTATCCACAAAGCCACCAAGAAGATATACGTGAGGTATATTGTGGAATATGGTGTTTGGTGCGTATTTTTCGAACTAATGGCACAAGATGAGTCATGCTGTCAACATAACGCCGGACACTTTTACTTTTCATTGTTTCTCTGCTATCTAATTAAGGTTTACAGTAGGTACAGAAAGCGAAAAATTCTACTCTCAGTGGAATTTGATCCTAGGACCACAGGTCTACGAAGCAAGCAGACTAGCCACTACGCTATTGCGGCTAACTGAAAAGAGCAAATTCTATAACAATATTTTCCATGCTCAGTCTTTGTAGATCGAAAAGGTTGAAACACATTTAAAAGACGGAGGAAAGTAGAATACCAAAATACCTTCTCTATGAGGATATGCAGACGAGTATACAATATAACATCGCCATCTACTTCAACTTCAAGATGTGTAGAAACAGGATATGCAAGATAACAGACGTTCATATTTATTCCTGTAAACAGGGAATGTATAGATCTCGTAATGCAGAAAATCAAAAGCAGAATTACGAGAATGGAGACAATTATTGCAGAGAGGTGACATTGCGAAGACCTTATGAATATTACCTAACTCCTTGCTCTCTCTCTCTCTCTCTCCTCTTTGCTCATGGCTACACTGGAAATTTTCGTATATTCATCTCTATCAATGCTCCACAATCATAGACCTTTATTTTTACAAGCCGTCCTATTCCAGTGTACATCCATGTCTATTGATCTGTCTATTTCCCCCCAATACATCAATTTTATGTGGTGTCTTCGTGGTTTTTTAAAAGTCTTTTTCTTCTCCCAGACTCCTTATCATAACCGTTCATACTTTTCTTTTACTCCTTTGAGTTTATCCCTTCACTGTCTCTCACCAATCCTGTTCCATTACATCATCTACTTATTTCTCCCCGCCTCTTACTATTTTATACGCCACTGGCTATACGTCATCCTGAATCTTATCATTTTATTTCATCTCGCTGGTTTGATTATCGTAAACATTTTATGTATTTATTCACCATGCTGATACCGTTACTAATTTCTTGCAACTTGACTTCCTCTACATAAACAATTATCTACTTATCTCTTTGCCCCTTCTCTATTCCCTTATATTCCATTCCTTTATCCCCTTGCCTCCATTCTCTCCCTATTTACTCACAAACATTCTTCTTCGTACAGAACTTTTCAAATTCTAGTTACATCATTGAGTCTTTCTTGTACTTTTATTTCTATCTGACGTTGTTCTCCTCCAATGTATTCCCTCCTTTGGGTGGTAGCACGACATCTATTCCGTCTGGTTCGAGAAAATATTGTCTCTTCGACGGTAAAGCATTCTCTAATCAAATTTTGACACTCTCTGAGTCCGTGAAGTGCGTATTCATGGACGGTAAAACTTTACTTGACGGTCTCCATCCGTTGTCTGACATATCCTTCTCTACTGGTGAGCTTATTATTTATAGATAGTAATAGGTCTTTCTGCACATTCATCTTTCTTCTCTTCCTTCTATCTGTTATCTACTTCCTGGTCAATCATCATACACTCCCTCGTGTGTTACCGGAGCCCGCAAGGTAAGCAAACAATAGTATCACTGAAACCTACAAGGTATGTCGTAAGAAGCAACTAAGGTAGGTGGCAAGGGAAGCTAATGTAGTAAATAAAGTGTCGCAGAAATCGGATGTGCTGGCCTGCTTGTAGGTACATAACTGACACAACGTACAAACGCCCTTAGGCTCAGATCACATACAAATCCAACAGAGTGGTAAACAAGTGATCGATATAGAACGTTCGAAGAAGAATCATACACTTAGTGTTGTACTAAGTGTTCGACGCATGTCGTTCTTGTGTCTTCTGTATAATAACATTGCTAATGGTCATCAACAGAATGAAGAACTTCATTCTCTACTATGTTCAACACTGTCCATCCAGTTCTATAAATCAGGAAGCTGTGTCCACAATATTGATCTCGGATAATTACGTCATTTTCGTCTACGTTTTTATTTATTTGGTCAGAATGATCTTGTCCTCATTTACCTCTGACATTACTTATTTGCGCGACTATTATACTTCCTGGTTGTGTGTGGTGGTAATCATTTGGACAGGAAAGTTCACATTAGCGCATATGACTTCTACGTGAGGAGATTTTCTATATATGAGGTTAAAAGTTTAAGTTAATTGCATATTCTTTACAGGACTTTGCGAATCAACCCCAGCTTTTTAACGATGTTTGTGATTTTTCTAGGCAATATTAAGTTCAGTAGTTTGCCATTGCTTTCTGAACGGGTGGTGTCATCGTCCTTTCGTAAAAATCCACGCGAAACAATTCGCAACCAAACTGTCCGCAGCGTGATTCGAACTCAGAACGTCGGGGTTAATAGACCAAGTCACTATCCACTAAGCCACAGATGCCACCATACATGAGGTTGCATATTACTTATTCCCTGGTTGTGCTCTTCGTCTTGTATAAGTATTAAATCATCATATTAGTTTTTATATGTATGTCTGTTTTGTTCTATTGTAACTGTCGAAAAGGCAATCTTTTTTTCCCTTATTTTTCTCCTTCCTTGTGTACAATTTTAATCTACGCGTACCCTCATGTATCGCCTTGTTGTTGTTCTACAGCCATATATCCCATATCATTAAAAAAAACTTGCGTTACTGCCTTTAGTATCGCGTTTTAGGGCGGTGTAGAACAGGTGGGACGTGCGATTTGGAGAATTTAATTTCGGCATGGCTAATGCAGCCGCCACGACGCTGTTCAGGTTAAGATTTTTCATTTATGCCCACAACAGAAAAAAACATCTTTGGCCTTAACGTGGATTGAACACGGGTGTCCGGCATGGAAGCTGTGCTCTAACCCATTCAACCAGACGCTACTCATCCCATATAATATGCGGTTGAATGCTTCAGTCGTGTGAATGATATCTGGTTATCGTTATCAGAGATGTTAAAAGCATGAAGTCTGAAAATACATAACAAACTCCGATGAAATAACTGTGAAGACTTTTATCCGTGCTGATTTGTTGCTAGTCATATCGAAACACGTAATCACAAAGTACTGTAGTTTTACAAATTACAAAAACAATGAGAAAATACAGCAACGTTTCGTTGTATGGTACCTTGCGACCACGTGGGCTTAACGTATTACACTCCTATGCTTCTTACTACTTTCTCTTCTCATGCCTTGTAATGCATATGTTGCATGTATTCAAGTTATAATTTTTACTTGATTTTTTATTGTTTCTCTTCTGTTCTATTTCTAGTTTTCATGTGTGTTTTTTGTGTTACCTTTATTTCGTTATTCGTTTTTATTCCCAGATTTTCATTAGAAACGTTTGTATGTAGTCGTCCATATGTTTTTGTTTTTAAAATTCGTCACTCCTGTTGTTCGTTTGCTTGATAAAGGCCTTGTTGGTCGAAACGTTGCTGTATTTTATAATTGTTTTTGTAATTTGTAAAACTACAGTACTTTGTGATTACGTGTTTCGACAATCAAATAGTTTTACTGCAGTCTCATATATATATATATTGTAATTATCTAGTCATATGCGTCATTATCATGGATTATAGTTACTTCCCCTTTATAGTGCAGCTTACATACTATCGTCTTTATATTTATTAGTATTAACTTGATACTTAAACAATAGATGATCAACAGCATTCTCAGGCCTATTTTATGTTATCAGAGTCAAACATGGACAATGAGCAAACCACTGTTACAAAAAAATAACTATATGTGAAATGTGATACCTACGGAAAGTTACCAACAACATCAGAAAATAGTCACTAACATCAGCATAAGAAAATTGGGGCAGAACCTTACTTGAATTACATTGAGAAACAAAGAATGAAGTGGTTCGGCCACTTAAAACAGTCTTCTTCAATAGAACATCCGGAAAAAGGCAAGAGGAAGACCACTAAGAAGATGGATAGATAGCATAGGAGAATCCTGTCAAAAAGCAACAAATAATTATCACTCAGGCCACTAGAGCAGCGCAACACAAAAACATTCGAATAGCCAATGATCACTAAGCAACTCGTTTTTTTTGTGTGTGCAAAAGTAACGAATAGCTACCCATACTCATAAGTAACTGAAAAGCACATTATAACTATACAGTTCGATTTTACTACACGTAGAACATGTAATGTGAGCTGGGTGATCACGGGTGTTAATCGTTCCATCCATTCGGGTAGCACGTTTTCTATCTGGTTGACGATAATTTCACAGCATTTACCATCTAGTTCTGTGAACATTTCCCAGTGTGACATTTTAAAATGACATCATCGCAAAGCGGTTTTGATGTAGATACGAATAATCTCATCTACAGTTCAATGATCATGCACCCACAGCTGTTATTGTACTGTAATCTGTGTTATTTTATGCTGTATCGACTAGGGTTGTATTAGTTGTTTGCAACTGCGTTCAATAATATCTGCTTGATTAGATGCAAATTGTTATCTATATCCCATCTCTATTCTCTGGCGTCTGTCTCTCTGTCCTCTATTTTTTTGTCTAACAGTTAAAGTTCTCAATTATAATAGTTATTTTAACAATATAGCATGTTTTGTGCAGAATGTCGTTCTCATCATTGCCCACTTGAAAGATTATCATATCGATCGTTAGTCAGTTCTCCCGGTTCCTCCATCGTCTTTCTAGTTTCTTTAAGGTCTTGTTAACACCGCTGTCTTGGTCTCGTCTTCACAGAACCATGTCTTCTTTTTCTTCGAACGCTCCATATTGATCACTAGTTAACCACTCTGTGTGATTTGTATGTCATCTGAGCCTAAGATAATTATACGTTGTGCCTGTTATGCGCCTACAAGTGGGCAAGCACATGCGATTTCTGCAACACTTTTTATTTACTAAGGTAGCTTCCCTAGGCTCCTACATAATTCGCCTCTTATGACATGCCTTGTAGGTAGCAGTAGTGCTATTATTTGCTTCCCTTGCGGGCCCAAGGTACCACACGGGTGTCTTCACAAAACCATGCCTTCATTTTAACTCTCTCTCTCTAAACTGATGTCACGTTTAATGTAACCAACTATTTCAACCTCTGACATATGCATGATATTTCCTTCTGATTCAATGCTTCTTGATTTTCCATCTCCTCTATCCAGCTCGTTCTATAGCAGCGTTTCCCAAAGTGGGCGGCACCGCCCCCCTCCCATCCCAAGTGGGCGCTGAAGTGTTCTAAGGGGGCGATAGTGGGCTCAGAAGAATTTGCCGCGTATTCAGGCGATTAGGGGTCGGTGGCTCCTTAAAGAAGAAATTAATAATAAATATTTTAAAATAAATGATTTTCATCATTTAACGATTGAATAATCATTTCAAATTTGAATTCTGCATTTAAATTCATCTTATGCCCGACTTATGAGATCCCTTTTTTCATCAATTTTCTATTTCATGCATATAATCATTTGAAAATTGACCATGTAGGACATAAATATATATCAATTTTCTATGTCAAAGAGAAAATAGAGCATGTATTTATGTATGGGGAGGAGGGTGTTAGCAAACTGTTATAATGTGGAGGGGGCGTTACAACGTTTATATTGTGCAAAGTGGGCGTTACAAAGTTTATATTGTGCAAAGTGGGTGGTGGGGAGAAAAAGTTTGGGAATCTATGTTCTAGAGTTACTCAAGTTACTTTCAGTTATACAATGTCGCAACACTTTTCTTCTATTTCCAAGACACAGTAAAAACCTCTTTTCTGAATACAAAGACAGCTACAATTATGTGCGCTGTAAAAATAAAATGCCACCATAAAATTATTAATAATGAAGAAATTTAAAATGTTACAAATATTGAATATCTTGACTCTGTATTTAACAATAATAGAAACTATACAAAAGAAGTCGATATAAGGAAAAGCTGAAGTAAAGTGTACCACATGTCTGATCCATCTTTAGCATCTGTTTTACAGATAAGTCTTCTGCTAGTGGCCCACAGCAATGGTAAAATAACTGGTCACCTGGGTCAACAATATGAAAATATTAACACGGTATAAATAGCTCATCCTCTTGTTACATGCGAAAATATTAGGTTTACTTTCGTGTGGACACGCCTCACATTTCTACCAAGGACATGCCCACGAATCGACTCTGGAAAAACTAAGATCAGGGAGCAAACCGTATCAAAGAATTGGTGAAGGGAAAGCATTACAATCTTGAACGACAATGCACATAAAAGATGGAAAACATCATCCAAATACTACCAGAAAATATTTTCTATTAGAGATTTAAATGGTTTTTAAAAATATTAGGAGATTTAAAGGGTTTTAAAAAATATTAGAGATTATAATAACCTAATGACAAACTTACTGCCTTGTAGAAAGTTCATGAAAATTCAAAGCTATTAGTCAGTTTGTTCCTTTCGTACCAAAGGTGGAACATAGGGCATAGGTTTTTGATCTCCATGTGATGCAGTTCGGTGCTAGCAGTTGGAGATCTTGTATGATTTTACATCCCAATAGTTCACTTTCTTGTAGGAGTGTTCTTCGAAGAGTGGCCTTAGGTCTTCCACGTTTTCTTTTCCCAACTGGTGACCACATAAGGACTTGTAGACTTAGTCTCTTTTCGTCTGATCTAAGAACATGACCTAAATATTTCCACCTTCGTTTCCTTATAATATTTGATACGGGTTGTTGCTGTGTTTTCTATTTCTCACTGTGCTGTTAGAAAAGAAATCACACTATGAAAGCTATAATGAAGGCTGTAAAATAAAGATACCATGTAAGGTGCAGAACAGTGTAACACTATACGCATTATGCTGAAAACTAGATGACTAGGCGAAATAAAGCTCAACACAAAAAGACCCGGCAGGTATGAAATTTTACAGTTAATAGATGCTAGATGAAAATAGAAGAAGGAATAATACGAAAGACTAAATAAGGATAAACATGATAAGTGCAGAACAGTTAAAGAGAATTGGCACCATCTAAGATATAATGAAATCACAGGGAGAACAATAAATGCAGGGGGCTACCACTACTATTTGCAGCCGAGTTTGATGATAACATCAAGCACAGTAAGAGAGAAAAGGATTCATGCCCAGATGACTTAACAGTGACAATCTAGGAATAGAAGTGGTAACAAAACTTTTAAATGATATATATGACAGTGCATACATTTGTAGCGACCTATTGAAACCTTTATTCATTGACTTGTCAAAGAAACATAAGAGCAAATAAATGTGAAGATCACCATACTATTAAACTTATGATTCATATGATAAAGATAGTGCTAAGTCTTTCAACATGAGATTGAAGTTCTTTACGTTATATCAGGGCGTATTAGTCAATGGCTACTGTACCCGAGATGACTGTTGAAGTTACTTACATTATATCAGACCGTATTAGTCAATGGCTACTGTACCCGAGATGACTGTTGAAGTTACTTACATTATATCAGACCGTATTAGTCAAAGGCTACTGTACCCGAGATGACTGTTGAAGTTACATTATATCAGACCGTATTAGTCAAAGGCTACTGTACCCAAGATGACTGTTGAAGTTACTTACATTATATCAGACCGTATTAGTCAAAGGCTACTGTACCCAAGATGACTGTTGAAGTTACTTACATTATATCAGACCGTATTAGTCAAAGGCTACTGTACCCAAGATGACTGTTGAAGTTACTTACATTATATCAGACCGTATTAGTCAAAGGCTACTGTACCCAAGATGACTGTTGAAGTTACTTACATTATATCAGACCGTATTAGTCAAAGGCTACTGTACCCAAGATGACTGTTGAAGTTACTTACATTATATCAGACCGTATTAGTCAAAGGCTACTGTACCCGAGATGACTGTTGAAGTTACTTACATTATATCAGACCGTATTAGTCAAAGGCTACTGTACCCGAGATGACTGTTGAAGTTACTTACATTATATCAGACCGTATTAGTCAAATGCTACTGTACCCAAGATGACTGTTGAAGTTACTTACATTATATCAGACCGTATTAGTCAAAGGCTACTGTACCCGAGATGACTGTTGAAGTTACTTACATTATATCAGACCGTATTAGTCAAAGGCTACTGTACCCAAGATGACTGTTGAAGTTACTTACATTATATCAGACCGTATTAGTCAAAGGCTACTGTACCCGAGATGACTGTTGAAGTTACTTACATTATATCAGACCGTATTAGTCAAAGGCTACTGTACCCTAGATGACTGTTGAAGTTACTTACATTATATCAGACCGTATTAGTCAAATGCTACTGTACCCAAGATGACTGTTGAAGTTACTTACATTATATCAGAACGTATTAGTCAAAGGCTACTGTACCCGAGATGACTGTTGAAGTTACTTACATTATATCAGACCGTATTAGTCAAAGGCTACTGTACCCAAGATGACTGTTGAAGTTACTTACATTATATCAGACCGTATTAGTCAAAGGCTACTGTACCCGAGATGACTGTTGAAGTTACTTACATTATATCAGACCGTATTAGTCAAAGGCTACTGTACCCGAGATGACTGTTGAAGTTACTTACATTATATCAGACCGTATTAGTCAAATGCTACTGTACCCAAGATGACTGTTGAAGTTACTTACATTATATCAGACCGTATTAGTCAAAGGCTACTGTACCCAAGATGACTGTTGAAGTTACTTACATTATATCAGACCGTATTAGTCAAAGGCTACTGTACCCAAGATGACTGTTGAAGTTACTTACATTATATCAGACCGTATTAGTCAAAGGCTACTGTACCCGAGATGACTGTTGAAGTTACTTACATTATATCAGACCGTATTAGTCAAAGGCTACTGTACCCGAGATGACTGTTGAAGTTACTTACATTATATCAGACCGTATTAGTCAAATGCTACTGTACCCGAGATGACTGTTGAAGTTACTTACATTATATCAGACCGTATTAGTCAAAGGCTACTGTACCCAAGATGACTGTTGAAGTTACTTACATTATATCAGACCGTATTAGTCAAAGGCTACTGTACCCAAGATGACTGTTGAAGTTACTTACATTATATCAGACCGTATTAGTCAAAGGCTACTGTACCCAAGATGACTGTTGAAGTTACTTACATTATATCAGACCGTATTAGTCAAAGGCTACTGTACCCGAGATGACTGTTGAAGTTACTTACATTATATCAGACCGTATTAGTCAAAGGCTACTGTACCCGAGATGACTGTTGAAGTTACTTACATTATATCAGACCGTATTAGTCAAATGCTACTGTACCCGAGATGACTGTTGAAGTTACTTACATTATATCAGACCGTATTAGTCAAATGCTACTGTACCCGAGATGACTATCTCAGATAACAGACGACTAGGCAACAATTGACGTCATAGTTATATCGTTGACACTCACGTATTCTAAATTATTTCAAACAGATTATCAGCTTTAACCGACTATTTTTGGTATTTGCATCCCATTTACTTTGCTTCTTAGTGTTGTAGACAATTTATACTTCTTTTTTGTGAGAATACGTTTGAATCAAATTTTCTGATCTCCCAATCGATATTTCAGTCCCAAACACATGCCAGTTTTGCTTAAACCGACTTTTCCATCGACAGATGCAGAGTTTAAGCTAACCGTTCTAAAAATAATCATTTCGATCTTAAAGAGAATTTTGTGAAATACAGATAAACAGCTCGGCCAAAACTTCAATTGATGACTTTTTTTTATAAGAAAATAAAACGAGAGATTTATTGAGAGCGTTTCTTTTTAAGCCATTCGATTTATAAGATATCAGGGTCGTTAATAGAGAAGACTAGAGTTAATAGGGAAGACTATAGAGTCTAAGCATACATTAAAGGCGAAATATAATATATATATTTCTCTCCCGTGTTCTCTATAATCACTACTTACACAACCGTCAGTAGTTTTATGATATAGGCGAATGAGCCTAAGTGTGTTGTGATGCTAGTTTACATGGAAATAGAAATATTGATCTCTTTCAGCTCAGTACATCCGTTATCATCACATCTAGATATATGAAGACACCATCTTTAAGGTAGTTTTAGCTAACGTATTCTGTTGTAATTTGTAAAACGATCTTACTTGGTGTTTTGATATTACACGACATAATGATATGAACATCGTCACCAGTTATCGATCAACTATGTATGCTTCAAGTTACACAAGAGTGATCCAATAGCTAGTCTTGAGCAGAACTTGCACCCTTAACAGTACTTTACAACTTCTCTATCATAGACCAGATGTAACACCGCTGCTGCCGTTCTGCTCAAATCATCATTCCCACCCTGAGTCCCATCTTCTTCGTGGTATTCCTCTCTGTTGGAATACTTCCTTCCATAATGATCTTCTATATTTGGTATTCCTCTCTGTTGGAATACTTCCTTCCATAATGATCTTCTATATTTGGTATTCCTCTCTGTTGGAATACTTCCTTCCATAATGATCTTCTATATTTGGTATTCCTCTCTGTTGGAATACTTCCATAATGATCTTATATATTTGGTATTCCTCTCTGTTGGAATACTTCCTTCCATAATGATCTTCTATATTTGGTATTCCTCTCTGTTGGAATACTTCCATAATGATCTTCTATATTTGGTATTCCTCTCTGTTGGAATACTTCCTTCCATAATGATCTTCTATATTTGGTATTCCTCTCTGTTGGAATACTTCCATAATGATCTTCTATATTTGGTATTCCTCTCTGTTGAATTACTTCCATAATGATCTTCTATATTTGGTATTCCTCTCTGTTGGGATACTTCCTTCCATAATGATCTTCTATATTTGGTATTCCTCTCTGTTGGAATACTTCCATAATGATCTTCTATATTTGGTATTCCTCTCTGTTGAATTACTTCCATAATGATCTATATTTGGTAGTCCTCTCTGTTGGAATACTTCCTTCCATAATGATCTTCTATATTTGGTATTCCTCTCTGTTGAATTACTTCCATAATGATCTTCTATATTTGGTATTCCTCTCTGTTGAAATACTTCCATAATGATCTTCTATACTTGGTATTCCTCTCTGTTGGAATACTTCCTTCCATAATGATCTTCTATATTTGGTATTCCTCTCTGTTGAATTACTTCCATAATGATCTTCTATATTTGGTATTCCTCTCTGTTGGGATACTTCCTTCCATAATGATCTTCTATATTTGGTATTCCTCTCTGTTGGAATACTTCCTTCCATAATGATCTTCTATACTTGGTATTCCTCTGTTGGATACTTCCTTCCATAATGATCTATATTTGGTATTCCTCTCTGTTGGAATACTTCCATAATGATCTTCTATATTTGGTATTCCTCTCTGTTGGAATACTTCCATAATGATCTTCTATATTTGGTATTCCTCTCTGTTGAAATACTTCCATAATGATCTTCTATACTTGGTATTCCTCTCTGTTGAAATACTTCCATAATGATCTTCTATATTTGGTATTCCTCTCTGTTGGAATACTTCCATAATGATCTTCTATATTTGGTATTCCTCTCTGTTGGAATACTTCCATAATGATCTTCTATATTTGGTATTCCTCTCTGTTGGAATACTTCCATAATGATCTTCTATACTTGGTATTCCTCTCTGTTGGGATACTTCCTTCCATAATGATCTATATTTGGTATTCCTCTCTGTTGGAATACTTCCATAATGATCTTCTATATTTGGTATTCCTCTCTGTTGAAATACTTCCATAATGATCTTCTATATTTGGTATTCCTCTCTGTTGCAATACTTCCTTCCATAATGATCTTCTATATTTGGTATTCCTCTCTGTTGGAATACTTCCTTCCATAATGATCTTCTATACTTGGTATTCCTCTCTGTTGGGATACTTCCTTCCATAATGATCTATATTTGGTATTCCTCTCTGTTGGAATACTTCCATAATGATCTTCTATATTTGGTATTCCTCTCTGTTGAAATACTTCCATAATGATCTTCTATATTTGGTATTCCTCTCTGTTGGAATACTTCCTTCCATAATGATCTTCTATATTTGGCATTCCTCTCTGTTGAAATACTTCCATAATGATCTTCTATACTTGGTATTCCTCTCTGTTGGAATACTTCCTTCCATAATGATCTATATTTGGTATTCCTCTCTGTTGGAATACTTCCATAATGATCTTCTATATTTGGTATCTCTTTAAATGTCAAAAATACTGCAATTTTCTTATCCTTTTTTGTAGTATAAGCCAGTTTTCTTTGATTTTGAGTTATTTCTGGATATATCTATGACATCAGAGATTTTTCATATCAATTCGATGTAATTTCATTATGTAATCTAATCTTAAGTAATCTAATTTCTGAAAACTAACTTTGGTGATCACTATTTGTTTGATTAGTGAAATATTATAAAGCCGACTTCTTTCAGTGATTACATCACGGGCAATGTACTAGACAGAAGATCATAGCGACATCTTAGAGTTGTTAGTGCATTTATAGTTAGACGGATGGCTACATTTCTGAAGTTACGCTATTTAATGTACAGTGATGTTGGTTCTACACCAATTTAAACAAGAAAATAAGAAATATCCACTTTTAAATAGTGCATGTGTTATTAATTTGCTTTATATTTTAGTGGTGAGTCACCAGAACAGCGCAAGACAAAACAGAAACCACGAACTCGGCAAAACCCGTAGCATGTGACGACAAAAGAAGAAGAAAAGATATTTCAGTGACCAATGTCAACAGTAAATGTTTCGTTTGATCTAAATTTCACTAGGCGACCATTTTTGCCGATCCGAAGCTGTCTGACTTTTGGGGCCTCGAATGCTAGTAGCATGGACAATACTCTGTTGGAAAATAAGTTTACATAATAAGGAAATACAGAAGATACATATATAGAACATGTGCGTATATCGTATGTGCATACAGAAGATAAATATATAGAACATGTGGTATATCGATGTGCATACAGAACAGAAATATATAGAACATGTGCGTATATCGCATGTGCATACAGAACAGAAATATATAGAACATGTGCGTATATCGCATGTGCATACAGAACAGAAATATATAGAACATGTGCGTATATCGCATGTGCATACAGAACTACTTTTCAGTATTAATTTCCGTCCTTTCTTTAAATGAGACCAAACAAAACCAGACAAGTGATTGTAGACCAAATAATTTGGTTTAAGACGATCATTTCTATTAAAAATTAAAGCAACAATTCATCAATTGAATCAATAAGACTTAAATAGACACAATCAAGCGTGTCTGAGAACAATAAGATAAGAGAAACAATGAGATGTCTACGAAAAGCTGTCAACGTTACAGAGAGATAGAGTGAGAAACGAGAATATCAGAAGCATCGTTGGTACTATACCATGCATACAGTACATCGAGAAGCAAAGACTCAAGTTGTTCGGCCATCTAATGAGAATGGAACCGCATTTATTACCATCACGTGCCACAATAACACACTCAGGCGCAGAGCACGAGGCAGGCCAAGAACACGATGGATAGATAACATCTCAAGTCCCTGCGAAAGCATGAACTGGCAACGTCAATCGCAACACACCTGGACAAGATAGAAAACTAACTCTCCCGACGCTCACGGCAAAGTGTTAAGATAAGATAAGATAAGACAAATGGGAAACCAACGTCGAGCTGTAGATGGTCAGTAGAAGAGGAAACAAACGTCGAGCTGGAGATGGTCAGAGGAAACCAACGTCGAGCTGGAGATGGTCAGTAGAAGAGGAAACAAACGTCGAGCTGGAGATGGTCAGTAGAAGAGGAAACCAACGTCGAGCTGGAGATGGTCAGAGGAAGAGGAAACAAACGTCGAGCTGGAGATGGTCAGTAGAAGAGGAAACCAACGTCGAGCTGGAGATGGTCAGTAGAAGAGGAAACCAACGCAATCAATGGATACTCGTGAACGGTAATAATGAAGAACCTCTCTAACCAGAAATCCGTTGCAGGCAAAAGTTCCCCGAGGTAAGAAGAAGTATTCTGTTGATTAGAACAGACACGCTGGTCGATTGAAATTTATCTCTCACGACTGGGTTATATACGTCAGCTAATTATATAATGCAGCATCATCATTAAGTGTGCGTGTGTGTGAAATTATTTTCAACAGGCGAAGATTCAAACCAGAATTCATCAAATTGAAAACTGTTTTAAAATATAACAAGTATACTGTACAAGCGAATATTCATAACAAGTTCTTTTTATGACAACAAACCATATGTCAACGTACAGTGTGTGTGTGTGTGTGTGTGGGGGAAGGGGCAGGAGTAGAGGGTTTACTGTTGCGTGGAGGTGGAGGCAAAGTGTTCGCCTCTCCTCCAAATGTCCTCGTTCCTTCCCACGTGAAGTGATCGGAATATTTGTTCACAGATTACTGTTCTCAATACATGTGAGATCGAACTGATAGTTTTATCGGAGACGGACGCTAAAACGTAAAATAACCACTGGCAAATGAACATGGATAAGAGTAGTCTGTAAAGCTAATGTCCCAGCAAAATTAATTTAAAAAAAAAAAGATTACAATAAAATTCTTACAAAAATTACACAATCTTCTAAATTACACGGAAAACCACGCTGGTGCTACGCTGTTTATGCACTGCCACTGATATCTTCCTGTGTAAGAAAGAGTTCGGAGTACACATAGTTATTCACCAAAGTACAATGATGACGGTGCTATCAATCAGTCAGAGTCTATTTGTCATTTATCATATTTTCGTGATTTCTAATGACAATTATATTCTTATAATATATCAAGATCACAATGTGAACGACTCGAACGGGTTCAGAATGAAGGTATGCGTATAGTCCTGGGCTGCACATTGTGAAGATGAGATATATGCTTGGCCTTCTGTCACTACGCTCCCGTCATGCAATCGCCCAAACCAAGGCATATATGCGGGTTACTGCGGATAAAGGACATCCACTGCACAAGAACACTAATGATGTTAAGGGCACGAGAATCAAGCGTGGCATATCGTGGATGGCTCAGGCTGAGAGAACAATTGGCCAGGTGACTACGGTTGCGACCCTACCAAATGGGGAAGAATGGACCCCCAACAGATGGTAGCATGATCAACTACCTCACGTTATCATTACTCTTGGAAGAGAATGTAGAGATTGGGGCAACATGAAGGCTGATCTCGCAGTTAATCAGCTGATAGAAGATAATGCAAGGGATGATGATGTTGTTGTATATACCGATGGGTCGGTTCAACGTGGTGAGAAGTCCGGCTGGGGTTTCTTGGCTAATGCGCATGGTAGGGTTGTTGCAGAGCGAAGTGGGGCATACAGAACAACTACTTCTAGTATGAGGATGGAGGTTGAGGCCGTTACTGCTGCCCTCCATTAGATCTCTGGGACTTCATTTACTGGGGCCGTTGTTGTATCTGACTCTCAGTCGATGCTTCACAAGATCCAGAAGGGCAGGTTTCGGTATGAGTGGATGTCGTCTATAGAAGTTTCTAACCTCCAGCGGCTTACGTGGATATACTGTCCTGGGCATGCGGATGTTTACGGTAATGAGAGAGCGGATAGGCTTGCATCAACAGCATCGATTGTTGGGGAGTTGAAGATGGATAAGGGGATATTCTTCGGTCTCTTCACGACTGTCTGTTGGATGAGGACACTAAAATCGATGTTGAATCGATCAAGCGATTTAGGCAGTTTGGAGTTACCCGTTGTACAAGTCGAACTGGATGCCTGAGGCAGAGTGAGAGGTGTGTTTAATCAGCGAGCCACGGGAACAATCAGTATGCATACTCTTCGATATCTGTTGGGGAGACCGAGCACCTATGGGTCTGCCCGGAGTGCAATGACGTCAGTTTAGTAACCAATAATAATAATGACAATTTTTGCTAACTTCTCCAATTTTATTTTTCATGTACTTTTAGAACGTGGTAAAACTGGAAAATTCGATCGATTACATTGTTTGCAGACTACAAGTTAAACTTGCAGCTTCCCGACAAACTGTAATTAGCTAACGCTGAGCACAACAAGTTTAGGCAACGCTCTAGAATGGTCAATATCTTATTTGATGGAAAACATGAGCTTAAAATAGTGACGAACACAAATCAAGTGTAAATTGATTGATTTATTCATTAGGTGTCAACACATCGAAGATCGACAGCAACTGATCTCTAACACTTCATGCCCTTGCACTGGTTGTGCATTCTACCAAGCTGTTTGTTATTTGCATTTTAAAATGTTTTTCTTTCAAATTTATGTCTTCCACTTACCCGACCGCTTTTCTCCACTTTTCCGCTTAGTGTGATTTTTGCAATGTAATATTAACATGGATTCTCAGAAAGGAGTCAATACTTGTTTGTTGGCCTACACGCTCTGATATAACCAAAACAAGGTTTGCATTAGGTTGAAAGGGCGTGCCTCGGCTTAGAGGTTTTAATCCCCTACATTTAAAAATGCAGTTATGTCTGTTTATGTGTCTACAATATTTGAATATTCTGTGTATGATCAATAATTTCTTTCTCATTCCTGACCTTTTTTTTCAACACTTTGTTTCTGTTTCCATGAAGTACAATCAATTTATATATACATTCACATATCAAGGGTTGCAATATGGTTTTGCAGGTTGGCAAGTTGTTTTCTTTCATGTCCATATGTATCTGTTTAGAAATGTTTCATATTGTTGAATGTTTTATTGGTCATCCAAAAACTCTTTCATAATCTCGGTTTCATATTGTCCATTTGTTATTCCACAACAGCTAGTCCTGAGCAGAACTTTAACATCCTTTCGGAACCTCTTGTTCTCATAGACCAGCTGTCTCGTCTCCGCTGCCATCATGCTCAAGTCATATATCATGCATCTTATCTTCTCCGTGGTCTTCCTCTTCTCTTCCAGGTTGCCTCTATCCTGTGGCGGCTCGTCAGTAAGGTCAGTGGGGCCGGGCCCCACCAAAAATAATGTATAACGTGTATTTGTTATTTTATAAATTAAAATATAATTTAATCTAAAACCATATGTTTTCCGAAAATTTGTGTCTGGCCCCATCAACAAATATGAGCACAAGCCGCCACTGCCTCTATCCATACATGTCTGATTCAACCCTTCATGGTTTGTTTCCTATGGGTCCAAAATACTTCCACTTTCACAATCCTATTTGCAGCATCCTCCAGTTTGATTTAATTTTGGTTTCATTCTACAAAGATAATATTTATTCGCTTCTCTGTCCATGTTATACAGAAAACTCTTCTGTAACATTTCTATTCAAAAGCACATAAACGCTTTTCCATTACCGTGCTAAATGCCCATGTCTCACACTAACAAGTTGCAACTTGAAATATGCATGCACTTTCAAGTATCATTGTACGTTCATGAAATAAGAAACTTGTTACTTGCGTAAACGTAAATTAGATCCAATAATTATCCGGAACGTCGATTCGGACCCATGTACACATCCATAATGAGAATCCATGATTAACCATAATATGAGGGTTTCATTCGAACGTATCTATCTATACCTATATCCATTACTAAATGGACATAAAATGTCAGTATCTGATGTTTTTTTCTTTTTAAAAATAATTACGCATGTCATATAATAAGCATACTATGTACAATAAGCGTGAGAGTGTGTGGTTGCTTTAATACAATCACAGTCGATATTCAGCTGGTGTAAACAAGACACGTCCTTGTTTTGCTACAAAACAAAACTGTTTTTAAAAACAATCTACAAATTGACTAAATGCAGTCTAATATGGGTATTATAAATGGCCTTTTTTTTGTCGTTACAGACGTTCAGTTGGCAAGTGTTTTACTGTGACAACTTCCGTGTTTTCGCTTTTCTTTCAGCTCATCCCTAAGTATCTTTTCAAAAGATTTTGCACCTTTGCGTAATAATGTTTTCCACATAACTCGGTCATCAGCTAGTTTCACCCATTTGCTGGGACCGATAGAAAAGTTATTCATTGAGGCCTTGCAGATTCCTTAAATCTAAGCAGTGGTCTGCCTTGGTGCCTCTTCCTCTTCAAAAAACAACATTTGTTTTGAATTGTTCATACTTCTCACATGCCCATGATTACAGACGTGGTATTATGTTATTAGTTAAAACCAAAATTTCCCTTTAAAAATGCCTTACACGGAACCTATAAATATGCCTATCGAATGATGACGTGTACAGTAAGTAATTCATTGCGAAAGCGAGTCGTTCTAGTTAAATATTGATGGTTATTTTATCAAAGTAGTGTATTACAACTGTAACATACCAGATTCAATACGACAGATATATTGGATTTAGTGAGTAGTTAGTCTGACCAACCACGATTGTATCCACTCATTGAAGAACAAATGAACATTATTTGCGTCATTTATTTCCTTGAAACAATGTGAATGTTTTGTTTAGCAAAGTGAAACTAGAAAGATGGTAGTTAGCGCTGATTATTTTATGTATATATCGAAATCTAATGATGTACGATAAAAACAACACATTTTTCATTAAGAGTTCATCAAAATGAAACGATTCCGAACTTGTTTCTAATATATTCTATATGTACACTACTAGTATCGGATTATGACTATATGTAAAGTTATCTATTCATTTTGCTACTTTTGAGTTGTCAATTACCATTAGCGTGTTGCTTAGGATATAGGATAGATTTTAAAAACAAAAAAACAGTCACTTTCTTCAGAACGGACACAGATCAAATCCATAAAAAATTATATATCTGACAATCATTTGTGTCCCAAAATTTCGACGTCTAAAAATTATACATTTGTTCCTAAATGTAAACTTTACTACACAAGTTTAGTGTACTTAAAATGAAACAGCATCTTCTACAATGTATAACCCATCTTAAAAATAAACACATCTCTATATAAACTGAAATTGGCCTTTTAAAATGGTATGAAAAATGAAAATCGTGGCATATCCTAAAGGACGTAGCCATCAACCACAGTAAACTAGTCATTGATTTTCTAGGCATCACTTATACGTTCAGTAGTTTGCCATTGCTTTCTGAACGGTGAGGTCTATGTTTACCTTTTGTAAAAATCCCACGGAAACGAATTTATTGAAAATGGTATACTTATGTAAATACTATTACTTTGTACAAATAATTGCAGGAAGAATAGTACAATGTATTAGAGGGGATGAAGAGATTATACAACTAAGATTATAAGTGATTATACAACTATTCAACTAACTCAAACTTATGAAGATGTAGGTATCCCTAATCTGGTATCACAGCAACAACTCGGAAATACTCCTCTCAGAAGCTGGGAGAAACAACTAATCCACCAACTGGTTCAGATTTTAGAATTGGCGATCTTCCACAAGAAACACTGCCGTAAGCATATTATTAATCGTGACTCTAACAAACTGTCATGATCAGCTGGAAGTAATTACAACAAGAATACAAAACTTGAACTTGAGAATAGAACACGACCCCCATCTCAAGTCAAGACAGCAAGTTTCCTACTACTCTCACATCGTTCGTGCATGACTACTGCTGCAGATCCTGGATGCGGCGGAGAGATGAGAACTACGCGAGCTCAGGCACATTATAGATGAGAAAGAATCAATAAAGCGCTGGTATTTCTTTATTTAATTACTATAGTGACTCTCGCAAACAGGTTATTTTAAAGTATATATTTCAACAGCTTGCTTTAAATTGTAAACAGCGTTTACTGAAACAACTAAAATGAATCTTGAAATGTTCAAAACAGGTCACAGACTCACATTGACAACAAAACCAGGTACCGTACTATTTTAGGAAACAACTCACGACCTGGCATGAACATTTGTGAAGTTCTGATCAATCGATCTAATCCCATATCTTAACAAGACAAATTTCATCAGTAGAAAACATGACTGAGATTTATTGACAGTAAGCATGCCACAGAATACAAGGTGGAAGATCCCTGGAAACAAATGAAAATACATCGCATCAGAAACGAAGTAGATGTGACATGTCTGGGCTTATATCTGGTTACCACTTCAATTCATCAAGTTTGATATGTTATTGTTGCATCAGGTCAGTCCACATTTTGAAGACCAACTGATAGCCCTTACGTCCAAGACAAACTAAAAGGTCTTATAAAAGTTGGAAACTTGATTGAAAGTATAGTCTTTTCCCTTCCTTGGTCTCAAATGCTTTTGACTACCAACACATTGTAATAAGTAAGTATTTTCTAGTTGCATAGATGAGCGAGCGGTATAATAGATGAGTGTGCGGTATAATAGATGAGTGAGCGGTAAAATAGATGAACGAGCGGTATAATAGATGAACGAGCGGTATAATAGATGAGTGAGCGGTATTATAGATGAGTGAGCGGTATTATAGATGAGTGAGCGGTAAAATAGATGAGTGCGTAGTAGAGCGGTATAATAGATGAGTGAGTGGTATAATAGATGAGCGAGCGGTATAATAGATGAGTGAGCGGTAAAATAGATGACAGTGGTAAAATAGATGAACAAGCGGTAAAATAGATGAACGAGCGGTAAAATAGATGAACGAGCGGTATAATAGATGAGTGAGCGGTATAATAGATGAACGAGCGGTATAATAGATGAGTAAGCGGTATAGTAGATGAACGATCGGTATAATAGATGAAAGATCGGCATAATAGATGAAGAGCGGTATAATAGATGAGAGGTATAATAGATGAGTGAGCGGTATAATAGATGAGTAAGCGGTATAGTAGATGAACGATCGGTATAATAGATGAACGATCGGTATAATAGATGAGTGAGCGGTATAATAGATGAGAAGGTATAATAGATGAGAGTGGTATAAAAAGATGAGCGAGGGTATAATAGAGCGAGTTAGCAGGAAGATAAGATGGGAACAACAGCGGTAAAATAGATGAACAAGCGGTAAAATAGATGAACGAGCGGTAAAATAGATGAACGAGCGGTATAATAGATGAGTGAGCGGTATAATAGATGAACGAGCGGTATAATAGATGAGAGCGGTATAGTAGAAACGATCGGTATAATAGATGAAGCGATCGGTATAATAGATGAACGAGCGGTATAATAGATAGAGGTAGGCAGGTATAATAGATAGTGAGCGGTATAATAGAGAACGAGCGGTATAATAGAAGGAGCGGTATAATAGATGAGTGAGGGTATAATAGATGAGAGAGGGTATAGATGAACGATCGGTATAATAGATGAACGATCGGTATAATAGATGAGGAGCGGTATAATAGAGAGTGAGCGGTATAATAGCATGAGTGAGCGGTATAATAAAGAGCGAAGGTATAATAGATAGGAGCGGTATAATAGATGAGCTAGAGGTATAATAGATGAACGAGGGTATAATAAATGAGCGAGGTATAATAGATGAGCGAGCGGTATAATAGATGTCAGCATAGGTTAAAACAATAGATGAGCGAAGCGCATAATAGATGAACGAAAGGCTATAATTAGATGATGAGCGGTAAAATAGAATGAGTTGAATGCATTATAATAGATGTCGAATATGACATAATGGAGAACAGAAGATGATAATAGATGAGTGAGTCGGTCAAATAGATAACAAGGTTATAATGAAAGTGGAACGCATATAATGGAACAGAAGGATATAAAATGAGTACGTATAATGATGAAGCAAGGCTCATATTGATGAATGGCTGATAAAGATGAGATAGTTGACAGTATGAAATGATGATGAAACGAGCAGGTATTGAGATGAGTGAGCAGGTATAAAGATGGGACGAGGTCTGGATAATATGAGAAACGGAAGTAGATGAACGATCAGGATAATAGATGAACGAACGGTATAAGAATGAGTGATGTCCTATAATGATGAACGTACAAGGATAATAATAAAAGCAAGTTGTATAATAGATTGAGTGGAGGGTATATCTAGCATGTTGAGCATTATAGAATGTTGTAACGTCTGTCACTAACATCGATGAACATCGTTCTCATAATAGAGTGAACGATCGTTTATCAGGATCGAACGACAGCAAAATAAATAGAGAAACGATCGGTCATAATAGATGAGTGAGCGGTATAATAGATGAGTGAGCTGTATAATAGATGAGTGAGCGGTATAATAGATGAGCGAAGGTATAATAGATGAGTGAGCGGTATAATAGACAAGCGAGCGGTATAATAGATGAGTGAGCGGTATAATAGATGAGTGAGCGGTATAATAGATGAACGAGCGGTATAATAAATGAGCGAGCGGTATAATAGATGAGCGAGCGGTATAATAGATGAGCGAGTGGTATAATAGATGAGCGAGCGGCATAATAGATGAACGAAAGGTATAATAGATGAGTGAGCGGTAAAATAGATGAGTGAGCGGTATAATAGATGAACGAAGGTATAATAGATGAACGAAGGCATACTAGATGAGTGAGCGGTATAATAGATGAACGAAGGTATAATAGATGAGTGAGCGGTATAATAGATGAACGAAGGTATAATAGATGAGTGAGCGGTATAATAGATGAGTGAGCGGTATAATAGATGAACGAGCGGTATAATAGATGAGTGAGCGGTATAATAGATGAACGAAGGTATAATAGATGAGTGAGTGGTAAAATAGATGAGCGAGTGGTATAATAAACGAGCGAAGGTATAATAGACAAGCGAAGGTATAATAGACAAGCGAGCGGTATAATAGACAAGCGAGCGGTATAATAGACAAGCGAGCGGTATAATAGAGAAGAGCGGTATAATAGATGAGTGAGGGGTATAATAAATGAGTGAGGGGTATAATAGATGAGTGAGGGGTATAATAGACAAGCGAGCGGTATAATAGACAAGCGAGCGGTATAATAGACAAGCGAGCGGTATAATAGATGAGTGAGGGGTATAATAAATGAGTGAGGGGTATAATAGATGAGTGAGGGGTATAATAGACAAGCGAGCGGTATAATAGACAAGCGAAGGTATAATAGACAAGCGAGCGGTATAATAGATGAGTGAGGGGTATAATAGACAAGCGAGCGGTATAATAGATGAGTGAGGGGTATAATAGACAAGCGAGCGGTATAATAGACAAGCGAGCGGTATAATAGACAAGCGAGCGGTATAATAGACAAGCGAGCGGTATAATAAATGAGTGAGGGGTATAATAAATGAGCGAGGGATATAATAGACAAGCGAGCGGTATAATAGACAAGCGAGCGGTATAATAGATGAGTGAGGGGTATAATAGATGAGTGAGGGGTATAATAGATGAGTGAGGGGTATAATAGACAAGCGAGCGGTATAATAGACAAGCGAGCGGTATAATAGACAAGCGAAGGTATAATAGACAAGCGAGCGGTATAATAGACAAGCGAGCGGTATAATAAATGAGTGAGGGGTATAATAAATGAGCGAGGGGTATAATAGACAAGCGAGCGGTATAATAGACAAGCGAGCGGTATAATAGACAAGCGAGCGGTATAATAAATGAGTGAGGAAATAAATGAGCAGGGTATAATAGATGAACGAGCGGTATAATAGACAAGCGAGCGGTATAATAGACAAGCGAGCGGTATAATAAACGAGCGAAGGTATAATAGACAAGCGAGCGGTATAATAAACGAGCGAAGGTATAATAGACAAGCGAGCGGTATAATAGATGAGCGAGTGGTATAATAAATGAGCGAAAGTATAATAGATGAGCGAAGGTATAATAAATAAGCGAGCGGTATGATACGAATTGTCAAAGCAACATCAGCTTTTAAAAGTCCACATAAAGTATGCAACTTCAAGTTATATAGTTTTAAAACTAAATTATGAATTTTCAATCTCAATGCTATATTAATCCTAACATATGACAGCGAGAGTTGGAAAAAGACTAAAGATATAAAAAGTAGGTTGAATGCATTTGAAAATAGATGTCTGCGAAATAATGCACATAAAATGGGACGAATTCAGAAGATGAAATCAGAGTAATGTCTGGTCAACCACTAGTAACAACGGTTATAAGAACCAGAATGGAACACATTATAAGGAACAAAAGAGCAATATACAAACACATGAAGATACCCACATAACATTGGGTCGAAAGGCAAGAGCTCAAGTGTCGCTGAATCATTGAAAAAGAGAAGATGAAGATATGTTGGACATACTCTGCGAAGAAATGATCATGGAATCACGAAGCAGGTATTGAAATGGGAGGCAAGGGTTCAAAAAAGAAATGACGCACTAGGAAATCCTGAAATGAACTTTACTGAGAGAGGAGAGAAATTTTGGGACTCAATTCCCAGGAAAGATTGGGTGAGTTGTCTAAGAAAGAACGGTATGAAGAAATTGAGTGATGTACCTAAGTAACGTATAACGCTACAAAAGGAATAAAATAATAAAAAAGCAAGTTGTATAAAATAAGCGATTGTGGGCAAATGATTCTCAGTAGTAGAGGGTGTCTATATCTAAGCATTTTAGAGACATTTTAAGAATGTCTTGGTAACGTTTCTTCTGTCCACTAACCAGTCGTTTGCAACCATCAAGTTCCTCATATATCTGCAGTTTTTGGGATGCGTTTATCAGGCATCCGCGCAACGTGACTAGTCAAATATTTAGACAGTCTAGAAAAGCTACCAGGATCAAATATGTCGCCAAGAGAACAATATATAGGGAATCGATGGAGAACTATCTAGTTTTTGGCACTAGAAAAAAAGAAAGCAGGCTCGTAATCCTTCTGGGAACACAAACAAATAATAGCTGGAACTAATTGAAAAAAATGTCTTGGTGAGACAAGAAGTGAAATAGTTTCAGAAACTTATGTCTTGATGTATGTGAGTTGAACACAAAAAACACACACAATAAAAACACAAACAAACGAACACCAAATGGCGTCTTACAATCTAAATTATGTTCTGGAATTATATCTGTTTTTTGCACATGGTGCCCACATTTTACGTTTATTTATTTATTTTCTGCGGAAACCACGAGCCAAGTTTCACAATTGCCACATTCCACAAAAGTGGAGTCACTATATTTTGTTCATTATAATATCTTCTTCACCTTCGCTCCTAGGAGGCATAGGTTCTGCAACCAAGGCATTCCAAGCCCGCCTATCCAAGGCCATCCTTTCCAGATCTTTTACTCTCTCCGCATTTTCTTGTATTCCGTCTCCAACTCCCGTCTCCAGATGTTCCTGTGGCTTCCCTTGCCTCTACTGCCCTGGGGGTTCCATCGGAGAGCCTGTCTTGTGATGCTGTCAGAGGGCTTCCTCAGCGTGTGTCCTATCCATTGCCACCTTCAGCTCCTTATCTCGTTTCACCTGCTGTTGTCCCGCTCTATCCAACAGTTCCCTGTTTGTGGTCCTGTCACACCATCGCAGTATCCTGCGCAGGCATCTATTGTTGAATGTCTGTAACTTGTTGGTGTTCCCCTTAGTTGTTCTCGATGTCTCCGCTCCATATAGAAGGACATAATTTACATTTAATTATAATCTCTACTTGCAATATGTCAAAAATAAAGCGTTACGAAAACTCATTGAGTATGCAGAAAAACTTTGACATGGTGATCGGCATTCTGACAGTAAAATAAATGTTAGTCAATGGAAACTTGCAATCATTCTACGTTTCAATCAACAAGTCATTTAAGAACTACTTAACAGAAAAATATGAATCTAGGCTTTTGACTGTAAACCTTTCGCTAACATCTTCTGGAATTTTTTTAAAAAAAGCATCGGCGTCAAAATTGGCAGAATTTGTGTCAACAGCTTGGAAGGTAATCCCAGAAGAAATAGTGCATCACTTAGTTTTAAAATAGTGCAACACTAACGCGCTTGACGGCACGACAAGATGTATGGGATAATGAAGAAAATAACAGGTCACAAGAATCACAGAATTTGAAGCTAGACGAATATTAACTATTCGTTACTCGAATATCTATTATTGCAGAATTCCGAAAGTACCGAATACAAGGCAGAAAAAGTAATCGTTACTTTATCACTGCTAGGTCACCAACTTGTGCAGTCTCCATATTGACGACTGATTGCAATGGATTTCCAGCACACTCGGTATGTTTCGAATACTCGGTACTTTTCAAATATATGCACTTGTAGTTAATAATCGTTACATTGCAAATATTCATTAAGTAGCTTTTAATCGGTACATAGACCGCCTGAAAAGATCTCTGTCTCTTGCAAGTTCTCCTGCCTCTTCCAGAGTCATGTTCAAGGTTTATGTCATGCTGCAACATTCGTCTTGGTCGTCCCCTGTCTCGTTTTCCAGGAATCATGCCTTCCATTACCTTTCTCTCCAGACCGATGTGACGTTTAATGTGGCCAAAATACTTCATCTTCCGGGACATGATGTTATTTATGAACCAATGCTCCTTGATATGCATGTCTTGTAGGATGTCTTTGTTTCTTCTCTTCTCTGTCCAGGATGTTTAAGAACTTTTCTATAGCACCTTGTTTCAAAAGCTTCAATTTGTTTTTTAATGTTTGTGTTATGGTCCTTAGAGGACATGGTCCCAGGACGCAGATGCAGACCAAGAAGAAGATGGTTACAAGATATTAAAGAAACCATGAATATGACCATCGACGAAGTGGGTGAACTGACAAGAGACAGAATGAATTTCAGATGTGCTGCAAAGAGAGCAACGTCTTATAAAGGATACGCACCTTTATGATGATGTTATGGTCCAAGATTCGCATCCATATGTTGCCACAGGAATACACATGTTCTCGAAGTCTTACTTTTGTTTCTTTGCTTGTGTCGTGCCATAGTTTCTTTATGCTGGCCACCCTCTGGAAATCTATGGCTAGTCTTCTTCTAACTTCTTTCGTACAATCTCTATTGTTGGTAATTATAGAGACAAGATATTCAAAATCTGTAACGCTCTCAATGTCTTCATTATTCATGGTATTTTAGTTTCTATGTATTCCTTATATTTACTACCCCTTTGAGTGGATGAATGCACAGTTGGAAAGAAAATATATTCTTTCTTGAAAGTCGAGGGAACATAAAAATAAAATACCTCAATGCTAGACTAATAAAGATAAAACTTGATCATTAAGAACACCATACAAGCTGTGTGTGCAACACAATTCATTTTCTGTGAAAACTATTATAATTTTCAACGCTTACATTTTACTGAGAGGTTCACGTTGTCTTATTGTCAACACGTTCTTCGCTTCAGCAGTTTCACAACTCTCTCATCAGTAGGGCATAGGATGTATTCAAATAGTTGTTGATTTTATAAAAATTTGTAAAACCCATGTTTAATATTTTTGAAACAAATGTTCCAGAACCTTTCCACTTTTTTCTGTGTTAGATCTAATGTGTGTAGATGTTTCAGCACATGTTCCTACCATCACAAGGGAATGCACATTTTACACACAACTTTTGACGACTTTCACAAGGTCTATTTATTGTTCTAGAGTTCACAGATAAAATAGAACATTCTCAAGTTCGTACAATGTTATTGGTTTACATCATTAATGAAATTCAAATGAAACACACTGACATCTTGAACTTTATACAGTACAACTAATTACAAAAAGTGATTACAAAGAGTGATGTCAGACTTCTTCTACTACTACTTCAGATGAGCCAGATGCACTTGAGCTCATACCTTTCGGGCATATTACTTACTTACTTACTTACTTAATCCCGTCATGCCTAGTGACACATGCGGCTTCAGAAAGGACTTTCCATGCTCTCCTGTCCGTGCAACCTTCAGCGCAGAGCCCCACGTCAGAGATGCGGTGTCCAGTTCCTCTTCATTACCAGCGTGGGCTTCCTTGCGGCTTTCACCCATACTGTTCACGCTGACAGTGGTACTCTGTCTCAAGACCGCTGGACATCGAGAGCATTTTTTTTCTTTCGAAGTTTCTGTAACATTTTTTCTTTTTTATGGGGCAGAGTTTCGGGCATATGTCATATAGAAATAACATTAAAGAGCTGTAGATGTTTAATTTCATTGTTCAGATACATTTTAATAGTATGTTCAGAGTGAGCAGCAAATCTTGATGCATAATACAATAAACGTGTGACATTCTTAACGCACTGAGATAGTCTTTCCGAAGAGGCGAAGAGGAGTTTCAGAGTTATGAATCCCACTCCCTGACCAGATTGAGAGAGATGGGTGTCGATATTGGTGCAGCCCGAAAATAATGATATAAATATGCTAAGAGATTGATTACTCAACACCGAACTGGTATGTTGGGCCGCTGGAAGCTGCTAGATTTGTTGATGCGAGATCGAGCACCTATGAACGTGTTTAGAGTGCTATGATGATAATCAACTGATAATTGATAACAATAAACGTGTAATATTTCTACGATCCAGTCTTAACTTTTTTTTATTACACATGTTACGGAATAAATGGTTGAAGACAAATGGATGCATGTAAGTAACATAGCAACACCATGAGCTGTACACGTGGATCGTCTCTAATAGTATATCTTAAAGCTTCTTATTCTTTTCTTCCTCCATTGTACCTCAGTGAGGTGTTTGGGAGATGTAAGGATCTTCTGTGAGTCTTGTCTAATACGCTTTGTAAGTTGGTATTCGAATCTCTTCAGTTGTTCTTTGATGCTGTAATTCCATCTTTTGTGTGTTATTCCTTTTGCTCTGGATTCATAATACTTTCCCAATGTGACTGTGGTAGACGGTGCCAGCGGATTCTTGTCAGGTGACCAAACTATTTAATCTGTTGCTCTTGTATGAATTGTATGACTGGTTTAATTCGTAGTATTTTTCATTTCTATTTGTAACTCTCAGTGTTACTCTTGCATCTCTTCTTAGAGATCTCTAAAGCAAAGAAGATAAATTGTAGACCACACATTTCCAAACTTATTTGGCCCACCGCCCACTTTGCACAACATAAACTTTGTAACGCCCTCCACATTATAACAGTTTGCCCACGTCCCCTCCCACATATATACACATGCTCTCTTTTCTCTTTGACATATCTACTTATGATATGTGTCATTATATAAAGAAAATTGATATATATTTCTGTAATACATGGTCAATTTTCAAATGATTATATGCATGAAATAGAAAATTGATGAAAAAATGGATCGTGTAAGACGGGTATAATATGAATTAAAATGTAGAATTAAAATTTTAGATGATTATTCAATGTCAAATTCACGAAAATGATTTATTTTAAATATTTTATTAATATCTCTTAAGGAGCCACCAACTCCTAATCGCTTGAAACCCCCAATTCTTATGAACCCACTATCGCTTCCCATAGAACGCTTCACCGCCCATTTTGGGAAACGCTGATGTAGACCAATCACTGACAAACACTGGACAACGGCGCTATTGTGATCCAATCTTTGGAAATACTACAACACTACTGTTGTCATCTGATCAGATAAGGGAATATTTGCAACAATAGATCTTTACATTGACTCTTGATTAGATAGAGGAATTTTTGCAATAACACAACTTTGCTGTGTAATCTGATCTAGTAACAAAAACTTATGATATAGTAAATGTTTTCTTTGCAAATCTTGTTCTTCCTTCGCTGTCAGACTTGAACGACGTCAATGACTGCGACAAATGTATCAGTCGGAACTAGTCTACTAACATTATCGTAAGTTTGTCATGAAGAAAGACAGGACGTGACCATGTGCTTCTCTGTTCCATATGGTATGTTGAAGATGTTTCCCACAGGTGTCCGTTTGCCATACGGCTGGTGACACAGACTTGTGCCAACCATGAATCTGTGGTACAGATGGCATCTTTGTTCGCTGTCTTATGAGCAGACGTAAAATTATAATAGGGTCCCCTTGTTTGGGAACAGTATGGTAGACATGATTTTTATATCTCCTTCTTCTTCTTCGCGTTCGTTCTTTATGACTAATTTTAATCACTCTTTGTGAAATGTTTGATCTTTGCCAAGAACGTGTATACGTTGCACATTGGTTTGGTAGGAACCTAAACGCATAGACTTCTACATGTTTAGGACACGTGCATACGATTTCAGCCAAACCTCCTTAGTCGCCTCTTACAACATGCGTGGCAGGTAACAGTGGTTCTATTCTTTACACCCCAAATTTGGGCCCCGGTAACCACTCGGGCGAATTTTTATATGAATTTGGTGGTTTCGTTCTCATTTTGATTTTAAGAGTGTCTTCTATCAAGCTCTGGATAGACAGCACAAATGTGATATCAGTCTTGTAATATGACTCGAAAAATTGGTGAGTAACCAAATCTAATACAAATTAGATTCCAAACTTTGTAAACAAATGCCATCGTTGGAATCTCAGACTGGGATGATATGTCCTCGTTGGATTCTCAGACTGAGATGGTATGTCTTTGTTGGATCCTCAGACTGAGATGGTATGTCTTTGTTGGATCCTCAGACTGAGATGATATGTCCTCGTTGGATTCTCAGACTGGGATGATATGTCCTCCTTGGATTCTCAGACTGAGATGGTATGTCCTTGTTAGATTCCCAGACTGAGATGATATGTCCCCCTTGATTCTCAGACTGAGATGGTATGTCCTGTTAGATTCCTCTGATTCTAGACTGAGATGATATGATCCCCTTGGATCCTCAGACTGAGATGGTATGTCCTTGTTAGATTCCCAGATTGAGATGATATGTCCTCCTTGGATTCTCAGACTGAGATGGTATGTCCTTGTTGGATTCCCAGACTGAGATAGTATGTCCTCGGATTCCCAGACAGAGATAGTATGTCCTTCTTGGATTCTAAGACTGAGATGGTATGTCCTCATTGGATTCTCAGTCTGAGATGGTATGCGCTCGTTGGATTCTCAGACTGAGATGGTATGTCCTCGTTGGATTCTCAGTCTGAGATGGTATGCACTCGTTGGATTCTCAGACTGAGATGGTATGTCCTCGTTGGATTCTCAGTCTGAGATGGTATGCGCTCGTTGGATTCTCAGTCTGAGATGGTATGTCCTCGTTGGATTCTCAGTCTGAGATGGTATGCGCTCGTTGGATTCTCAGTCTGAGATGGTATGTCCTCGTTGGATTCTCAGTCTGAGATGGTATGACAAAGCAGAAAACACAGACCTGTGGATAAGAACAGTGCATGAACCCATGATGACCCCGGTAAGAAAAAGGAAATGATGGGTGTCGACCCTGCGTAAGACACAATCACGTACCACTTGGAAAACACTTGAGTGGGACCCACAAGGGAAACGGAAAAGGGGACTTCAGACCTGGAGACAGTCTTCATGAGGAGTTGAAGAATACTGGATTATTATGGGAAATCATATAAGACGGTCACATACCGGGGTAAGTGGAGAACAGTTGTTGGGGTCATATGTTCCCGAGAAGGAAGAGGAATATGTGTGCCTCCTATCGTTGTATTGCCCACTTCATATGTTGTGCTATGTCCTTTTGCTGCTGTATCCCGACTTGTCTGGTGTGTCTGTCTGCCGTTTCATTTACTGGGATGCTGCAATCTGCTGGAACACACTGAATTGCGTACGTATTCAAGAACTAAATGAACTGTGCAATGAGTCTATCAGCGCACGTAAAACCCTGACAATTTGGCTCCATATGGTTTGTATTACTCACGCTTTGCGATCACATCAACGAAAACAATTTGTGCACATATGCTAAGATATGATTTTAGGAATTTCGAATCATAGAACCTTGCTTGAATTACATTGAGGAACAAAGAATGAAGTGGTTCGGCTACTTAATAAGAATGCAACCAAACCCCACTGTATACCGAGTCTTCTACAATTACTTATTTTGCTTTATCTCATATTTCACTTCATTTCAAATTAGTATATACATCCTGGCCGTGCATCATCATCAGTCCTAGTCGCGCTGAAGGGCCCATAAGGCAGAGATAAAGAATGGCCACTCGATCTTGCCCTTATTTCTATCTCAAACCTAGTCATTCCTGTAGGTTTTCACCCAGCTCTTCACCATTGACAGTTGTTCCTTTCCATACCACTATGACATCCAGATCCTCATGAGCAGTTTAAGCTTTATTTCTGTCTCTATAGCATGATTACAGTGTGAGGTCGCTGGCCCCTCACCAAATATATCTCGGCCCTTCACCAAATATATCTCGGCCCGTCACCAAATATATCTCGGCCCTTCACCAAATATATCTCGGCCCTTCACCAAATATATCTCGGCCCTTCACCAAATATATCTCGGCCCTTCACCAAATATATCTCGGCCCTTCACCAAATATATCTCGGCCCTTCACCAAATATATCTCGGCCCCTCACCAAATATATCTCGGCCCTTCACCAAATATATCTCGGCCCTTCACCAAATATATCTCGGCCCTTCACCAAATATATCTCGGCCCTTCACCAAATATATCTCGGCCCCTCACCAAATATATCTCGGCCCTTCACCAAATATATCTCGGCCCTTCACCAAATATATCTCGGCCCTTCACCAAATATATCTCGGCCCTTCACCAAATATATCTCGGCCCTTCACCAAATATATCTCGGCCCTTCACCAAATATATCTCGGCCCTTCACCAAATATATCTCGGCCCTTCACCAAATATATCTCGGCCCCTCACCAAATATATCTCGGCCCTTCACCAAATATATCTCGGCCCTTCACCAAATATATCTCGGCCCTTCACCAAATATATCTCGGCCCTTCACCAAATATATCTCGGCCCTTCACCAAATATATCTCGGCCCTTCACCAAATATATCTCGGCCCTTCACCAAATATATCTCCAGCTGCATTTTAAGACATGCGTAGTGATTTCTTCGCTACACCGGAAATCCCACGGATTTGGTGGTGGTGGTGGTGGGAGGGGGAAAGTAAGCATTACATACCACTATTAAGACCTTGCATACCACTATTAAGACCTTGCATACCTCTATTAAGGCATTGCAGACCACTCAAAACAAGTATAGGAAACGTGAATTTCTTGATGTCTTATAAAAATCTAGAAAACTAGACTGAGGGATTCTAGTAAAGATGCGATCACATTAAAAATAAATTACATATAACAAATTGTTCATGTGATATGAAGTCTTGGTGATGACATCTTCTAAATGCACTTCTGTTGTTCTTCTCTGATTGTTGTTACCATCTTCCAATGAGTGAATATCTTGTAATGAGTTGAAAGCAACAAATAACATAAAAGTTGATCATATAAGCCCAGTTTGGGCAAATGAGAGAATATACCTCACTACATGTACTAGATTTGTCGTAAAGAGCGACAGAAGTAGGGTGAGTACTGAGCGAGCAACGATATTGTATGTGTTCATTAAATCTGATACGAAATTTTTTTAATTCTTTGATGCAAAAATGGGGAGAATGTGTAAACTGTATTTGCAGAATCTTCCCGCTAAAAACAGCAATAACAAAATGCACTTTTAAACTAAGACCCCCGAAGACAATGTCAATGTTTGGGAACGTCTAAATTGGTCATAAACTCGTTAAGTTCTTTGTGTTAGTCAATCTGTCGTCTAGCTATAGCTCATTGTATGAAGAGTATTGGAAAGACCCATTTGGCAAATCTTGAATAAAATTCAATATCATAATTTTATTTATTTCTTTTTAGTTCAATTTTCTGCTAGGAAAGGATTACTGGTTACTAAACTGGTGTCATAGCAATCCAAGCAGACCCCACAGGTGCTCGGTCTCCCCCATCAGATGTCGAAGGGTATGCTGATGGTTCTCATGGCTCGCTGGTTAAACACAGTCCCCACTTTGCCCCTCAGAGATTCAGTTCTGCTTTTACAACGTGTAATTAATAACTCATTAAATCATTGTTTAGAATCAGAATAGGCGGTCGCAGAGTAACCGAAGGACGTCACCACTATCCATCTTCAAATATCCGATGGTCGATGCTGCTGAGTACGCCTGTAAGCGCAAACATTACCGAGAAAAAAAAACATGTCAAGGACAGTAAATTCACAAAATCTCTGGAAGCTGGAAAGCTCAATAAAAAGGATTAGCACTAAGTTCAAGCAACGTTTCTTTTTCACAGTGGCTGGTGGTTCTAGTGTCATAAGAATTTCTACACAATCCAATGCAGTTCAACTGTGACACGACCAGTAGAAATGTGTAATCACAGCATTTATTTATTTTCTATTTCTTCCACTATCTCAATTCTACTCTTTGACATCTTCCATCTTATTTTTCTCTTATGCTACATTTACTTGAATTTCTTTGATCCTAACTGTATTTCTCTTGCTCAGATGCATATGTTGCAGTGTCTTTTAGAAACACATACATTCGTTTTAAAAACGCCTGCGCCCGAGTGGTTACCGGGACCCAAATTTGGGGTGTAAAGAATAGAACCACTGTTACCTGCCACGCATGTGGTTAAGAGGCGTATAAGGAGGTTTGACTGAAATCGGATGCACGTGTCCTAAACGTGTAGAAGTCTATGTGTTTAGGGGCCTACCAAATCAATGTGCAAAGTATACACGTTCTTGGTAAAGATCAAACATACTACAAAGAGTAATTGGTCGTAAAGAACGAACGCAATGAAGAAGAAGAAGAAGAATAAACACGCATGCAGCTGAAAGAAAAGAGGAAACCAAGCTGAATAATGGTTCATGTTCGGAACATATATAACAATCCAGGAAAAAGTAGTTATTGTCGAGCTTATGTGACACGCCAACTTCTAATGCTTTACCAGCTTTCAATGCGATCTTTACGTGTTTAACAATATATCACAGTAGTGATGTACCACACTATACCTGCATATTTCCAACGCTTATTAATGGAGCCGGCAATCGAGATCTAAATCTGGTCTTCTTTATTTCAGCCCAGTAAACCACAAATTGCATTTTTTTTTTAAATTGTGCAATATTTTAAAATATGCAGTCAGATACCAACATTGTTACCTCAAACTACAAAGCTCACCCACCCAGAACACAAACTACCAATCTGGAAAAATCAACACCTACGTGAGATGATATAGAACATTCCAGGTACTGATAAAAAAAATAAACAGTGGGACCTAACCATAAAGAAGCGTCATAGAGCTGAAATATAGTGAGAAACACTATCCTACCAACATCTGGTCTCTCTCATACATTGCTGAATCAGCAACTCATGCAATAGAAAATGGAGATGGAATCTTTCTGAATCTAAGTATATGTCTACAGAAAAAATTATCAGTAGCAACGTGCACATTTTTGGGCAACTTAAGAGCAGACGCAGACGACTTGAAAACTGCAGTAGAAACTCTAATCAGAGAGAAAAGCATAAATATACAGTCATTTTCACTGATGTGCCGTATGTAGTTGCAACCGATCCAGAAGCACTTGAGCTTTTAGCTCGGTGCCGTGGACATCGTGAGCTTTTAGCTCGGTGCCGTGGACATCGTAACCCATCGGTTCGGTGCCACGAACACCGTGAATTTAGTGAACCTGTGGCTTTTCTGCCAGCCCGCAGAATTGAACCCGCACTCACAGGGAGCTCGTCACCCGTAGTCCAACGCGCTACGAACACGCTGGGCAGACGGGCGGTTGCAGCATTAAGAAGCCATACAAAAGTACAGTTAAACGACCTAATAGAAACACCTAACATTCCATGCCAGCGGTTTCAAAGGGCCGAGATGCAGTGAATCTCATCTCATTGCAACATATCTGGCAACGATAAGGCGGACAATATGGCAAAGAAGAGAGCAAAACTACCATAAATTGTTATCAGCATACACTATGAAGAAGCTAAGAGATTAGTCACAACAAAATATAAGATAAAGTGGGAAGAAAAACAGCATGACCCCCCTGACAAACGTCCATATTATCAGCTCAACAGAAAAGAGTAAATCGTGATATTCAGAGCCCACACATGCCACGCACAACAGACTGAGATTTATCTGTTCAACAAACAAGAGATATGTAACTCTGATGCGTGAGATTGTGGCACTAATAATATGGCATGAACATCTTTACAAAGCTGACCTGTGTGCGAAGAACATGGAAGATTGAAGTACGGTTGCATGACCATATTTTTAGACATCTCGATAATATGAGGCGAAACAATGCTTTATTTGAACATATTTAAGTTGACGTCTGAGAGTGAACGAAGAAAGACTATCCACAAATAAGTCTGTTCTATCGTAAACGAAAAATTCTATAAAAATAATACTACTGACTTAATTTTTTTCAAATAAAAAATCTAGGACTACCGACTCGTATTATTTATGCAAACAATATAGAATTACCTACAAGATATTTAAATAATATTTTTGCCCGCTATCAATTTCTCATACTCGGCAGTCTAGACAAGGTGGTTTAGGAAAATTTTAACCTTCATGAATCCAGCCGTTAGCAGGTTATCACGAGTACCTGTCTCACAGTTCTCTTCAAAAATCGTCTTCTGGGACCAGGTCAGAGCCCTCAAGTCTATAAGCAGATGGCATGTCTGCAATATTGGGCCGTATTTGCATGAACTCTTGTCAGTTTAGACAAGTTTCACTCTGTAGAAATGGGCTTGAAGTCTACAGTTTCCTGTGCCGAGTCTAAAGATGGCGGTATGTTGAGTTCTAGAGTTAACACTGTATCGCGATGGTAATTATTGTCCTTTCTTCGATTCTATGCACATTTATAAATATATTTGGGGTTAACATGTGCTTTTGATTCAGTCAGTGAGAGTCACATTTAAAATAAGTATGGAAATATCTACTCGCATTCTTAATCACTACAGAATGAGATTACCGACTTACTGTTTAAACATGAATATCTAAAGAATGTGCAACTACCGACTCACACTTATAAATGAGTATGAATATGATTAAGAAATCACTTTTTTAAATGGAGTATTGGACTACCAACTAGCATGATTAGATCACAGTAAAAACCCACGTTAAATTATTATTGCCACCAAAAAAAAAACTGTGTTAATTCATAAAGATTTGGAATATTCAACTGGGGATGCGCCAGTTAAGATTAGAATCGACACTGTTGTGTCGTCCTGAAATTAGTTAGAAGTATGACTACATGCAGGGAAAAATTAGATGCTCTGTCAGAAATAGCGCAAAGGTTGGTCTTAAAATCAGCAGAGAGAAGGCGAAAGTACGGCGGAGTAACATCATACAGGAAGAATTGAATGAAGGAAAAGTTAATGAAGGGGACGGTGAGTTTATCGGTGGTCTTGGCAGAAAGATCAGTTTGGCAGAAAGTACAGGTGATGACATTAACGCAAGGATTACAAAATCCCACCAAGCCTCTGCTCTCCTGCACAAATTGTAGAAATCTACTGCCATCTCACAAAACATCTCCACTAACTCTAGCCAGAAAAAATGACTAAGATCGGTTAATTGAATTAGATGTCCCATACTCTCTAAATATGCAAATTTATGACCAAACGAAAACACAATGTGCTTATCTGGTCGTGATCCACATTAGAAGGATGAGAAATATGACCCCAGAAGTCATGCATAACATTTAATATCCATTACTGTCGTCATGCTCTAATAATTATGTCAAATAAAGTATGTCAAATAAAGTATGTCAATTTCAGGAAGAAGTTGAAGAAAGAGTTTTTTTATGTTAAAAGGTTTTCTTCCTAATTGGAATACTATGCAAGTGTAGAATAATGTGAATGATACATACTTATGTAAAAGTGACATATATATATATATATATATATATATATCTCGATCCCACAAGTGACATATATATTTTTTTTTTTTTTTTTCCCCCCAGATCCAGAAGCACTTGAGCTTATTAGCTCTTCGGCTCGGTGCCATGGACATCGTAACCCTTCGGTTCGGTGCCACGAACACCGTAAATCTGGGGAGTCTGTGGCTTTTTCTGCCATCCCGCGAATTGAACCCGCAGACACAGAGGATAGTCACCTAGTCCAACGCGCTACGAACACGCTGGGCAGACGGGCAAGTGACATATATAAAGACATCTACTCAAGCAGCCGAATATCAACAAGCAAGTTCAAGGATAGATCACAACTATAATATAGTACATTCGTACCAGCCATCTGCAACCAATGTCAAACATGGACTCAAGAGAAAAGGATTACAGTGTATTAGATGAGAAGCTTGAAGAAAGATATCAATGTTACCTTACGAAATAGAATGAAAAACACACATATCAGCAACCAATGTCAAACATGGACTCTATCTAAGGTGTAAGAAAGTAATAACACAGTGTATGAGATGAGATTGATTGATAGGACTATCATCAATGCACTTCGGTGAGTAACCATGTGTGTTCTATCTCTTTATTACACAGGAAGATCTCAGCTGCAGTGCACGAACTCCGTAGCACCGGCGAGGGTCCCAGATGTAATTTTGAAGATGGGGAAGAGAAACACATATCAGAAACATTGAAGGAATGGCACATGCCTTAAAATAGGACGAGAGACCGAAAGAAAGAATTGTTCGGCATCAAATAAGATATAAATTTAGTCAACTGTGTCTACAATATTAGTAGATGTTGCATGAGAATGAGGAAGAAATTTAGTCAACTGTGTCTACAATATTAGAAGATGTTGCATGAGGAAGAAATTTAGTCAACTGTGTCTACAATATTAGAAGATGTTGCATGAGAATGAGGAAGAAATTTAGTCAACTGTGTCTACAATAGTAGTAGATGTTGCATGAGAATGAGGAAGAAATTTAGTCAACTGTGTCTACAATATTAGTAGATGTTGCATGAGAATGAGGAAGAAATTTAGTCAACTGTGTCTACAATATTAGAAGATGTTGCATGAGGAAGAAATTTAGTCAACTGTGTCTACAATATTAGAAGATGTTGCATGAGAATGAGGAAGAAATTTAGTCAACTGTGTCTACAATATTAGAAGATGTTGCATGAGAATGAGGAAGAAATTTAGTCAACTGTGTCTACAATATTAGAAGATGTTGCATGAGAATGAGGAAGAAATTTAGTCAACTGTGTCTACAATATTAGAAGATGTTGCATGAGAATGAGGAAGAAATTTAGTCAACTGTGTCTACAATATTAGAAGATGTTGCATGAGAATGAGGAAGAAATTTAGTCAACTGTGTCTACAATATTAGAAGATGTTGCATGAGAATGAGGAAGAAATTTAGTCAACTGTGTCTACAATAGTAGATGTTGCATGAGAATGAGAAAGAAATTGAATCAACTGTGTCTACAATATTAGAAGATGTTGCATGAGAATGAGGAAGAAATTTAATCAACTGTGTCTACAATAGTAGAAGATGTTGCATGAGAATGAGGAAGACATTTAGTCAACTGTGTCTACAATAGTAGAAGATGTTGCATGAGAATGAGGAAGAAATTTAGTCAACTGTGTCTACAATAGTAGAAGATGTTGCATGAGAATGAGGAAGAAATTTAGTCAACTGTGTCTACAATAGTAGAAGATGTTGCATGAGAATAAGGAAGAAATTTAGTCAACTGTGTCTACAATAGTAGAAGATGTTGCATGAGAATGAGGAAGAAATTTAATCAACTGTGTCTACAATAGTAGAAGATGTTGCATGAGAATGAGGAAGAAATTTAGTCAACTGTGTCTACAATAGTAGAAGATGTTGCATGAGAATGAGGAAGAAATTTAGTCAACTGTGTCTACAATAGTAGAAGATGTTGCATGAGAATGAGGAAGAAATTTAGTCAACTGTGTCTACAATAGTAGAAGATGTTGCATGAGAATGAGGAAGAAATTTAGTCAACTGTGTCTACAATAGTAGATGTTGCATGAGAATGAGGAAGAAATTTAGTCAACTGTGTCTACATATTGCATGAGAATGAGGAAGAAATTTAGTCAACTGTGTCTACAATAGTAGATGCTGCATGAGAATGAGGAAGAAATTTAGTCAACTGTGTCTACAATAGTAGATGCTGCATGAGAATGAGGAAGAAATTTAGTCAACTGTGTCTACAACAGTAGATGCTGCATGAGAATTAGGAAGATCAAGGGACGGATGGATAGACAACACCAACGAAATATTACAACATATGGGCTGACAACAACCTATGCAACACACATGGCTCAATGAATCTGTAATCTTCCCACGGCGTTTTACACGGCGTAAGTGAACAGACACGACGCAATGGTACTGTTATTTATATATCATCAGCATCATCCTCAAATAGCTTGTCCTGAGCAGAACTTTGCCTCTCCCTCATAGGCCAGATGTCCTGCCTCTGCAGCCGTCATTTTTAAACCATCAGTTACATCCTGAATCCATCTTCTCCGTGGCTCTTCCTCTTCTTCTCTTTTCCGGTATGCCTCCTTCCATGATGGTCTTCTCCAGCACTTCATGTCTTTCTATATATTTAAAATACCTCAATTTTCTCTTTCTTATTTGTAGCAGCAGCCAGTTTTCTTTGATTTTTAGTTCCTTCTACATAGATCTATTTGTTCTCTTGTCTGTCCATGACATACAAAGGACTCTTCTGTAACACTTATATTCGAAAGCACATATATGTTTTCCACTGCTTTATTAAATGTCCATGCTTCACGCCCATACGTTGTCATTGGGAATATGCATGCTTTTAGTATTCTGATCTTTGTGTGTGTATATGTATGTATGTATATATATATATATATATATATATATATGTATATATATATATATATATATATATATGTATATATATATATATATATGTATATATATATATATATATATATATATATATATATATATGGCCCTTTTCATCTTTACAGACGGTCAATAGGCAAGTGTTTTACTGTGACAACTTCTGAGTTTTCGCTTTTCTCTCTTGTCGTTCAGCTCGTACATAAGTCTCTTCTCAAAAGACTCTGCGCCCTTCCGTAATTTGGCTTTCCACACAACTCTGTCATCAGCTAGTCCCTCCCATGTGCTGGGATCTATAGAAAAGTTTTTCATTGAGGTTTTGCAGACATCTTTATATCTGAGCAGTGGTCTGCCCTGGTGCCTCTTCCCTCCGAAAGTTCACAGAACAACATTTGTTTTGGTATGCGATAAGTTTCCATTCTTCTCACATGTCCCAACCATCTTAGTCGTCTACTGCTGAGCATGCCCATGATGGAAGGCAGATTTGCACGTTGTAGTACTTCAGAGTTGGTTATCTTGTCGTACCACCTGATGTTCATAATCTTGCGGAGACATCGAAGGTGAAAGATGTTAAGTCTCCTCTCGTGTCTTGAGTAGGCTGTCCATGTTTCTGAGCCATATAGTAAAGAACTAATTACACAGGCTTGATATATTTGAGTTTTCGTCTGCAATGTCAATTTTTGTTGTCCCACGCTCGCTTTGATAGTATGCCGAATGTAGTAGCCGCACTCCCTATACGAGCGTTGATTTCTTCATCAAGAGAAAGGCTGGCAGTGACCGTGGACCCAAGATAGCAGAATTTTTGCACTGGTGTTAGATGGTTACCATTTAAAGTGATATTTGATGTCTTACCTCCCTGACATAATACAACTGTTTTGGAGACACTTATTGTCAGAGAAAAGAGGTCGCATGCCTTTGACAAATTATTAATTAGACATTGCAGTGTAGTCTCACTGTGGGCGACTAAGGCAGCATCGTCAGCGAAAAGGAGGTCCTTGAGAAGTATTTCCGTCGTTTTGTCTTGGCTCTTAAGCGAGCCAAGTTAAACAGTGAACCATCAGATCTAGTGCGGATGAAAACATCACCATCAGCGTCCCCTAAGGCGTGGTTCAAAAGGACTGCGAAGAAGATACCAAAGAGAGTGGGGGCAAGGACACAGCCCTGCTTGACTCCACTCTTAACCTCAAAACTATCAGATGTGCTGCCATCGAACTGTATGCTGGCTTTCATGCCCTCATGGAAGGAAACAATCAATTGGAGCAACTTTGGGGACAACCAATATACTTCAATATTTTATAAAGACTTGGCCTGCTGACTGTGTCAAATGCCTTAGTCAGATCCACGAAAGCAATACATAGAGGCTTGCTCTGCTCTCTGCACTTCTCTTGTAGCTGTCGAAGGGTAAATATCATGTCAGTTGTTGACCGTCTAGCTCTGAATCCACATTGTGACTCTGGAAGAACACGCTCCGCCAGTTTCTGTAGTCGTTTTGAAAGGACTAGTGCAAAAGCTTTGCCTGTTACGCTTAGAAGGGAGATGCCTCTGTAGTTGTTACAATCCCCTTATCCCCTTTGTTTTTATAGAGTGTCACTATCTTTGCATCCCTCATGTCCTGAGGAAGTGTTCCCTCTCTCCAGTACTGAATAAGGAGATTGTAGAGGTGGGGCAGCAGGACATCCCTATTGTATTTGAGGACTTCTGCAGGAATGTTGTCTAGTCCTGATGCCTTGCCATTTGAAAGTTTGTTGATTTGTATATATATATATGTGTATATATATATATATATATATATATATATATATATATATATATATATATATATATATATATAATACATTTTAAAAATGTGACTTGATAAGTAGGGAACAATACAACACAATATACACAGCTCATCATCATCAAGGTGCGTATCCTTTATATGACGTTGCTCTCTTTGCAGCACATCTGAAATTCACTCTGTCTCAGGCTAGTTCACCCCCTTCGTCGATGGTCATGTTCATGGTTTCTTTAATATCTTGTAGCCATCTTCCTCTTGGTCTGCCTCTGTCTCTGCGTCCTGGGACCCTGCCCTCTAGTATTGTTCTTTCCAGGCCATCGTGACGCTTGATGTGACCAAAGTATGTAATTTTTCTGTATAGTATGTTGTTTATCAGCCAATTCTCTTTAACATTTAGTTCTTTCAGGACATGTGTGTTCTTTCTTTTTCTGTCCATGGTATTCGTAGGATTTTTCTGTACAGATACACAGCTATATAGAAATAAAGAATATCTCTAAACAACAGTACAACTCATTATGAGAGTGGATTACTTGGTTGATAAGACGGAACGTAAACAGGCATACAAAATGAGAACGCGTCTGTGTAAACACTTTAAGTAATCATAAGAAAAATTAAATGGTAAAATGGGACATATGTAAGAGTCTACGAGCCAAGGATTGACTTCATTTCCCAGGTTTCCCATATGGTTCCGTTTCTCTCGACAGAATAGCACGCTCCAGTCGAAAGTGTTGCACAAAGCACGAACTCCGTTGCTCCAGCAACAATCCTAGTGATCTAGAAAAAATTGCACATGTGATTCGGTCAGGATTCGAACCTACGACCTTCAGAATGCCAGGCAAACGTCTTAATCACTTCGCTAGAGAGAACCCTTAAGGATATAATGTGAGTTTAATTCCACTAAATGTGGAAGGGAGATCAGTGCTAGACAGAGCGAAGTAAAGATAAACAATCCAACATGGTCTACCAAAGCTAAATGCATTCAGAAAGGAAAATTACAATTTTGAAGCTATCGTTACTGAATAAGGATTTAAACTAGAAATGATAGGAAGAATAACAGAAGATAACATAATGTAAAGTGACTGAAGCAAACAGTTCCAAATAATCTGGGTTAGAGGGCTGCGGTAAAACTGAATGAATTGGTAATGAATTCAAATAATGCAAATTGCAGCTTTACAAAATCAGGAAAACAATTATTTATACAAATATGATTATTTTTTTTTAAATCGACGTTTCCACCATGTACTAATGGACCGGGCCTTAAACTAAGGTAAAAGCAGAGAAACAAACAAAAAACAAGTAAAAAAACACGAGAGGACGAAGTAAAAATAGTGAGAAATTAGTGACACACAGCTTAAGTGTCTAAGCATTTGTCCCTTTTGTATTCTTTAGTTACTGAATTCAAGGTCCAAATTATGAACAATACTCCATATGACCAGGAAGTACAGTAGACCCGAAAACTGACAATTTCATAAAAACACATGGTCAAACACTGTTTCGGTCAGATGAACAAAGACGAAACACTATCTATCGGTCTTCCGAGATTAATATTGAAACAGTGCCCCAAGATATATGAGACTGATGGGCACAAGGGAAGTCACTGACCTGACATCAGTAGTATTGCAATATAAACAACAAGGGCGACAAACGCTGGTAACTTAGTCCAACAACCCAGGGGGAAATTGTCATTAATATGTTCGACCAGCCGATGGGACAGAACAACAGAGATGGGAAAATTAATGTAGAGTGAGCAAAAACTAAAGCCGCAGGAGCATGTAAAAACAAGGAAAGGGATGGAGGAAGGGCAGTGACCAAGTGTTGAAATATATGGAAAGACGAGAACTGGACGGTGGAGGGGGGAAATAGAATGTTAATGTGGATGTAGAAGATTCATAATGGGAGATCAGTGGAAAAAAGTGTACGACGGTAAAAGGAACGAGAAGTGTGAGCTTGATTGATTGTATCATCATCACTGCACTTCAGTGAATAACCCATGTGCGCTCCTATCTCTTTCTTACACAGCAAGATATCATGGGCACTATTATCGAGAAATATGATCTTTTCCATGAGCTACTTTCAATCGTTAACACTGGCGTGGAAGCGCGACCAGATGTTTACTAAGAGAAAAAATGGCATAAATAAAACTAAATAGATTTAAAACAACAGTGTGTGTCTCAATTGAAACAACTTCCAGAAGAATATCAATAACGGAAATGGAAGAAGCAGAGATGGATCACCACTGTCCTAATGATATCTGCGTTAAGATATATATATATATATATCAATAGTAGCTTATGATAAATCATGTATTAGAATTATACAAGAAATAATTGTACTGTCGGATCAGATCCAATATTTCTAGTAATATTTGAATTATCACGCCTAGCGTTCAAGTCTGCATCAAAGGGCGACAATCAGAAATCACAACTTCATATTTAGTTAAGCAGAGTTACTGTACTGGATACACAAACTGCTCGTTTACAGTGATTATCAATTACATTTCATACAAACTGCTCTTGTTCATATATTAATCATCAATTATAGTTCATACAAATTACTCTTATTCATTCAAACTACTCTAATCTGCTAAGGTCCGGGAGATTTGTTATCAAGTTCTGTCTTATCTTGCTATATCGTCACTGTTAATGAAATGTCCTCATTTTTTCACGAAAAGTTACTCGTGTGTTTTGAAGTATGCGGATTAATACAAAACTTTGATAAAACTTTGACACAGGACATACTTTTAAGCTATGCGGAGTTACTTGGATTTCCTATAAGTAGTTAAGTCTGAATTATATTATATATTTATATATATATTAGTCTACACGCCTGGCTGCTAAAAAAAAGTTTCGTTTTTATGCTGAAAGGGCGCGCCTCGGCTTAAAGAGACAATCCATTAAAAACCAACAAACAAAGTCCTTTTTAAAGTTTAAAAAGTTGTTTGAAGCTTGAAGAAGGAGACTTTAATGTTGATATTAACAAGAAACGTTGATGTTGGAGAGTGCAAGAATGTTGTGTTATATTTTAAACAAATATGTCTGAAAAAATATTATAAAGAAATATCACTTTGAGCTGGGAGTTCAAACCCAGATTCATATTTTGGGATTAATATTAAGATAATGATGAGTACATGATCCCAGACAGTATATCTCATTCTGATTTTCTAATACCGCCAGGAAATAGAGTGCGACAAGACAAATATGTTTGAAAATGCAGTGAAAAGTTGTGATTGAGTTATATTGTTAGCCAAAAATGGAACAAGATACATAGCCCTACAACCGATCGTGTATCAACATATATCCTCTTCGTGTTCCATTTGCCACATAATGCTTCTACAAAAGATTTCCATTGCTGCTATTCAGTCGTCTTTCTACCAATTGTTTGCCATGTCAATGTCACAATCTTTCAACTCTATTTTCACAGTTCTTTCGGGTTTGATCTCCCTCCTTTATGAAAACAGTTGCCTGACTGACCTGACTTCCTTCACCCGATGTAACAAAGGTCTTTCTTGCTTCGGTTTCCGTAGCACACTCTTTTCTATATAATGGGTTGTTAGCCCCTAGCACAACCCTTAACCTGGAGGACCAGGTCACAATTTGTCTGCCCTCTGTTCTTCAACATGTCCGACATGGTTGCCCCTACCTGGAACAAAGCTCTTGTCAGATTAGCTTTCCGGATCATGGAGGAGCGCTGGTTCCCTATCACCTCGTGCGGAGACAACATCTTCCTTTCTCCTCTCTCTTTCTCTGTCTTATTTAATTATGTCTGGACTAGTTTTTAAAACAATGTGGAAATAGTGACTGTTATCTTGTCAGCATATCACAATTTTAGTAAAATAACAAAACTATAAAAGACAAATGTCTACAAAGTGATTTTGTTTTACCACGAGACACGTATCTAAACTGGCTGTTATAAAATATACACGTATGTTACAATTAACTTGCATTCATAAACAAAAGTAACTCTTTCTGTAACATTCAAATGCACACAGACAAACATAATGAAACTACATTCCCTTGGATGAAAAATGGTGGTCATCATTACCCATGATGGACGAGCATCATCATCATCGAAAGTTAAACTTGAATACATTCAATGAAAGCAATGGTAGGCTTAAGTTGTCGAGATCTTTAAAGAGTTCGATCCGGTGAAAGCATTACTGCCGGCTATAATAGTCTTCTCTGGTCCTCATACGATGGACACCTTTGTAAAATAGGCTATTTTGTCGAACAAGAAGCAACATAATTTACCAAGCCTGCTGCCGTAGAAAAAATGAAAATCGTGTCATATCCTAAAGGACGTAGCCATCAACCACAGTAAACTATTCGTTGATTTTCTAGGCACCACTTATACGTTCAGTAGTTTGCCATTGCTTTCTGAACGGTGAGGTTTATTTGTACCTTTTGTAAAAATCCCACGGAAACGAATTTGCTTCCAGACTTGCCCACAGTGGGGTTTGAACCAGGTACGCTTGGGTTCGTGATCGAGCTCACTACCGCTTGAGCTACAGCTGCCGTAAACTAACAATATTATATATTTGAACGTTTTACTGTCTTTAAAATGTCATCCATTTTCACTGACTTTAAACAAAAATATTTTGTCACTAAAGAAATGGGAAAACGGGAACAGAGGCAGATAACCATCTCTCTAATCCTATTTTACCTCACATTGTCAGGATACGAAAGGATTTCTAGAACGGACTTTTGTATGCGCTTCATAAACAGGTTTTCGTCGCCTTTGTTATCTCTTAAATCCACCTTTTGCATGGACAGCCTTTTGCTTTGTATCCACTGTATCGGATTAGAATTGCTCTTTGATGCGCACTATCTGTTGGTATTCTGATTATGTGGCCGAAACCATTTAATTTGTTGTTTCTTGAAGAAGTTCAGTACTGATGTTGTACCCCCTTTTTTCCTGATGTCTTCATTTCTCGTCCGGTCTCTTCTTGTTACTTCCATCATTCTGCGTAGACACTTAACCTCTGTCGTGATTAGACATATAGTATGATTGTGAAACTTCTTGTCTTAGCTTCTACAAGTCTCGAGAGACATATGCATATTCAAACTGTCTATGCGGTGAGGCTTTCTCCTTCTACTCTTCCTATTACCAGTTATCAGACCATTATTCATATCCGGCTTTCAGTTGCCCTTGTACTTGTCAAGCTCTTCTTAGTTTAGTGTGTTCGTGTACAACGCTTCATTTGTAAATATCATTGTAGCTATTAAAAAACAAGACTGTAGTACATATAGAGACATCTCCCTCCTAAGCCATGTGGGAAAAATGTTTGCAAGAGTTCTGGAGCAACGAATAAAACCAATTGTGGAGCCAACACTCAGCCCACAACAGTTTGGATTTAGAAAAGGAAAAGGGTGCACAGATGCAATATTTGCCCTAAGACAAATTAGTGAAAAGACAATAGAACACAAAAATCAAATGAATATAGACATAGACCAAGAGAAGGCATTTGATAGGGTTAACAGAGACATATTATGGAATGTTCTCGAAAACTACGGAATAAAAGGAACGCTGCTAGACTGTGTTAGAGCCATATATATAGAAAGTGAAAGTGCCATACGAACAAGCGCCGGACTCACAAATTGGTTTCCAGTAACATCAGGAGTACGGCAAGGATGTGTTTTATCACCTCTCCTCTTTATTATATACATGGATAGTATCACCAAAATAGATGAAGCATCACTCAACGCAGACCAACAAAATGAACTGCTCTTTGCTGACGACCAGTGTTTATTCCATAATAATATTGAGCAGCTTCAAGAACACATAAACTTACTCAACAATAGCTGCCTCAAATACAACATGAAGATCAACATTCAAAAGACATAAGTCATGACTATCAGCAGAGAACATAAAGATATCAACATACAAATAAATGACCAAACGCTAAAGCAGGTGAGAGAATTCAAATACCTTGGAAGTATCTTCACATCTGATGGTAGACTGGACAGAGAGATCGAAACTAGAATACAGCAAGCCAACAACATTACATGCCAGCTTACCCGAATTTTGAAACACCCAGCTAGTCCAGTAGTGACTAAAAGACAAATTATAAATTCAATCTTTATACCAACACTGTGCTACCAGAGCCAAACATGGGCACTGACAAAAGAACAAGAAAGGAAAATTACCACATACGAAATGAGATGCCTGAGGAAAGCAGTAAATAAAACAAGAAGAGACCATATAAGAAATGAGGAAATTAGAAGAACAGTCGGAACAACACCTGCTATTAGATTTATTGAAAAACAGAGACTCAAATGGTTTGGCCACTTGGTCAGAATGAACCTGAATACACCAGTTGCAAGAGCGTACAACCTGAAAATGGAATCATCAAGAGGAAAGGGCAGACCAAGAAAAGATGGGTTGATGGAGTTACAGACATCTTAAAACTCCACAATACCACACCATATCAAGCGACCGAGCGTGCATTATCTCCGAAACCGATCATCAGTTAAACCTGCTACGCCTAGCGGCAAAAAGCAGAGAAGGACAAAAGAAAGAAGAAAGAAAGATTGTAGCTATAAAAAAAATAACGATCATAAAGAATAGAAGATATATTCAACGACAAAGTCAGAAAACAAGAATAAGATATATTCAACGACAAAGTATGAACCACAGAAAAGATATTCAGAGATTGAAAGATCTTATAAAACAAAGTAAGAATGAAATAATTAAAATACAAATATATAACAAAAATCAATCAAGTATAAGCCCAAAAAAACCCCGAAACTGATCTAGAAGATATTTGTTTGGTAAATGTATTTCCCAAGGCGAATAAACATAAATACAATTTCCCATGGTTTCTGAACAACATGACTTATAACAGGTCGACGTAACAAATCAGATTCCAGGCCAAGTCATCCATTGATTGTAATCTCCGTGTGCGTCTGTCTAGTCGATTTCTGTTAAGCCAACTAGAAAACATGATGACATTTAGCAGCAAGCGTGTACATGTGTGCTATGATGATCATGACAGCACAACATTTTTTCTCAATCCTACACACATTTATGTAACTATCCTGCGTGTTTAATTGTTAACACATGTGTGCTTTTTACCGATAACACAGTCGACATTACAGCAATAATTCATAATGTGCTGGTATTTATGTGTGTCAGTATGTATGTATGTACGTACGTAGGTTGGAAGATTTTCTAATTTCAAGTCCCATAATTATACAAGTGCAGGTTCAACTAGGAGGACATTTTGAATTTATTAGAGGAAATATGGGGACTGTATGGACGGAGAGAGAGAGAGAGAGAGAGAGAGAGAAAAAAAAACAAGCAATTAATTTACCGTCTGATTTGTAACAACAAAACTCCACAGCTAAGAGAATATTCTACACACTGCTAAACGTGTGCAGGAAATTATTTAGTTCATCAAATGTAATTTTGATTCGTTCTCAAATAGACGTGGTGTTTGTCTATGCTTTCGTGTGTGGATGCTGCTGCATACGGGCACAAAGTGAAGGAGCCAAAATAGAATATGGATTGATATTTGAAGGGTTTTCTTTTAAATTCATTTTTAATCCGTTTTTCTTCATGCGTCACGCCGACTGGCGTAGGTGATTATAAATTTCAACATTTTCTGTCCATTATGCTGCTTAGAAATGCTGTCATTGACTTTCTTTACTGCCATGATGTTCTAACACGTTTTATTTTTAACACATCATCTCTTTTTCCCCCAGCAATGTTATTATAGTTTTCTGTAACATATTCAAAAGCGATGATACTAGTATTACTTATTGGTTGTCCATGATTTTCTTTCGGATGACAGTACTGGTTCAGAATATAACTGAAATTTCATAATTCACTTGGGTAACAAAGAAACACATCAAGAAACGGCGACCGGTGTGATGTTGACCACATCGAGTAAAGGCGATCGGAGTGATGCTGACCACATCAAGTAAAGTACAGGCGTCCGGCGTGATGTTGATCAGATCAAATCAAACATTAGAAACTACAGGATGTTCAACTTAAAAGCAGCCCAAGTGATAAATAGAAATTTGCCAGTACGCATTGCATCTCGTCTATTTACTATTTAAACCGGTTCTGACTAGATTGTCCTACGTCACATTTGTTCATCGCCCCTTCCCGCACTACAATTACACACCATCACACAACCTTGACCTATACTACGTCATAACTGAACCTCCCATTTCCATATATATATGCCAGATTAGCATCATTCACAAACTGCTTTTAAGTTGAACACCCTGTATTATCAAGAACTTAAACAAATGGTAAAAACACTTATGTAACAACATTCCGGACACTGAAAAGATTTGTAATAAACACTGATCGATCATATAATGGTTGTAAAAAAAATGTATGACATGAAACACTACAAAAATATTAATAACGCATTCTGTTCATGTAGCGCATGTCTTTTGCAGAACGTGGTTCTCATTATATCGCGTCTAAAAGACTATCGATCTCTAACCAGTTCTCACACCTCCTACAATGTCGTGTTCAATGTTTCTTTAATTGGTGTCCTGCTGCAAAAGTCTTCTTCCAGATGTCTCACTCTCCATTACGTGTCTCTTTCTCTCTCTCTCTCGTACTCAATTTAATGTGATTAAAATATCTTGGATTTCCGAGACATAATGTTGTTTGAGTCAGTTCTTCAATGTTCAAGGTCGTGTAGGGTCTATATTTTTTTATTTTCTTTGCCCATTGCAATCTAAAAAATTATTCTACGCCATTTTGCTCTTATTTTCTTCGTTGCTGCTTGTATAATGGTATAAAAATATTAGTGAACAAATAGATAGTACCATCACATGACATCTCATAGTATATTACAATTCAAATCCGGTAGGCATGAATATGGAATATTTGGGAATATTTTCAACTTGTGGTTTCATACTACATGTAGATTACACAACACAAAGATACACTACACTCTGCTACACTGGGTAGCTTGTCGCAAATTTTATTTGGGGACGGGACACGGGGTCGAAGATGATCTCGAGTTCTGCACCATCAAAATTCATGAAAGATGATCTCGAGTTCTGCACCATCAATAATTCATGAAAGATGATTCGAGTTCTGCACCATCAATAATTCTGAAAGATGATCTCCGAGTTCTGACCATCAATAATTCATGAAAGATGATCTCGAGTTCTGCACATCAATAATTCATGAAAGATGATCTCGAGTTCTGACCATCAATAATTCATGAAAGATGATCTCGAGTTCTGACCATCAATAATTCATGAAAGATGATCTCCGAGTTCTGCACCATCAATAATTCATGAAAGATGATCTCCGAGTTCTGCACCATCAATAATTCATGAAAGATGATCTCCGAGTTCTGCACCATCAATAATTCGAAGATGATCTCCGAGTTCTGCACCATCAATAATTCATGAAAGATGATCTCCGAGTTCTGCACCATCAATAATTCATGAAAGATGATCTCGAGTTCTGCACATCAATAATTCATGAAAGATGATCTCGAGTTCTGCACCATCAATATTCATGAAGATGATCTCCGAGTTCTGCACCATCAATAATTCATGAAAGATGATCTCCGAGTTCTGCACCATCAATAATTCATGAAAGGGAAGGCGGACTACAGTAGAAACAAAAATGTAGGTTAGTTTTTAAAAAAAACATGTGAATAGATTATTTCCTCTCTCTAGCCTGTGACGCCCCTGGCGCTTATGACAGAAACAAATGTACATCATTCTTCTCTATTCTTGGCTGTCCTCTATACTGTATTCCAGCTGTGATTCATTTCTTTCAATTTTTATTCTACTGTTCTCCTCCAGGTTGTTTTGGGTTTTCCCACGATTTAATTTACCCTCTGGTGTCTATCTCAGTGCAGTTTTTGTGACAGAGTTAGTCTCCATGCGTATCACATGTCTGATCCATCTCTAGCATCTCTTTTGGATGATGGTGCTCATATTCTCTGGTTGACACTATGCAAGAAGTTCTTGGTTAGAGTTAGTATTTGACCAGTATACGCGCACGGTCTTTCACAGACAAGTTGTATGGCAGGTGGAGAGTTTGAACATATGGTGTTCTGTCATTCTTCAACATTCTTATTCGTATAGTAAAGTTAATAGTACAAAGCTGCGGTATATGTTTAATCTTGATTCTCATACTTTATTGGACTGAATTTTATTTGAATTTTTTTTCCCGATCCAGAAGCACTTGAGCTTTTTAGCTCTTCGGCTCGGTGCCATGGACATCGTAACCCTTCGGTTCGGTGCAACGAACATCGTGAATCTGGAGAACCTGTGGTTTTCTGCCAGCCCGCGGAATTGAACCCGCACTCACAGAGGGCTAGTCACCCGTAGTCCAACGCGCTACGAACACGCTGGGCAGGCTGGCAATTGGACTGAATTCCAGACCATCTTAAGGGTCATGAATACACTTCATGCCGTACTCAGTCGACTTTTAATGTCAGATCCAGAGTATCCTTCATGGTTGATAACACTCCCAAGATATGTGAAAGCAATGTAATTGTAAATAAACAATATAACAATATAAGTTAAACAAACCTCACCGTTTGTTGCAACAAATACATTTCCAAACATACTCTATCATCATAAGATTTACATAGAAGTAGTCAAAACATACAATTTAGAGAATAACTTACTGAAAAAGGTCAGCGTGAAAATAAACATCCCCGCTAGTATTCAATATTTAAGAACCGACATATCTGCATTCTGGGCAGAGATATAGATGCACACTTTTCTTAACATATTTTATGAGAAAATTGTGCTTAAACTTCCTGCAAAAGTCTGTCCAAATCTGATGGTGTTGTGGCTAAATGCAATGTTTTATCAAGATGTTCGTCAGTAAATTGACATCTTTCTTTACCTTTAGTCAACTTCATTTTGGAATAGAAATTCTTTACAAATTCAATACTACACAGTGATGATACTTTTTGAGCATTTAATCTGATCCTTGAATACTTTTCATGGGGAAAATATGTTTTATAGAAGTCAAGTATCTACAGTCCATCCACTATTTCTGCATGTCATTCTCGTGAAATTTGGTACCTTCCATTTGTATGTCAGTCGAAGCAGAATTATGGGGACATCAAAGTGTGTTGATGAACACTATCTTTGTTTCTTGCGGTGTGAAATCTTTGAAGCGCAACACCACCTGGCGGTGAACGATCTTAACAGTCAGTACAGCTGGTAAATTACTTGTACGATCTGGGACTTGAATAAGATTAAACCATTTTTTTTAAAATTATACTTATTTGATTTCAAAGAGTGTGTGTTTGCACACGTATGTTTGTACGTTTTTGCTAATTTTGTTTAGTTAAGAAGCCGGTGTGTATAATGATGTTTGATATACCTCGAGGGTCGGTCAAAAGTGTTTGGGCAGGCCGGTCCGGCCCACGGGTCATAGGTTGTCTACCGCTGCTCTAAACCTAGCATAGAAACTTCATCTTGATTTAACCCCATTCGGAAAAAACCATTAGTGTATATACATCATCATTATAAAATAAGAAAAAAAAGCAATGCAGTTCCATATAGCTACTCTTGGCCCGCCTGCACAGCGTGTTCGTAGCGCGTTGGACAACGGGTGACAAGCCCCCATGTGAGTGCGGTTCAATTCCGCGGGCTGGCATAAAAGCCACAGGTTCTCCAAATTTATGGTGTTCGTGGCACCGAACCGAAGGGTTACGATGTCCATGGCACCGAGCCGAAAAGCTGAAAACTCAAGTGCTTCTGGATCGAAAAAAATGGCTACTCTTGAGAGTAGCTTTGAAAAATACGTACTCATCAATTATGAGGCTGGGGAGAGGGGGGTAGAAGGAGATTTAGAAAACAAATACAAAAACTATGTTAAAATCGATAGAAAACATACGATACTATAAGATGTGGACTTTAAAATTTAAGGAAAACATACGATACTATAAGCTGTGACAGATTTGAAACATACGATACTATAAGTGTGACAGATTTAGAAAACATACGATACTATAAGCTGTGAACAGTTGAAATACGATACAAGCGTGACGATTTAGAAAACATACGATACTATAAGCTGTGAGATGAACAAGTACTAAGATGTGACATTTAGAAAACATACGATACTATAAGCTGTGGACAGATTTAGAAAACATACGATACTATAAGCTGTGGACAGATTTAGAAAACATACGATACTATAAGCTGTGAACAGATTTAGAAAACATACGATACTATAAGATGTAAGATTTGAAAACATACGTACTAAAGATTGATTTTGAAAACATACGATACTATAAGCTGTAACAGATTTGAAAACAAGATTATAGATGGGGAAAACATACGTTATACTATGTTAAGCTGTGAACAGATTTAGAAAACATACGATACTAAGCTTGCAGATTTAAACATGATCATGTTTGGACAGATTTAGAAAACATACAATAGCTACTACAGCCTACAATGAGCTTAAAGGCAATAGAAAATATGCAAAAAAATCAGCTTACAGCATTAAAATTTACGTGGATTATGAGGTCAGAACTAAAGTTGAATCGTCACATCAGTTATGTTAAATATGGCAACGTGTGAGATATACCCCCAGGCAGTCTTTAGCTCAGATACGGTACAGTATTTTTCTTTATGTTACCAGTACATAGATAAAACCTTTCAAAATGAGTGAATTAAAAAAATAACTTTTCAAGACAGAAATAAATACACTTTTCTTAAGTGTAAGTTGCGAGAACTAACGATGCGAGGCAGACGAATTGACTATCAGTTTTTAGCTGTCAGAGATAGAATATATTCAATTATTTAGCTGAAGGATTAAATCCGGAAAATAAACTGAGATTATTCAACATAAGTGTCAAATCTGTTCTGCTATATGACTCTGATAATGACATGTGGCCAAGAATACACTATTCCCACTGTACACATTCACTAACATATATATCTAAGTCGATTACTTTACAACTGATATCTCAGTCGATTATTTTACATCAGATATCTCAGTCGTTTACTTTACATCAGATATCTCAGTCGATTACTTTACAGTAGATCTCAATCGATTACTCAACAGCAGATATCTCAATCATTACTCAACAGCAGATATCTCAGTCGATTACTCCACAGTATAATACATCTACATCTATATATGCACAAAGATCAGACTACTAAGAGCATACATATTCCCAGTGGCAACGTACGGGTATGAAGCATGGACATTTAATAGGGCAACGGAAAAACATGTGCTTTTATATATAAATGTTAGAGAAGAGTCATTCGTATATCTTGGACAGAGAAGAGAACATATAGACCCATACAGAAAGAACTCAAAATCAAAGAAAATTGGCTGATGCTACAACTAAGAAAGAGAAAATTGAGGTATTTTGGACACATAAAAAGACATGAAGGGTTGGACAAGACCATCGTGGAAGGAGACATACCGGCAAAGACAAGAAAAACCACGGAGAAGATGGATTCAGGATGTAACTAATGATTTGAACATGACGGCTGCAGATGCGGGACATCTGGCCTATGAGAGAGAGAGATGGAAATTCCGAAAGACTGTTGGGGTGGCAAAGGTCTGCTCAGGACAAACTATTTAATGATGATGATATATGTATATATCCGTTAAATAATCCGCATCAGATGGTCAGAAGTGAGAACATGCTATAAACCAATACAGTTGGAGATAAAAAGTAATTGGGTGATGGACTAGATACAAAACCAGGAAACATCCACAAAACATAACCAAATATGCATTTGAAGTGGAACCCACATGTTAATAACTTTGCGGATGGCAAAGAATATGTGGTGATAATTAACTAGTGTCACATAATGAACATTTTAAACAGCATCTGTACATTTATTTTCACGTCTGTGAACTTTTCTTCTTGTACGATTCCAAGTGTTTCAAAGAGAAAAACAGTGGAAACGAACACTTTTTCCACAGAAAACCAACACACTTGTTCTTCTTCTTCTTTGCGATCGTTCTTTATGATCAATTTAATCACTTTTTGTGATATGTTTAATCTTTGCCAAGAACGTGTATACGTTGCACATTGGTTTGTAGGCCCCTAAACGCGTAGACTTCTACACGTTTAGGACATATGCATCCGATTTCATCCAAACCTCCTTAGTCGCCTCTTACGACATGCGTGGCAGGTAATAGTGGTTCTATTCTTTACACCCTAAATTTGGGCCCCGGTAACCACTCGGGCGACACACTGGTTACAATTGATCCTATGATATGACCAATTGATCCTATGATATGGCCAACTAAAAATGTTGTTCTGCGTAACTACAAATATTTTATCATGCAATTGTCATATCGATTTTGTCATCTCATACACTGGACGCTTTTGGAAGTAATTTTATTAGGCGCCAGTCCAAATTATCAATACTCAATATCTTTAACTTGTCTTAATAATGTTATCTCAGTCAGTGGTGGCCTTCACGGAATGTGGAGATTAAGATTTGCTCTTTTCTCTTGAGCTGGTAATATGCAATGTTTGTCTGGAGGACTGGGTGTTCTGTTATCGCGTATTTCTATCTGGCAAACGTTCTATCATCTTCATATTTTATGCTTGAATCAAGCTGAGGTAGGCTTCTCTCTCTCTCTTACAAAATATCTCGCCTTATTATTATTAAGTTGCAAAGATATCTGAATCACTGCACTCACTGTATCCTAACTCGTTTAAAATGATGGCATAGTTTGTGTAGTGTTTCTTGTCGGTTATTTAATTCAATGTAGTCCGCCACATGTACCATTTCTTCTTCTTCTTCACCTTTAACTCCCAACAGAGCACAGGTCTTCAACAAACTTCTTCCATCTCTTCCGCCATCCCTTGCAATTCTTTCCATATTTTACCTATCCTTTTAACATCAGCCTCCATCTCTCTTCTCCAGGTATGTCTAGGCCATCCCCTACCTCTTTTCCCCTGCGAGTTCCAAAACAGTGTATGTCTTGCAATGCTTCCGGTGGGTCTTCTCAAAGTGTGTTGTATCATTTCTACGATAGATTAATGTCGTCATTCTGTAGTACTGTAGTCAGTCGTCATACTGTAGTCGGTCGTCATACTGTAGTCGGTCGTCATACTGTAGTCGGTCGTCATACTGTAGTCGGTCGTCATACTGTAGTCGGTCGTCATGCTGTAGTCGGTCGTCATGCTGTAGTCGGTCGTCATGCTGTAGTCGGTCGTCATGCTGTAGTCGGTCGTCATACTGTAGTCGGTCGTCATACTGTAGTCGGTCGTCATACTGTAGTCGGTCGCCTGTAGTCGGTCGTCATGCTGTAGTCGGTCGCCATGCTGTAGTCGGTCGTCATGCTGTAGTCGGTCGTCATACTGTAGTTGGTCGTCATACTGTAGTCGGTCGTCATACTGTAGTCGGTCGTCATACTATAGTACTGTAGTCAGTCGTCATACTGTAGTACTGTAGCCAATCGTCATGCTGCAGTACTGTAGTCAATCGTCATTCTGCAGTAGTGTAGCCAATCGTCACGCTGCAGTACTGTAGTCAATCGTCATTCTGCAGTAGTGTAGCCAATCGTCATTCTGCAGTAGTGTAGCCAATCGTCATGCTGCAGTAGTGTAGTTAGTCGTCATACTGTAGTACTGTAGCCAATCGTCACGTTGCAGTACTGTTGTCAATCGGTATACTGCAGTACTATAGCTAATTATCATACTGCAGTCAATTGTCGCATAGTCTTACTGCAGTCAGTCGTCATACTGCAGTCAGTCGTCATACTGCAGAACTGTAGCCAATCGTCATACTGCAGTACTGTAGTCAGTTACCATATCCAGCAGCTCATGAACTGTGTGTGGATTTTTTAGAAGTCTTTCATTTCAGTGTACCCCCACAATATTCATGTGAAGTTAGAAATGGAGAACGAACATGCCAGACTCCACGAGAGAGTATTCCTGCTGGTGGAACCCCCTTTCTCAATTTCACTTTCAGAAAGTTGGACTATGGATGGTTCAAAACTATTAATACAGTAACGATCTGCGTTTATGGTGTTGTTAAAATAAATATGAACCTAATTATGCTCATAATACTACTTGTAGCACACCATATTCGATCTTTTTGATCGTGGAAAGGCATGATGCAATGTGGATTGCCCCTGCTCCAAATACATATTCCAACTGTTCACGCACACGGTAAGGTTAAATTATGTCCAAACAGTAAAGAAGGTTAAATCAAGGATTTGTACCTAGTTTTCACAAGGAGCTTTTGAAACTACACGCACTGCTGAACCTGGTGATCATTTTCTTTCTCAGTTGAGACACAGCAGACACTCTGTGTGGATGGAACTTTAACCAGATCTTCAGAATCTTGTCAACGGTAATAGTTTACGAGCGTAATTGTTGGAACAACTGTCTTCAAGACTTACTTGGACTATAGAGTATTATGTCATGGATATTGGGAACTGTTTCTTTAGTAATCAAAGACCAACAAGATATGTGCCAATCTTGCACACTATATGTATCACGAAACCTGATTATCAAATTCATAAAAGCATTACGGTTGAGAACATGTGTATATTTGGAAATTTCCTCCGAATTTTCGAACAACGTCCTCCACCGTTATGAAACACAAGATCCGTAAAAATACTCTCTCTTTAACTGTAACCACCATTTTCGTTCAGAAGATAAAGCTACCCCTGCTGCTAGCAATGATATACTGACTAATGATCTGCACTGGATCTTGGAACACTGATTGTCATGACGAAATCCCCACCTTCTGTGACGTAGTGCCGCCCGTCGAATAAGTGACTGAACATATAGTTGTTTGTTTTCTTTATTTTTCTTCAAATTGGGTGCATGTAGACTTTTAAAACACTGCACTCTCACTTTAAATGTCACAATTCTCCATTATGTACAGCAAACACATACATGCAATGTATTGTTTGCACTGTCCGTTCTAGATCTCTTCTGACTAGTCACCCCTGCTTGTAATAGGTCGTACGACTGTCAGGAATGCATTTCAATTGACGACTTGAGACATTTGTGTGTTACATTAGAATGATTCTGCAGATATGATAATTAGTACATACGTACATACACAGGAATCTTCCATACCCAATACATTGCAGAAGCACATTGTTGTATAAATCGTATTCCTGACTGATGATTGTGGTATCTGTGGCGTGAAGGCACGGTGCTCGCCTCTCGATTCTAAAGTACTAGATTAGTTTCCTGTGTGGAGCGAGCGAGCTAATTTTTCAGTTATCTCTGACCTCAATGAAGATGAGATATAGGGTTTCTAGTTCTACCAGAGACCGCCGATAAAATGTAAGTTCTGTGTTCATCACATAAGTCCATCCCATAAAAGAGACAATGGCAGTTGAAAATCGAATGGAGTAAGCTTGAAAGTCTTTGCAAGGAAAAAATTCTTTCAGACAATTGTTTTTTCAGACAACGATTTTGCTGGAATTCTGAAATTTTCTTCTCTTAACTATTTTACAACAGATCTATCCAACAAAAACGCAGTTGAAAATTGGTTGATGCCAACAAGAAATTGAGCAAGGTGAAGTAATTTAGACACATAACGAGACTTATGAAAGGTTGGGAAAGGCAATTATAAAGGCATTCAGTGAAAAACCAAACAAAAGGTTGATACAGGATGAGACAGGTTATTTGAACAGGGGGCAAGACATCAGGACCATGAGAAAGAAAATCAGAAAAACTGTTATAGTGGAAAAGTTCTAAATAGAACAAGCTACTAGATGATGATGAACTACGCGATGACACGATGCTGTGTATTTGAACAGCAACGCATTCTGTACGTCACATCGGGCAACATATTGTGTTACAGACATAGTCGTTTTCAAAATATATACACATAAGTATATATATATATATTTTTTTTTTAAATATTAAGCACAATACTTTTAGCTTTGTCAAAGGAAATACAGTATTTATGTTAGTTATACGAAATGTTATAAACGTTTGTTTAAATAACAAGGGAGAGAGAGATACGACCTGTGCCGTAACTGATACGAAATGTATAAATGTTAAAAACAAGTGAGAGAGAGAGATAGATGTGGTAACTGATAGAAATTTTATAAACGTTTGTTAAATAACAATGGAGAGAGAGTTTTACGAAGTGCAGGTAACTGATACGAAATGTTATAAACGTTTGTTTAAATAACAAGGGGAGAGAGAGATACGACATGTGCCGGTAACTGATACGAAATACATGCAATGACAAAGACAGTGAGCCAGAGAGAGCAAATGTAGTAACGAGCAAGAAGTATTGTAATAATTACAAAATAATGAAAGCAACAACTGTTCAGTGATTGTAGCATTTAGTGAAGGTAAACAAACAGACGAGTTTGTAAAATGTTGACTTTGTAAACGACAACGTGAATCTGTGAGGACACATAGCAACCGGTATTGATTGAATCACATATGTATGTACTCACCACTTGTCGTGAGAGTGAGTGCAGCTCTGCTGGCGAGGACGCCACTGACGAGCGGCTGCCCTGCTTATGGACCATGTTCCGCGAGGATGGCATCCCAGCGACTGCAGTACACCATATCTAAGAAAGATAAACGAACAGTTTGAGAAGTATAACAAAATCGGGACACAATTAAAAGACAATATTGAATAAAAAGATACATAGAGGAATATAACATTTATTAGGGAAACTGAAGCAAACCCAGGGGCGGCTCGTCTATAAGGGCCAGTGGGGCCGGGCCCCACCAAAAATAATGTATATCGTGTATGTATTATTTATCAAATTAAAATATAGCAATCTTTTTTTTTTCTTTTGCGTTCTCACTAGATTGGGATTTCGGATTCTCTAATAAAGGCAGCCATCTGCCTCAGATTATCAGCCACGCCATACAGTTTGTCTTGGACGCTAGTGTAAGTGGGCCACCTCTTTCTTCTCATGTCTGCAAACTGGGGGCAGTTCTGTAGGATATAATTCCTATGATTTCTGCTTCCCATTTGTGCCGACCTCTTCCGCAGTAAGTTTTGGCCACCCTTGTGATGGTAGGTTTGACATTCTTACTGCGTGGCTAAATCTACGAGGCAGATTGGCGACCATAGAATCCGTTATCCCATTCCTCATTGTGAGGGTCGTTGCACCATGTTATGCGCCTTATGGCCTGGTGCATCCGTTTTCTGCAAGTATTTGTTTCGGGTTAGCATTCCCTAAAAAATAGCAATCTAAAACCTTGATTTATCCTGAACAAAATGTCTGGCCCCACCAACAAATATTATCACGAACCGCCGCTGAGCAAACCAAAATAAAATGTCATGTAAAATTTGGATTGAAAATATAAACATTGACAAGAGATTAATAATGTAAACATATCTAAATGTGTTTCACACATAAAGAGGCAAAACACTGTTGGAAATCATAATATGAGGAAAGATATAACGGCAAGTGATAAAGCGTTACGCATAGTAAAGCGTTTGCATCAGAATGATAGTCAAGGCAGTGTCTTCTCCATCGATGCAATTTTATAACGGCAAAAACTTTGAATAGAACTAAATGTCTGCGAAGTAGTATAAATAAGAATTGCACAATATTCTTCTTCTTCTGCGTTCTCACTAGATTGGGATTTCGGACTCTCTAATAAAGGCAACTGTCTGCCTCAGATTATCAGCCACGCCATACAGTTTGTCTTGGACGCTGGTGTAAGTGGGCCACCTCTTTCTTCTCAGGTCTGCATACTGGGGGCGGTTCTGTAGGATATGTTCTTTCTCATATTTGCCAAGCCACAGGGACACAGGTCGTTGGTGCCTATCTTGAATTTAGTGTACAGGTGGCGTCTCATTCTGTTGTGACCCGTCCGGAGCCAAAGTATAGCTGTCTGGTCCCTTCTGGACAGTTGGTAATATCCAAAATACACATTATGAGGATTATGCTAAACTCTGGACTACTATTTGGTAATATGGGAAGTTATTCATTGTTAGTTTCAGGACTGCCTTCATCGCATAAAGACATGCATATACTGATCACATCTACAAAGCATTTCTTTCAGTATATTTAGATTAACAACTATTTTCTGTGCTCGTTGATGTAATATACTGCGGGTTCTCGCATGGTTTTTCCAGTCTTGTCGATTTTGTGACATTCTCAGAGTGTATGTTCTCTCTTTGAGGATGTTACTTTTGTCCATAAGAAGGCCCAATCTCGAATGCGGCATTGCCTGACAGTGCATCCGCTCTCTCGTTCACTACATTATTGCCTGCGACAAAGATCGCGTTTTGTATTAGGTACATGGTCTTCGCACATAACAGGTCTTGATTTTTTGTACCTTGCTCTGAGAATCGCAAAGTACGCATGCATGAGCTATCTGTTAAGTCTATAACCATTATAGGGATTTTATCACCACCACGACTTCCATCATAGTCATGCTGCTGTTAGTCCTCCTGAACTATGTTCAAAGAAAGACACTGTTTCACATAGACTGTTCAAATGTCTTTAAATAGTTTAACTCGAAATGGTACTAGTGTCGGTCACGTAAGATATATCTGTTTCTAACATCTTTGACATAATTGCGACATCAATTCTACAGTTATGAAAGTTGATAAACTTATCAATGTCGCAATATTACTGTTTCCAAAACGAGAACTCGTTTGTGAAGAGTGAGTTATCAAAATGAACTTCGTCTGTTTATTCAAAGTCAAAACTCGATATCTTTGCAACTTGTAATGATATTATTATGATTATGAAAATAGAGATAGAATATTAATCACTAACTCAGAGACACGTCAATAGATATTGAATGACGATGACACAGTTTGGAACCGTACGAGGTAAAAGAAGACCTGAGTGTCAGAGGTAGAATGAGGAATGTGTTTAATTGTCGAACAACGAGAACCATCAGAATGCGTATTCCTTGCCACCTGTTTCAGGAGACTTCTACTCTTGTGTTCGTTGCTATCAAACCAAGTTAACCACTATTTGTGATCTTTGTCATTTGCGCCGAGACCGTGAATACGCTGCGCCTAGATACATATGATCCCTGCGGCATGTAGGACCGGCGCATCTAATTTTCGACCTAGTTCAAGAGACATATGGGTCTGCCTGGAATATAATGAGGTCGGATCAGTATTCAATAGCTACAATAAGGGAAGTGCGAATGACATGAATTATATACTAACAGTGTCAGTATTTAATACACATTTTCCTTTTAGGACAGTTATGGATTTATCGTCTGACTGTATCTGTGATGTCTAGTTTATAGGAACAGTCATTATCTCGTCGTATGTTTTGCATCCTTCGCCTGGTAAAGGCCATTTCGTCGAAACGTGGGTGTATCTTATTTTTGTACTTCATATAATTACATTACTTTGTTTTTACGTGTTTCGTATTTACGATTGGTTATTGGTTACTAAACTGACGTCATTGCACTACGGGCAGACCCATGGGTGCTCAGTCTCCCCAACAGATATCGAAGAGTATGCATACTGATGGTTCCCGTGGCTCGCTGATTAAACACACCGCTCACTCTGCCTCTCAGGCATCCAGTTCGACTTGTACAACGGGTAACTCCAAACTGCCTAAATCGCTTGATCGATTCAACATCGATTTTAGTGTCCTCATCCAACAGACAGTCGCGAAGAGGCCGAAGAATGTTATTATTTAAGACATAATAGCGAAACATGATACATTTACTATATTATGTAAAGCAACCTGGAAACATCTCTATCAAACAACAGAGATGAGACTTAGTAGAGATTCAAGACATTAGTCTAGCAGTTTAGCAATACTCATCACATACAATTATTACACATATAGTATCATATCTATACAATGATATCACCGAGTGTCAAATCACAATGGCGTCCGTGTGTTGCCGGGGTTAGCAAAGAATAGTAACACTGCGACCTACAAAGCATGTCGCGAGAGGCGACGGGTAGGGGCTTAGGAAAGCTACCATAGTAAATAAAAAGCATGGCAGAAATCGGATGTGCTGGTCTACTTGTAGGCACATAGCTGGCACAATCGCTCTTGGGCTCAGCTGACATACAAAACACAATGAGTCGATATGGAGCGTTTGAAGAAGAAATCAGTGTAGTGTTAACTGTTGTACTTTCTCACAGAAGAGAATATATAAACACAAAGTGGATGCATAGATTATGTGATTTCTTGACTAGAGGGATAATGTAGAAGTTACTATGTAGACGAATGTAGAAGTTACTATGTAGTAAGCAGTTATATTATACGAAACGTATACATCTCTTCACGATTCTATGAGCATACATTAAATTAATGAAAATCTAGGCTAATCCTTTTTACAGGACGTGGCCATCAACAACATTAAACGAGCAATCGATTTTCTGGGCACCACTTATACGTTCAGTAGTTTGTCATTGCTTTCAGAAGGGTGAAGTCTATTTTTACAGTTCGTTAAAATCATGGGAACTAATTTGCTTCCAAACTTGCCCACCGCGGAGTTTGAACCAGGTACGCTTAGGTTGTGATCGAGCTCACTACCGCTTGAGCTACAGACGCTCTATTAAATTAAACCACATAAGTAACAGATACAGTGAATAACACCTCATGAAGAGCATAACAAAAAGTCAGTTCTATTAAATCTTTTCTTATCATCACGCTGTGAATCAAAACAGGATTAGAGACAAGAATAGGAAATGTATAACCAAACACTTTGTTAGGTAGTAACAACAACGTCTGACAGTCTGAATCAAACTGTTATATGGCATTACAATGGTCGTTTGGGGGGTTTTTTAAACGATTTTTAATACTAATCTGACACCTGGTGAATAGTGCAGAACAAGCGCTCAAGTGGGAGACAAGTAGTTCTACGATGTACGGAAATTTACTAATCTGAGGTGGTCAGACCAGATCTGAAGACAACCGTGGGTAGGCTGCGGTGATCCTAAGTAAATTGGCGTTTACTGACAAATACACATGTATATAGTAAGTATCACATAAGCAAACAAAAATACAATTAAATATAAAACTAATAACAATCCCACGTTTCGATCATGTATCTTTATCAAGAAGACAACTAATTCAAGAAAGAAAGGACGCCCACTAGAGAAACACTGATAAGAATGTCATTAAGAAATGCGAGAAATAGCGAACTCAATTCCATAGAAGATATTGAGAGAAGAAAAAAATTGACCAGGATAGAGCGGTGTGAAAGAATTGCTTGGGACAACTAGGTATATCTAAGATAGCGAAGAAAATAAATAAGTGAACAGGTTCAGCAAGTTTAATTAAATTAGCGTGACAGGTCATTTTTTGGAAGGACAGTCTGACTCAAAAGTAATATGACATTACAATGGTATTTTTTTTGTAAATGATTTTTCATGTTAGACTGACACACGGTAAAAGGTAGGAATAGGTACACACTGACAATGATACAGCAAGATTGTTATACACAAAAAAGAACACACTTTAGAGAAAAGTGACTGCTCAAAGTAGATGCTAGATCGAACACTTGTAAATAAGTAATCACATGGTAATTCTTAACAAGAACCAACTTTTCAACAATAAAAAGCCACATGATATACCCGACGAAAATTAGTGGTTGCTAATTTCATAGACACTTATAATCACTGTGTGTGTAATGTTTGATGGAGAGTTACATTTGCATGTTTTCAATAAGTAAAAAATATGTGAACATACATTTGGTAAATAACTAAAGGACACATACATTCGCGAGCAGTAACTAATAAAAGTACATGAACATACACGAGATATAAATAACAAGAGTACATGAACATACACGAGCGAGCAGTAAATTGTAAAAAGTTGAAGAGCATATAGTTAAGTTAATTGTATATCCTTTACAGGATTTTGCTAATCAACCCCAGCTTTTTAACGCTGTTTGTGATTTTTCTGGGCATTATTACGTTCAGTAGTTTGCCATTGCTTTCTGAACGGGTGGTGCCACAGTCCTTTGTAAAATCCGCGCAAACAATTTGCAACCAAACTGCCCGCAGCGTGATTCGAACTCAGAACGTCGGGGTTAATAGACCGAGTCACTAACCCCTAAGCCACAGGCTGTAAATAAGCAAATGATTAAATAGTTAACAGGACTACACACACATCGATATACACATCGGTGTGATACAAAAGTACACACATGTGAAGTCTGTACTTACAAAGTGCTTTCAAACAGAAGTTCGGCCTTGACGATGTCAATGCCAATACCAGTATCTTGGAACAATTGACCATCACTGATCTCAGCTGCTGGTTGTGGCTGGAAACACCGAGAACGAACCCCGCACAATTCCGCTGAATGATATCTAAACAATCGTCAACACACGGTTATCAATCAAGAATAACTGTTGGCGAAATCCGTAATAAAAATATTATTCCTACCTAGTACCAATATGTCGAGAAGTTAACAGAATAATTGTATTTCACTTTACTACTCGTGACACAATTACTAACAACAGTGAGCTCAACAACTCAATGCAACACACAGCTTCCTTCTATCACAGTTCATATTCAATACTACGGAAAACTCGCTGTTCAACCGTGGTCAGCTTTTTTTGTTAGAAATGTCGACAAACCCGTGTCACCGCATCGTACCTTTAACACGCAGCAAGTTTACCGCAAAGTATCGGGAAAGATGACGGACCGCGCAGAACCAGCCATTCCTACCATATACTTACGAATGGTTGAATAATTTCTGTATTCTATTATCAGTATAACTATTCACAACAAACTATCAACAATTACATTAGCCCACGACGAGAATAACAACCATCAGACGTCAGCACATTGTATTTTTCTATTCAACAGTTATAAAGATTCCAGAGCAGGGACTAAGTGTAGGGGAAACTTGTCAAAGCAGTTGTATAAGAATAGCGGAACGTATTTCTAGTTTCTATCAGTTGAATGCCAGGCTACTGCTGACTAAAATTCAGCTGCGTGAACCGGTTTTTCTATAACTGGATGGTCTGCACTAGGTGTGTGTGGTTATCTGTTGTCAACTATTGTTACGGTCATGTTGTACTGTGACAGTTCTTTGTAAAACTTAAATGATTTACTTCAAAATGACACCCCATAAATGTGCATGGGGGCGAAGAAGAAAGGGTACTGCAGTTACTCAGCGAATGCCATTTTGGAAGACGATTTAATCTATCATTGCTGACGCAAATATAATGCGATTGAAGGTTTGCAGGTGTAGGAATGGGCACCAGCCATATGCAACGTTTAATCAGGAGGAACCATCAGCATACATATCATTTGGCATCTGCTAGGGGAGACTGAGCACCTATGCGTCTTTCCGAAGTGCACGAAAGATGTCGGTTGAATAATGAATATTGTGTGTGAATCAAACCAGCACTCTGTAAAACTGTCCTTCAATAAACCGGGTAGTGACGTACCACTGTACAAACAAAAGTCGGTGAGCTGTGGTACGATCCCGGTATCATTCCATTGCTAAACAAGAGCTACATCAGAAAATCGTGTTCAAGAATTGTCCTGGTAGCAGTCACGTCAGCTATTTCTGGTCTTTGTATATTGACCACTTTTGTAACATGTATCACAATTACAAACATAAAAAGTTCATCTTTAGCATAGTAAACGTATCATATCACTGTTTTAAATGATGTTTACAGTCCAAAGTGCATCACTTCTTTCTCTGTTGTGCTGGTGTCGTACATCGTTTGTTCTGTGGTCTTAGATGTTTTAATTCTCATTACCAAAAAAATAATATAAACTTAAAGTCTATTACCCATTGGGGTCGTAGGGGTTCTATGATAGAATCTTCAATGAAGTTCTTTCAAATAAATATTTCCTTTGCGAGGCAAACGATTGTGGAAAAGTCCATTTCTGACCAATCCTTTCTGCTATCACTTCAAGCTTATTTTTGCCACTCTCGTCTTCTATTCCCGTCGAATGTTCCGTGAAAAACTGTTTTTGCGAGGAAATATCTGTTCATATGTACGAACCATGCTTAGAACGTTTCGCTACTGCCAGAAGTCCTTCCTGCTGTCCTGCCAGCGTTGTTATTTTATTCCTAACAAATTCGTTTGTTTTGTGTTCTTTATAGGAGATCCGCAGCATCTTTCTAAAACACTTATATTCCAAAGCATGAATTATTCTCTCCATATCTTAATTGTCCAGCTCTGACTTCCATACAAAAGAATCAAATTGCATGAAATGATCTTCACACGGTCAGTGAGGAAATATATCAACAAGAACACAGCATAAAAAACACCATATTGACTCCTTGTACTATAATTGCACAAAGGATAGCCTGTAAATTAACACAACAGTAGCTGAGACAATGACTATAATCAGGAAATATAATAAATTAAACGTTCATATTAACGTTTAATTAAATTGTACAATGAAACAATTACACGAATTCAAATACTTAGGAAGCATATTTACAGAAGATGCAAGACTCGATACAGAAACTGAAGCTAGAGTCCACAAGGCAAATTCTGTCACCTATCAACTAGTCCTAGTACTCGAGATATCTAAACATCTCTCTGCCAACCAAACAACAAATGATTAAAATCACCATTTTCGTTTCTACTTAATGCTACCAGGGCCAAACATGGACAATGAATAAAGCACAGATATAGAAAGTAACCACACGTGAAATGAAATCTCTGCAAAAGGTCACAAACGCTAATAGTCACAAATACCAGCATAAGAAAGAAGGCTGGAACAGGAACCTTCCTGAATTACATTGCAAAATCAAAGAATGGAATGGATTGACTACCTAGTAAGAACGCAGCCAGACCACAAGTCTATAAAACCTTCTACAGGAGAACATCAGCGCGAAAGCAAGACCAAGGAAACGATAGATAGATGGAATGTTAGAATCATGCCAAAAGATACATAAATCCATTACTCAAACCATCCGAGAAGCGCAAGACAAATACATAAGACCATGACACTGGGCTACAACCAGGTAGCTGTGTGAAGACAAAAAGATCTTCATCGAAAAACTTATATTACTTTTTCAAATCACATTATGCCTTGATATGGCAACGACATCAATTTCTTGACTTTATTTTTTAATCTGAACTTTCATTACTTCAAATGCATGTTGCTAAATATTTTTTTTAAATATCTATAAAAAGGCCTAAAGATGAGAGATTGACTTCAGTGCCACGGATTTCCCCATATGGTCGGTCCGTCTCCGCAGAAATGTCACGCCATCTACCAAGAGTATTGAACAAAGCACTAACTCCACAGCTCCAGCAATAATCATAGGGGTCTCTGGTAAAAGAAAATACAATCGCAAACAGAACGGTGTGGTCAGGATTAGCTCCAGAGACCCCAATTTAAAAGCATGTGCTTCTAATAAACAACATATTTAAAGGACAAACAAACATTCGACACGAGATACAAGCATTCAATTCTGTTGAAGTGGAGGTATGTGTCAGAAGAAATGCGCGATCAAGCGGGGTAAAAACAAAAAACAACCGCGTCATCAGATACATATTACAAGCTCAACAGAATGGATGAAGGAATGTAACCCTGATTAAATCTCGTCTTTGAGAAACTTTTCAACCATGATTCTCTCTTTATTAAAATATGAAATCGTGAACTAGATACTTGTTTTTCTTTTATGGAGAGGACCCATTGCTTTACATTAAAGAACAAGGACGTTAAATCATGCAAGCAGATGCCACATGCCTCTCATCTACAGCCAGTAGTCCTGTTCTTCTTCTTCATTTTCAATTATCCGGCAGAAATTTGGTTCGAAGATAATAGCAAAAATTGAGGTAACACAAAAACGAACCTCAATTGTTCACATGTTATTCGTTAAGGTTCATTTTTTGCATTGTCTCAATTTTAAGAAGTTTATAGTGAATAACGCAGAAGATGATGATCCATATACTGATGGGTATGTGTAGCATGGTGATATATCAGACCGGTTTTTTTTAATCTAGCAAGAGGTAACATCATTGTCAAATGAAATGAAGCGCTCATACTCATGGCTATGCGATGGCTGCACAAAGAAATAAGGTTCGTGGTTCAATATCTGGCAAATGTTTTATCCCAGAGTCCCACATACCGGTTTACCATATTCATAGCCTCGGTGCATCACATTGGGCGCTTAGAACTTTTTATTCACTTGTTGCATATATGTGTATAGCTTCTCCACACATCAACTACTGAGACATATCTATATGTGTATAGCTTCTCCTCACATCAACTACTGAGGCATATCTATATGTGTATGGCTTCTCCACACATCAACTACTGAGGCATATCTATATGTGTATAGCTTCTCCACACATCAACTACTGAGGCATATCTATATGTGTATAGCTTCTCCACACATCAACTACTGAGGCATATCTATATGTGTATAGCTTCTCCCCACATCAACTACTGAGGCATATCTATATGTGTATAGCTTCTCCTCACATCAACTACTGAGGCATATCTATATGTGTATAGCTTCTCCACACATCAACTACTGAGACATATCTATATGTGTATAGCTTCTCCACACATCAACTACTGAGGCATATCTATATGTGTATAGCTTCTCCTCACATCAACTACTGAGGCATATCTATATGTGTATGGCTTCTCCACACATCAACTACTGAGGCATATCTATATGTGTATGGCTTCTCCCACATCAACTACTGAGGCATATGTATAGCTTCTCCCACATCAACTACTGAGGCATATCTATATGTGTATAGCTTCTCCACACATCAACTACTGAGGCATATCTATATGTGTATGGCTTCTCCACACATCAACTACTGAGGCTAGTATAGCTTCTCACATCAACTCTGGGCATATCTATATGTGTATAGCTTCTCCTCACATCAACTACTGAGACATATCTATATGTGTATAGCTTCTCCACACATCAACTACTGAGGCATATCTATATGTGTATAGCTTCTCCACACATCAACTACTGAGGCATATCTATATGTGTATAGCTTCTCCACACATCAACTACTGAGGCATATCTATATGTGTATAGCTTCTCCACACATCAACTACTGAGGCATATATAGCTTCTCCCACATCAACTACTGAGGACATATCTATATGTGTATGCTTCTCCTCACATCAACTACTGAGACATATATATATGTGTATAGCTTCTCCACACATCAACTACTGAGGCATATATATATGTGTATAGCTTCTCCACACATCAACTACTGAGGCATAGTATAGCTTCTCCACACATCAACTACTGAGACATATCTATATGTGTATAGCTTCTCCTCACATCAACTACTGAGGCATATATATATGTGTATAGCTTCTCCACACATCAACTACTGAGGCATATCTATATGTGTATGGCTTCTCCTCACATCAACTACTGAGGCATATCTATATGTGTATGGCTTCTCCTCACATCAACTACTGAGACATATCTATATGTGTATAGCTTCTCCTCACATCAACTACTGAGACATATCTATATGTGTATAGCTTCTCCACACATCAACTACTGAGGCATAGTATAGCTTCTCCACACATCAACTACTGAGACATATCTATATGTGTATAGCTTCTCCTCACATCAACTACTGAGGCATATATATATGTGTATAGCTTCTCCACACATCAACTACTGAGGCATATATATATGTGTATAGCTTCTCCACACATCAACTACTGAGACATATCTATATGTGTATGGCTTCTCTCACATCAACTACTGAGATATCTATAGTGTATAGCTTCTCCTCACATCAACTACTGAGACATATCTATATGTGTATAGCTTCTCCACACATCAACTACTGAGACATATCTATATGTGTATAGCTTCTCCACACATCAACTACTGAGGCATATCTATATGTGTATGGCTTCCCCACACATCAACTACTGAGACATATCTATATGTGTATAGCTTCTCCACACATCAACTACTGAGGCATATCTATATGTGTATAGCTTCTCCACACATCAACTACTGAGGCATATCTATATGTGTATGGCTTCCCCACACATCAACTACTGAGACATATCTATATGTGTATAGCTTCTCCACACATCAACTACTGAGGCATATCTATATGTGTATAGCTTCTCCTCACATCAACTACTGAGGCATATCTATATGTGTATAGCTTCTCCACACATCAACTACTGAGGCATATCTATATGTGTATAGCTTCTCCACACATCAACTACTGAGGCATATCTATATGTGTATAGTTTCTTCACACATCAACTACTGAGGCATATCTATATGTGTATGGCTTCTCCTCACATCAACTACTGAGACATATCTATATGTGTATAGCTTCTCCACACATCAACTACTGAGGCATATCTATATGTGTATGGCTTCTCCACACATCAACTACTGAGGCATATCTATATGTGTATAGCTTCTCCACACATCAACTACTGAGACATATCTATATGTGTATGGCTTCTCCTCACATCAACTACTGAGGCATATCTATATGTGTATAGCTTCTCCACACATCAACTACTGGGGCATATCGACTAAATGTTACGCGTTCGTAGCGCGTTGGACTGCGGGTGACTAGCCCTCTGTGTGTGCGGGTTCAATTCCGCGGGCTGGCAGAAAAGCCACAGGTTCCCCAGATTCACGGTGTTCGTGGCACCGAACCGAAGGGTTACGATGTCCATGGCACCGAACCGAGAAATGCTTCTGAATCGGGAAAAAAAAAATTATGTCCTAATGCTTCTTGAATATGTTATGGGCTATTTTCAGCACTGTTGATTCATTTTTTTTAAACAGTGCATAATGTGTTTGAAGAATTCATTAAACTGTCATTACATAACACATGTTACGGAGGGCCGTAAGCATCACAGAATAATCGATGATACACATTGTAAACACAGGGGAAGCTGGCGGTTTATTGTCATATAGGACAACTGTAATACCCATGGTTTATTGTAGGTACATTCATGGAAACGGCTGAACATGCTAAACCATGCATTCTAGCCTTACAGGAACCATATGTTAGCAAGACATACCCAATTGGACACGGTCAGATGTGACAGTGACACAGACTGATGTGACAGGTGTGCATACGAGAACATGATGTACAGGTGTGGGTTGGAGCCAGTCACGCCGTCATATTACACTTGTAAGTTACAATGATATAATCAATGCATGTGTATACTGTATACATAACGTAAGGTCACACATATTACGTAAACGAAAGTGAACGACATTGTACTATGTACGAGTTTTTATAAGTAATGTACTTGTATCATTTAACCTGTAGCATGTCTAGAAAATAAATAAAAATAATAATAGCTGTTGAGTATGCTAGCTTTCGGAGTGGAAGAGGCACCAAGACAGACCACTGCTCGGATATAAGGATGTCTGCAAGGCCTCAATGAAGAACCTTTTTATCGGGAAATGGGGAAAAACTAGCTGGTGACAGAGTTGTCTGGAAAGCGACATTGCGCAGTCTTTTGAAAAGAGACTTAAGGATGAGCTAAAAGATAAGAGAGAAAAGCCAAAACTCAGAAGTTGTCACAGGAAAACACTTGTCAATTGATCTGCATGTAAAGACGAAAAATCCCATATATATACATGCTAACTTTAAATATGTTGAGAATAGGCAGAGAAACTTACCAGAAACAGTCCAAAAGATGAGACTAAAGATTAACACCACTAAACTAATGTGAAATAATCTGAAGTCAAATTACTTACGCAATATGACACAGAAGTAGTTAATAAATGGTGTTCATATGTACAGTTCCAACTTCACTGTAACGGGTCACCCCATAATTGCTCCGTTCCTGTGCCAACGAAAAACACACGACATGCTAACAACTGTCTCCTGTGTGAACTAATTCCAGAATGAAACAGCCGTACCGCCCCAATAAGCAACCTGCTCCACATAACTGCATATGGCCGTCGCTAAAGTGTCAACACAAAACTGTTCATCACTTGAATTGCAATTCATGTCGAGGGGAATCATGACAACATCAAACTTTCTGCACACGCAATATCACTGCATACGGCAGATTGAGTCGGCGCAGTAGAAAAGAGTACTGCAGTTGTTCAGCGAAGGTCATTTTGGAAGACGATTTAATGTATTATTGCTGACGCAAATATAATGCGATTGAGGGTTTGCAGGTGTAGGAATGGCCACCAGCCACATACAACGTTTAATCAGGAGGAACCATCAGCATACATATTTGACATCTGCTAGGGGAGACTGAGCACCTATGCGTCTTTCCGAAGTGCATGAAAGATGTCGGTTCGTCATAACCGCTGTACGCCATTTTCTGAATACCCACAACAAACGCACGGTTGACACAGCAAAAGCATTCCATGTAACATTCATAGCACACAGCGTTGCTCAAGCACTAACTCAGTAGCTCGGCAAACGAAACCAGAAAGTACCATATCAAACATGGCGAAAAGTTAAGACAAGTTTCACGATTTTCTCGATAGAGCTCACGAGATGCTGGATTTCTTTCGTAAGCGCTTATACCCGGATAAGGTGCTTGCTTCTGCTATGCGGCACGTTCAGAAAATTTCGCGCCAGGAGGCTCTTTCTAACCAGCATAGAACTTCCAATTCTGACAGGGTGAAACTTGTCTTAACTTTCCACCCTCATAGTTCCCTTGTGAAGAAAGTCTTATTCCGTCATCTCTCCATTCTTCAGTCTGATCCTGAGACACGTTCATTCTTCCAACACTATCCTTTGGTGGCGTACAGACGGGACAGAAGCCTTAAGGATATGTTGGTTCACAGTCGCCTCAAGCCTAATATCCAGAGTCATTTTGGCACCATCCAGTGTGGCCGTCGGCGCTGCAACACTTGTGCTTATGTAATACAGACCCGCACGGTGTCTTTTCCAAAAGCCACGTTCGTTGTTGAAGACAGTTTCACGTGCGAGTCCCGTAATATTATCTATGCCATTATCTGCAAGCGGTGCAACAAGGCCTATATTGGGGAAACCGGCAGGAGACTCAGTGACCGATTCGCCCAACACTTGCGCGATATACGCCAATGCTCTGTGACCCTGTAGCTACCCATTTCAATGATACTGGCCATTCAGGAGCTTGCGATGTCCAGGTCACAGCCATCCGATCATGTTCCTCTGATGATCGTAGTCGATTTGCTCTGGAGAATCGGTTGATTTCTTTGTATGGTACCTTGCGACCACGCGGGCTCAACGTATTACATTCTTATGCTTCTTAGTACTTTCTCTTCCCATGCTTTGTAATATATATGGGTATATGTTGCATGTATTACATTCTTATGCTTCTTAGTACTTTCTCTTCCCATGCTTTGTAATCTATATGGGTATATGTTGCACGTATTCAAGTTATATATTTACTAGATGTTTCATTGTTTCTTTCCGTTCTATTTCTAGTTTTTATGTGTGTTTTTGTGTTACATTTATTTCGTTATTCGTTTTTATTCCAGATTTTCCTTAGATACGTTTGTATTTGGTCGTCCATTTGTGTTTCATTTTAATTTGTCACTCCTGTTTGTTCGTTTGCTTGATAAAGACCTTGTTGGTCGAAACGTTGCTGTTTATCGTCACTGTTTCTGTATTTTGTAAAACTATAGTACTTTGTTTGTACGTGTTTCACAGTAATATATATTATAGTTATGGAAAAAACTTGAAAGGTTTAGTACAAAATGAAAGAACGTGCTCTAAGTGAAAAAACCACTTTAGTTATTAATGACGAGATTGACTCCGACTTCTACTTCACTGAAGCGGTGAATGATATGCACCGAGTTAGTTAATGAAGACAGCTTTGTTTGATATTTTTCCCCCCATTCTATGAACATTATATTTCGCATTTTACGAACGGTGTCTAGAAAATCAACGACTCGTGTACTGTGGTTGATGGCGAAGTCTTGTAAAGTATATGCCAAGATTTGCATTTCATTCTGAGACATTTTTTTAGCATTACTACTTTGAGCTTTGGTGATCAATAAACTTGAACTGACACGAAAAAATGGCATCTTATACAGCCTACTTCTGTATATAAATCTGCTATAAGAACAAAGCTCAGTTGACTCCTTGATTAGAATCAGTCATGTGATGATATGACTAGAATCAGTCAAGTGGTGGTATGACTAGAATCAGCCAAGTGATGATAGGACTTGAATCAGTCAAGTGATGATATGACTTGAATCAGTCATGTTATGCTTTGACTAGAATAAATCATGTGTTGCTTTTGAATAGTAAACAATTGATGTCTATACTAGAGTCAGACCTGAGATGCTGTGACTAAGATAATATTTCTTGTCTACCCAAGAATTAGTTTTACATTATATAGTTGAATAAGTAATATTCAAAGCTAATAAGAATATACATGAACATTTATTTGAGAGATAACTTGTATTAATGCTTTAATGTTCGGACAAAAGCTAAGTTTTTATTTTACTCAGCCTAGTCGTATCCTCATCTGCAATGCTGCGTCGTCTAACAGTATCAATTTAGTGTAGTCAATGAAGTAGTTCAAATATGACAAGAGTATAGCGTATCACTATTGAAGTCGCCCGAGTGGTTACCGGGACCCAAATTTGGGGTGTAAAGAATAGAACCACTGTTACTGCCACGCATGTCGTAATGGGCGACTAAGGAGGTTTGGCTGAAATCGGATGCATGTGTCCTAAACGTGTAGAAGTCTATGCGTTTAGGGGCCTACAAACCAATGTGTAACGTATACACGTTTTTGGCAATGATCAAACATATCACAAAGAGTGATTAAAATTGGTCGTAAAGAACGAACGCAAAGAAGAAGAAGAAGGAGACTATTGAAGTATTAGAATATTTTCTGAAACAAAACTGACGGAAAGAGCTTGTTCCATATAGGTCCGTTGTATTTCCCCCTGGGAAGACTTCAACAATCGCTTCCGCAAATGAAACTATTGTCACGTTAGCTGACACCGAGTGGTCGAAACAAATCATTCCAAGTAACTCCCATTTTGTAAATGAGTTTATATGCGTTATCTAATTGTAGTTATTTGTTTGTTTGCGTTGGTATCAATCAAGTTAACCGCTCTTTGTGATCTGTGTAGTTTGCACCTAGAACGTGAGAACGTTACGCCTTGTAGGAGATGTAGGACTGGCCCATACGAATTTAGGCAAAAGTGTAAGCAAATAGCCCAAAATGACACACATTTGCATAGACGTGTGTAACCGTCAGATCTTCCACACAGAAACAACCCCACACTAAAGTACCACATCTGGAGTTATACTATAGCATGGTATCAGATCTGGTTGGTCGTAGAAATACCACCAGAGCTGACTCATACTAATTTAAATGCTATAAGTACTTATTCCATTTAACTGCACTATCAAAAACATTAACAACTCAATAATCTCCAGTTATTTCCTACGGGAAAAATAAAGGACCCAGTGTACTGTTGTTATGGCAACACACAAAACAAAGTATCCACCGACTGGTTTCGATTGTAATAAAAGGATTAGTACCAGTCCCTACAGTTACTAACTATACACGATACACTTGATTATTACTAAGTACATACATAGTTGACAACAGATTGTGTGTCAGACACACTCACAGAAACAAATCGATATAAATATCTTGGCGGTTTAAACAACACAATTTGCTACCTTAGTTAAGAATAAAACTAGTTGTTGGAGGAAACATCACTATGTGTATATGTATTTATGTATGTATGCAGTGGCGACTCGTAATCATATTTGTTGATGAGGCCAGACAAAAATTGTGGAAAAAATCATGGTTTTTGGTTTAGATTATATTTTAGTATTTACTATTATTTGTCTATTCCGAGAACTTATTACTGAGGAAAGACGCTGAATTTCAGACTTTGTGGTATTTCAGCGTTATATATTCAATTTTCAAAGCTAATCAGCATCACTTTAAAAGTAATAATTATAATAAATAATTTATAAAATAATAAATACACGTTACACATTATTTTTGGTGGGGCTCGGCCCCACTGGCCCTCTATGACAAGCCGCCACTGTATGTATGTATGAGTATGGTTACATAATATAAGCCAAGATCTAGCAAAGAGGACGTGTATTAGCAATAACGTCTCTTACAATATAAGATGATATAAAGCATTATAAATGAACGGTAATCGAAGGGGTACTCTGCGACGTTGAGGTGCGAAGCTCGTCTCCCACCTCAAAAGGACTCGCTGCGTCCTGTGTGGAGATCCTACTGTCTGAACTGTGCAACCAGCGGAAGGTCGCCACGCAGTTGATTCTCACTGTGGAATTCCAATAAAGGAGACATCAGATCGACTAGCTAATTAAACTGCTGAAGATGAACAATCAAATTTACCAGCTACAAAACATAAGAACAAAAGGATGAACAAAACAATACGAAAACACCCAATATCAACGCACCAAGCTAAGAACAGATTAGAACAAATTGTCATTCTTCGCTATAGAAAAGAACACAATCAACTCCAGCAGTCACATGTATACAACATTCAGATAGGAAATCCAGCCATGTGGACAGGCACCTTCTTCTTCTTCTTCTTTGCGTTCGTTCTTTACGACCAATTTTAATCACTCTTTGTGATATGTTTGATCTTTGCCAAGAACGTGTATACGTTGCACATTGGTTTGGTAGGAACCTAAACGCATAGATTTCTACAAGTTTAGGACATGTGCATCCGATTTCAGCCAAACCTCCTTAGTTGCCTCTTACGACATGCATGGCAGGTAACAGTGGTTCTATTCTTTACACCCCAAATTGGGCCCCGGTAACAACTCGGGCGAGGACAGGCACCTCAAACTGCAGAGAACACCCATCAAAACTGCCTTGAATACACAAGAATCTCTGTGTGATCCAACAAAAGCAGTGAGGTTTATACAATAGATAACATTGCAGAGAGTGATATTTCAAACAAACGAAAAGAAGGGGAAGATGATTACGAGTACGATAAAAAGTCGCTGTCAAGATAAAAATGATTCCTACAAATTTTCACTATCAGCAAAATTACATCGATGATCCTCGCCGGTGATATTGAGTTCGTGCTCTGTCGTTGAAATCTTCCCACGTGAGAAATATACGAGCAAACATGGTTATTCACTGAAATACAATGATGACAGTTATATCAATCAATCCGCCTGTGTGGTGACGGGGCCCGCAAGGAAGCAAAGAATAGTACCACTGCAACCTACAATGCATGTCGTTAGAGGCGACTGAGGTAGGACCTAGGAAGCTACCCTAGTAAATAAAAAGCATCGCAGAAATCGGAGGGATGTGCTGGCCTACATGTAGTTGCATAACTGGCACAACATACGATCGCTCTTAGGCTCAGACCACATACAAATCACAAAGAGTGGTTAACAAGTGATCGATAAGGAGCGTTTGAAGAAGAAGAAAAGAAGAATATCAATCAATCCATTAAAATTGTTCCCATCAGCTCAGAAAATCGATTCCAGCATCACGGAATTTATTGACACAATTAATACCAGTAGTCAAAGAGTGTACAGCTTCTACCAGTGTTTGGGATCTAATAGCAAAGAATGAAGAAGTGTATTGACAGTAAATACACAACTAGTTTTGCTAGTGTGGCGGGATCTAATATAAGAACTGGAAATGGGCAATGGCAGAGAAGAAGAGACTATCAGTTGTACCAGTACTGGGGATAAAATAGGACGGATTGAAGAAGTGTAAACACAGTTAAGAAACAATCCGTTTCACTTGGGTATCTATGTCGAAGTGGTTAAGACGTTTGCCTGGTGTTCTGAAGGTTATTCTTCTCTTCCACCATTTACTTCTTTATAGAAGTGTTGGGGATGGGGCATAGTGATATTGTGTGTGCTTGTTTTAATGCACTTTGTAAGCTGATATTCATTTTCGTAATGTCGTCGCTCCATCGTTTGCGTGGTCTTCATCTTGCTTTCTAATTATAACACTTTTTCTGTGTGGCTCTCTGAGGTAGGCGATACAAGGGCATTCTGAAGGTTGTAGGTTCTAATCCGGACAGAGTCATGTGTGCAATTTTTTCCGGATATCCCTAGAATTTTTGCTGGAGCTACGGAGTTCGTGCTTTGTGCAACACTATTGGCAAATGAGTTCTGCCATTTCTGCGAAGAGGGACGAAGCCATAGTAGAAACCCGTAAAGACAATCCTTCACCTTTAGACCCCTTTTTTAATGTTTTACCAATATTAGCGATATGATAGCGAGGACCATGAGACGTGTAATGACAATAAAGAAACAACTAGCTCACACTTGCAGTTGTTTCAGTGAAACACCTACGGTATGTATGTATACGGATAACATTGGGAGAAGTGAAACACACAATGTACGATTCCATTTCTGCTCCGTGTTATATATCTTTTATTTTCGCTAAGCATTGTTTTCTACTGCTCAAAGATATTAAGTCCTAGTTTAATAGATGTATCCATCCTAGACTATTTGTTTCTATCCTGATCGATAAGGGAGATAAGAAGTTCTGATCTGCTAGTAACACGGGACAAACACTGTCAATGACTTCTGCGTCCGAGTCATTATTTCAATGCGATATGTACAGAAATAAATACAATGGTAACGTTACTAATATAAGATCAGAAGAATTACCACATAAACAGCACGCAAACGTATTAATCTATAGTACAGCATCTGTGTAAAATAAAATAGTGAAATTTCAAACATGTTATGATGATATGATAACAACAACAAAACACACAATGCAAGCTAATATCACATACACACATGGTTCAGCTAGACTAGCGTTTCCCAAAGTGGGCGCCCGCCTCCCAGTGGGCGCTGAAGCGTTCTAGGAGGAGTGTAGATCGATTCAGAGGAATTTCGGAGGAGGGAGGGGGTGTTCAGGCGATTAGGGGTTGGTGGTTCCTTGAAGACGAAATTAATAATAAATATTTTAACATAAATTCTTTTCATGATTTTGCGATTGAATAATCATTTAAATTCTGCATTTTAATTCATCTCATGCCCGTCTTACACGATCCATTTTTTCATCAGTTTTCTTTTTCTTGCATATAATCATTTGAAAATTGACCATGTATTACAGAAATATTATCAATTTTCTATGTCAAAGAGAAAATAGAACATGTATATATGTGAGAGGGGGTTGGTAAACTGTTATAATGTAGAGGAGGGCGTTACAAAGTTTATGTTGTGCAAAGTGGGCGGTGGGCCGAAAATGTTTGGGAATATATGAGCGAGACCGACGTCGTGGTCACTAAGGAAGACAGATCTATGATACCACAATATGCAGATAACAATTATATCTTCTTCAAAATGATATATATGGTGAAAAAGACTTCTCAAAATTAAATGGACAGAGGAGAAAAAAAAAAGACTGCTATCCAATAAAAACTCCGAATTTAAGAAAATTATTTCATATGACATTTTTAAAGGAAAGTTGAGAACTTTTGATACATAAAAAGATATAAGGGTGTGGACAAGATAATCATTAAGGGAGACAATCAAGAGAAAGTGAAGAAGAGGAAAACCAAGAATAAGATTAATTAAGGATGTGATAGATAAATAGAATATGACAATAAAAGAACATCTAGCCTACGATAGAAACATTTTGGAGGATTGTTACGGTTATCAAAAGTTCTGCACAAAACACGCTACAGGATGATGATACACACACTCAAAATAATCCCAAAACAGCACATTACTGAAGCAAGTTGGTCTTCGTTATATGCAAACGTACAAGCCTTTGAACTCTATTCTATGTCTTAAAATCTTATTAATTATAAATGACCCCCTTCCCTTCTGTTACTGACGAGTCCTATAGTCCGTTCAACAACTCATGTCACAGTCAAATGCGAATTGTAGCAAAACTATTTATTCTACAGTAGCGAAACTTTGCACCCAATCTTAGAATTATACCGACGCAAATGTCTGATGGAAGAAATTGCTATAGGAAACCTGGATTTTGTAATATGATGATTTCCTTTGATGTTGGCGGCATATTTGACTAGTCTGAATCGAAATTTTAGTTGTTACAGTAAGCACACCAATATAACATTTGATGACAAGTCTCATACATGGGGTCAATGTTGATATTTGCAATAAGAAAAAAAAAGGAACCCTTTCATACCTCGTGGTATATAGGTCAATACAGTGTTAGGCCTGTATTTTCATTGACCGTCGGCACACGTTGGGTGATGTGGTCAGCATCACGCCGGCCGCCTTTACTTCCCAGAGCATGTCTGGTACCCAGTTGAGGCTGGGTCGACCTGAGAGCCGTCGTGGTCGGGAAAAATTCCACGCGCATTGCGGGAGCTGAACCCAGACCACCAGCCTTGCGAAGCGAGTTCACTAACAACTACGCTACAGCGGCTCTCTGATATTTGCAATAGTCATGAAATAAACACGAAATGTAGACATAGTTGTATTATTGTTTTTAAATAACTTACATTACAGTTAAAGTTAGCTGCCATGTTATAATGCCATCCCCTTTTCACGTCCAGGCTTTGGACTGGCAATGGCGGAGCTACTTGAGGCGTTCTTTCAAATCGCTACTTCTTGGGTACAATGTGCGTGTGTAAAAATATGTGGTAGGGAGGTATCACTACAATAAAATAGCTCTTTTCTCCGGTTCTTGTATACTGTAGTACAGATGACCCATATGTGCCTCTTTGTGGAAATGCGTGTATAGTATTAATGATACTTTTTGCATTGTAACTTCAAACTCATTGGAAATATATCAATCTCTGTTTTGAGAAGTCAACAATATGACCCAATAGCTAAACACTAATTTCGAAAAAAGATTTAAATATATAGCACAAAGAAGGCAACTTCTAGATGGTATGATTGTTTGAATGGCAACAAATATTTTGTAGCGTCGGTAACGTGTAGTTTACAGGCAAGTTTTCAAGTTATTTAATCAAATGGTTACAAAGACACAAATTGTATCTGTGTGCATGATAAGTTGAACGGACTATAGTTAAAGCATCGAATCAATAGACCAATATGTTTACCAAAAAAACTATTAAAAATAGGATACGTGTCTCCGTCTGAACTGGTTCGGTAATAATTTCTTGCGTGTTAAAATTATGTAATGCCACACACTTGAAACTTAGTGGAGAATGAAATCTTGAATTCCACATGATTCATTCACGAAATATATTTAACGAGTATGCATGTGATGGGCGGGTCTTACATCACCGTGACTGCAGTGTCCTATATTATTATAAAACATGAAGTGTGTAACAAATAACAACCAGGTTTAGCGAGATTTCAATCATAACAATATTTCCGGTGCATATCAAACTTCGTATGCTAAACAAAAAGAATGCAAACAAATCGATTCTTGCTCATATTATTCATCATTTTCTTCTTCTTCTTCTGCGTTCCCACTAGATTGGGATTTCGGATTCTTTAATAAAGGCAGCTGTCTGTCTCAGATTATCAGCCGCGCCATACAGTTTGTCTTGGACGCTAGTGTAAGTGGGCCACCTCGTTCTTCTCAAGTCTGCATAATGGGGGCAGATCTGTAGGATATAATTCTAATGATTTCTGCTTCCCTGTTTGTGCCCTTCCACTCGTGATGGTGGGTCTGACATTATTATTGTGTGGATAAATCTCCGAGGCAGATTGCCGACCGTAGAATCCGTTATCCCATTCCTCATTGTGAGGGATCATTGCACCATGTTATGCGCCTTACGGCCTGGTGCATTCGTTTTCTGCAAGCATTTGTTTAGGGTTAGCATTCCCTTGCGGACACATGCATCCGATTTCATCCAATCCTCCTTAGTCGCCTCTTACGACATGCGTGACAGGTAACAGTGGTTCTATTCTTTACACCCCAAATTTGGGCCCCGGTAACCACTAGGGCGAATCATTTTCTAAAGTAACTGCTTTTCAATCGTCGAAATCGTTAGTTGAATAGCGCGGTATTGCTGAATGAAAATGGTAGGTTATATTTTCTACCCGCTTTCACTGTAGAGTCGACAAGCAAGAAGAATCTGTTCTGCGTTATGTTATGCGATCGACGTCATGGCGCAATGGGAATTCACATGCGTGCTCTGTTCTTCACAGCAGCAGCCATCCTAAAGTACATTTGATAACCGTACACATGAGAAGTTGATTAGTATACCTTATCTCGCACTCGTTCCATCCAGTGTCTGAGACTTGCCCATATCACATAAATGAGAGCGTACAGCATTGATTACATCGGCTCTGTCCATACTTCTGCCCGCTTGTGTCGGGGCATTATTTGCAAGAAAGTCAGCACGCTCATGTTAAACTTGTTATACGTGTACCTTCTTAATCTTAGTGTTCTGTTCAGAGTCTGGAGCTAACTGTATGTTCTTTGCGTGACAACGGGTGGTAAGGGTCTTTATTGCATGCAATATAGGTATGACAACTTTCACTTCTTCCGAAAGTTCAGTTTTTGATTCCCTATATTAGAAACCACTTTCAATTAATTCCATTGATCTATCCTCCCTTGCATTTTTATTTCCTATTGTATGCCAGTGAAATGGGCAGAATATAATGCAATGCTATTTCTATGTTGATGGTGACAAGCTACAGTGGTTATTTTTGAGTACGTTGACGTCGGAGTGGTTACCGGGGCCCAAATTTGGGGTGTAACGAATAGAACCACTGTTACCTGCCACGCATTTAGGGCCTACCAAACCAATGTGCAACGTATACACGTTCTTGGCAAAGATCAAGCATATCACAAAGCGTGATTAAAATTGGTCGTAAAGAACGAACGAAAGAAGAAGAAGAGTACGTTGACACGGTGTTTTTGATTTTTAAGAACACATAACACACATGGCATCGGATGTGCTGGCCTACTTGTAGGCGCATAACTGACACAACTACAATCGCTCTTAGGCTCAGATCACATACAGATCAAACAGAGCGGTTAACAAATGGTCGATATAGATCGTTGGAAGAAGACACTATTAATTGTTGTTACTCACTTGACTGTGAGAAAGTAACGTTATTTCAGCCCTACCCAAGTTTGGATTTTTGGATAGAGGCAGTCAAAATTTTTAAATTATCAAAGAGTTGTTATATGTATATCTTGCTAACGCGTCCCTCGTCTACTACTTTGCCTTCAGAACTGTGGTCACGATGCGAAGGTATTCACAATGCATTAGTGTGAATCCCAGTGTCAGAACATTAAAGCAAATCTCTGAAGCATATCAACCGGGAGCATCCTAGTACAGTTTTTTAATTGAATGTCACGATTGACACGTTGGATTGTCATATCGACCAATGAGTTATATAAAGGTGTGTAACAACAATAAACATTGCGATTATGAAACTGTCAGAAACAGTAAGTCTTCTATATGACAAGAACATGTCAAATATTCTGTAAGTACTTTTTGACACAAATAAAACAACAGTATATCGATATTTCCAGTTAATTGTACACAAGAGTACTATCATGTAATATGCTTCTTCTTCTTAGAAAGCTCCATATCGACCACGTGTTAACCACTCTTGTGTGATTTATATGTGAGCTAAGCCTAAGAGCGAGTGTACGTTGTGTCAGTTATGTGCCTACAAGTAGGCCAGCACATCAGATTTCTGCGATGATTTTTATTTTCTAGGGTAGCTTCCTTCTGCCGCTACATCAGCCACCTCTTACGACATGCCTTATAAGTCACAGTCGTACTATTCTTTGCTTCCCTTGCAGGCCCCGGTACCACACGGGCGGAATTTATTGTCTGATTCTATAAGTTAGGCGCCGTATAAGAAGTGGATATCTTCACTTCTGGTGAAACCTTTACTTGATAACGGCCTTTTGGTAGAAACGTAGCTGTGTGTTTTTTCGAGTTTCGCGGATACGACAAGAACATGTCAAATACAAGTACTTTTTGACAAAAATAGTTATTTAAAACCCACTTTTGATAAAAATAGTTATACAAGGTGTTCAAGATAAAGCAGCCTCGTCGTTAAGGAAGCATCGTCGTCAAGGGAGCTAATCTGGCATATGTTTATGATAATGAGAATGTTTAGTTATGACGTAGTATAGGTCAATGTTGTGTCTTCCTCTCTTCCACCATTTACTTCTTTATAGAAGTGTTGGGGGGAGGGAATGGAGGATGGTGAAACGTAGTGATCTTGTGTGTCCTTGTTTTAAGGCACTTTGTAAGCTGATATTCATTTTCGTAAGGCTGTTCTTGATGCCGTCGCTCCATCTTTTGCGTGGTCTTCCTCTTGCTTTGTACTCATACTTTTTCTGTGTGGCTCTCTGTGGTAGTGTAATGGTATGATGGTTTAAAGGGTTTTAAGCCATGGATTGACTTCTTGCACGGGTTTTACCGCATATGGCTCGGTCCCTCTCCGCAGAAATGGCACGCCACCCGCCGAGGATACTGCACAAAGCACAAGCTCCAGCAACAATCCTAGGGTCTCTGGAAAAACTGCACTCGTGAACAGAAGGCAGCGGTCCGGATTCGAACCCACGACCTTCAACTAATGCGGAAGGGCGATGAACAAATGTGACGAAGGACGAGCTAGTCAGAACCGGTTTAAATAGTAAATAGACACAAATCAATAAGTAACTGGCAACTTTTGATTTGTCACTCGAGCTGCTTTTATCTTGAACACCCTGTAAAAAAACGTTCTCAACGTAAATCGACATTCCCATTTAATTGTACACAAGAGTACTATCCCGGGACATGAGAATTTTATACAAGGAAAAATAAATTATGACATATATCTTACATACCAGATGTAACAACTTGTTCTATACTATAGTCTGTCCATTAATTCGTGAGCACGTTTGAAATTGTTTTTCTCGAAAACTACCTGTTGGATCTCAGTGATTTTTGCAAGCAGCCTTAGAATATCCATGACGCTAGAGAAATATTTTTCCAAGAAAATTTGATGTAGTTTGAAATATTTCTTCTTCAGGCTATATTAAAATCAACCTCACCGGATTGTACACAATAGTAACAGATCTACGGTACACAGACGCGTTGTTCTAAAATACATTATGGTAACAGAAATATCGTGAGTATACAACAATTTCACGAAATCCCGTGCACCTAACCCAGTCGACTTTGAACGCGGAAAGCATATGACGTTATAATTGGGATACCGTTGTATAGTTATAGGCGTATTCGCTATTTGTATGAAGTTGTATCTATTTGTTGGCTTATCAAAACCTGACATTGATAATCCATTTCATATGAGTCTGAAGTTATCATTTATGAAAATGCGGTTAATTTAATCAAGCTATTCTATGTTAGGTGAAGCTAAGGGGTCATCTATTTGAGTACTTAACTCTGGAGTAACGACGCAACAGTTTGGTGCTGAATAGAACCACTTTACCTGAGGATTAAAGGACCTAAGCACTAATGTCGCAAGCGTAAAGATCATTGACAAGATCAAGATATACAAAGAGTGATTGAAAATGTCGTGAAAATCAACGAAGAAAGAAGAGCGCTGACGTGGTTTTAGTAACCCTGGGATCGGATCGCTCCTGCAATGTGCGATTTCCGACGCAACGCTCTAGGTCGACACTCAGATCACAAGCGGTTAACAAATGTCGAAGATGCTCGAAGAAGACACTATTATTGCTGTACTCACCTCGTGCCCTGTCAGAAAAATATTCAGGCACTACCAAGTTTGGGATTTTTAAAAGTCACAATTTTAAATTATCAAAGAGTTTTTATGTTATTTCACCGTCCTCTCTAAAACTTTGCTTAAACTGGTCAGATTGCAAGGTATACATTGCATTAAGTGTAATCATGTCAGAACATTAAAATCTCGAGCTATCACCAGAAAATCCTATACAGTTTTTTTGAAGTCACATTGGCCTTGATGTAATATCCCATGAGATATAGGGGAAGCAACATATAATTGTATATTTGACGAACTGTCAGATAGTTTCACACTGACAAAGAACAGCAATCTGTAGACTGTGAACAGAAAAAAATACAAGCAGAAAGCTACGTTTTTATTTATTTACACAGAGGAAGCAGTAAGAATCTTGTCCATGACCTGAAACTTTTTTTTAATGAGCAAGCCTAGACGAGGGACTTGCTTAGCCTAGAATGAATGGACATATTTCAGACTGATGATGAAAGTCTACTTCCTATCCTAACAGACCTTCAATCCCTTGTAGGATAATGCATCTATCTCTATCCTTGCAGCCGGAAGACACAAGTAATTACTGCTTTCTAAATAGCAAAGATCAAATTGGACTTGCTTCTGGGAAACCTTCACTTGATAACGGTACTTTGGTGAAACTGAGTTGTTGTCGAGTGATGACAAAACATGCAAATACAGTCTTTTTGACAAAATCGATTCAATACCCACTTTTGATAAAATATATGCAATTTCAACGATAGAGCTTGCTCTGCTAAGAAGCATGTGTCAAGGAGCTAATCGGAACATGTTATGTAAAATGAGGATTTTTGAAGTTTGGTCAGTTGTAGTCCCTCTCACCATGTAGATACTTCTAAGAAGTGTTGGAAATGGGGGAGTGAAACGAGTACTGGTCCTGAAGATGGGATTTAAATTTGTAAGGCTGTCTTATCAACCCTCATGGATCTCATTTGATGTAACTCATATTTTTGTTAAGACTGGATGTAATGATAGGGTTTAATTTTCCATCATATGCTCTCCACCTGGGTTAACCATCTGGTGGTCTAATGGCACGCAGCGAGGATACTGCCAAGTACAAGTTCACGATGCAATCCTAAGGGACACTTAATACTTGACCTAATCAAAGCAGCGTCCGGATGAACTACACTCATGAATCAGGAATGGACATGAAAATGGACTGAAACACTAGTTCAGAGCCGGTTTGAATGATAAAAGACCAAAATTGCCTGGCAAATTCTGTTTGCATCTGACTACGTTACTTTATCTTGAAAGTCTTTCATAATATTCCTAAGGTGTGACAAAATCACTAAATCCAGACAGGAGAATTTATCAAGGAAAATCAATTTGAAATCTTCATCGAGATTATGGACAACCTATAGTATTGATCTGAATTGATATACCATCAGAGCATGGACTAAAAATTAACAATATAAATAATAGGAAAACTTGAAACATGAAACTAAGGATATAGCTGGCACAGGTAGTGGGTGCTGATGAAGATAAGTTCAGTCAGGAGTTAATGTGTGAAAAAAAAATCGATGTTCTACAATAAAATTACAACCTGCTACAACACACTTCTGTATGTGTCTAAAACCGACACATGACAAACATATGCAGACCATATAGTATAGTACATAAGAACATATACAGCACTAATCGATTTGTTACATCTGTACCACTAATTAAACAAAGCACTCATTTAACTTGTTATACATACGTCATATGTAGAACAATACTACCTTATATGGGTTGATACATGAACGTTGCTACTTTTGTCAACAAATTTAAATCATATATTTGCAAGTTAAACCGTTTTATTTTGAACAACAAATCAACCATACTTTACTTCGACTTTAGACTGTACAGACTAGTTATAAACACCTTCACAACATCAGATTTTAGTTTTGAAGATACTAGGTCAAGGTAATAATTAATCTTACTAAGTAGCAGGTAAGGAAATCAGAAATGTCTCAGGACAGTGCATGGATGACTATGCGTTACAATTATTCCCTGGTAGTGTACATTGTTGCTATCTCCCCTCCTCCCCTTATACATGACAGCTACCATCGGGCACATATCGCCAAGGGGTTAATTCACCTTTTGAACCTGCGATAAGTTTAGGTGGCAGTTTGACTAAGAAATCTTCAGGGAACAAGAAAACAAACAATTCATTTCACACGTGTTATCTGAAACTGATCATTAAAAAAAAATTCCATCATACAAATCGAACATGGTCAAGCCGGGACTTAATCATAGAATAGACCAGAAGGCCAGATCTAGAACACACCACGTCAACATGCGACCATCATTGAGACAAACGGCGATCGCTGTTGTGAACGATGATTTAAAAGGTGGACAAAAAATGAAGACGACCAAGACACACATGGAAGACACACAAGTGGAGAAGGAATGTAAGCATATGAACAATAATATTTATTCAGAAAGTTACATAACAAGTTAAAACATAGGGGAAAAGTAAAGAACAGCAAATTAAAATGTATGTTTCCAACAAAAAAAAACTATCCATGACATTAACACAAAAGAGTAAACCAGGTGGCGACAACAGTAGGCAAGAGAAAGGAAAGGTGTCGACGGCCATCTTGATATGTTCTCATGCTACTCTAATCTACTGGGACTGCAGGAATATGTCAAGATGTCGTTCAGATAATGAGTTCATTTCCTGTCATTTGTGCAATTAAAGACGTTGCTTCTGGTTGAATCTGAACATCTTGGAACGTTGCGGCATCACTTACATCGATGAAACTGGGAGATGTTTGAGTGATCGTTTGTACAACACGTAAGGGACATTTCTGATTTTAAAAAAAATTATTTTGTAAAAGGTGTTCGGAATGTACGGCATAACATCTTGAAGTACTCTAAGTAGACCACCAAACAGAACAATATCCAAAACTACAGATGTCAATCGAAACTTATGCCATAAGGCTGTAGAAGGCTATTTTCTGCTTCTTATTTGCTTTTCTTGTTAAAAAGTTGTTTCTACGACAATGGTTTTTTTAAATCGATTTTTATAATTTAATCAGAATGAGTTTTTTTTTTTGCAAATCAAACTTTGACATTTTTAGCTGTAACTCTTAAACTGGGATAACGTGCCCTATTGTTATACCAGTTTTATGTTCTGAATGCCTTTGTTTTGATCTCAATGTACTTCCTAGTCTTTGTGGACCGAATGCCTCAGTCTCATGGGGATCAATACGTTATGACAAGGAGGGTAGGAGTCTGGGGAGGTTTAGTTTCTGAAAAATGGTTTATTTGTATTTTTCTTAATAGTACCTGCATCTTACATGGTAGCTGAAAATATGTGACGGACTGTTACTAACCAGCTATGGTTTTAAACATTTATAAGAAAGTTAATATTGCTATACATGTAACCCGAAATAAAAATCTGATCTAAATCTGGTCTTTTTCATTTCCGCGTAGTAAACTACCAACTTAATTTTTTTTAATTCAGTCCCTCCCTTGGAAAATGTATGTTGACGCCCATATTCAGTCTATGTATACCTAATTTCCCATTTTGTTAACGGTTAAATATTACACAAATATAATATTGTTATATAGATATGCTATTGTTTTATGCTGACAGTTTTGATAAAAGATAAACAAGCAAGATTATCTGCAGGCATTACAAGTATAGTTCTAGCGTACCTGCGTAAATGTTTTTAATTAGCTGTCAGAACAAAGGGAGGAGAGGGAGGGAGGAGAGATTATGAGAACCAGCGGTTCTCAGTCTTATTGAACTTTGGGAATTATTTCCAGTAAAGTACATGTTATACTATGTCACAATGTGCACACAAAATTCTACTTTCCTTGGAGATAGGTCCACATGGTTTACAGGGTCATCTCAGAGGGCCATAAGGAGTACATTTTGAGAAACGTTGATGATACAATAAACAAACAAGAAGAGCAACACAAATCCTCCCAAATACAGGTACAACAAAACAAGTCAATATACTTTTGAAAAGTAGAGTCAAACACTTGGGACATGATAGAGATACCAGAAATGCCTTACAAAAAAACATAAAGCATGTTTAAATAAAGATAACATCAAGCAGTAAATCAATGACAGCAAACAAGAAATCTTCCCTGTATGTTTGTAGCAATTGCTTTTATTTTTGCCACAATATAGAGGTCACATAACTCAAGTTGTACAATTTGATAAAGGAATATCACTACTGAGCCAGGCAGGAAAAACATTCGGAAGAACAGAAACTATAACAGCCTAATATTCCCTCTCAGGCTGCTAGTTAGTGGAAAGGACTTTAGAATTTGATAAAAACACACATGTTGCATTTGTATATCATGAAAAAAGGGGTTTGACCGAATAGGTAGGAAAAGTTGTGAAAAATATTGTCAAACTATGGAACTTACTACCACTTAATTAATCTATGTAAAAGTCTATATGTAAACAGTCAGTGTACAATTAGAACAAAGACAGGTTTTTATGTTATTGTCAGCCCCATATACATATTTTGTCATCACATAATTTGTATTATGTCACCACATACATTGCATATTGTATTGTCAGCCCCATACATTGCATATTTTATTGTCAGCCACATACATATGCATATTGTATTGTCAGCCATACATTTCATATTGTATTGTCAGCACATACATATTTTATTGTCAGCCATACATTGATATTTTATTGTCAGCCATACATATGCATATTGTATTGTAGCATTGTACATTGCACATACTTGCACTATTGTCAGCTGCATACATTTGCACATTGTATTGTCAGCCGCATACATTTGCACATTGTATTGTCAGCCGCATACATTTGCACATTGTATTGTCAGCTGCATACATTTGCACATTGTATTGTCAGCCGCATACATTTGCATATTGTATTGTCAGTCGCATACATTTGCATATTGTATTGTAGGCCGCAGACATTTGCATATTGTATTGTCATCCGCATACATATGCATATTGTATTGTCAGCCCCATGTAGTTATGGGATATTATTATCTTCTCTTTGTGTTTATATATAACTTGGTTATGTTGATAAACTAATAGTATTAATTATTGAAGCATTATAACTCATTTCCAACAGAGTAATTATTGATAACCTAGTAAAGAAAACATATCTGGATATGAAAGGTAAAGTTCTTAATGAGGGTAAACAAATTGACACTTTTGGAATATGGACAGGAATGCAACACCTTTGTTGTCCTTACAGACTATAGACTGGATTATGAAGGTAACAGTAACTACCACTAGAAATGAAATTCAATGGACTCTGACAGGCAGCTGAATGATCTAGACTTTACTGATGATATAGTCCTTCTGTTCCATGCATGCAATCAGATGAATAACAAACTAAACACACTTGATCAGAGGTCACAACAACTAGAGCTAAATGTTCATATGGAAAAGACAAAGATGATGAGACTTAACAAAGAACATGAGAATCCAATCTTCCTGGGTGAAACCCCACTTCAAGAGGTAGAATCAACTTGGGAAGCTATGTAGACCAAAAAGGGAGGAAAGGATAGAGATGTCAGAATAAGTATACAGAACGTAAAAGGTACTTTCATCGCACTATCTAGAAAATTTGTGGAAGTCTAAAGATATCAAATCTAGAATTAAAATTAGAATATTTAAATCCATTGTTTTGCTGTATCGGTCAGAAACATGGAAAATGACTAAAACAATAGTTCATAAATTGCAAAAATTCATTAATTGATGTTTGCGCACAATAGAGGGACTGTAATGGTATGATAGGGTCACAAATGAGGAGCTTATGGAGAGAATGAGACAGATCACAGGGAACCAAGAGATAAAAAAGATGCTTGTGCTGGAAAGAACACACATTGAGAAAACATTAGAGAATCTAAAAAAGAAGAGCACTTTCCTGAAACCTGCAGTGAATGCAAAAGAGTGAGAAGTCTAGAGATACATGAAGAAGAGATTTGAAGGCAGATTAATGACATAAGGAAGATTTGGAAGGAGCTGCAAGAGATAGCTAAATATAGGAAGACCTGACATGTTGGTTGAGGACCTATGCTCCAACCGGCATAAAGAATACACAATAGAAAGATATATGATACAATTACTGGTTCTGTTCGTATTGAATAATGTGGAACTTAGAAAACACATGTTAATTGTGTATTTTCTCATAATATGTATATGGAACGTCTTTGTAGTGTTTAGGTACCATTCTTGTCTCATGAACGAAAACTACTCATGATCTCTGGGTAGATGAGATTGAGTGCCTAAACATATCAAAGATGGACAAAAAATTGTAGGTCCTGTGTTAAAATTGAGCATGTAATAGAAGCCATAGAAATTTAAAATCAAGATGAGCAGGATGTTAAGCCACTGCCAGAGCAAAAAGTGACATAAAAAACATTACATTTAATAACCTATCAAATCTAGCATTATGAAACAACTGGGAAAGTGAACCTGAACAAAATGTGCATGCTGAAATTGATGGGCTAAAAGGGGCAGATATTAGAACTTTGCTGTAAACTTTTTTGTTCACTCTCAGATGTCAACTTGAATATGTTGTAATGAAAGCAGTGGTTCGACCCAGATTATCAAGATCTCCAAAAAGTTTGTTATGCAGTGACACTGGTAACTGCCACACCAGTCTTCTCTGCTCCTCATACTCTGTATATCTTAGTAAAAGATGTTCTGAGGCCTTTTTGTTAATGTCATTGTCACATTCATCAAAATCCCCATCTCTAGCTTGATGAAAAGATGGTATATCCGTGTTTGTGATCTGTGCGGAGTCAGAATATTACAACTTGCTCTTTTCTGCTCAGTTTGTAATATGAATTAGTCTAGTGACCCTGATGATATGCTTCCCATTACATTGTGTATGTATTTTTTTCTCTTTGTTTCTTTATAGTTTATGCTGATAGCAGGTTATGGGAGATTTGCTCCCTCCTTTACCAACTTGCTCTTTTCTGCTCAGTTTGTAATATGAATTAGTCTAGTGACCCTGATGATATGCTTCCCATTACATTGTGTATTTTTTTCTCTTTGTTTCTTTATAGTTTATGCTGATAGCAGGTTATGGAGATTTGCTCCTCCTTTACCAATCTATTAGCCTCATTATTGTCAGATATACTGCAATGAGATTGGTTCCACTGTATCCCAGCTCTTTTAATTGCTGACATAAACTGTATAGTGCTTCTCTTATTATGTCATTTAGCTCTGCATTACGTATAGCTCCTAAATTCTGCAACTACAAATAGTGCATCACCAAAAATAAAATTTCATCTTTATTTTCCTATCCTTTGTACAGATCATTCTAATGATCTTTCTTTAGCACATTGCCTCAAAAGATTCAATTTTATTTTTATATCTCTACATTTTATATATATATATATATATATATATATATATATATATATATATATATATATATATATATATAATATATATATATATATATATAAAATATACATCATAATTTTTCTGAGATTGCATTTATAAACTTAGACCATCAACCTGTTCACATAGAATTGCAAAATAAAAAATCACTATTCGGCTCAAACTGCCTTCAAAGCTTTACAGATTATTTATCATATTCAAATTATACTACATAAATAAGCTAATTCATTGAAATGGCATTTTCTCATTAAAACAACATTTTTGTGTTCAGATTGTACTAAATAACTTCAAACCATCAAAAAGTACTAAACTTTGATATTAAAAAGCTATGAACTCTATTCATCCTGACTTGACTTAATCCTCAGTGATCTATTATTTAAAACATCATAAATAGTAATTTGCAAGAGGTACACTAATTATTAGTGGTACTCACTAATCACTAAGGGTTACTGACACACAAGGTCTCTATGGCTAAAAGGTTAAGCCGTTGCCTAGTGTTCTTAGGATTGTGGGTTTGAATCCAGACCGCGCCGTTCTGTTCACCAGTGCATTTTTTCAAGAAATCCTTTGAATTGTTGCCAAAGCTATGGGGTTTGTGCAATACTCTAGAAGAGGCGTGCCATTTCTGCAGAGAGGGGCAGAGCCATATGGGGTAAAACCTGATGCAATGAAGTCAACCCTTCGTCTTTAGACCCTTTAGGTTATTGATTGTGTATTGCTCTGACAGCCTTCCTATGACCAATCAGATCTGATACCATGCTACAGAATAACTCCAGATGTGGTACTCACTAATCACTAGTGGTTACTGGCAGTGTAGTGTATCAACAATACCATGTTGTAAACACTGGCTATCTAAACAGATTTAGTAGTGTAACATACTTATATTAGCTTATGATGATGGACACCTGAGAAGGTCTAAACTACATGCCAGTACTAAGTGCATGTGTCTAATGTGTGAGTGTAATGTAGTTAAGTACTACTATTTTCACTTTTACACAATATTATTAATATACTAATAATTATTTACAAGGTTCATAGTAGTGACCAAATTTATTGGACCATTATTTCATTTATGTAGAATACACATCTGTATTTTCATTCTGGCAATAAACTTGTATCAATTAATAAATAAGTTGAATAATAAGTTATTGCTAATAGTAATAATACCACATGTTCCACGATAAATAGAGCCAGCTGAAGAGGAACTACAAATTAACTGTGAAAGACCAGGCAAAGAAGAAATAATGAAGGCAATAAAACACTTAACTCTTAGTGGACCAAGCGCCACGCTAAGTGGTGTTTTATTATCAAACGTGAAAGCGATTGTAAAAACGTGACTTTTGCCCTGGTCCACTAAGAGTTAATGGATAGAAAAGAAGCTGGGCCAGACAACATTCCAGCTGAGGCCATCAAGGCAGATAAAGATATCTCAACAGGGTTACTATACAAATTACTAGGAAGATATAGGAGAGTGAAGAAATACCAGTAGAGTGGAAAGAAGGTCATTTGGTCAAACTACCAAAGAAACGAGACATGCATGAATGTACAAACTATAGAGGGATAATGCTATTATCAGTGTCAGGCAAAATACTAAACAGGATTATACTTGATAGACTTAAAGAGACCATAGATAAACAACTGAGAGAAGAACAGGCAGGGTTTCGCAAGAATAGATCCTGTACACACCAGATAGCTACACTGTGCATTATAGAACAAAGCATAGAGTGGAACTCACCACTATACATAGGTTTTGTGGACTACGAAAAGGTGTTTGATAGTCTAGATAGAGAGTCATTGTGGAAACTATTAAAACACTATGGAGTTCCACCCAAGATTGCAAATATAATAAAGGAAACCTATGAAGGAATGAAATGCAGAGTCACACATAAGGGCCAATTGACAGAATCCTTTGAGATAAGAATAGGGTTGAGACAGGGATGCCTGTTATCACCATTCCTGTTCTTGCTGGCTATAGATTGATCATGAATTAACAACAGATAACAGATTGGGAATACAATGGGCACTTATGAAACAATTAGAGAACCTGGATTTTGTAGACGATCTGGCATTCATGTCACACAATCATGCACAGATTAAAGATAAAATGAATATTCTAAATAATAAGTCTCAGCAGCTAGGTTTGAAAATACACAGGGAAAGACCAAGGTCATGAGAATAAATGCAGTAAATATAAACCAGATTATGCTGGAGGAAACAGCTCTGCAGGATGTAGAATCATACACATACCTTGGTAGCAACATAGATACAGAAGGAGGAACAAACAAAGATGTCAAGATAAGAATACAAAAAGCAAGGGGAAGCTTTATTGCATTGAGTAAGATATGGAAGTCAAGGGATATCAAAACAAAAACAAAGCTGAGAATCTTTCAATCAAATATGAAGTCAGTGTTGTTCTATGGCTCAGAAACATGGAAGACAACAAAAGAAACCACCAGAAAACTACAGACCTTCATAAATGGATGTTTACATAGAATAGAGTGACTGAGATGGTATGATACGATTACGAATGAGGAACTCAGAAAACAACTAAGCAGATAACAGTGGAGAAAGAGCTAAGGATGAGACTCTGGCGATGGATAGGACATACATTGAGAAGACCAACCAGAAACATTGCAAGACAGGCACTGTTTTGGAACCCGCAGGGAAAGAAGAGTAGGGAAGGCCTAGACAGACATGGAGAAGAGAGCTGGAGGCTGATATTAAAAGGATAGGTAAAACATGGAAAGAATTGGAAGGGATGGCAGGAAAGAGGAACAGCTGGAAGAAGTTTGTTGAAGACATGTGCTCTGTTGGGAGTTGAAAGGTGAAGAAGAATAGTAGTAATAGTTTCATTTTTAATTAATATAATGAAATATGAATGACTTGAATGAATGAGTATTCAATTCGTAAATTTTAATTATCAAACACTTTTAGTTGGTTTCACTGATCAGATGATCGATATTGCATTTTGTCAATTTCAATCCTATAAATAAAGCTGCAGTAAATGATTCGCAATTATCCGCAATAACAATTTATAATACTAAATAATAGCAAAACACTTACACATAAGCAAGTTACAGATAAACTAGACAACAAAAATGTGACTGGAGGAAAGCAATCAATAAGAATGTGCGCAGTGTGAAAAACAAATTTTCCAAAATGTTTATTGTTTGGATTTAGTAAAAATGACAGACTAGACGTATTCTGTATCACTCAGTAGTATTACGTTTTAAAACTGAAGCAGCGATTGACGATGCGATTCATTGTAGACTATGAATTTTTATTTCAACTTCTCGCGCGATCAACAACCATTATAAAAATATAAATTATTATCATTCATTTAATCATTATGATGTGTAATTATTATATATATATTATGTATAATAATTATAATAATTATATGTACATTATTACAACTTACTGTTTTAGTTGTTAATGGTATGTATAGTAAACATGGCAAACATACATGATACAATGCCACATTGAATGCAGTGAATGTTGCAACTAACACGGGTCTAATAACGTGATGTGTGTTGACTTGTATATTGTACACATGAATGACCATGGAATAAACTTCAAACTAAACATTGTTGTTTGGTAATTGTTTATCAATACAATTAAATATAAATTATATACAACTTACCACGAATTAAATTATGGAAAGATGAACAATGAAATAAGTATTCTTTTGCCGCTGAATCTAGATTTATCTCCATGGACAGTACAAACCCACACGAACACTCTTGGAAATGATTTCGAAAATCAATTGAGGAAAGGATTTAGGTATTAATGTGCTAGTGGTGGGCAATTCTGCTAAAACCGGAAACGAACTCCGGTTTCCATTCACCATGCAAGAGAGGTTGACTGAGAACTTCTGCATCTCTCATTCATATTGTTGAAGATGAGCATATGTATAATGTATACACTATAATTGACTATAATACGTATCTCTGGGAACAGCGGTCAGTAGTACTGACTGTCCCTGTAAAAGTATATAACTCAAGAAGATGTTCGTAGTATCTGCTTCACTTTACTGTAATTGCACGCTCAGTTATATTAAAAACTACACACTTTAATTTATCGTCAGTCCTCATGAATTTGTACGCTCTGTTTCGTTTACTTGGTGCATTGTATCATTTTTGTGTATCATTTGTTTTCAAAGTTTCGACCGCATATCGATCCCAAATTTTCTGTCTTCCTCGGGTAATATCTTAATATACTCATATATAGATCGTGTGACAGTAGCGATCAGTTTTGATAAGGGTTCATTTATGCAAACTCCATTTATTGATCCGTAATTTGATCTACCCTGTTTTAATAATGCCTTTGAGATGTGGATGCATGTTCTAAACAATATAAAATTTAGAGTATAGCGTAGTAGATGGAGACAAACAGTAGATAACGCGTTTTTAAATGGCTAGGAAAATAGCAAGATATCAGAAATATTTAAATATTTCAGAGCAATACAGCTGTGAATATGAATGACCTTCAAAGACTTGGAGTAAGTTCATAATATGTAACGATAAAAGGGAAGACTGCAGTAAAATTTGTACAATGGCGAAACACGTAAAAACAAAGTAGGGCCTACAGTAGTTTTACAAAATACTTTTAAACCTTTTTTTTTTTTTAAACAGAGAAAGATAATTATCATTCACTGAGTGACGCAAAACCTGGAATTATGGGACCATGAGTGACAAAGAAAACAGTATCAACACATGAAGATATGATTATTTAGCCTCCAAGAATTTGTGATCTTTATCATATATATTAATATTTATATTCTACAATCAATGAACTACAAAGGATTACATTAAGTGCTTTGATGAACAGAAAGCAATCTGCTGACGGCTGTATTTGTCAAGAAGTTATGAACACATATGTTGACAGGCGTTGTGAACGAAAACAGGTCGATAACGGTTTATATAAGCAAGGGGAAAAATAATCAAATACGAAAAATAACGATCGACTTTTCAACCATAGTTCTTTATCAAGATAAAACAAATACGAAAACGAAATACATGGACACTAAAACACGGATACTAAATCAGAGTAAAAGGGCGACTCATCTGGCCTTGAAACGCAAATTAAAACTCCCACCCCTACGCTAACGGCAAGAGTGGACAAACAATTCCATCATCCACCTGGGGAAAGACATGACTAAATCAGAGAATGTATCTGGATTATTGGATACGACACATGTTATTTCCAAACCAGGTTGTAACTTACCCAGTGGCGGCTCGTGGTCATTTTTCTTGGTAGGGCCAGATACAATTTTCGGAAAAATCATGGTTTTTGCACTATTTACTATTATGTGTCTATTCCGGGAAGTTATTCTCCCTTTCGAGAAAAGAACAAATGCTTCTGTTCTGCAACAGTTTGATATTGAAGAGAGTTGTCTATTCATCATCATCAAATAGCTTGTCCTGAACAGAACTTTGCCACTCCAACAGTAATCCGGAATTTCTCTCTCTAATAGGCCAGATCTGTCTCTGCAGCCATCATGTTCAAACCATCAGTGACATCCCGAATCCATCTTCTCCGTGGTCCTCCTCCTCTCCCAGTCGGCATGCCTCCCTCCACGACGGTCCTCTCCAGCCTCTATGTTTCTCCATATGTCCAAAATATCGAAATTCTGTCTTTCCTATCTGTAGCATCATCCAGCTTTTTCTGACCCTGTTTTCCTTCTGACTAGATTCACTAGCTCACCTCTCTGTCCATGACACACGGTGGACACCTCTGCAACACCCATATTCAAAAGCAGACATATGCTTTTCACTGCCTCATCAAATGTCTATACCCCACACTCGCACGTTCTTTATTAAAGAACATAAAATAATAAACAATTAAATATTTCGGCCACATCAAACGACATGAGTGCCTGGAGAGGTTTTTTTAAAGTATCGCCCACCTGCACAGCGTGTTCGTAGCGCGTTGAGTGACGGGTGAAAAGCCTCTGTGAGTGCGGTTCAATTCCGCGAGCTGGCAGAAAAGCCACAGGTTCTCCAGATTGATGGTGTTCGTGGCACCAACCGAAGGGTTACGATGTCTATGGCACCGAGCCGAATAGCTGAAAGCTCAAGGGCTTCTGGATTAATTATTTTTTAAATCTATGTGAATCACCCTCATTACCCACATTACCGACTATACGTGCTTATCGATTTCGCCATCGCGACTACATAAATGGTGGGTGATTTTTTAATATATACTCTCTCTTCGTAAACTTGTCAGCTATGTAAACGAAAGTGAAAGTACATTGTCGTTGACAAATGTATATTGATGGAATGGACTATTCCATAAACTATTATATGATGATTAGTAACTTATTTCTATTATTTTCTATAATTTTATACTATTTTTAATATAATTCGTGATTCAATCGATAATTAAAAGGATTATATAATCAAGAATTTAGTTGATCTCCTAAGAATAAATTCAGCTACCGGAAGAATGAAAATGACGTAATTGTTTTGACAATGATCATTGCAGGTAGACGTCAAAGGTCGCAATGTTACATCGTAGATAGGCACATTTTAAAATGAACTACTGAAAAATAGTGCGCTGAGATATGCATGACTGTATTCAGACTGTATATAATATTTTTTTAATGATATTTTATGTATTATTAAGATTGTTATATTATTATGATATAATATTTATATTTTAGTGTTATATATTCAACTTTCAAAGCTAATCAGTGCAAGTTAAAAGTAATATTTATGAAGAAATAATTATAAAATAATAAGTACACTTTACTCATTTTTGGTTTGGGTGGGTGGAAGGGGGGCAGATTTCACTGGCCCTTAATGACCAGAGGCGTATACTAATTAGGGAGGAAAGATGCTGAATTTCAGATTTCAGACTGTGTGATGTTTTAGCGTTATATATCAACTTTCAAAGCTAATCAGCATCACGTTTAAAGTAATAATTATGAAAAAATAATTTCTAAAATTAATAAGTACACGTTACTCAAAATTGTTGGTGGGGCCGGCCCTACTGGCCCTAATGAAGAGCGCCCCTGAACTTACCATAGATAGCATTAATTTTCTGTTCTTATCGTTCTTTGACTAAGTATTCATGGTTTCATTATTTCGTTTAGTAGTTGTGTTTTATCCCTATGATAAATGTCCTACGATTAAAACGTCGATTTATGTCTTTCATATTTACTGATATATTTTTTAAATCACATCATAGCAATCGATTGTGTTCCTCTGGTGATCAGAGTAAATTTGCCTAAAAATCGTTTACATTTTTATATGTTGCTTTGCAGAATCTTGAACTCGACACACTAAATGTATCATATCATGATTATTACCTCGATTTACGCCAGATATACTTGGACAGTGTATAGCAAGTATGCCAGAAAATTAAACAACTTTTCCAGCAGTTGTTTTCACAGCAGTTGTTTTCACAGATTGCTCAGAATCATGCGTAAGGGCACCCGATAACAAAGTCTTCATGATGGAAAGCATTAACAAGTTGTTGCAGAAATCCCAAGTGAAATGAACTAGAAATATTGTGTCTATGGCTAATAAATAAATACGCCAAAAGAACATTTGTTGTACAGCAAGCTTAGCAACGACAAAAGAACGTACAAAGAACAGAAAGAACCACTTTGTATGTGATTAAACCCCTATTTGATAACGAAAACTTCTAAACCATAACGCGACGCCTCTCCTCAAAGAGTCAATATCTACAAATGCCCTCGATATATTAGAAACTCAAAAACTATACAATCAGCTTTGAACACAAAAACAAACATGTGATTGTAAAGAAACGACACATATCTGAAAATGTTGTCTTCAGCACTCACATTGAACGCTTTTATTACTTTAATAGCAAACGTATTGTGTTTCCACTTCCACTATAAGCTCTAATGGATACAAGCATCGATTCTCTCTGTTATGAAGACACCAGTTGGAATTCACGGTAAAGTAAGGGGTTGTTTTTTTTTGGTTGAGGTACAAAATAAATAACCACCCGTACAGTGCGTGGTAACAGTTTTGGCACAGCAGACTTTAAATTCTTCAGCATATGGGGAAAAACTCTAGCTACCCGCAAAACTGTGCAGAAAATCTTTACAACGGTTTTTTTCTTCTTCTAAAAATAAGGTTATATGGAAGAAAAATTGAACAGATGAGGTAATGAATTAATGTAATATAAGTGATAATAATGAACACACAATAATGTACTCACGTTTGGCGATGATTTTGATCTTTCAGATCTTGCAAATACCGATCTTGTTGATGGAAGATTAAGCGATAGGGTACTGCCAACGCCGGACTGTGAAGTAGAAAGAATGAGAACAGATTATTTGAGTGATGTTAGAACTGGATACAAATAATGAGGGTTGCTAGTTACGCAACTCAGTTAAATAATAACTAGTCGTTTCAGGTTCCGTTTGGAATATCATCATTTCACGCCGGACGTGGCCATATGTGCTCCAACTCTTTCGCAATATTTTCAAAAGTGTCAAACGATTAACCGTAATAGTTCGATGTTGATTGGTGAGCATACTCAAACGCCTGTTTGATGCTCTTTCTGGCTCCTCCAATCTTCAATCTATGCTCTTGAAATTTTGCTATTGACGTGGATTGTTGTAGATAAAAGTCTTCTTGACAATGCATATTTGATGGCTGAAAGGACCAGCGCTTGGTACAGGATGACAAGCAGATGTTGCTCGATATTAGCAGTCGTCATGACTCCCATTGCCACGAGACCTTGTACGAGTGCTGAATATCTGGAGAAGTTGATCTGTTTCTGTTTTGCTATAAATTAGTAGTCGTTTAAAAGTATATTTATGTACCAGAGATCTTCCTTCTGTTCCTAATCTGAAAATAAAAGTATGGTCCTCTCTGTGTACATCGTCCGGAATAAAATCATAGAAAAGCTGTAGCAGGGAATATGACACCAGGTTTTCCCTTTGCTTTATTCGTAGTCCCAAGTTTCAGCTAGGCACGTATTTTTCAATTAAAAAAGGGTAACCATATACCTGATCTGGGAACATATAATTACAGACCAGATATGTTAGCAAGGAAACTTTTTCTTAATTAGAGGTAAATTTATGCCCTGTTTTTTCTTTCCTGGAGCCAGAGAGGTTAATTGTATTCTTTTTTGAACGTCTGGGTGATTGTCCGGTCACGATTGTCAAATTAGCTGGGTTTTTCCAGGCTAACAAAATAGATTTGACCGTGAGAAATATACTAAGGACAATGACTGATTTGGAAACAAAGAAAATTGCCAGTGGATAAATAGAATACATATTGGATAGAGTCGAAACAGTTGTTCTTCACATAGCCAAAAATCTTGATAGAGACAGAGGGACAGAAGGGGAGTAGCCGAGACAGCTCAGTTAAGGCCAGTAGAAAGAGTGAAGACACAACTTTAGATAGGCATTCGGATAGAGACAGAGGGACAGAGAGGTACCCAGGAACAGTCAGTGTAGGTAGTCCCGAGACAGACTTCAACAGTTAATATTGACCAGTTAGAGAGAGTGAAGACACAACTTTAGATAGGCATTCGGATAGAGACAGAGGGACAGAAAGAATCAACAAGTCAAGGAGTGTAGTCTAGCATAAGCGACTCACACAGTTATCGACAAGAACTTAGTAGATAGTAACAAGAATTATAGAGCAGAACAACTCTGCTGCGAGTTATAAGCGGAATAGAGAACGAGGCAGTAGAATTGAACTGAGTTGCAGACAGAGAGAGAGCCCAACTAAGACGTAGAACTCCACGGAGATTTTTGTCCAAATCAGAGAGATTACTGTTCAGAATTGGTGAACCGGTTACATTAGAACCGGAGGACTAGTTGTCAGAGTTGGAAAACTAGGCGGTAGAGCTAAACTAAAGGGGTAGGTCCAGACCCGACAGAGAAGCTATAACAGTATATGAGAGAGAGAGATGTCAGCCATTTTTTCAGGATGCATTATTTTAACCAGTGGCAGAGACATTTCGTGTATACTATTAGGACAGCAACTCTAGCTAGAAGCGGTATAACGTATTGTGACCCAAACAAGTATTTTATTCTAAGGACATCGCAAGCAAGGTAGAGTTGAACAGTGAACATTTTTAGAGATAGGATGTCAGGGTATTAGATATCACTTAAGGGAGACAATCAATATTAGTTAGTAGGTATATTTTTTCAGCTATGTGCATTGGTATGTTGTTTTGAATTGTTGATTTTCTTTTCAGGATTTTCTTTATTTTGATAATTTGATGTATGTGCTATTATTTTGAACATAGATGAGATATTTAAATAAGTAAATATAAAGAAATAAAAGTTGAGAATCAGGTTTGATTCTTACATAGATGTACGATGTACTTGACGGCCATTTCATTTATTTATAGTCTATGTACGTAGTTGTGGATGGTGTTGATAGTAGTTGTAAATACGTGTCGAAGAATATTAGTAGAGATCACAAGCCTCAAGATTACATAGCTGGTTACCGTGACACAGGATTTGAGTAGCCAAGCCTCACGGCTAAAAAGCATCCATCGCTTATGTCATACTTCTTCAGAATACCAGATGAGCTACACAAAACAGTATTATTTAAATCTTATTTTCTTGCAGGTCCTTTCGTATATTCCTTATACCACTAATTTCTACCTCCACATATCTTCATGTATTTTTGGGGCTTTCTCTCTCTCTCTTTCTCATTTCCTTGATGGCTCTAGGAAAATGCGTTCATAGGGTGTGTCCTATCCAGTGCAATCGTATTTACCTCACCTCATGGTTCAGCGGGATCTGTCTCGTTCTCTTCATAAGCTCCTCATGTGTGACCCTATCATACTATCTCAGACCCTCTAATCTACGCAGATACCATTTAATGAATTTTTACAGTTTATTGTTTTATACGTTCTCCATGTATTCGACCTATTGAGCGGAATTGCTTAAACAATAGAGTTCTTCTTCTTCTGCGTTCGTCCGCTGTGAATTCGGGCGTCAGCCATGACGCCTGGTATTGCGCTTCTGAATGATTTTTGTTTTAAAAGTCTGCTTGCACAATATAGTTAAATATTATAGTAGCAAGTACAATTTGCACTGCTACAAAAAAGTGACCGTATCAACATCTCTAATTCTCAACAGCAACAATATCAATAACATTAGAAAAACATGTTTATACGTAGAAATAAAATAATTAATACGGAATGGTTATCTAAAGGCAGTGGCGGCTCGTGATCCTTTTTGTTGGTGGGGCCAGGCACAAATGTTCGGGAAAATTATGGTTTTGGATTAGGTTATATTTAATTTATTAAATAATAAATGCACGTTACACATTATTTTGATGGGGCCTGGCCCCACTGACCCCTAATGACGAGCCGCTCCTGTCTAAAGGTGTAATCAAAATATCCGACCTGAAGGTCATCAATAATTCTGACAACTAACCAACTAAAATAGGCTTAACTACTGAATCTCGCGCTGACCTAAATAAATTGTCAAAACGCAGAGATTTACGGAAGCTAGCGCTATCAAATTGGCAGGTCTACCTTACAGACCAGACATCTTAATTATAGCCCTAGAGCCGTCATTGGATTTGTTATCCTTTTTGTTTGAGAGGGATTATCAAAGAGAAATGTAAGTCAGGTCACCAGACATAAATACAGGGAGGATAACTTTTCAATGAAATGAGAAGTTGCATAAACAACGCACACACACAAGGCATGAATAGAAAACGGACAGAAAGAGAGGGAAAGGGAAATAACAAACGTTAAATACGACATTGAAGAATATGTTGCAAAACAAATTTGAATCAACAAGAAAAAAATAAGCTGAATGTAGCATATACATTATGCTAGATATTATGGAGAGAACAAGACAGATTCAAGTGAACCAAGAGATTAATAAAGGCGCTGGATAGGACACACTTTGAGAAAACCAGAGGGGAATATAACAAGAGATGATCCTTTCATGGAAAATCACAGGAACAGGGAATATAACAAAAAGGTTCCTTTCCTGCATGGCCTCCAATAACATACGGTCGGTGGGCTCAGGTAAAAATTCTAGGAAATAAGACCACAACTGTCGCGTGTCATATATTGCCGGGGACCACGCTTTCCTGGAACCCACAGGGACAGCGGAAAAGAGGGTGCTCTAGAAATACATGAAGATGATATTTGGATGCAGAGATTAAGATGCAGAGATCAACAATATAAAGAAGAGATAGGTGAAAGTTACAGAAGATAGCTAGAGATAGGAAAACTTGACATGAGTTGGTTGAGGGCATATGCCCAAATTGGTGTTAAAAGGCATGAGAGAGAGTGAGAGAGAGAGAGAGAGAGAGAGAGAGAGAGCATAGACATAATGATATATTAATGATAAACGTCCACAGATAACGAACAAATTCTTTTTTTTAAATCGCAGAAATAGTATAAAGTGTTTACAAAGTAAATGAAGTTTTTCAACAAATCAATAATATAAATTAACACTACCAACTATATCTAACATATGAAAATGAAAATCGTGGCATATCCTAAAGGATGTAGCCATCAACCACAGTAAACGAGTCTTCGATTTTCTAGGCACCACTTATACGTTCGGTAGTTTGCCATTGCTTTCTGAACGGTGAGGTCTATTTTTAGCTTTTGTAAAATCCCACGGAAACAAATTTGCTTCCAAACTTGCCCACCGTGGGGTATGAACCAGGTACGCTTGGGTTCGTGATCGGCTCACTACCGCTTGAGCTACAGACGCCCACATTTAACATATAACATATACTTTCTTTTCTGAAGTCAACATAGCAAATTCATAATTGTATTATAAGTTTAAAGTTAACATTAATTCATTAATTTGACCATGATCATTGCACTTCGGTGAATAACTATGCTTGTTTCAATATTTCTTACACAGAAAGATCGCAATTGCGGTGTGCGTCGCACCGGTAAAGATCACCTGTATACTTTTAGAGATTGTGAAAATTTTTCGAAATTTAATTTTATGTTTAATGAATTTTGTCCGGACAGCAGCTTTGAGGACTGCTCTTATTGATTTTTAACTGCTAATCGTACTTTTACTTGCTCAACTCGAATATGTATCTTATGTTTTATGGTCCACCTTCAGTAGAAACTCGATTTCACCTACATTTAGATTAGGTATCACTGGACAAAAAGTTATATATTTTTCTTTCAATCTTGTTTAATAGAAGTGATACATCAAGCGAGTATACGGTTCCTGTTTCATGAAAATCAAATGAACATCTTATTTTGACTTAGCAAGCAATCCTACGTTACCTCTAAAATGGTTTCAGTGAATAATACTAGAGTCAGGTGGATATCACCAGACAATCACATCATCTCCTGACCTAGATCTGAACAAATAGTATTTGATATTACACGGGGAGCTTGGCGCCCCGGTAACATAAGCTGCGGGGAGGGGGGGTGGATATGGCAGGGATGTAACAAATCGAGACAAAACTTTCTTTGCTTAAAATAGTATTGTTTTCTTCAAGTGACAAAAGGCTTGCAAGCATTTTCTCCATACCGCTCTATCCTGGGCCACTGTAATCAATCGCTTCTATAGAATTAAGTGTGATATTTTTCTCCTCCCTCAGTAAAGTTCATTTCAGAGTTTACCTAGGGCATCCTTACTTCTTCTTCTTTGAACGATACATATCGACCACTTGTTAACAACTCTTTGTAATTTGTATGAGATCCGAGTCTAAGAGCGATTGTACGTTGTTTCATTTATACGCCTACCAGCACATCCGATTTCTACCACTCTATTTTATTTACTAGGTAGCTTTCCTAGGCCCCTACCTCAGTCGCCTCTTACGACACGCCTTGTAGATCGCAGTGTTACTATTCTTTTCTCCAGTTGCGAGTCCCGGACAACATACGGGAAACCCTTTACTTTAAAAGGATATAAAGAGGTATGACTGACCACAGCCGGTCTAGCACGGCCGACAATGGCGTATTCCTGCCTAGATAGAAAAGGATTCATTCAGATGTTTGATGACCCCACCTAATTTACTCAATCTGTAGTTATGGTTATTTATTGGTGAAAATATTTATAATATTTATTCCTTATTGTTAAACTAAACGTTGCAAAATATGAATTAGAGGTTTTAGATTCATGTGATCGTTCGTTACAGCAATTGAGATCTTGTATGGTCTATTACATCCCAATTTTACTTTGTGAGATGGTTCTTGAAGATGGTCTTGGTTCCACGTTTTCCGGAATGTGACGCCTAGACTGTCGATTTGTTCTTTCGTTATCTAAGTATACATAGACCTAAAGTTACAGTTCGCTCTGATCGTTTCTTTAACATTTGGATACATGGTGTTTGTTCTATCTCTCTCACTGTGTTGTTAGAAACGAAATCACTCCATTTTACTTTAATAATTTCAGACATTTATTCTCAAAGCTGTCCAGTTTCTTATCAATTTTCTTGTTGATTTCAACTTCACAACGTAGGTCAGTACAGGAATCACATGACCTAAATAATTTAACTTGTGCATATACTAAGGTCTTGAGATTGCCAGATATTCGTTAATTTAGTAAGGCACTAGCTGCTTAGCAATACGTTTATTTTCATAGTGTCTCCTGTTTGACACTTACTACCAAATATGAAATGTTCAACTTTCTCCAGTGTTTGGCCATTTATTACGATGTTGTCTTATATACTAAATTTAGTAAGTGTGTAAAGTATAGACATAGTAAATTAAAGTTACAGGCAGTGGCGGCTCGGGATCATTTTTGTTGGTGGGGCCAGACATTTTTTCCGGAGAAATCATGGTTTTTGGTTGCTATATTTTAATTTATAAAATAATAAATACACGTTATACAACAGTCACTGTAGGGTTAACTGTGCTCATTCCCCGCCACTAGATTTTCTGCTAGCCATGTCGAGTATACTCTAGACATGTTCAATTGTTTAAGGCACGAGGATCAACACGATTTGAATAATCACACCGTCATTATGTAAAGCATGCGGACGTTAGTCTGCATAAAAATTCCCACACTGGTTCTTTGTCTTCTGATCTAGTCAGTATCTTTGACTTCTTTCCAACCACAGAAAGCGCAGGCATATTGTCCAATATGACACACATTTCTACAGATGGATTACTTACAGGATTTAGCAAACAAAACTCCCCACTTATATCATATCTAATTAGTTATCATGTTGCCTGGTAACAGATCTGATATGTCATAATGGATGACGTCAGAGCTGAGCTATACTAAACAAAAAGAACGTAAAGTGAGAAAAAAAATAATGACTCCAAAAAACAGCAAAATTTTAATACAAACCGCAAGAGATTTATGGAAAAGTGATGAAGCAACCAGTGAGCAAGAGAGAGAGAGAGAGAGACGGAGAGAGAGAAAGAGAGGTGGAGAAATACATGTTTTAACATTACCACCATTATCAACGTCAAAGATGAACATAAAATATTCATAGAAACCAGCCGGGAGACAAGATAAGCGGAATACATTTCAATGCACTTCCTATGCTTACTGAAAAACACTTTAGTACGTAGTATATCTACGTCGTCTTTGTACAGAAATGCTCCTCCTTGTTTGCATATTGGTTATTGGCTGCTAAACCAACGTCATAACGCTCCGGGAAGATCCATGGGTGCTCGGTCTTCTCTGATAGATGTCGAAGAGTATGCACGCTGTTTTCATTGGGGTTTTTTTTTTTTTAAACCCTACCAGTCATTCTGGCCGTATGCATCCAGTCATTCTCGTACAAAGTGTGAATTCGAACTCATTAAATCGTTGTACAAAAGTAAAGTAAAATGTCGAATTCTATATTCATACCATGAGATGTGTTATCGAAATCGGGGTTAAGCCCGTATGTTTCTTCAACTATCATCACACAATTTATGACGCAGTCAACATAACGTCGGCCGTCCTTACTTAACAGTATTTATCTGGTATTAGCAGAAGGGGGACCTCAGAGATAACAGAGGCGACGAATGACACTATTGATGAAGCGCTTTATTTATGCCTTGTATAAAATTGAAGCTAGGTCGACCTGAGAGACATTTATGGTAGGAACAAAATGTTGCTTCCAACTAGGGATTTCGTACCTGGGACTACCCGTCTAGGAAGTAAGTGCGCTAACCACTTTATTACAGTGACTCTCAGTTACCTTTAATACATCTTTCTTCTTCGAGTGCTCCATATCGACCACTTGTTAAACTAATCTTGATGATTTGTATGTGATCTGAACATAAAAGCGATTGTACGTTGTGCCAGTTAAGCGCCTACAAGTAGGCCTGCACATTCCATTTCTGCGATGCTTTTTATTTAATAGGGTAGCGTCCCTAGGCTCTACACCAGTTCCCTCTTACGACATATCTTTTAGGTTGCAATGGTACTATTTTTGCTTTCAGTGCGGACACCAACAGCACACATGCGAATATTTTTGTAGAAATTTGCGACCTAAAATAATAAATGATCACAAAATATGGCCTCCAAAAAGTGTCAACTGACTATACAAAAGAAAATGTACAATTAATTCAGTAGAATATATTGTCATAGTGGTGTGTGTTGACATAGAAGAATGGTTCATCACTAGACTAAAGAAACGTGGAACTTTTTGGGTCAAATAATTGGTCGCGAAGAACTGGAGAATACAGTCATAGAAGAATATAAATCAGGAAAGAGAAAGATGGAAAAATCAATGAAACGGTAGCTGCAAATTGTTATAGACTAATTGCAAATGAATGCATTTGATGTAGAGAATTTTTCATATGGTTCAGAGGTTTTTTTTCAGAGTGAAGATCCAAATGGGATATGCTACTACATGAATAAATGAGTGAGTGAGTGAGTGAATGAGTGAGTGAGTGAATGAGTGAGTGAATGGTGTGTTGAGTAGACATGACAGTTCTGCGGTTTTATTTCTCGCTATATTACCTCCCATAACCTCTGGGAGCCAGACAACCGTGCGCGTTTGTATAGAAATGCCTGCTTACGCCAGAAAACATGTTCGGTATTTCTCGATTGCGAAGCCAGCGCTTGAGCCACTTGAGTAAGCCAAATGCATTTGCACATATTAGAAATAGTTATCTTTAATTTGTCTATTGTCTATTCCCAGGTGGGATATATAGTTGGCTGTCCACCTTGCCGTTAAGCGTAAGGATGGGAGCTTTAATTTGCGTTCTAGGGCTAGATGAGTCACCCTTGTTGTGTTGTATCCGTGTTTATGTAGTGTGGTCTTGATATTTTCTATCCATCTTTTTCTTGGCCTTCCTTAGCTCCCAGTAACCGACTCTTTTATTGTATGCTGTTATGTATGCTGTTATTGTATGCTGTTATTGTATGCGTTATGTATGTTTATTGTATGCTGTTATTGGTGGTTGGTTGTATTTCATTCTCACCATGTACCGATCTCTTTATGTTTGTTATTGGTGGTTGGTTGTATTTCATTCTCACCATGTACCGATCTCTTTTATTGTATGCTGTTATTGGTGGTTGGTTGTATTTCATTCTACTACATGTACCCGATCTCTTTTATTGTATGCTGATTGGTGGTGGTTGTATTCATTCTCATTAAATGACAAACCACTGCATTTGTTGTCTTTTGATGTATTCGGTGCATGAAGTTATGCCCACTCTGCTTCTGATTTCCTCATTTCGTAGTCTGTCTTTCCTGGTGACTCCCACTGCATTCCTCAAGCATTTCATTTCTCACGTGGTGAGCTTTCTGTGATGTGTTGCTGTAAGAGACCAAGTTTGGCACTGGTATAACAAAGTGTTGGTCTTTCATTTGTACTTGATTGTAATGTTCTCTTTACACACAGTAGTGATAGAAATTGTGTGAAACATCATGAATTGTGGAAGATATTGAAAGAAATATGATTTCCATTACATTTAATATAAATCGTAACAACGATGTATAGATCAGATGGAGGCTGAAAGAACGTGTGATGACACATCCGATTAGTTTGAATAAAACAGAAAGTCAGACAAGGTTGTATTTTATCCCTTTGTCTGTTTAACATACTCGCTGAAAACATAAAATGAATTTTACGGAATATAATTTTAAAAATCGAACAACAATATCATCATTTTGTAGTCGGAGGAAAAGAAACATCTGAACTAAGATATGCTAACAATACAGTGTTATTATTCAAACATAGCAAAAAGGAATTGAGAAAGTAATTGTGGAAGTGAAAAAGAAAAGTGAAAATTTAAACCTATATCTCAATGTGGCAAAACCAAAAATAATGACAACAGATACAATAAGCATGGCAACAGTTATTTTTATAAACGGTGAAATAAAAATAGAAAGTGTGATTATCTCGGTTCACTGGTAACAAGAGAAGGAAATTTGAATGAAGGAAAAAGAAGTACAAATATGGCCTTACAAAAAACCAAAACAATTAAAAACAATATGGAATTAACTGATAGGAAAATATAGATCAGAATACTAAGAGCATGCATATTTCCAGTGATAACATATGGGTGTGGAGCATAAACATTTAACAAGGCAGTAGAAAAACATATATCTGCTTTTGAATATAAGTGTTACAGAAACGTCATCCGTATTCCATGGACAGAAAGAACTCAAAATCAAAGCAAACTGGCTGATGCTACAAATAAGAATTACGGAATTGAAGTATTTTATACATATAAAAATACCCGAAAGGTTGGAATACCATTATGGATGGAGGCATCCCGACAAAGAGAAGTAGAAGGCCACAGAGAAGATTGAGTCATGGTGTAACTGATGATTTTAGCATTTTTAGGTTGGACATCTGACCTATGAGAGATAAATTCAGAACGACTGTTAGCTTCACCCAGTTCTGCTCAGGACAAGCTATTTGATGATGATAAATAATTCTGTAGGCAGATATCTGGGTGTGACCTTTGTCAGGCTTTGGCAATGATCGATACGTATTTTGTGTAAATAACTCAAATAAGTTCTAAAGAAATTAGGAAGCAATTAGATATCGATTACCCGTACTGGTTGTTGGTTACATAACCGAAGTCATAGCAGTTCGAACAGATATATATGAGAACTCAGTCTTCTTCAGCAGATGTCAAAGGATAAGTACACTGATAATTTGATTTCGTATCTTTGTGAATCTGCTTTAATTTTGTTCCCTAATGTCTCTATTCTTACTCGTTCAACATCCTATTACAAAATGCTTTATATTAGTCTTTTTATTGTATTTCTTTGCACTTGCTTGAGTATAGGTGCTTATAAAACACTCTTTGTTATTTTAATCAATGAACATAAGTAAGTACATTGTGCTGCTAATTCATAGCACGACCGTGATATTTGAGTGTTTATTTCTTGAATTATATAGCAAGATATAACAAATAAAAATAAACACTTACTGTAGGGACATAAAGACACACTGTAAGCTTATCGAAAACTATAGTAGACGGGAATGTTGCTCACAAAAGAAAGACAATCTTATTTTGAAAATCCTGTCATCACAGCGCACAAAAGAAAGACAATATTGCAAAAAGTAATTGCAGTACAAAGAAAGACAATATTACAAAAGTAATTGCAGGGTTACAAAAGAAAGACCATCCTATTTTTCATAAATCTGTCATTACAGCGCAGCGCACAAAAGAAAGGTAAAGGTTTTTTAAAAAGTAAATACAGCGCTTTGTTCCCATTTTCTGAGAGTTGAGAATTATATAGGCAAAGAAATTCAAGCCGCTAGCTCAAATCTGTCGCCACGCGTGTCCAGGTCATCGGTTTTATTTTCTCCTCAATAGAAGGAAATCAAAAATTGTTGACATTACCTAGAAGTCGAACATAGGACTTCTCCCCACCGCCGTTTAACCATTCGGCCACACTATTTAATTGCTATGAATAAGACAATGTTACAAATAAGACAATGTTATAATGAGACAATAGTATAAATGAGACAGTGTTATAAATGAGACAATAGTATAAATGAGACAATATTATAAATGAGACAATACTATAAATGAGACAATGTTATAAATGAAATAAGCTTATAAAAAATATAAATTTTATAAATGAGACAGTTATCTTCTTTCTTTCTTTTGTCGTCACACTGCTATCGGGTTGTTGCCCAGTGTCGTGGTTTTCTGTTTTCGTCTTGCGCTGTTCTGGTGGCTTGTGTGATTGTTATCTTTGCTCTTTCACAGGATTCTGCTACGCCATCTAACCATCTTTTCCGTGGTCTTCCTCTTGCCTTCTTTCTCGATGTTCTGTTGTAGAAGACTCTGTATACTGTGGAGTTGGATGCATTCTTATTAAGTGGCCAAACCACTTCATATTTTGTTTCTCTTTGTGATTCAAGCAGGTTTTGTGCCAACTTTCTTTCTTATGCTGATGTTGGTGATTCTGCCTTTTCTTGTGTTGTTGATAACTTTCAATGTTATAAATGACAATGTTATAAATAAGATAAATGTTATAAATGAGACAATGTTATAAATGAGACAATGTAATAAATAAGATAAATGTTATAAATGAGACAGTTATAAACGAGACAATGTTATAAATGAGAAGTAAATAGTAGTAAGATGACAACATCCTTTCAGAATGTACTATTATGATAAGCGAAACAAAAAATAGTGACATATTATACCAACTTAACCCGTTTACCCTCATGCGCCTATATATCGGCTCGCGTAATTTTTTAATGGGACACAAAGCAAGTATACTGGCTAATTCAGTATACATTTCAATATAACTGCATCCAGAGGTAAACAAAATTACGGAGTGAAACGGTGAAGCCTGAGAGGAAATAGTTCTTTATCTGATCTAATAAGAACTGAAGAATCAATGTTTGTTTCGTCTGTCAACATGTCAGTGTAAAGTGTAGTAGATCTATCAAGATTACCTAGCGTGGGATGTTGAAAACTGGTAATCAGTATAAGAAACTTCAGTTACTAGATAGCTAGTATTACAGTGCGGAGTCCCTGAAAGGGGTTAATTTTTTTATTTGTGTGTTTGTTGGCTAGCACGTCTCTGTGACGATAGGGGGTATCTGTAGCATTGAAGTTAGATGCTCGCCTCTCGTTCAAAAGTACTCGGTTCGTTTCCTCGTGTAGCTATCGGGCTAATTTTCCAGAGATTCTTGGTCTCAGTGTAGGTGAGATCGAGTTCCTCGTATTATCGGAGACGGTAGAATAAAACGTAGGTCCCACATTCAATTTGAGCACATAAACGAACCCCTTGGCAGTTCAATAAAAAATATTTTGTTTTTAAGGTTCCTACAAAAATGTCATTATATTACAAAACTACACCGGAGACCCTCGCCGGTGCTACATAGTTCGTGCACTGCCGCTGAAATCTTAGTGTGTAACAAAGAAATCGGAGCGCATATGGCTACTAACCGAAGTGCAATGACGATGATCCTAGCAATCAATCAATCAATCAATCAATCAATCAATGGCTAGCAGGTCTTCTTCTTTTCTCTAATTCTGTTTTGCCTCCCAGCGTCAGGATAAGAAGACACTTCTAGAACGGGCTTTTGTGTGCGCTCCATAAACAGAGCTTTTCGTCGCCTCTGTTATCTACGAAGTCCATCTTTTGCGTGGACGACCTTTCGCTTTGTATCCACTGTATCGGAGTAGCATTGCTCTTTAAGGCGCACTGTGCGTTGATAATCTGCTTATGTGACCGAACCATTTAATTTGTTGTTTCTTGATGAAGTTCAGTACTGATGCTGTATCCACTTTTTTTCTGATGTCTTTATCTCTAGACCGCTCTCTTCTTGTTACTCCCGGCATTCTGTGTCTTGATACAATAAACAAAAATACTAGTTCTTAGATCATTCATTGGCTTAACACTTTCCATACCACGAAACCATGAATGTTACTGAGTACTGGTCACAAGTGTTTTATTATCTGAATACTGATCACAAGTGTTTTATTGTCTGAATACTGATCACAAGTGTTTTATTGTCTGAATATTGATCATAAATGTTTTATTGTCTGAATACTGATCACAAGTGTTTTATTATCTGAATACTGATCACAAGTGTTTTATTGTCTGAATATTGATCATAAATGTTTTATTGTCTGAATACTGATCACAAGTTTTTTATTATCTGAATACTGATCACAAGTGTTTTATTGTCTGAATACTGATCACAAGTGTTTTATTGTCTGAATACTGATCACAAGTGTTTTATTGTCTGAATATTGATCATAAATGTTTTATTGTCTGAGTACTTATCATAAATGTTTTATTGTCTGAATACTGATCACAAGTGTTTTATTGTCTGTATACTGATTCGCCCGAGTGGTTACCTGGGCCCAAATGTGGGGTGTAAAGAATAGAACCACTGTTACCTGCCACGCATGTCGTAAGAGGCGATTAAGGAGGTCTAGATGAGATCGGATGCATGTATCCGCTAGGGAATGCTAACCCGAAACAAATGCTTGCAGAAAACGGATGCACCAGGCCGTAAGGCGCATAACATGGTGCAACAACCCTTCACAATGAGGAATGGGATAACGGATTCTACGGTTGCCAATCTGCCTCGGAGATTTAGCCACGCAGTAAGAATGTCAGCACTACCATCACGAGGGTGGACAAAACTTACTGCGGGAAGAGGTCAGCACAAACGGGGAAGCAGAAATCATAGGAATTATATCCTACGGAACTGCCCCCAGTATGTAAACTTGAGAAGAAAGAGGTGGCCCACTTACACTAGCGTCCAAGACAAACTGTGTGGCATGGCTGATAATCTAAGGCAGACGGCTGCCTTTATTAAAGAATCCGAAATCCCAATCTAGTGAGAACGAAGAAGAAGAAGAATACTGATCACAAGTGTTTTATTGTCTGAATATTGATCATAAATGTTTTATTGTCTGAGTACTTATCATAAATGTTTTATTGTCTGAATACTGATCACAAGTGTTTTATTGTCTGAATACTGATCACAAGTGTTTTATTGTCTGAATACTGATCACAAGTGTTTTATTGTCTGAATACTGATCACAAGTGTTTTATTGTCTGAATACTGATCACAAGTGTTTTATTGTCTGAATACTGATCACAAGTGTTTTATTGTCTGAATACTGATCACAAGTGTTTTATTGTCTGATACTGATCACAGTGTTTTATTGTCTGAGTACTGATCACAGTGTTTTACTGTCTGATACTGATCACAGTGTTTTATTGTCTGAATACTGATCACAAGTGTTTTATTGTCTGAGTACTGATCACAAGTGTTTTATTGTCTGAGTACTGATCACAAGTGTTTTATTGCGCCAGTAAACACACAAAAGATGTTGTGTTGACATTGTTTGAACTAATTATCATATTAATATATATATATATACCATCCGAAATACTATACATATATATATATATAATTTATTTCTAAGATAAAAACTTTGAAGGGCTAGAAGAAAGTGAAAGAAAGTGCACTTTGTGAAAAAACACTATTGTGGCTGGTGGTGTGATTGGCAGACATTTGTACACCACTATAGTGGTTCATGGTATGGGTTGAGTTAAATAGTCTTTATTTTCCTTAAAAAATGATTATCATTTTTATTCTATAAATCGTTTTCGTATAAATGAAATAGTTTTTCATGAGTAACTTGAATTTTTCTTGTTCTAGTCACATGTTACGCTAAATCTTCAGGATTGCCACTAGACCAATTCTGCTCTTTTATAGCTGACAGAAGAGACGCAATTACGATAGATCAGTTTGATATATATGTCCATATTTTTGTTATTATATATGCACCCGATCTATGCTGGTTTATGTATCATGTAGATGAAGCACTTCGTTACACACGGACAATATGAGAGCTAGCATTATACATGTCACATTGATGTAAGAACGACAGATAGACTTCACTGAATCGTTTAAGATAACATCAAGTGTTCAGCAAGAATATATACTGTAACTACATGTGCTTGATGTGTACATGGACAGAATGACATCAAAAACGAAATATGCACATTGAAAGACAGGGTTACGTTGAGACGAACTTAACAGTCGCGCCACCAATACTAATATTCATCGCAGCTGCGTGCTATCAACTGTACTGTTCAGATCAGAGTTTTGTGAGATTTACATCAATCTGCAATTCTCTTGAGTTTTAACAAGTAACAGTGCAAAAGCTAACTTATTTTTATATAAACCAGAAAGGATTATCAGAATTATGAATAACAAATGCCGTTGTGAAATATAAATCCGAAAATTACAAATTAAAGTAATATTTAACTACAGTTGTAAAACTGTCAGTGTGTTATGTTAAAAATATTGTTGAATTTTTGACAGTTTTCAGATTCCAACTTACATTTACATATCAATTTACGGAGTTTTTGTTTTTATTTTTATCACATACACATAATACACATGCGAATATATATAAACTAAAATGGTAACATTTAAATCAAATGTCCTAATAAACACTTGCCTGATCGATTGTTCGTCTGCAGCGAACTTGTGGATATCAAAAAGTCACGAAAAAAACATTAACGATGTATCAGACAGACTACCACAGTGGCACTGGTTGCATGCCCAGGTCTCAATATAGGGATCCGTATCTCTGGCACGCGCTGTAAGGTACATTACGGCTGTGTCCGTTTTGTGAGAGCCATAGCTAAGCAACTAAATGAAAGTAGTCAGCGAAAAAGTGTATTTGTGTATTTATGTATATCTTAACTAGAATGTATTTCCAGGGCGGTAGCTGCACTACATTGCCTACCCTTGATGTTAAATAATAATTTGTGTCTCGTTCACATAGTTTTCTTTTCCCGATTTGAAGCAAATTCATTTCAAACATATTTGATTGCCATCTTTCTAAGGGTTTCATGTCATTAAAATTTCTGCAAATGTAATTATCTCTTCGTGTATGTTTCTCGAACTTTTCTTCTTATTTCTACCTACAGATTTTCATATAAAGTTTCGTTTCTGAGGTTCACTCTTCAATGGGTTATTTATAGATCATCTTAAACATGCACTAGTCAACTGTAACGCAGTCGTAAGAGCAATTAACATTCATTGACATTTCTCAATCAATCAACTGATGTCTACTGCTGGTCAACCTTGACACTAAAGTAAACAGTGACACCAATCTCGAACAGATTCACAGCTTCTGTAATATTTGTTTATCAAGGACTGTACCTTTAATGTTCATATTTCTCTAGTTTACTACTGTTACTATGCTTTTCTTTGTCATTATTAAACACTCTAGATTTATGTACGAAAAACACAGATTGCTACAAACATAACTTTAGCATATCTTTGGCAGTACCATGCTATTTTCAAAGATACCAAATAAACTAAATTTAAAATGATGAATATACTTCAAATACCAATCTTTACTAACGTACCAGCATATTTTTTAAAATATGTACACTTATTTTTGCTTCAATTTATCCGGAAGAAATAATTTCAAGTAAATTTTATTCGATTAAATAATATATCACAAGCCTTCGAAAACTTATTTCACAAAAGGAAATATTTATAAAGTCATCTAAAGCTTATTTCACCAAAGAAATGTTTATAATGTCTTCGTAAGCTTACTTCGCCCGAGGAAGTAATTATAATGTCTTCGAAACCTAATTTAGAAAACAGAGGTAATGATTGAACATGGCATCCCCAGAACCAGTCACAATAGAAAATAAAATCCTTTCAAATACAGCTGCTTTCACATAAACTGGTAGTCTTATCAATCACTAAGGGGGATCTCGACAGGACATTGAAATCAGACTGTGTAGGACATGAAGTGCATTCATGGCCCTTTAGGCGATCTAAAATCAGGCCAATACAACATCAGAACCAAAATTAAATATACTGCAGTATTGTGCTATCAATTTTACTGTCAAGATCAGAATACTAGACAATGATGAAACCAGATATGTTAAAACTTTCCAACTTCCATACAACTTGTCTGCGAAAGATCATATGCGTGTTCTGTCCAACAACTATCAATATCCAAGAACTGGTTACAAAGTATCATCAGAAGAATATGAATACCATCATTCCAAATAAGACACTAAAGATGGATAGGACATGCGTTACGCATGGAATCTCTGTCATGAAAATTGCACTAAGATGGCAACTAGATAATAACCAAAAACGTGGAAGACCAAGACCACCTAAGGAGAGCAGTTTCACAGTAAGTGAAAGAAATGAATCACAGCTGGAACACAATACAGATGACGGGAAACGACAAAGAAGAATGGCGTGCTTTTCTTATTGCTCTAACCACCAAGGGTGTCATAGACTAGAGAGAGAGACATAATTTGATCAAAGAAAATAATTATCAAGTCTTCCAAAGCGTCTTCGGAAATAGTTATATGTGTGCAATTTATTGTTGACCAAGTTTAGCCAAAATATTCACTTGAATATTCGTCAGTTAGAGTGGACGATAATCAATAGAAAATTACGCAATATATATCCATAAATCGTACTATCTGTTATCTCACTAGTAACTTCCCATGGACTCGAAGATACCATTCTACGCAAATATCTGACCGCATAAGTAATACAAGTTTTGAAAAAGAAAAATATTAAATAACCCCATATTGTCTTCGGTTTATGAGTATTTCACATATATAGCTCTATACATAAACTTAAGGAGATTATTGTGGATCAAAATTTGCACCACTACACTGTGTATCATCACTTTAAAACTGCGATATTCCAGAAAATATAGAAAAATATTACTCAACTGATAGTCTATTACTGGCGCGGAATAATCCATTCGCAAGCATCGCCTGTTGGCATGTTCATGTAATATGAGAGATCAACTTTGTGGGTTGCAATATTCATTGAGAATAGAATTCTGTATAATGAAAGATGATCTGGGAAGATCAGAAGTGTGTACGCGCGTGAGTGTGTAGCTGTGTGTATGTGAGAGGAAGAGAGATAATGAAGGGATGAGAGAAATAATGAGGTCAAGGGGAAAACAACTAGTGCGATATAATTTGGGAAAGGCGACAGTTCGCGAAACAATTCATTTTTTCTTCAAAATCTAGTTTTTAAAATATTTTTCTTACTATCAGTTTCAGTTTCAGTTTGGAATATCTTCATTGCACTCCGGACATGTCCATAGGTGCTCCGATCTCCTTCGCAATATCTCCATCAGCGTCCAGCGACTGACCGTACCAGTTCTATTTTGATTGATGAGCCTACTCGTATACCTGTTGTACCGTTCTTTTCTTGCCACACCAATCTTCAAACCCAGTTCTCGCAATCTAGTAGTTGACGTGGATTGGTTTAGATGAAGGTCTTCTCTGCGGTCACACTCTATGAGGGCGTTCACGATGTCAGCTCTGTCCATTGGTTGGCCGTCTCATATAGCGGCAGTGCCAGCCAGCCTGTCTGCTCTCTCATTGCCAACGACACCCATGTGCCCCGGAACAAAGACAAGTGTAATTCTGCAAATTGTTGACGCCTGCAGTGATTCAGTCCATTATTAGTTAACGTTGTCTTATTCTTCTTTGTCGTCGGCGTTTCCTCTTTTGTTTTGCAATACAACAGCAACAACAACAACAACAACAACAACTACTACTACTGCTACTACTGCTCATCATCATCATCATCAAATAGCTTGTCCTGAGCAGAACTTTGCCACCCCAACAGTCCTCCGGAATTTCTCTCTCATAGGCCAGATGTCCTGCCTCTGCAGCCGTCATGTTCAAATCATCAGTTACATCCTGCGCCCGAGTGGTTACCGGGGCCCAAAGTTGGGTGTAAAGAATAGAACCACTGTTACCTGCCACGCATGTCGTAAGAGGCGAGTAAGGAGGTTTGGCTGAAATCGGATGCATGTGTCTAACGTGTGAAGTCTATACGTTTAGGGGCCTACAAACCAATGTGCAACGTATACACGTTCTTGGCAAAGATCAAACTTATCACAAAGAGTGATTAAAATTGGTCGTAAAGAACGAACGCAAAGAAGAAGAAGAAGAAGAGTTACATCCTGAATTCATCTTCTCCGTGGTCTTCCTCTTATACTCTTTACCGGTATGCCCCCTTCCATGACGGTCTTCTCCAGCCCTTCATGACTTTTTATATGTCCAAAATATTTTAATTTCCTCTTTCTTATTTGTAGCATCAACCAGTTTTCTTTGATTTTGAATTCTTTCTGGATAGATCTATTTGTTCTCTTCTCTGTCCAAGATATACGAAGGACTCTTCTGTAGCACTTATACTCAAAAGCACATATATGTTTTTCCCCTGCTCTATTAAATGCCCATGCTTCACACCCATACGTTGCCACTGGGAATATGCATTCTCTTAGTATTCTAATCTTTGTTTTCTTATCAGTTCCGTTCCATACTGTTCTGAGTTGTTTAATTTTTGGTAAAGCTACTACTGCTACTACTATTAATACTACCACTACAAAATACAATTTCCCGCAGACCTTTTCAGAGCTTAGGATATAAAGTCACTTCATTTCACATTTCTAGAACCTAGTGCGCAGGAGGCTGGAGGGTCAATTCCTTTTCTCACGTGTGAAACGTTTGAGTATGGGATTGAATCTACAACCCTCTTGTATCCGAGACGATAGGCGAACGCTTATGCACTACACTAATCCGTCCCGCATAATCCTAATACTACTACTAAATATTCCTGTTTCAAGTGGAACATTTGGCTGAAACTGTTGCTCTCCACTGAACTCTATTCTGGCAAGTCTTTTTCAGTTTTACCCGCATGGCTTCAGTCGTCCTGAGTCTTTCTCGTCCAGTTTTTACGTATATTTGTGACCATCTCACTCTTCTCTTCGCTGTGGGTTTCAGTTAAGTGCATATCTGTTTGCACTCTGCGGTTTTTTTCTCACGTTGTGGATAGTCAGTAAGAAAACGAAACCACTCCCACAGAAGTTGTCTACGCAGACTTCTAAAAATAAACTTTCAGGATAAAATTCCAGAGACTGAAGTCCTTATAAGAGCATAGATCACAAGCGTCAACACCCTGTTACAGAAGGCCCAAGTGAGATAGGCCGGTCACGTTGCTTGAACGCCCGATGAACGCATCCTAAAACAGTTGATGTATGATGAGCATGAAGGGGCAGACGTTCAGCTGGTGGACAGAAAAAACGCTTTAAAGACACGTTTAAAGTGTCTATGAAATGCGTCGATATAGACACCACGTGCTGGGAATCCCTTGCGCAAGATCGCAAACTGTGGCGCTGTAACAACACAAGAGGAACTCGCATAACTGAAAATTTTCGTGCCCTTGAGGCACAGAGAAAACGAACTGCGCAAAAAGACAGAACACGCAATACCCACGGGTCTAACCTTGATCATGTATCCCCTTACTTGTGGTAGGGGACTGTGTTCTAGAATTACACTCTACAATCACCCCTGCACACATCAGAGAGGTGCAACAGCACACGCATGAGGCTGTTGTCATCATCGCTTGCGATGGACAGCTATTATTAAGTAAGTACCAAAATCTCTCGAAAGCTATAGTTTTTTTTTTGCTGTCCAATTTAATGTATGGGTGCTCATGTATGAGTCTTGCTTTTGTGTGCGATTGTATGTATGAATATGTAACTCTTTCTGTATGTAGACGTATATTCATGTGCAAATATATGTGTGTTAGTCGTTAAGTCTGACCGCGAACGTGTACCACTTTTTTTTAGTGATGTCCTACAATTAATTCTCAAAACGTCAGTTTTGTTGCGGTTTTTTTATCGTGATTCTTTTATTGCTTATGTAAAATTATAATCTACATATTCCTTCATTTGTCGCCTATTTTTAAAAAAAATAGTTTTACCGCAGCCATATATTCCAGTTCATTCAAATCTGATTGTATCAATCATCTGTTACCCGGCTATTGATCGATTTAATTCTCATAACAACGTCTATGTGGCTGAGTGGTTAAGCCCTTTGCCTTGCGAGTCGAAGGTCGTGGGTTCGAATCCGGACCGCGGCCTTCTGTTCACGAGTGCAGTTTTCCAGAGATCCCTAGGATTGTTGCTGGAGCTACGGAGTTCGTGCCTTGTGCAATACTCTCGGCAGGTGACGTGCCATTTCTGCGGAGATGGACCGAGCCATATGGGGTAAAACCGGTGCAATGAAGTCAATCCTTCAGCTTTAAAACCCTTTTAACAACTGTATCAAGCAGTAAAGCTTCTCTTCAATAGAAATATAAACGGAGACTGCAGTAAAGCTTCTCTTCAATAGAAATATAAACGGAGACTGCAGTAAAGCTTCTCTTCAATAGAAATATAAACGGAGACTGCAGTAAAGCTTCTCTTCAATAGAAATATAAACGGAGACTGCAGTAAAGCTTCTCTTCAATAGAAATATAAACGGAGACTGCAGTAAAGCTTCTCTTCAATAGAAATATAAACGGAGACTGCAGTAAAGCTTCTCTTCAATAGAAATATAAACGGAGACTGCAGTAAAGCTTCTCTTCAATAGAAATATAACGGAGACTGCAGTAAAACTTCTCTTCAATAGAAATATAAACGGGATGCAGTAAAGCTTCTCTTCAATAGAAATATAAACGGAGACTGCAGTAAAGCTTCTCTTCAATAGAAATATAAACGGAGACTGCAGTAAAGCTTCTCTTCAATAGAAATATAAACGGAGACTGCAGTAAAGCTTCTCTTCAATAGAAATATAAACGGAGACTGCAGTAAAGCTTCTCTTCAATAGAAATATAAACGGAGACTGCAGTAAAGCTTCTCTTCAATAGAAATATAAACGGAGACTGCAGTAAAGCTTCTCTTCAATAGAAATATAAACGGAGACTGCAGTAAAGCTATGTAAAATAACGAAACACGTAATGACAAAGTAATGTAGTTTTACAAAATACAAAATCAATGACTATACACAGCAACGTTTCGACCAAAAATACCTTTATCAATCAAACGATACAACAAAAGTGACGAATGTCACAGAACACCACATATAGACTTTGACAAAGATATTACTTCTTGTTCTTCTTTTGTCGTCACACTGCTACCGGGTTGTTGCCCAGTGTCGTGGTTTTCTGTTTTTGTCTTGCGCTGTTCTGGTGGCTTGTGTGATTGTTATCTTTGCTCTTTCACAGGATTCTGCTACGCCATCTAACCATCTTTTCCGTGGTCTTCCTCTTGCCTTCTTTCCCGATGTTCTGTTGTAGAAGACTCTGTATACTGTGGAGTTTGGATGCATTCTTATTAAGTGGCCAAACCACTTCATTCTTTGTTTCTCTATGTAATTCAAGCAAGGTTCTGTGCCAACTTTCTTTCTTATGCTGATGTTAGTGATTCTGTCTTTTCTTGTGTTGTTGGTAACTTTTCGCAGGCAACGCATTTCACATGTAGTTATTTTTGTGACTGCGCTTTGCTCAATGTCCATGTTTGGCTCTGGTAACACAAAGTAGGTATAAAAATGCTGTTGATCATCTGTTGCTTAGCTGCCTGTGAAATTTTGGGTGCCTTAACAATGGGGCTAGCTGGTAGGTTACAGCAATTGCTTTTTGCACTCTAGCCACTATCTCTCTATCCAGTTTTCCGTCTTCTGTGAATATGCTTCCTAAGTATTTGAATTCTTTCACTTGGTTTATTTTAGTGCCATTGACATGGATGTCTAGATTATTATGTTTTCTTCCCATTTTCATTATTTCTGTTTTAGTGTTGTTGATTTTCATGTCATATTTTACACAATTTTTGTTCAAGGTGTCAATATGATGTTACAACATCACTGGAAGATATTACAACGGTTACAAATTCAATAGAAGGCACTTTTGTTGTTCCAGCATGCACCTTAAGAAGTGCCAGTTTACTAAGAATACTTCATATTTCGAACATTTCAAGGAAAGGAAAATTCGAAATCGTCGTCGGATCTACTGTGCATGAGCTATGCTACCAATACTTTGAGCCGATTGAAATAGGCTGGGAGTATAATGTAGTCACATTGAGTGTAGAGACCTCAATCAAATCTATCAAACTGTCTAAAGTGAACTCTCTTTTAAACAGAGGTTCTTGACCTGGGAGGTGCGCCTCCAAGGAGGCGTGAGGCAGTATCAGGGCAGGCGTGAAATGTTATAAAAATTTAGTGAATTTTCTGTTTTAAACTTTCTTTTTTATACTAGTTTCTTTTTTTCAGATAAAATGCGTTTTTTCGTTAACAAGTTCAAAATTCATTCAGAAATTAAAAAAATAAGAACATCATTGATTTTGATTCATGTTAACATTTTTTCTCAAATTTCTTGTCAAAAGTTACTTTTTTCCCTTACTGTCAATGTTATTGTGTTTAGCGGACAGTGCTGTTATAACGCTCAAACATTTTTTGTTTGTTTTCACTTTGAAAATTACAGTTAATTCGGCGGGGGAAAATGTGGAAAAAAATGGTGACAAGCCAACTGAAAAAAAATTGTAAACAATTGCTCTAAAACGAGACATTTTCCCAGGCACTAACTTGACAAGCAGTTGTTCTTAAACTGAGAATTTACATAATATTGTTCCAATCATTAACTTGACATCATTAACTTGACAAGTAGTTGTTCTTAAACTAAGAATTTACATAATATTGTTCCAATCATTAACGTTAGAAGCATTTTGTGTTGGAATTAGGAATTAGCGAGTATTTTTTCAATTGAAAAGCATTACGGGTTTACGGAATATTTTCCCAATAATTCATTTGATCATAAAACATGTTTTTAAATTACAAAATTGTGATTGACATTGTATTTTCCCACCCATTAACGTGATTATCCTGTTCACTTAGTTCAAACAATAGTTCAGTTTTCTACACATGAAATAACGTTTACACACGCACATATCATGATCACACGCACGCACGCACAACAACAGTATATATATATATATATATATATATATATATAGAAATGTTAAGAAATAGTTGTTGCGCTTGCTTACAATAATGAAACATGTATATACGAGTTCATTTTCATAAAGTTATAATGGACGTCAAACACGTTAGATGGCGTCCTGTCAGTCTCGATAGATATATATGGGATATCCTTTCTATTAGTTTTTTTTTATTGCATTCTGGTATGGAGAACAGCTGCCATCCAAGAGAAAGAACTTCTCTCCCCCTCCCCCACCTCACTTCATTATATCTGACAAACCCAAAGGAACTGTAAAGCCGATAAAGCTTGATATTAGTGGCGTCGCATGAGTTGCCAACATGTCAGCAAAAATAACGCCAGACTGCCTCGGGGACGGACTTAGTAAATGATCTGTAGGTTTTACATCCAAAGTGTTACATATGTATGAGTATTGCCGTACGGCATCGGACATTTGAGCTAGCTTTTGTGCTGTAAGGTTTACAATCTTATTAGTTATAAATGTACTGCTTCTGTTGATGTCATGTTCAAGTCATCTAGTAAAGTTGTCTTGCTTTTCACTTATTCTCTGTTTGTTATCAATGACTCAAGATGTACTATTAGTATTGTTGGATAAAGTTACATTACCGTTAATATGTGTCAGACACAGATATATTGCATATTTTCGCTGAGCTGATTGAAAACACATTTTAATTTGTTGGACACACCTTGAGAAGAAATGATCAAAGAATATCAAAGCAGCAGTTGAAGTGCAATGCAGAGGGTTCAAGAAAGAAAGGACCTCTTCTTCTTCTTCAAGCGATCTATGGTCATGTGCTTAATTTACTGTGGACCACAAACTGGGCAGTCAGCTTCATGTATGTCAGGTTTTCCCCGCTCAGTGGTTACCGGGGCCCAAAGCGACCACGGAGGCTTGGCTGAAATCGGATGCACATGTCCTAAACGTATTGAAGTCTATGCATTTAGGGACCTACCAAACCAATGTGCAACGTATACACGTTCTTGGCAAAGATCAAACATATCACAAAGAGTGATTAAAATTGGTCGTAAAGAACAAACGCAAAGAAGAACAAGGTGTTTCCCAAATCTTAGTTTTCAGGTCGACTGGGTGTGGCCACATGTTGCTTCTCAGCTCACCCAGGAGAGGACAGTCTTGCAGGATATGCTCCGGGAAAGAGAGGACGACCTACGGAAACCCTGAAACGAACTTTGTTGAGAGGGGCAAGAAATATCAGTCTCAGTTATTCGGAGGAGATAGAGCGAATTGGCCAGGATAGAGCGGTATGAAGAAATTGCTTGCAGGCCCTATGTAACGTATAACGGTAGGAGAAGAATTAATATTATTATTAAGTTTATCTCCACGCGGGTCACGTTCGAAGTAAATTAGAGAATAAATATGTGACGTACTCTCGGACGGTCCAGATTAAACAGTATAAACATTAGATCATAACTTGTAATATTTTTTAAAGTTACTTTAATTAGGGAAGACACAAATTGTGTAATCTTTCTTTTCATTTGTAATTCTCTGCTTTTTGCTGTTAGGCGTTGTAGGTTTAAGTGATGATCGGTTTCCGAGATAGTTCACGCTCGGTCGCTTGATATGCTTGTTGTATTGTGGAGTTTTAAGATGTTTGTAACTCCATCAATCCATCTTTTTCTTGGTCCGCACCTTCCTCTTGATGATTTCATTTTCAGGTTGCACTCTTTTTCACCTGGTATATGCGGGTTCACTCTCACCAAGTGGCCAAACCATCTGTTTTTCAATGAATCTAACAACAGGTGATGTTTCAACTGTTCTTCTAATTTCCACATTTCTTATCTGGCCTCTTCTTGTTTTAAATTATCGCTTTCCACAAACATCTCATTTCACAGATTGTAATTTTCCTTTCTTATTCTTTTGTCAGCGCCCAATTTTTGAACTGGTAGCATAGTATTGGTATGAAGATTGAATTTATAATCTGTCGTTTAGTCTCTACTGGAATTCCTTGGTGTTTCAAGATTGGGTTAAGTTGGTATGTAACGTTGTTGGATTGCTGGATTTTAGTTTCGATCTCTCTGTCCAGTCTACTATCAGATGTGAAGATACTTCCGAGATATTTGAATTCTCGCACCTGCTTTAGCGTTTGGTCATTTATTTGTATGTTGATATCTTAATGTTATCTTTTTATATTCATGACTTCTGTCTTTTTAATGTTGAACTTTATGTTGTATTTGAGGCAGCTATTTTTGAGTAAGTTTATGTGTTCCTGCAGCTGTTCACTGTTATTATGGACTAGATGCTGGTCGTCAGCAAAAGAGTTCATTTTGTTTGTCGACATCCGGTGACGTTTCGTTTATTTTGGTGATATTGTCCATGTACATAATGAAAAGCAGAGGTGATAAAACACATCCTTGCCGTACTCCCGACGTTACTGGAAACCAATTTGTGAGTCCGGCGCTTGTTCGTGTGGTATTTTCACTCTCCTTGTATATGGCTCTAACACAGTCTAGCAGCTGTACTTTTATTCCGTTGTATGATCATCACTTCAAAATAAAATAGGTCAGCTAGGTAACCAGATATGTTTAAATGTTATAATCGTTAGTATACATAAATCTGAGTTTTCCCGTCTCCTAGATAAACTGCTTTGTAATGCTAATGTACTTACTCTACACGGATACTTAAGCCATGTCGTACCGAGTAAATTAAATTTATCATTTTTTAACTTTAGTGGCATATCCTAAAGGACGTGGTTGATTTTCTAGGCACCACTTATACGTTCAGTAGTTTGCCATTGCTTTCTGAACGGTGAGGTATATTTTTACCTTTTGTAAAATCCCACGGAAACAATTTGCTTCAAACTTGCCCATCGTGGGGTTTGAACAAGGTACGCTTGGGTTCGTGATCGAGCTCACTACCGCTTGAGCTATCATTACCTCTTCTAAATCACAAAAAGTTGTTTTATTTTATTGGTAAATCACATACATAAGTTATCTTTCTAATTGAAGCTTATTGTCAAGTATAACCACAAACACAAAAAAACTATATATATATATATATATACAGTGGCGGCTCGTCATTAAGGGCCAGAGGGGCCGGGTCCCACCAAAAATAAAGTGTAACATGTATTTATTATTTAATAAATTAAAATATAACCTAACCCACACCCATGATTTACCCGAAAATGTGTGTCTGGCACCATCATCAAAAACGATTACGAGCCGCCACTGTATATATATATATAGCTGGCTGCTATATTATCAAGTTTCGCACGGACAGTGTGACTTGACTTATTCCTCTCCGCTCCTCGTGGAGCACAGGCCCTCAACAGTAGTTCGCCACTCTTCTCAGTCTCTGGCTGTTTTCTTTATGGTCTCCCAGGATAGTCGAGCACTCTTCAGTTCCTCAAGAAGACCTCGTCTCCTTAGATCTGTTTAGGGCGTCCTCTTTTCGTTTTCCCAGCGGGTTCACTCAAGTGCTTGTCTAGTGACACTCGACTGTGTCTTCCGTAGGGTATACGGAAAGTGTAGTACTCTTGTTTATGTCACGGACAATTTTCTTGACTAATTCTTGAACAATTCTTTTAAAATTCATCAAATTCTCGAAGACACAGATAAACGTAATAGCGCTATAAATTAAAGAAAATAATATAAACTAGCTGCTCGTTGGCAAGTAATTCTAGCTGAGTTTTTCCCTAAGTTAACACTCGTTGAGTATTTCACTAATTTAACACTCGTTGAGTCTTTCACTAATATTTCCCGCGTTAAAATCCTCCAAAGTTCCACCAGTTTTCACTGATTCGTTTTCATTATTAACTCCCTTCAGTCGTTTGCATCTAATTCACATCAAGTGTCTGCATTAATTTTCGGTTTTTCTTCCTTGACCGAATTCATAAAACTACCATAAAGTCACTAGCTGAATGAAATCATAACTCGGAACGGGACAATATAGAGAGCTCAAATTAGTAGACGCATTAACATAGAAATTATAACTCGGAACGGCACAATATAGAGATCTCAAATTAGTAGTCGCATTAACATAGAAATTCCAGCATGAATAAACTGTACAAATTGCATGATTCCAGAAACAGAGCCAAATATAAACGTATGGGCCTTTAGACTCAGGTAAGAATTATGGAAAATCAGACCCCAACTACACCACGTGACCTAGCATTCCAGTATTGGTGTATATAAACGAATTCATTTTAAAATCAACACAAAATGCAAACTCGAAGTTATATTGTGCAACAAGTTAAGTTTAACAATAAGGAATATCAATATTATAAATATTTTTCACCAATAAATAACCATAGACTCACAGAATTGAGTAAAATTGCAAAAAGCTTTCAGTGTTCTATCAAACATCTATATTTTCCGCCCCCTTTTCTGATCTAGGTCAAGGAACACCCAGTCAGTTGTCTGGCCTAGTTATCTAGAGTTGGCTGTGCCAGAACTCAGCTTCGAAAGTTTTTCCTACGACAGACAAATAGACATAACTATATTTGCTGTTTTATAATTCATTTATAGAGTAAAGAAATGTATTTTTATCTTTATTGTTGTTCAGGTTACCATTAACTGAGTGATGATAAAATATTGCAGGGGTGAAACTGGTATCGATTAGTTAGAAAACAAACAACTGGAAGATTTGGGTTTTACATATAACATTGCTTTATTAAATAAAAATAACCAAAATGTGAAAAGAACAAACAGATGACTTATCCATAGCCCCATAACAAGAGAGCAGTCAATAGCAGATATATAACAAGAAGTCTCTGTGGCGTACAGGTTAGGGCTCACTCTCAAGCTAAAGGTACCCGGTTTGCTCCCTCGTAGAGCCATCTGGATACTTTTCCAGAGATCTCAGTGTAGGTGAGATCGAGTCCTATCGGAGACGAACGATAAATCGTTGTTCTCGTGTTCATTTTTGGCACGTAAAAGAATCCTTGGCAATTCAAAATCGAGAGGAGCAGGCTGAAAAGCCACTGCCCAAGCAAAATTAATTAGAAAATATTTGAAATATTTTTTTACAAAAATATCTTCATCTTCAAAAGATTACACAGAGGACCCTGGCCGGTGCTACGGAGTTCGTGCACTTCAGCTGATATCTGCCTGTGTAAGAAAGAGACCGAAGCACACATGGCTACTCATCGAAGTGTCACGATGATACACGTTCTTGGCAAAGATCAAACATATCACAAAGAGTGATTAAAATTGGTCGTAAAGAACAAACGCAAAGAAGAACAAGGTGTTTCCCAAATCTTAGTTTTCAGGTCGACTGGGTGTGGCCACATGTTGCTTCTCAGCTCACCCAGGAGAGGACAGTCTTGCAGGATATGCTCCGGGAAAGAGAGGACTACCTACGGAAACCCTGAAACGAACTTTGCTGAGAGAGGCAAGAAATATCAGTCTCAGTTCCTTGGAGGAGATAGAGTGAATTGCCCAGGATAGAGCGGTATGAAGAAATTGCTTGCAGGCCCTATGTAACGTATAACGGTATGAGAAGAATTAATATTATTATTAAGTTTGTCTCCACGCGGGTCACGTTCGAAGTAAATTAGATAATAAATATGTGACGTACTCTCGGACGGTCCCGATTAACCAGTATAAACATTAGATCATAACTTGTCATATTTTTTAAAGTTACTTTAATTAGGGAAGACACAAGTTGTGTAATCTTTCTTTCTTTTGTCAATCAAAATCAATATAAAACGGTATGAAGAAATTCTTGAAGGCCCTATATAATCTATAACGATATGTTGGGAGTCGAATTTCAGATATAGATTCATATATATAGCCAGATTGTCGCCAATCATTGTAATATGTGCGAAAAGGATGTCTATCCGATTTGTTCTTATTCTCATTTTCTATGTGTGTACTTTCTCTTTCTCTCTCCCTCTCTTTCTTTCTCTCTCTCTCTCTCTCTCTGTCTGTCTGTCTCTCTCTCTCTCTCTCTCTCTCCTGTCTGCAAGCTATTTTATCGTTGCTAATTTAACTGGTTTTTTTGACAGATTTTAAAAGATATTTTCGAAGTCTAGCCTGCCTAAAACCGTACAAGACGGATAACCTAAAATGTAATAGTTTATTTAAAAATAATTCAGCTCATTTACTTTCATTTTCGGCTGAGATGAAATTGTATAACTTTTATTATACAAAATAAAGGGAATCAATTATTTTATAAATGAGTTGATCTGGGCTTACATGGCCACAAAAAAAATATATTTCCTGCTGTTTGAATTTACAATCAGGTTGTTTGTATGTGTGTTCATTCGTCTGTTAATCTGCATTTCCTTGTCGCGAGCAGTATTATATTTGGAAACATCTTAACGTATATGAAACTCAAGATTAGATGCTAGAATTAGACAAATCGTATTATTTATCAACCAGTGTGCAACACATTCTAAAGACACATAGACTTTTAAGAAATATGTACAATATGTACACATATAGTTTTAAGAAATATGTACAGTATGTACACATATAGTTTTAAGAAATATGTACAGTATGTACACATATAGTTTTAAGAAATATGTACAGTATGTACACATATAGTTTTACGAAATATGTACAGTATGTACACATAGAGTTTACGAAATATGTACAGTATGTACACAGAGTTTTACGAAATATGTACAGTATGTACACATAGAGTTTTACGAAATATGTACAGTATGTACAGAAAGGAGCGCTGCCTGTGTGTTGCTGGGGCTCGCGAGGAGATGAAAGAGTAGTAATATTGCAAACTATAAGGCATGTCGTAAGAGTCGTCTGAGGTAGGGAGGGAAACTACCTTAGTAAAAAAAGCGTCGCAGAAATCGGATATGCTGTCCTTCTTGTAGCCGCATAACTGGCACAACGTCAATCGCTTTTAGGCTCAGATCACTTTCAAATCACAAGGATGGTTTAACAAGTGGTCGATATGGAGTGGTCGAAAAAGAAGAAGATTATAAAGATATGAAGATGGTTCTATAGAAGAAACTTGGTAGTGTGTTGCGAATGATATAGAAGAAATTGTAGTGTGTTGCAGAATGATATAAAGAAATTGGTAAGTGTGTCGAATATATTAAGAAACTATGGTAGTTGCAGAATGATAGTAAAGAAACTTGGTACAGTGTGGTGCAATATATGAAGAAACTTGTAGTGGTGCGAAGATATAGAAGGAAACTTGGTAGTATGTGCGATGATATAGAAGAAACTTGTAGTGTGTCAATGATATAGAAGAAACTTGGTAGTGTGTGCATATGATTAAAGAAACTTGTAGTTGGTCAATGATATAGAAAAACTTGTAAATGTGATGTGAATGATATAGAAGAAATTGGTAGTGTGTGTAATGATATAGTAAGAAATTGGTAGTGTATGTAGAATATATGAAGAAACTTGGTAGTATGGTGCAATGATATAGAAGAAACTTGGTAGTGTGTCAATGATATAGAAGAAACTTGGTAGTGTAGGTCGAATGATATGAAGAAACTTGGTAGTGTGTTGCGAATGATATAGAAGAAACTTGGTAGTGTGTTGCAATGATTAGAAGAAACTTGGTAGTGTGTTCGAATGATATAGAAGAAACTTGGTAGTGTGGTGCCGATGATATAGAAGAAACTTGGTAGTGTGTTTGCAATGATATAGAGAAACTATGGTAGGTGGTGCGAATGATATAGAAGAAACTTGGTAGTTGGTCGAATGATATAAAAGAAACTTGGTAATGTGTTGCGAATGATATAAATGTGGGAAGAGATCATAAACAAGAAATCGTGAAACGTTCAACACTAGTAGAATCAACAGAACAAAATGTGACTAAATATCAATCTTGACACAAGAGAATATATAATAACAGCAAGAGGCGAAAATAAAAAGGAAGAGCAGAGGCCTTAAAAGCGGTGGCAGAAGCCATAGTGTCAGAGGAACATGTAAATGAAAACCTGGTATTTCTTACTGATGTCCTGTCAGTAATTACTGCTCTAAAAAATCAAGACGTTAACAACTTGAAGGAACTGCAAGCATCACTACACCAAGTATGCAACATCTTTTCTAGAGTGGTAATAGAATGGATACCGCCTCACTGCGAAATACATGACAATGAGACTGCTGATATATTGGCAAAGCAGGAAGCAGGCTACCACAGACAGACACCAGTATGACATATGAGGAAGCAAAAGTACGGATAAAAATGGCCTACAAGAACAAATGGCTGAGAGATCACCCAGGGCATGAAAAGGACGATCCATACAACCAACTAAGTAGAGAAGAACAGATTGTCATTTTTCGTCTACGAACAGGGCACAATAGGCTGAGGTACCATCTATACAAGTATAAAATAGGCCCTTCTGACATATGTACATGTGGCACCAGCAAGATGACAGAGACACATATACTGCAAGAATGTCTAACATACACGAAGCAGAGAGAAAACACATGGCCAATCCCCATATCAGTCCAAGACAAGCTATACGGAGATGTACATGGACTCCGGTTGATCACTAACTACTTTAAAAGTATACAAATCGATGTCAGTCCAAGACAAGCTATACGGAGATGTACATGAACCCCGGTTGACCACTAACTACTTTAAAAGTATACAAATCGATGTCAGTCAAGACAAGCTTATACGGAGATGTACATGAACCGTTGACCACTAACTACTTTAAAAGTATACAAATCGATGTCAGTCCAAGACAAGCTATACGGAGATGTACATGGACTCCGGTTGACCAATAACTACTTTAAAAGTATACAAATCGATGTCAGTCCAAGACAAGCTATACGGAAATGTACATGGACTCCGGTTGACCACTAACTACTTTAAAAGTATACAAATCGATGGCAGTCAAGACAAGCTATACGGAGATGTACATGGACTCCGGTTGATCACTAACTACTTTAAAAGTATACAAATCGATGTCAGCCCAAGACAAGCTATACGGAGATGTACATGGACTCCGGTTGACCACTAACTACTTTAAAAGTATACAAATCGATGTCAGCCCAAGACAAGCTATACGGAGATGTACATGGACTCCGGTTGACCACTAACTACTTTAAAAGTATACAAATCGATGGCAGTCCAAGACAAGCTATACGGAGATGTACATGGACTCCGGTTGATCACTAACTACTTTAAAAGTATACAAATTGATGTCAGTCCAAGACAAGCTATACGGAGATGTACATGTACCCGTTGACCACTAACTACTTTAAAAGTATACAAATTGATGTCAGTCCAAGACAAGCTATACGGAGATGTACATGGACCGGTTGACCACTAACTACTTTAAAAGTATACAAATCGATGTCAGTCCAAGACAAGCTATACGGAGATGTACATGGACTCCGGTTGACCACTAACTACTTTAAAAGTATGCAAATTGATGTCTGAAAACGTTGAAAGAAGAAGAAAATAATATAAAAATCGAAAGAACAGAAACGTTGAAATACTTAGACACAAACGTTAATTATCACAAATAAATTATCTGATGTCTGCACAGCACGTTTTAGATGCACAAAGGAAATTAAGCGCTTACTCACTCACTATTGAGAATGTAATCACATGTTTCTTCCTATCTTTAACGTCTCAAAGTTTATCAGCAATAAGTATAGTTAAGATTATGTTAATATTAGTACAGGGTATATTAGTTTCAATGGCACTGTGGCTACTAAGTTTTTGTCTTGCGTTTCGAAGGTCAGGGTTCGAATCCGGACCGTGCCGTTATTTTCACGAATTTATTTTTTTCCAGAGAACCCTAGGATTGTTGGTTGAACTACGGAGTTCATGATTTATGCAATCTCGCCAGGTGGCGTGCCATTTCTGCGGAGAGGGACCGAGATATATGGGGTAAAATATGGTGCAATGAAGTCAATGTTTCTTCGCCTGTAGACCCCTTTGTTAGACTGATGTTATTCAGTTTGATGCGAAGTAAGTTTTCTTACATATAAATACCAATGACTATATATTGCTTGTTGAGAAGGTTCTAGCAGAACTTCTAGTTTAAATTGGTGTATTATTACGAACAAATTGAACAGAAAATGTCCAGTGCACTGCAAGCAAGGCTCTACTCCGGATGAACATATCATTGACAACAACAAAGAGCTTTAAAGTTAAGTTTCATATTTACTTTGCGATAACAAAGTAGCTGTCTGCAAGCACTATAAAGCCACACTCTTTAGTAGTGTTAATCTGAAGCAATTTTTTAGCCGTGGCCCTCGACAAAATAAGGCCGTTCAGATCATGTAAGAAAATCGGAAATTTCAGTTGAAGTGGACCGATTTTTATATATCCATCATATAACACTGAAAGATTTATTGCAATTTTACACAATTTTGAGACCAAAGTTATTTATTTATGAGAAGTGATATTCTACTTTTTCTCGTTGGCTGTTATTCAATGTCTACACAGTGAGTCCGGCTCTCTGTATGTATGTTGTGTTTGTTAGTTTATCAAGAATTCCAAACATCTTTGCATGGATATTCATCTCGCTGTTGGTCAGTATTCTTTCTTCAATTAATTCATCAGGTAACAATCTTGCAGGATGTGTTCGGCTGCCTGTGATGTCTGTTCATACGAGCAAATAGGCCAAGGAACACTCAGTCGTTTATCCTACTAAAGAGTCTGGAGCGGGTTTCTTTTTGTGGCCGTACGCGGCTGTTTCATTCTGGAATTAATTCACACAGGAAACATTTCATAGTTGTTAGCATTTCGTGTGATTTTCATCGACACAGGAACGGAGAAATTATGGGGTGACCCGTTGCAGTGAAGTTGGAACCGTACTTATGAACTGCGAACTATGAACTAAGAGTCTGGAGCCGAAGTATAGACTTCATTACACCGCCTTTTACGGCTCAGTCCCTCTCTGCAGAAATGGAACGCCACTTGCCAATAGTATTGTACAAAGCATGAACTCCATAGCTCCTGCAACAATCCTAGGGTCTCTGAAAAAATGCACTCCTTAGCGATGAGTTTAATTTTTGACTTAATATAACTTTGATTCGCATGTTGTGTTGTTTTAAAATTGAATTCCCCGTAGTATATCTAACAATACTAGAATGCAAAGGGTTCATAATGTGCAAAGGGTTATATCTAACAATACTAGAATGCAAAGGGTGGGTGGTCTGATTTTCGGAAATTTTCACTTGAATTGAACGGCAGCAGTCTATAATTAAGCAAAGATCCTCTGATGCAATCTTGTAAATAGCCGACAACTTTGCCGTAATTTCCAAACACTGAAGAAACCAGACAAGCATGTATTGTTGTTGCTGATTGAGTTGCCAGAACTGCCAAGTAAAAGGCCTCGGGAGTTATTTTCAACTGATTTCACGCGAATTTAATTTATTTGCTTCACCACAATCTTTTCAAACTCAGAAAGTCTGCATTTAAAAAAATTCATGTACATTGAAATGTTGTCATCATTATTGAAAATTAAAATCGTGGCATATCCTTTACAGACTTAGCCATCAACCACAGTAAATGAGTCATCGATTTTCTAGGCACCACTTATACGCTAATTAGTGTGCCATCGTTTTCTAAACGGTAAGGAGCATTCAACAAATTGGAGTTAAACTGTATTTGTATTTATTAACACGTTGCATGCAGAGATTAATGTTAGACGCTTTTCAGTTATCTGTATATTAGTGTCTTTTTTTCAGCAAAAATACAAGCAGATATGACGAACAAAGTTGTTCTGACGATGAACGTAAACCAGACTATTAGGAGTCTTGAAACCAGTGACAGACTGAAAAGGCTGTCAACAACAAGTAACTCAGTCATCAGGTAGCATACGCCCGAGTGGTTACCGGGGCCCAAAATTGGGGTGTAAAGAATAGAGCCACTGTTACCTGCCACGCATGTCGTAAGAGGCGACTAAGGAGGTTTGGCTGAAATCGGATGCACGTGTCCTAAACTTGTAGAAGTCTATGCGTTTAGGGGCCTACCAAACTAATGTGCAACGTATACACGTTCTTGGCAAAGATCAAACATATCACAAAGAGTGATTAAAATTGTTCGTAAAGAACGAACGCAAAGAAGAAGAAGAAGAAGATCAGGTAGCATGTCCAGTGCGGAAAGTCGCTTTCTTCACAGCGCGACTGAAAAACTCTCTGTCTCTAGCAAGTTCTCATGCCTTCTCCAGTGTTGTGTTCAAGATTTTGTTGATGTCCTGCTGTCACCTTCCTCTTGGTCGTCCCCTGTCATGTACTTCAGGAACCATGCCTTCCAGTACTCAGAGTACTCATTCATATTGAGAGTTTTACAACACATTCTGCTGGGTCGAGTCGAGTACCCAATCAATAGAATGTAATATTAGCAGCAATATATGTAAATACATTCATCCATAGATGATTTTCAAAGTGAAAATACGTGATATATAAACAAGATGTATTATCTCGTATAACTTGGATATGTGCACTCTGCGTGTAAAGTGAACGTATTTAGATTGTGTGTAGAATAAATAACTTATGATTCAATACATCCAGGATGGACTGTCTGTGTCCGAGAATGAATAATCTGAGAATGGTTTCAAAAAATTAATTAAATGCCCACGATTCTTTTAGAAATCGCGCCATAAGACAGATGCCTGATAAAAATGTGTGGAGAACTGAATATGTAAGAATTTGGTGTTGTTGTATAATGATGGCGTTGTACGTAGTTGTAAAATATATTTGCTATAAAAAAAAATAACTGTCGTTTCATTTATACTATTTGCCGGTGCAGTCTGTGAATGAAAGCTTGAAAAACACTTCGTCGCAATCTAGCGGTGCTCTGTTACAGATATCAGGAAACAGGAGAGCAAGGTCCTTTAATAAATTTTTTTTAAAACACTCTATCCACTCTGGCGGGTAACAAGTTCGGACGGCATATTAATAATTCAGAAAGCAGACAGTTCATCCAATCTACCAGAAAAAGGGAAGACTTAACCGTAGCTCCTTCAATACTCTACATAATATTCTACAGAATATAAACATGAGAGTAGATACACACGATGGTTTAGCAATCAATACGCTCCTCTAAAGTATATATCGTTTTGGAAAGAAATTCTACTTATATCGCTCTAGTATAAACACGCCTAAACCAATCTGATCTGTGACGATTTGTGTGATCTAATTCAGCCAACCAAGTACGACAAGTACGACTGTACTATGAAAATGAAAATCGTGGCATATCCCAAAGGACGTAGCCATCAACCACAGTAAACAAGTCGTTGATTTTCTAGGCACCACTTATACGTTCAGTAGTTTGCCATTGCTTTCTGAACGGGTGGCGCCATCGTCCTTTGTTAAAATCAACGGAAACAATTTGCAAGCAAACTGTCCGCAGCGTGATTCGAACTCAGAACTCGGGGTTAATAGACAGAGTCACTAACCCCTAGGCCACAGACGCCACATAGACGTACTATGCTTACATCAAAGCGAAGCTATAACTTTCGATTTCGTCAGGAGTTTATTGTGGTTTGGTTCGTACCTGCAGAAAAATCAGCCAGATCAAAACCGAAAAAATCGCCATAAAATACTCAGAGAAGCATTACTGAAATAACGATTGGACTCACACAACATGAAATGGAGAAGGATTTGTTCATTTTTTTTGTTTTTCAAGTTATCGAATCTGTGTAACAACGCAACTCTGTCAGTTATAGCATGGGAATGTTATAGTAACATTAGAACATAATCACAGAGTTGTACACAAATCAATACTATAAGGTCTGTCACAGGTACTTTAGGTGAGCTTTATAACGCTTGAAAGCCATGCAAATGCGCATTAAAAAATGACGTATCACTCTAGAATTATGTGGTACTAAAATGTCATAGAAATGCAGGTTTAAAAAAAATCGTGCAACAAAAAACAATAATGCTGTGGTACTAAAACGTCAAACAAGTGCAAGGTTTTTGGACATGACTTCATCACAGCAGTTATGGATTATGTAGTATTAAAACGCATTGCACGAATGAGAAAGGAGACGAAACAACGCTGCCAATTTGATAACAGCCCCTGAAATAAAGGTGGTCATCTCTTACTTGATAAGGAGACAGATGATGGTAGCATTACTGTATAGAAATGCACAAAACAGCAAGGGGATACATCATAGATTCCCAAACTTTTTCGATCCACCGCCCACTTTACACGACATAAACTTTGTAACGCCCCCTCCCTATTATAACAGTTTGCCAACGCCCCCATATATATATATATATATATATATATATATATATATATATATATATATATATATATATATATTTTCTATTTTCACTTTGACCTAGAAAATTAATATATATTTATATCATACATGGTCAATTTTCAAATGATTATATACATGAAATAGAAAATTGATGCAAAAATGGGTCGTGTAAGATGGGCATAAGATGAATTAAAATGCAGAATTGAAATTTTTAATGATTATTGAGAAGAAAAATCAAGAAAAAATCCCCCAAATCCCTCTGAACCCACCATCGCCCCCTGGGAGTGCCAGCACCCACACCCACAGGGGCGTTACCCCACTTTGGGAAACGCTGGGATACATCGAGTAGCCAGGTGCATGATCTATTTCATAAAATATGGGAAGAAGAAACAGTCCCAGAATAATGGGAAACAGACAACTGGAAGATTCGATCATGAGGATATTGCATTGTTACGTAAAAAAAACACACAAAAAAACAAGTTAGGCAAAGAAAAACAGATAACCTATCATCCATATCATCAACAGTTGGAATGCAGATAAGTTACTATTGTACAAATATAAGCTGAAAGATTGGGGTCTTGTCAAACTGCTCGACCAGCCTGATGAACGCTAATTAGTTCAGTATTAAAATACTATAATAATGGTTATATGCTTACTGAACCGTCATCATAGCACTCTGCTTTCACCGTTATTACATCTATTAAGAAAAACTGCGAACAAAATAATTTATCACTGCTAAACGTGGAGATGGAGACTCTCTTGAATGACATCATCAATGATACAGATGTGGTTATTTACACCGATGGTTCATTCATTCGCCAACAACGCTGTGCGTGGGCTTTTCAGCACGCTCAGGAGGAAAAATAATAAGAGAGGCCAGTGGGGCCTACGCAACAACCACAAGTAGCTTGACAATGGAGGTTCGGGCGGTTACGGAGGCGGTGAACTGGTTGGCATCTCACAATTACTCTCGTGTTTTCATACTCAGTGACTCCATGAGCATGATTCGTAAAGTCGAATCAGGTATGGTAAGACGCAACTGGGTGGAGGTACTGGTACAGACAATGATCAGAGAAATCACCTTTATTTTTGTCCCTGGGCACGCAGGAGTTAGGGGTAATGAACGAGCTGATAGATTGGCTGGCTTAGCTACAATATCAGAGGGAGCTGCAATGGATCGAAGTGACATTCTTCACGCATTGAGGAAGTCTTTCCGAACAGAGGAGTTTCAGGGCTGTGAATCCCACTCGCTGACCAGATTGAAAGAGATGGGTGTTAATATTGGTGCAGCCCGAAAAGAACGAAATACTAAATATGCAAAGAGATTGATTAATCAACATCGAACTGGCGTGTTGGGTTGCTGGACGCTGCTGGATTTGCTGAGGCGGAGATCGGAGCACCTATGGACATGTCCGGAGTGCTATGATGATAGTCCTCATATAACTGATAACATAGCACTCTGAGCAGAGACATTATCTCAGTTTCTATAGTAGATGTTGAAGGATTGACTGATTGATTGATTTGACCATCATCATTGCACTTCAGTGAGTAACCATGTGTGCTCCGATCTCTTTTTTGCACAGGAAGATCTCATCGACAGTTCACGAACTCTTTAGTACCGGCGAAGATCCCCGATGTAATTTAGAAAACAGTGACAATATTGTGAACGATATGCATACTGATAATTCCTGTTATGGTTGAAGTGTTTGGGGTTGTTGTTATTTTTTTTCTTTCTTTCGTCCGCTTTCAACTCAGACGAAGTTTCATCTCTGAAACTGATTTTTGCGTGAAAATCCGTTTTCCAATTTCTTACAATGGCAGCAGCGTGAACATTGTAAATTACTTTACACTGGCAGCCGTGTGCTCAATGTACTCGTAATTAGTATTCCCTCGCCATACAGACAGATTTTCTCCGACTTCAGAGGTACTCACGTTATCGTCCTGAGTAAGACCAGGGACTCGAACAAATGCCGGACAGTAAGTTCGAACCCGAGCTATGAGGCGTCTCACAGCTAGCAGGCCGAGCTACTATCAACTACTATAGGCAGTCTCCCTGTTTGGGTGTAAGACTAGCCAGTAGCATAATACTCGGGGCAGTCCTATATGTGCTCAATATCTTCCAACATGTGTCTCGTATAAGGTAAAATTGAACTCGTAAATCGTGTTGATTAGAACAAAATGTAAACATCGTATAATTCTGTTTATGGAATTCATCAATTAAAGTACATTGTTTAATTGCGAATCGCGCGTTTTTGTTGCTAGTTACAAGAATATATTCCATTCCCAAAAGTGAGGCATACATTTTTAGCAGTCAAGAGGTGGAAATGTTCACAATGTTGCCGTGTCAAGGTTTACACATCCGTCACTTCCTGTACACATCTCGAGACACACAATCGTACACATTCACAAGATCACCCACCCACAAACGTACAAACAGAAACACGTATATAACAAATTTGATTAAATGACATTGGCACTTACGTAATGTGACGAAAGATATCGACGGTCATCGTTGTGAGCGGTAGATCGTTTCTTACGACTTGCATGTCGTTTTCTACTTCTGCTAATTGGCATCGTTAATTGTACATCTTCTTGTGCACGGCTGAAGACGTATATTCTGTTTTTAGCTCAGTAGTCGCATCTGATTTATCATGATGTTAGTCAAAATGCCGTGAAGCTGTATCAGTGAAAATAAGAAAAATCGCCCACTTAATTGTAAAATTCTGTCTGAAATTTTACATATTAAAGTCAAAATTTTATAAGTAAATACAATAACATATGCTAGGATATTTAACAGCTTTATTTACTAATTTTACTCAAATACAAATAAATAAACGTACCATTAGAAAAGAGTACACAGTACGAAGTCACGTGGCCACAGACAAGGAAACTGTTAGATATAGAACACAATTCATCACTTAGATATGTGTCACCATCTTAAGCCGATTTTACGCCTCAACACACAATCTATCAAATAAATTATATACTTACTCGTAAAGACCAGGTTTCGTGAACGAGAGAATGCCGAGGGCTCATTCTTGTTCGCATTTTCAAGTGCAGCTCTAACCCTAGAAGGAACTTTTAATTTACCTGCATAGATGCAGTCATAATTAAAAGTCGGGTATACGCAAACTTCAGGTCTAAACAGTGTCTTGTTAAGACAATGTGTTGTGTTATGTCAGCGATACAGTTATGCTATCTTATTTCTCTATAAAGCCTCTTTATCTCTAACTATATTATTATTGCTTGAAGAAAACACTGTTAAGATATACACAATGGCATGTCCTTTAATTTACACACAGGCGTCTGAAATAATGTTTTGATGAGGAACAGGTCTTCTAGAGTGTGAGGCTGTCTCAGTTGTTACTTATGGAAACCGCATTCCCTATCCATCACGCGCTTTTCTATTTACAGACCGTTAAAATAATAACTACTTTCTTATATACTATTCTTTTCCCCTACGTTACAATTCTCTGTGCCACTTTATTTTCATTTACAAGATGAATCACAATTATAACACTATTTTACACTGAGATATAAACAGTTTATTAGTATGAGATAAATCACATAGCGCGTGTACAGCTGACATTCATGAAATTAATTTTGTTTCTGAAAATAGCCCATTTGTGTCAGAACGGTCGACTTATCCCAACCAGGAGTGACCACCGGTTGCATATAGTGGGACAAAGGTTGGAAATGAAATGTCATTATCTAAGCCATTCTCATTCTTCTTCTTCTTTACCTTCCACCCCTAGGTGGGCATGAGTCAACAGCCAAGGCTTTCCAAGCAATCCTATCTTGTCCAGATCTCTCCACTATTTTTCAGCTTTCTTGCATTCCGTTTCCAGCTCCCGCCTCCAGTGTCCTGTGTCTTCCCTTACCTTTTTACCCTGGTGGTTCCATTGGAGGGCCTGTCTCATGATGTTGTCATGTGGTTTCCTCAGTATATTTCTATCCATTGCCACCTTCTGCTCTTATTTCTTGTTCCACCTTTCTGCCTCTATTTCGATTTCCACTTTCTTTATTTCTGTGCCTCTTATTTCTTGTTCCACCTTCTGCCTCTTGTTTCTTGTTCCACCTTCTGCCTCTTATTTCTTGTTCCACCTTCTGCCTCTTGTTTCTTGTTCCACCTTCTGCCTCTTATTTCTTGTTCCACCTTCTGCCTCTTGTTTCTTGTTCCACCTTCTGCCTCTTGTTTCTTGTTCCACCTTCTGCCTCTTATTTCTTGTTCCACCTTCTGCCTCTTATTTCTTGTTCCACCTTCTGCCTCTTGTTTCTTGTTCCACCTTCTGCCTCTTATTTCTTGTTCCACCTTCTGCCTCTTGTTTCTTGTTCCACCTTCTGCCTCTTATTTCTTGTTCCACCTTCTGCCTCTTGTTTCTTGTTCCACCTTCTGCCTCTTATTTCTTGTTCCACCTTCTGCCTCTTATTTCTTGTTCCACCTTCTGCCTCTTATTTCTTGTTCCACCTTCTGCCTCTTATTTCTTGTTCCACCTTCTGCCTCTTGTTTCTTGTTCCACCTTCTGCCTCTTATTTCTTGTTCCACCTGTCGTTATTCCGATCTATCCCACATTTCTTTGTTTGTGATGTTATACCATCGTAGATGGAGTATCCTGGCAGGAATTTATTGATAAATGTCTGCAACATTTTGGCAATACCGATTAGCCCTTGACAATGTTCTCCATGTCTCCGCTCCATATAGAAGGACAGCCTTGACATTTGACTTAAATATCCTTATCTTAGTTTTATTCCAGACCATTCTTGAACTCTGTATGTTTTTTCAAAATGGCAAATGTTGATCTTGCCTTTTGTATTCGAATCCTAACATCTTCATATGTGCCACATTGAGTATTGATAATACTTGCAAGATAAGCTAGTCTCATTAAAACATATAAAATGTCCCCTAGCCTTAGGGTATGCATTGGTGTCACTTTCCAGTACAAGGTTGTCGAAGTATGCATGATGTAGGAGGGTCAATTCCGTTTCTCAGTGTGGAACGTCGGAGGATCGAACCCGCAATCCTCTTTTGTTAGATTCGATAAACGAACACTATATGCATTAAATTAACCCCCTCCCCCGCAAGCCAGACTCATACTGGACGAATAGGCAAGCGGTGGTGTGTTCCAAAAGAAAATGTAGGTTCATCAGATAGCACAGGTAATCACTATGAAATATCCAATATGTAGTGGGACGGAAGTGCCAAGCCAGATGTGGTGGCTTCTGTGGCTTATGGGATAGTGACTCGGTCTATTAACCCCGACGTTCTGAGTTCGAATCACGCTGCGGACGGTTTGATTGCAAATTGTTTCGCGTGGATTTTTACAAAAAGACCCGTACAGAAAGCTATGACAAACTACTGAACTTAATAATGCCTAGAAAAATCACAAACATCGTTAAAAAGCTGGGGTTGATTCGCAAAGTCCTGTAAAGGATATGCAATTAACTTAACCAAGCAAGATAGATAAGCTAAAAATTATAGTCATGTTAAAATCAGGTTCGCAAAAATCTTCTTCTTTGCGTTCGTTCTTTACGACTAATTTTAATCACTCTCTGTGATATGTTTGATCTTTGCCAAGAACGTGTATACGTTGCACATTGGTTGGTAGGCTCCTAAACGCATAGACTTCTACACGTTTAGGACATGTGCATCCGATTTCAGCCAAACCTCCTTAGTAGCTTCTTACGACATGCGTGGCAGGTAACAGTGGTTCTATTCTTTGTACTCTAAATTTGGGCCCCGGTAACCACTCGGGTGGTTCGCAAAAATAAAGCGGTCTGTTGCATCGCAGTTAACACAAAAGAAAAATAGAAAAGATATAGGATACAATTTAAAATAAACACATGAATCTTATTGCCGAAAACGATGCGTCAGTTGCTAGGCAACATTTGTGATAAACAATGAAGATGAGAATAAGAAGTTTTAAGAACCCAAGGGGAAGCAACTCAAGCAATGAATATGATCAATAAATCAATAAATAGATAGTGTATAAGTATTAAGGACTTCGGAAAAACCAAATTACCAAACATAAGATTCTAACCATATTTCCTTATTTCTTATGGCATCCATTGCCTAGCCCTACAAAACGAGCGGTTTTACGAACACAACAAGCGAGCTATTAAAAAAAAAGCTTTACCCAGAAGTGTCTTTCATAAACGCTGGCTGGTAAAACGTCAGTTGAAGCTCATTGAAAGTTTTTCATAGATTGCTTTGTAAGCTTTTGTTCGTGAAGCAATGTTTCGCGTCATTGAAGTAGATATGATGCACATGACTACATGATGTGCTAATGAGTCTGTGTTTCAATCTGACAAGTACGCCGTGCAGTATTAGCAGACTTCGTTCTGCGCATGTGGTGGTTGAGCCGGTAGTGTCCTCTACTGAGACAGATGATTGATGTGTGTTGTTTTCTGTTGAGTATGCTGATGAGATATTATGGATGTTTGATGTTATTTTGTTGCCTCCACGATTGTTTGTACTTTTCTTTTATGTGTTTTGATTATCTCTGGCAGTGACACTGTGTGTGTTGATTATCTCTGGCAGTGACACTGTGTGTTTTGATTATCTCTGGCAGTGAACACTGTGTGTTTTGATTATCTCTGGCAGTGAACACTGTGTGTTTTGATTATCTCTGGCAGTGACACTGTGTGTTTTGATTATCTCTGGCAGTGACACTGTGTGTTTTGATTATCTCTGGCAGTGATACTGTGTGTTTTGATTATCTCTGGCAGTGATACTGTGTGTTTTGATTATCTCTGGCAGTGATACTGTGTGTTTTGATTATCTCTGGCAGTGATACTGTGTGTTTTGATTATCTCTGGCAGTGATACTGTGTGTTTTGATTATCTCTGGCAGTGACACTGTGTGTTTTGATTATCTCTGGCAGTGATACTGTGTGTTTTGGTTATATCTTCTATGTTTCCTCCTAAGTCAGCTTGTCTTCCCTCCCATTTCCTGATATGCCACAGTGAGTGAGCCGGTATCCGCTGGCGAATAATCGTGTTGTTTTTCTAAGAAACTGTTTATATGGAATGTCAGTTCTCTCCATAATATCTCGTGGTTCATTTGTGCGGCCTGCAGGACTGGCACACAGTCACACAGGTAGTTCGTTATTTTGTATATTTGTTTACTATATTAGTTTCGTGGCACCGATAATTGCCTATTGCTCAGATCTGAAGTTTCTTGTGAGTTCTACGGTGGCAATTGCATTTTTTTAGGGTGATGCCATCTTGGAGTATGATGATGGTAGATGATACCGGATCCTCTTTTCTCAGTTGCCGTGTACGATCATGTATCAGTATATATATATGAGTACACTCAGATCGGGGGATCTGGGCAGATGACGCTCATCATCCCGGGAGGGCAGGTCTTCTACGGGTCGCTGCCCTGAAAGACAATAGCAACCTGCTGCCTTGTGGGTTTTGGCTGGGGACAGCAAAGGCTAGCGGAGAGCGAACCGTACACAAACGCTGGTTGAAATCGAACACACCACCGAAGTATAAGCACCTGAACTCCAACTGGTACTGAAGGCTTGTGCACGTATATCACGTTCTGATGTTTGGCTGTTTATATTTCACAATAGAATGATAAAAACGGCTTAAAAATGATCGCGAAAGAGAGAGAGAGATCGAGATCGAAGGATGTGGTGTCGATATGCTCAAGTATCTTTGCTCTCAGGATTGGGTCTGTCTCATCATTTGTGTGTGTGTGTGTGTGTGTTTATCTAGAATTGTTGTCGTTACTGTGAAAAGGAACTATAGGTTTGTGTTGATATATGGTAGTATCATTTACCAGTTTGATAGGACTTTTGAGAGGATGTCTCTGTTTTGTTTTAAGAGAATTATTTCAACATGTGATGGAAGTTAATGTCTTTTATGAGATTTTTGGTTTGTTCATTGATTGTTTTGTGCATGGTGTTATTTTTACACGCTGAACGTTTCTGTTAGGGTGAGTATTTTCTGTTCCATGGTTGTTCCAAGTTCTCTACGCTAGCATTTGCTCCAGGTCTTTGTTTGGTGTACTTCTCAGACCTCCGGTTATGATTCTGAGGAAAGTTTTCTGTATTTTGCATAGCGTGTTTAGATTTGATTGTGCTGCGGTTGTGTAGGCTCCCGTGTCATGCTCCAGTGTTGGGCGTATATATCCTGTGTATATTTCGTGTGTAGTGTTTGCATCTGCGCTCCAATTGGTTTCTGTTAGTTTTTTTAATTAGTCCCATTGTGGTTTTCATTTGAACTTCTTCTCCGTAAAGACCTCATGTTAGTATTACTCAGAATTGTATTCCATTATAAGTATAGGTTGGTCATCCATTTAGTAGCTGTTTGTTGTCTAGATGTAGATCGACATGCTCGAGTTTGATAGAGATTGTGAAAATGTGTTGAGATCGTCTTGTTTTGATTTATTGTGACTTCTCGAGTGTATGTCTAATTCCTAACTGCATTTATGGCTACTTGTATTCTGATTTTGCCTGTTCCTCTATATTTTGCCTGTGTCCATATGACCAGGTAGTCTACATGAGGTTCCTTGTAGATAGTAGATATTAATTATTTGGGAAGATCATTAATAAAGAAAGGAAAAGGGTTGCATTTGTGACTAATAAAGTTGTCAACTGTAAAGATGAAAATCTATTATTTAAGTAAGACAGTAAACACAAGTACAAGTGATCAATAATGTGTTAACAAATATTTTCTAGAGAAATATGGCAGTATATTTTCAAGAGGAGTGATAACACGACGACGGAAAAATGTTGAATATTTTTGTCTGTCGTTAGATTATCTGTCTCCGTCAGTTAATTAGTATTGTCTACATCGGTAGTTTGTCATTGTCTACGTAACCGGATTGCAACTGTATTCATCTGTGGTTTGCCACATTGTCTGTTTGGGGATCAGCTTCGCAAATGTTCATGTGAGGTGTACACATTCACCGATCTTGACGCATATTGAACGCAAGCAGTGCGGCTCGTGATCATTTTTGTTGGTGGGGCCAGACAGATATTTTCGGAAAATCATGGTTTCGGTTAGGATATATTTTAATGTATAAAATAATAAATACACGTTACACCTTATTTTTGGTGGGGCCCGGCCCACTGGCCCTTAATGACGAGCCGCCACTGAACGCAAGTGTTGCATACGAACATGGTCGCTATTTTTAAAAGAAAAGTTGCTATACAAGACTAATATTCATACGATTTTAAACGTTTAAAAATATGTTTCAGTAAGTGGAACGAGAAATAAAAAGATGAGACAAAGTACAGAAATAATGAAGACGGTTGGGAATGTGTCAAAATGACAAATGATACTTGTAAAACAGAATAGAAACTCTTTGCGATATTCTAACACACTGAGTAAAGTCTGACAATGACGAAGGGAAACTGTCAACCTTATATAAACGCATTGTTACTATTATTTTTAATACTTACTGTAGATAAATAGTGTTCAGTCTAAGAATCTCTATTCACCGTTTTTTATTGACTGAACCTTAGTTACCACTCAATGTGAGTGCAACAAACATAACCTTTACATAACAGACAGGTCGTCTTATACCACAAACATGCCAATCACTGCAATTTGCTGGCTTTTAAGGATAAGAATGTTGCTCATTTAAATTTCTCATTCGTTTGAGGAGTCATGTTCCGTTCAACCCCTACCAAGGGTCATTAGTTATATCAACTCTTTCCCCGCCATGACTGTTACTGAGTTCTGACTGCAAACTTTTATGACGTCAGAAATGGTTTGACACAAATGGTTTCTGTTTAAGTAGTTTGCAGTAATACTAGCCGTCTATCGCAAGCGATGACGACAACAGTCTCATGCGTGTACTGCTGCACCTCTCTGGTGTGTACGGAAGTGACTGTAGAGCCCAATTCTAGAACAGAATTCCTACCACAGGTGGGGCATACATGACCAAGGTTAGACATGTGGGTATTGTGTGTTATGTTTGCAGTATGCATCATTTATATATATATATATATTTGTAATGGGGAATACAACATTGCGCAAAGGTACATAATCTTTTGAAAAGAGACTTAGGGATGAGCTGAAAGGAAAGACAGACGAGCGCAAACTCGGAAGTTGTCACAGTAAAACACTCGTCAATCGACGGTCTGTAAAGACGAAAAAGGCCATATATATATATATAACTTTACGATATGCTAAAAACTTGTAAGGCTTAGTACAAAGTTAAAAAACGAGATCCATAACAACAGCCACTATATTGGCTAACGGCTTGACTGGCGCAGATTTCTACGCCACTCTAGTATGTTATGGTATGGATTGAGTTAAGCCACTTCTACGGTTGAATAACATTGTCTACACTTATTTCTAACCGTGGCATTAAATAGACAATTTGAAACAGCCATAGATCGTATACAAGTAAAGATAACAACAATTTGTATTTGCTTTATATGATGTGCGGAAACCTACAAATTTGAAGTGGGCAGAACGGATCAGATCAGATCTGGAGAAAACAGATTTGCGTTATATGACCCTGTCCAATTAGCAGAGCATATATTGTTATAAGATGGTTTCTGATGTTCGTTTATTATTACTACTGTGAGGTTCATACCAGCAGACATTCTAACTGCTGTCTTTTATTCTAAATGCCATCTTTTATTGCTGTCCATTGTACTGTTGGCGTTCATCCGTTCTTTTTCTTTTGTCAGCACACTGTTACCCGGTTGATAACCCAGTGTCGTGGTTTTATGTATTTGCCTTGCGCTTCTCTGGTGACTTGTGTGATGGTTTTCTTAGTGCCCTGACATAATTCAACTACGTTGTCTATCCACTTTTCCACTGTCTTCTTCTCGCCTTCCTTCCTGATATTCTGTTGTGGAAAGCTTCATAGGCAGTTTGGTCTATTCGCATTCTTACTAAGTGGCCAAACCACTTCATTCTCTGTTTCGCTGTCCGTTTTGATTATATCAGTTCTATTAGTGTCACAATGTGTTATGGCTTTCCTTACATCCTCCAAAAATGTAGACTTACCTATTCTTGTCTTTTCGCTTCTTCGGGTGTCACACATGTTAGATCTCCAAGTCTGATACTGGAACAATGCCTACATCTGTCTTCTGCATGTCGATAAGACAACCTCGTGAAGGTTCAGCTTCTTTCCTTCCCATTGTTGTCGTATAGAAGCAATACCATTACACTACATATATTAGATCACCAATTCTGCGAAATAGTCTACAGTCGAAGGACTAACTTCATTGCACAGAGTTTTACCCCATACGGCTCGTTCTAGGAGTCTCTGGAAAAAATACATTCATGAACACACGGCGCTGTCCGGATTCGCACCCACGACCTTCAAAACACAAGGCAATGACTTGCCTCAGAGAGCTATCCATTTTGAGCAAATAAAAGAAACAGCATCGAAATTGCATCCAAACTCAAGTATACAGAGTCTTCTACAACAGAACATCGGAAAGAAGGCAAGAGGAAGACCACGGAAAAGATGGTTACATGGCGTAGCAGAATCCTGTAAAAGAGCAAAGATAACAATCACACAAGCCACCAGAACAGCGCAAGACAAAAACAGAAAACCACGACACTGGGCAACAACCCGGTAGCAGTGTGATGACAAAAGAAGAAAGAAGAGGAAGAAAAAAAGAAACAGCAGTAGACATAGATAAAAGCAGGCTGAAAAGCAGCTGTCCGGACAACAATCAGTAACACCATTTTCAGAAATATGTTTTTTTTTAAATTATCAAAATCTTCAAAATTACATCGGTGATCCTTAGAGGTGCTACGGAGCTCGTGCATTGTTGGTGAGATCTTCATATGCTAGAGGAAGACAGAAGCCCATATTGGTATTCATCGAAGAATAAACCAATCGATCAATATTACATAACAAATAATAATAATATTACCAATGTCTTCTATCTAGTTACGCATGGATTAGCAGATCGCCCAAGTGGAAACAATAGCCAAAGAAAATATAGCTTAGCGAATTCATTACTTACATTGCGGTGAAGGACCGAGCTATATGGGGTAAATCCCGGTGCAATGAAGTCACTCGTAGTCTATATGTAGTGTGCTGTGAAAAAAGTGAAATTTGTCACTCCTGTTGTATCCTTTGCTTGATAAAGGCCTTTTGGTCGAAACGTTGTCATGGATTGTTATTGTTTTTGTATTTTATAAAACTACAGAACTTTGTAAGTGTTTCGTTATTGCTACACAGTATTACTGCAGTCTTCCTCTATATCGATAATACTTACATTGAAGAAAGTTTCTCTTAAAGTGAACATGTGATGCGGTCGAAAAGCGCTGGATAAAGAGATACAAGAAAAAAAAAATACTCCCCGGTCCGATGATTTATATTTATTCACCTATTCCATCTTTTAAATGTAGCAATAAATATTCTGTGTTGTAACACGTGATAAATCAACTGATCTGCACTTGAAAAACACAAACTTGATAACTTGTTTACATAAAAAATATTCAACATTACATATGTAATATGTGTGCATCATTCACATATAAAACGTGTATCACACATATATCATACAGGTAAAACATCACAACTACATACCTCATATATATGAATGATCAGCAATGACATAGTTTTTTTTTTCCAAATCGCACATTAAACATACACAGATCAACTAAAATACTATTTGCATCTTGTGACCTACATACTTTTCATCACAGGTTTTAACACATTTTTCAGCACAGTGTTTACTCACAGCACATACTCACAGGCAGCTGTTAACGTTTATCATAATGAGTTATGACCTATGTCGTTGACTCTCAATTTTCTCATAGTGAAGTTAATAATTTTAAAGGGTTTTAAAGCCGAAGGATTGACTTCATGCACCGGATTTTACCTAGGCATCGTCCTCTCCAGAAATGGCACCACCTGCCAGAGATTGCACAACAGAAATCTGCTCAGCAACAATCTAGGTCTCTGGAAAATCTGCATCGTGAACAGACCAGCAGGTCGGATTCGAACTCACGACCTTCGTCCACAGGGGCAGGTGCTTACCACTCAGCCACAGAGACCCTTTAAATCTGGCTAGTGACAATGCCTGAAGATTGATTCGAGACCAGATTGACCACATAGACCTGATCCTTTACAGGGATCTCATCCTCGACCACCTGCCCAGACCGATGACCAGACCTCCCCAAAATTCTAGTTCCTGGAAACTGATCTGCAGCCTTAGCAGCGGTGCGTCGGTTCAGTCCCCATCTTCAGACCATTTGGAACTCTGGTGCTTACCTTCAGAGCGATGTGTCCGGTTTCAGCCAGCGTTTACTCGGTTCGCTCTCCGTTCTGTAGCCATCTAGTGTTTTTACGGTGTGGGGTAGCTAGCCCCACGTTCAACCTCCTTAATCGGCTTTTACGACATGCGTGGCAGGTAACAGTGGTTCTATTCTTTACACCCCAATTTGGGCTCCGGTAACCACTCGGGCGCTTTGGAGATCTAAATTGCAAGTACTTCTGAAGTTGGAGTAAAGCTCGGCTGAATGACGATGGACGCTGAGATAAGGAAAGCAAACCATCACGCAAATATCAGTCAGAAGTACCATATTAGGTGCCATGACTACTCCTGAATTCGTATTAAAGGGGCGAAAAAATGTCCATCTTCTTCATCTTTCATCTTCAGTTACGGTGGATCATATGTAGATCGGAATGTATTCACTTGATATACAAATATTTAAGAGAGAGAGACCATAAATAAAAATTGTAGGACGTGTGATCAACAATCTGAGTTAAGAAAACAACACAGAATTTATTGCTGACAATGAACAATATATACATAGCACGTTTAACACAGCAAACAAAACAGGTACAGAATACGTGCAAAGGATCTACAGACAAAGGATTGACTTCATTGCACCGAGATTTACCCCATATGGCTCGGTCCCTCTCCGCAAAACTGGCACGCCATCTGCTGAGAGTATTGCACAAAGCACAACTCCGTATCTCCGGCAGTAATCCTAGTGGGTCTCTGGAAAAATGCACTCGTGGACAGAACGACGCGGTCCGGATTCAAACCCACGACCTACGGGACGCAATGCAAGAGCGTAACCACTTAACCACTGAGGTAAAGAATACGTGAAAAGGGTAGAAAGTAAAGGAGCTTGTTTACTGTGTTAGTCCCGCATTTTACATTGACCAAAGGCCCACGATATTGTGATGTGCTCAACCGTCTTTACGTCCTAGAATTTCACTCTCACTGTGGAATTGATCCTGATATCACGCACCTACGAAGTAAGTGCACTAATCACTATTGCAATAACGGCTCTCAGCGAATTCATACACAACCCAAATATTGAAAAAAGGGATACTGGTTTTAATAAAAGGAACTCATTGGCTGAAATCGGATGCACGTGTCCTAAACGTGTAGAAGTCTATGCGTTTAGTGGCCTACTAAACCAATGTGCAACGTATACACGTTCTTGGCAAAGATCAAACATATCACAAAGAGTTATTAAAATTGGTCGTAAAGAACGAACGCAAAGAAGAAGAATAAAAGAAACAACTTCAATTAAATATGGAGGTCATGTAGAATGAAACATTGTTCAACATCTCAACAAAACAGAAGTAAGAAAGGACCGAGTCATTTCTCCAGACAATGCTAAAATAAATCCCCATTTCCTACTCCTCTTTTTCATGTAATGTGCTTTCTCCTTTCTTCGTCCACTTTGGCTGCTGTCGTTTGCTGAAAATATTCATTTCAAATAACTCAACGATAATAACTGCTCAAACCTCGGAGTGCGAGATGGTTCTGTCAGTTACAGATCTTTTTTAGAGTGCAATAGCATGTCATTTTGTTTGCAAGTAACATACTTTACTTGTCTATCTGCACTTTTGCTGTCTAACTGAATTTATGTTGTTTTGTTACTAGTCTGACATTACTTTTATTGTTGGGCTGATATTCTGACAAACTGTAAAATATAACAACAAAAATATTTAATACAACAATATTGTCACAACATTTCTTGCTACAACCGTCTACTGAAATGATTTTAAAATAATATTTATACAAAAATATTGTTACAACATTTCTTGCTGTAACTTTTTAATTAAATCATTTAACATTTTCAACCAGACTCACTCGTTTTATTAATGGCGAAATGAAAAAAGCATGACTTATATCAGCCTACCGACGTACGGAACCAGATGAAGGTTGACAAGAGGACATTTGTCAAGTATGCCATAATGAGTCCGTGAAATATATACACATAATTTGTCACTGTTGTTATGTATGGATTCACCTTTTCTTGAACATTTGTCAGAGGTCCACCCTTGATGAAATTATTTTGGTCGAAACGTAGACTTCGTGTTTATAAAACAACCATGTTTTATGTCTTTGTTTAATTTCGCAATAGTGTTTAGCAATCAACACCCTACAGTAGAGTAATCGTTTTTAGATTGAGGATGCTACATTTTTATGGGGTTGGATGTGAGCAGGAGTTTGGTTAGGAGTAGTATGTAGCGATAGTGTTCTCTCTCTCTCTCTTTCATTCGTTCAATCTTCACTCACTCTTTCCATCACTCACTCAATATTACTCACAATCAGCCATCACTAACAGAAAATGTATAAGCTATATACTAAGAATATGTATAAGCTCCTATATACCTAACAGAATATGTATAAGCTACTATATACTAACAGAATATGTATAAGCTTCTATATACTAACAGAATATGTATAAGCTACTATATACTAACAGAATATATATAAGCTACTATATACTAACAGAATATGTATAAGCTCCCATCAGAGGCCTTGAAAATTTTCTAGGAGCAAAATATTTTTAGTAATGTTTTAATGTAGTTTTAATTTACTGTAGCGTATTTGTATGGTGAACGAGCGGACAGGACATTGTAGTAATGAAGGGCATACTGTAGCAACAACATTTTTATTAACACAATATATGTATATAACACAAAATATTACAACATAAATTTAAAATAAAATTTATTCTTTAAACAAGAACTGGAGTCGTCTGTTATCGCTACCAAACATATCTACAATTTTGTCCATAAAGTCTTTTTTGTTGCAGTTCACTTTGTCTCCGTGTACGCTTAACATGCACAATCCAGACAGACGTTCATCTGACATTGTAGATCTAAGCCATGTTTTTACACGACGTAATGTGCTGAAAGATCGCTCCACCGTACATGTTGTTGCTGGTAATGTTAGCAAAACTAGTAAGGCATACCTGACACTCGGATAAAACTTTGTAAAAGGTAACAAGTCGATAAAATCTTGGCTACTTTTGTATTCTCGCGTTTTCCCAAAAACAAACCAACAAAGGCTTCAGTTTCAAAATTACCAATGTGGTATACCTGATTAATAGTAGACATTATATCCTTAAACTGTTGACGATTCAGTTTGCACAATTTCGAAGGATGTAGCAACGCTAAGTTAAATTGTGCACTGTTGGCTTCACAAAATCGACTCTCCATTGAATTAATTAGAGAATCTAAGTATGGAATGTAAACTGTTTGTCTGAAGTACTCTTCAACACTTATGGTTCCCGGATTACTTCGATGCTTTTGTCTTCCACAATGTCTTGGGATAATCAGTTCAATATCCACTTTCTATGCGAGTTGTACTGTTTTCTCAAAAATATCCCTGAAATAGTTATCGGAATCACCTCGGTGAAGTTTTACTACACTGAGCAGGTTTTGAACTTGCAGTTGGACTTCTGGAAGATCAACTTGAACAGCTCTTGTTGAGACCCACGATGCCATGCTGAGCTGGTATGGTTTCTGGCACATTCATTAAAATCTTTGTACTTTGTACAAGGAGTAGTAATGAAAGTAACATTATTTGACTATTTTCAAGCAATCCAGGGGGCAAGTGCCTCCCTCCTGCGGCGCCATGGCTCCTATATACTAACAGAAAATGTATAAGCTTCTATATACTAACAGAAAATGTATAAGCTTCTATATACTAACAGTAGAGGTCTCTATGGCGTAGAGATTAGGTGCTCGCCTCTTGTCCCAACAGTTCTCGGTTCGCTTCCTTGTGGATCCGATACATCGGAATATTTTTCTAGAGACCCCTGATCTCAGTGTAGTTGTGATCGAGTTCCTAGTCCTATCGGAGACGGACGATAAATCGTAGGTCTTGTGTACAAGTTGAGCATGTAAAAGAACCCTTGACAGTTTAAAATCGAAAAGAGTAGACTGGAAATTCCAGAAACACCTGGAGACGGAAGTTAGAGATGGAACGCAAAAAACGGGGAGAGAGTGGCGAGATCTGGAAAGATGGCCTTGGATAGGCAGGCTTGGAAGGCCTTGGTTGCGGACCTATGCTTCCCTAGGGACGAAGGGTGAAGAAGAAGAAGACTGGAAATTCGCTGCCGGACAAAATTCATTAGAAAAATAAATAAATAAAATTCCTACAAAATATTTTCACTATCTTCTAATTTACATCGGGGACCCTCACCGGTGCTACAGAGTTCTTGCACTGCCGCTGAGACCTTGCTGTGTAAGAAAGAGATCGGAGTAAACATGATTACTCATCGAAGTGCAATGATTAAGGTGGCCATATCAATCAATCATTCAAGTACTAGTAATGTAGAAACAATAACAATGAGACTGTCACATATGTCTGACAAATATTTCGTTGAAGTGAGTAGTAAATATGAAATACTGTTGGTGGAAAGCATGGACATTTAAATGAGACGGTATATACAAAATGGGGCTGCTTAAGATTGAGCAAGCAAAATGCGAATGAAAACCTGCAACAAAACAAGAGACGAAGAGAAAACAAGTATGGATGTCTGAAGAAATAGTCGATACAATGGCAGAAAGAAAGCAAATAACACACCTGAATACTGAAAATATTTTTGTTGCAGTAAAATATTGAGAGGAAAAATAACATCACTCTCTTGATCTCATAGACTTGGCGACCGTAGAAAATTGTCTCATCAATTTCTCAAGACACCGATAGAGACTATCTTCGCAGCATTTGAGCACCCCCCAATCCCCTTATCCAAACATGTGTTTGCCCGCCTGCTCAGCGTGTTCGTAGCGCGTTGGACGACGGGTGACACGCCCCCTGTGAGTGCGGTTCAATTCCGCGGGCTGGCAGAAAAGCCACATGTTCCCCAGATTCACGGTGTTCGTGACACCGAATCGAAGGGTTACCTTGTCCATGGCACCGAGCCGAAGAGCTGAAAGCTCAAGTGCTTCTGAATCGGAAAAAACAATAAAAAACAAACACGTGTTTTGCATGAACATGTATTTTCCGTGCACGATTAAAGTCTTGAAATCATTTGTAAAGAGCGCCATTTAACCACTCAGTATATATATTTCGTTTGGTACGTTGATATTTATTAAGTGGAATTTGTGTGTACAGATGTGTGTAGCTCTTCAATTAATTTTGTTTAGCTCAGAAGCCGGGGTGTATAGTTATTTTCTTCCTCTATTGTAGTTCAGTGAAGTGTTGGAGAGAGATGTAAATGTCTTATGTACGCCGTAATGAAATTTCCTACAAACAAACCTCAAAATTCTTAATAATACCGTGAAATATAAACACAATACATAAACCTGCCTTACTCCAGTTTTTGCCTCAAAATTTCTTGTAAGTTTTCCTTCATAAACCACTCTACAGGTCCTTCCACAGTATTAGTTCTTAATAAATTTGTCAACCGTAATCCCATACTATGTTAGTACTTTCCATATTGTCTTCCTCTCTACACTTTTGAATGCCTTTTTGTATTCAATAAAATTGATGCACAGTTACGAGTTCTATTCCAATGATCAATCCTTTACAATGTGAAGTGTTGATGTTTGGTGCATACAAACAACTATAAAAGTAGTACTTAACTCAAAATGTCAACGATCGACGAGCACACCCAAGTCAATTAAAAAAGAGGTCTATCATTAGCTCCCTAGATGGGACAATGTCATCATTTTCCACAGGTCTCCACTGAATGAGACACAATGTACAGTCAGGATTGACAAAACACATGAGTGCATCTGTGGCCAGCCGCACACCTAATGCAAATCTGCCCAACATACGATAGTAAACGGAGAAGCTAACGGTTACTTCATATCTCTCTTGACGAAAGATTGTACATCAATGCTGGTAGTATCAATTGCTACTTTAGTCAAAATTATTACTGTGTAAGTCTGAAAGCGAACGATGATAAAGAAGAGGAATTTATGTGACAAGTGTGAACAGCTGCAAGTTCAAAGAATCGTGTTTCTGGGAAGCTTCTAAATATTCAATATTTGGTTTTTTTCCCAGAATAAATAAATGTATATCACTTCATTTGTATAATTAGTTATCAGAGTGTATCATCTTTTCGTGTGTTCATGTTATAAGTTACGTGTTGGACAGCATTCACACCTTCCATTAAAAATAGACCAGAACAGAATTTATAGCTTCCATAAAAATTAGGCATCACTCCCGACGTACAATTCCTTGTTCTTCCTGTTGACATAATTTCTGAAAATGCAACAGTTGGTAAAGATAATGTATTTATTTGATTATACTGGAAACGTTAAACAAAATTTGAATGGTTGGTTTTTTTGTTTTTTTTAATGTTATTTAGTCACACTCTTACAATTATGTCTTTTTTATATTCTTGAGTATAGTATGAGGATGGAGGTTGAGGCCGTTACTGCTGCCCTCCATTGGATTTCTGGGACTTCATTTACTGGGGCAGTTGTTGTATCTGACTCTCAGTCGTGCTTCACAAGATCAGAAGGGCAGGTTTCGGTATGAGTGGATGTCGTCTATAGAAGTTTCTAACCTCCAGAGGCTTACGGGATATACTGTCCTGGGCATGCGGGTGTTTACGGTAATGAGAGGCGGACAGGCTTGCATCAACAGCATCGATTGTTGGGAGTTGAAGATGGATAAGGGGATATTCTTCGGTCTCTTCGAGACTCTCTGTTGGATGAGGACACTAAAATCGATGTTGAATCGATCAAGCGATTAAGCAGTTGGAATTACCCTTGTTCAAGTCGAACTGATGCCTGAGAGGCAGAGTGAGAGGTGTGTTTAATCAGCGAGCCACAGGAACCATCAGTATGCATACTCTTCGATATCTGTTGGGGAGACTGAGCACCTATGGTTTGCCCGGAGTGCAATGACGTCAGTTTAGTAACCAATAACCAATAACCAATTATATTCTTGAGTGCTTTTCTGAAGCGACACATATTTCAGATTTTGATTTAGAAATTTGTATTTCGTTTTCAAATATTTGCATATCTAATAAAATATTTTATTAGCTAGGCATACATTCCAAACCTTCGAAGTATTGCATTAATGAGTTATAGGAAGTGCAAGAACATGAACAGGATGAATCTGCAGCTTCACACAACGTATACAGAACATGTAGAGCCTTAACTGGCCTGAATGTCCAGCAATGGAAATTGGATATGAGCGCATCATACAGTTAATGACTATGATCAGATATCTAACACAGAATGTGGCTGTCACTGTATGTCATCACTGGATTAATAGAGACATCTCATCTCTCTTCTTATTGGACAAATAATCATGAAAAACTGATCGAAGAAGTAGATATCTGCATGAAGAGCTAGAGATTACAAGAAAGCAGAGAACATTGTAGGTAGTTTTTGAAGAAATTGTGCAACGATATCACATAAGGATAAGCTAATTGGCTGTAAAGTAGTAAAACATTGTAGGTAGTTATTGAAGAAATTGTAAAATGATATCACATAACGATGAGTTAATTGACAGTAAGCAGAGAAGAACATTGTAGGTAGTTATTGAAGATATTGTACAACGATATCACATAACGATGAATTAATTGACAGTAAGCAGAGAACATTGTAGGCAGTTATTGAAGAAATTGTGCAACGATATCACATAACGATGAGTTAATTGGCAGTAAGCAGAGAACATTGTAGGCAATTATTGAAGAAATTGTGCAACGATATCACATAACGATGAGTTAATTGGCTGTAAAGTAGTAAACATTGTAGGTAGATATTAAAAGAAATTGTACAATAATATCACAGAACGATGAGTTAGTCACTTTGCGCCCTACTGATAAGCTAACATTACCCGTAAGCTTAGCAGCTAGTAGAATATAGAGCTGCGAAGTAATTATTTTTCGATTGTCTGTCTCGCAAAAGTATCACCCTTTTCTCTTATATATAATAATAATAGCCGTCCATCGCAAGCGATGATGACAACAATCTCAGACGTGTACTGTTGCACCTCTCTGGTGTGTGCGGAGGTGACTGTAGAGTCAATCCTAGAACAGAATCCCCGACCACAGGTGGGCATACATGATCAAGGTTAGACATGTGCGTGTTGTGTGCTCTGTCTTTTCGCGCTGCTCGTTTTCTCTGTGACTCAACAATACGATGATTCTCAGCTATTCGGTTCCTCTTTTGTTGTTACAGCGCCACATTTGGCGATCTTGCGCAAGGATTCCCAGCACGTATTGTCTATATCGAAGCATTTCAGAGACACTTTAAGAGTGTCTTTAAAGCGTTTTTCTGTCCACCAGCTAAACAACTGCCCCCTTCAAGCTCGCCATACATCAACTGTTTTGGGATGCGTTTATCAGGCATTCGAGTAACATGACCGACCCATCTCAGTTGGGCCTTCTGCAACAGGGTGTTGACGCTTGGGATCTTTGCTCTTGTGAGGACTTCGCTTATATAGACAAGGAAACACAGATATAGAGAAATAATTATAAACCTAACACTGCCATACAGATCGGAGGGGAAAGGAGAGGAGGAGCAGGGAGGGGAGTGGGTGGGGGGGTTCCATGTGACGAAGTCATCAAGCCGTTTTTCTTTCGTTCTCAAGGTAATAGAAATTAATTTTAATCGCACCGATCGGTTCACAAGTGCCTTTTCCCGAACATCCCTAGAACTGTTGCTGCAGCTAAGAAGTATGTGCTTTGTGCAATACTCTGGACAGTTGGCGTGAAATGCCTGCTGAGAGACCGAACTATATGGGGGAAAACATGTGCGATGAAGTCAATCCGTCACTGTTTACAACTTTTTTTTGGCATAAACATATGATGACAACCAGTTTGATATTAATATTGTCGTTTGTTACGTTTCATGAATAAAAGTTGCGTTTACGTAAGAACATTCGTAACAATTAGAGCAGAGCGGATATCTAAAAAATGTACTATTGTGGGTCGAGAAATGACATATTTGACAGTTGTAGCGGATGATAAACACCGTAGACATAAATATGGTGCTATAAATAAATAAAAGACTATCCCCTGAGAGAATGCATATAGCAAACTCAGCATATAAACATACAAATAGAAACAGGACAAGAATGCGTCCTTTCAATTGACATACTGAACATTTTAAATGAAATATAATGGCATAAGGGCGCTGCAAGAGATAGCTAGAGATAGGAAGACTTGGCATGAGTTATTTGAGGGCCTATGCCCCAATCCGGGATAAAAAGGCAAAGAGAGAGAGAGAGAGAGAGATAATGGTGTAAGAAGTGCACAAGGAGAGAGCGTCAAGAACTAAGTGAAGAACACACTTACAAAAACCCTACTGAGATAAATAAAAGGACGGCATATAATCAACAAGCTGTGATACCGTGGTACAGTAATAGCTATTGTATAATAAAAACACGACTTAGAGAACTTAGTTGAAAAAGTAAATAAAACAAGTGAAGAAAAAATACAATCTAAGTATTCATTCACAAATCTGAAACAAAATCCTAAAGATAAAAAAATACAATTAAAGTATTCATTCCAAATCTGAAACAAAGTCTGCAAAAATAAAAAAATACAATTAAAGTATTCATTCACAAATCTGAAACAAGTCCGTGCAAAGATAAAAAAAAAAAATACACTGCACTTTAAATGCAGATTCATGTAAGATTATATATTTTACAAGAAACCATTTCCAGTATCTCATTATAACTTAAGTCTGAGGTTGTATATCACAACTTTAAAAAACACATGGATAACATAGAATAATGATGTCTTTAAAATAGCTAAAATAGCTAACACCAGCGAAGGAAACAACCTCGAAGAACTCTTAAATGAATTTCTTTTGCAGACGATCAGGCAATCATATCAACAACAGAAGAACAGCTACAACAACACATCAACAGACTCCAGTTAGCATGTAACGAATACAAAATGAGAATAAACATCGACAAAACAGAAGTAATGACATTCGCCAGAGAGAAAGCACTACCAATATCTCCATCGATAATCACCTACTAAATCAAGTAAAGATTTCACATACCTGGGAGCATTTTTTCAGCAAATGGAAGAATAACTAATGAAATTCAACACAGATGCAACAAAGCAAATCAAATTATAGGGCCAATGGCGCCAATTTTAAGATGCAAACACGTCACCATGAACACAAAAAGAGCAATGTTCAACACAATCTTTCTCCCACATTATGTTACCAGTGCCAAACTTGGACGCTGACAACAAACGATAGAAGAAAACTAGTCACAACAGAGATGAAGTGTCTACGCAGAATGCTGGGTGTAACAAGAAGAGACCGGTTGAGAAATGAAGACATCAGGAAAAAAGTGGGTACAACATCAGTACTAGACTTCATCAAGAAACAACAAATTAAATGGTTGGGCCACGTAAGCAGATTATCATCAGACAGTGCACCCCAAAGAGCAATGCTGCTCCGATACAATGGGTACAAAGCAAAAGGCCGGCCACGCAAAAGATGGACCTCAGAGATAACAGAGGCGATGAAAGAGACTATCTACGAAGCGCATACTAGGGCCCGTTTTAGAAATCTCTTCCTGACCTGACGCTGTGAGGCATACAGGATTCGAGAAAGAAAGAAAGAAAGATGATGTCTTTTAGAAAGTCTACTTCTTCAAACGCTCCATACCGACCATTTGTTAACCACTATTTGTGATTTGTATGTGATCTGACTTGAACACCCGTTATAGTTTCAATAATTTCAGAATATGCATTGAAAATACGTGTTGAAAATATAATCCATGTCTAATCCTTTTCTGATTAATATCGGATTTAGTTATTCGTCTTTGAGTGATATAATCGAATCTTGATTTGTGTATAAGTTTACAATTATAATATGTGAATATTTTTATCTCAACTTTTCTTCATAATCTGAATGTGTTTGTTTTTCCACTCTTGCTTATTTTTCATAATCAATAAAGCAAACAGAGAGCTTTTTCAATCATTCGTTCTGCTAGAAACATCATTGTATCTCTGGTACTCCAGTCTTTGCGGAATACATATTGATTTTACTTTAGCACAGATTCATTTATTCTTGATATTAATTCTTCTATTGCGTATATTTAACATAATTTCTGAAGTACGTCATTGTGGATTTAATTTGAAACTAACTGCAATAAATGGCAAATATTTTTTGTTTGAAAATGAAATGATCATGTACGTAGTGATATCTGCGAGTGATATTAGTAAAGATTCTTCAACACCAGCTATTTAGCACTAAGATTTGGAGAATTATGAATGTACTGTAGCCGTGTTTCCAGATTCTAATGTCTCTGTGACATAGAGGTAAGGTTCTCGTCTCTCGTTTCTTCTTCTTCTTCTTCTTCGATCGTTCTAGGCTTATTTTTATCATTCTCTTTGTGATATATAAACAACCAAACATCAGAACGTAATGTTCGTGCACCACCTTCAGCACCTATTTGAGCTCAGTTGCTTATCCTTCGGTGGGGTGTTCGATTTCAGCCAGCTATTGTGTGCGGATTCGCTTCTTCCGCTAGCCTTTGACTGTCCCCAGCCAAAACCCACAAGGCAGAGGGCTGTCTTTCGTTTCAAAGGTACTCGGTTCGTTTCCCGCGTGAAGCGATCGGGGTATTTTTCAAGTGATCCGTTGATCTCAGTGTAAGTTAGATCGAGTTCCTAGTCATATCAGAGACAGTCGATAAAACGGAGGTCCCGTGTTTACGCTGAACACGTAAAATAACTCGACAGTTGAAAATTAATAAGAGTAGACTGCAAACCCGCTGTCCATGCAAAATTCATTTAAAAACTGAAGAAAAAACAAACCATTTCAAAATTTTCACCATCTTCAAAATTACATTGGAGACCCTCGCCGATGCTACAAAGTTCGTGCACTGGCGCTCATATCTGCATGTGTAAGAAATACATAAGAGCACATATAGTTATTCGCCGAACTGCAATGATGATGTTCCTATCACTCAATCAATCTAACTCTAGGATATATACAACAGCAAAATTGATCTCTCGTCACAATCTCTAATTAACAGTTAAGTAGTGAATCTCTAATTAACAGTTAAGTAGTGAATCTCTAATTAACAGTTAAGTAGTGTTACTTCTATTCATGTTTACTTTTCTATTGTCATCTTCTAGAACAATATGTCAAGAGTTTTAATTGGAGCACTAGAACATTAACCATTCAGTTAAGTAGCTAGTGTTGAAGAATCTTTACTTAGAGGGGAATATCACTCGCAGATATCACTACGTACACGATCATTTCATTTTCAAACAAAAAATATTTGCCATTTATTGCAGTTAGTTTCAAATTAAATCCACAGTGACGTACATCAGAAATTATGTTAAATATACGCAATAGAAGAATTAATATCAAGAATAAATGAATCTGTGCTAAAGTAAAATCAATATGTATTCCGCAAAGACTGGAGTACTAGAACATTAACCATTCAGTTAAGTCTTGCCTCTATTATACAATCAATCAATCTATTAGACATTGAAGATATATACATATATCATTTATACAGCAATGTATAAGTGGTTTCAGTGGCAACATATGACTGTGATAAGGCAGAGCCAACTATAAACTACTAGAGCCTGGCTGTGGATAAGGACATTTAACATGGCAGCGGAAAGAATAAATGTGCTTTTAAATACAGAAGAGTTCTCTGTATACCATGGACCGTGGCCTCCGGCAACATAAGTCCGAATAGCTCTGACGGGATTCGAAAATTCATATTTAATGGGGCTGGTTTTTATATGCGTTTGATAGAACACTGTAAACTTTTTTTTCAATTTGTACACAATTCTATGAGTCCATGGTTATTAATTAATGAAAAATATTAATAATACTGATAATCCTTAGTGTTAAACTTAACTTGTAACATAATATAACCTTGATTTAGCATGTTGTGTTGTTTTAAAATGAATTCGTCTTAATACAACACTATTGGAATGCGAGATCACGCGAAGGTTTTGGTCTTGTTTCCTAGAATTTTTACCTGAGCCCGCCGGCCCTATGTTATCGGAGACCACCATGGACATAGAAGAGAGCAAATATATATATATATATATATATATATATATATATATATATACATACATCCAGAAGTAATTCAAAGTAAAAATAAAACTGATTGATGCTACAACTATGAATGAGAAAATAAAGTATTTTGGGCATGTAAACAAATATAAGGTGGCGTCTGGGGCTTAGGGGATAGTGACTCGGTCTATTAACCCCGACGTTCTGAGTTCGAATCCGCTGCGAACAGTTTGGTGGCAAATTGTTTCACGTAGATTTTTACAAAAGGATGATAACAACACCCGTTCAGAAAGCAATGGCAAACTACTGAACGTAATAATGCCTAGAAAAATCACAACAGCGTTTAAACGCTGAGGTTGATATTTGCAAAGTCCTGTAAAGGATATGCAATTAGCTTTAACTTAAACAAATATGAATGGTTGGAAAAGACCATTATGAAAGGAGGCATCCCGACAAAGAAAAGAAGAGGAAGACCACGGAGAAGATGAATTCATGATGTAACCGATGATTTGTGTATGTTGGCAGCAGAGGCGGGACCTATTGTCTATGAAGGAGAGAAATTTTGAAGAACTGTTAGAGGGGCACAGTTCCGCACAGGACACGCCTTTGAAAGATGGATCGCCCGAGTGGTTACCAGGACCCAAATTTGGGGTGTAAAGAATAGAACCACTGTTGCCTGCCATGCATGTTGTAAGAGGCGACTAAAGAGGTTTGGCTGAAATCGGATGCACGTGTCCTAAACGTGTAGAAGTCTATGCGTTTAGGGGCCTACAAACCAATGTGCAACGTATAAAGTTCTTGGCAAAGATCAAACATATCACAAAGTGATTAAAGTTGGTCGTAAAGAACGAACGCAAAGAAGAAGAAGAACATTTTAATTGCATACATTATTTATTACTGTAAACACGAAGATAATCAATTCCTGAACATTTTGATATATGAAAAGTTGTGGTGGTCTGTTGTTTGTTTATGTATGGGATTCAAGCCACTTTAAGCAGAGGCACGCTCTTTTCTACTTAAGACGAACCTTGTTTTAGTTATATTAGAGCATGTAGGTCAACAAACATGAAAAATAGGAATGAAATCATTTCGGAGAATCGTGGGGGTCGATGATTACAGACAATATTTAAAGGGGTCTGTGAGAGCAAAAAGATTGAGAATCGCTGACGTTAGAACTTCGGAACAATTAGCTTTTTCATCTAAGATATAGTAAATAATTTTTCGTTATAAAGATATTTCACATGTAAGGAATCTGTGACCTCAACTATTATAAGAAGCGAAGAATAGATTTACTATTTCCTGAACAATCATGACGGAAAGATACGCTAAAAGAAGGTCAACTTGCTGCAGCATTACCTTCACCTGAAAAAAAAACAATCCCCTTCACCTGTTTAAAAAAGCAACAATCCCCTCAGATATATGGAATATTTATCCGGATTGAAGAGGACATGAGGTATCTCTTGAAACCAACCTCAATAAGATCAGTTATCAGTTATCAGAGGACTATCATCATAGCACTCCGGACATGTCCATAGGTGCTCCGATCTACGCCTCAGCAAATCCAGCAGCGTTCAGCGGCCCAACATGCCAGTTCGATGTTGATTAATCAATCTCTTTGCATATTTAGTATGTCGTTCTTTTCGGGCTGCACCAATATTGACACCATCTCTTTCAATCTGGTCAGCGAGTGGGATTCATAGCCCTGAAACTCCTCTGTTCAGAAAGACTCTCTCAATGCGTGAAGAATGCCATTTCGATTTATGGCAGCTCCCTCTATTGTAGCCAAGCCAGCCAATCTATCAGTTCGTTCATTACCCCTAACTCCTGCGTGTCCAGGGACAAAAATGAAGGTGATTTCTCTGATCATTGTCTGTACTAGTACCTCCACCCTGTTGCGTCTCACAATTCCTGATTCGACTTTACGAATCATGCTCATGGAGTCACTGAGTAGGAAAACACGAGAGTAATTGTGAGATGCCAACCAGTTCCCCGCCTCCGTAACCGCCCGAACCTCCATTGTCAAACTACTTGTGGTTGTTGCGTAGACCCCACTGGCCTCTCTGATTATTTTTCCTCCTCAGCGTGCTGAAAAGCCCACGCACAGCGTTGTTGGCGAATGACTGAACCATCAGTGTAAATAACCACATCTGTATCTCAATAAGATATGAACTAAAAGACTTAGGTAAACATTGTTATTTCAAAGAAACTGTTAGAAACTAACGTTAAAAATGTTTTAAAGAAGATTTAGGACAACAAATCACAATATTAAACTAACATCAGCACACTAAGAAATGTCGACTGACTGTCACAAAAACTGCACTGAGATGTACACCAGAGGTTAAACGATAACGTGGAAGAACCAATGTGACATGGAGAAGAACAGTAAAACAGGATCTCTTTCTCTCGATCACCGCCCAGAGCGGTGTACCAGATTTCCCCATTAATTTCATTCATGTGGAAATCTGATTCACGTAGCCTTAGCATTGGTGTGGTTCGTCCATCTTCAGCACCATTTGGAGCTCTGGCGCTTATCCTTCGGTGATGTGTCCGGTTTTAGCCAGCGTTTACTGGGTTCGCTCTCCGTCAGCCTTTGGCTGTCCCCAGCCGACCTGCCAGGCAGCAGGTAAACCAGGATCTAAAAGAAATTAATCTCAGCTGGAACACTACACAAAGAACGACAAAGAACATAGAAGAATGGCGTGAAATTGTTGCTGTCCTAAGCGCCATTGGAATCACATGATAGAGTGGGTGAGAGAGGCAGAGAGAGCGATAGAGAGAAGAAATGTCGACCCTATTCCACATAACAACAATCGAGAATTTAAAAGGGCTTAGTAGTTGGTGATATCAATGCTTGGTTGAAGGGTATAACAACTTTTCTAAAGACAGAGAGAAGATTGAGGACAGGAGACATTCATCGCAACACTGGATTTCTTGAACAATGATCGCACAGTTCTGTAACTAAATTCAGAGTGCACAAATGAAGTTTCCGATACGGCAAACTTCCTTTCATTCTTGCAGTGGTCAGCTCGATTGTTTCCTAACAACATCTGTTCTCTGTTCCTCATATGTTGGATGTTTTGTAAAGGAAGTGCAGTAGTCATTTTGTCGATACCAAGCCACACTAATCAAAGCTCATATCGTTAGATTATTGCAAAATAAGGTATTACAATTGTTATTGTTTTTGCAGTCCTAATATTTTGGTTCCGCTAGCAGGTGGCATGATCTGCCTGGTGGCCTAGATGTTTCTGTTTTACACTTATATAATTATACTAACTATCATATGTTTGCGATATATGTTCATCTGTTATATAGAGGTCATACCACGGGTATACAGCATATGTTGTGCCAATCTTGATCAGTGGTATTAGATTGGATCTCAGTCTGTTATATTCTGTGCGCTGATAAACAACATAAGTTACCAAAGTTTAACATTATTTTTTCTTCAGAATTATCTTTATCGTCGTCAGAATTCCTAAACATGTTATGTATTCATTCTACCCCTTTTCGTTGCAATCAAGCGGGATAAAAAAAAACGTTATGGATCTGCCTGTCCATTTGCCCTTCATACTGTTTTACGTAGGTTTCCGGTCATAACCTAGTGGTGCCGTCCAAATCGTTAAGCTTGTCTCGTTGTATTCAGACACACTATGTCATTTCCGTTCTATCTCTGTAATCAAGGAAGGGATTGAAGATCGCCCGAGTGGTTACCGGGGCCCAAATTTGGGGTGTAAAGAATAGAACCACTGTTACCTGCCAGCATGTCGTAAGAGGCGACTAAGGAGGTTTGGCTGAAATCGGATGCACGTGTCCTAAGCATGTAGAAGTCGATGCGTTAGGGCCCTACCAAACCAATGTGCAACGTATACACGTTCTTGGCAAAGATCAAACATATCACAAAGTGTGATTAAAATTGGTCGTAAAGAACGAACGCATAGAAGAAGAAGGATTGAAGATCCGAGGAAGAAGATGCTGAATGGTTTGTCGTGGTTCGACCAGCGTCAGATAAACTGCACCAAAGAGAGAAATAAAACTGTGGACCCACGACCTTCAGAACACAAGACAAACTGTTAAACCACTTCGCCCCAACCATAATTCCCTCGATATTTCTAGTTTTCAACAATGTTAATGACGTGCATCTTGATGCTGTGACCTTTGAATAAATGAGACAACATATATTTGATTCAAAATATAAGTATGTTAATTAGAAACACAAACTCAAATGATCTAACGACCAAAGACCAAATGTTGGATAATGGCAAGGTAGCTAATGAATATGATTATTCCTGAGTGCACAATTTGGAAAAGAATACAGAGCAAGTTGGCAGAAACATCTGTGCCGGTGGATCTTGCTTACTGTTCATCTATGCAGCACAATTAAGTAAGAAAGCCCAGTACCCTTTGATTCAAATCTGACAACCAGTTCTCACCTCTGCCTACTAGTAGCTGTTAATATGTGACAGCTGTCACCATACCGAGCAACACCTTTGACAGGCTGGCAAAACCAGGTGAGGGTATGGTTTTGTCATAAACCTATTGGTGAGTTAGGGTATGCTAACTGAGCATGGTAAGTGAGGTCGGCAGATACAGGACACCTGGTTCACAGGCATGTGCCGCTGCCCAGTGTTCGTAGCGTTGACTACGGTATATCCTCTGTGTGTGCGGTTCAATTCGGATGGCGAAAGCCAGATTCCCAGATTTACGGTGTTCGTGACAACGAGGTTACGATGTCCATGGCACCGCAAGCTCAAGTGCTTCTGGATCGGAAAACACAAAACAGGCATGGTAGTGTAGTGTTTATCAGCTGCTAAATGTAGAACTTTATAAAGGTCCTTTAGTAAAAACATCACTATATCCTGTTTTTGTGCTTTGTAAGGCTATATTACTTTGTTTTTACCTGTTTCACCTATGCTACATAGTTTTATTGCAGTCTTTTCTTATATCGATTATACTAGTGTTTAATATCATATTAAATGCGATCATATTTATCCAACACATTCTCCGTATCTTGCTTACTGACATAAACTTGACATCACAAACTCGAAACAATGTATTTAAAATTTGATTTTAATCATAATAAGAATTGTTTCAGTCACAATAACTAACATAACTGTGCACTGAAACAGTAACTTCACAGAATGCTAAAAAAAACCAGTAAAAATCCACATTAAGGACAAGAACAAAACATTCATCATTAACATCTGTAGAGTAATACAGAGCTAAGGAAGAAAATTCATAAGACTATACATTTTAATTTTACTGTATTGCACATAATATGTCAATGTAATGAATATGCTAGATTCTTTCGCTTTAGAAACTTTAATAACCTATTAACAACCAGAAATAACAGTATGAAATGTGAACCATATAAAAAGCAGTTCAATAGACCTAATGTGCATGACAAAACCTTGAATCTGTTAAGGAAACTACAGTTGCCTCCACTGTGCTGTGGTATAGGAGCTTGAGTGTTACCTTAATACCAAGAGTTATAAAAGCGGCAGCTAATCTACCAACAGGATATCTTATTCTGGACAAGTAGAGGGATAAAGATAAGACAAAGAGAGGAAAACAGCAGTTACCTTGTAGGCAAGTTGAAACAGGTAAATGAAAAAGGAAGACAAACACAATAAAATTAGATGCTAGTGAACAGAGAATGCAATGGCCCACAAATTCAATACCTAAATGAAATGTTAAATAATTATGAAATAAGACAAGGTGTGAAACATAGATAAAATAACAGAGAGAAATGGCAATAAAATCAAATTACATGTGTTTTTAAAAAAAATGTAACAGCTTTCCTTCTTTCCTTTCTCGAATCCTGTTTTGCCTCCCAGCGCCAGAATAAGAAGAGATTTCTGAAGAGCCTTTGTGTGCGCTTCATAAATAGTGTCTTTCGCCGCCTCTGTTATCTATGAGGTCCACATTTTGCAAGGGCAGCCTTTTGCTTTGTATCCATTGTATCAGAGCAACATTGCTCTTTGAGGTGCACTGTCTGTTGGTAATCTGCTTATGTGGTCAAACCATTTAATTTGTTGTTTCTTGATGAAGCTCAGTACTGATGTTGTACTCATTTCCTTCTGATTTACTTCATTCCTCAACCGGTCTCTTCTTGCTCAGTACAAACTATTGGATGATGATGAAACAGTAATATTCACTACTAACAAGTCCTATTCAATAATAATGAATTCTGTGGTCTTTTACTATATATAGTTTGATAGTCATTCATTATTGATCAGTCTTATAGACATTCATTACATCTCTCAAATCATCTGCAATCAATCAGTTGGAATTTATAAGTTTCAACCAGGCATAACTTGATATAAAAGGCAGTTACGGAATGATAACAATGCTCTTGGTTGAGTCCAAATCCTTTTGTAGGAGAGTGTCTGGAGCTTTGTCTAGATGAACTGACAGTACATCATTGTATCTGAAAGAAAACAAGGAATTCATCAACTGCTCCATTTCAGTACTGGTTCAAATAAACAAAAGTATGTGACATATTTTACAGATGAAAAAGTTATTATCTTTTTTTCCAACACATTCATATGCTGCTTAACAATTCATGCATTTTCATTTTTATTTTTGACAACAAAATTATAAGAAAATGCAAAAATCAGAATAAGTTACATCAAAACTACTCAATAAATATCTGCATATCCAGATAGATTACTGACAAAAAAGAAATGTGCAAACTTGAAGCTTAAGACTTGTTCTGCTATGAACTTTAAAACTAAGTAGTATATTAAAACAACTGCAGAACATTTGGCCATTATTAGTCACCCTCAAGATAAAGTATACATCAAGACATATATATATACCAACTAACTGAAAATACAAAACAAAAGTCCATTCATGCAAAAGGTGGATCTCAGAGATAACAGGCAATGAAAAAGCTGTTTATGAAGCACACACAAAGCAGTTCTAGAAATCTCTTCTTATCCTGACTGTGAGGCAAAACAAGATTAAAGAAAAGAAGAAGACAGAAAATAAAGGGATGTAACAGTGACAATTCAAATTCAGTCTGCTCAGATAACATCATCTCACTGCAAGAAAAAGACAATTACATTCTTACAAATGTTTGATGTGTGTTCAATTGCTGATTGATTGATTAACTAACAAATTAATTTCTTCAGTAGTCACATCCCTAGCTCATCATCTAGCTTGTCCCTGGCAGAACTTGGCATTCCTCCTTTTCCTGTGTGAGGTTTCACAGCATCTGCCAGTCTCACTCAACTTGTCTATGACATCCTGTACTCAATTTTTCCTTGTTCTTCCTCTTCTTCCTCTGTCAGGTATCAAGACATTCAGAAAAATCTCCAGAGATCATGTCATTTTATATGTCCAAAATATTTCATTTTTATCTTCTCTATAAACAACTTCCCTTCAATTGTAAGCCATTGCAAAATGGACATAGTTGTTCTTTTTTTTTCTGTTCATGATATTCTGAGTACTTTTGCAGCACTAATATTGAAGGCATTACTCAATTTTTTAACCATATTACCTACAATTAGTTTATTAATTTTATACAATAAGGTTTATTAATGTTTCTTAAACAACCAGTGTTCTAAATATTGGAGTAGTGGATGCATAACAGGAGAAAGAGTTTGCTAGGAGAAAGCAAATACTGTTGAAAGATACTGAAAGTGGATGGATTCGTCATAAGTGCAATGAAATCAATTCTAGTGATTGGATTTTTAGAGTTTAATAGAGGAATGATCATAATAGATCAATGAGTATGGGGACATAATGCAATAGGAGATTGAATGGTGAAGACATATAGATTCTGTTAATACTGAAACGAGTGTACTAGGTTGTCTATGTGTAAGGATGAATCAATGTTACATAATTATAGCACAGGAGAATCAATATGAAGAGCATAATCATTGTTATGAAAAAGAAAAAGTAAATAAGACAAATGTATGATTTGAACATTTGGTGATCGAGTGTAGAAATAAAAAGAATAGTAACAATTATAATTACTGAAGTAGAAATGAAATTCTCATGACATAATAATTTATTTTTCTTTTATCTGAAAACAGTCGATAAAAAGTCATTGAGGTACCTGAGAGTATGATACTCATGTCAGCTCATTTTAAGTTTGTCTGTTGTGGACTTTTGTCTGAATGTTCTCTATGAAGACTGTCCCTCTTTATATTGCTAAAATCATTTTTCAGTCTATTTTTTTAATACTGTATGAGAGCAGTGTTTTTCTTTCTTAATTTTTTTAATGATTGACATTAGTTCTTTATATAGTTCAGATTTGTTAATAAATCAATGCACATCTTGGTTGCTGGTGCAGTCGGTTCATACATAATACCTAGCATTTTGTGGAAAGATCTAAGTGTCAATGCTTGAATGTTTGTTTTCAGTACTGAAGTCTGCTAAGAATTCATAAAAATATGTCACTAAAGCTCTCAACAGCCTGATTATAACAACTTATTACATAAACTAATAAAGAAACGAGAGCAAGTACACAAAGACTTACTTGAATTCTCCACTGTCTAGACGATCCATCAGGTCACGGAGAATATCTAGTCTAATTAAGAAATCTGGTAATGATTCTATTTAACTTCCAGTCACAAAAATTCAATTTTGACAATCTTTCTATAAAACAAGATATCAAAAGAGAAGATATGAAACAAGATAAAAAAAGAGCAATCATTACAACAATCTGCAGTAAGTATAATCATGACAGAGTTTCTAATCGTGAGATTGAACTGAGCGATATGGCCTATTTTGACTCTTTAATAAGTATTATGTTAACACTGCAACTGACTGTAAAGAAATAGTGCCACAAAGCACACTATGTGTTCTTGTATGTAGAGCAGTGTTTATCGATGGGAAGAGTGAGGACACAGCTGATGTCACTTTTTCATATGTATATTTGTGCATACACTGCAAAGAGCAAGAGGATATTAAAAGGCTGAGTGAGGAAATTTTAAAATATTAGTTGTCAAAAGGTTACGCTGCTACTATCAGGGATGAAACATTGCTGTAGAGGTTTTTTAAGCAGTTATTTTTATATGGTGCAGCTGTCAGCTTAAACACAACAATTCTTAGTCCCCACAAATGACATGCTCAATAGGATGAAGTAGTTTTTTGTAATTTTTACCTTCGATATTTTGTGCCGAGATAAAGTGAGGGACTTTATGATGCAGAACAAGATTATATCATGTATACTTCTCAACTTCTATTCCCATTCAAATAATAAATATATCTATCACTGAGTCTCTGTAATGTTAATAAATTATTAACTGACTACAGCCACCATTAAAGTAACAAAATAAAAGCACTCATTTTTATACCATAATGTATATCGGGGAATACAGGGTTAGACTCATATTTTTCTTTGACCAATGGCATACAAGAAATGATTTGGTCAACAACACCTGCCATCTTTACTTCCTATTGTTTTTATGGTACCCAATTGAGGCTTGCCCAACCTGAGAGCTGTTACGGTAAGAAAAAACCGCCTCACTGTGGAATTGACCCTCGGACCATGCATCTACAGTTAACATTAGTTTATGATTTATCTAGTGATTATTTCCAGTAAGCTAGACATAGGATCTTCTTCTCATAGCTTGAATTTGCAGTAACAAATATAACACATTAAGAAACCCAGAACACATAAGAAAAAGCACAGAATAGTGTGAATAGTATTGAATAATGTACAGTAGTCATTTTGAAATTGAACATGTTCTTGTACCAAATTGTTTTCAAAAGGATACGTTGGTAGCGGCCATGTTGTGATCTCATCAGTGTCCATGCAGGTGGAAAAGATAGCAAACTGAGACTCCCCAAGAACAACTGCTGGCTATCTGGGGGATCCAACTGTTTATAATTGTAATTTGTGAAGGTTACAAAAATTCCCCATATTCATTGTCAACCTTTTATCACTGTTACTAAAAATAAATAATTTACTCTCTCTCTCTCTAGCCTGTGACACTTAGGGCAGCAACAAATGCACACCATTCTACTTTATTCTTGGTCGTCCTTTGTATGTTCCAGCTATGATTTATTTATTTCAGTTCTTGTTCTCCTCCAGGTCATTTTGGGTCTTCCGTATTTTCATTCACTCTCTGGTGTCCATCTCAGTTCAGTTTTCATGGCAGAGTTAGTCTCCACGCCTATCACATGTCCGATACAACTCCAGCATCTCTTTTGGATGGTATTCTCTTGTTGACACTGTGCAAGCAGTTCTTGGTTAGAATACTATTTGCCAGAACAAACGTAAGATTTTTGCACACAAGTTGTACGGAAGGTGTAGAGTTTGGACATCTTATTCTGTCATTCTCCAGAATTCTGAACCATATAGTAAAGTTAACCTGGACACTGACATTAAATGACAGAAGAAAACTGGTCACAACAGAGATGAAGTGCCTAGGAAGAATGCTTGAAGTAACAAGAAGAGCGGTTTAGAAATGTAGAGATCAGGACAAAAGTGGGTACAACATCATGAACTTTATCAAGAAGCAACAAATTAAATGGTTCGCAACATAAGCAGATTACCGACAGACAGTGCACCACGAAAGCAATGTTGCTCGATACAGTGGATACAAAGCTAAAAAGGCCGGCTACGAAAAGGTGGACCTCAGAGATAACAGAGGCGACGAAAGACACTATTTATGAAACACACACAAATGTCCGTTCTAGTAATCTATTAGTCTAGTTCTAGTAGTCCGTTCTCGTTTAATGTAAGATCCAGCTCCTCCTTCGTGGCTGTTAACACTTCTAAGATATGTGAAAGAAGTTGTATTTGGAACGATTTTATCTTCTATTTTTCATGTGCTGTGTTGGTTATATTCATAATCTTCTTCTGAATATCTTCTAAAAATTTCAGTTTTCTTCTGATTGATTTTAAACCCAATCATCTCTTATCTTTGATATCTTTATGTGTGTGATATAGAAGTGTGATGTGATCAGCAAAATAAACAATTTACAGTGAATATTAAATTTCATGTTCCAATGCGCATATTTAAAAAAATTACAATCAGAGCAGAATATGTACTAAGTTTTATGGAAAACTCTAAGCAGTCTATTTTATGAGATATGCATTAATATGACCATTAATATAACAATAATGAGAAAGTTAGGTTGAATGCATAATGATATCACCAGATATAGTGGAAGTTTACAAGATGTCCTTAAAGTTTTTACAAATGAGAACGAAGCATAAGCGCTTCCTGAAAGTTAGCAGAGCGATACAATGACAAATCACAACAACAATAATTTAAATGACCTGTAAATTTGGCTGTGAAGTGATCCATTTTCCTGAGAATCCCAAACATGATATTATATCATGTTTATGTGGAATTGACCATAGATTTCTCTCTCCCATTAGGTCTTTGTCTTCTTCACTAGTAAACTGCCTCACTGGTTGTGAAATGAAAGATATTATTATTTAGTACCAATACTGAATAATGACAAATATAATGTTTATACAATACAGTCAACCTTCATATTGAGTGAACTAATAGAGGGAGAGGGAATATAAATTACGAATTAGACCATTTTTATTTGATAAATGTGACAGTAATTTGAAAAACGGAAATATAATGGTCATGTGATAAATGATTAAAGAATCTTTGAAGTGTTAAATTGAAGAGGTCTCAATGGCAAAGTGGTTAAGTTGTTTGACTGTCGGTTCAAATCCAGACCGAAACACATGTGCATTTTTTTTTCAATTTCAATTTGACTTGCAATTGCTATAAATAAAACAAATGAAAGTGAAAACAACATAAACAAGATTTCATAATAATAAAGAGACAGAGAACTAATGGGCAATGCCAGCTATTCGAGAAGTCATGTACTATATAGAGTAGCATTATTGGTTATTGGTTACTAAACTGACATCATTGCACCTCGGCAGACTAATAGGTGCTCAGTCTCCCCCAACAGATATCGAAGAGTAGCATTATTACACAATAGTAGTGTAAATTATTTATTTTTTAACCAATATCTTTATGTATATATATATATAACAAATTAGTTCAATTGAAACAAAGGTCAACACTTCTTTAACACAGTGTGCAGTTTAGGACTGTTTTATCATTCACAATTTATGCTAGTTGTTAAATTACAATAAACAGTAAAATAGTATAGAAAAGGCATTCCATACAGTAAACAGGTGCAAATTATGGAAGATCCTTGAAGAATATGGCGTCCAGGGGCAACTATTAGGTAACATCATGGCCTTATATCAAGATAGCCAGAGTACAGTAAGAACAACAGAAGGAATGACCGACTGGTTCTCCATTACATCAGGTGTTAGACAAGGTTGTGTCCTCTCACCACTACTCTTTATTGCATATATGGATAAAATAACTCAAGAGTCAAATTCAGATAATGATGAAACAAATGAACTGCTTTTTGCAGATGATCAGTGCCTGATACACCAAAGTCAACAAGATCTACAACAACACATTGACACCCTGAACCAAAATTGTATAAACTATGACATGAAAATCAACAACACTAAAACAGAAACAATAAATATGGGAAGAAAACATAATAAACAAGACATCCATGTCAATGGCACTACAATAAACCAAGTGAGAGAATTCAAATACTTAGGAAGCATATTCACAGAAGAAGGAAGACTAGATAGAGACTAGAGTTCAAAAAGCAAATACTGTAACCTACCAGCTAGCCCCATTGTTAAGGCACCCAAAATTTCACTGACAGCTAAACAACAGATGATCAACAGCATTTTCATATCTACTTTGTGTTACCAGAGCCAAACATGGACAATCAGCAAAGCGCAGTCACAAAAATAACTACATGTGAAATGCGCTGCCTGCAAAAGTTACCAACAACACCAGAAAAGACAGAGTCACCAACATCAGCATAAGAAAGAAAGTTGGAACAGAACCTTGCTTGAATTACATTGAGAACAAAGAATGAAGTGGTTTGGCCACTTAAGGGGGATTCGTAGTGTGGGGATCAAGAAGCTATTTTCATTGTTTTCATGTTAATGTAAAATTTGTATAACCATTTTGAAAGATTATGACTTAGAATAGTAGAAAAAATAAGTAAAAAATATGTCAAAGCATTGCCATGGAAACAATACAAATGGTCGTAAAAACAAATTTCAAATCCTAAGGCTCTGAAAGTAATGAATGTAAATGAATTCTGTTTTCACTCTAAGGTGCGAAATTGTAATATATAAAATATTACACATGCTTTTTAGGATATACTAAATATTACATGTTTTATAAATTTTGGGTAAAAATGTCCTCAAAATTCGGTCAAAAAGCTGCTTTTGGTGGGTGTGTTTACCCAAAATTCCTTAAAATGTAATATTTAATATATCCTTAAAAGCAAGTGTAATATTTTAGATATTACAATTGCTCACCTTAAGAGTGAAAACAGAATTGATTTATATTCATTACTTTCAGAGCCTTAGGGATTTGAAATTTTGTGTTTAGTGCCATTTTGTATTGTTTCCATGGCAACGTATTGATATATTTTTGAAAATTAAACTTTTTCTACTCTTTTAAGTCATAACATCTCAAAATTGTCATACATATTCTATATTAATATGAAAGCAATGAAAAAGTTTCCAGACCAGAGTCCCCCCTTAATAAGAATGCATCCAAATTCCACAGTATATAGTCTTCTACAACAGAACATCAGGAAAGAAGGCGAGAGGAAGACCACGAAAAGATGGTTAGATGGCATAGCAGAATCCTGTCAAAGAGCAAAAATAACAATCACCCAAGCCACCAGAACAGCGCAAGACAAAAACAGAAAACCACAACACTGGGCAACAAACGGTAGCAGTGTTACGACAAAAGAAGAAGTAGTAGTTAAATTACAATTACCTCCCTTGTCCACTATGCAATCCACACCAATGCCACCTGTTTCCTCCATCACTGAACTAGTAAGAATGTTAGTTCGTTGTGTTAACTCGATTAGCTGAGCTGTTTGAAAATGTGTAAATGTCAGACTCAAACATATAACTATAAAACTTTACAGACAATTTAATTATCCCATAAGAAATCCTATATATTTAAGTATCTATTAATGTTTCATCAAAAAATTTTCAAACAATATAATTATTGGATTCTCCAAAAGGAATTAATTCTTATTTTCCATGTTTGTTGACATACACGCTCTGATATAACCAATAAAAGGCTCAACCTTAGGTTGAAAGTGGCATGCCTCGACTTTTCAAGAGGCTTTAATCCCTTACATAACAAACAAAAACAAGAACAAATAGTACACACAAAAACATCACTATATTGGACATTTTAAAAATTATTTTTTATTTTATTTTTCTAAAATAAATTATATAGTAGATAATTATCTACTAACCAACAGATGGTTTTAAACTCTCAAGAAACTGTCTCTCAGACAATGTTCTGTATGTGGATAACACCTGTGAAATCAGAACATAAGTCACTAAGTTGAATGTCACTAAGTTTCCAGAAAAAGGTAACATATAACAAGTTCATTTCAAGACAGTAAATTTGTTGTTCACGTTCCTAATTTCTTGGTAAAACAGTTCATGGATGATGTCATTAGAACAATTATTTCAGAATCAAGAAAAAACTTTCAACATAAAAATCACAAATTATATAAAAGAAAGGATATAATCTTACTTCTTCGGCTATGTACTAATCTTTGACAGTAATCAGGGGTCTCTATGGAAAAGTAGTTGATACATTTGTCTGTTGTTCTTAAAGTTCTGGGTTCGAATCTGGACCTGGTCACATGTGTAACTTTTTCATGTGATCCCTAGGATTGTTGCTGGAGCTACTGAGTTCGCACAACACATTTGATAGATGGTATGCTATTTCTGCCAACAGGGACAGAACAATTGGGGAGACTTGGTGCAATGAAGTCAATCTTTTGTCTAAAGACCCATTTTTTAGCAGCAGAATAATAGTGAACATTGTACTTACTTTAGCTCCCCAAGATTGTGCTGTTTGGATTGTTAGACACCCCAGAGGTGAAGCTCCATCAATAACGAGTACTGTATCCCCTGCTGTTACATGACCCAGATAATGAATTGCTGTGTAGGCAGCCAATCCAGCACCAACTGAAGCTGCCGCTGCTTCATGACTTACAGAAGGTGGCTTTTCAACTGAGACAGATATAAATGAACTCTTAGGAATGATAAGTGAATCTTGTTATTTAAAAACAATATGCAGACAAAGTTTATAAAACACTAGTAACTGAAGATCATGGGACAAAAGAGATGTGACCTCCCATCTCTCACCTAAACACCTTTGGAAACCTTTTAATAAGTTCTTAACTGATTCACTGCAGCACTTTTTTTTGCTTCTGGTCATAGCTTTTTGAGCATCAAACGTTTGGCCCACATAGTGTAGATAAATTAAAATAGTACATCTAAATATGATTACGATATAACTTATATGTCAAACTAAAGACAAATAGTATCTATCTTTCACAAAATATTTACTGCAATGGCAAATATAATGCAACGTTAATTATACAAGAAAAATATAAGCATGTGTACAAAATAAAAATTGTTATTTGGAGAATAATAATCCAACTTGCCAATAGCATTGATGATCAATAAATTGGATGAACTAGTTCTACTGCTCTCATTATTTAGGTTTTACATTAACAAATGTATAAACTTCAAGAAAATAGTGAATGAATGTATGGTTTGCTAACTGTTAACTAACTAGCAATATGATCCCCAATTAAGAAATTGCACCAAACAATTGTAAAAAAAAAACAAGATTTCAAAACAGTGGTGTAGATCTGTCATTCAGATCAGCATTAACATCTAGTGCTTTTGCGGAAAAAATCTGAAAGGATTAAAAGTAGAGGCACCTTCAATCACTTTTTTCAAATAGATTGTAGTATTTCTGACTTCATCCTTCGTCTATTTATCATAATTCTACTAGGACCTGGTTGGGGTGACCACTCTTAATCCCTAATTGTGAAGCAGTGATAGTACATTGCTGACCAATACATTTAAATCAACTTCTTCTTCTAGTTCCCCTTTCTCAGAATCACAATATTCCCTACCTATAACTATTTATTACTAATCTCAAGTCTGCAGAGTAAGTTTAGGCCGAGTTAATAGCAGGTAATCTCTAATCTTATGATTTATTAGGCACTACTGTTTTTTTCCACAGTGGATCTTAGAATGAGTGGTTAACTCAATGTCCCTCTGATTTTTATTCAAAATAAAGATGATCTATGTACGTTTTCATTTACATTTGATTTCAAGTAATTTTTCAGTGAATATAAAACACCAAAAGGTAGAGAAAACAACTAAAAACTAAATCTTCTTCTTTGCGATCGTTCTTAAGCCGTTTTTATCATTCTATTGTGATATATAAACAGCCAAACATCAGAACGTGATGTACGTGCACAGCCTTCGGTATCAATGGAGCTCAAGTGCTGATCCTTGGGTGGTGTGTTGATTTCAACCAGCGTTGCAGGTTCGCTCTCCGCTAGCCTTTTGCTGTCCCCAGCCAAAATCCACAAGGCAGCAGGTTGCCAATTTCTTTTAGGACAGCGACCCTTAATCGGCCTGCCCTCCTGGACTTATGAGCGCCATCTGCCCAGCAAACCGTCGTTTGTGGACTCCTTGGTTTGCCGCCCATCCACCTTTGTGTGCGGTTTGCTCCGCTAGCTTTTGATTGTCCCCAATCAACTACAAGGCAGCAGTAAAAACAAAATCTAAAAAGTCATTAAGGTGACGTCCAGCCAATCATTATGACCAAGGAATCATTAAGTGATCTTCAACATGGAAGGAGTTAATGTATACCAAAAAATTGTTACGTCAACACTTTCAAAACAATCAAATTCAAACAAAAATTTACCAAGATTATTTAGTGTCACAGACAAATATAAATACTATGTCGATTGTATAACTAAAAATAATAACACACAAATACTAACTGGCATCAAATTGATTAAGTAGAGTAAAGTCGCCACATCCGGATACTTTGCTGTCAAATGGAACAGTTCCTGAAATTAATCAATAACAGCAAGTTTACATACTTGAAACTTCCATCAAGTCTTTTGTCATAGTCGTACACATAACTTTCAAACACATCAAACAAATATAAAAATGCAACGTAAAATCTTTATAAAAACAGTATCTATTATTTGTTACTATGAACTGCGGCAGAAAAGAAAACATCAAGGTGGACTATACATATAATCAGAAAAACTGACTTCTAATTCAACTTGTGTGCCCCGAACGCTAAATTTACATAGAAAGAGGAGGTGGAAAATAAAGGAATGACACTAATGTTATGACACAAATGATGAACTGTGACTACAAACAAAGATGGTAATAAAAGCAGGTGAAAACATTCATATTAATTGATTATTCTTCATAAAACTGCAGGTATGATTCAGAAAGCCAATTTTATTATCTTTCACAATCACAATCTGAGGTCTCTTAACCCTTTCGCCGCTACATACTTTCCGAAGGCTGAGCTAAAAATAGCTACTCTTTGTTTCTAGGTCACAAACGTGAATGTTCGCCTATAGCAGTGACAGTAGCAAATGTATAACGTGTTACACGTCTTTATCCCACAGAGGAGAGATAATAACAGACGTGTTAATGTGTCTTTAGAAGTGAATGGGAAAAAAAAATATACGTCCCTAGCACAGGCGTCATATTTGAATTGAGATACCGCTCTTTTAGTAATTTGCACTACTTTTTCAGCGCAGTCCTGACGTAAATAAATTTAACACAAGTCAGCCATTGTGTTTTTCGATCGAATCGATGAAACAGCGTGTAAACAATTGCTTCATATGAAATAAGTGTCATTCATATAGTAAAACCGATTGTTCTACGTGTAACTGTAACATATTCTACAGATCTGGAAAATTATATGATTATATGTTAAGTAGAAGCTATTTTGAACGAAATTTTTTCGATGGTCACTACCATTATTTTGGAACCTTGAAAATTTCGCTTTGGTACTACCCATAAACATCGTATTTACGTGAAACTGCATTATTAACTTCTCTTTACTCATAAATTTTCATTACTAGAAACATTTTCTCTCTTCTAAGGGCAACTTTACGTCTGCACCTCGTCAATAACCTACCAGACTTACCATTTATCTGTGCTATGAGCGGTTTGCTTTGACGTCCATAACAACCGCTGCAGTTTGCGATCTTCTCGTGAATTATTTTCGTCATTTTACTTGTGTCAACGATATCCAGCAATGCTAAATACAAATTTTTAATTTTCTTTTATATTTCAAACATTATTTATGCCTTTCAGTTGACTTTTGTATCGAGTATCAACCGTAATATTAAATATTCCACACTAGATCTAGCTGTCCAAAGTGAACCATTCGTCAGCTATAGACGGCAATAATGACTGGACCGATCTTTATCGTACACTATTCAGATTTACTTGAGAAGTCTCATATTATTGTACTGTGATTTCAGAATTAAAATAACTAGTGAATCATTTCAGTATCCTTTTAATTGTCTTTCTTAATTATAGGCATTTCATGTTTAAAAGTTGTGCCATTTAAATTGCACTCATTGCTTAGCTGCAATGAAGCTTTGTGACAAAATATAGTCTAGTAGCAATTTCAAATGTAACTATTGCAAGATCATCTACATTTTCTCTTTTATGTAAACTTCTTCTGTGACTTTTAATTTGTTAGTGGTTGAACTAAATGTGATAATTAGTGATGAAATACTGCATCATGTCTTCTATATGAACATACATTGAACAAGCACATTTTATGTCATCGAAAGTTTTGTGTAGGACCTGAGCTTTGAGTAAAATTGATTAATCAAAGGTACAGTAAACACAACGCTACAGCAAATCAGATCTTTGTATAAATCCTAATTTCTATATAGTTGAAGTACAGGTAAATGATTTATCAGTGTGTTTTCATTATTGTCAAAAACTTTCTTGATTGTTTCAAAAATGTATTGACTACTAGATCAACAATTTCATTGAATAATATCCTTTCTAATTTTCCCATGCATTTGACCTTAGTCTTGCAATGATGGTCAAGCTTTAACACTTTCTGAGTAAATTATTCACACAACCTCTATCTCCAGTTTTTAAAATAAAGTAATAAATATATTTAATGTTATTGCAAGGTTGAAGCCAGTTGCATGGGGAGATCATAATGAATATTATTTATTGAAACTGTTGATCTAGTGCTCATTATATGTACCACACAACCAAAACAATTTAGAAAATAATAAAAGCATATTGGTAAATTATTCACTCTAGCATCAGAGGTTAATTTTTGTATTCATATATTTCTTGATTTATCTGCAATATGTTGTGCTGTTCTGAGTGACTCTTTGAATAGTGTGAGTTTTATATATTTACTTATGTATGCACATCTCACATACAAACATGCTGGATACTTATTTGGTAAATCATTTATATATGTTGAGTAAATATAAATGATCACATTTAGTTCAACCACTAACAAATTAAAAGTCACAGAAGAAGTTTACATTTTAAAAAAAATGTAGATGATCTTGCAATAGTTACATTTGAAATTGCTACTAGACTATATTTTGTCACAAAGCTTCATTGCAGCTAAACAATGAGTGCAATTTAAATGGCACAACGTTTAAACATGAAATGCCTATAATTAAGAAAGACAATTAAAAGGATACTGAAATGATTCACTAGTTATTTTAATTCTGAAATCACAATACAATAATATGAGACTTCTCAAATAAATCTGAATAGTGTACGATAAAGATCGGGCCAATCATTATTGCCGTCTATCGCTGACAAATGGTTCACTTTGGACAGCTAGATCTAGTGTGGGATATTTAATATTACCGTTGATACTCGATACAAAAGTCAACTGAAAGGCATAAATAATGTTTGAAATATAAAAAGAAAATTACAAATTTGTATTTAGCATTGCTGGATATCGTTGACACAAGTAAAATGACGAAAATAATTCACGAGAAGATCGCAAACTGCAGCGGTTGTTATGGACGTCAAAAGCAAACCAGCATCGTAGCACAGATAAATGGTAAGTCTGGTAGGTTATTGACGAGGTGCAGACGTAAAGTTGCCCTTAGAAGAGAGAAAAATGTTTATAGTAATGAAAATTTATGAGTAAAGAGAAGTTAATAATGCAGTTTCACGTAAATACGATGTTTATGGGTAGTACCCCAGCGAAATTTTCAAGGTTCCAAAATAATGGTAGTGACCATCGAAAAAATTTCGTTCAAAATAGCTTCTACTTAACATATAATCATATAATTTTCCAGATCTGTAGAATATGTTACAGTTACACGTAGAACAATCGGTTTTACTATATGAACGAACATATTTCATATGAAGCAATTGTTTACACGCTGTTTCATCGATTCGATCGAAAAACACAATGGCTGACTTGTGTTCCGTCGCGGACTGCGATGAAAAAGTAGTGCAAATTACTAAAAGAGCGGTGTTGGTTCGCGTGAGCAGCTAAAGGGTTAAACATGGACTGGGAAACAACAACATCATCATCAGGTGCCGTGTCGGCTGGCTGAGCGATCATGGATCTCCACAAATCTTGGGCCCTGTGTTTGCTATCATCACAGATGTTGATGCTCTTCTGTGCCATGAAGTCAGACTGCCCAAATTTTTTCTGTCTTCCTGTCTGGTTTCCTATCAATTTTGCCGGTTGTCACAATGTGTTCTAAGCATCCCCTTCCCATTACATATCCGAAAAATGATGATTGCTGCTTTCTTAGATTGATAAGTTTTGTATGTGTCTTGGCCTCATTCAACACCTGGACATTCGTCAATTTAGCAGTCCATGGATTCTTATCATTCTTCTGTAAAACCACATCTCTGTGGCCTCCAGACATTTTTGTATGTTTTTTACTTCCATGATTCGCATCTGTCTATCAGTATTGGCTCTATGTGGCCCTGAATAACTCTCATTCTGACCTCAAATGGAAACAACATATCACCAACAAATATTTATATGAGCAATCTGAAGAGAAATTTAGCATAAGTCTTATTAAAAGAATGTTTTAAATGAGAATACATGATGATAACATGGAAAATGCATTCTCTATCCCTAAAAAAGTAGTTATATTAAATAACATAATTGAATTAGAGTGTTAAAGTAAAGAAGGAATCAAATAAAACCTACCAACAACAGACATGCCCTCTTTACATGATTCTACTTTGGAACCTACTTTCACCACTTCTCCTGACACATCATGACCTAATGGACAACTTTTAACAGATGGTGTCAGAAGCTGACTGTATGTCTGAAAATAAATCACTTCATGAAATGGTTTGTTGAGGTCAAATTCTTTTTCAGAATATTGGAAATGATAATTATAAAAAAAAATAATGAAGAAACTAATGAAATTTCTAAAAAAAATATGAGAAATAAAAAAAAAAAATTTGATATATTTATGTGAAAACAATATTCTTCCCCAGAACTTTAACTAAGGCACATTAAAAAATATATTCGTGGAGAGATAAATTTAAAGCAAGAGAAACACACACTTGTAATATTACATAAAAATGTGTGAAGTGGAATAAAAATGTGTGAAGTGGAACAAAAATATCTCGCTCTCTCTCTCTCTTATTCCTTTCTGTTTCCAATGAAACATAGGTTGTAACTTATCACTAACATTTATATATTTTTCAATTCCAAGAATGGAACATACCATGAAATTGTTCTTAAAACTATGTCAGTTTTTCATTGTGATTTCTGTAACAAAGTAATTTTTATAGATTGTGAGCTCTAATCTAAGTCCTGACAAATGGGGGAATATTGCATGACAGAATACACATTTGTACAGATGGGTTACTAATAAGATTTTATGAGTTACACTGTAGCATGACATATGACAAATCAGATATGACATGCCAGAAGTAAAAAAAATAGTGACAAGTTATTAATTTTTCTAGAGTCAACAACAGTACTGCCAATAAGAGACTCACCCTTTCACTTTGAAGATCCAAAGCACATGCCTTTACTCGAATTAAAATTTCATATGGTCCAACCTCAGGGATATCTGACTATAATAGAATTTAGCAAGACATTATAATAACAGCAATGTAATATAATAATATTGTCTCCTAAACTAATGGCATATTAAATTTTTTATTTTACAATATTGCACTTCATTAATGTACTAATCAGAAGAAAAGATGAGTAGAATATTTAAAAAGAAATCCTAAATAGACCTGACACACCAGAACAAAGAGCCAAAAATAACAGCACTGCCAACTAACAAAGAGTTTATAACTGTAAGTGAAATTAAGGAACCCTTTCATTTCCTGAATAATGGGGCGGTAACCATTGACAACTACTATAAACATGATCAAAGCAGCAGCAATTTACCAATTGTAAGATTTATTTAACAATATATGGGAAGAAAAAACAGTCCCAGAACAATAGAATAGTTGTTAAGATCCCAAAAAAGGTGATCTCAAGGATTGCAACAACTGAACGCCCGAGTGGTTGCGGGCCCAAATTTGGGGTGTAAAGAATGGAACCACTGTTACCTGCCATGCATGTCGTAAGAGGCGACTAAGGAGGTTTGGCTGAAATCGGATGCATGTGTCCTAAGCGTGTAGAAGTCTATGCGTTTAGGGGCCTACCAAACCAATGTGCAACGTATACACGTTCTTGGCAAAGATCAAACGTATCACAAAGAATGATTAAAATTGGTCATAAAGAACGACGCAAAGAAGAAGAAAAGCAACAACTGGAAAGTGATCCCGCCACCCTATTATCAGTAATGACCACACATTTTGCCAAATATTTATAAATAGAATCTAATGAGATACAACCCTGAGAGAAGAACAAGCTGGTCTGAGACCTGGGAGAAGCTGCTTAGGCCAAATAATTATCCTAGATTTATCTTAGAGAAACATATTGAAAAGCAATGTCATCCTAAACTTCAGAAAAGCTTTTAATAGCCTACATAGAATCTCCCTGTGGAATATTCTGGGAGGCTATGGAATACCAACCAAAATAATAAACGTTATCAAAAGCTTGTATGATGATTCACAGTAATCTTGACTGTAAGGAATAAACCAAAAACGAAGTTATGCTACAAATTGTCAAAGTAACATCAGCTTTTAAAAGTCTAAATAAAATGTAGAACAGTTATACAGATTTCACCCTTTAGCTGCTATGGATGTGTATAGACGTTTTCCCCCTTCACTGCTAAAGACGCATTAACATGTCTGTTATTATCTCTCCTCTGTGGGCTATAGAAGTATTAACACGTTATACATTTCTACTGTCACTGCTATAGGCGTTCATTCACGTTTGTGACCTAGAAACAAAGAGTCGCTATTTTAAAATCCGTCTTAGGAAAGTATGTAGCAGCGAAAGGGTTAAAACTAAATTGCACATTTTTTTATTCCAATGTTGTCTCAATCTCAACATATGCCAGCAAGAGTTGAAAAATGATATTTAGATCTAGAAAAAAGTTGAATGAGTTTGAAAATAGATGTTTCATTGTTTGTGAAAAATGGTTAAATTAATGGGACGAATTCAGGAAAGATGATGAAAATGAAAAGGCATGGACTGATTACAAAATAATCCTGTGGATATTCTAAAATCTAATATGCCAAAACAAAATTAAAATATAATATTGAATAGTATACAACCTCTTCGATGGATAGTACTGTATCTTGTCCAGTAAAATTGCCTGTTAAAACTCGCATGTTTTGAGCTGTTTGAATCTGCTTCTCTCAGCCCCCGAGTATAGTTTAACTGTGTGTTAAATAAAGTAAGAGTTAACTCAAGTTAACTGTGTACACTTTTTTCAGTTTGTACTCTCAGCTGACCGCAAACTTGAACCTGTCCTGGATGACGATACACGGGATACCCAATTTGAAATGTTGATCTCAAACTAAAGCTTTACATATCGATAAACATATGCAGTTTTTCATTTCGACTGCCTCACATAATCAGAAGTATCTTCGTTTAGTATGAAAGCTGGTCATGAACTGTAAAACATGTTGCAGATCTTCACATTTCCAATCTACGGTTTTTTTTGGCAAAGAACCTACAGTACAGCTCTACTCATGAAATTAGGAAGTTTCCGGAAACGCCCCCTCCTACCCACAATGCCTCTGAAATTTTATGTGTCCGCTAAGCCTACCCGCTAGAGAAGCTACTAGGAACTTATTTATACTAATTGTCATCTAAATTGCAAGGATTACGATGCTAAAAATGAAGTTAACAGTGCTGAAGACGTATGAATGAACGGTGGTCACTTCACATGCAGCAGGTAAATTGAAATATTTGCAGAATTTAGTTATAATTTGTTCTCGGTCTAAACAGGGAGAGAATGAAGGAAGGCAAAAGAAGGACATCCATCTCATCTCTTTAAATTTTAAATAAAAAATGACATGCTTTTTACACTTGAGGTAAGCATTGTAAATGACTAGACCTAAACCGTTTAAAATATATATGTATGCACTACCTATACTGGATGAACTACGAGCAGCTGAACTACGTTGCGTTGTTTTATCTGGAGTAGATACAAGTTGATAAAATAATACCAATTCAATTATGAAAAAAGTTATTGTTATCAGTCACAACAAAACATCAAAATCAACACAGTTGCCAGCTATTTAGTATGAGATTACCTGTTTGTTTTAACAATCTAATTGCAAGAAATAAAGCAAACTCGACAGATCACATTTGTTTCTAAGCATTTGGACAAAAGTTGAAGATCAATTAAGTGACGTACTAGTTACAGCTCTAAGCAAGTGTAGTGTTGAACTGTGTTCTTTAATTATTTATGTAAGATGTCATTGTGAGACTGATTATAAAGTTTAGTTGAAGTTGATGTGTTGCATGTAGTTAACTTTTAAAATAGCTCACTTCTGTGTGAAAGATAAAAAGTATTGATTATAGAATTATAGGCGTAAACTAAAACTTTACCTACAAATGTTGGTAAAGAGTAGACATACTGATGGTTTTCTAAGTAAATACATCTTTTATTCAGCCCTGCATGTGTCCAGTCATAGTCATATTTATTTAGGCAGTGTTTGATTCCATAGTTTATAGTTAACGATTAGTTGCATCATTGTTTGCAATATCATCTAACACGCAGAAGTTTAACAACTGCAGTATGTTTCCTGATCCCTCTTCAAACCCAAACTCTTTTGGTGCATTTAAAGTAAACAAAATTCATTATCATGAATACCTGCATGTCAAGACAGTATACAATTTCAAGTCCTGACTTAATTTTCTTTATCTGAGCTTCCATCACTACAAATGGATGTTCTCAGTATTTAAAAGATTTGATTATAATTAGGGTTGACTTACTTGACATAATCCGCCCTCGTGGAGCATAGGGCCTCAACAGTTGTTCGCCACTCTCCTCGGTCTCTGGCTGTTTTATTTATGGTCTCCCAGGATAGTTGAACACTCCTCAGTTCCTCAAGAAGACTTTGTCTCCTGGTCTGTTTAGTGCGTCCTATTTTTCGTTTTTCCTCTGGATTCCACTCAAGGGCTTGTCTAGTGAAACTCGACTGTGTCTTCCTTAGGGTATACCTGATCCATTGCCATTTTCTCCTCCTGACCTGGGTCATTATGGGTTCCTGTCCGGTTCTTATCCACAGGTCTGTGTTTGTAACTCTTTCATACCAGTCTGAGAATTCGCCAAAGATATACGCTGATAAAGGTCTGAATCATATATGTATTTAGTTTGGAGACTCGCCACGTAATTGTCATCTACCTCCTGTTTAAACCTTTAAACATTCACTTCAGAAGAAATCAACTGAATTCACAGGGCATGGGAAATAACTCCACAACAATAAGTATTTGAAATAAAATGTATAACAAATACACTTTCTAATCAATATTTGTGATTTGAAGTCTAAATGACAGTTAAATGTATGAAGCACTAATTTGTGAACATGTTTGTTATTAATACCATGCAAGTTAAATTATAAAAATTATGCAATTGAAGTAATAAAAATGAATGACATAAAAATGAGCATGACTATGGAGATAACTGCTGCTCTCTCATGGGTAGATGGGCAACAGGTCACCCATACAATTATTACCTCAAATTAAATGAATATGCTTTAAAGGATTGAATCTGGAAGTCTGCGTGTGGAATAGATGGACAGCATTCAGAGATCACATCTCAAGACACTGTCTTGGCTGTACACACCTGGGTGTGCTGACTTTCTTGTAAACAATTTCCTGACTCAAGTGTGCAGGTATAGACAAAGTCGGTACGCATGCATTTATGTGATATGGACGAGTCTCAGACACTGGAATGAGGGCAAAAAAATAGGAGTTAAGTTTAGTGGGACATACCAAATAGTGTCATCTTCGTGGTAGAGAGAGAAGATATACTAATCAACTCATGGATATGGTGAGCAAGTGGACTTTGGGATGGCTGTTTCAGCAGAGGATGGAGCATGCATGGAATGCCCAAGTGCCATGACGTTGATCACATGACATGAAATAAACTAAGTTTGCTTTATTCTTCAATTGAAGTTAAGAGAAGAAGAAAGGGAAATGAATTTGTTCTTATTTATTTAACTGTTTTTTCAGAAGCATTATCTGTGAAGTAGGCTTGCAGCTCAGAAACAGACATGGCTGGGTCCCAAGGTTAGTTATTACTTAAAATTGCTGTGTTATAGTTTGTTAACAATAATGCTTCAAGTTTTACATTATCTCCATCTGCTTAATTTATTTATTGACAATCCTGTTTAATGGCTCTTTTTTCACCAAAGTCCTATTACAGCAGATGTACTTTTTCACCAACAGTCCTATTATAGCCCTGATTTTTTAAAATCCAGATGCATGAGCTTTCGCTCGGTGCCATGGACATCGTAACCTTCGGTTCGGTGCCACGAACACCGTAAATCTGGGAATCTGTGGTTTTTCTGCCATCCCACGGAATTGAACCCGCACACACAGAAGGATAGTCACCCGTAGTCCAACGCACTACGAACACGCTGGGCTGACGGGCATACAGCCCTGATAGAGCATTTCGTATTCCTTAATTAAGTTCTTCTAACAGTCCTGTTTGATGGTTCCATATTTTTTAAAATCATTCTGTTCTTCTGCATGAGATGAGAAACTGTGTAAATTTAAATATTGTTTATTAACACCGCATTATCAACAGATAATGGGGTTCTTGTGGAAAATTATCACAGACAATCAAAAAATAAAATAGGAAAAGTTGCAAGGAAACAATACTACCAAGCTGCTGCTAACCTGCAATACAATCAGCCATAATGCTTAGGATCAGGGTTCTTGAAAATCCCTGTGACATTCTGAAAGATGAAAAATTAAAGAAGCAAAGTTTGATAAAAAGGTAATACCTGGAATTGTATGATAAACTGTGGTAAAAATAGGTAATATCTGGAATTGTATGAAAAACTGGGAAAATGATTTGCATCTAACTTACCAAAATGCACAAGAGACAGATAAGGTAATTGTCATTAAGCAGGATACATGATAATGATGCTAAGAAATAATTAGATGTTGATTCTGTTTTCTTGTGTGGAGCTTTCGAAGAAGAAGAAGTTTAAGATTAATTATTACTTTTAAAATTTAGACTTGTTTCTTTCAGATGCATGGCGTATAAGTGGAGAGGACAGATCAAAACATGATGCTCAGTTTTTTCAATTGAAACCAGTGAACGGGTTTGTAACAGGCAAGTAATAATATGAATTGTATTGTGGGGAGTTAGGATTTTACTACCTAAGCATATGACAACTAGATTTGGGAAACTACGTGATTGAATATTCTAGACAGCGTGAGAGCAACTTCTAGAGTAGGCAGGAGAAACTAAGAATACTACAAGACTTGGAAACTCCTTTATATTCAGTTTTCTACAACATTACTTGCCCTTTATTCGGTATTTCACAGATCAGAAGTAGAAAGTGAGCTTGACTTGCTCTTTCTCACTTACTTCGAAGAAGTTCGGTCAAAACTACAGCCAATCATGTTTTATAGATACTATAAATATCAGTCATGTTTCCTTTTGAAGGCAAGACTATAAAATCTGATAGAACAGATGAAAAGCATGTGTAATCTGCAATGATTATGCATAATACTCTTCACCATCTGCTACAATAGACTGAGGACATATATGTTTGTCTGGAGTTTTGTGAAGTAAATTATGTTAACCAGCAACTAAAATTAACCTTCAGTTTTCTATATTACATAGTTACTTTTGAACATGAGTATTCATGTTGTATCATCGTAACAGGTAATCAAGCTAGGGATTTCTTTGTGCAGTCTGGTCTACCAACACAAGTATTAGGACAAATATGGTAAGATTTTTTAGGTCTAAAATATGCTATGTGACAACAATAAAACAACCATATGTTTACCTACAGTAACTGAAGTGTATATACAAACCAGACACAGCTCTATAGTCCCTCGGGACTGAAAGAGGCCTACTACTATATAGGAATTAAACCAAAAATGTTGTGAAAATATTTATTTAGTGATAATACTTATTTCACCCCAATCTACTAGTATCATTCCTAGCTGAAAGTTTCTTTGTAACTCTTGCTTTGGTGTAAATAGACTTTCTATCAGGTTAAATCCTGAGACAGTGTGTATATTGTGGTGCTTTTTGAAGAACTCCTTAGCCAAGACTGACTGGAGTAACCATTGATCACAGTTTTTCATACAGTCATTTTGAACAAATGATAGAGTGATTTGAGTTCTTTGTGATTAGTGATTAGCTTTTACATCTATGTAGCTGCTCAACTTGAGCATCGACTGCTTATCCGTTCGTTCCATTATGTCGTGGATTACAGTTTCGTGATCTTTGAGATTCTGGAACATGTTTAGAGTAATGGCAAACGTGTCATCTTTGGCTGCACTAAAGATGCTTCCATTGTGAAGATGAGATGTGTGCTAATTCTCCATGCATAACACATGCCCAATCCAGCGTCTCTTTTGGATAATTAGTTAATAAACGTAGTCAAATAGTGTTTGCACTGCTTGACTACACCTCAAACAAACCAGTTAGAGTAAAAATCAATAAGCAATGTATGTAAATGAAATCAACCTCATGTCAGTCAATTATCTCATGAGTGTATTCTGGGTAATTTTGTTTGTCCTCATTTTAGAAAGACGGTTAAGTATTACAGTTAACAACTTAACATTTTTATAGGAATGTGCAAAAGACAACACTCTGAAATGGTCTTCTTATTCATATAGGACTCTAGCAGACATGAATGGCGATGGCAAAATGGACAAGAAAGAATTTTCTATAGCTATGCACCTGATCAAAAAGAAACTGCAGGGTTATGAGTTACCCAAAGTTTTGCCTGCGACTCTAAAGGCAGATCCCACTCCTATGGTTGCTTCATTTGCACAACCCATTTTGGGAGGACAACCCAATTTAGGTGGTACTTCTATTCCTCCAATGGGGATGGGTTTTGTATTTGGAAGTAAGTTTTGTTTTTCGTAGATTCAGCAATTAAAAGTTTGCTTATACTTAATTGATATGCATTATGATAAGTGGAATAGATTTACCATAAAAATTATCTTTGAAAAGTTATCAATGTTGTATTTTCAGTGACTTCTAAGTTTATTTACATATATGACAACAGTTTTTGATAAAGGTTGTGCTTTCATACTAAGAGCTCTACACCTGAAGAGACACCAGGGCACACAGTGGCAACAATATCCCTGGAATCCTATGGAACAATTTTTAAAGACTTTCCATAATGCTGATTATTCTTGCCAGTCACATGTGTCATTATCATTGATTGTAGTTATTTACCTCTTTAGAGCAGAACTTGCACACTATCATCTGCAGAGATGGAAGAAGTTAAAAAATGTACACAGTTTTAGTGCTTTATATGTATGACTCCTTAGATCTGATGTCCGCTGGCAACATGGATGTGAATCATGGACCATAACACAGACATTAAAAAACAAAATTGAAGTTTTTGAAACAGTGTATTACAGAAAAAAACATCCTGGAGAGAGAAGAAAAAACAAAGACATCCTACAAGACCTGCAAGTTAAGGAGCATTGGCTCATAAATAACATGATTTCCCAGAATATGAAATATTTTGGCCATGTTAAACGTCAAAGTTGTTTTTAGAGAATGGTAATGGAAGGCATGGTTCCTGGAGTACAAGGCAGGGGACTGCAGAGGTGGCAGCAGGACATCAAAGAAACCTTGAACATGATGCTGGAAGAGGCGGCGAACCCTGCTAGACACCGAGTTTTTTAGGCAGGCTGTGATGAAAGCGACTTCCACAAGGGACATGCTACTATTTGACTTGAGATCTGATGTTATTTCTTCTCACATCTTGGCTGAACTTTATCCTGATATATGTCAAAATGACCACATTTTGTTTATCTCAGTACATTCCATCATGACTTTTTATATTGTTCTGTGAATGTTTAAATTTCATATTTGGGATCTCCAAGTTTTGTCCGCTAGATACATTTCTTGTTTGGATACAAATATGTATAAATAAATCATTAGAAATTGAAAACACTGGATTTACAAAATAAATGTTTTACTTGTTTGATGTTTATATTTGACATTACTAGTGTATTGTATATATGTGTGTATGTATGTTAGAATAAAGACTGATTAAAATGCAGCATTTAAAGTTTCATCTGCTTAATAATGTGGTGTTTTTGGTGTAGCTTATTTTTAAAAATTTATGAACTTTTGCTTTATTAAGGTATGCCAGTAGGACCTTTAATTCAGCCACAAGCCTCTCTTGGAACAGCTACCTTAACAACAAGGTCATTGGGCTTGGGACCTCGTATGGCTAATGGGGCAGCAGGTATGTTGGTTGTAATTTATTTTTTGTTTTGTTATATATGAAATAAATTGATTACACTTTAATAAATTTAGTTTGAAAAGTGGGTTATATAGAACCATTATAGAAACTGATGTGTGTTATATATGAGATTGTCATTTGGCTAGTGTGTAGCTGTCACAATTTCAGAGGTTGTGCTTGTCTCTCTTGCCTTTAAGTTGATCCCTGTTTCTCTTTGAAAGACTTGCACCTTTGTGTAATGTTGTTTTACTTACATCTCAGTCATCAGCTAGTCTTCGTGTTTTATTAATTTTTCTTGGTAACTCTTTGACTTTGCTGATGACTAGTGCATGATCTGTATCATAGTCTGTGCTGTGAAAAAGTGTTGTCTGCATGTGGTTTCAAAATCAAGCCGATGCCAGTGGCCTGATATGGGGTGGCACTACAACACTCTATTGCTGTATTTGACAGCATAAATCATGACATGAAAATCAACAACACTAAAGCAGAAATAATGAATATGGGAAGAAAACATAATAATCTAGACATCCATGTCAATGGCACTAAAATAAACCAAGTGAAAGAATTCAAATACTTAGGAAGCATATTCACAGAAGACGGAAGACTAGATAGAGAGAGGCTAGAGTGTAAAAGCAAATGCTGTAACCTACCAGCTAGCCCCATTGTTAAGGCACCCAAAAATTTCACAGGCAGCTAAGCAACAGATGATCAACATCATTTTTATACCTACTTTGTGTTACCAGAGCCAAACATGGACATTGAGCAAAGCGCAGTCACAAAAAATAACTACATGTGAAATGCGTTGCCTGCGAAAAGTTAACAACACAAGAAAAGACCTAATCACCAACATCAACATAAGAAAGAAAGTTGGCACAAAACCGTGCTTGAATTACATAGAGAAACAAAGAATGAAGTGGTTTGGCCACTTAATAAGAATGCATCCAAACTCCACAGTATACAGTCTTCTACAACAGAACATCGGGAAAGAAGGCAAGAGGAAGACCACGGAAAAGATGGCATAGGAGAATCATGTGAAAGAGCAAAAATAACAATCACACAAGCCACCAGAACAGCCAAGACAAAAACAGAAAACCACAACACTGGGCAACAACCCGGTAGCAGTGTGATGACAAAAGAAGAAGAAGAAGACAGCATAAAATATATTGGTTGCACACTTGCTGTTGTGGGAACATAATTCAAGCAGTCTTGCCATTATTGCTGATATTTCCAATGTCATTAGTACCCAGGCATGCTGGCCATGAATTGTGATCAGATCCTAAGCATATATTTAAATCGCCCATTATTTTCAATTGCTGATCCCTATATGAGATAACGACACTTGGTAATGGGTCGTCTTCATCTTCTACAGATGCTGCAAATGTTGGTGCGTAGATACAGATGATGTTTATGAGTTTACCTTTTAGCACATAATTATATGCGCTCTCATACATCTACTAGTGTGTGAATAGAGTTGACAAGTTTATTATGCACAGTGGCTCTAAGTAGTCTAGGTTGATGTGTGGCTAGGCCCTGCCAGAAGAACTTGTAGCTCTTTTCTTTCACTGAGCTGCTATCTAGCAGCCTGGTTTCTTGTATGACAGCTATATCCACCTGCATGATAGCTGATTTTCTGAATTTTGTTGCTTTTTGACAAGGATTTATCTATCAGGGTTTAAACCCTGATAGATATTTGTTTATTTTCAAACCCCAGGAAATAAACCCATAATTCCCGTGGGTTCAAAACAAACAAACATCTATCAGGGTGTACTCCATTAAGCGCCCCGTAGATATTACAGACTGCTGCCATACAGTAGCATATGAACCACCTGATTAGATGTGTTAGATACTAATGTAAATCAATGTATATTTATTGTCATCCACTAGTTGTTAGCAGCAGTTCCAATGATAAACTATTGTTATGACAACTCCGAAATTACTGGAAAATATTATTGTGTTTTGTATTTTTCTGTTTATTTTTAGTTGTTCCTGTAAGTTCTGGTGCATCGTCAGGGTAAGAATTGTGTTTCACAGTTTGTTGTAATATATCAAATGTAAGTGTCAGGTATCTAGAGAACTAATTATGTGATAGTTGTTTAAGATTCTAGCTCTTATATATTTTAACTTACAGCAATAATCTATTAACACTAGACATAAAAATTTATGAACACAATTCAATGAGCAAATTACTTTTTGCAAGTAATGAAAACTTGTTATATAAATTTGGAAACATTGCAATACTACACAGATTAATGAATTCAGCATGTGTCAAGACACAATTTTAACAATAATGTGGACTCTAGTGAAATTCTTTAGTGAAATTCTTTTGTACAGGTGCGTGGGTCAAACAAATGATGAGTGGTTGGGAAAAGCGTCAATAGACTGCACTATTGCGATAATGAATGTTTGCATGTCGTAGGCGATCATGGATCTCCACAAATCTCTGTCGTTGGTGTTTGCTATCAACTCAGATGTTGACGCTCTACCGTCAGGAAGTTTTTCTCTGTCTTCCCCTGCCTCGTCTACCCTCAATTTTACCGGTTGTCACAATGTGTTCTAAACTCCCCTCCTCATCACATGCCCGAAAAATGATGACTGCCTCTTTCTTATATTGATGATAAGCTTTCTCTGTGTCTTGATCTCATTCAACACCTCAACATTAGTCATTTTAGCAGTCCATGGGATTCTCATCATTCTTCTATAAAACCATATTTCTGTGGCCCTCAGAGATTTTTCGATCTGTGTGTTCATTGTCCATGACTCACATTCGTATGTCAGTATTGGTTCTATGTAGCACTGAATAACTCGCATTCTGATCGGGATTGACAAGGACTTGTTGCAGATAATGCTTCTCATTTTCAGGAATGATGTTTTCGCTTGTCCTATTCTGCTCTTTATTTCTGATTGCCATCTGATTAGCTATGCTATTTTGATATCAATTCTCTGGTGTTCACATACCAAATTTCACATATTCTTGTATATCATATTTTTCTTTCACACTTACTTACAACAATAATATTTTCTATCCTTTGTTTTTGTGATTGTGTTTTACATGTATTCTACAGTGTGTACCTTATTCTCATTCCTTATTGTTCCATGTACATGTCTGGTAAGTTGGCTCCAGGTTTGACCTTGTCACTGTTTGCTAGTCCACTTCTTTTTTTCCATTTTCATCGTTATCATTTTCTTACTGATTCTCAAAAGCTAAATTCGAAGTAGTCTTATATTAATTTAAACATTTAAAATTTACCATACAAAATGTTATATTGTGCACATTTTTCTAATAAATTTGTCTTTTGTTTCCCATTTAACAGTGGTAGCATTTGGTTGATGCCTCATAACACAAAGTTAAAACACACCCAGACATTTAATATGAATGACAGAAACAAGAGAGGGTATTTACTAGGTCTGTTTTCTTTTAAATATTGTGCTTTTTTAGTTCTTAGTAAAATAGTTTACATATGGCATCTAAAATAGCTGGATTTACATTTTTCTTCTTCTAAATAAGTATATTTTGTTTTATTGTTTGAATTGCCCTTCATTAGTTTATTTGTTAATATCTAAATGTGATTTATTAATAGATTTTTGTTTGTCAGTTTAGTTGTTCTTACTTCACAAAATAAAGTAGATCTAACATAGAAATGGAGTACTTTAAGTCTGATAAAGATAGGCATTAGATTATCACCCCGTTGACATTATTTTAAACAGTGTGTTCTTGTATTGTAATCTTCAATTTTTTTTACTTTCTTCTGTTAGGAGTGGAAGCTAGAGCTATTCTAATGCAGTCAGGTCTACCCCAACATCTCCTAGCTCAGATTTGGTAAATACACATTTCTATATGTTTTTCGTATGCAATGCTCAGTAAGTTTGTGCAGAAAATTTAAAGACTTCAATCTCATGGATAGTATTTTTTTAAAATTAGTAATATTGGAATATTATAAACCATTATTATTATTATTTAATTTATCCATGTAGACAATGTTAAGTTTCTGTGAATCATATATTCTTCTTTGCGTTCATTTTTTATGACCAATTTTAATCACTCTTTGTGATATGTTTGATCTTTTCCAAGAACGTATATACATTGAACATTGGTTTGGTAGACCCCTAAACGCATAGACTTCTACACGTTTAGGACACCTGCATTCGATTTCAGCCAAATCTCCTTAGTTGCCTCTTACGACATGCATGACAGGTAACAGTGGTTCTACTCTTTACACCCCAAATTTTGGCCCCGGTAACCACTCAGGTGGGAATCATATATTTCATGGTTCAATTCATATTGCCCCATATAAACAAGGTTCTTATTGGCTCTGTTATCAAGTTACCAAAGAGAAGGTTAAAAAATAATATCCATATACTGGTGTTTGTATTGACACAAGTAGTGTAATCAGTTCATTAAATAATATTTAGAGATTTTTTTAATGCATGTGGGTTGATTCACTTCAGGTCGCTATCTGATATTGATCGGGATGGAAAACTGACATGTGATGAGTTCTGCATTGCCATGCACCTATCTGAGCTGGCTCGGATGGGACAGATTCTTCCAGCTACCCTACCAGCAGAACTAATGCCAGCCAAGGTTAGGTCTGGGAGCATCACATCACCACCACTGTCTGCTACCATGCCTGGTGGGTACATTTGTGTGATGGGACAGTTTAGCTAAACTATCATTGATTGTTATTTTAAGTAGATTGTGAATACAAATTATAATCATCTGCTAACCAGTAATCTAAAGGAGAATGATGCTCTTCATCATGCACAAGTTTTTTTAGTTGTGCAAGATTATCATAGATAAGAGCATAGACTTTGCAGTTTGTGACCTTTTTATTTTAATATTTTTTTAAATTTAACTTCAGAATGTCTATAGTTAAGTACAAGGAAGAAATACAGATGTACTTCCTACATTCTGCCATCATTTTATGGCCGTTAGGAATTTATTGTTTGATTCTATATGTTCTGTGCCCTGTAAGAAGTGATTTTCTTCACTTGATTGTATCCTTTGCTTGATAAAGGCCTTTTGGTCAAACGTTGCTGTGTATTGTTTTTGTATTTTGTAAAACTACAGTACTTTGTTTTTACGTGTTTGGCCATTAATACATCATACAGCTGTTTATATTTCAGACAGTCTGCATCAACACATCATATCTATCTATAATTTGAACTGTCTACATCATCAACATTTAGTCTGTTGTTATACTTTGTAAAACTAATTTACAATGAATTTGAATATTTCACATCATCAACATATCATACTAGCTGTCTAGAATTCAGACTGTCCACATCATCAATACGTGTCTTCTTTTTCTCTTAACTCCCCTTGAAGAATAATGCATCAACATACTTCCACCAACCATATCTGTCTTCAGCAAGCCAACTTAGTTCATTCCAAGTCTTCCCCGCCTCTTCTCTTTCTTTGTCTACAGTTCGTCTTCATGCCTCTCTCTAGGTTGCACCCTACCTTTCTTGCATTCCGGATTCCATTTCAAAGCGACACTAAGGTGGATGATTGCCTAGTCTCCTGCATTCTTAATGTATGTTCCAACTACTTTGATCTCCTACATTTTATTTCCTCGTTGATATTGTTGATGCCTGTGCACCAAGTGATCTCAGTATTTGATATTCTTAGTATATGGTATCAACACACATCAGCTATCTACATTTTGACCTTACATCATCACCATATCATATCAGCTGTTTATAATTCAGACATAGAGACATCTAGCTCGACACATTTTTAATAAAAGTGACATCTTGATACAAAATTGTTGCATTCATAATATATTACAGGCCCTCAGAAAGATTCCTTTGGTGATTTGTTGAGTAGTGTTGGGATGCCTATGCATGCTTCTCCTGCAATCCAACCAGAGGAAATTGAAGAACAAGGTAAGAATCATTCTACTCACTGTTGTATTATTTTATTTGTCCATGGGATTTTGCCTGCTAATGAGCCTTTATTAATGAGCCAAAAAAATTATTGATGATATCACTTATTTTATAGATCTACCTGCTAAAATGCAATTTTAATGAGAGATTGTTATCATATTGTTCAGTGGCTTCAAGCTAGAACTTTGCACAACCGCTTAGAGATTAGATAGTTAATGTTGAAAAATAGAACATGAATGTTGATTAAATTGATAATTTTTTATTTATTTGCGGTGACATGAGCAATTATATATCTATCCATAGTGCAACAGCATCAGTACTGTTAACTAATACTGTACACACCTGGACATGCTGGAGTGCAGGGTAACGAGCATGCAGACTTTCTTGCAAACAATGCCCCGACTCAAACGGGCAGAAGTACGGACAGAGCCGATATCATCAATGCGTACGCTCTCAATTATGTGACATGGGCACGTCTCAGACACTGGAACGAGTTCGAGAATTAGGCGTTAAGTGTGGACATGCCAGACAGTGTCGTCTTCGTGGTAGAGAGAGAAGATATAGTAATCAACTTCTCATGGGTACGGTGAGCAAATGGACTTTGGGATGGCTGCTGCAGCGGAGGACAGAGCATGCATGGGAATGCCCAATGTGCCGTGACGTCGATCGCATAACATAACTGTTAACTAATAGCCAATGTGTATAACATGAACTTCAAGGGAACTACAACCATTACAAATAGACTGAACCACTGCTATAACTGAATCTGCACAGTATATACTATTTTACTATCACAATATATTATCATAAAACTACATGTTATTAGTTTTACTAGATGGTGTCACAGCGATATTACTCACCAGTTAAACACAGTAATCTTCAATTTTTATTGCTTTTAAGCATCTAGTTACTTTAAACTTTCATTGGTTTAGAGTCCAGTAGTCTGATAATAAAATATTGAAAGCCGTTGTTTTATTCAATTGCTCATATAAATTATTAATGTGAAAATTGAAACATGTTTCATAATTTAGTTAATTTTAACACACTTATTCTAAAATTAGTTAGAATTATTTATGTCTTTGAAATTATGAAAATTAATCAGCAGAATTTCAAGAGTAATGTGTCATATTTTATGTATTTATAATTTATAGTAACACATGTGTTCTCAACTATACTGCATTGTTCACAAAATATTTTTAGTGACATTTGAAGATAAGCGCAAAGAAAATTTTGACAAAGGCCAGGCAGAACTTGAAAGAAGAAGAGCTATTCTTAGAGAACAGCAACAGAAGGAAGAACATGAGAGGCTGGAAAAAGATAGACAGGAGGCTGAGAAAAGAGAGAGACAAAGGTATTTGACATGGTCAGAAATGTCCTTTTCTCCCTGAATTTCATGTTCCAGTGGAGAATTTACCATCCACTAAATGGCACCATGATATCAGATTTTCCCAAATCATTCGTGAGATTTCCTGTAGCCTTCCTTTTTTTTGGCCATTCTGCCCAATTCTTGCCATGTTTTCTGTATTCTTTTTAATGCTGTACTGACTTCAATTTTTTTTTGAGGTACCTTTCTATTTTTTAAAACAGTTTTAGTAATCCAAAGCAAATATTCTTACTATATAATCAATTAAACATGGACAGCCTACTCAAGACACGAGAGGAGACTTAACATCTTTCACCTTCGATGTCTCTGCAAGATTATGAACATCAGGTGGTACGACAAGATAACCAACTCTGAAGTACTGCAACATGCAAACCTGCCTTCCATCATGGCATGCTCAGCAGTAGACGACTAAGATGGTTGGGGCATGTGAGAAGAATGGAAACTTGTCGCATACCGAAACAAATGTTGTTCTGTGAACTTTCGGAGAGGAAGAGGCACCAGGGCAGACCACTGCTCAGAAATAAAGATGTCTGCAAAGCCTCAATGAAAAACGTTTCTATAGGTCCCAGCACATGGGAAAGACTAGCTGATGACAGAGTTGTGTGGAAAGCCAACTTACAAAAGGGCGCAGAATCTTTTGAGAAGAGATTTATCTATGAGCTGAATGACAAGAGAGAAAAGCGAAAACTCAGAAATTGTCACAGTAAAACACTTGCCAATTGACCGTCTGTAAAGTTGTCAAAGTAAAACACTTGCCAATTGACCGCCTGTAAAGACGAAAAAGGCCATATATATAATCAAACATCTTTGGTTCATATGTTCTGTATCTTATCATTCTCCATTTTTCTTCCACTAACAATTGCATCACTTTATGGGTGATCTCATCACATCATTTTGCTCCTACTCTTCTCCACAAACACCAAATTTTGAACACTTGTTGCTTCCATTGCTATTCTTTGTATTTCTCCACTAAGTCTTACAATCTTACTGACTTAATTTCTAGTTGAAAATGATCAGTCCCATCTCTTGGATGTCTTCATATCTTGCAGTGTAAGGAAAGCTGTACTTTCTTCAGTTTCTTGTATTTGAATCCATCTTTGTTCCTTCATCTCTATTACTGCTTGATATGTTTTTTATTAGCTATAGTTAACGAATAATGCTGTTCTTACGACAAGAAGTTGCTAGAATTAAAGTGCATTTTAAAGGGTCCAAATAAATGTGCTTGAAGATAGTATAATTATTGATGTTATAAAAATAAATTGTCGTCTCAAATATAAAGTATTTGCAATCATAATTTTGTTATAACCTCCATTATTGAAGTTCAGGTTTCAAATGTTGTGGTTATGATTTATATTCTGAAAGTTATGTCAAATTAAAGATTTATGTGCTACAATAGGTAGCAGATGTTTATATTTTAATTGTTCACAGTTATGTAAAATATTACATCTCTATGGTGCTACTAATTTTATAACAATCTTTCCCAGACAAGATGCAGAGAATAGACGCCAAGCAGAGTTCCAGAGACAGCTTGAAAGACAGAGAGAGAAGGACGAGAGTTGAAGAACAAAGACGAAAAATGGTGGAGCAACGAGAAGTGAGATTTTTCTATTGTTTTAGTGTTTTCAGTTTAGAATGTTCTATACTGCAAATAAATCTTGTCATAAGAATCAGGCAATCATGTTCTTCAGGCATATAATGCGAAGAGGCTTAGAACATTTGCGGGCAATGGGTTTTTGTTTTTTCGATCCAGAAGCACTTGAGCTTTTTCGGCTCGGTGTCATGGACATCGTAACCCTTTGGTTCGGTGCCATGAACACCGTAAATCTGGGGATCTGTGGCTTTTTCTGCCATCCGCTGGAATTGAACCCATACACACAGAGGGATAGTCACCCGTAGTCCAATGCGCTACGAACATGCTGGGCAGACGGGCGCGGGCAATGGGTAAAATACAGGGAAGGACAGATTGTGGAAGACAGAGGGGTGAAGATATTGGATGGTCTGACATCGTGGTTTGACAAAAGATGGATTATAGAAAATGTGATAATAACAGAATAGTTGATAACAGATATCTTCTTCTTTTGTTGTCACACTGCTACCGGGTTGTTGCCCAGTGTCGTGGTTTTCTGTTTTTGTCTTGCGCTGTCCTGGTGGCTTGTGTGATTGTTATCTTTGCTCTTTCACATGATTCTGCTACGCCATCTAACCATCTTTTCCGTGGTCTTCCTCTTGCCTTCTTTCCCGATGTTCTGTTGTAGAAGACTCTGTATACTGTGGAGTTTGGATGCATTCTTATTAAGTGGCCAAACCACTTCATTCTTTGTTTCTCTATGTAATTCAAGCACGGTTTTGTGCCAACTTTCTTTCTTATGCTGATGTTGGTGATTCTGTCTTTTCTTGTGTTGTTGGTAACTTTTCGCAGGCAACGCATTTCACGATAACAGATATACTGGACTGAAAGGTTCAGATATCGCATCCTTGCTGTAAACAGCGGCATTATGTACTTTCTCTCAAATTTTTGAAATTACAAAGAAAAATTTGTGTAGTTATACCCAAACTAGACTGAGATGTTGAGCACATCACCCTACATGTACTGTTTATCAAAGTAAAATACATGTCTAACATCATATTCCACAATGTACCTAGTAGTATGAATATAAGTTCTTTATTTTACTTTTATACTAATCCTGAAACAAACGGTGAAGGAGAAGAACTAGTTGATTTTCAAATTATGTACATTTTTCTAGGCTGCTCGTAGAGAGTTGGATCGTCAGCGGCAGATGGAGTGGGAAAAGCAGAGAAAAGAACAGTTGATGGTTGAGAAGCAAAGAGAGTATGAGCAACTGGGAATGATGAAATCACAAATGGCTAATCTGAAAAATGAATTGGAATCATTGGTAAGTCCACACTTTAAAAAACAAATATTTGTGTTTTTGCAGCATAGTTTCAGACCTCTCCCCCAGACCATTTCTTGCATTGCCCAGTCTTAATGTCTGGTCAACCACTAGTGACAACTGTTATAAGAAAGAAGATGGAGATATGTTGGGCACACCTTGAGGAGAAATGATCAACGAAAATCAAAGCAGGCATTGAAGTGGAATGCAAAGGGTTCAAGAAAGAGAGGTCGACCTAAGGAGACCCTGAAGCGAACTGTGCTGAGAGAGGCAGGAAATATCGGTCTCAGTTCTATGGAGGAGATTGAGCGAGTTGCCCAGGATAGAGCGGTATGGAGAAATTACTTGCAGGCCCTATGTAACGTATAATGGTACGAGAGGAATTATTATTATTTACTGCACTGCAGTATTCCCTATTACTGATCATGCTTTAGTACAACCTGTCATTAAGATTCAGGATTTAGTTTGAGATATTTATAAGCTTTTGCAGAAATATAATTTTAGGATATATTTAGTGAGATTATTACAATAGTAAGGGCGAAACACGTAAATACAAAGTACTGTAGTAGAACAAAAACAATAAACTGCGACGTTTGACCAAAAAGCAGTTATCAAGCAAAATATGCAACAGAAGGGAAGAATGTCACTCTTTTACGGCCGACATAACATATACAATCAGACAATATATCCCTAACAGTCGATATTGCAATAGTAAGCACAGTTAATCTAGATGTTTTGTAGTTCTTACCGTCACTGTTCAGCCTCAGACAGTTAGTAGAAAGGACTATCGAATCCGACAAACATTTACACGTTGCATTTGTAGATCAGGAAAAAGCGTCCGACCGCGTAGATAGGCACAAGTTGTGGAAAATACTAACAACCTATGGGGTTAATGAACACCTAATCAACCTTTGCAAGAACATTTATACTAACAGCCAATGTACGATTAGAACAAATACAGGATTATCAGAAAAGTTTCACGTAGGGTCAGGAGTAAGACAAGGTTGCGTACTATCCCGCTGCTATTCATCACGTACATTGACCACATTTGTAAAATAGCTAACACCAGCGAAGGAAACAACCTGGGAGAACTCTTAAATGAATTTCTTTTGCAGACGATCAGGCAATCATATCAACAACAGAAGAACAGCTACAACAACACATCAACAGACTCCAGTTAGCATGTAACGAATACAACATGAGAATTAACATCGACAAAACAGAAGTAATGACATTCGCCAGAGGAAAACACTACCAACATCTCCATCGATAATCATCTACTAAATCAAGCAAAAGATTTCACATACCTAGGGAGCATTTTTCAGCAAATGGAAGAATAACTAATGAAATTCAACACAGATGCAACAAAGCAAATCAAATGATAGGGCAAATGGCGCCAATTTTAAGATGCAAACACGTCACCATGAACACAAAAGAGCAATGTTCAACACAATCTTTCTCCCTACATTATGTTACCAGTGCCAAACCTGGACGCTGACAACAAACGATAGAAGAAAACTAGTCACAACAGAGATGAAGTGTCTACGCAGAATGCTGGGTGTAACAAGAAGAGACTCGTTGAGAAATGAAGACATCAGGAAAAAGTGGGTACAACATCAGTACTAGACTTCATCAAGAAACAACAAATTAAATGGTTCGGTCACGTAAGCAGATTACCATCAGACAGTGCACCCAAAGAGCAATGCTGCTCCGATACAATGGGTACAAAGCAAAAGGCCGCCACGCAAAAGATGGACCTCAGAGATAACAGAGGCGACGAAAGAGACTATCTACGAGCGCATACTAGGGCCCGTTTTAGAAATCTCTTCCTGACCTGACGCTGTAAGGCATACAGGATTCGAGAAAGAAAGAAGAAGAAAGACCGTCACTGTTCTTTACATTATACTCAACAATCTAGTTATGCGTTTGTTCTAACTATTCAAACATTTTATATCATCCTGCCAACTCATGTCCTTCACTAGAATGTTAAACACATTTCATTTACTCTACAATTTTATTTTCAGGATGCCAAGAAGACAGAAATAGCTCTAAAAGTTAGCCAGGTTCAAAAGGGTGTAACAGACTTCACAACCAGCATTGATTCTATGAGGATATCTAGGGATAGAACTTTGGCTGATATTGATCTCTTTGAGAGGCAAACTGTGGTGTGTGCTATAGACTTCAAACTTCTTATACTTGTTTTGTGTATCTGTTTTTTTTTTGTTCCAAACAATTTCCACAGTGAAGAATATTTGAGAAAGAATATTTGTTATATATACAATGTATTCTTTAATATTTATCTTTTTCATTCACTGTCAAACTTCATGTTAATTACTCTTATGAAGGTTTCAGTCAACTCTAGGATCCCAACATTGCTGTGAGATTTTCCATAAAGTCAATGTTTATAATGCTGTATACACTTACTGAAATTCTGCCATATTCAAATATAATGTCGAACTCACATTCATCATGTGTCATGTCAGCTGGTATAGGGGATCATGGATCTCTACAAACTTCTGTCCTGAGTTGTGAAAATCAGTTTGTATGCTGACACTTTACCATGCCACGAAGATATGCTTTCCATTATTTTTCTGTATTTCTTGTCACCTATTGATATCACCATATGTTCTAATCCACCTTTTCTCATAACATTCCGTTCTTTATTTTCGGAATGAAAATATTGTTTTTCATTTAAATAAACAATGTCTTGCAGCACTTATCACCTCCACATCAAAGGTTGCCTTCAATGAATTTCAAGCAATTTAAATTCTTATCATAATTGTGTACTCTACTGTTGTCTGTCCACTTCTTCATGTTTCTCTTTCAATTACATCTCTGTATTCCACTTGCTTCCTTTCACTCAGTTTATGTATTAATATTCACTTAATATTTGTATAACTTTGGATCATGTGTTATTAATAGTGCCTTCGTGAAACAACAATTTGTTGTACAATTTTCAATTTGTTAGTTATGATATAATAACACTGGTCATGTAATTCACATGAGAGATAAGCTGAGAAGAAACACGAGAAGAAAGAAGAGGAAGAAGAAAAGAACAAAGCTAACTGTATTTTATTTGAAACTTTGAAAACAGTGATAGGATTTGCAACATGCAGTGTCATTGTCAAACAAAATATTGGTTCAGAGAAAATCTATGTGAGAAGAGTACCAGTTCAAATATATAAGAACTTTTGACACAAAATGTGTATAGAGTGAAACACCAGAAGAGGCATCATTTTGCTTTGGTATACCTATGGTTTGGTGGGCACTTGTGGCTTAGCAGTAGTGAGCTCGATCACAACCTAAAATACCGGTTCAAACTCTGCGACAGGAGATTTGAAATCAAATTGTCCGTGGATTTTTACAAACGGTAAAAATAGACCTTACCGTTCAGAAAACAACGGCAAACTACTGAATATTGTTAACTAGTTTGCTGTTAGTTGTGCATAGAAAATCTACAATTCGTTTACTATGGTTGATGGTGACATTCTCTAAAGGATATGCCATGATTTTCATTTATACTTGTATAAATTATCTATGTGAATGCCTTGGCACTATACTGGTAGGAAAAAGAACAATAGTAAACCAAGAAACGGTGTTGTTAGTTGCCACATGCTGAGAGACATAGTTAGGAGGATATCAGAGCACTTATGGACTAATTGGTTCAATGTACACTGATGATGAACTGACGACTAAACTATGAGAATGATAAAATTTACATCTGGTTTAATGTGTTGCCACCATTTCTATATCATTGAAAGTAATTTTAAATCTTGTGTTACAGGAGTTGAATAGAAAGCTTGCCTCCCTTGGAAGTGAGAAGGATGTCTTGAATGTTCAAGTACAGACAGCACAGGCAACACCTTTCTGTGAGTTTAATATTCTCAGATGTACTCACATACTTTCAAAGATATATATTTATTTTGTCTATAAAGGATCTAAAGGCGAAAGATTGATTCACATAGTTTTCTGGTAGTTTATTTACGATATTCTCTGTTACTAAAAAACTATTTACAATTGAATGCGGGCATGTCAAGGTACATTTATGTTTGATCTTGTCTAGTCACATGTGAAACATTGTTGGGTCAAGTGTGTTACTTACTCAGATGTTTTGTGAACCTGTGTGGTCGTAATATTTCTTTGATGTCCTCTATCCATCTGTTTCTTGACCTTCCTCATGCTCTAAAATCAGGTCCTCTGCTGTTGTAGACATAAAGTGGTAGTTAACTGGATGTCTGTCTGAACTCTCATCTGTCTATCTATCTACCAACTATTTTCTACAGTAAATTATCCTATACATAATTGTTTGTCCTGATGTTCTTTGGGTCAATACACTGGTTTGATTATTTTCTTGTGTAGTATATTTTCTTAACACAAGGTGGTGTGCCATTTCTACAAAGAGTGATGGAGCAAAATGGGAAACCCTATGCAATGAAGTCAATCATTCACCGTTAGACCCTTTTTAAATAGATATATTCCAACTTGCAATTATTAGAGAAATAAAATTCAGACAAGTAAAGTATTTTGGGCACATAAAAAGACATGACACCGTGATAAAATCTTTACTAGAGGGAAAGTTGAGGGGGGAAGAGCAAGAGGAAGGCCGAGAGATAAGTGGGTGGAAAACTTTAAGAAATGAACAGGTTACAGTCTGACAGAGTGCAACACCAAGGCGAAAGACTGAGAATACTGGAGATTCATTGCAGCCAACCATTGATGTGGAGACAGCACCTGATGATGATGATGATTCCAACTTGTCCACAAATTGGTGGAGTCTCATGCTTATGTTTGATAATTTCTTTGTTGTTTTCCTTATTACACAGCGGACACTTGCCGTACTGTTGCTAGCAGTGTGGAGACAAAGAAAGCAAATTTACAGAAATTAAAGAAAGAGGTAGAGCAGCTTGAGAGTGACACAGAAGCTCGACTTGGTGAAATTGACTGCAACAATGCAGAGCTGACGGTAAGTTCAAAACTTGGATATAATTACTATTCACTAATCATCATGCTTGGTTTTTTTTTGTTCCAAACATCTATGTGCATTTATAATTGTTATTTTGGCAATGATGAGTTTAATGACAAGAACTATTTTCTTTGTCAAAGAGAAATAACTCATTTTGTATAGTTAACATAACTCATACTCCTTCTTGTATTGTTTCAGTGCCAATGGAAAATACATGGGAAATATGTTGCCTGCGAAAAGTTACCTACAACACCAGAAAAGACAGTCACCAACATCAGCATAAGAAGAAAGTTGGCACAGAACCTTGCTTGAATTACATTGAGAAACAAGGAATGAAGTGGTTTGGCCACTTAATAAAAATGCATCCAAACTCAAGTATACAGTCTTCTGCAACAGATCATCGGGAAAGAAGGCAAGAGGAAAACCACAAAAAAGATGGTTAGATGGCATAGCAAAATCCTGTGAAAGAGCAAAAATAACAATCACCCAAGCCACCAGAACAGCGCAAGACAGAAAACCTAGACACTGGGCAACAACCCGGTAGCAGTGTGATGACAAAAGACGAAGATAAAAAATAGGACTGCGCCATATCACAAACAATTATGTTCATTTTTCAAATCAGCGTTCAGAGGGGAACAGAGTGCTGACGTTGTTCAAAATGATATGTTAATTTTTCATTGAAGTCCTGTAACAAAATCTTTTTTAAGAATTCTCATTATCCCTAATCTAACCCTCCAAAAATTGCCAAAATTATCCAACAGTACATACAAATTTGTACAGATGGGTTATTGAGAAGACTTTACAAACATAAAACCCCACTGTATAGTACTACATTTACTGATTCATACTGTAGCATTGTGTCCGAACTGACTTGTGCATAATTAAAAATACTAGTGACCTATAATAGACTGCTGCAGATAGTATAAGTGACTATATCAGATAACACTAGCTGGATTTCTGTTCAATATATTTATTTATCTGTCATGAATAATTAGAAGGCAGTGTTTGTAAATACAACACATAGATGCAGGAATATTTTCTATCATCAATTAGCTTGTTCTGGGCAGAACTTTGCCACCCTAACAGTCCTTCAGAATTTCTCTTTCATAGGCCAGGTCTTTGCAGCAGTCATTTCTAAAGCATTAGTTGCATCCTGAATCCATCTTCTCCATTGTCTTCTTCGTCTCTTTTTGCAAGAATACCTTTTTCCATATATAAATATCATTAATTTACAAATCTGCAATCATTAAGCTTCTCTTTTTTAAATTTTTCTTTTTTTTACTGATTTAGCTTAGCTTACAGAAATGCACTTCTTCACTTTACAGACAAGTTTCCAATTGTTTCCAGATTCTTAAAGATCAGCTAGCAAAGTTAGAGCGAGACTTGCCTCGGTTTCAAAAGCAGCATGAAGAGAAGACAGCTCTTCAGAAAAAGATTACAGAAGAGCTGCTGAAAAAACAGAAGGTTGACAGTGAACGTCAGCAGAAGCTCAAGCAGGAGATAAAACAGCCACAGAAAAAGTGAGTTTCTTACCACAAATCAGCAAATACAATGAGGAATATCTGAGGTTAGTAAGCGATGCTCTGACAAAAAAACCCAACATAGACTACCATTGTTATATTTCCTTGTAGTATTGTTGCAAGTATATTTCTTGTGCTTAGGCAGGTTTTGGCCTCCGGTAACATATGGGAGGCGAGCTCAGGTAAAAATGATCAGAAATCTTTCCAGTTGTTTTAAAGACAACACAAGTCAGAACAGGATTATTTTATGTCACAAATTAAATTTAACGCTAAGTGACATCAGTGTTATTAACATTTTTCATCAATGAATAAGCATGGACTCATTTAATTGAGTGCAATTACAATTAAGCTTACAGTCTTCTATCAAACATATATAGAAGTCATCCCCAATCAAACCAGAGTTTCCGATTTCTTGACTGACCGTGTCTGCGTTATTTAGCATTGGCCACATTACAGGTATAAATTCCTCCAGTGGACAAATGTTGATTTAAAAAACCTTGTATATGAATAACTTTATCAGCTCTGGTACACATACATACAGATATATATATGTATACACACATATATGTTTGTATTAAATATTAGAATTGTGTAAAAAAAAATTTTGTTTACCTTTTGTTGGGCATTTGAGAAAAATTTGTAATAAAAAAGTTACACCATTGTTCAGTTTTAGATCTGTATTTTTTTTTATTCTCACAATTTCTCAGGGTGCCAGCTGTTCCTGCATCTAAACCTGCATCCACCCGTAAGTTGCAATAAGGAAATTAGTTTGGTTCTGTTTGTTTATTTATGGAAAGAATTATTAGTTTTTTTCAAAGTTCTATTTACAAATAAGTTCATGACTACAAGATATTCTTTCAACATTAAAATATATCACTATCACTATAGCTAAACACGTTAACACAAAGTATTACAGTTTTACAAAATACATAAACAGTGACGATAAACAGCGTTTCGACCAAAGGCCTTTATCAAGCAAATAATACAACAAGAATGGCAATTTGAGAACACTACAAATGGACGATTACATGTGGAAACATAAACCTATCTAATGAAAATCTGGGAATAAAACGAACAAGAAATGAGTGGACACAAAAAACCGAAAGTGGAAAGAAGAGAAACAATAAACAATATAGTGGATAAATGACACATATATGGAGCAAACACACATATAGATAACAAGGCACGAGATAAGACAGTACTAAGAAGCATAGGAATGTAATGCGTTGAGTCAAGAGGTGAAAGTGCCATAGAATGAAATAAACGGTTCTCCAGGCGAATCGACTGCGATCATCGGAGGAACATGATCGGATGGCTGTGACCTGGACATCGTCAACTCCTGAATGGCCACTATCGTTGAAATGGTAGCCACAGGAGTCGCAGAGCATTGCGAATATCGCTAAGTGTTGGCGAATCGGTCACTGAGTCTCTTACGGTTTCGCCAATATAGGACTTGTTGCATCGTTTGCAGGTGATGGCATAGATGATATTGCAGGACTCACACGTGAAACTGTCTTGAATGGCATACGTAGCTTTTGGAAAAGAGACAGTGCGGGTCTGTGTTACATATGCACATGTGTAACATCAGTCGCGTCCGCACTGGATGGTGCCAAAGTGACTCTGGATATTAGGCTTGAGGCGACTGTGTACCAACAAATCCTTGAGGCTTCTGTCCCGTCTGTAAGCCACCAAGGATAGTGTTGGAAGACTGAGCGTGTCTCAGGATCAGACTGAAGAATAGGGAGATGATGGAATAAGACCTTTTCACCAGGGAACTATGAGGGTGGAAAGTTAAGATGAGTTTAACCCTGTCAGAATTGGGGTTCTATGCATGTGAGAGAGGCCCCCTGGCGAGCAATTAGCTGTACCCGATGCATGGCAGATGTAAGCACATTCTCCGGGTATAAGCGCTGGCGGAAGAAATCCAGCATCTCGTGAGCTTTATCAAGAAAATCGTCGTCCTCACTACAGAGGCGCGAAGGCGTAGAGTTGGGAGAAAGGTAAAGAGTCACGACAGGCCTGGGGATGGGAAGAGGTATACAGAAAAAAGCTATGTGTATCAGTAGGCTTGTAGTATACTGATGTAGTGATAGTGGATAGGCTGATGGTGATAGTGATGTCAAGAAAATTGACACAGGAGGTAGAGATGTGAGAGGTGAACCGAATAGCAGGATTGAAGGCATTGATGAAGGTGATGAAGCGTGACAAATCGGCTTCAGACATATCGGTAACTCCAATACAATCATCGATGTATCTAGATACAGGACGGAAGAGGGCCATCATAGGTGTTCCATACTAAGTGTTCGAGATGACCCATGAATAGACAAGCATAGCTGGGTCCCATTTTAGTACCCATGGCGACCCCACTAATCTGTTCGAAGAACTGGTCATTGAACTGAAAGGAGTTGAGAGTGAGAACTAGTTCTGCAAGGCGAAGGAGAGTCGAGGTGGAGACAAGAGGGTTAGTTCTCCTGTCGAGAAAAAACTGGAGAGCTTGGAGTCCGTCAGAATGAGGTATAGAGGTATACAGTGAACAGACATCAAGGAGGAAGAGGCGATAAGTCCTGCCAGGCAACAACTTAATAGAAGAAAAAACAGACGATACTGCGACTCCTGTGGCTACCCATTTCAACGATACTGGCCATTCAGGAGTTGGCGATGTCCAGGTCACAGCCATCCGATCATGTTCCTCCGATGATTGCAGTCGATTCGCCCTGGAGAACCGTTTTATTTCATTCTATGGCACTTTGCGACCTCTTGGACTCAACGCATTACATTCCTATGCTTCTTAGTACTGTCTTATCTCGTGCCTTGTTATCTATATGTGTGTTTGCTCCATATATGTGTCATTTATCCACTATATTGTTTATTGTTTCTCTTCTTTTCCACTTTCGGTTTTGTGTCCCTCATTTCGTTGTTCGTTTTATTCCCAGATTTTCATTAGATAGGTTTATGTTTCCACATGTAATGTCCATTTGTAGTGTTCTCGAAATGTCATTCTTGTTGTATTATTTGCTGATAAAGGCCTTTTGGTCGAAGCGTTGCTGTTTATCGTCACTGTTTATGTATTTTGTAAAACTGTAATACTTTGTGTTAACGTGTTTAGCTATTTTCCAAGTTTTACTGCAGTCTCCACCTTTTCCCACTATCACTATATCATTATTAACTATGTAAGGGAATGCAATATTTGAGGTAATGGGGAACAGACCAGGAAAATCATCAGCTGATGGTTGATAATTCCAGAGCTGAGGATGATGTTGTTTATATTGATGGTACAGTATACTGCATTAAGGATTTCTTACTAAAGTTGTCTATCTGACAAATAAGGAGTGAGTGTAATAATCATGCACTGGAAGCATCAGCATTCATATGCTTCAACATCTGTTAAGAGAATATTAAGCAACTGTTCTTCTGTATGGAGTTCTTTAAAATTGGTTTTATTAACCAATAACAAAAACTTTTGTTGTCGATTTTTAAGTTCAGTTGCTATAGACAATAAACATTAGCCGTTCAGACATTTGATCACATTCCAGAACTAGTCTAGAGTTCCACATCATAAAGAAAGGAAGTTATTCAATACCAAAGCGGAAAATTGGGAGCAGTGATAGTATTGTAGTTAGTACACATACTTCATAGCTGCATGGTTCCCAGCATCCAATTTTCCAGTTGGAGTAGGTTTTTTGAACAGTAGCAGCTGTCAGGTCTTCCTACCCTCATTTGGGAATCAGAGATACACTGGAAATGAAAGGTGACAACAATCATGTATTGTGTGCTGTTGGTCACAGAAAAACTCTGGTCTAACACCGTATTCTACAATATACCATATAGTAAGAAAATGGGTTCTTTAGTTTTTTATTTAATGACTAACAATATAAAAGAATAATTCTATTATGCTGTTAGCATGATGCTTTGTATATATTAATTTGGGAAACCTTGGTTCAAATATTGGACTGATTAGCCACCTTGTTGTTTGTGATTAATTTCTTACATTCATAATATTTAGTAGCATATTCAGTTTTGTATTTTGAGAATTAATTACTTAACAGAGTGTGGGTTTTCACTGTTCTATTGAAAAGTTTTAATTATATTTTTGCACTAGTCTGGTTCTTTTACTGAATTTTACTGTTTGATTTTGGTGTTTTCTCTCTTGCGATCGTTCTTAACCCTTTCACTGCTACATACTTTCTGAAGGCTGAGCTAAAAATAGCTACACTTTGTTTCTAGGTCATAAACATGAATGTACACCTATAGCAGTGACAGTAGCAATGTATAATGTGATACACATCTTTAGCCCACAGAGGAGAGATAATAACAGACGTGTTAATGCGTCTTTAGAAGTGAATGGGAAAACGTATATATACGTCCTTAGCAGCTAAAGGATTAAGCTGTTTTTATCCTTCTATTGTGATATATAAACAGCCATACATCAGAACGGGATGTACATGCAAAGCCTTCAGTACCAATTGGAGCTCAAGTGCTTATCTTTCCGTGGTGTGTTCGGTTTCAACCAGCGTTTTCTGGGTTCACTCTCCGTTAGCCTATTGCTGTCCCCAGCCAAAACCCACAAGGCAGCAGGTTGCCATTTTCTTTAGGGCAGCGACCCTTAGGCGCATGCCCTCCCGGGTTTATGAGCGCAGTCTGCCCAGCGAATCGGTTGTTTTGTGGACTCCTTGGTTTGCCGCCGCCCAGTTTTGTGTACGGTTTGCTCCACTAGTTTTTGATTGTCCCCAATGAAACTACAAGGCAGCAGTAATTTTGGTGTTTGATGACACTACAATGTGCGGAGAGACATAATAAAATGATTTGATCAGCTACTGAGAATGTAACTCAGCTGACAACCACCACTTTTGTCCTACAACAGTAGAAAATATGGTCCAAGACTACTAGGGAAGCCAAGAGACAGATGGATAGACATCAAAATATGCGAAGTTAAACTTCTCATCCCACTTCACTGCAGAATTTTCTATACAAGAAGAAGAAATGGGAGAACTGTACTATTAAATATAGTGTCCATGAAGATCCTATATCTGTTGTAAAATATTATTATAAATAATATTAATGGTGTCTACACTGATCTGAGCTTTGAGAATAAATGTCTCCGAAAATTATTAAAAGTAAAATGGAGTGATTTTGTTTTGAACAACACAGTGAGAGATAGAACACAGCAACAACCCGTATCAAATATTATAAGAAACGAAGGTGGAAATATTTAGGTCATGTTCTTAGATCAGACGAAAAGAGACTAAATCAAAAGTCCTTATGTGGTCACCAGTTGGGAAAAGAAAACGTGGAAGACCGAAGACCACTCTTCAAAGAACAATCCCACAAGAAAGTAAACTATTGGGATGTAAAACCATACGAGATCAACTGCTAGCAACGAACCACATTACATGGAGATCTAAATTCTCTGCCATATGTGCCGCCTTTGGCACAAAAGAAACTTAACTAAACTAACTGATCTGATGTAAATAAACTAATTTGCTAACTTTTCTTCCCTTTCAGCTCAGCCTAGCTGGTTTGATTTTAACAGCTCAGAGGCTATCAGCTCAGTAGTAGGAGATGCCCCTAGCTCTGTTGTAGTCTTTGATGCATTTTCTGGCACCTCTAGCTCTGCCGCCTATAGCAACATATCTACATCATGGGATTCAAATGGTATAACTTCTACAGGTAATAGTTCTTAAATCTTGAAATGTTCATTATATTTTTATTCTGTTAATTGTTTCTGAAAATGCTATCTGTATCAGAGATTTCATGTATATTTCATCATTCTAAGATATTGTCTTTTATTCACTTGTAGTTTGTCTTTTTTCCTTCATTTTAATGATTGTCTCTCTTCTGCTATTATTTTTCTCAATGATAGCTGTGTATTTTCTCATTAGTCTGTTCTTTTTTGTTCCGACCTGTTACACATTTTTGTGTATACTTTATTTTCTTGTTTCCTATTTTCTGTGTTTTAAAAATGTGCTTCTAAAAAGGTATAAAATAATGTTTTGAACAAATTCCAAAGAATTTAGGCTAAGTAACGTGTTGATGTTGATTGATACCTTTACAGATGATAGTGTATATGTTGTGCTCTAAAGTTAATTGCATATCCTTTATAGGACTTTGCAATCAACCCCAGCTTTTAATGCTGTTTGTCATTTCTAGGCATTATTACGTTCAGTAGTTTGCCATTGCTTTCTGAGCAGTGGTGCCATCATCCTTTTGTAAAAATCCACTAAACAATTTGCAACCAAACTGTCCACAGCGTGATTCGAACTCAGAACATCGGGTTTAATAGACCAAGTCACTATCCCCTAAGCCACAGACACCACCGGTTGTGCTCTAAAGATGTTAAATTACAATCCATGATGCATAAAACTAGCAAGAATAATGTGCACCAGGAAAAGTCTTCCATAAATGTTGCGTGATATTTCAGAGACAATGTTGCCCTATGTACCCTGATGTGTCTCTTAACCTCTCTGCAATAAGTTTCTCCTAATTTCATTCTTGATCTTTCACCTCCATACATTGTTATTCCTAGTCTCCTGCTCTCAGGAATCAGTTTAAAACGCCTGTATCAATGCATATCTCTTTTGTAAATATCCTTATGCCAAAGTAGAGGGCAGTCCCAAGATCTACACCAGCAATTCCCCATAGATATTGTTTTACATCCATCCACTGAATGTATCCCATCCATCAGTCTACTAAAGACTGAGCATAAAAAATATTGTAATATTTTCCCTTTTCAACACCACATTGTAGGTGATATTACCTTGCTTAATGCTAAAAAGTCATTGAAGACACAGCATGTGGAACCTTTTTAAGCATTTCTTCTGGTAGTAGTAGTAGATGGGCCATGTTTCACTACAATAAAGAAATCTACTGAAAACACATGCCTGGTATACAAGAGTTTTAGTTGTCAACTTTCTATTCTCCCAGTCTTTCTTTTTCATTATTGTTGTTGTTGCTTTGTTTATCCTGACGGGCTATACTAACATGCTGATTTATATTGAATATAATGATTCATTTCACTTGTCTTATGTAGGCCCCAAAGATAAACTGCGGTACCGAGCTCTATATGATTTTCCTGCGGCAAGGGAGGATGAGTTGACATTAGTTGCTGGTTCCGAAATTTGGGTAAGTTGCAGTTTGCCAAAATATTTGTGAGTCATCTAGTTCTAAATTAATATCACTACTCCAGATTTGTTTAGAATTTAGTTCAAACAACAACCTAGCTAGCTCAAAGTTCTATGAGTTGAAATTTGACTCTCATCTCACCCATAAGTCATAACTTATAGCAAGGTTGCCAAATCAGAGAATTCATGCTCATAGTGACAACTGTTTTGGACATGCAAAATTTATCAGCAAAAAAAAATGTATTATTCACATAGCTGACTTTATTGAAATATTGCAATTAGAGACAGGATGAACAACCATCAGAACAATTGTAGGAACCACATCTACCATAAAATATGTGCAGGAAAATAAATAAAAATGGTTAGGCATCATATGAGATGGACACTTGATTATATGCCACTTTGCTTCTGCAACAGTAGATTACCTGCTCTATGAGTGCTAGGTAGTCCAAGAAATAGATGGATAGACAACATTAAATAATAATTATAAGTGCAGTGTAGTATTAATAAAAATGTATAATGATGTGGAGTGTGTGATAGAGTGGTTAGAGCACCAGTTTCTCATTAGGAGGATGCGAGTTCAAACCTCAGTAAGATCTTGGTTATTTTTTTTCTTACAGTGGTACAATTTAAAACCCCAATCAGCACTACATGCAACAGCTAAGTCATACAACCTTCCATCCGCAGCTTAGATTAGACCCTAGAGGCGCCTAAGTTGGATTAAGCTATACAATATTTTCAGTTTTTGTGAAGACTTTTAGCTGTCACCTCATATACAAAAGTCAGAAAACTTGAGACTTCGGTATAAAAGTTGATGGCTACAAAATATATGATATTCTTCTTCTGTATGTTATCCTACATCAACTTGATTATACTCAAAGAAAGAAGTGGTCAACTGAAGACTGCTGACATCTGCAAAGTATATGTCCAAGAGTAGCATTGGTCACAGATAAGTTTACTCTGTTCCTCGTATCTATGACATTTTCAAGAGCAGATACTCATCAGTCCCTTTTTTTACCGCAGTCACACTTACCAAGTTCCTGTCTTTAGTTAATTTATTATTAATATGACTTGGATATGAGAGGAAGAATCAGCAAGTAATGCTTTGGCATTATCATCTGGTTAATAATTTGAGTTTCAATGAATTCAGATTCTACTTTCTTACCTGTTTCCATGATAAATTATACTTTCTGTGTCCTAGTGTTTTCTTTTTACAATGATGGAAAACAATAAAATATTAGTCAAGACTTTGTGAACAGTGTAAGATCAGTTCTTTCTTGTAGCCATTATCCGTGTTGACAGAGATTGCACATTTGAGGTAGTTATAGATTTGTATATTTTCTCTAGTGTAAGCATTCCTCTATTGTGTATAAAAGCTGTCATCAAAAATATTTAGAATAAATCTTATTGAAAAAGTGTGAGCAAGTTTCATGATTTGCCAAATCTTTGAGGCATAACAAAAGAGTGTGTTAATTAATATTACATACATCCATCCTGTAGGTATGGAGTGACTTTACTCCAGTGCCAGGAATGGAAGACTGGTATAAGGGAGAACATGAAGGAAATATAGGTTGGTTTCCTAAAGCCTATGTAGAAAGACTTGATGAACCATCCACTGATTTATTTGGGTATGTATCAGTTTTATGTATAAGGATACGTAATTCTGATTGCTGTAAAGCCTCTTTAACTATTGGTCTAATTTAAAAAAAATTTTTGTGCAGTTTTCTTCAGATTTGGAAATGTTGACATTATTTTATTCAATTTTAAATTAAGAAGCTCTTCTTTAATTTTAGCGTACTGTCAATGTAACATATATTGTGGATTATTTTTGTGTTATTCTCTCTCTCACGCCTCCCTTGCCTTCTTCCCTCTGTTTCATCTCTTTTTTGTTTACCATCATCTCACATATTTTGTTTGACATCATTGACTGTATATGCCATCATAGACAAATTCTCTCAAATTATACAAATTAAACATAGCTATTTGTAGATCTTAGATATAAGATGAAGATGGTCAGATCCTGTTAGACTAAAGAGACGATGGATGTAACAGCGTTCAATTAGGAATTTTGTAGTATCTGCTTTATACTGACAAAGTCTATGTCAACAAGTTATCTGGATCAAGATTCTTAGACCAGTTTTCAGAGCCTGCTTCAAGCTGGACATATCCCTGACAAACTCTTTCCAGTCTTGTGTTAATCATTTTTGATTGACCTAATTGCCTGTGTGTTGCCGGGGCCCACAGGAGGGACAAAGAATAGTAACACTGTGATCTACAAGGTATGTCGTAAAAGGACGACTAGGAAGCTACCCTAGTAAATGAAAGCGTCGCAGAAATCAGATGGGCTGGCCTACTTGTAAGCATATAACTCGCATAAGGTACAATTGCTCTTAAGTTCAGATCACATACAAATCACAAAGAGTGGTTAACAAGTGATCAATACGGGGCATTTGAAGAAGCAGTAGATTGACCTAAGTGTAGACTGAAACTCATGTAGAGATTTGCAGTTTATTTAAGTAATATCTGGCTACTTGCAAATGTTAATGGGATTTTAACTGACTTCCATTTCAGAAGTGCTTTTGAACCAGTGCTGCAGTCTTCTGATGTCAAGAAATCAGAATCTTTTCCACAAGACCTTTTGTCTTCTGATTTTAGTCAGGTAATGGCTTATATAGGTGTTTATGTTTTTAGCCCGTCTGCCTAGCGTGCTCGTAGTGTGCTGGGCGACGGTAGGACAAGCCCTCTGTGTGTGCGGATTCAATTCCGCGGGCTCGGAGAAAAAGCCACATGTTCTTCAGATTTACGGTGTTCGTGTCACCGAACCGAAGGGTCACGATGTCCATGGCACCGAGCCGGAGAGCTGAAAGCTCAAGTGCTTCTGGATCAGGGGGGAGGAGAAATGTTTTATTTTTTGTAAAATGCTTGATGTTAAGTAAGTTAAGTAAACTGATACTAAAATGACCACAATGCACATGCCAAAATGACTCTCAGACTTCAAAACACATTCTGCAAACATGCCCCCTCGTAAAAATCTTATTTCATGTTTTGATGTACTTTATAGTTTTTAATAGAACTGAAATATTCAATTACAATTATCAGCAATTCTAATAACTTTTTTTTTTTTTTTTACTGTAGCCAAGTGTAGTATCAAGTGTTCCTGTAGCTAGTGCTGCAGAAACAGTCAGTACAAGTCATATACCACCGGAATTTTTGTTAGCCAAGGCAATTTACCCCTGGAAAGCAAGACTGGAATCAGATTTAACATTTGATAAGGATGACACTATTCTAGTCAAGGAACAGCAAGATATGAAATGGTTTGGGGAACTGAATGGAAAGGTAATGTGTCAACTGTAACATATGCTTGTGTGTTTTACTTCATAATGTCCTTGCATCATCATCTGCATCTTTTTACTCTGATGCACATGTTGAAATATTAAGAATACTTTAGGGAACTGGGCAACAAGTATTGTGTATACTCATGTATAACGAGACCTTACGTTTGAGTAGCAAAAATAGCTATAAACGTTTGTGTTGATACCATACAATTAATGACATATGGATACAAAAATTGAACAAAACTAGACTTTTATTTTGTTTGGAAACATTTTTTAAATAATTAATATAATTAAGCTTGTGTTTCTTGCCTAACACATAACTCTTAGTAACCGCATTGTAAAACCAAGTTATTACTTGCATGCTTTTACAGTACAATATTAAATGAACACCAGATCACTATTTCATATATAAGAATCTGCAGGGATGAAAGCTCTGTTTTCTCTCGTGATCATTATTAGGCCGCTTTTATAATTCTATTGTGATATATAAGCAGCCAAACATCAAGAACAGATGTATGTGCACAGCCTTCGGTATCAATTGGAGCTCAAGTGCTTATCCTTCGGTGGTGTGTTCGATTTCAACCAGCGTTTACTGGGTTCGCTCTCCGCTAACCTTTGCTGTCCCAGCAAAAACCCACAAGGAAAGCAGGTTGCTATTTTCTTTCAGGGCAGCGACCTGTAGACGACTTGCTCTCCCGGGCTGATGAGCGTCATCTGCCCAGAAAGCTCTGTTTTAAAAATCTGCATCATGTATTCTGCAAAATATTATATGAAAGTAGCAAAGAGTCTTGTAAATAATTTTTTAAATAAAACATGTCTCATGTGGCTTGTTGGAAAATTAGTACCACCCAAATGGTTTGTCATGTAGCTTGTGATATTGTAGGGTTAAGAATCTATAAATAGAAAAAGCTTCTGGTATCATTTTTTTTCTCTAACTAATCTGTTTGGAGAATTAGCTTAGTCTAACAACACAATGCATTTTCTGTTCTGGATACAAATTCTTCACATTAGTTTTATTATAAATTGGGAACTAAACAATGTTTAATTATTTACCCAATAATATTTTAGTTTGTCAAATACTGTGAGTTTTGTGAATATAATCTAGGCATAATTCTGCATAGTTAAATAAATGGTTATGATGTATGATAAATAGCTTAAATCATATCAGGGTGAACACATTCACCATTACAAAAAATAATATTTCATTCCTTTTAAATAAAGTTATTGGTATATTATTTTCACAAATAGTAGTATAAGAAGGTTACCACTGCATTCATCAGTGTACAACATATCGATGATGCTGTTAGACTAAAGAGACAATGGATGTAGCTCCCAGTTAGGAATGTTGTAGTGTTTGCTTTATGCTGACACAGGCCATGTCAACGAGTTGGCTGAATCAGATTTTATGAATTCTCAGACCAGTTTTCAGAGCCTGCTTCAAGCTGAATATATCCCAAACATATCCCTGGCAAACTCTTCCCAGTCTTGTGTTTCTTCCCAGTCTTGTGTATCTTCCCAGTATTGTGTATCTTCTCAGTATTGTGTATCTTCCCAGTCTTGTGTATCTTCCCAGTATTGTGTATCAACACTTAAAGTCCCTCTTATACACATTTGTATAGCAGAGAAAGGGTCTCCCCATAGTTCTTTTGAAAGAAGCCAATTTTATAGGCAGAATATCCATGGGGATCCAGCCGCCATAATTCATCCGGGACAAGTGACCATGCTAGGAATCCATGTGTATTCCAACACCTCATTATTTGTTACTTCATCACTCGCGGAGATCCCAAGTATACATCTCTGGTGGCTTATGTGACACATCTATCTTTTTTCTACTATGATATGTTCAAGGACCATGATTCACCAACATATAGTAGTGTGCTTAACATACAGGCTCTGTACACAGTATTTTTGATGTTAATAGTCAGCATGCTATTTTTCCACACACTCTGATATCCAGGTTACGGTTGTTGAGGCCATGCCAATCCTCCTGTGCAACTCTGCATCCAGTGAGAGGTCATCAGTGTTGACAGAGCCAAGAAAAACAAATTGAATTACAACCTCCAATTTGTTGCCATGGATGTTTATCCATGGAGGTTCCGCACACTGAACTGTCACTTTGGTCTTGTTTTGGCTGATTTTGTCCAAAATTTTCACAGGCCATAGCAAACATGGTCATTAGAGTCTAAAGTTCAACTCCAGGTGTGTGTGACCAAAGCAGCGCTATCTGCAAACAGCATATTCCTAATTACCACATTTTGCTTTAAGTAGGTTTAAATGGAACAATCTCTTGTCCACCCTAGATACCTTCTGTAAATGATTCAGAAGAGTGATTTAGTACTTCTTGAACGCTCCATATCGACTACTTGTCAACCACTCTGTGTGATTTGTATGTGATCTGAGCCTAAGAATGATTGTACGTTGTGCCTGTTATGCACCTACAAGTACATCCAATTTCTGCGCTGCTTTTATTTACTAGGGTAGCATCCCTATGGCCTACATCAGTGGCCTCTTACGACATGCATTGTAAGTTGTAGTGGTACTATTCTTTGCTTCCCTTGCAGGCCCCGTCACCACACAGGCGGTGATTTAGTACAACAGTAAAGAAAAGGACATTTCATGTGGAGCGAGTATACATTTTTGCTTGACTCCACTTTCGATGATGAAGTCATCTGGCATCAAACCATCATGTTACAGTGCATTTTTTTTATCCAAACGAAAGTATTGGATTGGATGCAACAGCTATGGTGGGCAGTCAACCCTCGCCAATATCTTGAATTCTTTTGATGAGGTCAGATCAATTATGAGGTAGTGAATTTATTTCTCAGACTCGTTCCTATAAACACATTTCTCATATTAAAAGTGAGAGTGGACAGTAATTAATATGAAAGTGTCTTATAGTTTACAAGTGGTTAGATTTCATTTATTGAAAGCTTTGGTAATGTTTCTTTCAGAGTGGATGGTTCCCAAAAGCTTATGTTAAACTTGTTGGTGTTGGTCCAAAATCAGAGTGAGTATCTTTTTTTAAAATGTGATCTTTAATAAAATATTGCATTCTTATAGACTTGTACTGGTCTATCTCTTCATGTTCCCCTTCAACTTCAAGGTGAAACATTAAGACACAAAGTAAGGTAGTATTACAAAGTACAATAAGAGACTAAAGTGACATTTCATTCAAAGACATGTTGCAGTATAGAACATGGAATATAAACGATCGTCTTATAGGTGACACAGCAAAAAAACAATGACAGTTTGTGGTTGGTTGCAACACAATATAGAACATGGAATATAAAACGATCGTCTTATAGGTGACACAACAAAAATAAAACAATGACACAGTTTGTGGTTGGTTGCATAACTATCCTAGCTATTACAAATAATGTATTTAGCTTGTTTATATCTTCTGTAACCCTCCTCTTCACTTGTTTGTGTACATTTTTGGAGAAAAATCTGTTTCAGACTGAAATTTTACTTGCATTTTCGACACATTTTCATTTTATTCTTTAGACATTTGTTGTCTTTTCTTCAGTAGATTTGTTTGGAATTACTTCCAGCTTAATTCAATATTTTCCCCTTTTCTGCTTGCTGGTGATAAGCTATGTTTGTTAAGATGACATTAAATGTATGGCTATTATTAATGGTTTTGTTATTTTGGAGAATGGATCTTGGTAGTCAGTTTGTAGAATCTTCATGTTAAATGCAGTTGTGGCAGGCTCTATGCAGTGTGAGGCTTATAATGGGTGTGATTTGAGGGGTTCTTATCTAGCTTTCTGTAGTCAATACATTCAACCAAGTCACATGTTGTACTTCCTCACATGCACAACTTCACTTTTTACAGTGTGGTAGGTGGTGGGAGTTTATTCTGTTTAGGGGCACTTCAGTCCAACATGTCCTATTCTTAGCTGAAAAACAGTGCATCAATCTTTTCAGTGCAGTAGATTTATGTTGTCCTTAGAGTTTGTTCTATTAATCTCCACATACATGGCCCGGCCAGTCAACCCAAAGCCCATCGATTCAGCCAATCTTATCTAGAGTGGTTTTCCAGACATCTTCACACAAAATGAAATTGTTGAAATAATAATTCCAAGGATTTCATTTTGAAAGGGGTTAAAAGTCTATACTTTTTTTTAATGGCAGTCTGGCATCAGAAATGGAGATCATAATACAAGGAATCAACTGTTAGTGCATTTGTACATTTTGTGTGACCAGAAAATATATTTATCTGTTCATCACAATACAGTTAAAAGTGGATATATTATTATAGCTTTCACAAATAAAAAAATATATCTATGTGTTTACCATCAAAATAGTTTGGAGGCCTTAAAAACCATTCTTTGCATTATCTGTGTTCTTATATTTTATTTCTTCCTGACATGCTTTTTTCCTATGTACAATATCAGTTGTTGTTTCTTAAATCTTTTATTACTTGCATGCGTATAAACATACATACACATATACACTCACCAATGCAAATTGTAATCACTTTCATACATTTTGTTTTTCTCAGACCTATCGTAGAAAATACTACTACAGATTATTCTCCTGCAGTAGACACTATCAATACTAGTTCGGCCCCGCAGAGTTCTTAGCAGGAGGTTTGTATGTTCTTTTTATATTTGCCAGTCTAGAAAATACTTCCTAATATGAAGTTGAGTAGTAGAGGGGGGGAGAAGTAAGGGTTTGCTATATAACTCTTCTAAACAATGAGAAATACCTTCTAGCAAGCCAACCTAGTAGTTCAGTTATTGGTTCCAGTGCTCCATGTGTCTAAACACGTAATCACAAAGTACTGTAGTTTTACAAATTTAAAAAACAATGACAAAATACAGCAACGTTTCGACCAACAAGGCCTTTATCAATCAAACGAACAACAGGAGTGACAAATTTAAAAAACAAATGGACGACCAAATACAAACGTTTCTAATGAAAATCTGGGAATAAAAATGAATAATGAAATAAATGTAACACAAAAACACACATAAAAACTAGAAATAGAACGGAAGAGAAACAATGAAAATCTAGTAAATATATAACTTGAATACATGCAACATATACCCATATAGATTACAAGGCATGGAAGAGAAAGTACTAAGAAGCATAGGAATGTAATACGTTGAGCCCAGTGGTCGCAAGGTACCATACAAAGAAATCAACCGATTCTCCAGAGCAAATCGACTGCGATCATCCGAGGAACATGATTGGATGGCTGTGACCTGGACATTGTGTCTACTAACATGTTTCTGGTCAGCATCTGGCACATAAATAAATAAAGTCAAGAATTTAAATGACTGTATTCACATGTCTAGGTTAAATGTGATTTGGAAAAGTATATCAGTTTTTGTTATAGATCAATTGGCAATTCAGCCATGTGTACATGTGAACAGGCACATTAGACTGTAGAGCACATACTCCAGGACTGGCCCGGATATGATATACTGAGGCAAACTCACTGGCCTAACAAGACAACACTTGACATAAAACTACACAGACCTCTGTGTGAGTTACAAAAGACGGCAAAGTTTATACAAGAGACAATGTTGAATATATAGACAATATTTCAAGCGGACCAAAGAAGGAAGGCGTAGATCAATCTATATAAATGGGTCGGGGGTTGGTTGGTTGACAAGATTGAATTCACTGTACCTTGGGGTAGACTCTTAGGTGCTCATTCTCTCCCTCCTCCTTTTCTCAAACAGATGTCAAGGATATGCATGCTGCGACTTTCCAAACATTACACATTGAAATAACTAAAATTGCTATGATTGTTTTTAAAAAAACCTGTTATTCATATCTTTCTGCAACAGAATACTATACTGCAATATACACCTATGTATCAAGTGAACCAGCAGACCTCAATTTCAGTGAGGGCGATATGATTTTTGTAACTACTTCATCTGGTGATTGGTGGGCAGGCACCCTAGCGGACCAGTCCAGAAGTGGAGTATTTCCTGCAAACTATGTTAAAAAGTTGGAGATTCAGGTATTTGTTTGTGTTATCTCATATTGTATATTTCCATTACATATTTATAAAGATAAGTGGAAATTTAATTACTTGTATAGATATTATATGTAATCATCATACAATATTTATCAGATGTTTGAACTGTTTCCTTCTTCTCTGAGGAACGTTAGACTACTTGGGACAATACCATCAGATGTCATGATATTATGTTGAATTATTTTAATTGACTTTAAAGTTATATAAATTGAAATCTTGAGTCATAGAATGTAATATAAAGCGCTCTTGTCCTTTATGAACTGTCAAGATGTGTTTTTCATTGTAGGAAAGATTTCTTCTGTCAGCCATCTTACAGCCTTGAAGCAATTTATCTTTCTTTAAACCTAAACTTAAATGTAACAGGTTCCTGATGCCAGCATGTTTGCCTTTTTTTGCTCTGTTTTCAGCTTTATTTTGCTCTTCGTTTTTGTGTTTAATTATGTCACTGTTAAATGGTGATTAACTCATTGCGTCCAGTCGACGCTCCCAATGTAGAAAACAGTTCTCTCATTATGCCAAAACATGCTGCCAACGTCTAATTTGGGTCCATGCACGGTTTGTTTCACTGTTCAGCTACTATACGTCCGACACTGTTTTTGTTTACAGAATTCAACGGGCAGATAACTCCCATTTCATTCATATACTATATGGCATGGTAGAATTTATTTTTGATTATTTAGAAATAGTTTTATTCGCAAATATATTGTTCCTGTTATGAAAAAGGTGAACTTTCATGTGAAATGTTTAGTTACAAAATGTTTCGTCCTGCAGGTCGTTAAAGTGCCGAACAAGCCATGGATTTGTTCCAAAGTTCAATTAAACACACACAGTGTTTCATGTTTATGATTTCACCAACAATGATGGCATTTTTATTTGATTTTTTTCAATAACATGAGATACAACAATAATTTACTAAATAAATACTAATTTACAAATATAACTATTTATTATCAGATTGTTCAGAATTTAATTCTGCATATTTTGATGCCAACAGTATAAATCTAGCTTATATAGAACTAAAGTTATAGGCATATTTCCAAGATCACTCCTTTTTGAAAAATTTTGCAGCCACCATCTTGTAAATAAGAAGTCTTCTCACCTGCATATCTCAGATAATGTATGATTAAATGTTTACATAGTGCGGTATGTTTACAGTTTTATGTAAGATGTTTTAAAATTGCCCTGTTCTTACTAATGCCTGTGCACAATTGGTTCATGTCAATCCTCAATAAACCCTTATGCTAATTCATAGCTTGTATGTTATGTCCATTTTCTAATGAATCATTTTTATTTTTCAGCCGGAGCAAAGAGTTTAAAAACCAGGTAAGTTGGTTAATTAAGACATATTAATTTTACTGCACAAGTCCGTTACCCCTTTTTAGCGAAGAACTTCCTTTACACCTTTTGTTTATCAGAGTGTATCTCAATTAAATAGTTTTTTTGTCGCTGTGGGTGTTAATGGGAGAGGAAACAGTTGTTCTCAAACATAGAAGTGTTTATAGAATTTAGAAGTCTCTAAGGTGTAATCCACATTCTGGTCCCTTGTTCACTAACTTTGCTTCGTTGATTTTAATCCTTGCGTGGTACATTATTTTGATACATAACTTAATACACTTCCATTTGTAGACTACTTATCTTAGTTTATTTCTTATCTTCTTGTCTGTGAACTTGGCTAATACTACAGGTGTAGTACAATCAGGCTTTTCCCTCTGTTCTCTGTTTAGTTATTCTATCTTGATAAAACCTCCACATGGTTTCTGTAGTAGCAGAGAATAGAACCACTGTCTTTTCTCGCATGCCGAGGAGTTGTCCGTGGGACCTAATGACAAGAAAAAAAGTTTGCAACAGAAGTAGAGGAAGACAACTAAGGACAGTATGGAATGGCACAATGGATAAGTTATTGGCTAACAGATCCGCCCGAGTGGTTACCGGGCCCAAATTTGGGGTGTAAAGAATAGAACCACTGTTACCTGCCACGCATGTCGTAAGAGGCGACTAAGGAGGTTTGGCTGAAATCGGATGCATGTGTCCTAAACGTGTAGAAGTCTTATGTGTTTAGGGCCTACCAAACCAATGTGCAACGTATACACGTTCTTGGCAAAGATCAAACATATCACAAAGAGTGATTAAAATTGCTCGTAAAGAACGAACGCGAAGAAGAAGAAGGCTAACAGATCTATACTGCATTTAGAGACTAAGGAGTTACTTCATTGTGCTGGGTTCTCCATGTGACTTTCTCCCTCTCTGATCTAAAGTACAGTAGTCTGCCAAAAGACAGTAAAAAGTAAAGTAAACAACCGGTTTTTATATGATGTGGTAAAGTGTTAGGCCTGTATTTTTCCTTTTTCCATCAATGGCATCCAATTGGGGATCTTAGTCAACTTCATGCTGGTCGTTTTACTTCCCAATATATCTCTTGTATCCAAGTTAGTCGTGGGCCGATCTGAAAGCTGTTACAGTTAAAAAACATTCCACTTCATCCTGGAATCACATGCCTACAAATCAAGTGATCTCACCACTACACTATTACTTTTCTAAAAAAAATAGCTGTGGAAAAAACTTATTTATCATTAGGGGTCGCACATTATAAAATATTTTGAACTTTTTAATTGCTGAATATTTCTGTTTCAGACATGAAATTATTATTCTTTAACATTTGTCTCTAACTTTCTAATATCTGGTTACAATATTACATCTGCAGAAATAGCTCAAGTTATAGCCCCTTATGTTGCAACTGGTGCTGGTCAGTTAAGCCTTGAGATTGGAAACCTGATCAATGTAAAACAGAAAAGTCCGAGAGGATGGTGGGAGGGAGAGCTACAGGTTTGTAGTAGAGAACATTTATAGTTCATCTCATCTATACTTTTTCTACAGAAGAGTTTTGTAGTTGATGTGTTTTCAAGCATCTATCATGTTTAATTTGCCTGTTGTCAGCTAAATAATGAAAAATAGGATTTGTATATACAGCCATTTATTACTTACTTGATCATGACTCTACTGCACTGCAGCGTAGAATTTAATCAGACAGAACTTATTTATTGACTGTTTTTTGTTTGCACTTGGCTCTAGTCTTAAGTTTTAACTTGATTCGAGTCGTCTCTTGTCCTTAAAGAGTGTTTAATATTGCCCCAGCAAACTTGGAATCATTAGCTATATCACTATGAGATAATTCTACCAAATCTAATGACAAAGATACGCAGTTATCAGCACTTGTAAAGTGGACCTCACTTCTTCATGTAAACGATGAAAATGTTCTATTTTTTAATCATGTATTCAATCAAATTGGTTGTCAAAATGACATATAGATATTGACTCTTTCAGGTCAGAGGTCAAAAGAAAAAAATTGGCTGGTTTCCAGCTAATTATGTCAAACTTCTGGGTGGTTCTAGTGCAAGGTCAACTCCAGAGCCTTTCTCAGCAGCAGTTATGGCAGTAAGCAAATATGTTTTATATAATGTGCATGAAACAATTCTTGTTTAAAAGAAGATTCACACAAAATATCATTTAAAGGAAAGAAGATATCCAACTAATGACTTGCATATTGCATGGTGAATAACTTGAAGCATATTTGAGGAAAGAAGGCTTTAGTAATTATAGTATGCATCTAACTGGTAGATTAACTGTATCTTCTAATGTGTATAGAATCCACTATCTATAAAAGTATGAGGGTCTCTGTGGCTAAGTGGTTAAGCCCGTTGCCTTGTGAGTCAAAGGTCGTGGGTTCGAGTCCGGACAGCGCCATTCTGTTCACGAGTGCAATTTTTTCCAGAGACCCTTAAGATTGTTGCTGGAGCTATGGAGTTTGTGTGGCAGTACTCTCGCAGGTGGCGTGCCATTTCTGCGGAGAGGGACCTAGCCGTATGGGGTAAAACCCGGTGCAATGAAATCAATCCTTCGACTTTTAAACCCTTTTTATAAATGTATGTTTTAACTGAATGTATGTGTAATCAGAGATATACTTGTAGAATCATGATTTTAAAATACTCTTAAATAGTTTTGTCATAGAATATTAATGATGAGGATATGTTCTCTAAGGAAGCCATGTCCATTTCACATTCAACTATTTGCTTTAAATTTTGTCATTTAACCAGATTGTGGTACTATAAAATGTTGTGACTGTCTTAGGCTTGAAAGATCAATAAGAATCTCCTCTCACCTCTCTCTCTCACTCTCACACTCTCTCCCATGTCACAGCCTAGTTATAAATGCCATCAAAACATTACACAAATAAATATGACAATACTTCATGTGCTTTGTACATTTTCCTTGTGATGCATCTTATCATAAGCAGTTGATGAAGTATGCAGACTACTAAAAATAAACTGGCAGGACAAAATTCCAGATACCAAAGTCCTCATAAGAGCAATGATCCAAACATCAACACCCTGTTGCAGAAGACCCAAGTGAGATAGGCTGGTCATGTTGCTAGGGTGTCTGATAAATGCATCCCAAAACAGTTGATGTATGGCAAGCATGAAGGGGCAGATGTTCAGTTGGTGGACAGAAAAAACACTTTAAAGACACTCTTAAACTCTTTGATATAGAGACCACATGCTGGGAATCCCTTACGCAAGATTGCCAAGTGGGACGCTGTAACAACACAAGAGGCTCTCATAACTGAGAATTGTCATGCCGTTGAGGCACAGAGAAAGCAAGCTGTGTGAAAAGACAAATCACACAACACCCACATTTCTAACCTTGATCAGGTATGCCCCATGTATAGGGATTGTGTTCGAGGATTGGACTCTACAGTCACCTCCGGACACACCAGAGAAGTGCGCTTACGATAGGCGGTTATTATTATTAGATGAAGTAAAGAGACATAAAGATGATTATTGTTCGACAATAACAAATATTGATCTTGAACGCCCTGTATAAAGTGCTCTTATCCTTTATGAACTGTCATGGTGTGTTTTTCTTGTCTTTTATTTTTTATTTGTCTGAGCGTACACATTGTCTTTAGGAAGCATGTTTATTTGATTTTATTTCTCTCCTACTCACTTGTTCCATTCTGCAATAGCATCATATTTAAAAAGTTAGTTATGTTCTTGTCATTTCTATAAAGAAGTAAATGGTGGAAGAGAAGAAGAAGAATAACAAATATAATGCAGAGTGGTTTTTAATTATGTCAGAAATCACATTGCATCTTCTAGTGTCCGAACTAACTTTCCCTGGTTTATGTTTAGAAACTACTGTCATGTAAAATTAATACTATTTATATCTAAACATTTTGTATGATAAATTATTTAGTCAAAAATTATCACCATCTTTGTTTTGCTTGTTTATTTTATTTAATACAGTTTTTATTGTTAATAAAATAGTCATTTAAGATAATGATTACAGTAATATTCTTGAACACATTTCCAGATAGGTGCACAAGGTAGTCGATCAGCCACACCCCAAAGTGTTGCTAGCCAAGATGGCATAGCCAGCACAAATCAGGGTAAGTTCTCTTTGTTTTATGTTTTCAACAAGTCATTTAGTCTTGACATATTGCGTTTGTTACGATCATGTTAGACAGCCTGATTACTGTTGATAAAGTTGTATGATGATGCCTCTCCATCTTTTGGTCAGTGTAATTCTGAACGTGTACGTCTGTGCTGTTGAAGTTATTCCTAGATGTTCTCTTCATCTATATATCCTAGGATTTTTACCTCAACAATTGTCTCTAACAGATATCTTTGTCATTTACAATTTTAAACTACATTTTTGCATCCTTTTCAGTAGTTGTCTATGGTGTTTTTTAAGAAAGTGTTCATTGGGTTTAATCTGTTCAAAATATTGATTTTTTTGCTTGCATTAGTTCTTTTGTTTATTTGTTTGCATTCATTCTTATCAACCAAGCTCACCACTTTTTGTGATCTGTATGGTTTTTACCAAGAGTGTAAGTACATTCTGCCTCCTTTAGACCCCTATGACATATAGGACAGACACATCCAAATTTCGGCCAAAGTATATTTGTATGATCCAACAGAACTGAAATTTGTACACTAGTAACTAAGATTTTACAGACACAACCCCACTTTAAAGTACCACACCTGGAGTTATAGTGTAGCATGTAATCAGATCTAATTGGTCATAGTAAGACTGTCAGAGCTGACTCATGCCATGTTTGTTATATAAGTTGAAAATACTTGTTATTTGCAAAGAATGTTAGCCTTAGATAGCATGTTTGATATTGTGTTACTTATACTCATCATTGTTCTATGGGACAGAAACATGGACAGTGGGTTTTGAGACATGGATATACACAAGAGTCAAAGAGTGTCATGGAAGGAACGGATAACTAATTTTAAAAGTTATATAACTTGGATCTTAAAGAGAACTAGTCAGAGAAATAAGAGACTAAAAATGTATTCTGGATACTGGATAAGAACATGACACAATGTTTATGACCATATTGGAGGGAAAAGTTGAGGTCATGAGAAGACATAGCTATTATAATTTAGAGGTAAACCTCTAGAGGTGAACAGGCAGTGACCTTACAGAGTACCTTAATGACAAGGGATAGAATTTGCTGGAAATCCATTGTAGTCAGCCTTTGATTTGAAGACTGTGCACATGATTATGACTATCATCCAAAAGAGAAGATGGAAATGGTTATGAAATTTGATACTTTTGAAGACTAAAGCAGTCACAAAAACTCCTGAGATGGACACTAGAGGGTAAAATAAAACATGAAAGACACTAAATGACTTGGAGGAGATGAGTAGAACTGAAAGAAATGAATCATATTTGGAACACAATACAGAGGATAGCCAAGAAAAGAGACATTGGATGCACTTGATGCTGCGCCAGGAGCATCACAGGCTAGAGAGACATTATTCTAAGCATTTTATGTTTTTTAATTATTAATCTAAATTTTATGACTGATATTTTAATGTATTGTTTGATTTGTTCTTGTTTCTGTTTGCATCTAATTTTATATCTGTTTTCATAACAGCGGAGACTGTGGTGGCACTTTATGCATATGCTGCTCAGAATGATGATGAACTAACATTCCAAAAGGATGCAGTGATTACAGTGTTGAGTCGTGACAACCCTGATTGGTGGACTGGTCAATTGGATGGCCTGATTGGTGCATTTCCTTCCAATTATGTCACACCCAGTCCACAGTCTCAGTCATGTAAGTATAACGCTCTTTATATATATTAAAAGTGTGGACTAACTAACGTAGAGTAGGAGTATAGTCAAATGCTTTCCAAACTTTGATGTACACGCATATCTTCCTCTAATGTCAAAGAAAAAATTCAATCTATTCCTAGCATGTTTAGTAATTTTATAATCTAAAACCATTAGTCTTCATTTCAAACTTCTTTGAACACTCCATACGACCACTTGTTAACCACTCTGTGTGATTTGTATGTGATCTGAGCCTATGAGCAATTGTACGTTGTGCCAGTTATGCGCCTACAAGTAGACCAGCACATCCGATTTCTGCAATGCTTTTTATTTACTAGGGTAGCTTCCCTAGGTCCTACAAAAGGCGCCTCATGGCATGCCTTGTAGGTCACAGTAGTACTATTCTTTGCTTTCTTTGCGGGTACCGGCACCACACAAGCGATTTTGGAATCTAAAACCATTAGTCTTCATTTCAAACATAAAGCATCATCTTCAACTAGATGTGTGTCTGTTACTTTTTTATCCCAAGTATACTTCTTTCACTTTATACATGGTAATATTCTCTTGGGTTGACGCAGTCTGTTCTTACCTTCTATTAAATGTTGCTTTCTTGCATATGTTGTCAATATATGTGGTGAACAATAATTGGGACAGTACATAACCTTGTCTTACACCTGATTTAATGCTAAAGTATTTGAGACTCCGTTGTTTGTTCTTACTGAACACTGGCTGTTAACATAAAGACTTTTGCATATGTTGATCAGGTGTTAATTTACTCCATAAGTGATAAGGTTTTCCTATAGCTGTTGTCTATCTATCCAGAAGGAAGCTTTTTCTTGGTCTACAAATGCAAAATATAGAGTATAGACAATGTCTTCAAGAAGCATGTTTAATTGATTTTGATTTTCTCCTACTGACTTGTTCCATTCTGTAATAGCATCATATCTAAAAAGCTAGTTATGTTCTTGTCATCGGACTGTATAATTTTTCATGTACCAACATAAAACATGCAAATTTACAGAAAGTGAAAAAAGAAGTACATGTGTTTGGTCATTATCAAACAGTTTATAAAAAAAGATTATGCAATATTTAAGAAACTATACAAATATTTTTGAAAAACAATATATACCAATGTAGATCTTTGACTTTGCTCTTCTTCACCTATAATTGGGTCATGATGTTTCTGTTTATTGGCTCTTAGTTTTGTTTAAAATTTCATTGTCCTCTCACATTAGAGATCATTTACCTTCTAGTTGAAATCTGTGCATGTGCTTCAGAAATATAATTTTAAATTACTTGTAGATTCTGCTATTGCTTTAAGTGTGTATCATGTATTTTACTAATATTTATAGACTTGTAGAAATTTATTTTATGGTATGATGTATGTGGTCATTTAAATCCAAAAGATTTTTTATTAATTTAATTATGATACTCTATTATTCTTTATGTAATATTTTTTTTTCTTGTCAAAAGCAATGTAAACATCAGACTATTCAACTGTGTAGATACTGTTAGCTTGTTAAAACACATTATTAGTTGCCCCTTTTATTCTTGTTTGTTATTGTATAATCAATAATATGGTACAATTAAATTGAATGTTCAATAGTGACATGGCTAGTGCTCAACTAATCACATTGAATAATATATATAAGAAAAACCAAACCAAATTAGTGTATTTCCAACAGCAGAATCAGAAAGGCCACTGTGATCACACAGTTTTTAAAATGTTCAATTTATATTGTACTTATTTTTTTAAGGTAGTGTTATATTCATAGTTTATGTAATAAGAACTCTCTACTACTCATCTGTGTTTGTTTGTTCATCTATGTTTATATTTAGGTATATTGTTGAAATTAATTTGGAAACATATTTCCAGTTTAAATAATGATTATTTGATACCAAACATAAATTTCAAAATCAAGATGTGATTATGATAAGGATGACATTTATTCAATGAATAATAAGAAAACAATCTTTTCTTTGACGACTACACCATAATAACATACAATTTTTTGTCTGTTCTACATTGAGAAATCTCACTTTCTCAATCATTTTATATTTCCAAGCTGATCACGTCACCAGCTTGAATACATCTGAATTATATCATTAAAAAAGGAAGGGATATATGCAGTCTTGATCTACATTACACCACATTTTTATTTTATTTCCTCACTGCAAAGTTTTAAAATGGGATATCTCATTCACTCCTTATTTTTAATAACCATTGGATGCATTCATTTTGACAATGTGAACCCAAATATACCTATTTATTTGAAATGATAGTTCACACAATTACTACATATTTTAAAACCAAATTAATTTTTAGTTTTGAATGCAGAATACAAGTAAGAAAATACCTCATCTGGCAATGTATGTAAATCTACTGCAAAATACGCACAATGGGAACAAATATTTGTTCTCACTAACCTAGCTAAGTCTAATTGGGTATATTAGTTTTTACCAGCATCACCTTTTTAGTGAAGGTCCAGTTAGATCATTCTAGCCAAGAAATGACACTATCAGACAAACATGTACTGTTCATTAACTCCTTGTGGACCAAATGCCACACTACATGGCTTTGGGTTGGGCACCTTTTTACCAGGAGCCACACTAAAGGGCATTTTTTATTCTAAAACAAATGGCTTGTAAAAACATGGCTTTTGCCCTGGTCCACTAAGAATTAAAAACATATTTTTTAAGAGAAAACAAAACATCTCTGCATGTGGTCAAGTAACATTTGGTACTTCTGAAAACTTAGTGTGCCAAAAATGTATTAGTCTTATCTACATATCTGAGATTGTTTATTATTTTTCACTTTGATGTGTAGTCTTATATGCCTTCATTTTGTATATTTTTTTCAATTTATATGTTAAAGAGACGGAGACATTTTTGTCTTACTCCTCTTAGTATATAAATGTATTAGCTAATTCTTGTCATGCTCTTTGGCACATGAGACTTCTACAAGGACTCTAAATGCTCATTTTTTTGCGACCTTCAACGCAGTATTGGAAGTCAGAGATACTCCATGCATTACATCATCTATTGTGCATATTCAACTTCCTTGTGGTCTTTGTTTCCCCCTTTTTTCCTCTGGTGTCTTGCACCAAAACATCACCATTATTAGTTGCTATTTTTTTTAATGCTTAGTATTGTGTAGTGATCATGAAACTGACACCTAATTTGTAGCTTAACCTCACAGTACATTCATAACTTTGAAATATTTTTAACACTGGTACGAAAACAAATATAAGTAGGTGTTTATTGACTTTGATCCCTTGTCTCCAAGAGGCAACCCCAGGTTTTACTATGCTTGATCTGGGCAGAGTGCAGTGTTTATGCTGTGAGCTTGCTGTAACATCTCCTTTGTCTATTCTACAGGACAGCAAGTTCACAGCTGAGCACTGCACTGCACAAATCTCCAGCATCACTGGTTTGCTGCACAAGGGACATCTTCCCATCCTAGACTTTGTTTTACCAAAATTTCTTTCAATAGATGTGTGAGCTGTAGTGAACATATTGTGCATTAAGCTTTAAAATGGCTACCATTTGTGGTTTTGGAAAATTTGACTGGGACTTTCTTCACTTTTTGTGCATCTCACAGGGATACTAATGAGTGAAAAAATAATTTTCAACTTTTTCTTCCTGCTTTGTGGTTGAGCATATATATATTTGTATGTTTAAGTATATATAATTAATATCAGTATTAATTCATCTCTTTACATGGCTGTGTTTTTTTAAGCATCTTTATACCTCTGGGGTTGTTTTTTGGTAGATATTTTTGAAAAAGTTTCTCAGAACATATTTAAAGATATATTTGAAATCATGAAATCCTTGCAAGACACAGCAAATTAATGACATGTTATGCTGAAATGTCAGACCTTTGCAAGTAGCAGTTTTCAATGCATACCAAAATTAAATAACCAAAAGTAATTCAGGTTTACTGCATATTTTCTGGCTATGAATTGTCTGGTATATCGTTTATCCCAAACAAACTGCTCGCATTTATGAAACAGATGTAATTTTCATTAATGCATAAGCAACATGAAGAACTGTTATCAGACACAATGAACATTCTAGCAAAACACAGGAAATGCCAAAACATTCAAACATAAAGAGAAATAGATTTGTAAAGTACAACAGATGTTTGTTTTTATACTTTGTAAAACAACATTACTTTGTTTTTTAAATATTTCAGCATTAGGTATCTAGTTTTGTTTTACCATCATCATGTAGGAACCAGTTGTTCCAAAAATCTTTGTTGTGTCTGTATTGCTAAGGAGAATTATGTAGCCTGTGCTTTCTCTTTCCACCATTTACTTCATAGAAGTCTTGAGAAATGTAATGATCTTGGTGTGCGTAAATGCACTTGTAAGCTGTTATTTTCTTGGCTGTTCTGCCTGCTCCACTTTATATGTTTCAGTAGCTTTGCTAGAGATAAGTTTAAATATTTAACATTAAGCCATCTTCAGTTAGCCTGCTCAGACACTTGACAGTTCAAAATCAAGAAGAGCATGCTAGGTAGCTCCAAAATTCCTTACATTAAATTTAAAAAGAACACTTGACAGTTCAAAATCAAGAAGAGCTGGCAAGCTGACGCTGCGAAATTCCTTACAAAATTTGTAACAAAATAAAATTCCTATAAAATATTTTCACCATCTTCTAAATTACATCGGGAACCCTCGCCGGTGCTCAGAGTTCATGCACTGCCGCTGAGATCTTTCGGTGTAAGAAAGAGATTGGAGCACACATGGTTACTCACTGAAGTAAATGATTATGGTCCTATCAATCAATCTTTTACCGAGAACATATAGAAGGATGTTGAAGCACATGTGATCATGGCAATGTCGGATAAAAAATTTAGTTTATAGCTAGGAACATTACTTTCTATTTTTTGTGTGAATATGAGACAGAATTATGTCATGGAGGTACGGATATCACATTTCATCACAGAGATATGTATGTCATATTACATATTAAAATGAAGATATGAATATCAGAATATATTTTATTATGAAGATACAGATGTCTGTCAAAATTATGTTGGAAAATATAGTGGACATAATGGAAATGTGGATAATGCTTTTTCTGAAATTTGAAATCCAAAAATTGATATTAAATTATTATTTATATTTGAGGTATAAATGTTGGAATATATTTATCAAATATGTTATTTTTTCATATATGTTGTTATATTTTATCTAGCGTATATAGATTTTAATTTATCATCCCATGTACCACATGTCCTATCCTGTTCAGCACAGTGCTTGATTTTGTGTGCTATTATAATAATAATAAATAACTGAGCTTATCTAGAAGTATGCTAAATATGTACTAACATTCTGGTTTTTTCAGGGTAATGCCTTTGTACTTCATCTGTTATTTATTCATTTATCTGACACCCACATGTTACATTGTTTTGAATATAGATTATGTTTAAATATTATCATATCTGCTTCTACTTCAAGCCTTGATCAGTCAGTGTTTTTGTGATTTGTGTATCTCTGTTCTTGTTAATAGCTACTTAACCACTTTAATGTTATTTATATTATTTCTTCAGTTGCCAAAACTCTTCAAGTCAATATAATGTTTGCATGAAATATTAAGCAATATTGCCAAAAAATAGTTATTAAATTTTTTTAAATTCCAAATTTGTAATTACTGCTTAACATGTCTGCTTTTTTCCCCCAATGTGTTAAAATGTTGCACGTCAAAGATGATTTTTACACTGATTTTTTAATTCTTTTCATCTACTCTTTATTTGAACATTCTTATCATAGAGGTTTTTTCTTCTTCAGTTCTTATGGCAAGAAGTATAGTATTTACTTGTTTAAAGGTTTTTGTTATACAAATTATCCATAAGTTATTAATATTGATATTTTCCCAGAATGATATAAATTTCTATATGACTATGTGTGATCATTGTTTATTTTCTTCTAAGTAATTATGTTTAAATTTATAATTTTGTTAAACACTCTTATTTTCCTTTCCACTGTCCTTATCCTGGTTTCTTTGGTCTGCTCTGTCTTCTCCTTCTGTCTGCTGTCTATCTAAGAGCTGTTTATTCCAAAGTACCCATTGGGATTCTATATACATGTCCATCATTCTCTTTCCTCTGAACGTGATTGCAAGTGAAGGCAATTAGGTTCTTCACAATTCCTCATTTGTGATATTTTCTGGTCAAAATATTTGCAGCAATCTCCGTAAGACATTTATATTGAAAGATCTACTTTTTGTGTAATGCTTGAAGTTATTTTTCAGCACAACATTATTCTGAGAATGTTTCTTTGGTATATTCTGAGTGTTTTTTAATTTCATTTTTTAAGGTGTCAAAAGTTTGGTTTGCTTGTACGCGTATATTGCGAATTTAAACATATGTTTTATCCATTATCAGCAAGTGTAATAAATGTGTTCACAGATCTGTCAAAATAGAATTCCACAAGATTTAGAAAACACTAATACTCTAAATTTTGGAGGATAGATCTGAATTAAGGAAATGTTATACATTTGAATAACAAAGCAAATCAAATAATAGGACAAATGGCAACAGTTTTAAAATGCAAGCATGTCACCATGAGCACAAAGATAGCATTGTTCACATAATCTTTCTCCAACATGATGCTATCGGTGCCAAATCTGGAGTTGACATCAAATGATAGAAAAATTAGTCACGCACAGATGAAGTGTTTATGCAGAATGCTGGGAGTAACAAGAAGAGACCATCTTAGAAATAAAGACATTAGGGGAAAAGCGGGTACAGCATCAGTACTGAACTTCATCAAAAACAAATAAATTAAGGTAGATGTGGCCTCAGTGAGCAATGTTACTCCAATACAGTGGATACAAAGCAAAAGGCAGGCCACGCAAAAGGTGGACCTCAGAGATAACAGAGGTGACAAAAGACACTATTTATGAAGCGCACACAAAGCCCATTCTATAAATCTCTTATCTTGACACTGTGAGGCAAAAGAGGATTGGAGAAAAGAAAGAAAGAAAAAAGTCAATTTCTAAGGCGGGATATTTGTTCGATTTATTATAGTTATTGATGAGCATTGACTGAAGGCAGAGATTAGGTCATAGTTTCTGTTAGTTTCATAGCATTGAAACTATTTAACCAGCCTGCAACATTATAGCAAATTTAGTGTTGAAAAAGTGAAACTAGCATTTTTTATTTACTTATCATTATACTTTTTCTCCTATTTTGGTTGTTTCTTCCCTTGTTGTTTATGTCTGCCAAAATTATTTTGTGCAATACTTTTGTTATTTTAGCAGATATCTATTTATTTTTTCATACCTGATTAATTCTTAGAACTTAATATATCTAAATTGCATTTAACTATAAAGGCAAGTTCACATTTGATATTATGAATGTTTGCATTAGAAATTCAGTATGTGCTCTTTATCTGCAAGTTGCCATTTTCATGTATGTGGGATGGTATTATGTAAACTTCTATATTTTTCAAATACATAATTCTAATGAGACTTTTGCCTCAATTGACATTAGTTAATTAATTAATAATTTGTTCATTCCATTATATAAGCTTATCTTAATTAAAAGTGGACTTTTAAATGGTAGTTCTGTCATTATACACCACAACTGTATATGCAATATTTTTTTTGTGCAATATTGTACTATTGTTATTATTATTTCTTATTGAGCCCAGGGGCATGTGACCAGTAACATAATCTCTTTATACAACTTATACAGAATCTTGATCAGAATTGTTTCTGACCCTGTTTCTGTAGTCAGTTGATTTGTTTTCATTAAATCATAATAATTTTACCAACTGTATTACATCCTGCTGTACTTAAATCACAATTTTTTTAAAAATAGTATTGTCTGGTAGTGTAATAATACTATAAAGGTGTGAGGTGATTAAGACGTCACAGACCTTTAGCAATAGGGGTGAAGTGGCCAGTTCCTTTCCCCTATCATGCCTTGTCTAATTCAAGTCATATATCTGTTTACAGAAGCAATGTACTAGTGTTTATTTCCTGTATCTTTGAATTGTACAGTCATCATTCTAACCACTTGGATATGTGAATTGTATAATTACCTTTTCAAAATACATTAAGAAAAGCAGTGGACAGTTTCTTGATGTTCCCATTCAAATGATAAGGATCACGAAGCACACATATTTAACTTCAAATGGCGCCATATATTTCCATTTGAAAGTGATATTATTATTGGGTTATATTTTCTTAAGCCAGATATTTGTTGGTGTCTGTTTATGCCAGTGCATTATTTAATCATTTATAATTATTGACATAGAGTTAATTAATAGAAAAATAGATTTGTTTTTGAAGGATTCTGTTCTAGAAGATCGTTCATGCTATAAACAGTGGAAGTGACATTTACAAATATATAAATAATAATTTAGGACATACTGGCTGCCATGCTGCTAGAGAAAGAATTAATTGTCGACATGTAGTGAGACGGCAATGCAAGCAACGATCCCGTAGATATGGCATGAATAAAAGGAGAAAGATCAAATCAACTGTAATAATAATTCCTCTCGTACTGTTATACATTACATAGGGCCTGCAAGTAATTTCTCCATACCGCTCTATCCTGGGCAACTCACTCAATCTCCTCCATGGAACTGAGACAGATATTTCCTGCCTCTCTCAGCAAAGTTCATTTCAGGGTCTCCTTAGGTCGACTCTCTTTCTTGAACCCTTTGCATCCCACTTCAATGCCTGCTTTGATATTCGTTGATCATTTCTCCTCAAGGTGTGCCCAACATATCTCCATCTTCTCTTTCTTATAACAGTTGTCACTAGTGGTTGACCAGATATTCTCTGATTTCATCACTTCTTCCGAATTCATTCCATTTTATATTCATTATTTTTCGCAGACATCTATTTTCAAATGCATTCAACTTGCTTTCTATATCTTTCTAAATCAACTGTATTTGAATATAAATATTATAGAAGAGTTTTCAAAATTCAACGGGCAGAGAAAATAACAAATCTATCCAACTATAACTCAGAATTGAAGATAATTGATTGATAATAAGATTTTTTAAAAAAGTAATTTGGACACATAAGAAGATATAAAAGTTTACATTTTGTACACATTTTGCATGTTACCATAATAATACAGATACATCCTGAAAGACTGAACTGTATACATTTTGCATCTTACCATAATGATACATCCTGAAAGACTGAACTGTACACATTTTGCATCTTACCATAATGGTACACCCTGAAAGACAACTGAAATACACATGGTTATTTGCATCTTACCATAATGGTACATCCTGAAAGACTGAACTGTACACATTTTGCATCTTACCATAATAGTACATCCTGAAAGACTGAACTGTACACATTTTGCATGTTACCATAATGATACATCCTGAAAGACTTATACACATTTTGATGTTGCTTTCCAACTTATAACACCGTCTTCCGCTTGCTCATTTGCCTTCAATATTTTTCACAAATATAGTTTCAAGTTAATGATATTAAAATCAATAATAAATGTATGTACTACCTACATTTTAAGTAGGGTTTTCCTAGCATCTCTCAATTTGTAATAATGCTACAGCAATTTTGTTATGTGTTGATTTTTACAAATGAAATATGAGATATTAGAATATTGAAGCTGTGGGAAAATTAACGTTTTTATGTGAATGAATTTCTTTCAGTTTATCAACTTAAGATGATCATGGTTTTAGTAGTTTTGATGAATAATATTGGTTTCAGTGACAAATTTATTGTATAATGCCCAAGTTTTTTTTACCAAACCTTCTTTCTTTGTTTCCTTCTAGTCTGTTGATATTGTCAGCAAGTATATTATCTGGTGTATTGTTCCTTCTAGTACCTATTTTCTATGCGTCAAATATTTAAAGAAAAAACAGTTATTGCTAGGAGTATGTGTTTGGGTTTAACACACTACATTCCTATGCTTGATTGGTATTACTTACCACTTTCTCATTGTGAACTATTATTGTCCTTTTTTCCAGTTTATAAATATTCTTCTACTTTTGTTTCACTTGTGACTACATTTTTTTAAACAGATAGGTCCCATTCATTTTCTGTGGGTTGTTTTATCCTATATTGTCATAGTTTTTGGCCTTAAATATGTCTTGTTAATAAAGGCCTATTGGTCAAAATGTTGATTTAGTTAGTTGTTGTACTCTGTAAACCTATGTTACTTCATTTGTTGATATTTTGCCTACCACAGTCATCCTCTTTATAAATAATAGCTAACAGTAATTATTGAGGTGCTGTGTAATTTTGTACTGTCTACAAGTCTTTGTTGGATAATTGTATAATACTTAATTTAGCTTGAAAAAAGTAGCGTTTCTATTTTTAGTATAGAACTTGCTGGGGATTGTCAGGAACAGGGATATCATTTTTTTGTGACGATATTTTACTCCACCTAATATGGTATGACAGGACCACAAATAGGGAACTATGGAATAGAGCGGACAACTGCTGGTGGAACAAGGGATTAGGGGCAGCTGGCAGCATTATGAGCCAGGCCTTCTGAAGGAACCCCAGGGTAAAGAGGTAAGGAAGACCCAGGAATACCTGGAGGCGGGAGTTTCAAACAGAATGCAAGAGAGATCTGGAAAAGATGGCTTTGGATAGGATGACCTTGGTTGCAGACCTATGCCTCCTGAAGGGTGAAGAAGAAGACTTATGTTTCTCATAAATATTTACAGAGAAGTGGGAAAAGCCATGTTATACTTATTGCATAGTTATTCAAGAGCTTGCATTTTCTTATTGGTACTCAACAGCTTACAGAAGAAAATGTTGATTGTTGAACATTTGCAAACATATTTTATATGTTATTCTTGTAGTTAATAATTGTCATTCTAAAACTGCAGGTTTGTTGCATGTCTGTGTACTATTATTTATATGGTAAATAGTTGACATAGTAAATTCTGTTGGCTTATCAAGAATGTTGTTATGTCCTAGGATTGTTATTTAAATCTGCAGTTATTCCAAATCTTGTTAAATAGTAAATGCTTTGACCAAACCTGCTCAATTTTATTATACCTCACTAGAGGATTCATTATTTGTTGCTTTACAAGTAAACAAGTCATAACACATTATATAGTTCTTTGTGACACATCAGTGAGGCAGGACAGTTTAAGAATCAATGGTTTGATGATAACATCATGTTATTCTCAAGAGACAGTTTTTGGCGTGGAGCAGGCTTATATGGATTTTGAATGAGTTTCTACTTTCTTCTGACACATTATATACCAGTCTGACTTCACCAGATCTCAGACTAGTACTTGCTCATTGTCTGCTTGCATTTGCACCTGTCCCTGGCAAACTCTTCCTAGTTTGGTGTATTCATGTCATCAGTCTTGACTCTCATTTGCATACATTTTTTTTAGCAAATTGAGGTCACCTCTATGCCAATACGAGCAGATGGCTTGTAGCTGGTATCTGTTGCTTCCTATGTTGTGTCAAAGTTGTGAGGCACAGCTGAAGTGTACTTTTTTGAACATGTTACTGTGAAGAATTGCTGTTGCTCATGTAGTAGTTTCCCCCATTTCCAAACAACTGAAACATCAGAGAGAACCACATAGCTAATACATATTTTTCACCAGGGGCATTGCAAGAGTTCCCAGAGTGTCAATGAATGCATTGACATAGGTACTCCTGCTCTCAGTTTGATTTCAGGGTTTACTCTGAAAGTCTTCCCCATGAATAGGTATGGTCTCCTACTTATGAAGTTTTCCTTCTAGATGATGAATTGTCTTACAAGGTTTGCTGGTGACATATTCATGAAGCATCTGGCATTTAGGTGGGTTTTTTTTTTTTTCGATCCAGAAGCACTTGAGCTTTTCAGCTCTTTGGCTCGGTGCCATGAACACCGTAAATCTGGGGAATCTGTGGCTTTTTCTGTCACCCCGCGGAATTGAACCCGCACACACAGAGGGATAGTCACCGTAGTCCAACACGCTACGAACAAGCTGGGCAGACGGGCGGTATTTAGGTGTTAAAGACTCGCTTTTTGCGCCAACTTCTGTTATTTCACTGTGTGCCACCACTAGAAAGCCAGCAGTAGGATGTTGTCAAAGGCTATTTGCGACACTCCGTGAGAGCATCCAGTTCCAGCTGAGAGCTTATCCTCAACCCTATTCCCTACTACAACAATGTGTGGAATTTTAATCACTGGCTAAAATCTGGTATATTCATTCACACATTTTTTTATTTTATTCTGATTTGATATGTAACCTGTATAATTTCACTGTATTGTTTAAACAAAAAATATACTTAACTAAGTTGTTGTCTAATACTTTCCTTATATAATTGAGAGAGTTCCTGTATTTAGATGTTTACAATGTGTGCACCGAAGAGGCAATATATTTATTTGTGTTTACTTGTATTATTTGTAAGATACTGTTGGTATTAGAAGGCTGTTTTACTGTTTTAGAGAATTGATAATTGAAATTTTTCGGATTTACATTAGAATGCTGTTTTAGAAGGTTGATATTAGAATACTTTAAAGAAGTGATATTCAATGAAATTTGAGAATCCTTATTAGTATGCTGTTTTAGAAGGTTGATATTAGAATGCTGCTGTTTTACTGTTTGAGAGGATTGATAATTGAAATTTTTCAGATTTACATTAGTATACTGTTTTAGAAGGTTGATATTAGAATGCTGCTGTTTTCTCATTATCATTCTTTCTTCTTTCATTCTTAATGGAACAGATTTGCATCTTTATCACTAACATTTATATTAGTTTTTCAATAAAGCTTTCACAATGGATCGTAGAGCTGAAATTGTCCCTAACACGATGGGCAATTTTCTATGCAGTTTCTGTAATAAAGTTCATTTTTATAGATTTCAGTTGTTAGCCCTTGACACACACACACACACTCTCGACAACTAGCATATCAGAATATTGTTCAATATTGGCACAAATTTGTATACAGATAGATTACTGATGAGATTTAATTTTTAAAATATCATGTTTTGTCAAGAGAGAAAAAATAAGGGGGGAAAAGAAGACAGGATTGACAATTGAGAGAATACTATATATGTTACTTAACTTCATGGTATGGAAGAAAGTTAATAAATAACTGGTTAGCAACACTATGGATAGAAAGTTGTAGAGTTCCTTGATTGTCTACGCCTGCCAGCATGGCATATGATAGAGAAATTTCATAGATATTGTATCCAACCCAAGATAATTGGTAAAGTATCAGTACTTTGTGATGTTATTCCTTTGATCTTTAGGATCTGTGTACCATAAATCTCGTATAAGAAAATATCCTTTTCTTTTTCTACCAACCAAAATCTCAAATCAACATTTTCATTCAATGTTATTTCATTGTTATCTTGAATTAGCCAAGCTCACTTGTGCCTAGTTTTTAATAGTTTTTAAATCTCTCAGTTTATTTAATAGAATGTATATAGGAGATCAGTAATTATAATCCAGTGTAATATTTAAAAACATAAAACTATTTCTTTGACTGACATGTATTTCTGATCTATTATTATTAAAGCTCAATAAGTGACAAGTTTACGTCAATTTCATTGTCATATAATTACTGTTAACTGTTTCATGCATTCAAATATAGTTCGTTTTTTAATACTCAAATTGGTTTTTTTTTTGCCTCTCACTTTTATTTAGTCACTGCTCTTTATTCCCTGGAGTATAAAGGTCATCCAGAGAGAATGCCATGACCATATCAGCTGTCTTTCTTCTGACATGATTCTCGCACACACCTCTGTACTTCTCTGATGTTGTCCTTTCATTAAACTCTAATTCTTTCCTAGCTCTTGGCTTTTATCCTTGTTATGGTAGTCAACTAACTTCCATTCTTCAGTAGGAGACTCTACAATTGTAATTGTCCAATTCTGTTTTGTGGGATTGAATTTTAAATCATTGACTTAATGTCTGGTTGTGAACCTTGTTGCTTCTTGTTACTTGAGCAACCTTCCTGCAATATCTCAATTTCAAAAATTGAAGCTGCTCTCTGTGGTTCAGTGTATAGCTCAGGATTCGCATCTATAAGTAAAAACTGGCACAATACTTTAGTGAAACAATGGGGTATATTTGCTTACATCCATGAATGACAGAATCAACTTCACAGATGCTGCAGTTGCTGACTGAAATGCGGGTTATATTCTTGGGTTCATTTAGTGTTTTTTTCTTTGACCTGGTTCACACTTGAGTGATGTAATTTGCAAACAGCTCTTATATTGTAATTCAATGGTTTTCCAAATGGTGTCTTTTACCATGTCATTTATGTGATAGTGTGCAAAGAGAAGCTTACGTTCTCTTTGTTAGGCAAAGGATGTTACAGAGATTATGATATTTTCATAGTATTTCTTTAATTTTGTCATTCCATCTGTATCTTGGCTTTCATTTGACTCTCAGACCATATCTTCTAGTGTTGTCAGCACAGTGGTAGCTGGATGGGCCACATACCTCTAAATTGACAGAAGTATTTTGTTTTCTATCGCTTTACATGTTTTATGACAAATAATGGTTCTGCAATTTCTTTGTCTATAATTCTCATTTTGTATCTTCTGTTAGTGTTGATGACTTTTCTCAAGTACCTTGCCAACAATATTTAAGCAAATTTGATATGACTAATTGATTTGTTGTGGGTAATAATAATAACCAAACATATAGGGGGTTCCACTCCTGGTTGATTCCTCAATTCACCTTGATGAAAATGGTTACCAGATTTTGAAGTAAAATTCTAATACTTTAGTATAAATTATCTGGTACTAGCACTTTCAGCCAGGTAACTGAGCACTTCTGGGGATTTCCTGAGTGCGGTGACATGGATTCTAACAGTTTTCCAGGGATTTCTTGTTCTTATAAGTAATAATCGAAACTGTATTATACATAACTCATCTAATTGAAATGACAAAAATCTGGTCTGTTGCTAAACATTATTGATTCTTTACTTTAACATTTGTTCTATTTTTAATATAAGAAAAGCATAATTTCATTGTATCTTTTTATTTAGTCTTGTATACAAATTAATATCAGCATTTTTGTTGCTTTGTTTGGATTTTTGTTGTTGTTGAGCAAGACAAAACTCTTCACTTCTTAGATTTTGTTTACACTTTTATGTTGAGGATAACCGTGGATCAGTGTTCATTTTTATCAAATCTATGTATGCCATTGATATAGTTATGACACATTTTTACATAGTGTTGTATGATTAAATACACTGCATGGCATCTTACTTTGTCTTGTTTCACTCAGTTATAAACTGTTGAATGTAAAAGCTTTTTGTAAGAAGTTACATTTTCAAGAGATGATACTATAGGAATATAATGTACGCACTTGTTTTGCCAAAATAATTCAATTTTTTACTGTTATGTTTACAATAATTATTTCTAACAATTCCCCAAGCAGATTATAAAGTGAACTGTCAGAACTGAATTAAATTCTATAATGAATTTTTATTGTGTAGTTAGAAAATGTACAATAGATTAATAATCTATTTGTGATCTATCTTTTCTGAGTATAGTGTTTTTTAACAGAATATAGTTGCAGTTTATGTCATTTTGCTGTATAGTTTATTATTAAAACCTTATCAAGGAAATGGTGCCAAAGGTGTTGTGTTATTTGTGTTTTATATAGTGTGTTTTTGTGTGAATACTCGCAAAAATCGAAAAAATAGTGGTATATTCTTTACAAGATGTAGCCATCAACCACAGTAAATGAGTCGTTGATTTTATATGCACCACTTATACGTTCAGTAGTTTGTCATTGCTTTCTGAACAGTGAGGTCTATTTTTACCTTTCGTAAAAATGCCACAGAATGAATTTGCTTCCAAACTGCCTGCAGCGGAGTTTGAACTAGGTATTCTTGGGGTGTGATCGAGCTCACTGCAGCTTAAGCTACATACCAATTTGAACTAAATATGTTTCTCTTATACTGTCTGCCATTAATAATCCCTGCTTTTTTGTATCCATGATTTCTCAATATAAAATATGTTTATTGTTAATGACTATATGGTCCATCTCCTTCAGTTGTGCTTTGTTACTACTCAATAGAAGTTGTTAGCATTCACATGTTTAGATGAAATCAAATCCATGCTTGGACCATTCTTCACATTTTCCTTATTCTTAACCTGAGACTACTTTTCTTTCCCAGCAGAAAATGGGCCACATTATCAGATTATTTGATTGACATGTTGATAAGTTCAACCTGTTAAATATCTCCCTATTTTAATTTTTGATACGTTTCTCTTATGTCATTTGATCTGTTCAAAAGTTTCCTCTTATTTCATTTGACATTTTGTTAAGTTTCCCCTTATTTCATTCAAATTATCCCAAGTTTGATACCTATGATGTCTCACCATGCTATAAATCTAAATAGTCTCACTTTGCTATATGTATTGTAGATTACAGTTTTAGACTTCTTTATCATGCTAGCTTTGTGATATACTCTAGATAAGGTGTTATTTTTTCAAACATTACAGCTTTCTTTCCTCTCAGTTTTGGTGAATTATTTCTTTAGAGCTTTCTTTCATATAAAGATTTAAAAAGATATCAAAGCACTCAGCGAGGAGTGCAGTGCCATGAGGTGTGAACATCCCACTCTGAGGGAAATGTAGGTGTAAACTATCATTCCTTTTGTTCTTTCTCATGTTAGTGTTGAATATCATTTGTTTTACTATTCACTCTTGTTGGCCACATTCACAAAGTTTTTAGAACTCCATTCTTGTTACCTCAAATAAAACTCCAGTCTTGTCACCTCAAATAAAACTCCAATCTTGCCACCACTAAGCTCTGTAAGATTCCTTCACCTCTAGTTTTGTCGCTTCCACCAAGACTTGTCACTACCACTAAGATTCTAAATCTTGCCAATTCCACTAAGACTTCAATTTTGCTACTTCCAATAAGACTCCAGTTTTGTCACTTCCAGTAACTCTAATCTTGCCACTTCCACCAAGACTCAAGTCTTTCTACTTTCACTAATACTCCACTCTGGTAGAAGATAAGTAGTCCATAACATATAATGCTATAGGTATATGAAGTATTAGAGGCTTTCCATTCTGAGCCTGTTCATTTGGAAAGGAAATGGCCAGTTCTCTCTCTTTGTACTTTCATTCCCTAACTAATCAAGTAGGACATTCAATCACAGCTGGGTTGATTGGAGCATATCTGAACTTGTTTGAACTAACTTGGAAATGAGAATACAGCTCTAGAACAATATGACTACATCTTTGATTAATTGATAGGATCATCATCATTGCACTTCTGTTTAATAGTTTGGTTGTTTTTTCCGATCCAGAAGCACTTGAGCTGAAAGCTCTTCGGCTCGGTGTCATGGACATCGTAACCCTTCGGCTCGGTGCCACAAACACCGTAAATCTGGGGAACCTGTAGCTTTTCTGCCAGTCCGCGGAGTTGAACCCGCACTTACAGAAGACTAGTCACCTGTAGTCCAACGCGCTACGAACACGCTTGGCACGTGGGCTACTGTTTAATAGTCATGTGTGCTTTGAAACTCCATAACACATGCAACTGTCCCTGATGTAATTTTGAGGATGGTGACATTTTCACATTTTTCTAACAACAGGAGTGACAAGGCAAGAGTGCCCTGGCCACATTGCACCAATTCTCTAACCGCATGACAACACTAGTGCCCTAACCACATGACTACACAGGTGCTCTATATGACTATACATGTGCTCTATCCACATGACTACACCAGAGCTGAAACTATATAAATACACATGTGCTCTAACTATATGACTACACCGGTGCTCAAATTATATGACTACACATGTACTCTAACTATATGACTACACCAATGCTCTAACTATATGACTACACATGTGCTCTAGTCATGTGACTACACCAGTGCTTTAGCCATATTACACAAATGCTCTATCACGTGACTCACCAGTACTCAACCATGAGAATACATCAGTGCTTAAACCATATGACTCGATCAGTTGTGTTTGGTATACGTATCTTAAAGCTATTTTTCTTTCTATTGAATCTTTCCTTTAGCTTAACTTGCTTTCTTTCCCATATGATCCTTTTTTTTTTATGTACCGCTTGTATGATAATATACTATACTTGTGTAACCAATGTGATGCCTGTAATCCTTGGACACCAAATATTAATATATTGCAGAGCAAAATTATATATTTCATGTAGAATAATCATGTTTTATATGAGATAAACAATGTACGGTGTCATCTACTCAAAAGTCATTGACCACATGCAGATTGTATTGCATTTGTAAGCTTTATGAGTTTTAAAGTCAGAGTGGTGACTAGTTGGCTATTGTATTTTCACAGCAAATTTCCTCACTAACAAATATTTCTTAATTTTAGTATTTTAATTTTTATCTTTGCTCTTACTTACATTATTGTATTTTTACTTGGTTAAATAATTTTAAAAAATAAAATATATTTCATTTTTCTTCTCTAACATTAGGGATGAATGATACTCAAGGGACGCTCTCAAGCGCAGAACGTAAAAGACAGCAAGCCATACAAGAGCTCATCAACACAGAGGAATCATACAATGCTGATATGCAGATAGCATTAGAGGTACATTCAATGAGTAAGAATGACTAGTGGGCAAAGGTTGAGTGGAAATTAAAGTTGTTGACTTCTTCTGCATTCTCCTGCTATGAATTCAGGTGTAGCCATGGCGTCTGGTGTGGTGCTTCTGACTGATTTTTGCATGAAAGCATGCTTACCATTTTATTGGTTTCTTTTCCATACAAGCGGGCTTTCTCCGACTTTAGAGGTGAAGTTGTTGACTAATCGTGTAGCGTGCCCTTTTGCATGATATCCCTATCATCACATTCTGAAAGATTGTCGATATTTAGCCAGTTCTCTCATCTCTTTCATCGTTGTGTTCAAGGTGTTTTTAATGTTCTGTTGCTACCGGTGTCTTAGTCAATCCCTGCCTCGTCTTACAGGAGCTATGCCTTACAGTATTGCTCTCTCTAAACCACTGTGGCATTTAAGGGGGGATTCTGGTCTTGAAACTTTTTTTCATTGCTTTGGTATTAATGTAGAATTTGTATAACAATTTTGAAAGATTATGACTTGGAATAGTAGAAAAAATTAGTAAAAAAAAATGTCAATGCGTTGCCATGGAAACAATAAAAGATGGCCGCTAAACACAAAATTTCAAATCCCTAAGGCTCTGAAGTTAATGAATATAATGAATTCTGTTTTCACTCTAAGGTGAGCAATTGTAATATCTAAAAAATTACACATGATTTTAGGATATATTAAATATTACATTTTTATGAATTTTTGGGTAAACACACCCCCAAAAACAGCTATTTTTGACCGAATTTTGAGGGAATTTTTACCAAAAAATTTATAAAAATTAAATATTTAATATATCCTAAAAATCATGTGTAATATTTTAGATATTACAACTGCACACCTTAGAGTGAAAACAGAATTCATTTACATTCTTTAGATTCAGAGCCTTAGGGATTTGAAATTTTGTTTTTGACGGCCATTTTGTATTGTTTCCATGGCAACGATTTGACATTTTTTTTAACAAATTTTTTTCTACTATTCTAAGTCATAATCTTTCAAAATGCCTATACAAATTTTATATTAATGTGAAAACAACGAAAATAGCTTCCTGATTCCCATACCCGAATCCCCCTTAATGTAAACAAAATATCTCAGTTTCTGATACTTGATATTGTTTATAAGCCAATGTTCTTCTGTGCTTAGATCTTGTAGGGTTCTCCTCTTTGTCCAGAACATTTTAAGAATTATTTTCATATTTAGGAAGTATTTTAGAACACATTGAAAAATGAGAATGGATATTACAGTTTTTTTTTATTTACTTGCGACTTTATTGACAGACTATGACCTTTTTTTACCTAGTAACCTTTTTTACCTAGTAAATATATGTGTGCGAGATTGTATTATTGTGTCAGTGCTATCTATATCTTAGTACTGCATTAGTAAAGTGGCTAATGCACTTGCTTTGTAGGCGCTTGGTCGAAGGATCAAATTCTTTGATTGGGGTGGTACTTTTGCTGACTGTGTGACGGCTGTCAGATTGATCCAACCTCAATTGGGGGTACCATAGAAACACTGAGGTCAAGTGGCAGGTGTGATGATGATTACATCATCCATCCTGTGCTGCTAGTTAGTCAAGATAAAGTACAAGTCTAACACTGTATTCCCCAATTTATTACTTGGTATTAAATCAGGTTTTTTATGTTATTTACTATTTTCATCTACATAGGTCTTCAAAAAGCCTCTGATAAATGGCAATGTCATCCCTAAAGATACAGTCAACCACATGTTTATTAACTGGGAAGAGCTCATTGTATGCAACAAGAAGCTTTTACAGTAAGTACACAATTCTTATGTAACCCATACATACATTTCAAGTACAAGTTATCAGAAATTCCATCATTTGCCAGTACTAAAAGTCTTTTGTATGTAATATTTATTTGAACATTTCATTTCATCATATTTTTAAGCAAAATGGTTTTTTTTGGACATTTTTCAAATTTTCATTTACTATGTAATTTTATTGTAAATTTTGTTCATAAACAGTCTAAAAATATCAAGATGCCCTATCTTTACGCAACTGTTATAGACTCCATTTAAAGTTTAAATAATGTTGCACATTAAACTTTATCTTATAAGTTATTCTAATGGTAAATTATTTTGTAAAGCTCACCAACATTTGTTGTATTTATGTTTTATTTGAAAGATAGACTACGATCAAAGGTTATTCCAAGATAGCGCAGCCTGTCTCTGCACTCGATGGTATGTTCCAAAGATTACACGGTAGGTCAGCCTTGACGATGTGATTATTCAACGAGCACCACAACACCATCTTTCAAACACCATATTGAACAGACGATACAACGGTGCAAGCGTGGTCTTGCGGCTCTCAAAGTTATGGTGGCCGCACACCTTGAGCAGAGACTACTTGCCATTTTGTTCGATCGACTGGTAATGTCAGTGGTAGATTACGGACTCGAATTCTTACGATATCAAGATCACAATGTGAACGATCGAACGGGTTCAGAATGAAGGTATGCGTATAGTTCTGGGCTGCACTAGAGATACCCCATTGTGAAGATGAGATATATGCTTGGCCTTCTGTCACTACGCTCCCGCCATGCAATCGCCAAACCAAAGCATATATGCGGGTTACTTTGGATAAGAGACATCCACTTCACAAGAACACTAATGATGTTAAGGGCACGAGAATCAAGCGTGGCATGTCGTGGATGGCCCAGGCTGAGAGAACAATTGGCCAGGTGACTACGGTTGCGACTCTACCAAAAGGGGAAGAATGGATCCCAACAGATGGTAGCATGATGAACTATCTCAACGTTATTATTACTCTTGGAAGAGAATGTAGAGATTGGGGCAACATGAAGGCTGATCTCGCAGTTAAGCAGCTGATAGAAGATAATGCAAGGATGATGATGTTGTTGTATATACTGATGGGTCGGTTCAACGTGGTGAGAAATCCGACTGGGGTTTCTTGGCTAATGCGCATGGTAGGGTTGTTGCAGAGCAAGTGGGGCATACAGGACAACTACTTCTAGTATGAGGATGGAGGTTGAGGCCGTACTGCTGCCCTCCATTGGATTTCTGGGACTTCATTTACTGGGGCCGTTGTTGTATCTGACTCTCAGTCGATGCTTCACAAGATCCAGAAGGGCAGGTTTCGTATGAGTGGATGTCGTCTATAGAAGTTTCTAACCTCCAGCGGCTTATGTGGATATACTGTCCTGGGCATGCGGGTGTTTACGGTAATGAGAGAGCAGACAGGTTTGCATCAACAGCATCGATTGTTGGGGAGTTGAAGATGGATAAGGGGATATTCTTCGGTCTCTTTGCGACTCTCTGTTGGATGAGGACACTAAAATCGATGTTGAATCGATCAAGCGATTTAAGCAGTTTGGAGTTACCCGTTGTTCAAGTCGAACTGGATGCCTGAGAGGCAGAGTGAGAGGTGTGTTTAATCAGCGAGCCACAGGAACCATCAGTATGCATACTCTTCGATATCTGTTGGGGAGACTGAGCATCTATGGGTCTGCCCGGAGTGCAACGACGTCAGTTTAGTAACCAATAACCAATGTTTTATTTATAAAATTGATCATCATATTTAAATCTAGAAGGGATGAAATCAGTGACAAGTTTTTCTGTGTGCAGATTTTATTCCTTTTTAATATCTCTACAGAGCTCTCAGAGTTAGGAAAAAAATGTGTGGAAAAAATGGTGTAATTGTGAGCATTGGAGATATCCTGTGTGAAAATGTAAGTTGTCCAAGCTTTGGTGTTACACAGTACTATTTCTGACTTGTTTAAACTTTACTTTTGTTTCCGTCAGAGTTCTTTATTAATAAATGATTAAATATGTGGAGTTGTTGTAGCACAGTGTCAACAAGAAAAATTTGATCAACTGTGTATGTTGTTCAATTCCTGGTGTGGTTGATTCCATTGTCTTCCGAGCTGATTGTGAGGAGTATTCAAAATTGTTGCAGTGTAAATGCTCTGGTGCTGACATCTGCTTGCTGAAAGGAACTGAGCACCGCATGGTGCTCAGTTTAGTGGTGCTAAGTGTAGTGACGTTAATTTTCAGTTTATTATTTTTCAAACAAATTTTTTTAAATCACTGCACAATTTATTTTAGTTTAAAGTACCATTGGTTTCTCTTTTTAAAAAATATTTTCTTAAAAGAGTTCAATTTGGTGTTGTTTGGTGGCAGATGTGGCATCTGTTGCCTAGGGGTTAGTGACTCGGTCTATTAACCTCAACGTACTGAGTTTGAATCACGCTGCGGACAGTTTGGTTGCAAATTGTTTGCATGGATTTTAACAAAGGACGATGCACCACCGTTCAGAAAGCAATGGCAAACTACTGAACGTAATAGTGCCTAGAAAAATCACAAACAGTGTTACAAAGCTGGGGTTGATTCGCAAAGCCCTGTAAAGGATATGCAATTAATTAATTTTTTTTTGGTGGCAGATGCAATTTATAGCATACAGATGAACACTGACAGCTGTGAAATACTACAATTATATTGTCTTGTGGATGGTTAGAAGCAACTTTTTAAGAAACTGCCAATATGTGGTATTATAGAAAAATCTTAGTGTCCCATGAATTGCTGAAAAGACTATTTAGAATGTCCTGAGAGAGGTCAAGTTAATAATTTAATGGACATTTGTCACTTATTACCTGTTTATTTATGTTGACAAAAATTTGAATTTGGGGGTTTCTGTGGCATAGGGATCAAGTTGTTTGCCTTGAGTTCCATAGGTCATGGGGCTCGAATTCAGACTGCTCTGTTCAGCTCACAAATATATTTTTCCAGAGATCCGTAGAATTGTTGTTGGAGCTGTTGAGAAATTAAAGATCATAAAACACTTATGTGAATGAACTCACATCCTCTTTACTGCAGCTCCCACCATCAGCAAATAAACAGTATTGCAATGAACCTCAGACCACTGTGGCATAATAAGAAATTTAAAAGCTGGCCTCTTGACAAAGAACAAAATAGAAAATCATAATACCAGCCAGCATGGCACATGATACAGAAATATATTCTAGTCAGTTAATTGAATGTGTCCACATTATTTCAAATCACCTCACAGATGAAGAGTACCAGACTATCACATTGCTCGAATGCCTGATAAACGATCCCAAAACAGTTGATGTATGGCGAGCTTGAAGGGGGCAGACGTTTAGCTGGTGGACAGAAAACGCTTTAAAGACACTCTTAAAGTGTCTCTGAAATGCTTCGATATAGACAATACGTGCTGGGAATCCTTGCAAGATCGCCAAATGTGGCGCTGTAACAACAAAAGAGGAACCCGAATAGCTGAGAATCATGATTGTTGAGTCACAGAGAAAATGAGCAGCGAAAAGACAAGACACAAATAACCACATGTCTACCTCATGATCATGTATGCCCACCTGACCATGTGGGCATTCTGTTTAGATTGGACTCTACAGTCACCTCCGCACACACCAGAGTGCAACAGTACATGTCTGAGATTGTTGTCATACATCACCTACAGATGAAGCATTACCAGACTATCACATGTAATAAAAATACTGTCATACTAAAGTCAATTTTGTTATGTGGAAATTGTGGACAACAGATGTATATATACAAGAACAATCATTGAAAGCCAAATGGATGTAGTTTTTCAGAAGAATACTATGTACAACTTAATGAGGTGGTGCTGGATGAAGCCTATACTGAAGGAAGTTAATCATACAGATCAGTGATGGACAGGCATTATGACTACAGGCAAAATAAATGGAAAAGAGTAACGGGATTACAAAGATAGATGATACTAGACAACTTAATGTCATGGCACAGAAAACAGTCAACATGATGACTGGTTGACATCACCTGGGATATGAAGTTATAGATGTCCATTATTGGCCAAACCTGTTTTTGGTATGATACATAAGTGACAGCTCACAGACATTTGCAGCATTTGTTAATATTTCATCACTTCTATTGTTGTTTTCTTTCTATTGCTCTATATAACCTACTCTATATATTTATAACCATTTCCCTTTTCTTTAGAACATTCCATTACATATCTTCATATATCTATGTTGTATATTTGTGGCATGATGACACTTTCTGATTTACATGTTTTATTTTGCTTACTTTTACAGTTGCCTCATATGACGCCTTACATGAGATTCTGCAGCTGTCAGTTATCAGCAGCAGCAACCTTGCAGCGGGTTTCAGAAACTTCTCCAGCATTCCAAGAATTTCACAAGGTGATATATTTTTTTTTACTGATGAGAACTACTGACTGGTCAGCAAATTTTTCCAAGAACTATTGATTTGTATGCTTATGTTTTCATGTTTTTTTTCCACTTTTTATTTCCAGTTAAAAATTTTTTTTTTAAAGTTGACACTCAAAAAAGATTAACTAGCAGGCTCAGCGCATATAACATATCACATTTGTATTTTTCAGTTATGTATGCAGAATCCTAAAGTGAGGGGTGTACATTTAAGTGGATTTACACTTAAACCAATGCAAAGAATTACAAGATATCCATTGCTCATAGACAAGGCAAGTATTCAATGATAAACTAGAAAACTTAGTACAATAGACATCTCTTCACTTGGAGCACCCTAATAGATTCTCAGTCCCTTTCAGCTGGCAAAAGTACCAGTATTATAGCACTTTCACCAGATCTCTTGGTGGCAGTTCTGAAATTTTACCCTACTCAGAAAGTTGACTGCTGATTTCCATCTGGGGGACTGGGTATTTTACCACACTGTGAATTGAACATTTATACTTTTGATGTTTGAATTCAGCGCACTAATAGCTGAGTTAGGGTGACTACATCAAGAGTAATCTCTTTATGAATTCCAAGACAGTTTTTTAGTGAAGAAATAATAGAACCTCTGCTTATTACTCTGCATTGTTATAAAATGAAACTAAGAAAGATGGCTTGTGAGGCTCATAATCTTACATCACATATAAATAGCACAGAAACCACCAGTGCTGCTTTGACACATAATTCTAACAAGGAAACTTAGAGTACTGGTGGTGGTGCTATGCTTCTGTTGCAACAAACAAGGAAAACAGAAATGAATATTATTTTGATGAAAATGTTTACAAATATAATGTTAGACATAGTTTGTTTATTATTCACATAAATATGAACAGAAAAGTTATTCATGGATCATTTGTATAAAATAAATAATTTTCTAATCTTGTTATTTTTTTTAAAATGTGGTTTTCTGTCTCAGCCGCTGTTATCACCATAGAACTTTTCCATAAAAAGAATTCAGAAAAGCCACATTATCACTATGTCTTTCCTAGAACTGACAGTTTGGAGGATGTCCTTACATGCGTAGGTGCCTATAAAAGTATTCACATTCTTGTCACAAATCACACAGATCACAATGAGTGGTCAAATTGGTTGATAAGAACTAACTAAAAAAAAATAGGATGTAGAAGAATGTAATGTTATTTGTTCACTGATATTTTGGTATGTTCTACTCCTAAGCTTTAGTTTAACAGTTAAACCAGGTTTTGGTTCCCTGGGTTTGTTCATGGGGGGAGTTTGAGACATATCAACAGGCTAGTTTGCTTCTCATATAATAATAATAATTCCTCTTGTACCGTTATACATTACATAGGGCCTGCAAGTAATTTCTCCATACCGCTCTATCCTGGGCAACTCGCTCAATCTCCTCCATGGAACTGAGACCGATATTTCCTGCCTCTCTCAGCAAAGTTCTTCTCATATAACAGAAGAATATTGCTCTTCTAGGTTATTTCATATTGTTCTCCCACCTATAGTCTATAATTTTACCTTGTAGATTCAAGGGGACTGGTTGTTATGTCAATAGACAACAAATATTCATTATTTGCTAAAATTATGTTTGCAACAACAGAGAATGCTACTTTCTTGTATGGTTGACTTGGTTCACAGAAACTATATTTGCACATACATTGCCTTCTATTTTGGTAGGACAAGATATGTCAACCTTTAATTTGTTTAGAATATGTAGAATATAACAATTACGAATAATTATTTCAATCATATCATATTTATACATCAACTTGTTATTTATACATCAACTTAATATTTATACATCAACTTAATATTTATACATCAACTTGTTATTTATACATCAACTTAATATTTATACATCAACTTAATATTTATACATCAACTTAATATTTATACATCAACTTAATATTTATACATCAATTTAATATTTATACATCAACTTAATATTTATACATCAACTTAATATTTATACATCAATTTAATATGTATACATCAACTTTAATATTTATACATCAACTTAATATTTATACATCAACTTAATATTTATACATCAACTTAATATTTATACATCAATTTAATATTTATACATCAACTTAATATTTATACATCAACTTAATATTTATACATCAATTTAATATTTATACATCAACTTAATATTTATACATCAATTTAATATTTATACATCAACTTAATATTTATACATCAACTTAATATTTATACATCAATTTAATATGTATACATCAACTTAATATTTATACATCAACTTAATATTAGTTAATAATGAATTTTCAGATTCTAGAGAACACTCCAGCTGACCATGCAGATCGAGGTAATTTAGAGGAAGCTCTTACCCTGGCTCAAGAACTGTGTAGTCAAGCCAATCAGTGTGTCAAAGAAAAACAGAACTCAGGGTAGTTTAGAGTGGATACAGGCTCATGTACACTGTGATGGATTAGCAGAGGTTAGTATTAGTCATTTATTTTCTTTTGTCATGAGCAGTTCAGTAGTTTAATGTGATTAACAAAATTGTTTTAAGGTATTGAGCTTTTGTGATGTTACTATTAGATCTGTAGGAATTAAAGAAACTGAAATACATAGTTTTAGCTGCTGATTTATTTTCTTCACAGATTCATAAATCTAGTGAGCAGTTGCTTTTTTTTTTGTTTTGTGGTCTTAAAGTAAATTTGGAATTGTTTTTCAATTTTCGTATTAGTTTTTCTTATTTCAGTTATGCTGATTATTATTTAGCCATGACTAGTGTTGGGAACTACAATAAATGTTACTCTTTTTTTCTTCAGAATATTACATTTAATTCATTAACAAATTGTTTGGGACCACGACGTCTCGTATTTCATGGAATTCTGTTTAAGGTGGGTGTATGTCATGTATAAATTTAGTTTATTCTCATGAATCATATCAATATTTCAAGTTTGTTCCCGTGGATTTTTATAACGTTAAAAATAGATCTCACTGTTCAGAAAGCAATGGCAAACTACTGAACGTATAAGTGGTGCCTAGAAAATCAGTGACTATTTACAGTGCTTGATGGTTACGTCCTGTAAAGGATATGTCACAATTTTTATTTCATAATATCATAAGAAAAGTTTCTGTTTGAATGTGTCATACATTCAGAAAAATGTTTGAAAATCAAAGTCTGTGATTAGCAGTAAAAATACGCAGAAACTACAAATTGCAATATGTTTATAGTTTAACATGTGATAAATGGTATAACTAAAAGGTAATTTGTAGAACAGAATTCATCACAAAACATAAATAACAGTTATGATCAAGTAGCATAAAATGACTCACTAGTAAAATTGAAGCTGGAGATACATTTTGTGAGTCCTAGAACATTAGTTGCTCTTGGAAAAGAATCACACAGAGAACACTTACTCTGTGTTTCTCTGTCATGCAGAGATTTTCCTTTTATCAAATAACCTTGTCGGTATATTTCTGACTTTGCTAGACTAGAAATAGTCTTTGGCTTTTATTTTTTATTATTTAATGTTTGTAATTTCAGGCTAAAAGCAACAAGGAGCTAATAGGGTTCCTATTTAATGACTTTCTAATGTTAGCTCAGACATCAAGACCACTGGGTCCCAGTTTCAGCACTGTACGCATATTTGATACAGCTATGCAATTCAAGATGTATCGTTTGGTAAGGACAATTGTGTTATATTCACTCTTGATTTTGTATGTTATCTGTATATATTATGATTGTAAAAAAAGTCAAGAACCTATTTTCATACCATGAGGTGTATAGGCTAATACTGTATTAGGCTTGTATTTTTCTTTGACCAACTGCAGATAATAGGTGATGTGGCCAACATCCAACTAGCCTTTATTCCTCAGTGTTTCTCTGAAGAATAATAGCAACATTTGAGGTTGAATTGACCTGAGAACCACTGTGATCTGAAAAATCATCATTATCTAATTTGAATTTGACTTATTTTATCCATTTATGTGATAAAGAATAGTGGTGAGAAGACACATCCTTGTCTGACACTTGCTGTAATGGAGAACCAGTTGGTCATTCCATATGTTATTATTACTGCGCTCTGGCTATCTTGATATAATGCCATGATGTTACCTAATAATTTTTCTTGAGTGCCATATTCTTCAAGGATCTTTCATAATTTGCACCTGTTTACTCTATTGAATGCCTTCTCTTGGACTATAAATATAAGATTCTTACTTTGATCATATTCTATTGTTTGTTCTCAGATCTGTCTTTGTGTAAATATTGCATCTGTGTACTTTTTACTCTTCCTAAACCCAGCATAACATAATAATAATAATAATTCCTCTCGTACGTTATACGTTACATAGGGCCTGCAAGTAATTTCTCCATACCGCTCTATCCTAGGCAACTCGCTCAATTTCATCCATGGAACTGAGACCGACATTTCTTGCCTCTCTCAGCAACGTTCATTTCAGGGTCTCCTTAGGTCGACCTCTTTTTCTTTAACCCTTTGCATCCCACTTCAATGCCTGCTTTGATATTCGTTAATCATTTCTTCTCAAGGTGTGTCCAACATATCTCCATCTTCTCTTTCTTATAACAGTTGTGACTAGTGATTGACCAGTGATTTACAGGTTATTATGACCAACATGACATAATAACCTGTAAATCATGTCATGGGAAACGGGTGCAATGAAGTAAATCCTTCGCCTGTAGACCTTTTTTTAAGTGTAATTCACATTTCCTATTCTTTTTGTCTCTGTTGCATACTTCCAATTAAAAAAAATATATGTTAATTTAAAAATAATTTTAAAATTTGAGCAAAAATTACTTGTTTTTATACCATGTGGTAATTTACGAAATTGGTGTTAGATTTGCACCAACACACTATTCGTGATGTGGTCAAATCCAGTCAGCGCTTCTATTTCACAGTGTTTCTCTGGTACCCAATTGAGACTAGGTTGACTTGGTAGCTGTTTGCAGTAAAAAAACATCCTTTCCAACTGAGGATCAAATCGAGACCACTCTTACAGAAATGAAGTGCTCTAACTGCTATACTCTCGCTGCTCTTACCATGCTTCCACAAATCAAACTTAATTGCATTCATCACACCAACAGGGTTGACCAGATATCAATAACATACCACAGACTGCAGCCTATATGATTATTATAAATATCTATATTTATATTACACATCAGTCTTCATTTTAATCTGGAGGATTTATTATAACTTCATCGTATTCCACATTGGTTGGTTAGTATGTGTGTGTCTGCGTGCGTGGGGGTGGGGCGAGATACGCTGTAAGTTTTTATTTTCTTATAGATGTATTTTTCCCATGTCTGTTGAGATTTAGCTATAAGTTAATTTAGAGAGTGCGTAAGCCAATTCCAAGTCCAATCCTCATTGACCTCCTCATACAACATGCATGACAGCTTACAATGCTATTATTCTTTGTGCCCCATTTGGATGTCAGAGTTGTGAACAATACATTATTGCTGACTTTTCATGTCAGTCTTTTCATGTCAGTGTTGGGAACTGCACATGTAATTGTGAACTATACATGTTAGAGTTGTGAGCTACACATGTTGTTGTGAACTATTCATGTCAGTGTTGGGAACTACATATTCTTTTGTGAGCTATACATGTCAGAGTTATGAATTACACATGTAAGAGTTGTGAACTATACTAGGTATTGCAAACTTTTCATGTCACAGTTGTGAATTACTTATTATTGGTAGCTATTCATGATAGAGTTGGGAACAATACACATTAGAGTTGTGAACTACTATTTACATTATAGCGCATGTGAAGCACGTATTATAGCATATGTAGAGGTGGTATGAACTATAAATTATAGATCTGTGAAACTAAAAAATACAGAGCCTAACATAATCAGTTCTCATAAAATATCTAACCTTACATATCAGTTACATTAGTTAGAAATCAAGATTTTACTGTGTTCCTGTTTACACTGAGTTTCATACATGATCATGTTCATATACCAGCCTATATTCCTGAATGAGATAACAGTGAGAAAGCCATCAGATGATACTGAACCCACCCACTTCCACATCACCAGTGATCGTAATCTTCATCTCAGGGCAGTCTCTGCAGTAGAAAGGTATTTGATTATTTACCATAATGCTTTTAATTAACATTACTGCTGTTTTTGTTGTTAACATATAAAGTTATTGTTCATTACGGAAATTATTGTATTTAATTTTGTTGTTATTCTTAATAATTTAACAGACAATACAATCGTACCACTGCGACCTACAAGGCATGTCATAAGAGGCGACTGATGTAGGACCTAGGAAGCTATCCTAGTAAATAAAAAGCATCGCAGAAATCGGATGTGCCAGTTATGTGCCTACAAGTGGGCTATACTTGTAGGCACATAACTGGTACAACATACAATCACTCTTAGGCTCAGATCACATATAAATCACAAAGAATGGTTAACAAAAGGTCGATATGGAGCGTTCGAAGAAGAAGAAGAATTATCAGCACAAAAATTACTCAGACAACAGTCTTCTCCATCTTGCTAAACTATTTGTGACGCATGGGTTGTGTTTGATGTCACATTTGTACACAGTTTATCTTTGATCACCAACAAATAACAATGGAATCTTCTGAGACCTAAATTTTGAACCGTCAGGATATACAATGTTTACATTCATATCGATATATCAGGATCCCTGGTTCTAAGGTTTAAACAAGTCGGCTAAATATAGACAAATCAGGTAAACATAAACAAGTCTGTTAAACAGAAATAGATCAGGTAAACATAGCCAGAACAAATGTATTTTCATGTTGTCAATGTATCCAAGTCTCACTCTATTCTAGGGACACATGGGTGAGGGAAGTAGATGCAGCATCCAAACAATACAAGGATAAAGCCAAACGAAATCTCGAAAGAGCGCAGTCAGGTATTTATTTTTCCTGTAACATTTACACATTCACTTTTACTAGTAAATAAGCGTCAATTTTGTTTGTCAATATTGCTATATACAATAGTAGTTGTTTGGGATGTATATAAAGTAGATGAGATACCTCTGGTGTGACTGTAATATCTGTCTGTGGAGTGTATAGTATATTTCTAAAAAGTCACTTGTGGTGAAATAGTGATTCCTGTTTGTTGGGCATATAAAAAAATAAGATATATATTTTTCTGTTTTCTAAGATGTGGTGTTATCATAGTATGAATCTTTAATATTATTACTCTGGTTATGAAAAAATGTGATGGTATTAAAATCCAATACTGTAATATTGGTGAAACATTATATTTTAGTTAATTACAGACTTTTTGTACAAAATGTTACTTAAACTCATGCTTTTATTATTGATTTTGTGTTACCGTTAAATTTGTTAAATGTAAATTTTGTTAAATGAACATCTTTTTTTCAAGAAAAGAAGAAATGAACATAATTTGGTTGTCTATGTGTATTCCTCAAATAGTATTTCTTCATTGTCTTGCTTTATTCTAACAAGGAACAATGCCAGTTTTAATGGAATACATTACATATAGGCAGCACAATTTTCTTAATAGAAAATGCATTAACAGAAGTAAAAATAATATACACATGTTAAGACACATTCTAGTGGGTGTTAATCATGCAGTGCAATGGATTCTTGTCAATGGAAGTAAGAAATAGCTCTTCAGTAATTGTAATATCTAAGTATATTTTATGAAAAATGAATCATGAATGATAAATAATCCTGAAAGAAGATGATTGCTACAGAGATTTGGTTTTATAGAAGAATGTTGAGAACACAGTAAACAGGGTGGAGTCAATGCACAGAGCCATCTTGGTCAGCTTGTTGCATAGATCAGTCATCATTTTGAGGGATGTGTGTTAGTAGGAGAGGAGTTTATTTGCATAGTGATAATGGTCAAAATAAATGGATCTTAAACTCATGGCAAGAAAGAGAGTCAACCGTGGAGTGTAACTGACAAGCACAAGGAACATGTGGAGGTCCATGATCATCTATACTAGTCAGCATGATATACATATATTTATGCACATAATATACATTTACCATTTAGAAAGATTTGTAAAAATTGCTTTGTTTAAATTTACATTTCCTCTTTTCTTTGTTAAAGCATATTCACAGTAAATTTATGCCAGTGGAGAGTTATTTAAACTGTGAACTTACCATAACCCGTTATGTAGTGTGCAGGTTGTCGAGTCTTTTTCTGTTTGTCTCCCCATAAATCAAATTATTCCTAACCTTACCAGAGTTTAAACTCGTATTCTGACTGGTCTTCTAACTACATGGCCTCCTGGTCCTATTTACAGTAAATTGACGCCAGTTGGGAATTATTTAAACTGTGAAGTAATGGCCACTTATCCTGGCCTGCCATGCAGTGTGCAGGCTGGGTTGAGTCTTTTCCGTTTGTCTCCCCCAAAAGAAAATTATTCCTAACCTTACCCTAGTTTAAACTCACATTCTAACTGGTCTTCTAACTATGTGGCTCCTGGTCCTCCACTGAACATATACATGTATAATAATAATTCCTCTCGCATCGTTATCGTTACATAGGGCCTGCAAGTAATTTCTCCATACCGCTCTATCCTGGGCAACTCACTCAATCTCCTCCATGGAACTGAGACTGACATTTCCTGCCTCTCAGCAAAGTTCGTTTCAGGGTCTCATATACATGTATAATGAAAGTTCAAAAGTATGCATAATGTACATGCTTGTCCCAACCATAAACATGTGCATCATCTCTTAAATAAAATATAATTCTAGGAATTTTTGTGAAAAGTATTTGCCTGAAACATTTATTTATTTCTTACCCAGGCATCAGACAAGTAGACTCACTAACTAATCTAATCGAAGTCTATGTGTTTAGGGGCCTACCAAACCAATGTGCAACGTATTTATGTTCTTGGCAAAGATCAAACATATCACAAAGAGTGATTAAAATTGGTCGAAAGAACGAACGCAAAGAAGAAGAAGACTAACTAATATTGGTTTTGGTTAACACATATCTTAGTTAAATATTACATTTTTTTCTGTGAAAAAATTGTCAATGAAATGTCTTACCTCAAGTCACCTGACATTTAACAAGTATCATTAAGCTAATAATAGTGAACAAATTATTTATATGAAGGTATTATTGACTTCTGAGTTTGCTTTTTAAGGTTGGCATAGCCTGTAACATTTCAAGCCATTGAAGTTCTTTTTGTTAAGTACATCTTCCACTATTTGTCTTGATCACTCTGTTTTTTAAGATGCTGTCCTGTCATATTTTTTATAGGTTTAGCTTTATATTGTTTTAGTATTTTACGTTCATTAAAAAAGTGCAGCCTGTATAATAAAATTTCAGTATTCAACATAATTTTTTTAGTGGTTTATTTTTTTTTTTCATGGGGCCCGTCCCAGATGTGCCATACTAATGGACCCGTACAACGGAAAGTGAAAACGTTTATAAACTATCAAGCCCCATCAATCCTTCGATCTATGGTACTCCTAGTTTTGTACAAGGGTAGCCATGTGGCATTTAATGAAGGCTCCTGACCTTCTGCTTCGATCAAATGGGCACTAGTTCCGTAACACAAGCTGATATCTTTGTAAACCCATATAATGGGCCACGTGACAGATATCAAGCGATACAGATACTACACCTTGATCTTAGCCAAAAGGCCGTAATAAATATATATTCAACAGGTTAACGATATAAATATACTCTAATTATATACTCTTTTGCCTTTTATCAACTTCATTGTTGATTGTATATGCTTCATGGGTCAAGTTTCTACCATAATGGCTACTAATACAGTTACTTGTTATATATCTTCTTCATTTCAATGACAGGTTGATCTCAGCTATTTGACGTTGTGAGTGTTGAACACATAACAGTATTTGTAATATTTTGCAGATCACAAAACATTTTAAATGAATAAACTACGCAATGCAAGTCAGACATGGCTTCCAACAACAATAGCTTGGTGATTGCACATATAAAAACCATTTATCTTCTCTCTTGCAAGGTTGGGAAAAAGCACTGGAATCTTTATTTGCGTTCACAAAAATATATAAAATGTTCAACTTTGGATTGAGGACAATCTTGTGTGTATCAAAATTTGAATTTCTGCTGTGTTTGAATATGCTGTGCTTGTATGCAGACTTGTTAAGTAATGTATTTTATCACTATCTACACATTCTTTAGTCTTGCGAGCAAAACCAGTAGGCAGGGTACTGGTTGTGGTGGAAGAGGGGGTAGGTCTGAGACCTGCTCGTGCTGGTATGTGAGAGTAACTCTTATTCTTTCAGTATGTGCTTTAACCACTTTCGGAGCTGTTGCATGTAACATTGTTTTAGCACATCAAATGTGCAGTTGTTGCTTTTCTGTTAGTTTCACACGCTCAAACTCTTATCAGTATCTGCATGAGACCTGTTATCAATGTTACTTGTTTACACGAGGGTGATGGTTGGTTTATTTTGTTCCTATTTTAACATGTGTGCCCATGTTAGTTTTAAACATATCCGGAACTAGACTGTATTGTAAACAGAAGACTCATCTATTTAGAAAATCATTGATAAAATATACTTGCCTATAATATGCAGTATATAAATACATATTCATTTATTTTACCTTTCCCCTAACTATCATAATTTATTATCGTATGGTGAGATATATTACATTATAATATATGCCATTTGGTCAAATTAGAAAATATCCATTACTAAATATTTAGCCTATAGGCTTTAAAGATAGCTATGAACATTTGAAAGCATTAATTATTCGAGACAAAATTATTTTGAATATTTAATAATGGTATAATCAAATGCCGTTTCTGAATATTCGTTCGTTGTGTAATCATACTATTTTTGAATGTTTAATAGTGTATGTTATCAAATGTTATTTTTGAATTGTCACTAGTAGTAAAGTCATGTCCTGTTTTTGGTTTATGAATTAGTTTTAAGATACCAAACAAAGAGAGGTCTGTTTAACAAATAAATAATAAATTTAGAATGATTTGATAAAATATCCTCCTCAGTATAAATATAACATGAAAATAATGGGATACACATAAAAGAATAAAAGTAGTAAAAATGCTGAAGGCGTTTTAAAATAAATGTTATATTAGATACTCAACCTTACCTATATTGAGATCAAGGTTCGCTGGAAAATAGCCAGATCTGTCCACACAGAACATGAAACATACTTTTGGAGTGGGAGAAGTGCACCATACTTCAACACCACAGATCCTTTATCAATTATTATTATTATTTTATGATATTGATGTAAGACCATATAGTTGGTGCTGCATATAGAATTATGTTAGAAATCACTGCACTTAAGAGTTAATAGATCAACACTTTCAAAGAATGGTGGCGAATCTACAACCCTAGCCGGACTGTAAAAATATATCAAATGTGGTGAAACTAAACAAGAGCGCTATACTAGAAGCCAAAGAAGAATAGTAAACAGAGAACTGGTGTCTTTAGTTGCCACACACTGAGGGACATACTGAGATAGAGATCGGAGCACTTATGGACTAATTGGTTCAATGTATAGGGATCATGATCTGTCGACTAAATTAAGCCAACATTGAACACCATGTAATGAAAAATACCAAACTCAAAACAAGCTTCTGTTCTGTTAAAACTTATTCATTCATCAAGTTTCTTACAGAATATTTCCTTTTGTGTTTCAACATACATTCAACTTCTGTGGCTTCAGAATATTTATTTTGGTTGAAGTTATATTTTGTTTCCCTCTTACTGTTGGATCCTATTTTCAGCATAATAACTATGGGTAGTTTGTCCTTTCTTATCCTACTTTCTGTCTGTTTATTCCTTTTTCACAACAGGTTATTAACTCTGTTACTGAACTTGCTGGCCTTATTTAATTTGTTAACAGCTATTGGTACTATTTAATACAATAAAAATAAATACCACCAGTAGTTATTTATTCAGAACTAGCAATATTTGTTGCTAACACATTAACTAGTAAATGTAGCAGTCTGCATCCATCTTTCTGTCCAATTTGGCCATGTGAAATGGACTGTGTCATGATTCATGATTTCTTTCATTATCATATTAGATCTAAATTTACGTTAACAAATTCTGATTGTTACCAGTTTTTAATTTTTCCTTTCACATTCTGTTAGCGTGTCATAAAAGTACATTTATCTACAAAATTATATGTCATTCATCAAATTTCATTAAATTACAACTGTGGAAATAAAAAGGAAGCAAAACTTATTTTGGCCACAGCATGTTTTTCAATACGGTAGTTAATGTGTTAAAATAAATATAATAAAGACAGAGACAATGGCAATAAGTAGACAACCAGAAAACCTTACAATAAAACTCCAGAACGTAGATATAAAACAAACAATTGAGGCCAAATACTTAGGAGCAATCAGTGGATGGAAGTATCGATAGCGAAATGAGCAATCGTTGCACAAAAGCTAACCAAGTACTGGGACAAATAAGGGGGATTCTGGTCTTGAAACTTTTTCGTTGGTGGTATTAATGTAGAATTTGTATAACAATTTTGAAAGATTATGACTTAGAATAGTAGAAAAATTTGTAAAAAAATGTCAATGCATTGCCATGGAGACAATAAAAAATGGACACAAAATTTCAAATCCCTAAGGCTCTGAAGTTAATGAATATAAATGAATTCTGTTTTCACTCTAAGGTGAGCAATTGTAATATCTAAAAATTACACATGATTTTTAGGATATATTAAATATTACATTTTTAATGAATTTTTGGGTAAAGACACCCCCCAAAAACAGCTTTTTTTTTACCGAATTTTGAGGAAATTTTTACCCAAAAATTTATAAAAAATTAAATATTTAATATATCCTAAAAATCATGAGTAATATTTTAGATATTACAATTGCGCACCTTAGAGTGAAAACAGAATTTATTTACATTCATTAGATTCAGAGTCTTAGGGATTTTAAATTTTGTTTTTGTATTGTTTCCATGGCAACGCTTTGACATATTATTTTTACTTATTTTTTCTACTATTCTAAGTCATAATCTTTCAAAATGGTTATACAAATTTTACATTAATGTGAAAACAATGAAAATAGCTTCATGATCCCCATACCACCGAATCTCCCCATACCACCGAATCTCCCCATACCACCGAATCCCCCCTTAACACCACTGTTGTTACATAAAGAGATACCGTTAACAACTAAAGCAAATCTCATAAGAACAATTTTCTGGCTAACACTATGTTACCAGTGTCAAACGTGGCCAATAACAGCAGCTAATGAGCGGAAAATCATAACGACAGAGATGAGGTGTCTTAGAAGAGCTGCAGGTGTGACAATAAGAGACAAAATTAAAAATGAAGAAATCAGAAGAAGACTGGATGTGAAACCAGTCATGCAATTCATAAAAGAACAACAGATTAAATGGTTTGGACACCTGACAAGAATGCCCTGGTATCACCTACCACAGAGAGTCACACAGAAAAAGTATAATGAGTACAAAGCAATAGGAAAACCACGCAAAGATGGAGCGACGGCATCAAGAATAGCCTTACGAACATGAATATCAGCTTACAAAGTGTCTTAAAACAAGCACACACAAGATCACTACGTTTCACCCCCAACACTTCTATAAAGTAAATGGTGGAAGAGAAGAAGAAGAAGTTAATGTGTTAACGAGAATGATTTCTTTATATTTTCCTTAGAGAAAATTAAATAGAACTAATTGTGTAAGAAAGAAATATTAAGGGACACACATTATTAAAGATAACTAAATACACAATCGACACTGAAATACAATAAAATACATTAATCACTCGTGATATTTTAATTATTAATAGTCAGTATTGAACTAATTAAACCTAATGTAAGGAACCCCCTATAACAGTGACATCATTCCCATAGAAACGCTTGTGATTGCCTAGAGGGGCTGAAACAGTATAACAAGGTAATTAATATGGTACAAATGGGACAACACACACAAATAAAGCAAGAGATTTAAAAATAGTCTTTCATTGGACAGAACATACAATAAGAAGACCAGCTAATAATATAGCAACACTGGTCATGTTCTGAAACCCACATGGAAAGAGAAGCAGAGGAAGACCAACAAATGTTAATTGAGAAAAAATATAGAAATAAATATGATGGTGTTGGGGAAGACTTGAAAACAGTAGCACATGACAGGATAAAAGTAGCAAATGTCTGTTAAGAATCTGGGCTCCAGAAGGAGCTGAAAGAATTCTTGTTTTATATAAATATGTGTGTGTCTTATTCATAACCTCTTTATTTTTCATTTTATTTTTCCATGATATTCTAAACATTATTTTGTAACACAATATCTCAGTTTTTTCCATTGATCGTCTTGCATGTTTGTTTATTGTCATTTATTTACCTCCATTTAAAAAAATTAACTTTCAGTAAAACTGAATAACTCTTGTTGTCATTAGCAGAAACTTCATTTTCTGGAATACTATTAATATGTTGTTGCTTGGCCTGTTCTTTTTATATCATAAATGCATCTCTAATCTGACGTTATCCGATAGAAAAGACTAGACATAATATAGATGTGATTGACACAAAGAATGAAAAATGAACAATTGATGGCCAGCAAATCAATTGAAAGATTTCAGAGAAAGATAAGAAAGCTGTAAACTCATTTGAATAGGTTTCAACAATCACATTTTTAGGACAAGTGAAATAATGCATAAGAAAAACTAATACGGCTAGTAAATGTAGCCCAAGCAAGAAGTTGAAGATAGAATAATACTTTGACAACCGATTACATGGCATGGGAGGTACTGAGAACTGGTTACATGACATGGGAGGTAATGATAGCTGATTACATGGCATGGGAGGTAATGATAACTGAGAACTGGTTACATGACATGGGAGGTAATGATAGCTGATTACATGGCATGGGAGGTAATGATAACTGATTACATGACATGGAGGTAATGATAACTGAGTACATGACATGGGAGATAATAATAAATAGAAGCTATTCACAAAATCATTTTTATAGTAACAGTAACAAAAACGAAGTTTTGGAATATGTTAAAGTTTCTAGCGTAGATGTTCTCACCCCAAATGATATTGTGCAAATCGCTTATTTCTAACAAAATAACTGAAACAGCTCTCCCTTTGCAACAAATTAAAAATGCATTTCCAGACTGAAGTAATATTTTCTGCATTTCTCATTATGCATCGTTTGGTTGTTTATTATTTATTTGTTTGGATGTTGCTTGATATTCTCATCAACACTATAATTTTGCTCACATGCACTCTTTAGTTGCTTTCTTTCCAAGCATGAATTTTGTTGTTTGTTTTTTCTGTTAGTGAGGCGACCTAGTGTTGGTCGAATACTTGTTGTAATACAAGAGGCTAGTCACCTCAAAGCCTCAGATATGAATGGTAAGTTACTACTTTAAACTCTGTATTGAATACCAAACAATACAATTTAATGTTGACTTGTCATTGTCTTTTTCTGATAACACTTCTTTCTGTCTCAATGGCAACATGGGTTAAGTTGTTTCCCCACCGTACCTAAAGTTGTGGGTTCGAATTAAGACTGAGACATGTGCAATTTTTTCATGAGATAAATAGGATTGTTGCAGGAGCTTTGGAGTTCGTGCCTTGTGCAGTGCTCTTGGCAGATGGCATGCCATCTGTGCCGATAGGACAGAGCCACATGGGAAACCCGTGCAATGACGCAATTCTTCGTCTTGGACCCTTTTGATAACACTATTAATTCACTAACATATGATGGCTAAATAAAATTAAATTTCCTTAGCCTTTTCAGACCTTAGTGTATGAAGTGCTTGTCACTTCACATTTCTAGGCCCTAGTAGACAGAAGGTAGGAGGACCAATTCCTTTCCTCAAATGTCGAACATCAAGTGTGGGATTGAACCCACAACCCTCTTGTGTTTGAGTCAATAAGTGAACACTTATGCATTACGCTAATCCATCCTATGTGATGGCTACACACTTGAAACATATCAGAATAGTAATAAAACGTATTCTTAAATATTTATCACGCCTATGGCTTTTATATTAACCTTTCCTCGTTGTACAAATTATTTGTTCTCTCTGATTTTCTATTAATTATGTTTCTGTTTAGTTGTGCCTTTATTCCCCCTTTTTGTGGTGTAGGCCCTCATATTTTAACCTTGCTTCTTGTTTTGATGTTTTGCCTTTGTTATTTAGTTTTAACTACACTGTACACTAGGGTTGAATCCTAAATTCTCATATGTTATGAAAAGTAGCAAGTTTACAAAGCAGCGACAAATATAATATACAAGTATAATACCTTGTATAAATATCAGCAGAGCCAATATCATCAATGCTGTACGCTCTCAATTGTGTGACATGGGCGGGTTTCAGACACTGGAATGAGTTCGAGAATTAGGCGTTAAGTTTGGACATGCCAGACAGTATCGTCTTCGTGGTAGAGGGAGAAGATATAGCTATCAACTTCTCATGGGTACTCTGAGCAAATGGACTTTGAAATGGCTGCTGCAATGGAGGACAGAGCACGAATGGGAATGCCCAATGTGCCATGACGTTGATTGCATAACATAACATCAGCGACAAATATAATATCTCGTAATAAAATCAGCAGTTCTTGTAGCTGTTTATCTTAGCTGTACCTGTTGTGTGTGATTTCATTCTGCAATTTTAAGTAACAGTAGAATAGCTAATTATTTAGTAAGGGCACTTGTAGAATATGTAGCTTGACAAAGGAAGTATTGCTCGTGACTAAGGCACTACTCTAGATTTAATCACAAAACTATACTCATGCATGCATTCTGATTGATTCATTTAGTGTGATCCGGAAGGTGGAGGCTGGTTCAGTGCTCTGACAATGGACTGAATTACCATACAGGTCAACAATTTGTAAAATTACATTCATCTTTGTTCAGGGGCACATTGTCGTTGATTAGTTATACATGGCGTAGGATCAGTTATAGACCCAACTAAAGCTAGTCAGTCCTAAGCACAGATTATAGCTAGAAGAGAATCATGAACTGTTTTGATCAGAGAAAATTTGGGAAAACATCACATACATTCCAATTTGTGCCACTTGTAATGCCATTAACAATGATGAGGAATGCAATGAATTTTATGACAACTTAGATGAAATAAATCAAATCATAGGACAAATGGCATCAATTTTGAAATGCAAGCATGTCACCATGAACACAAAAAGAATGCTGTACAACACAATAGTTCTCCTAAATTTATGCTATTAGTGTCAAACCTGGTGTCTAACATCAAACGGTAGAAGGAAACTAGTCACGACAGAAATGAATAGTCTACACAGAATGCTTGTATCAAGAAGACATGAAGACATTAGGAAAACAAGTGAGTAAAACATCAGTACTGAACTTCATCAAGAAATAACAAATTAAATGGTTCTGCCACATAAGCAGATTACCAACAGACAGTTCGCCACAAAGAGCAATGCTACTCTGATACAGTGAATACAAAGTAAAATATCGTCCAGACAAAAGGTGGACCACAGAAATAACAGAGGCAGTGAAAACACTTTATGAAGTGCACACAAAAGCCTGTTTTATAAATCTCTTCTCTCCTGATGCTGTAAGGCAAAACAAGATTAGAGAAAAGAAGAAGAAGAAAAAGTATATGCATAGGAGTAGACCCATCAATCAACATCGAACGGGTACATCTAGTGACTGGGCGCTGTTGGAGATATTGCGAAGGAGATTGGAGCACCTATGGACATGTCTGGAGTGCAATGAAGATACTCCAAACTGAAACTAAAACTTGTAGAACACAAAATTTTATACAAAGAATAAATGTCTAAAACATCTTAAATAAACTTGATTGTCAGCACTTGACTACCTGCTTTAGTAGAAATCGACTGTGCTGGGAGCCAAATGATGCACATATCACGGTTCACTGTAAACTGCATTCACATCATACTTTTGCTAAAATGGTTAAAATCGCAAAAAGATCATTGCTGGGTTATACCAGAGTGGAAAAACATGGTTTTACTAGATGCAGACGGAGGCTACATGAGATAGCACCTACCTAGATAATATGAGAAAACATGAAAATACTGACTCAAATTAAGTAAAAGTCTATCCATTTTCTCTCTTCAGATGAGAAAATACTTGTTGAAATTGTATTGTGTCATTCGATTCTTAGCTATATCTGAAAATGCTACTTTTGAGGATGAAGACTTGTAGACATAAGTGTTTAACTTTTTTAGTGACAACTCTCTTATTTATTACTGTTATGAACCACACATACTACAGATGATAGTGAATGTAACTTTCTGTGTCCCTAGTGTTGTTTACTTTCTCTTCCTATAAGGATGTTAAGCTGTATAGCATTCTGTCTATTTTCTCATAAATTTTGCTTATTTTGTCACAAAGTTCTCTAACCCTTCTCATAAATTGAAAAAAATACAAAATTAGGACGTTATTTTCTAGTCAGATTGTTGAGCTTACTTTGTGTTTTAGATTCTCTCATCTCCCCCACATTGAACTTGTTTACTTCTCCATTTATTTTTAGAAACCCCAAATTCTGCAGACATTAATATGTAATCTTCCATAATGTATTTATAAAGTTTGAAGTCAACCTATAACCAACTTGTTTCTCATACAATGTTTGTAAAAAAAAAAAAAAAAAAACAGTAATTGCAGTTTTGATATAAAACATATCTCATTTAGTGTTGTGACACTTTAAAGTTATACAGTGAATGTGAACTCTGTGCTGTTTGTCCATTTCAGTATCTGTTGTTGTGGAACTTTGTGCATCACTACTGCTTTCTCAATTTGTAGATCTTTCAAACAATGTTCATTGAAGTTGCTTGGTAGATCTATTTTTTTTCTGTTCTTTCTCATCACTTTAAAAATGATCAAACAATTATGAAACACCACCTGGCTTTTTAAAAAAAATATAATTGCAGATTGATTAAATCACACCTGTACATTATTTTGTGTATTCTGCTTTCATGTTTTTATTATAGAAGCAAAGCAGATTTAAAAATCACTTCCTTATTATACTATTAAGTAAAAAGTTCTAAACATATTGCTTCCTTATTATAAGATAAATATTTTTAACATTTTTAGAATAACAAGCATTTTTATCTATGTTCAACACCTAAGGTAAAAGTGATCCTTACTGTGAGGTAAGCATGGGTTCACAGGAACATCGGACCAAAGTTATTCCAGGCACTCTGAATCCACGCTGGAATGCATCCATGCAGTTTCTCATCCGAGATGTGGACAGAGACACTCTATGTTTTACTGTATATGACAGAGATCTTTATTCCCCTAATGGTAAGTCTACTTTCATAATGATAAGCCATCTCTTTATTGTTTTGTTGTATATGACCATGGTCTTTTGTTGTTCTTACTATAGTGTATGTGCCTGAGCTCTTAATTGTTCGGTTGGTATTTTTATGTGCAAGATTTAAAAAATTTCTGTTGGTATTGTTTATAACTAATATCTATACTTTTCTGATGCTATATTTTTTTAATGGCACTATCTGTTATCTAACTCTGCCAATGCCGGTTCCAAGCCCGGATGAAAAAGGAGGAGGACTTGTGCGTGAAGCCAGCTACCTCATCACAAGAACTTGAAATAGCTACAGAAACTTGTAAGAAAGGACGCCATACCGGTAAACCGACCAGCCAGGTGGTGTGCGGTACACCTAGTGCATCAATGACGGTTGCTGATGAAAGCCGCTCATGGAAGTCAGTAACCCGACTCGTACATTACTTGGCTCAAAGACACACACTAAAATTGGATTTTGGAATGTGAGAACGATGGCCACGGCTACAAAATCAGCCCAAATTGCAGAAGAAATGAAGAGATACGAGCTGGACATACTGGGGTTAAGTGAGGTGAGATGGCCTGGAACAGATAGAAGAGTAGTTAGTGGATTAACTTTCATATATTCAGGAAGAGAAGATGGTAAGCATTTTGAAGGCGTGGGTATAATGATGTCACCTAGAGTAGCAAAGAGCATGTAAGAATGGGAACCCATCTCGAGTCGGATAATTAGAGCCCGCTTCAGTACCAGGCATGTCAATATGACAATACTGCAGTGTTATGCACCAACAAATGAGGCTGACGATAATAAGAAAGACACATTTTATGAGCAACTACAAGATCAAATTAACAAGACCCAAAAACATGATCTGTTAGTAGTAATGGGGACTTTAATGCCAAGGTTGGAAGTGATAATGTGGGGGTAGAGAGAGCTATAGGAAAACAAGGAATAAACACAATGAATGAGAATGGAGAAAGACTGGCGGAGTTATGTATGCTGTCAAACTTAGTAATTGGAGGTACCATCTTTGCACATAAGGAAATTCATAAACTTACTTGGCACTCACCAGATGGAGTGACCAGGAATCAGATTGACCATATGTGCATAAATACACAATTTAGAACATCATTGCTGGATGTCCGTGCATACAGAGGGGCAGATGTAGGAAGTGATCATAATTTATGCATAGGTAAATTGAAACTGAAATTGAAAATTCACCATACTAAAAAGAACAACTGCGAATAGACAGTCAAAGACTACAAAATAATGAGGTAAAGAGGAATATCAGCTCGAACTTAAGAATAGGTTCGAGTTACTCAATGGTGAAAATGAACAGAACATTGAAGATAAATGGACTAAGATAAAGGACACGCTATTGGGGGCAGCAAATAGTAGCGCAGGATTAAAGACGAAAGACAGAAAACCCTGGATAAGCGATGACACCTGGAAATGTATTCAAGAAAGAAGAAAGATGAAACTAGCAATATTTAATACTAAGGATGCAACAGATGAAATCCAAGCTAAAGAGGAATATAGACTAAAAGACAAGGAAGTGAAAAGAGCAGCTAGAAGAGATAAAAGAGCATATGTCAATCGACTGGCCGAAGAAGGGAAAAGGCAGCTAAGACTGGAAACAGTAAAATGCTATACAACACACTAAAACAACTTACTGGAACATTTGTTTCAAAGGGTGGCCCAATCAAGAGCAAAGATGGTAAAGTTCTAACATCAGATACCGAGCAGAAGAAAAGATGGGCAGAACATTTTGAAGAAATATTAAATAGACCTGATCCACCAGTACTACTCAAGTTTGATGAAGAGGCAAGAAACAGCTCCTACCAATTAACGAAGAAATGATAAGTGTAGGTGAGGTCAAGGAGGCAATCGATTCCTTGATAAACAATAAGGCAGCGGGTGATGACAACATTACTGCAGAAATGCTCAAAGCGGCTGATGATACAACTATTAACCAGATGCAAGAACTATTTAATAAAGTATGGGAAGAAGAAACTGTCCCAAATCAATGGAAGAAGGGAATAATTGTTAAGATCCCCAAAAAGGTGATCTCAAAGATTGCAACAACTGGAGAGGGATCACCCTATTATCAGTAATGACCAAGACTTTCTGCAAAATCATTCTTAATAGAATCAAAGGAGCAGTGGACACAACCCTGAGAGAACAAGCTGGTTTTAGACCTGGGAGAAGCTGCTTAGACCAAATAATTACCCTACGACTAATTTTGGAGGAACATATTGAGAAGCAACAACCACTCATACTAAATTTCATCGATTTTAAAAAGCCTTTGATAGTCTACACAGAATCTCTCTGTGGAAAATTCTGAGATGCTATGGAATACCAGACAAAATAATAAACATTATAAAGAGCCTCTATGATGGTTCACAGTGTGCAGTTCACACTGATGGTGGACACAGCGACTGGTTTATGATTGAAACCGGAGTAAAGCAAGGCTGTATTCTATCTCCGCTATTATTTGGAGTGGCCACTGACTGGGTGATGCGAAAATGTTGCAGGGGCGAAACTGGCATCGATTGGGTAGAAAATAGTCAATTAGAAGATTTGGATTTTTCAGATGATATTGCCTTGTTAAGTAGAAACAACCAAGATATGCAAAGAAAAACAGACAACTTGTCATCTATAGCATCAAAAGTTGGACTGCAGATAAGCTATGAAAAACAAATATAATGAAGACACCTATGGCAAGTAATGCAGATATCACAATGGAATCTAAAATGATAAAAATAACAGAGCAGTTCACCTATTTGGGTAGCAATTTTGATTGCACAGGAAATGTTAAAAAGAAATTATGATACGAATTGGCAAAGCAACATCAGCTTTTAAAAGTCTAAATAAAATATGGAACTGAAAGTTATATAGTATTAAAACTAAATTACGAATTTTCAATTCAAATGTTGTATCAATCCTAACATATGCCAGCGAGAGTTGGAAAATGACTAAAGATATAGAAAGCAAGTTGAATGCATTTGAAAATAGATGTCTGCGAAAAATAATGAATATAAAATGGAACGAATTCAGGAGAAGTGATGAAATCAGAGACATGTCTGGTCAACCACTAGTGACAACTGTTATAAGAAAGAGAAGATGGAGATATGTTGGGTACACCTTGAGGAGAAATGATCAAAGAATATCAAAGCAGGCATTGAAGTGGGATGCAAAAGGTTCAAGAAAGAGAGGTCGACCTAAGGAGACCCTGAAGCGAACTTTGCTGAGAGAGGCAGGAAATATCGGTCTCAGTTCCATGGAGGAGATTGAGCGAGTTGCCCAGGATAGAGCGGTATGGAGAAATTACTTGCAGGCCCTATGTAACGTATAACGGTACGAGAGGAATTATTATTTATTATTATCTCTTATCTACTAAGAAACTAAGACATAATCTACTTGCCATACCCAGAATTTGAACAAGTCCAAATCTGTATTATATGGTTGTCAAACTGACCTTTTTCATTTGGGGAGTTACACAATTTGTCTTACTCAAACTCTTAAAATAGGACAGGTCATGGACATTGCAGTTAAAGTTCAAGATGATGTAAGATGCGCATTGATCATTTTTTCATCACAAGTTTTGATGATGGTATACTAAATAACGTTGAGAAAATATAAATTAATTTTCTCCAGAGCTTTGGTTGTGCAAGATAGACATGTGTATAGAACCAACCAAACACTTTCTTTCCCTCCCCATCCAACTCATATTAGAATAGTTTAGTAATCAAAGTTTCATGGACTCATGAAGAATTTTAGAACAGCACATATTCTATGTTTTAGCCCGCGTGCCCAGCGTGTTCGTAGCGCGTTGACTACGGGTGACTAGTCCTCTGTAAGTGCGGGTTCAACCCGCGGACTGGCAGAAAAGTTACAGGTTCCCCAGATTTACGGTGTTCGTGGCACCAAGCCGAAGGGTTACGATGTCCATGACACCGAGCCAAGAGCTTTCAGCTCAAGTGCTTCTGGATCGGAAAAAAAAAAAAAAAATTCTATGTTTTAGCTAAAGTCAATCCTAGGATGCTGTGACTAGTATGACGTTGTATTTCTTTAGAATGAACTTAGTGATTATCTTTTGCCTGAAACAGTAAAATCTTATTACTTGTTCTTTTTGTTTTACTATTTCTCATATGAATGCTGTTTGCGACACTGACACTGATTGCCAAAGTAAATAATTTCAGCACCTGATAACTAGTTTGGACAACATAAATATTCACAAAATCACTTTCAAAAACTGTGTCCCATTTATGACAGAATCTTCCTTTTGTAAATTAAATATTTGTAATAAGATCGAAATACATTAACATATATATTTAATACTCATTTTGCTATGAAGCAAAACATAATTTTCAGTGCACTATATCTATATTCTATATCCTCTTGGTGTCCCGACTGACACATAAGGCTTCCAAAAGAGACTTCCACTGTTGCCATTCTGCTGCCTTTCTAGCAACCGTCTCCCACACTCCTTCAACTCTCCACCGTTCTTCTCCATGTTTCCTTTGGACGTCCAGGCCTTCTCTTCCCATCCGCTGTCCACCTGAGAGTTGTCCTAGCCAATGCCTTTCAGTGCACACCATGACCAAACTAGTTAACTTGTATGACATGCTGAGTGATCCTTGTTAAGTAAAGGTAAGCAAATATACTGAACTGGTCTAAAGCTGAAGGATGGACTTTAACCCCATATAGTTATGTTCCTGTCCGCAGAAATGGCATGCCACCTGCCGAGAGTAATGCACAAAGCACAAACTTCGTAGCTCCAGCAATATTCCTAGACATCTCTGGGGAAAAAACTGCACTCTTGAACAGAACGGCACAGTCCAGATTCAGATCCACAACCTTCAGAACACAAGACAAAGGCTTAACCACTTCACAACAGAAACCCAGTAAAAAATATACTATACAAAACTACCAGTATAAAACTAAAGAGACTATCTACGAAGCGCATACTAGAGCCCGTTTTAGAAATCTCTTCCTGACCTGACGCTGTGAGGCATACAGGATTCGAGAAAGAAAGAAAGATAAAACTAAAGTGGATAAATATCACTGGAATAAAAAGAAACATTAACCATGGATTGGACACACATAAAAACCTGGAAAATAAGATAAGAGGACCGCCCGAGTGGTTACGGGCCCAAATTTGGGGTGTAAAGAATAGAACCACTGTTACCTGCACGCATGTCGTAAGAGGTGAGTAAAGAATAGAACCACTGTTACCTGCACGCATGTCGTAAGAGGCGACTAAGGAGGTTTGGCTGAAATCGGATGCATGTGTCCGCTAGGAATGCTGACCGAAACAAATGTTTGCAGAAAACGGATGCACCAGGCCGTAAGGCGCATGACATGGTGCAACGACCCCTCACAATGAGGAGTGGGATAACGGATTCTGCTGTCGCCAATCTGCCTCGGAGATTTAGCCACGCAGTAAGAATGTCAGACCTACCATCACGAGGGTGGCCAAAAGTTACTGCAGGAAGAGGTCGGCACAAACAGGGAAACAGAAATCATATGAATTATATCCTACAGAACTGCCCCCAGTATGCAGACTTGAGAAGAAAGAGATGGCCTACTTACACTAGCATCCAAGACAAACTGTATGGCGTGGCTGAAAATCTGAAGCAGACGGCTGCCTTTATTAGAGAATCTGAAATCCCAATCTGGGATCGCGAGAGAGAGAAATCCCAGTCTAGTGAGAATGCAGAAGAAGAAAGAAGATAAGAGGACCACCTTCATTCTATGAACATGCAGGGAGATCAGGGTGCAGGGTGATACTGACATAAAGAGATTCACAGTAGACAGGGTGCAGTGGGGAGACATGATCAAATGATTTTTATTCACCAATCTTTGGGTTGTCTAACCTATGATCAACATGAGTTAATGGCATGTGTCTTTGTTTTCAGATTTTCTTGGCCGCACAGAGGTCAGGATAAAAGATGTTCTGGATGAGAGTGGTGAGAGACGAGGCCCAATCACAAAGAGACTTATACTTCATGAAGTGGAAACAGGGGAGGTAGTTGTCAAGTTGGATCTGCAGCTATATGAGTCATAGTATATATATTATATTTACATTCCTATGTTGTTTTTGTATTTCGGAACCTTCTGAGTGCATTATCTTTGATGATTGTTCTGGTCTTAGATGAATGTACTCAGTATAAAGTGGACATTTGTATAAAATGAATTCAAACTCAGAATGCTATGTGTGACATACACTGTTCTATTTATAAAGAAATATGATGGTTTGTTTCTGATATGTGACAAGCTGTTTTCATAATCAAATGTTAGTCAGGTTTAATTAAATGTATGGCATGAAAGTCTTTCAGATATGTTTCCAGTGATGGAAAGACAATGCTTTCATACATCAATTATAAAAGGTTATGCATTGTTAACACCAATGTGCCTGAATTTCAGACCTAGACAAATATTGAGTAAGTTTGAATATTATCTTACTGATATTTTATTGTCAAATTAATTATTGTTAACATCTCCTTCCTTTTGTGCATATTAATTAAAGTAGACACCATGCTCTCCATGTTCTCTGTCAGTTAGTATATCAATTTTGTTGTTTTCTTATAAGCAATGAATATGTGTCAGTATCACTTCACTGTCCTACTACAGAATATGTTTGTTAAGCATGACCTGACCTTATTTGGCTTTAATCTGTCCATGGAATTGTTAACATTTTTCAGTAAAATCAAATCTTTGTAACCTTCAGTGATATTCTTGTTAGTTTGCTAATTTTCTTTATTGCTTGTTTTACTTCCATTGACATAGACCCATTGCAATGATACCTCTCATTTTCTGAAATCATATATCGTTTCTTTATTTCTGAGCTGCATCTCTCATTGTTATGACTTGACAGAAAAATCTACGGAAAATGTCAGAAAGCTAAACAGTGACATACTAACTGGCACCATTACCCACACATCTGAATATCAGCATGTCAGATGATTAAACAGTATATTCAAAACAGTATAAACAAAATAGTTCAACCATCATACTGCATTGTAGACCAGTCATTTAGCACTCTGTGTCTACAGAGGTAGAAATCTGGTCTAAGACAACAGGCAAGACCAAGAGACAAATCATATATAAAATCAAGAATATACCCCAACACCAGCCCACAACAATCTCTGCATTAAAGGGGTTTGAATTATAGCTTAAACTTCTCATCACATTTCAGTATTTTTCTACTTTCGCTTCAGAATAACCACTTTTAAACCACATTCTGTGATTTGAGCTAATCACTGTCAGTACCTTGTGCTGCTAGTTAGCATTTGTAGCTTTTGATCCAGCATATTCTATTTTGTCAAGCTTTCACAGTAAAAGTGGCTGAACAAACATCAAACAAAACATTACAATTTGTATTTTAAAAAAGTGCCCTTTTACTTTTATACTGCGTCCTGAAGATGTTCATATGTCCATCTACTTCTGCTCACATTTGTATATTTCCTTTGTATAACTTTCCTCAAAAATTATTTATTTGTAAACATCTTCAACTTTTGTCATTAATTCTAGTTTATTTAATTTAAGTTAGAATAAAAAAACATGTATATCAAAAGATTAATATTTTATTTTAAATCTCAGGTTTAGTAGTTATAGATTTAGAATTGCTTCTGTGTTTTCATATTACATATTTGTACCTGTTCATGTAACAGGAAAATTGGAAAGCTGAAACGTAAACAATTCTTATAGACTTTATGGTTTATCTATTTTTAAAAATCTGTGTAAATGTCATTTTTTATTATTATTTTTTTACTTTTACATTAAAACTATCAGTTATTTTACAAACCAGATGTCTGCTTGTTTTGTACTACTCCCATTTTTAGATATTCATTGCAGTTCTGTGAAAGAAAGTGATAATTTAAAACCTTCACAATGCCAATAAGTCCTTTTTTTATCAGATAAAGTCATCCTTTTTTACTTATTAAAAATATATGGTACACAATATGTATTTATCTTCAGCATTTTTTGAGATACAGATGGACAAAAGATACAAAATAAGTAATGAAGATTTCAATACAATGTACATCTTAATCAGCTAAAACCAGAGGTCTGCAATCTTTCTTTTGTCAGGGTCAAGAAAAATATGCACCCTTTAGGTGGCTGTCCATGACTTTTATGTGATACTTATGTTTAATAAATACATTTTATATTGAATAAAATTAACAATCAGTTTGACACATTAACAACCAGAAGCCACTCTGAGCATCAAAGAATACTATGTTGAGCAGACCATACATGGATGCAATCAAAACAATGGCAATAGCACATATGGAGCAGAGACTATTTGTACTCCAGTACCATCAATTGGTTCTATCAGTGATTGAGTATAGACTTTGTATACTTACATTATCAAGATCACAAATGTGAGCAATTGTAACATGTTTGGATTGAGGGAGTGCAAGTGGTCCTGGGTTGAACTAGAGATGCTTTTAATCTGATGATGAGGTACAAGCTGGGACTTCTTTCAATAAACTCCACACATTCAAATGTTGCCCAAGCAAATGTGTGTAACTTTAGATAAGATAAGAGACACCCTCTGCACAGGAACATCAAAGGAATAAGAATAAAAAAGAAGGATGTCATGGATGACGGAGGCCAAGAGAATATTAAGCAGATAATGACACTTGAGACTATAATTAAGGGAAAAAATGAATCAACACAGGTGAGTGCATGATAGGCTACCAATAGGATATCATTACTCTTGGTAGAGAATGCAGAAGACCTTGGAAAAGAAGATCTCAAAATTGAACAGTCTATAGATGATATTGTTGGAGATATTGATGCTGTTGTATACACTGATGGTTCAGTCCAGTGTGTAGTAAAATCAGAATGAGCCTTCTCTAATAAAGTGAGACGAGGGATCATTGCTGAGATAAATTAAGCTTACTTGACAACAACCTCTAGTATAAGAATAGAGATTGAAACTGTTACTACAGCCCTCAGTGAGTCATCTAAAATTCCATTAATTCAGCCGGTTACCTTATTAGACTCTTCTTCTTCTTTGCGTTCACTCTTTACGACCAATTTTAATCACTTTTTGTGATATGTTTAATCTTTGCCAAGAACGTATATACGTTGCACATTGGTTTGGTAGGCCCCTAAACTCATAGACTTCTACACGTTTAGGACACATGCATCCAATTTCAACCAAACCTCCTGAGTCGCTTCTACGACATGCGTGGCAGGTAACATTGGTTCTATTCTTTACACCCCAAATTTGGGCCCCGGTAACCACTCGGACGATTAGACTCTCATTCAATGCTTCGGAAGATACAAACAAATTGCTGCAGCATGAGTGAAGGACAGGCATAGGGATCTCAGCCCTTCAGGAATTTGTATGAATCTATTGTCCTGATCATGTTGGGATTTGAGGAAATGAAAATAACTGATGTTTTTGCATCAAAATCACCTGTGAAGGAGACATTGAATATAGACATAGAAGACATACTGAGGTTAATAAATGATAACATGGTGGAAGAGATCACTGCAATGGTGAATATAAAGGAAGTTTGAAATTAAGAATCAGACAAGCACTGAGAAACGTTAGAGAGGATAGTTTAGCTGCTTGTTTAGCTATCCAGCATGTGACAGAAACAGTCAACATACATAATACCCGTTATCATTTGCTGAGATTAAGCGCTTATAGGCCTGCTCGGAGTGCAATGATGCTATTTCTTAAACACTGGATACTGAAATTAAAGCCATTTTAATTGCAACATTTACAACATAACTTCAACCTGTAAAATTAGCTACTGTAATGTGATTGAATTAGTTTACTCTATATTAAAAATGAGTATATGAATTTATATTTAGAACTTATATTTAAAAATGAGTATATGAACCATATATTTAACAGAACAATCATAGAAAAATGTAGAGTATCTCTCTCTCGCGATCCCAGCCTAGACCAATTTTTTCATGAATTTTACCGTGTTTTAAGGGACTCCGTTCCTCCGTACAGCTTCTCACGAAGCTCTGTGTTTTGGGGCCAGGTTTCTTTTCTTATACCTGCTATCAGTTGCTATCAGGCGTCATATCCGCTTTTTTTCAGGGGCACAGGCTAGTTGTGCCAATTTTAAATTTGTGAAACATGTGGGCTCAGAGTTTGTTGTGGCGTACGGAGGCGAAGTATGGCAACTTGTTCACTACGAGACAGACCATAGTATCCGTCACTGTTGTTGTGGTGAGGATGATCTCTTGTCCATTTGTCTCTATAGTGCCAGCCGATGGTTGTTCTGGCTTCCTCATAACTGACCTCGAGGTCAGTTTGAGGTAGTCGCCCGCCTTCTTTAGCTAGTTTGTCGGCTTATTCGTTTCCACTTAAATTACAGTGTGATGGTATCCACTGAATGATGGTGCATTTGAGAGAGCGCGCTAGTTCATTGAGGGTCACTTTGAGCTCATTCAGCTCTGTTTTGCCTACACCTTTGAGTGCCGTGATGACCAATAGAGTATCGGTGAATATCACAACTTTGTTGCGAGAGGCGCCTCTTCTCTCTAGGATCATTTCGGCCGCTGTTCTTATTGCCTCTGCCCTGTAGTTATTTGAGTATTTGCCTGTGGCAATCGCTTTTGTGACCGTCACTTTCTTTGAGAGTATAAGCACTATTCCTCCTCCACCGTCGCTGATTGCGTTCCTAGCCGATCCGTCAGTATAGACGTGTTACCACTTATTTTCAGGGTACTCTATGTATTTTTCTGTGGCCGCTCTTCTTTCGAAGTTTTCTTGCTGACCTTTTTTAGTATGCCTGGGATTGATTCCCTTAGTTCCGGCAATTTGGTTTTCCATGGCAGCACTTATCGGTTGCCGGGCTTGATTTGGCTTTGCAGTTTGCTAGGACCGGATGGTCTGCAATCAGTGCTTCGCGTTTTGCGAAGCTTGTTCTCTGTATTCTGCCCCTTCCGAATCCGTTCATTCTTTCGTACATAGGGTGGGAATTGAGCCGTTTAAGTTTTCCGCCAACACCAAGACTTTTCGATCTGCAATTGGTTGAATGCCTGTGATTGTTTCCATTGCCTTGATGGGCGTGGACTTCATGGCTCCTATGATAATTCGCATTGCACGGTTCTGGCTATTGCTCACTTTGGCGAATTGCTTATTGGATGCACTACTCCACACTGCAATGCCGTACTCCAGGACCAGTCGCACTCTTCCAGAGTAGAGTGTTTTGAGGACTCTGGTGTTTGCTTCTCACATGGAGCCTGCAAGTTTGTGCATCATCATGAGCCTGTGTCTTGCTTTTGCCGTAGCATTTTCAATATGGGGGCACCAAGTCAGCTTTCGGTCGAGTGTGACTCCGAGGTACGTTGGGGTCTTGCTTTCTGGAAGATCTTGCCCATTGACTTTAAGCTTAATTTTGTGATCCTGGTTGTTCTGGGAGAACACAGTGTAAGTGGTTTTAGACGCATTTATGTTCATATTCTACTTTTTTGACCCCACTTCCAGGTTATTTAACATTATGTAGAGTATAATGTAGATCTATACTCAATGCTTTATTGACTACTCAAATGCATTTTACTGTGTAGAACATCAGGAATTGTGGAAAATAATGGAAGATGGAATTTCCATTACATAATACAGATCATAAGAGAACTTTATAGTGATAAAATGATGGCTGTAAGAACATGCGATGATATATCAGATTGATTTGATATAAGACAGGGAGTCAGACAAGGCTGCATTTTGTCGCCTTATCTGTTTAACATATACACAGAAAACATCATGAGGAATGTTACAGAAGATAGCGGAAAAAAACAATACAATCCTTTTATAATCTGAAGAAGAGAAATACCTGAACTAAGATATGCTTATGATACAGTGTTACTGTCACCATCACAAAAGGGATTGAGAAATTAATAATGGAAATTCAAGAGAAAAGTGAAAATCTATATCTCAATGTGGCAAAAACAAAAATAATGACGACAGATAAAACAAACATGACAAAAGATGTTTTTATCAATTTAGAGAAAGTAGAAAATGTGAACAGTTTTGAATACCTTGGTTCACTGCTAACAGATGGAAATGGGAGGAAGAAAATTAAAAGAAGACATGGCTTTACAAAAAAATTAAACAACTAAAAACAGTATGAAACAGAACTGATAGGAAAACAAAGATTTTTGAGCAAAATTTTAATGTGAATTTATTGTGTTTATTTTCACAATATTCATTTTTGTTATTTGGTTGTTTTTTCAACCAACTCATTAAACTCTGCCATCATGTTTGAAAGCAGATTTATCTTAATGTTGAAACTTAATGATTTGTCATTTTAATGTTTGTACAGAATCTTTATTGTAACACATGTATTCATTAGTTTTATGTTAGTACCATTATTGCACTGCCTGTTATAAGACCTGAACTTTGTACTTTTTTTTGTAAGCACTGGTATATTCTTTCATTTAGCTTTTATATACCTTTCATTCATTTACAGGATTTTGTATTGGGTATAATACTATGTGTTTACCTTGTGTTTATCGTCATTACTTTTTCACACTTGATAAGTGTTTGTTACCATATATTGCAGTTTACAGTGAGACTTCATTATGTTATCTGTGCCTTTTGGCCAACATATTTGTTTTAAGCACTACATTTTTGTGATAGGCTTTTTCTTTCTTTGATTCCAACTCATTCAGACTACAGTGGTGCAGCCTATTACTAAGATCACCACTTGAAGGTGGAGTAGGGTCTTGGTCAGCTCTGATTTTCCGCACTAACATTTTTTTTTTCACAGAGTTGTTTTTTTTCGATCCAGAAGCATTTGAGCTTTTAGCTCTTTGGCTCGGTGCCATGGACATCATAACCCTTCGGTTCGGTGCCACGAACACCATAAATCTGGAGAATTTGTGGCTTTTCTGCCAGCCCGCGGAATTGAACCCGCACTCACAGGGGGCTTGTCATCCAACGATTCACCAAGTATAAGCCCCATCCTTGTTTAAAACAATATAGTTCCATAAAACTAGTCGAATCTAACATGCAACTTGAGGAATTAGTTTGTCCCAATTTCTTAACACTCTGCACTTTTTGTTTGTTTTTTTATTTGCTATAAAGGGTGGATTACATTTAATGAAAAATACTGAAACCAAATACAGTTTATGTTAGATGTATTCAGATCTATTTTCTCTTCCATCTTTCTATGTGCCAGATTTTATCACATGTTCTAGATATAAACAATCTCATCATTAGCAACATATAAAAATTATTGTAGAATTACATATTTGTTTCTTAATATTCTTGTATTGTATTTTCTTATGTTTATTTGAATGCAAGCGACTGTGAGAAAGGTCAAAGGTTTTTAATTTAATGACAATAAGTTGGATTCTTCTTCCAGGGCTGCAAGTTTTCACTCTTGAGAAACCAGTGTCAAATTGTACTTGCATAATGCTGGAATAATGTTGCGACATTTTCATCCCAAAGTGGTAGTTAGGCATAGGTTTTTGACTTTATCTAGGACCCCTGGTATTTCCGAGCAGGTATGGGGCATTAGAGTGTCTCTGGTTGAAGAGACCATGAATGTGTTGATGTTGATTATATTCAATATTTTTTAAAGTAATAGTGTTATAAAAATGCAAAGTTATTGGTTACTAAACTAATGTCACCGCACTCTGGGCAGACCCATAGGTGTTCAGTCTCCCCCAACAGATGTCGAAGGATATGCATACTGATGGTTCCTGTGGCTTGCTGGTTAAACACACTCCTCTCTCTGCCTCTCAAACATCCAGCTCTTCTTGTGCAACGTGTAATTCCAAACTTCCTAAATCGCTGAATTGATTCAGCTCAATTTTAGTGTCTTAATCCAACAGTAGGTTGCCAAGAAACCGATGAACATCCCTCTTATCTATCCTAAACTTTATAACATTTGATGCTTTCAATGCAAGCCTGTCCGCTGTCTTGTTTCAGCGAACACCCGCATGTGCAGGACAGTAGATCCATGTGAGTTATAGAGATTGAAAACCTCTATAGACCAGATCCACTCATATGGCATCTTGCCATTCTGGATCTTCCTAAGCATCTTTCACTGCAAAGTGAAATATAGATGCATAAAAAAGCACTGACTGAGCAGAATTGCTGGATGTGTAACAAAATATGTTTGTGTTAAAATAAAAACAAACTATTTTTCATCTCAACTTTACAATTGAGAATTGCCCTGCATATATTATAATAATCATCTTTGACATTGTTCTATTTTCATGCTCTATTTTAGAAGTTAAAATTCTAAGGCAGAAACAGGGATACTCAAACATATACTCAATTATATTTGTATCAAACAAATATAAATTTGAAAGAATATGTGCGTTATTTAAAATTTTGAAAGAGTGGGTGATTGGGTAGTTAGGACAACTTGTCTCTCAGCCCCAAGGGTTCAAACCACCCTACAGTTGAGTTTTGAATTCTTTCAGCCCTAAATTAAAATCCCTAAACTGCCCACTGAATGTCGACAGTCAAGACAAGCTTACTTGCTCCTGCTATCCAAGCAGTTCCCTAACTGGGAATACCCTCAAATAAAAACTTTCTTCAATTCGTATTATGTGTAGATTGATGTCTCCATCTTTAGTTTCTACCAGAAAACTTATTTATGTATGTATATATATATATATATATATATATTTATTGTTTCATTTAGTCAGTCATTGTGCTTGGGGACATATTTAGTTTTAATAAGTAATGACACCACATCTGTGTTCATTCATACAAGTCATGAATTAAATGAGTAGATGTCCCCTATTTTCACTTGCATGCTGTTGATGTTTTTAATTACTGTCCCACATCTTGTGTCTTTCATTGTTTCATGTGTATTGAAGACATCTTGTAGATATTATATATACTATCTTTGTTGACACAAGTCTTGTAAATAGAACACTGTCCATAGAATTTAGTAGATATCTATGATTTTTATGTGCTTTTATGTTCATTGCTTTTTTTTTTTAAAGCATATCCGGAACCAAAATTAAATAACTGCCAATGACAACAGTAGTGAGATCAATCAAATGGTTTCTGAATGTAAAGATTAAAAGTGCTCAGATTTGATCCAGTCTAAATTTGTTCATTTTCAAACTTTAAATTGAAAGAAAAGAAATCCAGCAATTGACAAAATGCTTATTTTTTATAACCATGACTAGATTTTCCTACGATAATTTATTGTAGCCACAAGCTGTAACTAAAAAAAGTGAATGTGATTACTTATTAAAATAATCCTTTTTTCAAGTCATTTTAAACTTCAAGTACCTCTGAAGTCTGTGAAGGCCTGCCTGTAGGGCACCAATAAAACAGTAAGTAGGCCTTCACGCAAAAATCAGCCAGAAGCACCATATCAGACGCCCTGATTATGCTTGAATTCATAGCGGGCGGACACAGAAGAAAAAGACAAAGTCATTTTCTTTTTTCTTTGTTCATACATTAGTATTCTTCTGCATACATTTTCAATCATCAACTTGAATATTTTGTAATTAAGTAGTTTAAAGCTGTGGTTGTCAATATTGCTGATTCATGAATAATATTTGTGTCAGAGTTATGTATGCTCTATCTGGTCATTATATGGTAATTTCTATTTTTAAAATATGTGTACATGTAGTAAAAAACCACATGCTTTCTTGTAATGGCGTTCATTTAATATGAAACTAAAAGGAGTATACCATATTTGATAGTCAACTTTGTGTCAGTGTTTTGTTTTAAAACTGACTTTGATGATATTTCTATCTCACTATCTATTCCTTGGTTCTGGTTCATAAACAAGTTTATCTTGACTGTTCTGAAATCTGTTGATCTTAAAATCAAATCATAGATAAGTCAAATTATTTAATTTTAATGTGTAAAGATTAAACATTTACTTGATATTTTGGAAATGTATAAATAGAATGAAAGATAAGGTTGCACAGGGATTAGTGTACTGGCTTCCTAAACCAGTGGTCTTGATTCAATCCTCATTTAAAGTTGGATTATTACACAATTATTAGGTGTTTACTTGTACCTCCGAAGTCGGAGAAGGCACACCTTTAAGGCGGGTATCACTGATAATAAGGAAATCAGGCCTTCTTGCAAAAATCAGTCAGAAAAGCCATACCGAGCGCCCTGACTACGCAAGAATTCAAAGTGTGCGAACGCAAAACGAAGAAGACAGTGTTTAATAATAATGGGATTTTAATGTTGGACAATTGAGCCTCATTACTATTTATTGACCGGCTAAGGTTAGATATGTTCAAGCTTTTGCAATAGAAAATCCTGCAAGTTGTCAAATTAGAAATCTGCACATATTTTTGGAATGTAGCAGCAAATACCAAGAATCTCAAGTAAATAACAATATAAATTGTAAACTTTAATTATACCAGTCATGTGTCTTTAGTACAATTATTTACAGTATTAAAACATGACGTACAAACTTGCATCGGAAGAAGTGCCGAGACAGCTTCCATATGTTGTGCCTGTGAAAATTTCTTGACATTAGGTGGCAAGATAAGATCACCAACAATGATGTGTTGAAAATAACAAGTATTATAACAATAAATTACAGAGGTAGATTGGACATGCTAGTCATTTTCATATATTGTAGATTGTACCTCTTTAGAGTTTACAAATTACAAAAACAATGACAAAATACAGCAACGTTTGACCAACAAGGCCTTTATCAAGCAAACGAACAAACAGGAGTGACAAATTAAAATGAAACACAAATGGACGACCAAATACAAACGTATCTAAGGAAAATCTGGAATAAAACGAATAACGAAATAAATGTAACACAAAAACACACATAAAAACTAGAAATAGAAAGGAAAAGAAACAATGAAACATCTAGTAAATATATAACTGGAATACATGCAACATATACCCATATAGATTACAAAGCATGGGAAGAGAAAGTACTAAGAAGCATAAGAATGGAATATAACATGAATACATGCAACATATACCCATATAGATTACAAAGCATGGAAGAGAAAGTAGAGGAAGTCAATAAGTAAGCCACAAATGGCTGTAGAAAAATAACTAAACATGATAACAACTTGAAACCAGTTTATTTTTATACATACATTGTTCCTTTATTTCTCAACATAATTCCACCAACATTGATGCACTTATCCCATCGTTTATCAATCCTCCCAAACCGGCTGCATAGAACTGCGGGCTCTGTTTTCTAAACCACGTTTCCTTCACCGTCATTGCGAAATGTCTCTGCCAAGGTGGGTTTCAGTGGACCAAAAGGTGGAAATCGTTAGGGGCTAAGTCGGGACTGTAAGGTTGATGTTTCAGAACTTTCCACCGTAGTTGGTTAATTTTCTCCTGAGTTAATCGAGCCGTATGTGGTCTGGCATTGTCATGAAGACGCAACACTCCTGTAGTCAGCAGTCCTGAGCGTTTTTCGAATTGCATCATGAAGCATCGATAGAACTTCACAGTATGATTCAGAATTCACATTGTCACCTTTCTTCTTGAAATTGGTTAAAGCACTCCTTGACAATCCCAGAACACCGTCAGCATGACTTTCCCTGCTGATGGCGTAACCTTGAATTTGTTGACACAATTGAAGAAAGTGTGCTCAATGTGGGTACCCAGACAATTGAAGGAGGAACACAAAATGAACCGATTTGGCCTGTCCTTGCATCATCTCTGTCGATACGAAGATGAAGGAGAAGACATGCTGAACAGGATTGTTACTGAGGATGAATCATGGGTGCATCACTACCAGCCCGAATCAAAGCATGCTTCAATACAGTGGAAACATCTTTCTTCGCCTTGTGTCAAAAATTCAAGGTTACGCCATCAGCAGGGAAAGTCATGCTGACGGTGTTCTGGGATTGTCAAGGAGTGCTTTTAACCAATTTCAAGAAGAAAGGTGACAATGTGAATTCTGAATCATACTGTGAAGTTCTATCGATGCTTCATGATGCAATCGAAAACGCTCAGGACTGCTGACTACAGGAGTGTTGCTCTTCATGACAATGCCAGACCACATACGGCTCGATTAACTCAGGAGAAAATTAACCAACTACGGTGGAAAGTTCTGGAACATCAACCTTACAGTCCCGACTTAGCCCCTAACGATTTCCACCCTTTTGGTCCACTGAAAACCCACCTTGGCAGGAGACATTTCGCGAATGACGGTGAAGTGAAAACGTGGTTTAGAAAACAGAGCCCGAGTTCTATGCAGCCGTTTGGGAGGATTGATAAAACGATGGGATAAGTGCATCAATGTTGGTGGAAATTATGTTGAGAAATAAAGGAACAATGTATGTATAAAAATAAACTGGTTTCAAGTTGTTATCATGTTTAGTTATTTTTCTACAGCCATTTGTGGCTTACTTATTGACTTCCCTCGTACTAAGAAGCATAGGAATGTAATACGTTGAGCCCACGTGGTGCAAGGTACCATACAAAGAAATCAACCGATTCTCCAGAGCAAATCGACTGCAATCATCCGAGGAACATGATCGGATGGCTGTGGCCTGGACATCGTGAGCACCTAAATGGCCAGTATCATTGAAATGGGTGGCTACAGGGGTCACTGAGCCTCTTGCCTGTCTCGCGATATAAGCCTTGTTACACCGCTTACAGATAATGGCATAGATAAGATTACGGGACTCGCATGTGAACCCATCGTCAATAAGAAACGTGCCTAAAGGAAAGATACAGTCGCGTCTGTATCACATAAGCACACGTGTTGCAACGCCGACGGCCACACTGGACTGCCAAAATGAGTCTGGATATTGGACTTAAGGCGACTGTGTACCAACATATCCTTAAGACTTCTGTCCCGTCTGTAAGACACCAAAGGATAGTTGGGGAAGACAAAACGGGTCTCAGGATCTGATCTAAGGAGAGACAGATGACTGAATAAAACATTTTTCACCAGGGAACTATGGGGGTGGTAAGTTAAGATAAGTTTTACTCTGTCAGAGTTAGTAGTCCTATGCTGGCTGGTAAGGGCCTGCTGGCGAGTGATTTTCTGAACGCGATGCATAGCCGAGACAAGCACCCTCTCGGGTATAGGCGCCTACGAAAAAATCAAGCATCTCGCGAGCTCTCTCAAGAAAATCATCGTCCTCACTACAAAGGCGACGAAGGCGTAAGAGCTGCGAGAATGGCAAAGAGTCACGACAAGCCCGGGATGGGAAGAAGTATAGAGGAGAAACTATGTGCATCAGTAGGCTTGTAATATACTGATGTAGTGATAGCGGATAGGCGTAATGTGATAGTAATGTCAAGAAAGTTGACACAAGTAGTGGAGATGTGAGAAGTAAAACGAATAGAAGGGTTGAAAACATTAATGAAATTAATGAAGCGTGACAAATCGGCTTCAGGCATATCAGTGATGCCAATACAGTCATCAATGTATCTGTGATAGACAGACGGAAGGGGCCATCATATGTAGTCCATACTAGGTGTTCAAGATAACCCATGAATAGACAAGCATAACTAGGTCCCATTTTAGTACCCATGGCAACCCCATTTGTGTTTCATTTTAATTTGTCACTCCTGTTTGTTCGTTTGCTTGATAAAGGCCTTGTTGGTCGAAACGTTGCTGTATTTTGTCATTGTTTTTGTAATTTGTAAAACTACAGTACTTTGTAATTACGTGTTTTGCCAATCAAATAGTTTTACTGCAGTTCCATATATATATACCTCTTTAGAGCACAGCTTCATTCCTCTCGGTCTCTTGAAATATTATCTATATATTCAACGTTGTCTTTGTATAAACTTCACTGTCTTTTGCAGCTCACACAGAGGTCTGTGTAGCTTTCTGTCCAGTGTTGTTTCATTAAGCCAGTGATTTTGCCTCAGTGTATCATAGTCAGGGCAGTCATGAAATATGTTATCTGCAGTCTGATGTTCCTGTACACACGGCTGAAATGCCAATTTTGAATTTTGTATACATGTGGCTGCAGAATGACACTTGTTCTAATCTCATAATATAGTAGTCATCTTGTGTTGGTATTAGTGGCTTTCTATTTAATTTAATCATCCTTTTCTTTTGGTGGTAGGTAACTGGTACATCTGGCTGCTCTCCTGCAGCTTCTTCCTTGGCCAGTCGGTCTTCTGTTATCTTTCCTGGTATGCCACAGTGAGATGGTATCCACTGCAAAACAACATTGCGCAGCTTGCATACTATTGTCTACAAAGATGGAAATGTGCCAATCAACTTCATATCAACTAGTCACTGTGAATTAAGCCTTATGTAACAATAAAAATCTCATAAATTATAACATTTTTGGAAGTTTTCATTGCTATATTGATATCGTTTCATTATTTCTTAAAATGTAACTGCGTCAAAGTGCAGCTTCTGTTTTTCATCTGGTTTATAATTAAGTGTGTTCCATTGTTAGATTTCATTGTACTTTAGAAATTGTATAAATATATTAATCGGTGTTAGAGAACAATATAAATAATCTGAATCAAGGAACGATTAATTAAAAGTGTATTGTTTGATATTTCTTCTTGTCAATTCATTGTCAAAGATTCACACTTGTACAACAGTCTAGGTTCACTTTTCTTTCTTGACTTGTGTGTTAGTACGTATTTAGAAAATAATTTATCAAAACCTACTTGATTGATTTTCATTCTTATTGTTGTTCTTAAACAGCTTTCATGCTCTGTTACCAATCTAATTTTGAAACTTGTTTTAATATAATTTCTTTCACCTGTATCCCATATTTATTCATTGTGGTCTCTTTTGCTTATAGTTTCTGCATTTGTTCCCTTTCTACTATACATAGTCATCATCATCATCAAATAGCTTATCCTAAGCAGAACTTTGCCAACCTAACATTCCTTCTGAATTTCTCTCTCATAAGCTTTATGGGTCTTTCTGTTTGTTACTTTGCAGTACTTTGGCTGATTTTAAGACTGGCATGTTGCACAGTTTCTGCCAGGGACTCAACTTTTTCTGCATGCCTGTAGTCTGTGTGAGAGCAAGACCATCTGTGAATACCAGGTCCTCTAATTTTGACACAAGTGTACACATTCATATGATGGGCATAAAACCCAATCAAGCAGCACCGAGAAGAGGAGACAGCAGGTATCCGTGTCTAACACCAGTAATGACCTGAAACTCCTCCAACAGTTTTCCATTGTGTATAATACGTCAAGCAAACCCCACATACAGTTGCCTGATAATGTTAACAGTCTCGCCCGAGTGGTTACCGGGCCCAAATTGGGGTGTAAAGAATAGAACCACTGTTACCTGCCACGCATGTCGTAAAAAGGCGACTAAGGAGGTTTGGCTGAAATCGGATGCAAGTGTCCTAAACGTGTATAAGTCTATACGTTTAGGAGCCTACCAAACCAATGTGGACGTATACACGTTCTTGGCAAAGATCAAACATATCACAAAGAGTGATTAAAATTGGTCGTATAGAACGAACGCAAAGAAGAAGAAGAGTTAACAGTCTTCTCTGGTACCCAAAGTGTTTCAGGATGTTCCATTTTGATTGACTATATATGCTGTCAAATGCTTTCTCGAAAGCCACAGAACATATGTAGAGTGGGGTCTGCCACTACATTGTTTATTTTACAATGATTCTCATGGTGGCTATCTGGTCAATGGCCTCTTTCATCCTGTCCAAGATAACCTGACACTTGTTGCAGTCTGTTTGTCTCCATTTACCATTATGTTCAAGGCCCAAAATCTCTTGTTTTCCATATTACCATTGTTTTATGTTTTCTCAACATTATTATTCATGGTGTATATTTTACTTCTCTTGCTTACTTGTTCTAATCGTTTTTTCTTGTAGTTCACTGTATCATCTGTATATTTTAGGTTATATATTGTTCGTCTATGGCCCATGTATCCCTTCTATTTGTTTGAATATAGTTAGTTAGTCAACAGAACACTCATTACGCAATGAACAAGTCCATAAATGCTCTCATCTTCAGTATGCCAGTCAGTACAAGGCGAATGACAGTTCCAGTCATGTGCTGGTTAAGGAAACATTGTCTATTCCTCTAATGGTGTTAAAATTTAGCAATATCACGTTTAACTTCAAGTTTCCTGCAGTCGGCATATGGAAGTAGAAGCAAAATCACCATCTGATTCCCTGTCTGACAAATCTACCTAATAGCGTTTAGGGTATCAGACATTTCCATTGCTCTACCGCTTTCCACTGTAGTGGTACCTGCAAGTCTATCTGGTGTTCATTTTGTTTTACTATTGCATAACAATGAAGGTGGCTCTCTGCAGACCCTAAATCAACACAGACTCCAGCCGTTGGCTGTGCACACAACCGACCAGGACCTTCCTGAGCATGCTCACTGAGAATGCAGACATAAGTGGTGATCTCTAACCAGGCCATTGCCTAAATCACGGCCATAACTTTCAGTAATGTTACTTATGGTCACAGAAAAGACACTGTTCTCTTGTCTAAAAACTTCATCGCTAAACTGAAATGTGAAATTCATTGCTACGAGATGACTAGCAATCGTTATATCAATTTTATTAATAACAACCTCACTCTGCAAAATACCTACTGACCAATGTCTGCATCTCTAATGCTCCAGGCGCTTCTTTTATCTTTGTACTCTCTGTTAAATGTGATAATGACGTGGAAAATTCCATGAGTTTATCAGCATCTTTATCAGGCTCTATAGCATGCATACACGTTGAACAGTATCCTGTACCCAACAATGACTTTTAAGTCTGACGCCTCTATTTTTCATTATTTCCTCATGCAATGAATATTCTTTGTCGGCGCTGATAGGTAGGTAGGCAATTGATAGGCATATATGCGTTCTAATCTCAGTAGTTGGATAGTCTAGTAGAAATCTTGTGGCCCATTACTACTGTACTCTTTTTCTTACTGTATCTCTTGTGCATCCTTAAATGACGCATAGCCTAATGGACGTTAGAATTACACTAGTAGACGCTCTGATGTTAAAAAAAAAAAAAGACAAATTCTCAAGTTGAAAGTCTTGTTCCTCGACTGAAAAAAGGCTTAACTCCCCTAGATAACAAACAATGCAATGATGTATACAATTACTGAGCCAGCCTCTGGTATAAAAGATTCAGTAAACGCTGTTCACATGAGCTGCAGCAGCAGACATCACAATCGTCCTTGTCTGTACTTTTACTGACATTTATAAAGGTGTGATCGACGACGTATTCATTGAAACTTTGGCTTCTACCGAAAATCACTTTCATATCGGTAAATGTTTTGGTTCTATCCACTGCAGTTGACGTTCGGTGTATGGTCGATATTGTTCATAGAGAACCATCTCACAGCCGTCTTCGTGTTGAATTCACCAGTAACATTGAATCAACGAACCAGCGCGATCTAGCTTGTAATGTCAGTCTGCTCCCTACCCGTTCCATGACGACATACTAGTTCTACCGCTTCTCATGATCAAGACTGCCCCAGTCTGAGTAGTGTGAGAATGAAGATCTAGTCAACAGAAACAGTCAGCCCTACAAGACAAACTATGGGGGGACCGGTGTAAACCTCAAGCGCACCGCCCTGTTTATGACACATAGCGGAGTAGTCGCATAGCAGAAGTTGATCGCAGAAGAAGAATGAACTATAATACACATGAGAACTTCGACATCTGGAATTGTGTCCGGTAATTTTATTTTGAACAATCTACGGAGAAGAGTTGTGCGAAAGTGGTTTAGTTTTATTGCGTAACTGTATTGCGTTTATTGTGTAACACTTTCCATATCTCACCGGGTACAGCAGGGTGGTGAGCACTATGGCCCGGTAAATTTTCAGATTTAGGACGACGCTCATCTCCTTCAGCTCCCACACAATAACAAGTAGTCTTCCAAATGCAGCAATATCTTTGAATATTCGATTATCAACCTCAGATTTAAGGATCTAGAATCCCAGTGAATGTCAAGTTACACGGACAACAAAGTAAGGGTTTACTGAATTTGGAGTGACGCATTAAAAAAGTAAATCATGACAGAAAGTCCAGCTCATAAAATTAGTACCCGAAAACGGATACGTTTTTATTGTATGTTGTAGCCCCTCCCGTGTGGTTTCCGGGGTAGCGAAGAATAATAGAACCATTGTCTCCTCTCACAGGTAGTAAAAGCCGAATAGAAGTAGGGGTGTGACAGGCAACTCCAAACCGGGGAAAATCAAACACATAAACAGAGTAAAGCCTAAACTACTCATGAAGATCAAGATGTCATATTTGTAGAAGTGAGTGGACATTTATTGTCTCTGTCTTGGCTTATGTCTTAGTCCTTGGGCTCGACAAGAGCTGACGATGATTGTTATTGTGTAATCACAAATATAAGGAATACAGTTTCCATTTCAAACTTTTGCCAAGACGGTATCGACTTTCGTTCAACAAAATATCGACAATCCTAAAGATTGGTTCGCGAGTCCGCTCTTAATTGGAGAATCGATCACCTGATCTCCCATGTCCTTGTTTACATTAAGCTACACTTGTTGTCTGACTAGAGGTTTCAGTAGGATTCAGTTAAATAAACATTAAGAAGACAATGGCAAATCAGGAGGCTAGCTACTACCCTTCAGGAGATATTGTGTTATTGAACCGAGGAGATGGAAATACCGCAATCGTACATCTTCATGGTTAGTTTTATGGAGTAATTAATTATAATTTACTTAATATTATAATAATAATTATTATAATATTGGAATTGGTGCATTTTATTATTTAAAAACACATTAAATTATATTTTTTAACAGTCTTGGTTAGTACTAGTCACTAATTGCTTCATTGTACTTTATTAATACTACAATTCAGTACTAAAAGCCAAAGTCAAAGTGTGTTCACACTACACTCAAACTGTGTAATGTGTTGTCGTTGCAAATATAAATATGATCATTGATTGCAACTCCGGCTACGTCATCATCATCAGTGTGTTCATGACTCCCAGTGTTTAATTAGTTGGTACACGTTTATCTCCCGAGTACATCAACACTTGTACTCCTCCCAATTCTCGCATTCTCATGCTGACACTGCATATTTCTAATCAAATATATGTGATATAACTTACAGAGGAGGGCAAATGCATAAAACGTAACTAAACTAACTTGTGGGGACTTGTTAGAAATGATTGCTCACATACTATAACTTTACTTACTTATGACTAATCTATATAAAGTATATACTATTAACCAATACTCTTTTAAGATAGCTTGTATATGGAAACGTTAAACGTGTAGGGTAATGTAAGTGGTGATTGGTGAGCGAAAGATGTAGGTATGAATTGAAAGATTGCAACAAAAGAGATAACATTGAGTATGGTAATAAAATGGACAAACTGAAGCCACCACAAGACTAGCTGTTAGATAGATCAGTGGCTGAAAATCTCCAATCTGCAGCCAGATCGGGCCGCTACATGTTGCTATCCAGTCCGCTTAAGGTAAAATCAGGTCCAAAATCCCAAAGAAAATAATTATCACTTCAGCACTAAATTTATTTCATATAAAGGTTTTGAAATAGCTCTTTCATTAAAAAATAGTTAAACTACAACAGATCTCAAAACGTCACAGCAAGCTACATACATACCTAAGAAACACTACCTGTTCTATTCTTTTTTATATCCGATGGCAGCACATTATATATAATAATAGAGCAAAGTATTGAATGAAAATCTCCACTCTATATCGAATTTGTGGATTATGAGAAGGCCTTTGGCAGCATAAAAAAAGAAACACTTTGTAAATTCATGAGGCATTGTGGGATCCCACTGAAAATTATAAACCTAGTAAAGGTAACATATATAAGAATAAAAGATGAGTTCTTTATGAGGGAAAACTAACGCTTTCGGAATAGGAACAGGAGGGAAACAGAGATGCCTTCTATCACCTTTTTTGTTCTTACTGACTATAAATTGGATTATGAAGGTAACGGTAACTTTCACCAGAAATGGAATTCAGCGAATTCTGACAGAGAAGTTAGATGACTTGGACTTCGCTGATGATATAGCTCTCCTATCCCATGCAGGTAAACAGATACAGGATAAACTAAACACACTTGGAAGACACAACAACTAAGTGGAAACATTCATAGGGAGAGACAAAAGGATGAGATTTAGCCAAGTAAATTACAGTTCGATCTCCTTGGCTCAAACACTTCAAGAGGTAGAATCATATGCATACTTTGGCAGCAATGTAGACAAAGAGGAGAAACAGGTAGAGATATCAGAATAAGAAGACATAAGGAGCGTTCCACTAGGAATTTTTTGTGTGGAAGTATCATCATCAGGTGCCGTCTCCACATCGAAGGTTGGCTGCAATGAATTTCCAGCATCCTCTGTCTTTCGCTTTGGTGTTGCATGCTGCCAGACTGTAACCTGTCCATTTCTTAAAGTTTTCCTCCCACTTATCTCTCGGTCTTCCTCTTGCTCTCTTCCCCCTCCCCTCAACTTTCCTCTCTAGTAAATATTTTAACATGGTGTCATGTCTTTTAATGTGCCCAAAATACTTTACTTGTCTGAATTTTATTTCTCTTAATTGTTTCTTCATGCCTAGTTTTCCTAAAACTTGTTTATTTGTCTGTTTTTCTGTCCATGAAACTCTGCCTATTCTTCTATATATCCACATCTCAAATGCATCAATTCTGTCTTCTAACTGCTTGTTCATTATCCATGTTTCCAAGCCATACATTAATATAGGATATATATAGCATTCTAAAAGTCTAAAGAAATCAAATCTAGAGCAAAAATTATAATATTTGGCTCCAATGTTAAAACAGTTCTGCTGTATATTTCAGAAACATCGAGGACAACTAAAACAATAATGAATAAACTGCAAACATTCATCAATTGGTGTCTGCACAGAATAAAGGGACTGAGATGGTATGATAGGGTCCCAAATGAACAGCTTATGGAGAGAATGAGACAGATCTCAGTAAACCAAGATTTGAAGAAAAGACGCTGGTGCTTGATACGACATATCTTAAGAAAACCTGAGGGGAACATAGCAAGAAAAGCCCTTTCCTGGAGCCTGCGGGGAAAGCAAAGAGGAAAGTGTAAAAATACACTGAGAAGAAATTTGGAGGTAGAGATTTACTATCTATAAAAAAAGCTGCAAGATAAAATTATAATATCCATGAGAAAATATAATAATCAGTTTCTCATGGGGGTGATGGACACTGAGATGGTTGCTGCAGCAGAGGATGGAGCATGCATAGGAATGTGTCATGATGTTGTTCATATAACTTAACATAGCTTTGTCTGTGTGTTGCCCATCTTGTCAATTAATTTGAAATGTTTATTATCTTCTATATAGGTGCAACTTTGCTGTCATGGAAGTGCAGAGGTGTTGAACAACTTTTTCTCAGGTAAGAAAAGAATTTTCTCTGCCATTGTGTAGTTTTCATTTTATTCTTGAACCAAGAGTTTTTACTCTTGCTACATTTTTTCATGTTTGATTTGGTGATTTTATAGTTCTTTTGCAAACCTAGAAGATTCCAGTTCATGGCCTATGTGCAAATTCATCTTTTACTTCAAGAGTACAATTACTTCTAAGATGAAGTTGAAGTTGTTGCTGACCCCTAATGACTCTCTAGTACTTTGTTTACTGGTGCCACTATTGTCTTTCACTCTCAGTTAATGCTTTGGAAGGTTCAAAATGACAGGTTGTAGTATGAGCGAATGTCATCTGTCGAGACTTCCAATCTTCAGAGGCTTACATGAATCTACTGTCTTGGACATACAGCCCATTCTTGTCAAAGATCAATTATAAATCACAATAAGAATGATAAAATTGGTCGTGAAAAACGAGACGTGAAGAAGAGGACATACAGTCTATATGTAGATGACTTTGCAGCAGAGAAATATGCTACAACAGCCTAGTTCAAACAGTAAAGAAAATAGAGAGATTGGGGGAAAATGTGGGGTCTAAAACTAAATTTAATAAAAACTGCAACAACTTTGTTTTTCTCACTTCACAGATGGAAAATATCCATAAGATTAGTCATGCAAAACCTCAAACAGATACACAAAAATTTCTTGGAGTAACTTTTAACCGCATACAAACCTGGATGACAAGTTTAGATAACAATCCATGGAGGAGATTTTTGAAAACTTGCAGGTATTAGAAAACTGGCTACATTATGGGAAGCAAATCAAAGGATTCTAAAATAAGTCTATACAGGAACAGTCAGGTCCATTTTGAAATAAGCCTCCAGCTGCTTACCAGCAGCTGTCAAATGAAACTTGATGCAGCTTGTCAAAGTCTAAAATATGTGACTGGATAACTATCAGCTCAATGACAAGCACTCCAATAAAAGAGATGGAAAGAACAGCGCATATAGAACCCCTCAAACTCTGAAGCAAGTACAAAATTATTACCCACTTTGAAAAATTTAAAAGGTTACACAACTTCTATCCACTACATCACAAATTCAAAGAAAGAATAAACCATAAATCAAAATTGGGATTTTTGAGGTTCTCATTTCAGAGCTCTTGACATGCCGCTCATATGAGTCAAGAGTATATTTTTTTTAAAATGTTGGACAGATAGCTTAATGCATAAAGTGTTCACTTGTTGAATCGGACACAAGAGGGTTGTAAGTTCAGTCACACTTGACATTCTTCACATGAGGAAAACAATTGGCCTTCCTACCTCCTGCACACTCAGAACTAGAAATGTGAAGTGACAGGCACTTCATACGCTAAGGTCTGAAGAGGCTACAGGACATTTGTTTTCCCGTATGAAAAATATATTTTAACAAAAATACTTGGGAGTTCTCTATCTTGTAACAATTAACAAATAAATTTGTTGCATGTTAATTTGTTTGTGTGTGTGATTAAAACCTATCAACAATAATTTACTTAGCCTGTGTTTACATTATAGTTCAACGGCGGTGTTTGACAACAAGAAAGCTATTCGTGGAGGAGTTCCTGTAGTTTTCCGTAAGTGTTTGTCTTTCAGAATGATGTAACTTTCTGCTTAAATTCACAGAAGATGTTTATCTGTACAAAACCATTGTAATACAATTAATCCCATCTTAATTCAACATCATAGAAATTAAGAGAAATGGGATGGGGTGGTAGGGGGGCAGTAAAGTCATCTTATTCTGCCACAGTGTAAAACCTAGGAAGGTATTAAATCTTTTCCAAGATCAAAAAAATGTAAAATAAAAATATGAAGAATAGAGATGGCAACATGCTACAAAAGTCTGAGATAGCATATGCTCAACAAGCTACGGATAGAAACTTTTGTTGTGTGCAATTGTCATACTTTTAATATGATGACTGAACATATGTTACTACAGTGTCAAACATAGGAAAACTAGACAATTTTATGTAATTGCTTTTTCTTTCTCTAATCCTGTTTTGCTTCACAGCGTAAGGATAAGAAGAGTTTTCTAGAACTGACTCATGTGCGTTTTATACATGGTGTCTTTCATTGGCTCTGTTATTTCTGTGATCACCTTTTGCATGGACAAACTTTTATCTTGTATCCACTTTATCTGAGTAGCCGCCTGAGTGGTTACCGGGCCCAAATTTGGGGTGTAAAGAATAGAACCACTGTTACCTGCCACGCATGTCGTAAGTGGCGACTAAGGAGGTTTGGCTGAAATCGGATGCATGTGTCCTGAACGTGTAGAAGTCTGCGTTTAGGGCCTACCAAACCAATGTGCAACGTATACACGTTCTTGGCAAAGATCAAACATATCACAAAGAGTGATTGAAATTGGTCGTAAAGAACGAACGCAAAGAAGAAGAAGATCTGAGTAGCATTGCCCTTTAAGGGTCTACACTCTGTGTAGACATTACATCTGTTGTGACTAGTTTCGGTTTCATGTAAACATTGGTCATTACCATTCTGGGGAAAGTTACATGAAAGCAAATATAGACTATTAGTTTCTTTAAAAATATTCCACTTGACATCTGATAGTGTTTGCAAAAGAATAAAAAATAGTTGTCATAAAAATTCATTTACAAAATTATTAGGTTATAAAGGAAGTATGACTAATAATAATAATAATTCCTCTCGTAACGTTATATGTTACATAGGGCCTGCAAGTAATTTCTCCATACCGCTCTATCCTGGGCAACGCGCTCAATCTCCTCCATGGAATTGAGACCGATATTTCCTGCCTCTCTCAGCAAAGTTAAGCAATTATGACTAAGCAATGTATTAAATACATCATTTTATTTTTTAGCCAACTTTGGTCCCTGGCCATTGGGGCCACAACATGGCTTTGCTAGAATCAAAAGATGGACATCAGCTGTACCACCTACTAAGGTAAGACTTGTTCTGTACTTGTTTGAACTGGACCAAGTTGTCTAGTATGTGATAGTAAAAAGATCAAATCTTATCAGGTTTATATTTTAGATCAGTGTCTACCTAAATACTTTTTAAATGCTTTATGAAAGTGTTTAGTTTAGTCGTCGGATCATCACTATAATAGCCGTCCATGCAAGCGATGATGACAACAATCTCAGACGTGTACTGTTGCACCTCACTGGTGTGTGCGGAGGTGACTGTAGAGTCCAATCCTAGAACAGAATCCCGACCACAGGTGGGGCATACGTGATCAAGGTTAGACATGTGCGTGTTGTGTGCTCTGTCTTTTCGCTGCTCGTTTTCTCTGTGACTCAACAATACGATGATTCTCAGCTATTCGGGTTCCTCTTTGTTGTTACAGCGCCACATTTGGCGATCTTGCAAGGGATTCCCAGCAATTATTGTCTATATCGAGCATTTCAGAGACACTTTAAGAGTGTCTTTAAAGCGTTTTTCTGTCCACCAGCTAAACGTCTGCCCCTTCAAGCTCGCCATACATCAACTGTTTTGGGATGCGTTTATCGGGCAATCGAGCAAAATACACTATACATCAAGCTAATTAGTCCATAAGTGCACCGATCTCCTCCACAGTATGTCTCAGCGTGAGGCAACTAACGGCACCGGTTCTTTATTGGTTTACTATTCTTCTTTGGCTACCAGTAAAGTGCTCTTCTCTAGTTACACCATATTTGGCTTGGTATTCTTGCAGTCTGGTTATTGCTGTAGATTCACCACTCTTAATTGAATCATTTACACATCCTCTCTCCTTTAGGGAATTCAGAATATCAGCCTGGTTCATTGCTTGCCCACTTTTTACAGCAGCCATACCTGCAAGTCTATTGACACATTCATTTCCCCTTACACCTGCATGCCCTGTCACAAAAATAGAATTGATTCCTGTTAGCCTAGATTTCTTCAGCGACTCCAACTATTGTCTCCAAGCCCAGCCTGTTTCAATCTTTCTGAGCAAACTTATTGAGTCACAGAAAAAATGCACGGATAAAAGTCTGACACTCCAGCCAGACCATTGCTTTAGTTTTCCATGATTTCCATCATCATCATCAGGTGCCGTCTCACATCGAAGGTTGGCTGCAATGAATCTCCAGCATCCTCTGTCTTTCTTCTTGGTGTTGCACACTGCCAGACTGTAACCTGTCCATTTCTTAAAGTTTCCTCCCACTTATCTCTCGGTCTTCCTCTTGCTCTTCCCCTCAACTTTCCCCTCTATGATTTCCATAGTGCAGTGAAAACCCATAGTGCATGAGCTTTCAAAGATTACTTTTATGAAAGTATTTGTAAGTAAAAAATATTAATAATTTTGAATATAGATATACAAGTGTGTGCAGTTATGCATGAGAAACTTGTTCACATAAGGTCAAAGTCTATATGTGGTGTTCCGTGACATTCGTCACTTTTTTTGTATCGTTTGCTTGATAAGGCCTTTTTGGTCGAAACGTTGCTGTGTGTTGTCATTGTTTTTGTATTTTATAAAACTACAGTACTTTGTTTTACGTGCTTCGCCACGGTACATTATACAACATCCCATATTTATGTAGCTATGCTTATACATATAGTTTGTCAGCACATAACAGATCAAACACAAAGATAAGAATGTTAAATGTTGAGAGTATCACAAAGATTTGAACTATGTATGTCACTGATCATTAATTACATTTTATTTTCAATGTTCACAATTGTGACTCAGGATCATAATGGAGATGTTATAGCACTGTTGGTTTTACAAGATGATGAAGAAACAAGAGAAATGTGGAATTACAAGTATGGACTATGTGTTTGTTTGTAATCTGTTAATTTTTATTGTTTTGTTGATGTTTTGGATTATGTATTAGTTGTTTTATAGTAATTAGTTATAGTTTAAATAACGAGCCATGGTAACCATCAGAATGCATACCATTCTACATCTGCTGAGATAGTCTAAGCACCAAAGAGTTTGCCATTAGTATATTACGTCAGTTTTGTAACCAATGTAAAATTATCAAGAAGATCTTTGAGGCCACTGAGATGTTTTGCAAAATACTATTAAGAATTCTATGGATATATCATTATCAGTTCTCATCGCACACAAGAGCTCTAAGACAGAAGCAAAAAATTCCACTGAATTCGGTCTTGTGCTTTTCTATCTACCTCAAACCTAGTTATATGCATGTCTTTGAGAACTGCTTCAAAAGCTCTCCCACATGGATATCTCAAAGAGTGAAAATTGAGATGTATTGAAGTAGTGTATAGTACGGTAGACAAGCTTATTTGATAAATTAGGAAAAAATCAGTTTACATTTGAAATTCTATAGCAAGTGAGAAGTTTGAATACATTGTGATAACAGACACATTTGCTGGAGAAAGTGGTTAAGATAGCAGACAGTCTAGCAACATAAAAGTATGACATAAAATCAAACCACAAGGAGTTCATTCTTATTTTTTATGTTTGTTGGCCTACACGCTCTGATTTAACCAAAAACAGCTTGTGAGTGTGCCTTGGCCTAAAGAGACTTTAATCTCCTACATAAAGAACAAACAGAATCAATAAACAGTACTAGGGACAGTAAATTGTAATGAAACATGATCACCAAAAAAAACAGGTATTTTAATAGGAGGGAAAATTTAAAGTTAAATGTACATGTGTATATATATATATATATATATATATATATATATGTTAAAGGTCAGCCAGTTTACGTTATTTCCTTTATAACACTATTGTGTTTTAAGAATTTGGCACAAACTAATGACTAGAGATTTTCAGTGATATATATGGTATATGTATCATCAAGAGATGGGCATAGTATAGTTTGGCAGAGTGTAGTGTCATGGCAAAAGACAGGAAATTTTGGAGGTCCATTGCAAACAACCTTTGATGCAGAAATGATCTCTGATGATGACGATACAGGAATATGACATTTCTTTTGTTAAGTCGAGTAGTATAGCCAGTAATTCATAAAGTTTTGTTTATTTTAATTTGTATATGAAAGTTTACTTCTAGTTTAAATTGTTTTTAAACAGTATGAGCTTGAACCATGAATTTCAATTAAAATATCTAAATGAAGAACATTACATTATGTTTCAAGACTTGTTGTTTAATTCTGAACAGTCAAGTATTGTTTCTGTTGTGACATGGAATCTCCCATAGAGCATCAGTCTCCCATAGAGCATTAGATTATATAAATAGAAATACAATGAATAAATTAGGAATGATTTTTATATCTAAATCTTTTTGTTTTAACATTTCTCTCAAGGTTCAGGCTTGTTTACACATTGACATTAACAGCAACAACACTGTCTGGTACCTTGGTTGTGCACAATACAGGTAAGATTTCATTGTAACAAGAATGTATTTACCTACATGAGGACATGATGTCAACAGATATAACACTAATCTCAACTAAAGATTATCATCACATTAGGTGGTCTAAAGATTGGTATTGAAGTTGTCTGATCATGTGTGTCTCTATCTCTACACAATATTCAGTCCTTATAGACTTTCTTTCTTCTTTTATATTGTCTCACAGCATCAGGATATGAAGATATTACTGGAACAGGCTTTTGTGTATGCTTCATAAAGTGTGTTTTTCCACCACCTGTTATTTCATAGGTCTACTTTTTGCATGTATGAACTTTTGCTTTGTATCCACTGTATCAGAGTCTCTAGGAGGCACACTGTCTCTTGGTAATCTGCTTATGTGACTGAACCATTTAATTTGTTGTTTCTTGATAAAGTTTCTTAACCCAACAGGCCTGCTGAGCTGATATATTGGTTCAGCGTATTGTTCATAATGTTACAAAACCGATATATCGGCTTTTGGATGTATGTTAACAAAAACGAATGTATCTTCCAAACCTCTTTACTGAAGTTTTAAAAGATCTTCAGAAATGGAAAGTACTTATATATAGGTACATTTTTACCTCATTTTAACAAAGATTTGAAAGCAGGAAAGAAGTGTATTATAGTGTTAAAGTCTAGGTTTTTTTAAAAACGATGTTTCCGACATTTGCCAACCTTGTTATAAAGACCAAAATGAGTTTATACAGTGCAATCTTGAGTATTGCTAGATCAAATTATAACTTGTGATAGTAATGAAGATTTAATTGATGGTAATAACAACATTTGATTGTTTATGGAATGCGGTATCGATAATTCTAAGTCTAATGTTATAATTGTTTCTAAAGATTGCGCATACCATTTTTGACATGTCTGTACTAAAAAGTGAATATTATAAAAACTACTGGTTAGCACATACCATTTTGACATGTCTGTACTAAAAAATGAATATTATAAAAACTACTGAACCTAATTAGATGAAACTTATAGAATATGTTTGCACATGGATTATCTTCATTTAACTGCTACTTCTGGAAACATCTATGAATATTAAGATGCAATATAAACCCATGAGTATAAATATTTTTTACGATTTTTTGTTTTTTCAAAATAGTCATGCTACAATAATCTAATTTTCTCAAACGTGTATTACCTGATGCAAAATATTATTATATTAACGTATTTCACATTCAATTAGCAACAATTTAATATATAATATGTCATACTTTAGAGAAACAGTACTAGAGTTATAAAGATTTAAACTACTTGACATTGAATGTTAATTTGGAATTGCAAAATAAATGCGTCCAGAGGTCAAAATAATACAGAGTGAAAGTGTTAATATATTACTCAATTCTACATAAAGTTATTTAGCATTGTATGGTTGGTTTACTTATTTATTTGTTTTTAAAATTGGTCACATGTTATAGCAACTAGAACATGATAAGAGAAAGAGTAAAACTGACCTAAGAATTTGTTTCTCTTCTTCTACTTCTACAGTTGTCTCTAGAATAATTACTTAGAAACCATTCTTTGTGATTTTAGCAAATGAACATTAGTATATTATGATGCTGACAAACTGTATGGCGTGGCTGATAATCTGAGGCAGACGGCTGCCTTTATTAGAGAATCAGAAATCCCAATCTAGTGAGAATGCAGAAGAAGAAGATATTATGCAGCTAGTTTTACAGTAAAGCTGTGCTATTTACATTTTTTAGCTCTGCACATCTGATTTCAGCTTGCAGTTTATTCAGGTCTACTCTTCCTAACATGGACAGTCTCCATAATAACAATAGCGTCATAGCTATTTTTCTTTTTTTGTAGATGTAGTCTAAATAGCCATTCTTGCACTGAGTCATTATTGCTAGGAAACATTTGGATTAGAATCATGAAAACAGTCTTTGGGACATAGGTTGCTTGTGTCTAGTAATTCTATTTTTTGTTTCACTTGGCCACTATGAATTCTTACGCAGTCATGGTGCCTAATATGGTTCCTCTGACTGATTTCTGTGTGAAGACTTGCTTTGCATATCACTAGTGGCCCTTGCCATTCAGGCGAGACTTACTTTGACTTCAGAGGTACTTGTGACTTATACCCCCTAATAAAAGATCAAGGTATCCTGTAGTCAAACCACATACACAGTGCACGTCAAGAATTTTTGGCCCATGCTGATCTCGAACCCTGGAATGTCCCAATCACATGATCATTAGCCCAGTCAACTTCTCTATCAGCGATTCTATTGAGACTTCTGAGTGTCTAAATCACTACACATCTCCTGCATGTTAATACACACCTGAAACAGATTGTGTGTACCCCATAAAAATACTTCTTACACTGTTTTTTTGTTAGTTCAGACACAAAATTTTACTGGATCAGCTACACTCACAGGACCAGCTGTCAGCGGTACAATAATTTGACAGAGCAGTGACACTGGTACTCGGAGATATTGTTTGTGTGGTGTGTGAAACAAATCTTATTTCTGGGAAATGTGAGTGAGAGAAGAATGGTTAGGAAAATTTGTTGCAACTAATCTTCAATTCAGAGATAGCATATTTTCGGATCTGAATGCCTGTATACATTAGAATAGCTGAGACTTTCTGTCTAGTACATTTGTTATTTTATTTTGAATTGTTTCATTATTTCTTCTTTGTTTGCCATGAAAAGAATATTTGTTATACTGTACCATAGTTTACAGAGAGGTCACAACAATATCTGCTCTTGACATGTTCGTTTTCAGCACATCATGTTTGGTACCGGGTTTGTCTTTCCCCTTTAATTCTTATATGCTTAGCAAAGACTACAGTGATGCAGCCTGTTATCAGGGCTATCTACAATACTGTCTTTGTCAGTTCTGATTACTGACCTCTGTCATCTCATTCCCTATATATTTTGCCCCCTTGCATTACTTGAATGTTAAACAGCTGATTAAGCTTCAAATTTTCTAATCTTGTTTCTTAGAATTGTAAAACTTGTTCACAAACGTTAAAGCAGAATTAACATTAGCACCTCAGAAAATATTACCTTAAACAAACATCATGTAACATCATCTTAAGCATCATGTCTCAAACCAACATTAGAGCTAAAATTGTTTTCTCTTTTCTAGATCAGAAAGCGTTGGGGTTTACCTGTCTTCTGCACACTTACTTCCGAGTGGCCGATATTAAAACCACAGCTGTAACAGGACTGCATGATTTGGTTTATAGTGACAAGGTAAGTAATGGAGGCTGTGAGCTAGATTTGTAGCAGATTTGTTGATAACATATGGCTCCCATTTAAGTTTATCAAGAGGCTGCACAGTAATAGGACAATATATTAAAATAAGGATCAACATCCATATAACATATTTATAATTAAAACGACTAACAGTGTTTCAGGCTATCACAGTTATTCCTTTAAATATCTAGATCAGGGGTTCCCAAACTTTTAACTCTGGATCACACTTTTAGAATGAAAACATCTTCAAATAGAATTTGGGGGAGGTGATGAAATCAGAGAAATGTCTGGTCAACCACTAGTAACAATTTTTATTAGAAAAAGAAGATGGAAATATCTTCGACACTTTCTCATAACAGTTGTTACTAGTGGTTGACCAGACATTTCCCTGATTTCATCACCTCTCCTGAATTTGTCCTATTTTATGTTCATTATTTTCCGCATATTTTTCTATTTTTGAATGCATTCAACTTACTTTCTATTTGTCTGGGCATATACCTGAATTCAAAAAGTGCATCCTCTGAATATTAGGGTACATGTATACAAACATAACAATATTAGTAACACTATTACAAAAGTACAATTTTCTTCCTCAGTTAAAGGGTGGAAAAGAAGAAAGAGAAAGCAGGAAAGAAGTTACAATAAATGAAAGTAACGACAGGTAAATTATTGCTTTGCTCTCATCATTATAATTTATGACCTCACTAAAAATTGGTCTTTTGATAGCAGATGTTACATGAACTGCACTTGGGGTGGAAGAATAGATATTCAATTGATTTTAGCAGATGGTGTGAAAGATGTGATGCATGCTAATAGTTGATTGATTGATTGATAGGACCATAATCATTGCACTTTGATGAGTAACGATGTGTGCTCCGATCTCTTTCTTATACAGGAAGACCTCAACTGCAGTGCACAAACCCTTATTAAATTGATTATACACACTATTTATTTATTTGGGGGTCTCTATGGCGAGGTTGTTAGGCTATTTGCATGTCATTCTGAAGGTTGTGAGTTCAAATACAGACATTGGCATGCATAATTTTTTCATGAAATCCCTAGAATTGTTGCTTGAGCTTCGGATCAGGATGCTGTCATGTTGGACACTCAATTCATCTTGATTGATGGCGTCTTGGATGACTACTTCAATGCTGCAGTAGCTGTCTCAGCTTTAATTCTCCTTTATTCAACCTCAGGCATCAGCTTTACTTGTGTTCAAAGAAAGCAGTGATCAACCTCAGATTGCTGACATCTCCAACAAAATTATTGTCATGCATTAGCACTGGTGGCTGCCGTATCAGTCTTCTCTACACCTTATACAGGGTGTTCAAGATAATTGCAGCCCCCTTGACAAATCGAAAGTTGCCAGATAACCTATCGCGTTGTGTTTATTTACTATTTAAACCGGTTCTGACTAGCTCGTCCTACGTCACATTTGTTCATCGCCCCTTCCCGCACTACAATTACACACCATCACACAACCTTGACCTATACTACGTCATAACTGAACCTTCTCATTTCCATACATATATGTCAGATTAGCTCCATTCATAGGCTGCTTTCAAGTTGAACACCCTGTATTATAAACACCTTTGTAAAAGATTCTCAAACACCATTTTTCTGTTTTACAGACACATTAGAAGTACCTATCTTTAGCTTGTTGAAAAATAGGGTCTCTGTTGTAGCTCTTGCTGTACCCACTAGAGAAGACTGCCCAGCTTATCATATTATATCCTTTGCCACAGCAAGTCATACTGCTTTTTTGGAATTTAAAAGTAGTTTTTGGAAACCTACCTCATCAGAAATAGCCGTCAGGAAATACATCAACCTGGAGACAAAAGTACAAACTTCACTGCCTGGCACAGGGAATAAGAGTGCAATTCTCTTGGGAATTGAAACAACTAACATATAAGAAACACTATTTAGTCACTTTGGGTGTTTGTTTTCTTCCAGAGTTTATAAAGAAGCTCCAAAGATCGTATATATTACCAGTGGCCCTGAACCAGCTAGGCAAATTGAATTGACTACATTTAACTTTCCAGATATTGGTGAGTAGTCAATATTTTGCTACTTGTTTCACTTGAATGATCAACAAAATTTGTGTTTTTTATTTAATTTAGTAAAATAAATTGTATTAATGTACTGTATATGTTAAGGAGGCAGACATATTGAAAGAGAGTTGCGATATGTATGAGTTAGTGCTCTTGTTATGTTGGTGAGTGGTCCAATGATCAAATTCCACAGTTGAAGTAGAGTTTTTCCAACTGTATGGCTTTCAGGTTGACCCAGCTTTAATTGGGTAACAAAGAAATACTGGGAAGTAAAGGTGGTCAGTGTGATGATGACCACATCTCTCCCTGTATGTGGTTGGTTAAAGAAGTAATGAGGACCTAACATTTGATTCCCCAATATATTTCTTCTTTTTCTTATCCTGCATTACCTCACATCACCAGTATAAGATTTCTACAGGGTGTTCAAGATAATTGCAGCCCCATTGACAAATTGAAAGTTGCCAGATAACCTATCGCGTTGTGTCTATTTACTATTTAAACCGGTTCTGACTAGCTCGTCCTACGTCACATTTGTTCATCGCCCCTTCCCACACTACAATTACATACCGTCACACAACCTTGACCTATACTACATCATAGCTGAACCTTCTCATTTTCATACATATATGCCAGATTAGCTCCATTCACAGACCGCTTTTATCTTGAACACCCTGTATTATCGATATAGGGGGAGACTGCAGTAAAACTATGTAAAATGGTGAAATATGTGTTTCACTTTAAAATTTCTAGAATGTGCTCTTGTGTGCGCTTCAAACATGGCGTCTTTAACTACTTATGTTTTTTGTGTGAGTAACCTTTTGCTTTTTATCCACTGTATCTGAATGGCATTGTCCTTTGAGATGTACTGTCTGTTGGTAATTGTTTATATGACCAAACCATTTAATTGGTTGTTTTATTATGAAGTCCAGTACTAATGTTTCCACTTTTTTCCTGATGTCTTCATTCTTAAATCATGTTTTGTTTATACTCCCAACATTCTGCGTAGGCACTCCATAAAGAAACGTCAATATACCTCATGGTATAAAAATGGGTGTTTTACTTACTTACACATATTGACAAAACATATACCTATAACATAAGCATATACACCCCCACATATTAATTAAATGTTATCTCCCAAGACAACCAGACGACAATTTTGACAAAAACTTAACATTAGATGATTTCTATTCCTGCTAACTAGTATGGAGATACAGAACACAGCAAAACATTATACATCATGGAAACAATCTGCAACACATCTAATCTGATCCTATAAACAGCATACAAGATCAGAATCCATACTTCTACACAAACTTACTGGGGTTGTCTGCAAACTTGATCTCACTGTGGTATCAGCTGATATTTCATACACTTGTAGAGAGTCCTGGAAGACATTGGAAGTGACCTTAGATCAATGCTAGTAAGAATAGTAACACACTATAAGTAAATCGTTTGCGGTTAGAAAAAATAGTCCAACTGGGGATCGAAACGAGACCACCCATTTCAAAAGCATTTACCAACTACTTTTCAACTATGACACTCTCCATCTCTCTCTCTCATATATATATATATATATATATATATATATATATATATATATATATATATATATATATATATATATATATATATATATATATATATATATATATATATATATATATATATATGTGTATGTATGTATATACATGTCTGTATATAACCAGTCATACATTTATTTATACATGTAGTCGCTTCTACATCTATTCACACTTGTATATATATCAGTTGTATTTCTATTTACACATTAGATTGTAAAAGCAGCACTTGTGTAACGTGATGTTTGTGTAAGAAACCTATAATATTTTCAATTTATTAAATACTCTTAATTTTAATGCAAGCCTATAATATTTATATTATCATTACATTAATAAATTTACCAAACTGAAACATGTTTTTTTTAAAATCACAGTTATATGGAATCCATGGGAAAAAGCCAAAGAGATGGGTGACTTTGATGATGAAGGCTACAAAGAAATGATCTGTGTTGAACCTGGAAAAGTGTGGACCCCAATTACTTTGGAGGCTGGGCAGCAGTTTGAGTGCAGTCAAATCTTGCGTTCACTCCTGTAGAAGCTTGTGTGAATTGATAATGCAGTGCCACATATTATTATTTCTTATTTGTTTTCAGCGGGTAATTGCAGTGGATTAGCCTTATTAGCATTGAATTAATGTAAATGCTATCATCAAATATTGTTCATAGATCTACAACAAATGTTTGAAGGCTCTTCTGATGTAGCATGTGCACTCTTGGAGCCCTTCTGCATGTTTCTTAAAATTTATTTTGACAAAAACCTCTTTATATATTTTGAAGTACATCCTAAAGTGTATGCCATTATCTATCAGTGGCTTCTTTAATTTTAGTTCTTAAGAATCTCAAACATTCTTAACTTCAAGTTGAACTTACATCCTATATGAACCATCATGTTTAAAGTTGGGAATCTCTGTGGCCAAGTTCTTTGCCTTGCATACTGAAGATTGTGGGTTTTAATCTGGACAAGTTTAGTTCACATTTATTTATTATCCAGAGATCTCTAGGATTTTTATAGGAGTTCATGCTTTGTAAAACACTCTCATCATGTAGCGTGTCATTTCTGGGGAGAGGGACTGTGCATTATGGGGAAAACCCAGTGCAATGAAGTTCTGTGATTTTTATCCTTTACCTTTAGACCCTATTTATATTTAAAGTTAATAAAATTAACATTGAAAACCCTATCATTATAATAAAAGTAACTTCAGAAAGCAATGGTAAACTACTGAACGTATAAATGGTGCCTAGAAAATAAACGACTCGTTTACTGTGGTTGAAGGTGACGTCCTATAAAGGATATGCAATGACTTAATTTATTTTTTACCCTATAAACAAAATTTAGATATTCTGTGTCGTCTTCCTAGTAGGCTTCAGATACACCAAAATGTATTTAAATCCAGTTTAAATTTTGTAAACCATACAGAATGTTGTATAATTAACATATCCTTTCTCTCTGATACATAACATTCCAGTCGTGCCTGTTCCACTAAAAAATGACTTATATTTGTTGTTATTTTTTTAGTGCTTTTCCCAGTGCAAAAAGTTCTCACTGAACATTTTATGTAACAAAAATTATCCAAATGCACAAAGTTCCTTGCGTTAAAACATTATTGTATTGAATTATAATTAGATCTTATAGCAGAGTAACTTGTTTAAGAATAGTGTCATGATATATATATATTAAGTGGTACTGACTTCGCTTATTGCTTTTTTGGCAACAGTCTATAAATAGTTTGTATGTTATTTGTCAATTACTAGAAATGTGTTTTAAGATGAGAAGATCCCTGTAACTGCCATGTCTACTTTCACACTTCCTGAAGTATTGGTGTGAACGTAATTGGAAAGGGTTCTTTGATAGTAGTTCTCAAAGTTCAGATTTTGTTGTCTCCTATATTTATTGTGCTAATTAAAATAAGTATTTTACTTTGACTAAGAGAAGTTTAAGTTTGTGTTTCAACTGCTTGTGACTGCAAATAGCTGCATTCAAAAATTTATAACATTTTTCATAATCTACTTCACCAACAAGAATTATTTGCGAATGAACAGAAAAACAAAATAATCTCAGTTACCCAAAAACCTTCACATTTATTACAACTTTGACTGCCGAAAATGTAGACATTCATCTTAGTTAATCTGTATTTTCCCACTTTTAATTGTAAATAGCCTACCAAATTAACAAAAGGATTCTCAGATCAAAGATATTCAGATGTTTTATAAATTTTAAGAGAATGATACAAAATTCGCACAAAACATCTTATAACAAGAAATTCACCAGAGTCTATGATAAAGTAAGACACATTTTGTTATTAAAATATTGTATATATTTTAATCTCTGAGGGCCACAGAAATGTGGTTTTACAAAAGAATGATGAGAATTCCATGGACTGCTAAAATGACTAATGTTGAGGTGCTGAATGAGATCAAGACACATGGAAAGCTTATCATCAATATAAGAAAGAGGCAGTCATAATTTTTCGGGCATGTGATGAGGAGGGAAGTTTAGAACACATTGTGACAACCGGTAAAATCGAGGGTAGACGAGAGGGGAAGACAGAGAGAAAATGTTGGATAGCCTGACTTCATGGCTCGGTAGAGCGTCAACATCTGAGTTGATAGCAAACACCAACGACAGAGATTTGTGGAGATCCATGATCGCCTACGCCAGCCGGCATGGCACCTGATGATGATGATATATTTTAAAAATAAATTAGATAAAAATGCTTAAGTTGCAGCTTCAAATGCTGTTCTAGAACAGGCAAACATTAGAAAAAAATGCTAGATATTAAGTGACTTCTATGCAGTTTTCTTTGTATGAGTTGTTAAAGAAATAACCAAAATAAGTTATGATTACTTTGTTTAATTTAGTTGCATCTAGAGATCCTCATCACTGAAAATCCAAACCGGTTCGTCCATAAGTGTTCTAATCTCTTCCACAGTGTGTCCCAGTTATAATTTGCAAGTAGCCTTGTTAAGGTGGCATCTATGGCTTAGTCACTCAGTCTATTAACCCTGACGTTATGAGTTCGAATCACACTGCAGACAGTTTGGTTGCAAATTGTTTCGCGTGGATTTTTACAAAAGGATGATGACACCACCCGTTCAGAAAACAATGGCAAACTACTGAATGTAATAATGTCTAGAAAAATCACAAACAGCGTTAAAAGCTTAGGTTGATTCACAAAGTCCTATAAAGGATATGCAATTAACACTTATAGCCTTGTTAAATAAATGTTTCCTTTTATGCTTCACATAAAGTAACGACTAAAGATTTTTTGCTTACATTTTTTCCCTATATTACAAATTGTTTACAAATGATTTCCAAGAGCTCCACTTATCTGCCTAGCATATGTTTTCCAATTATATAGTTATTTCAACAGATTTGTGTTTCATTACTATGAATGATACATGAAAATAAATTTTGATTGATTTCTCCAAGTAATTTCTCCATACCACTCTATCTTGGACAACTCGCTCAATCTCTTTGATGGAATTCAGTCATTAAAAGAATTAATTAATCATATATATGTTAAATATAGGGCTTCCTATTTCTCGTTACATTTAAACAATTAAAGTATATGTTGTAACGTACTAATCTTGATGCCCTGCTAAATGAACCACATTTTGCAGATGACCAAGTAATTATTGCCACAACAGAAGAACACTTACAGAAGCAAATTAAATAACACATGTAAAGATCACAACACGAAAATTAATGCTAAAAAAACCTGAAGTTATGACAATATCAGAGAAGAAAACAAAACAAGTATCTTCGAAGCAAACCAACTGGAACAAGGAAAAACTGCGTGTATTTGGGAAACTTGATAACACCAGATGGAAGAATCAACACCAAAATATAGCAAAGATGCAACAAAGTTAGCCAAATCATCAACCAAATGACACCGATACTCAATTGCAAACATGTATTATTACACACACAAAAAAAACCTTATACAATACAATTTTAATCCCAACTTTGTGCTATCAGGGTCAGAATTGGACACTTACAGCAAATGAAGAAAAGAAAAATTACAACAACAAAGATGAAATGCCTGAGAAAAATAGCTGTAGTAACAAGGAGTCATGCGATAAAAAACAAGACTATTAGAGACTGTAGGAACAACACCAGTGTTATAGCATACTTAGAAACAACAAACCAAATGGTTTGAATATGTAACATGATTACTGTCCAATAGCATACCACAACGAGCACTACTGTTTAGATACAATGGTTTCAAGGCCAAAAGTCACCCAAACAAACGATGCACCTTAGAAATAGCAGAGGTGGTAGAAAGCACCATATACAAGGTGCACTCGAGGGCACTTTGATAACTCTTCGCATACCTTGAATGCTGAAAAGCACAACAGGAATAGACAATAGTTAGAGAGACAGGGAAATAGCTATTTTATTTTATTCTTTATAATAAAATATTTACACCATGTAAACTATGTACACTTTCAATGACCTGTGCTTATATTTATTTCTTACACATATTTATTATGAATATCTCAGCACATTTTTATTCTTTGATTGACAAATAATGGTTAATTTTATTTTAAAAATTGCTTTTATGTAACCTTTGCTTAAAATAGAAAAATTGCTTAAATAGAAAACATATAGTTTACAAAACATTTAATGTAATCATTTCTTTTAGACTGTTGGTACTTCAGAAGTTCCTATTTTTAGAAACATACAAGCACAAACAATGAGAAATCATCAACAGATAATTATAATGCATGAAGAAAAGTTGACGCAGTCATAAATATATTTTTGTCATTACATATAGTTTGCTTTACAATTTTTGTTAGTTAGTTAGTTAGTTTGTTCCTTTCGTGCCAAAGCGGCACATAGGGCAGAGGTTTTAGATCTCCATGTGATACAGTTCTTTGCTAGCAGTTGGAGATCTTGTATGGTTTTACATCCCAATAGTTTACTTTCTTGTTGGATGGTTCTTCGAAGAGTGGTCTTTGGTCTTCCACGTTTTCTTTTCCCAACTGGTGACCACATAAGGACTTGTCGATTTAGTCTCTTTTATTACACATTAATAGAACGATACACATTTAGATAAATCCTCTGTTTCAGAAATACTGGGGTTTTTACGATTGAGGATTATTAGGCCTCAGATCAACCGACCATAGCAAGTACCAAGAAAACAACACCTTCCATCTTGAAACCGGAACCGGAAAAACAATTTTTGTAGATGCCACTAAATATATTGTGTACAATTATTTTAAGTATTTCTTTACATTCACATGGAATTTTTAAGTTGATCATCTTTCTTCATTAACCCTTTCACTGCTAAATACTTTCCGAAGGCTGAGCTAAAAATAGCTACTCTTTGTTTCTAGGTCACAAACGGGAATGTACGCGCATAGCAGTGACAGTAGCAATGTATAACGTGTTAAACACGTCTTTAGCCCACAGAGGAGAGATAATAACAGACGTGTTAATGTGTCTTTAGAAGTGAATGGTAAAAACGTATATATACGTCCTTAGCAGCTAAAGGGTTAAGACTAAGCACCTGGTTACCCATACCTGTGGTCAGATGTCACAGTAACTTTTTCCTGAATTGTCTCATGGATGAAACAAACCAAGGCTCTTCACAGTAAGAGGACAGTGCCAAACATCATTATCGGTGCCACCACCTAATATAACCAAGCAATAATAGCACATAGCAGAGTAATATGGCAGTTATATTCAACAAATGCAACCTATTGATACTAACACTTAGTAATAGTGGTCTCATTAGTTTTTGACACACTTTGCATTCATTTAGTATTCTATTTATTCAGATCTATATCCTCTTTGTGTCCCATCCGCTATCCATAGGAGAGCTGTACTAGTCAATGTCTGTACAGGTTAAATGTGTCATTCAAGATGTATTAAATGTGCAAGCCATTCCTGTCTTATATAGCAAGCCTGAATTTTCTTGAGCGTATTCATTGAGTCACTCCGTGTACCTGCATGTGTGAATTCCTGTATACTCAACCACTTCATAGCCATGGTTACTGCTTTGATCTCCATTGGGACACTGCTCATAGTTACAGCAAAGGAGCTACTGTCCTTGACAGTTTTGAATCTTGAGCTTGCAGTAAATACCCATGCATTCCACTTTCCTCAATCCACTGAGCCATGTATGTCACATGAGTGTATACCACAGCATCACCATCCTGTATATTAACTGTTTGCTGGTAAAACTTAGGAAATATGTTACTGACACCAGTAGATCAGGGTGGTAATAGTACATTCTAAACAAATTGTACAGCAATTACCATATTTAAGACAAGTGGGATTACTATTAAAACATCTGGACTGACTTTGTTTGACCACCAAAACTGCTCAAATGATTTGGGACTAACAACACCACTCATGTGACTTGGACTAACAATACTATTCGATGACTTGGACTAACATGACTATTTATTGACTTGGACTAACAACACCACTCAGGTGACTTGGACTAACATGACTACTCATGTGATATATACTAAGACTACTTAGATGATTTTGGCTACAGTTAGTTTAAATAGCTTAATGTGACTTTATAATTGTCTGCTTGACTACACATCATCATGTGCTGCAAAAATTAGAAGAAAAGTAACATTTATTTTAATATTGAAGATATCGCTCATAATATTTACTGGCAATTCATAGAACACTGCTATGAGATAAACACACAACTAACTGCAGTCATTTTTCATACTTTTCTTGTTACTTCAATTTCTGTCTTGATGCTATGTGTTTCAATGTTCATATTTTATTACTGGGTATATTTTTTTTTCTCATAATATTGTAAGTTTTGCTTCAAAGGGCCTTACCATCCAATGTTCAGTTTATTACAATATGTGCAATTTACAGTCAACTTTCATTAATTTTGGCATTATTTATTTGTACTTAGATTGTCTAAACATCACGCTTCCACATTTTTGGGTTTCTGCCAACTTATGCCATCTTTGAGCATATATACATTAATTTAGTTTACTTTCATAATGAGTTGTTTATTGCACATTTTATCTTACACACTTTATTGAGTTATGATGTTTATAATGACTGATACATATTCTCGTTTACTCATGTCATGTATAATGCACTCTGATACATATTCTCTGTTTTACTCATGGATGAAGAATAAAATTATATTCCAATGAGAATAATTTGGTTTCTTTGCGTATATGTTTAGCAAAGCAAGAGGTTTTTTTATTTTATGGTTGGAGTAGAGATGTGGGGACTATAAAAGAATTATAGTCAATTCAATGTGCCATGCCCACAGATAAAAATGTGTATCTTTGTAGCCATTTGATTAAAAAAATTATCTCTCGGCGATCTTTCTTTTTAGCCATTTTGATTATTCTTATTGTGATATATAAACAGCCTTTGCCAAGAACATATTTTTACGTTGCATTATTCAACGCCATTTGGAGCTCTGGTGCTTATCCTTCGCAGACGTGTCCGGTTTCAGCCAGCGTTTACTGGGTTCGCTCTCCATCAGCCTTTGGTTGTCCCCAGCCTACCTGCAAGGCAGCAGACTGCTATTTTCTTTTAGGGTAGGGACCCTTAGACAACCTGCCCTCCCGGGTTGTTGAGCGTCATCTGCCCAGGTTACCTGTCTTTTTTTTTGACTACTTGGTTTTGCCTACCGTCCAGTTTTGTGTACGGTTTGCTCCGTTAGGCTTTGATTGTCCCCAATCTAACTACAAGGTAGTAGTAGTTCCCTGCGAGCGGAAACGCACACTAGATTCAAGCCTCTGCTGGGCTTTCCAGTTTTTCTGCACATTTTGGTGGTCCGCTCACCCCTACACTTGCCACGCCCTTCGTCGCTCCACCATCAGTGCTGTGCGCTACACCGTTGGGCCCACCCGTGCATCATTCACATGTATGTTCGCTCTGCCCCAGTGCCTGCCCACCATGTCTTTTAGTTCTCACCGTGCATACATTCACCATGCCTCTAGACTGTCCGAACATGGAGCTCAACTCAGGCTCCCACTTCAGGGCTCTGAGTTTTGCCCGATGTGGGCCCACATGCAACTCACCTTAGGCCTGGAGGTGGGGCCGAGTTTTGCCCCACGCAGGCCCACGTCTCTTCTCTGGATGCACCCCTCATTCTTTTTTGTTTATCCGTTCAACTTTTCCCATCGGCCGGGAGAGATGTGCATTAATAGTCACTCTAGGATTCCATTCGTCTGTGTTGCAAGCGGATCTCATCCAACGTGACTATGTCTGCATCACTACTTATACCAGAGTAGCTCTCCCTCGATTCCTACCTGCGTAGCCAGACAGGAACATTGTCTGTTTCAGGGTAACCACATGGAGGTGGGGTAGGATCTTGATTAATGCCAACTCACTAATCCTGACGCGGCGTTCTCCCTTTGCGCCTTTGACCCCGATTAAATAAATTGAAAACCTGCATGGGAACTACACATTTTCCAGATGTTAAAAAATTGGTTATTGGTTACTAAACTGACGTCATTGCACTCCGGGCAGACCCATAGGTGCTCAGTCTCCCCAACAGATATTGAAGAGTATGCATATTGATGGTTCCCGTGACTTGCTGATCAAACACACCTCTCACTCTGCCCCTCAGGCATCGTTCTACTTGTACAACGGGTAACTCCAAACTGCCTAAATTGCTTGATTGATTCAACATTTATCTTAGTGTCCTCATCCAACAGAAAGTCGCGAAGATACCGAAGAACATCCCCTTATCCATCTTCAACTCCCCAACAATCGATGCTGATGATGCAAGCCTATCCGCTCTCTCATTACCGTAAACACCCGCATGTCCAGGACAGTATATCCACGTAAACCTCTGGAGGTTAGAAACTTCTATAGGCGACATCCACTCATACCAAAATCTGCCCTTTTGGATCTTGTGTAGCATCGACTGAGAGTCAGATACAACAACGGCCCCAGTAAATGAAGTCCCAGAGTTAAAAAAATATTATTTGCCATTCAAACAATTATACCATCTAGAAGTTGCCTTCTTTGTGCTATATCTTTAACGCGTCCATTGGCATGGTTGAAGAAAACTAATGTTTACAGCTATTTAATACATTGATGATGAAAATAGCAATAGCCATGTACAAAATATATTTTTTCAACAATTCTTGCATTTCCCGTGCACCAATTTAACACACGATTGAGTGCGGTAAACAAATTAAGTCATTAGTGCGGCCTGTGTTTCATTGAACACGCTGAGTATGTCATTGTCAAGGCACGTAAAGGTCTGGCAGCAATGAGAGTCATGGCGGCTGCTAATATCCAGCAACGGCTGCTTGTCATCCTGTACCAGGTGTTGGTTCTTTCAGACATTGAATATGCAACAACCATCATCACTGTTAGTAAGACGCAAATTGAGAAACTGGAGAGAACACAGAATGAAGTAATGTGTATCATCCTCGGATGCACTAGGAATACACCCTGCGTGGTGATGAGGTTTCTCCTTGGTTTCCCGACCATAGAGTATAGCACCATCAAGAAAGCTAGATCACGTGCATATCTAAAAATATGGGCTAAAAAGGATTACCCATTGCACGAGCTGCTCAACATCAGTAGTGGAGATCGGTTAAAGTGGGGCAAGTCGTGGGTTGGCCGTACTGCAGCCACTGGTCAGCTGGTATGCGGGCTGAGAAATATCGAAAATAGGGAAGAATGAATACCGGAGTCTTCAATATACGGGAACATCTTTTCAACCATCATTAAATTCGACAAAAGGTTGCAGAAAGAGAAATCTCGTGGCATTGGATGCAGACGTTAAGACCATCATTAACAAAAACTGCAATGAATGTGATGTGATTTACACTGATGGATCGGTAGTTCGCCACGAAATGGGCCTTCTCTGCAAGCTTATGCGGCAGAAAGGTAACGGAAGCCAGTGGTGCATTTCGTATGACAACAAGTAGCATGACAATGAACGTACTGACGGTGACTAAGACACTATCCTAGCTGGAGTCACTAAAATACACTCGTGTGCACTCTGAGTGTTTGTATTATACGAAAGGTGGAGGCTGGTTAGATGCGCAGGCAATGGACTGAGTCACTACAAACGTCAACAATTTGCAGAATTACACTCGTCTTCGTTCCGGGGCACACTGGTGTCTTCGTTCCGGGGCACACTGGTGTCGTCGGCAATGAGAGAGCAGGCAGGCTGGCTGGTTCTGCCACCATATCAGGGGGTCAGCCAATGGATAGAGCTGCCATTCTGAGCGCCCGCATAGAGTGTGGCCGCAAGAGGATTTTTATTTAAACATATCCACGTCAAGCTAAATTTACAAGAGCTTGGATTGAAGATTGGAGTGGCCAGAAAGTAACAATAGGCCTACAACAGATCAAAATCGAACTGGTACGGTTAGTCGCTGGGCGCTGTTGGAAATATTGCGAAGGAGATCGGAGCTCTATGGACATATTCGGAGTGCAATGAAGATATTCCAAATTGAAAGTGAAACTGATATTCGGTCTTCTGTGCCTCATATTCTGCGAATTGTGGCTGGTACACACCCATGCACACCTATAAATTATGTTCATCTCACAATTCATTGTTAATTTTGTCGCACTAAAGATCACTATCGTCTTACATTTTATCCACACTTTCGCTGTCCTTTCCGTTTTACAACCAGCCAAGCGTTCATATTATTGTGTTCATAATTCACGTCCGGCTATTCAAACAAGAAAGAGTATTTGCAGGAAAGAAACACCATTTACTGTAATGTTACATCTAGTATTTTGTATTGTAGTTTTCATTTTTATGCTGTCTGGTGCCAATGATGTAAAAACAAGTACTATGTGGGACTGTAATGTATACACACCGACAACCAATTCACAGCAGCTTATACCTATTGTGTCCAAACCAGGTAAATTGTCATCACAAATAAGTATTAATCACGTAAGTATAAGTATTTAAAACGACTCAGAAACGTGTCCCAAAATTTACACATTACGCAAACTGTAAGTGTTTTAAAATAACGTTCGAAGCTGATGAAAAAAGAGGTAAACTTGTAATGGAAAAAAAAAATCTCAAGTAATATCAGTTTTCCCTATCAGATGACGAAGGATATGCATACTGATGATCCCTGTGGCTCGCTGGTTAATCACATTTTCTCTCTGCCCTCAAGCATCCAGTTATTCTTGTCCAATGCTTAGATACTTGGGGCAAGTCGATCTGTCTTCCATTTCTAAACCTTCTCTGTGCCCGCCTGCCCAGCGTGTTTGTAGCGCGCTGGATGACGTGTGACAAGCCCTCTGTTAGTGTGATTCAATTCCGCGAGCTGGCAGAAGAGCCACAGGTTCTCCAGATTTACGGTGTTCGTGGCACTGAACCGAAGGGTTACAATGTCCATGGCACCGAGCCGAAGAGCTGAAAGCTCAAACTCTGGATCGAAAAAAAACCTCTGTCCAATCCGTCTCTTACGTCCACTTCTCTCCTCTACTTCTTCGTATATATGCATATTTCCTTGCTTGATCTGCTGGAGGATCATATGACAGGGCACATATAGCAGATCAGTTAGCCTTGCGGGCAACTGCTGGTATATAGTCCCAGAGAGACCTAAAGGTCTCTTAAATTATTCAGTTAGTAAAGGTTGAAGTTTTACTTTCACTCTCTCACTATCTATGACTCCTATCTTACTTGTCCTAGATTCATAAAATAAACGCTATACCAGGTTAAGTCAACGATAATCAATGTCAGTTTATATGTCTTTTCTCTCTTCTGAGAAACTCAATTAAACAGTTCAGTGCAGTAAACAACTATACACATGTGCATTTATTGGCATGAAGATAATTATTCACAATAATATCAAACAGAATTCTCATTACCGTAACTAACAAATTTATGAGTGTGATCCTCCGTTGATCCGTCAGGAAAGTTCTGTCCGCGTCGTCTAGAAGCTGCTGATCTCCTTAGGTCTCCGTTGCCAGAGTTGTTAAAATCGAATACCATATTCATTATCCACACTGCAAAGTTGCGAGTACAACCTGCCTTCTCACAGCAATGCTAAAGACTGTACAGTTTCTAACAGTTCTGACCAGTGATGTCAGAAACTAAATTGGAATTACTGTATTCGTCATCCACACTGCAAAGTTATGAACGTATCCTACCCACCATATGCTGACTCCTGCTGCATAATGTAGGTACAACAATACAATTTGCACTTCGGATCTCCTCTGATCTAGCTAGAAATCTGATGCCAGGGCTAAATAATTAATTTTAAATAAAAATTGATTCCTACAAATTATTCATATTCTCAAAATTATATTGGGTAAACTTGCCAGTTCTTCCAGCGTTAGAAAGAGATCGGAGCACAAATCGGTATCCCCAAAAGTGCAAAGCAAAGATGATGGTCAAATAATCACTCAGAGAATGAATAGGCTAGAAAGAGGTAGACTAAAGCAAAGTAACTTGCCTATAGCCTCTCCAGTAAAGCAACAGTTTATAGCAATAGATTATATTAAATGTATAGAACATGTAATATTTTACTGAAAAGTCAATGCCAATGTACAGTCGGTCCATCCTGGACAAGAAAATACTTTCCCTAAGTTAAGCTTTCACATTTCAGGCATTGGCAGTAAAAAGATGTACACAGAAAAATAAATAATGCTCATATTAACAAAACGTATTTAACTAATCTTGGACACATATGTAGTCATTAGCACAGATTTCTCAAAGCAAAGGGAAAAAAATTAAATGTCTTTCCTTTAGTAAATTTTTTAAAATAAATAATTTAAAATGTTTGCAGATATTGGTGCATATTTAATTAATTATTAACAAATTTTATTCATGGTTCAAAGTGTACAGATAAAAGTCTTCTATGTCGGAAAAGGTGTAAAAATGTTGTCAATAGCGCTGTAGCCAGACACTTGCCATAGTGTTTTAGCTGTAGACACAAAACAAAAGGATCACCATCATGTGCCATGCTGACTGGCATAGGGGATCGTTGATCACAGCAAAGATTTGTCCTGAGCACTTACTTTCAATCCGGATATTGACATTTTACCGTACCATAAAGTCAGACAGTCGATAATTTTCTCTCTCTGTTGCTTTCTGTATCATCCCCCATTGGCTTTGCCGGTTGTTACCATGTATTCTAGACCATCTTTAATGGCATACTAGAACAGTTATGTCAAATATGATATACTTTTAAAAATAGTATAAATCTTTTTTCCATTCTTCACTCAGATTCTTCTTTTTACTATATTCACTTCCCAGAAGTGTGATACATCAGAACCTTACTATTTTAAGCATGAAAGTTTTAATATTGAATTCATTACAATTTTTTTCAGATTCATCATATTACAGACCTTTGCATGTGATTCAATGTGATGTAGAACCTATGGCGATAGAAAATGGAGAAATTCTGAAATTAGTGACATTTATATATAATTTAGTAAGCAGAAGTTGCATTATCCTATTATGTACTTATATCTACTGCAATGTCAAATGAATATTTTTAAGTAAACAATATCTCTTACTAAAAAAGTATATCCTCATCATGTTGTAGTTGACACAGATGGCATTTATAAGTGATCCCAATCGCGCAGGTCTGCAGTTTTTCTACTTATGTTGTTCCATGTCAGCCAGCATTCATTTATTTCCCTCTCTGCCTTCTTTCTACAGGTTTCTTTTGGTCTGCCCTTTCTCTTGCTTTTTCCTGCTGTCTTTGTCAAAGTGCTTGGTGGAATTTTACATAAATGTTAAAGCCATCTTTATCTTCTTCCTATAATCATTGTTGTCAGTGATGTACATTTAGTTTCTTCCACAACTCTTAATGTGTTACCTATTCTGACCATACTATTTGCAGGATTATTCTAAGACATTTATTTTGAAGTATCTCTAATACATGTGTAATTCCTGCAAACATTTTCTAACATTAGGTGTTAAAGCAATATTCCAAGAATGTTACACAAAAAATCTGGCCAGCAATGGCGGAATGCGGGAGTGCCATTCAGAATTTGGACTGTTTGATTCTGGACACGACTTTGCTGGCGCATTTCCACCATGCTTAGTCGGGTATTGTCTGGTTTCATTTGCCGAGCTACTGAGTTAGTGCTTGAGCAACGCTATGAGCTATGAATGTTAAATGGAATGCATTTTACTGTGTCAACCGTGCGTTTGTTGTGGGTATTCAGAAAATGGCGGACAGCGATTATGACGAACCGACTGAACCTGCCGTATGAAATGATATTGCGTGTGCAGAAAGCTGGATTTTGTCGTGATTGATGTTCCCTTCAACATGAATTGCAATTCAAGTGATGAACAGTTTTGTGTTGACACCTTAGCGACGCCATATGCATTTATGCGGTGCAGATCGCTTTTGTGGCGTATGGCTGTTTCATTCTGGAATTAGTTAAAACCACAGGAGACAGTTGTTAGCATTTCGTGTGATTTTTGTTGGCACAGGAACAGAGCAATTATGAGGTGACCCATTGCAGTTAAGTTGGAACTGTACATATGAACTATGTTACTTTTATATATTCTGAGTTTGGTTTTCAGTTTAAGTCTTGATTTCCATGTTTTTAAACTAAAGTAGACAAATAATTGAACATAATTTAAGGGCGACATGAGGCCCTTTATATTTGTGTGCGGATAAAATAACATTATAATCAACAGGGACCACATTAAATACAAGAAAAAGTGGACAACACTAGGAAATCACACATAGTACTGACCTTTTGCATTGGAGAAAAACTATGATTCACTGGAAAGGAGGATTCAAAGAAGAGTTAACTATCTAAAGAGTAGCACTATGGATGCGTTCCACCATTTTCTGAATACCCACAATCACAACAAACGTATAGTTGACACAGCAAAAGCATTCAATGTAACATTCATAGCTGCATGCATGGTGACCATCCTTTAAAAAGGTATTGTAGTTAATGCCTGCACATATTACAGAAGGGACAGTAAATTTGCTGAAGTGTTAATTATTTGTTTTTAAATGCTACATAACAAAAATGTAACTGATTTCTTACTGTACTTTATCAAGTGTCAATATGAGAAACATATTTAGCAATGTCAAGTGAACCTCTGTTGTAGAATTTTTTTTTTTTTTTTAACCATCCTCCTTTTGATCTTCATTTACAATAACATATTTTCTACTATTTTAGCCACTAGGTAGTAGCTGATTTACTTAATTTGGTTGTCTCACTATTTACTTAGCGTAGCATAGGTCCAAAATTTTCTTGATGTCCTCTTTTCTCATTATGTTTAAGGTTTTGCGACTTTTAAAAAGACTCACATATTATAAAGAACAGTTTGTCTGAATACACTACCATGGCAAGGAACAGAAGGGGTTGGAGATATAATCTAGCTGAACTTCGAAGTGAATCAGTCATATTACATGATGTGTTTATTATGCTTTTTAATATCACAGTATACTTCTGAGCTTGCTTTTGTTGTTATTTTGTCATTATGTATGAAAAACTGTAAAAGAAGTCAAACAAGTCGAACATTTATAGATTTTCAAACCCATCTGTGCTTGTTTATTTTTACGACTGCCTTCTTACTTGTTGATGCATTGATCAAATTCGACTTAATTACTGCATTTCTGTTCCATAATCTTCAAATATAGCCTAGAGATTTTTGAAAAATAAACTGTCACAGACCATATTCTAATCTCTATGCTTAGTTCATTATCATATTCAATGGTTCTTTTAACTATCTTTAGGCACACATAACATATATACATGCAATAAATTAACTCTTTCCAAGTTTTTCGAGCACATTCGCCACGGCGAAGTCTGTTGAACACCATTAGCCACACACTGTGCCATAGAGTTGCTTCCCTTATAAGAAGTTTGTAGTTTTACTTCTACTGTTTTACTGCTACTACTTTTTAAACCTTGTTATTCTATTAGGTTGTCCAGTTATCTTCAATTTAGTATATAATAATATATATATGTTTATTTATTGACGAGTAGTTACATATGTTGTTTTTTTTTTAACCTACCTTAAATTAACTGTTCAAAAATTGAGGAAATAACTCTGCGTGGAAAGAGTTAAAACAAGTTCTTATCTCTGGTTTTAACTCTTAGTGGACCAAGCGCCACGCTAAGTGGCGTTTGAAGTGGCAGCGTTTTACATTCCGCCACGCTAAGTGGCGTTTGGTTATCAAACGTGAAAGCGCTTGTAAAAGCGTGACTTTTGCCCTGGTCCACTAAGAGTTAATTTAAACTATTTTATTGTTGAACAGACTTTTCCTGAATGGCTTAGTAGTGGCAATCCTCTGTAAATACCACACTTGTATTGCAGTAGCCATTAGTGAATTAGTAAAATATATTGAATTAGTGAAGAGTTAGAAGAATATGAGAAATTATTATATTATGGTTAAAGAGAATGTATGTATGTATGTATGTATGGCCCTTTTCATCTTTACAGACGGTCAATAGGCAAGTGTTTTACTGTGACAACTTCTGAGTTTTCGCTTTCTCTCTTGTTGTTCAGCTCGTACATGAGTCTCTTCTCAAAAGACTCTGCGCCTTCCGTAATTTGGCTTTCCACACAACTCTGTCATCAGCTAGTCCCTCCCATGTGCTGGGATCTATAGAAAAGTTTTTCATTGAGGTTTTGCAGACATCTTTATATCTGAGCAGTGGTCTGCCCTGGTGCCTCTTCCTCCGAAAGTTCACAGAACAACATTTGTTTTGGTATGCGATAAGTTTCCATTCTTCTCACATGTCCCAACCATCTTAGTCGTCTACTGCTGAGCATGCCCATGATGGAAGGCAGATTTGCACGTTGTAGTACTTCAGAGTTGGTTATCTTGTCGTACCACCTGATGTTCATAATCTTTTGGAGACATCGAAGGTGAAAGATGTTAAGTCTCCTCTCGTGTCTTGAGTAGGCTGTCCATGTTTCTGAGCCATATAGTAAAGAACTAATTACACAGGCTCGATATATTTGAGTCTTCGTCTGCAATGTCAATTTTTGTTGTCCCACGCTCGCTTTGATAGTTTGCCGAATGTAGTAGCGGCACTTCCTATACGAGCGTTGATTTCCTCGTCAAGAGAAAGGCTGGCAGTGACCGTGGACCCAAGATAGCAGAATTTTTGCACTGGTGTTAGATGGTCGCCATTTAAAGTGATGTTTGATGTCTTACCTCCTGACATAATACAACTGTTTTGGAGACACTTATTGTCAGAGAAAAGAGGTCGCATGCCTTTGACAAATTATTAATTAGACATTGCAGTGTGGGCGACTAAGGCAGCATCGTCAGCGAAAAGGAGGTCCTTGAGAAGTATTTCCGTCGTTTTGTCTTGGCTCTTAAGCGAGCCAAGTTAAACAGTGAACCATCAGATCTAGTGCGGATGAAAACATCACCATCAGCGTCCCCTAAGGCGTGGTTCAAAAGGACTGCGAAGAAGATACCAAAGAGAGTGGGGCAAGGACACAGCCCTGCTTGACTCCACTCTTAACCTCAAAACTATCAGATGTGCTGCCATCGAACTGTATGCTGGCTTTCATGTCCTCATGGAAGGAAACAATCAATTGGAGCAACTTTGGGGGACAACCAATATACTTCAATATTTTATAAAGACTTGGCCTGCTGACTGTGTCGAATGCCTTAGTCAGATCCACGAAAGCAATACATAGAGGCTTGCTCTGCTCTCTGCACTTCTCTTGTAGCTGTCGAAGGGTAAATATCATGTCAGTTGTTGACCGTCTAGCTCTGAATCCACATTGTGACTCTGGAAGAACACGCTCCGCCAGTTTCTGTAGTCGTTTTGAAAGGACTAGTGCAAAAGCTTTGCCTGTTACGCTTAGAAGGGAGATGCCTCTGTAGTTGTTACAATCCTCCTTATCCCCTTTGTTTTTATAGAGTGTCACTATCTTTGCATCCCTCATGTCCTGAGGAAGTGTTCCCTCTCTCCAGCACTGAATAAGGAGATTGTAGAGGTGGGGCAGCAGGACATCCCTATTGTATTTGAGGATTTCTGCAGGAATGTTGTCTAGTCCTGATGCCTTGCCATTTGAAAGTTTGTTGATTGCTTCGGAAAGTTCCTGCTCCGTGGGTTCGGTATCCAGCTCGGTTTGGTCATGATGTTTCGGTATGATCTGATCGAGGACTGGGTGTGCTGGTTTCTCCACAGAGTAAAGATTGGAATAGTGTTCCACCCATCTTTCGAGCTGTTTGGTCATATCTGTTATTGGCTCACCTGTTTCTGATCTTAGTGGTGCAATTTTTGTTATGTTTGGTCCCAGAGCTACTCTGATATTTTCGTACATTGCCTTGGTGTTGCCCATATCTGCAGCATTTTGTATTGCAGAACACAGATTTGACCAGTATTCATTTGCACACCTCCTTGACTCTCGTTAAAGAGAATAAGAGTGAGAAAAATCACAAAGAAAAACACAAAGAACAATCCTTACTTCTAATATTAAGTTATTTCATGATAGTACTATGCAGAATCGAGGGATTCAGAAAGTTTATCTCGAAGTGGTTCAGATGATTTGAGAAGGTCACAGTAGCTACAATGTATTATTTATTTATATTTTCAGGAATGTGATGATTACCATACTTTGCCATTGGGAGGTCTGAGTTCATGGAATTGCATAGCAAAAAAGTCAGTCAAATCGATCATTAACAGAAACTTGCATGTTAAACAGATTGACCTGAATGAAAATGGAGCATATGAGTGTGTGGGTAAGGAACATCATAAATTTGTATTGCTGTCATTATGAACAAACTCTTTTGACTAACATTTCCAATCTCCATTCTCACTCTACATTACACAATTATGCAAACAATTGCCTGTAACCTATTGTGAACTTGAAGTGCTAGTCATATTTTCAGCTTTTCACTACTAGAAAGCATTTTCAATTGTAATATATGAGACCTGGTTAATAATATTTGACAATTTACTGTGGCATTTCCAAGCACAAACGTACCTCCTTTGTTACATTAGTTTTCTTTTTCAGTCCTTTGCATCCTGTTATATGTTCACTTCTTACTTATCAATTATTGAGACCTATCATTTTCTTGATCATCAATCTGTAACTTATTTGGCTGATGGTAGCTAATTATAGATCTAAGTTGCATGAATTGAAATGTAGAAATTTTATGTTTGTTTACATTCCCTATTGTCAGGGAATATCTTCAAGCTTTGTCAGAATTCTTCGGTGATTCCATCTTTGGCAAGTGACTTCTTGTGCTTGAGACTCTGAAGTGCTTCCTCCAGCTCATTCTGCACAAATCTAAAGATCAAATGTTTATCTCATACTGAGAGCACTTTAGTTCCTGTGCCTTTTTCAGCATCCTTCTATTATATTTGTTACCGATGCTTTGATAACTTTGGCATATTTACTTAGTTTATAACTAGCATGTTTTTCTTGTTTGTGTTGTATTGCTGCTATTGGCTGCTTGCAGTTTCGTCATTCGAGGCTACTGCTAGTCTATTTCCATCTCCGTTCAAGGTGTTGCGAGCACCAACAGGAAGCAATACCCTGTATTTAGTATGTATCAGACTTGCCAATTTTAGACAGAAAAAACCAAGTGATTCTTCCTCTTCTCTTCCACCATTTACTTCTTTATAGAAGTGTTGGGGAGAAATGTAGTGATCTTGTGTGTGCTGGTTTTAAGGCACTTTGTAAGTTGATATTAATTTTTGTAAGGCTGTTCTTGATGCCATCGCTCCATCTTTTGCATGGTCTTCCTCTTGCTTTGTACTCATTATACTTTTTCTGTGTGGCTCTCTGTGGTAGGCGATACCAGGGCATTCTTGTCAGGTGTCCAAACCATTTAATCTGTTGTTCTTTTATGAATTGCATGACTGGTTTCACATCCAGTTTTCTTCTGATTTCTTCATTTCTAATTTTGTCTCTTATTGTCACACCTGCAGCTCTTCTAAGACACCCCATCTCTGTTGTTATGATTTTCCACTCATTAGCTGCTGTTATTGGCCATGTTTGACACTGGTAACATAGTGTTGGCCAGAAAATCGTTCTTATGAGATTTGCTTTAGTTGTTAGCGGTATCTCTTTATGTGACAACAGTGGTGTTAATTGTCCCAGTACCTGGTTAGCTTTTGTGCAACGATAGCTGATTTTGCTATCGATACTTCCATCTACTGTGAAAATTGCTCCTACGTATTTGGCCTCAATTGTTTGTTTTATGTCTACGTTCTGGAGTTTTATTGTAAGGTTTTCTGGTTGTCTACTTATTGCCATTGTCTCTGTCTTTATTATATTTATTTCCATATTGTACTCCTCACCCTTGATGTTAACTAAGCTCATATGGTTCTGGAGAGATTCTTCGTTTTCTGCAATCAGTACTTGGTCATCTGCAAATAAACGTTCTGAAATATTATTTTCTTCCTCTATTCCTGCTTCTATACTTATGTTGTCCATGTATATTATAAACAGCAGTGGGGTGAGCACACATCCCTGTCTAACTCCTGAGTTTATTGTGAATGTTTTTGATGTTCCGGCTTTTGTTATTATGTAACTTTTAACCCAGTGGTTGTGGAGATAAAAGCTCAAGCGTTTATTTCTGAGAACTTATTTAATGTTTCTGAGAGAGCGATGTGATCATTTACACAGATGGGTCAGTGGTTTTGGTACATGCAGAGCTCATGGACTTTCACTGTTAAAATCAGAGAAGACATTAGAGGGAAGACAGAGGTGGTTTTGTAATGACTACAAGTTTTCAGATTATGAAGATCATGACAGTAACTAAAGCAGCTGTCTGGCTGGTGTGACATACTTCCACGGCCTTCTCTATAATGGCCGCAGTGCAGACCGCAATATTGCCATGTGACGTCACAGGCTGAGGCGGTGTATTCGCACAGACTAACTATTGTCTTTTACTATTGGAAAACGACGATCTAGACAATACATCTTGCAGATGTTAGAAACTTGTTGTTGGATGCATGTGTATTACAGAAGAAGTTTTATGATGAGTAGCTATAGTTGTTGCTCTCACATACTATTTTAGTTAAATTTTATACAGAATACTTCAGAGTGAGGAGTAATTTTATAAAGAATGAGGAGTAATTTATATATGATTACTAGTGTACTTACATCAGCTTATGGTAGTCTCTCATCAGTTATCCATGAATAAGTAAGCCACATGTTTGTACAACACCACAGCTTCTGGTTTGTCGTGGCCAAGAACTTTTGACACATTATGTCGAAGGAGATCAATAGTCTAGATACCAAATTTTATTACATTATGTCGAATGAGATCAATAGTCTACATGACAACTTTTGACACATTATGTCGAAGGAGATCAATAGTCTATGTGACAACTTTTGTTACATTATGTCGAAGGAGATCAATAGTCTACATACCAACTTTTGTTACATTATGTCGAATGAGATCAATAGTCTACATGACAACTTTTTATACATTATATCGAAGGAGGTCAATAGTCTACATGACAACTTTTTATACATTATATCGAAGGAGGTCAATAGTCTACATGACAACTTTTGATACATTATGTCAAAGGAGATCAATAATCTACATGCCAACTTTTGTTACATTATGTTGAAGGAGATCAAGTCTATGTGACAACTTTTGATACATTATATCCGAAGAGATCACTAGTGATACAGGATAACAAGGGAAAACAAAATGCTATGCCAATCAATTATTCAAGGAATGGGTGTGAATCTGCAACCATAACCAGACTGCAAAAATATAAAATAAAACGAAATTTAGCTAGACGAGCGCTATATTGGAAATCAAAGAAGAATAGTAAACTAACATAGAAATAGTATAAATGGTTGCCACACACTGAAAGGCATAGGCCTACTGAGGAAAAGATCAGAACACTTAAGGACTAATTTTTTCGTTGTGCAGTGATGATGATCTGTTGACTAAACTAAACTGTTTCAAATAAGATTAATATTCTATTGAAATAAGTGACAAATAATTATATTGTAAACATATTTATATAGAAATCTTATACCTCTTACTTGTTTGTGTTACAGAAAAAATGTGGCCAGAAACAGTTTACATAAAACGCAAGGTATCCATCCACAACAATGAGAATTGCATAATTCAATATTTCTCAGAGTTTATAGGTATTTTAAATGAAGAAAGAAGTTATATGATAGGTGGATTTTCTTTTACTACACAATTTGTGCATCAAGAAGTTGAATGTTTGGCGATTTTTAACAGCAGCAGTGGTTTTTTTCAAGAGGTAAATTGCCTATTAAGTTATTTTTGTTAAAAGAATGCCAGTTTTAAGTATATCTGTTTAAATGGGAGCTCAACCTGGTAAAACTAAAGTTGTGAAGTAAATTCTTTAAAAAATCATTGCAGAAGGAGTACAAAAGTCTTGGCTTAGAAACCACAAAGGAGAGGGTAAACTCTAAAAAAAATTTACAGGTAGGGCAGAATTATTAGTCATGAAAGACATCTTTTCTACGAGAGACAACAGACTTCAAACAACTGCCACCTTACAGTCAGGCTAGTGACAGGTTAAAAGATAGGAAATACTAGACAGAACATGTTGCGATAGGATGCACTGGACCACAAGCTTAATATTTTAGTAGTAATATAATAATAAGTAGAAGCGATAGAATATGAAGAACACAGCACAATCAGCCTCATGAGCGACGTAACACTTTTCAGAATCATCATGAGAAGAGTAGGAAACAAAATAAGACCAGAAATTAATAAAGATCATTGTGGCTTTGTTGAATGCAGGGAACACACAACACAATATACATAAGAACAGTAATGGAAAGATCAATAAAAATGAAGTTGGACTTATACCTATGTTTTATTGACTACTCAAAAGCTTTTGGTAATGTGAAACATGGAGAAAAAATTAGCATGCTGGGTAGTCTACATATTGATGTGAAAAATTGAAGACTGATCAAAAATGTGTTCTGGCAACGAAGTACAGCTATAAGACTAGAGAATCAGAGTAGAAAGAATTTATCAAGAGATACAATTAGGAGTAAGGCAGGAATGCATACTCTCAACAGACCTGTTCAGCCTATACAGTGAAAACATCATGAGACATATAGAAGAAAACGCAGGAATAACAGTTGGCGGACAAAACATGAACAGTCTAAGATATGCTGATGACACAATTCTCATTTTGACAAATGAGCAAGATCTACAAAGTTTGATATACACAATAGTAAAAGAAAGGATTGAGCATGAATATACAGAAAACACAGGTAATGGTTATCTCTAAGAAACAGGAAATGCCACAATGTAATATCAAAATAAACAGCACAACACTGAAACAATTCCATTGATGCAAGTATCTGGGAACATTCCTAACATCAGATGGAAGATATACAACAGAGATAAGGAGTAGAATAACTCAAGCAGACACAGCTATTATTAAAGTGAAAAACACTATGCTTGAATTCACTGTCAATGACACTGGAGAAAAGAGTACTCCAGTGCTATATTGAACCAATATTTATGTATGGCAGCAAATCATGAACAATGTAGCAGTCAATAAGTTTGACCTAAACCAGAGATTATTATATGCATTTCGTTTCGCAAGGAGTAAAGTCGAAAGTCTGACTAAGCAGTGCACCAAACATTACTGGCTTCAACACTGTCAGAGCATGCAGTCTCATCAACTGACACCGGAACAATCATAGTGTTGTATGATGGCATCAAGAAAACCGTGGGCCCCACAAGAAAGATCACACTACTTTTAAAGTCTGCATCAGGTGTGATCATCAAGGACAACGATTTGCAGATGAAAAGATTGCGAGCATTACTTCCAAACTGTACTTTTACAGAAACACAATTGTTAACACTGCTCAATAGACAGTCTACTGGTGATGGCAGAATTCTTCACTAAAAAAGCATCTGGGGAGAAATTGAGGAAAGCTATAAAAGGAATGTCAGAAGAAAAAGCTGACGGAAAGGACGATTGACGCACAGATGTTATCAACTTGCCGTTTGAACGTGTTAACTCAAAGCATCTACATTCTTTCGAATGAGAGCTGCTCTGAGTTTGTTTAAGTGTATTTTATTGTGCCATTTGGCGTTTTTTGAAGGCTCCTATGCTTTGGATGCGATCAAGTGTGTGGTCTACACTTTGATCTTAGCCCAAAGGCCGAATGTTGTTGACATCAAATACATTTTATTTTAAACATTTCCCACTAATTGAGTATGAATGGTTTTATTTCTTAAATTTGTATTATCTGTTGTTTCAGCAGTAAAATTGTAAAATGAAACGATGACTTATATCCATATCAGACATCTTTAAAAACATATCAGATAAAATAATTGTCGTTTCATTAGTTTATTTATAATTCATTTTGCCCATTCCAAAACAATATTGATTGACTTATTTTCTCCACACATATTATGCCTATAGTTCTGTAAACATACGAGTTTGTTTAAGTGTATACTTCTACCATTTTCTGCTAGCTGTAGTTATACACATTTATGTATGTGTGTGCACATATATATATATATATATATATATATATATATATATATATATATATATATATATATATATATATATATATATATATATATATATTATCATTTGCAGTGGTCACCACATTGACATTTCGTCTACAACACATAACAAAATATCAGATCATACCTGACACAGTGCTCGATGAAGCTAACTGTCAACTTGGATTAGCCATTATAAGTGTTGCTGAAGGCTTGCTTAAAGCTGGACGTAAGTTCTTGTTGCTCAAAGTGTTCTACAACTTAGCTCAAAATGTTCCTGAAATTTGGCTTGATAGACCATTTCATTATTAAATCATTGTTATTTTATCTTTGTGATAATTCATTGTGCATTTTAATCTGTTCACTCTTCTGAGCTGATGTACTGCCACATTGTATTTTTTTAAGATGGAGTAAAGCCAGTATACTGGTTATTCAGTAAACACTGCAATATAAGTGTGTCCGAAGGTACCAAACATTATGGAGTGAAAGAGTTAACATCTCTTTAATAGCAATATTTATGTATGTATTGTCCCAATTGATTACAGATAATCATCTGTGTAATATCAATATTTTTCTTTTCTGGGATCTAATAGCAAAATTGGAATGGACCAGGGTGACCAGACATCCCAGCTTTACTTGTATTGTACCGTTTGTGGTTACTTTGGCCCAGTGCGCCACCCCCTGCCAAAAAAACCACCCCACTTTATCGTAACACAAAAATGTCCCAACATTTAATAATCAATAAATTGCTCATAATAAAAGTAATTTAATTTGTGTCAAATAATTTGTGTCAAAACTATGTGCAACTTCACTGAGAAGTCAACGATTTATTGTTTAAAAAGAACATGATGGTGTTAAATTGTTCACATAAAGCAGCACTGGTTCACACTTCGACCTAAATATGTAGACAATTCTGCTTCTGACATTCTAAGGAAGTGCATGGAGAGACTATTTCAATTTCAGCCATTCGTTGCATTATCTTGAATCAAAACTGATCAAAGAATCACAAAACAGACATTGAAGTGGGAAGCAAAGGGTTCAAGAAAGAAAATACACCATAGGGAAATCCTGAAATACACCTTACTCTCAACATATCTCTTTCTTGCTATCACCTCTCATCAATTTGCTCCATTTTATGTGCATTATTTTTAGCAGACATCTATTTTAAAATCTATTCAACTTTCATTATCTTTAGTCATTTTCCAAGTCACTCTGGCATAAGTTAGGATTGATAGAAACGGGAATTGAAAAATTCATAATTTAGTTTTAGAACTATATAACTTTAACTCCTTGTAGACCAAGCACCACACTACGTGGCTATGTGTTGGACACCTTTTTACCAGGAGCCACACTAAAGGGTGTTTTTATTCTAAAAACAAATGACTTGTAAAAACATGACTTTTACCTTTGTCCTCTAAGAGATAAGTTTCAAATTTTATTTTGGCTTATCAGAGCTGATGTTTATTTGACAATTCGTAGCATAAATTTTGGTATCACCCATGCTGTCAAAATTGCTACCCAAATGGGATAAATTGTCATCATTTTTTATTCCAGCATGATATCAAAATTACTTGTAGATGTCTTTAAAGTTACCCTGGTATAAAAAAAAATTATAAACAGCACTAAATTACACACCAAAGAGATTTATACAAATTATACAGGTGTACTTGAAAGTCACTGCATAAGACTGGAAGCTATGAATACAAATGTCATTTGATTAACAACTCTAGGATCTTGTTTTCACAAATTTTGTGTTTTGTTACATAGACAAGACATGTAGAGCGAGTAAGCTAATCTGATAGGAAAAACAGGACTACAAGTCAGTATGAACAAAACCAAGAGAATGAAATTAAATAACAACCAGATCTTAGTAATGTTTATGATTGGATAATTGAATATCTACACACGTTTTACCTCTTTAGAAATTAATGACAAATATGAAGAAACTAACAAGACTGTTAATGTTAACTGTTAAATAGGATCAATCATTATAGTATCACCCCCCACCTCACTCTTTTCTTATTTTCTTAAATAAATTTTGCTGCGTTCTGCGGACCAACATGCCAGTGTGATGTTGATTAACAATCTTTTCAAATATTTGCTATATCTTTCATTTCAGACTGTACCAATGTCAACGCTTAAATTAACTCTCTAAATCTGATCATTGCATGAGATTCACAATCCTGACACTCCTCTGTTGGGATATACTTTTTCAGTGCGTTCAGTATGCCATTTTGTTTGTTAAATAAGGGATTAAGCCTCTTTAAGCCAAGGCATGCTCTTTTCAACCTAAAAACAGGCCTTTCATTGGTTATATTGATGCGTGTAAGCCAACAAACATGAAAAATGAGAATTACGTACTTATGGATAATCTGACTGTTAAGTAATTTCCATTTGTGGCTAAGTTGAAGATAAGTCTACCAAGAAAAACATATTATTGTCAGAGAAAAATTGTTTAGAATTAGGCACATCGCAAGACCACAATAAAGGTCGCAAGTCTATAGTATATTAAATAGTGGCATGAACGTGAAGAAAATTGCAGATTTGTTCTGGTTACAAACTTAAAGATCGTCTTCTTCTGCGAACACTCCATTCGACCACTTATTAAATCACTCTTTGTGGTTTGTATGTGAACTGAGTCTAAGAGCGATTATACATTGTGCCAAGTTATGCGCCTATGGTGACTAGGACAGCACATCCGATTTAGTGCCAGCATTTTATTTACTAGTGTAGCTTTCCCTAGAACTTAATGATCTAACAGGACCAATGACATGAACGGGGATGAAGGTGTGACTTTGGACCACTGCATGAAGAAATAAGAGAGCATTCTAGTCATCACAGTTCATTGTCTCTCTCTGCGATCCCGGCCTAGACTGATGAACCAACTTTTATCATGAATTTTACCGTGGTTTTAAGGGACTCCGTTCCTCCGTACAGCTTCTCGCGAAGCTCTGTGTTTTGAGGCCAGGTTTCTTATACCTGATATCCGTTGACAATCTTGCAAGAATGTGTTCTGCCGTCATGTCCGCCTTTTTGCATGGGCACAGGCTAGTTGTGCCGATTTTGAATTTGTTATACATGTGGGTGTGGAGCTTGTTGTGGCGGTCGGAGGCGAAGTATGGCAGCTTGTTCGCTACGAGACAGACCATAGTATCCGTCGCTGTTGTTATGCTGGGGATGGTCTTTTGTCCATTTGTCTCTGTAGTGCCAGCCGATGGTTGTTCTGGCTTCCTCATAACTGATCTCGTTATCAGTCTGAGGTAGTCGCCCGCCTTCTTTAGCTAGTTTGTCGGCACGTTCGTTTCCACTTATGTTACAGTGTGATGGTATCCACTGAATGACAGTGCGTTTGAGTGAGCGAGTTCATCGAGGGTCGCTTTGAGCTCATTCAGCTCTGTTTTGCCTACGCATTTGAGTGCCGTGATGACCGATAGAGTATTGGTGAATATCACGACCTTATTGCGAGATGTGCCTCTTCTCTCTAGGATCATTTTGGTCCCTGTTCTTATTGCCTCTGCTTTTGCCCCGTAGTTATTTGAGTATTTTCCTGGGGCAATAGCTTTGTGACCGTCACTTTCTTTGGGAGTTTAAGCACTATTCCTCCTCAACCATCACTGATTGCGTTCCAGGCCAACCCGTCAGTGTACACATGTGTCCACTTATTTTCAGGGTATTTGGTCGATATGTGTTTTTCTGTGGCCACTCTTCTTTCGAAGTTTTCTTGCTGGCCTTTTTTTTTGTATACCTGGGATTGTTTCCCTTAGTTCTGGCATTTTTGTTTTCCACGGCGGGCACTTATTAGTTGCTGGGATTGGTTTGGTTTTGCATTTTGCTAGGACCGGATAGTCTGCGGTCAGTGCTTTCGTGATTTTTGCGAAGCTAGTTCTCTGTATCCTGCTTCTTTTGAATTCGTTCATTCTTTCATGCATAGGGTGGGAATCGAGCCATTTAAGTTTTTCCGCTAATACTAAGACTTTTCTGTCCCTTTGATCTGCCATTGGTTGGATGCCTGTGATTGTTTCCATCATCTTGATGGGGGTAGACTTCATGGCTCCTGTGATAATGCGTATTGCCCGGTTTTGACTGTTACTCACTTTGGCGAATTGCTTGTTGGATGCGTTACTCCATGCTGCTATGTCGTACTCCAGAACAGTCGCACTCTTCCAGAGTAGAGTGTTTTGAGGACTCTGGTGTTTGCTCCCACGTGGAGCCTGCGAGTTTGCGCATTATCGTGAGCCTGTTTCTTGCTTTTGCCGTAGCATTTTCAATTTGGGGGCACCACGTCAATTTTCGGTCGAGTGTGACTCCAAGGTACATTGGGGTCTTGCTTTCTGAAAGATCTTGCCAATTGACTTTAAGTTTAATTTTGTGATCATGGTTGTTCTAGGAGAACACACTGTAAGTGATTTTAGACGCATTTATGTTTATATTCCATTTTTTTTACCACACTTCCAGGTTATTTAACGTAACTTGTAGTCGATTTGTTGCTATGGGCATTGACTCTTCCTTCGCCCATATTGCCAGGTCGTTGGCATACATGGCAGAGTGTACTTGCTTTGGTAGACATGTGGCTATGTCATTGACAAAGATTAGGAAAAGAGTTGGTGAGAGCACTCCTCCTTGGGGGACTCCTTGCTCTAATATGGCTTTCATGCTAGTGTACCCTGAACCTGAACCCTTGCTGTTCTGTTCTCTAGGTATCTATCAAGCCAATTGTACATTCTTCCCTTTATGCCGAGGGTGAGGAATTTCAGCCTTAGTCCTTCCTTCCAGACTGAGTCAAACGCCTTCTCCATATCTACCTAAACTGCCAGTGTCTGCTTCTTTTCTTGGAAACCATCCTCGATTTCCTGCGCGATATAGGTTACTTGATCTTCTGTAGATCGGTATTCCGAAAGCCTCCCTGTTGTACCATGAGAAGCCCTTTGCTTTCCAAGTGCCAGGATAGCCGTTTGTTCACCATGCGTTCCATGAGTTTGCCAGTGCAGTTTAGGAGACTTATTGGTCTGTAACTCGCCGGGTCGAATTTATTTTTGCCTGGTTTAAGGATGGACACCATGATCGCTTCTTTCCATTCTCGTGGTACTATTCCTGTTCTCCACGACATATTGAAGACGGCGTAGAGCTGCTTTGCTCTGGTCCCAAGTTCTTAAGCATCTCATTTGTGATCCCATCCTTTCCGGCGACTTTCTGAGCTTCAGCTCCCTTAATGCCTCATCCAACTCATTACTGGTGAATGTATCTGTTAGGTGACTATCAGCTTTTCTTGGCTCGCCTTGAGGCTCTCGCTTTCTCTTAGTGTCATCGACTTTTTCTTTTGCTATGCTTACTCTGCTGACTTCTGCATATTTTTGCATTAGAATGTTAGTTCATTGTCTGAAGTCCTCCTAAACATGTTTTATCATGCTAATTATTAATCCATACAGATACACCTTTTGCACATCTGATTACTTTAAATATACAATAATTAAAATGCCTAAACATACTCTAAATCAATATACCCATACTTCTACAGTTAAAATAGCTTACAGCCTCCAGGAACCAGATTCCTTGTTTCATCCTGGAAAGTGCACACATCCAGGAAGTATGGTGGAAAAAGAGTTTCAATCCGGATTTAAAAATGAAGTACCTTTGTGTAGTGAGTTACACTTTCATAATATTTATCCTGTTGTTTATGTTGATGTTATTATTTTAATTCAACTATTACTATCACCACCCAGCTGATAACATATCAGTTGTTAGCAAACTTTAGTAACTTTGATATTGTTATATATGAAAATTGTACTATAATTAGATAAGCATTTACATAATTGAAAACATCCACATAAAAATGAGCAAATATTCATACATTTACTTTTATTGTATATTCTGAATTCATTTTCGCAGCTGATTTTGCACTTTTCTATTATGTCTTTAGACTAGTTAACTATTTCTGTTTTTTTTTTACTTCAGTCAATATTCCAGTAATTTTTTTAAATATTGTTGTAAAGTGGAAAAGATGTCATATTGAATGTGACCTCAGTGAAACAGTCAGACTAATTATTTTGGGCTCAAATGTTTCAGAGAAATGTCAAAGAGGTTATTACCTAGATTTATATCTAGGTATTTGTACCCTATGCAATAATTACCACTACAGCAAGATACAAGGAGTACTTGAATGCTCACCTTGCCACAATGTTTTCGCTAACAGTTTATTTGTCAACATGGATTCTATGTTAGATTGTTATTCAATGACACTGAAAGGTAAATTTATATCTTTTAAGAACTAAGTTTCATTTTGATCATATAATCTCACATTTTGTCAAATAAAAAGTGTGTAAAAAATCAGATGGCATCCTTTTGGTCTCAAGAGGCTTTTCTCTTGCATGTTTTATTTCAGCAAGCTGTCTTAGTCTGACTTCAGTTTTCAGATCTGCTTTCAGAACCTGTCTCCAGTTGGATCTGTCCCTTGTGAGCTCTTTCTAGTTTTGTGTATGACTTGCTTTCTTGATTTTTTCCCAATGATGTCCTTTTTTGAATCACCATCCTGTGATACTGTACTTCCAACTAAAACAAAATCCTGAACTTCCTTTATGATTTCATTTTGTAACATAATTGGTTGTCTGGTTTTGGTTATTCCTCATCCCTTTAGATTTTGCAATATTAATTTTGAGTCCTATTGTTTAAGCTGTTCTGGAAAGTGCATCTATTTTTTATTGTGCATCCTCATATCGACTGGCCAAAAGATCAATATCGTCTGCATAATCCAAATCTTCTAGTACTGAAGTAAGTGTCCATCAAATGCCTCTATTGTTATCTTTTATGGTCTGCCCGAGTAGTCACCAGGGCCCAAATTTGGGGTGTAAAGAATAGAACCACTGTTACCTGCCACACATGTCATAACAGGCGACTAAGGAGGTTTGGCTGAAATCAGATGCATGTGTCCTAAACGTGTAGAAGTCTATGCGTTTAGGGTCCTACCAAACCAATGTGTAATGTATACACGTTCTTGGCAAAGACCAAACCTATCACAAAGAGTGATTAAATTGGTCGTAAGAACAACGCAAAGAAGAAGAAGAAGATCCATTATGGTCTCTCTAATCAGTCAGTTTACTGCAAGGTTAAACAATAATGATGACAGAATACATCCCTGTCTAGTGATGTATAAAATTCAGAAAACAGTTTACTGAACCAATTGCTTTGTGCAGACATGCAAAGTTTCATGTATGCAAATGAAAACACATTGCATTATCACATACACTATGAATATAAACATCTTAGAAACAGAACGTATGCAGATCAACAGGTCACTAAGCTCACTAAACATACGAGCCGTGTTCAAATGAAAACGGGACTTGTGGATTTATTTAAAAAGTATCATACGCAAATTAACAGTTTCAACGGAATTAAACAAAGCAACCACTTGTGAATAAGAATGCACCTGGGTTCATCAGAAAAATCTCCGTATGCATTTAGGCAAGCATCCCACTGTTTAGGTAGACATCGAATGCCGTCCGAGAAAAAGGTGCGTGGCTGCTCACTGAACTATGTGGTCACCGCTGTTCGCGTCGCTGTTGAATCACTGTCCCTTTAGTGCTTTCTTCAACGGTCCGAACAAATGGAAATCACACGGGACAAATCGGGACTATAGGCTGGGTGATGAAGAACTTCCCAATTCTTCTTTACCAATGTTTCCTGCACAATTTTTGCGACGTGCGACGAGCGTTGTCGGAGAAGAATCACACCTTGAGAAAGCTTGCCTGGTCGCTTAGCCTTGATAGCCTTATGCAGCTTGTCTAAAGTGTCTTTGTGTGCTGCCGGGGCCCGCAAGGGAAGCAAAGAGTAGCAGCACTGCGACCTACAAGGCATGTCGTAAGAGGCGACTAAGGTGGGGTTTGGCGGAGGGCTGGCTACCCTATCCAGTAGAAAATTTTAGCCACAAAATCCAACCAACCATGTCACATAAAAATAAAATAAAAACTGTGCCAACCAAGAGGAAAGGAAGCTCTTCTAGAAGAGGTATGAAGCGATGCAGAGAAAGCCGCAAGGAGTCTACACCGCAGATTATCTTCCTTTCACCTAGGAAAAGCTCCAGAATTGGCACCTGGAATGTTAGAAGTATGTATCAAATGGGAAAGACAGCACAGGTTGTAAATGAGATGAAATTACACGGGATTGGCATCTTGGATTATGTGAAACTAGGTGGAATGGTGCAGGCAAACAACGTCTAAACACAGGGGAAACAATGCTGTTCTCAGGCCATATGGAAGAAAATGCCCTCCATAGTGAAGGAGTGGCTTTAATGCTATCTAAAGAAGCCGAGAAGGCACTAATAAAATGGGAAGCAGTGAGTCCTAGGATAATCACAGCAACATTCAGAACCACCAAAAAGAAAGTATTCTTGAATGTGACCCAGTGTTATGCACCTACCAATGATAAAGAGGAAAAAGTAAAAGAGGAATTTTACATAAAACTTCAAAATACTATAGGTAATCAGAGAAATGGGAACATCAAAATTTTGATGGGTGACCTCAATGCCAAAATAGGTTCGGACAACATAGGCTACGAAGAGATCATGGGGAAACACGGACTAGGAATAATGAACGAAAATGGAGAACTATTCACTAATTTCTGTGCAGTGAATCAATACGTCATAGGTGGAAGTGTCTTTCCACATAAAAGAATACATAAAGCAACCTGGGTATCACCAGATCACAGAACAGAAAATCAAATTGACCACATATGCATAAACAAGAAATTCAGGTCATCTCTACAAGATGTAAGGGTCCTAAGGGGGCAGATGTAGATTCGGATCACCATTTGCTGATAAGTAAAATTAAACTGAAGCTTAAGCATTACATAACATCCCATGAACATAGACACCAATATAATGTAGGATACCTCAGAAGTCAAGAAACAAAGGAACAGTTCACGGTCACAGTCTCTAATAAGTATGAGGTGTTGCGGCAATTAGAAGATGAGGTGAGTGCGGAAGAATGCTGGCAGCAAGCCAAAAATATTTGGAATGAAACATGCACAGAGGTATTAGGAAAGAAGGAGCGGAATCATAAGGCATAGATAACTCCAGAAACTCTCAAGGAAATAGAAGAAAGGAAAAAGAGGAAAGCAGATTTAAATAATAGCAAAACTAGAACTGCCAAAGCCATAGCCCAGGAAAAGTACACAGAAGCTAGCAAGAAAGTGAAGAAACAAATAAAGTTAGATAAAAGACAATATGTAGAAGATCTAGCAAGAGAAGCAGAGGTAGCTGCAGGAAAAGGAAACCTTAGGGATCTTTACAATATCACTAGAAAGCTAGCAGGAAAATACAGACCATCAAATGGGTTGATCAAAAATAGTAGTGGGAAACTATCACTAATGTTAGAGACCAAATGGAAAGATGGATGGAATACTTCAAGGAACTCCTGAACAGACCAGCACCTACAAACCCCCAGATATCCAACCGGCAGAAATTGACTTGGACATCAACTGTGAGAAACCATCCAATGAGGAGATTAGTAAAGCCATTAAACTTTTAAAAGATGGAAAAGCGGCCGGTCCAGATGGTATTCCAGCGGAGGCCGTTAAAGCCAACATAAACACATCCACAGAAATACTGTATAAATTATTTAGCAGAATCTGGGAGACTGAAGAAATACCAGCAAACTGGAGAGAAGGATACCTGGTGAAGCTACCAAAGAAAGGGGACCTTCAAGTGTGAAAACTATAGGGGAATAATGCTGTTGTCAGTACCTGGGAAAATACTAAGCAGAGTCATCCTGGAGAGACTGAGAGATGCCATCGATATAAAGCTAAGAGATGAACAGGCAGGCTTCCGACCAAATAGATCCTGAGCTGACCAGATAGCCACATTACGTATAATAATAGAGCAAAGTATTGAATGAAATCCCACTTATATCGGATTTGTTGATTATGAGAAGGCTTTGACAGTATTGATAGGGAAACCCTTTGGAAATTAATGAGGCATTATGGAATCCTACAGAAAATTATTAACCTAATAAAAGCAACATATACAGATATGAAATGTAGAGTTCTTCATGAAGGTAAACTAACAGATACTTTCGAATAGAAACAGGAGGCGCCAGGATGCCTCCTATCACCTTTGTTGTTCTTACTGACAATAGACTGGATTATGAAGACCACAGTAACTAACACCAGAAATGGAATCCAATGGACTCTGACAGAGCAACTAGATGATCTGGACTTCGCTGATGATATAGCCCTTCTGTCACATACACGAAATCAGATGCAGGATAAGCTAAACACATTGAATCAAAGGTCCCAGCAACTAGGGCTAAACATTCATAAGGGAAAGACAAAGATATTGAGAATTAACCAAGCAACGACAACTCGATCTCCCTGTGGGAAATCCCACTTCAAGAGGTAGAATCATACACATATTTGGGCAGCAACGAGACAAAGAGGGTGGAACAGATAGAGATGTTAAAATAAGAATACAGAAGGCAAGAGGAGCTTTCATTGCACTGGGAAACATTTGGAAGTCCAAAGAAATCAAATCTAGAACAAAAATTCGGATATTTAACTCTAATGTTAAAGCAGTTCTACTGTATGGGTCAGAAACATGGAGAACAACTAAAACAATAGCGCATAAATTGCAAACATTCATCAACTGGTGTCTGGCATGAATAGAGGGAATAAGATGGTATGATAGGGTCACAAATGAGGAACTTATGGAGAGAACAAGACAGATTCCAGTGAACGAACAGGTTAAAAAGACGCTGGCGCTGATAGGACACACTTTGAAACCGGAGGGAATATAACAAGAAGGGTCCTTGCCGGAACCCGCAGGGACAGCGAAAGAAGGGGAGGCCGAGAATACATGGAGACGAGATTTGGAGGCGGAGATCAACAATATAAAGAAGAGCTGGAGGGAGCTGCAGGAGATAGCTAGAGATAGGAAGACTTGGCATGAGTTGGTTGAGGGCCTATGCCTCAACCCGAAAAGGCAAGAGAGAGAGAGAGAGAAAGTGTCTTTATAATGGGCGGCATTGATGTTGACACCAGGTTCCTTAAAATCGACCAACAAAAGTCCTTCATGGTCAAAAAATGATGTCACCATAACCTTCCCAGCAGAAACCTGTGTCTTGAATTTTTGGGTTTTGGTGAACCTGGATGTTTCCATTGCATGTTGTCAATTTTGCTGCTCGGTTCATAGTGGTGGCACCACGATTCATCACCTGCCCCAATGCTCAACAGAAATGCATCACCCTCTGTCCTGTAACGCATCAAGTGGTTCAAACTCCACCCCATCTATTCTTCCTTATGGTGGTCAGTCAACATCCGTGGGACCCACTGTGAACATACCTTCCGATAGTTCAATTTCTTCCGAACAACCATGTGGGCTGTCCCAATTGACATATGGAATTCTTCTGCAAGCAAACGAATGCTCCGATGACGGTCAGTCAGTACTGCTTTATCAAGCAAGGCTATGGCTTCTTCTGTTGCAACAATATGCGCCTGACCTGGCGTAAGATCTGCTGACAACGCTAGTCCGCACGTCGCAAAAATTGTGCAGGAAACATTGACAAAGAAGAATTGGAAGTTCTTCATCACCCAGCCTATAGTCCCGATTTGTCCCCGTGTGATTTCCATTTGTTCGGACCGTGAAGAAAGCACTAAAGGGACAGCGATTCAACAGCGACGCAGACCTGAAGACAGCGGTGACCACATAGTTCAGTGAGCAGCCACGCACCTTTTTCTCGGACGGCATTTGACGTCTACCTAAACAGTGGGATGCTTGCCTAAATGCATACGGAGATTTTTTCTGATGAACCCAGGTGCATTCTTATTCACAAGTGGTTGCTTTGTTTAATTCCGTTGAAACTGTTAATTTGCATATGATACTTTTTAAATAAATCCACAAGTCCCGTTTTCATTTTAACACACCTCGTAGATTTAAATGGCTTCAAATTTAGCAGTTTCCAGAGATCAGATACCTGGGAGTATGTTTGCAGAAGATGGTAGATTTGATAAGGAAGATGAAACAGGATTTCAATAGGTCAGCAGCAGTGAAATACTGACGCCATACTGGCTCAAGCATTTGAATATTGACATTCAAGTTAAATGGCAGATTATGAAGATCACATATTAATATCTCTGGTCCTGATTTGTTTGTTATTTCTGTTTTCCCAATTTCTGATGACATTAAAGAAATTTTAAAGAAATGGGCAGGATACATCCTGGCAGAGTGCAACACCAAGGCGAAAGACAGAGGATGCTGGATATTCATTGCAGTCAACCTTCAATGCGGAGACGGCACCTGATGATGATGATGATATTCTTGTTTAGAAAATTGTTACTGCTAATGTGTTCTTTTATCTTGCAGACTTAATTTTAATATCATGTCACATTGTGTTGATAAGATCATCAACCTTTTAAATGATGATTATATTTTTAATCTTGTCAGCAACAAAGTCTGCTTTAGCTCGTTCATCATTATTCATCCTGGTGTTTCATCTGACATACTTAATGCTTGTGATTTGGAATGTCAGGTGCAGTAATCCTTTTGGCTTTCATCATAATTCTCATAATATATTAAAGCATAATTAATTATCCATTTATGAATACATAGCCATTAAGAAAATTGTGATTGGATGCATTGTTTATTAATTGTTTACAAACTAGCATCGATATTTATTGAGAAATTTCTAGTTTTTTCAGTCACAGGGTATCCTAGAATGAATGGTAAACTAAGTTTCACTTCTACTTCTAGAATAAGCCACAATGTTATGTATTCGTTATTGTTTACATTTCACTTTTAAGTAGTTTTCAGTTAATATAAAAGTCGAATAGGAGCGAAAAGTAATGGAAAAGCAACGAAATAGGTCCAATCTTTAAAATGACGATCGTCCCTGCGATAAACTTTGAGGATCTTTGAAATGACGGCTTGTATACAATCAGTTAATATAGCGGTTATTTTGTTATTGGCTTATTTTGTTCACAGATTTGATGGAATACAAACCTAGGATAACATTGTCGCAGTGTGTTGCATGGGCTCACGGGGGGAGCAAAGAATAGTAATACTGCGACCTACAAGGTGTGTTATAAGAGGCTACTGAGATAGGAGCCTAGGGAAGCTACCCTAGTAAATAAAAAGCGTAGCAGACATCAGCTGTGCTTGCCAACTTGTAGGCGCATAATTGGCAGAGCGTACAATCGCTCTTAGGCTCAGATCACATACAAATCACAAAGAGTGATTGAAGAAGAAGAAGATGAGGGATAACATTGTAAGAATATAGAATACATGAACAATTGTTATATAATGTTCAAACATGTATATATTCATCAAGAATATGTTGTGGCTTGTTGTGACAATTATAAATGGGTTGAATAGCAACAGAAGCAAGTCTAGAAGCAAGCCCATCAAATGCATCTCTTTAGCCTGTTACGCCTTGGCGTTTAGGGCAGCAACAAACGTACACCATTCTTCCCTGTTCATGGCCTTCCTCTGTATTGTGTTCCAGCTATGATTCATTTCCTTCAGCTCTTGCTCTATCGTTCTCCTCCAGGTCGTCTTGGGTCTTCCACGCTCTCGCCTACCCTCTGGAGTCCATCTCAGTGCAGTTTTCGTGTCGGAGCCAGTCTCCATGCGCATCACATGTCCAATCCATCTCCAGCGTCTTCGGATGATAGTGCCCATATTCTCTTGTTGGCATCGTGCAAGCAATTCTTGATTCGAGATAGTAGTCGGCCAGTACACGCGTAAGATTTTTCGCAGACAAGTTGTATGAAAGGCGGAGAGTCTTGACATATCCTGTTCTGTCATTCTCCAGCATTCCGATCCGGACAGCAATGTTGACAGCACACAGCTGTTATAGATACTAGTCTTGGTTCTGATGCTGTATTGATCAAATGCATAGTGATACTGAAACATATTCAGTATTATGTATGAAGATGAAGATAAATTATTACACCATACAAAGCCACTCATTTCATCATGTAAAATATGAGGATTAGTACATCAAACAATGAAATATTCAGGGGGGGGACCTTTGAAATATTTAATCTACTAAACATCTATACCAACAACATCATGTTTCAGAATTTGAATATCTAGGAAGTATATTCATCATTATTTACTGAGTAGATATGGGAACAATAAATAAATAATTGGAAAACAGAATCGAGACTTATGAAATGTGGCTATACAGAAGAGTCTGAAAATATCATGAAAACAAGGGAAACTAGTGTGTTGCAGAAGTTGTCAGAATTCACTAAATACAATGACATAATTTACTCCCAAATTCTAATCAATTAGTGCATATGATCACAAGACATCAGTGACTTGAATTCAGAGGTTTTTTCCTGGAAAGTGCAGCCTTACACGGTTAGCAGAAACAGCCAAAGCATTTGGTTTTGAGGTGGCAGAGAGTCAACTTTCTTTCTCATTTTGCTTTAAACATTGCAGCCATCGTTGTCAGATGCTATTTGAGACACACACCTTTGACGAATTTATTTTTATTGGTCAATGACATAATTTAGTAACAACGGCAATATTCTTCTACTAACAGTGAATATTTTGATTTTAGTGTAAACTCTTTTGTGCAGCAAACTAGATAGGATCATCATAATGCTCTCAGGGTCTTATTAATATTTAGTTAGAGAAGTGCTGGCTGAAAGTTTAAGTCTCAGATGTTGAGGAGAATTTCATTCATTTAAAACTAATGTGATGGAATGTTTTGACAATGACTCCCTGCTATAACTAACACTGTACTGCATTTACTCTGGCTGACCTGACATGAATCAGCTCTGATGACCTCCCTATGACCAATCAGGACTGACACCATGCTACAGTATAACTCCAGGTGGAGTACTTTAAAGTGGGGTTTTCTGCTTGTAAAATCAAACAGCTACCAGTCTGTACAAATTTGTGTCCTGTTGGATAATATGCATACACTTTTACTAAAATTCGAATGTACCTGTCCTACATGCATTGGGACACAACATACTTATGTCTCTCTGTAAACTGCACAGATAACAAAGAGGGTTAACTTGTTGATAAGAATGAACATAAACAAACAAATCTAGATGATTTGAGTTTTGCAATACAATATGCAAGAGGTATACAAAAATTGAAGACATTTGATAAGTAAAATAAAAAAACTGAAGAAATATAAATGCTGACATAAATGAGCAGTTATTGTCTGTCCAATGTTATTCACATTTTCTGAATATATTACTGAATCATGTTTCCTCAGCTGTTGTGATACTATAGTATACTTTTCTCAAATTAAATATTCCTTTAACTCTTTCTACGCTTTAAGCTGCACACTGTGCCACGGCGAAAGTCCGTTGCACGCTATTAGCAGCACACTGCGCCATAGAGTTACTTCCTTATAAGAAGTCTTTCTAGTTTTACTTCTACTGTTTTTCTTATACTACTTTTTAACCTTGTTATTCTATTGGGTTGTCCAGTTTTCTTCAATTTGGTATATAATATATAAATAGGTTTATTTATTGACGAGTAGTTGGGATCGTTTTTTTTTACCTCCTTGAATTAACTGCTTAAAAATTGAGGAAATAACTCAGCGTGGAAAGAGTTAAGTTCTCCAACACAGTTACACATACTATCAGCATACATACACTTTATTGTCGGCTAAAAGAGACTGTGAACCTGCTGTTCAGCCTCAAATATGGTGGTCAGTTATGTTTACTAATTGCTGGTTTATTCTATAGCAGCACATATTTTACTTTACTGTAAGGTCAATTAGTAGAAAGTATTTGGAAACTATAATTGTTTTCAGTCCTTCGAAACTAAATGCTACAGAAAGATCCTACGAATGCCATGGACAGAAAAAGAAAGAACACTGATGTCCTGAAAGAACTAAATGTTAAAGAGAATTGACTGATAAACAACATACTATACAGAAAAATTACATACTTTGGTCACATCAAGCGTCACGATGGCTGGAAAGAACAATATTAGAGGGCAGGGTCCCAGGACGAGAGGCAGACCAAGAAGAAGATGGTTACAAGATATTAAAGAAACCATGAACATGAAGTGGGTGAACTGGCAAGAGACAGAGTGAATTTCAGATGTGCTGCAAAGAGAGCAGCGTCCTATAAAGGATACGCACCATGATGATGATGTACCTATAACATGCAGGGTACAATATCTAAGGCCTGCCTCATGGTTCATGTAATGCTTAAACTGTGAAAAAAATAATAAGTTGTCAATGGTGAAACAACAATAATAATTTCATTCACTTTAAATTTCAGGCATCTTTCAAAGAACTGTTTAGACAAAAGTAGTTATTGCATTCAGTACACTCACAGACATTGATATAAGAATATGATGTATTAAATGTTATATATTACTTCCTGTATAACATTTCTTATAATTCTATTATATTTATTATTAAATTATGCAAATATATATATATTTCACATTCTTTAAATTATTGCTCTTTCCTATACTTATTCACAGAAGTTACATAGAATTAATGCTAACCAAGTCTGGATCAATTGACGAAAGTGAACTTTAAAAAATACAGCTTTCAAGACAGTGACCTGCTAGAAATCACAATATCCATAATGCTTCTGTAATATATGTTTAATTATGAATATATATTTTGTCTTGAGAAGAAAGTATTATTGGATCAGACAAATGTTGTTTTTACATTGTAGGTTAAATACAATAGGCATTCAATATTTTATGTCTCTTCCCCTTATTGTATGTTTTGACAAATTTGTTTATTTTTTAGGTTTCCTTCTGCAATCAACCATGTTTGCACTTGGATTCTTAGTTTTTTTTTAAATTAAATTTTTCCATCTTTTCATATATTGAGGACTTCAATTCCTTCTTAATTTTTTTATTACTGCATCCATATTTATGTATCATGCACAATGAAGAATATTTTAAACACATTGTGTTTTGCATTTTTAATTGGGTTGCCATTTATTTAGATGTTAATATCTATCTTTGTAATTTAATGTAGTTTTGAACACCCTTATTGAAAGTCCATTTCATACATGACATCCTGTGTTATTATGTGTCCAAGGTGCAAGAAATAATTTGCTCATTACTTTCTCTGTCCATTTGCACTTAATGCTAATTTTAGTTTCCCAATTTATAACTGTTCAGGTAATTTTTATTCACTATTGTCTAATCCGTGCTCACTGTTGCTTTTTTTTTTTTCTGCTACACATGTCTGACATTCTTTAAACTAAAAGTGTTTTGTCATCTGCATATCTAAAAACTTTCATAATTATTTAATTGATAGTTAAACCAGACGTTTCTTTGATCTGTATAACCCTTTGAAGCCATCATCCTTATATACAGGTATGAGTTATGAACATATCTGGTTCCAAGCTACTTCCTGGAATTGAAACAAGCTTATTAAAGTTAGCCAACCAAATGAAAAATTATATAGAAATAGGATGTAATAAATAACTAGATGCTAAATATGACAAACCTTCTAGGTCACAGTGTTACTATTCTTTACTCACCTTGAGAGCCCCGGCAACATACAGGCATCTGCAACATTCAAATCATCGGACAACATATGGAGATCATCAATTTACAGGACACAGATTAAAATCAATATACACAAATCAAATGGACGCTCAGTCCTACTGTGTGGATCAGACATGGAAAACAAGAACCAAGACAGACAGTCACATAAGAAGCTTTAAGAGAAGATGTCTCAGAAGAATTCTACAAATCCACTGTGACCCTAGAATACCGGCCCAATGCACAGGCATCAACAATATCAACGAGGAAATAAAACTTAGGAGATGGAAGTGTTTGAGACATACATTAAGAATGCAGACAGAAGACTGATACCCACACATGGCTTTGAAATGGAATGCGGGAGGCAAGTGAGGTAGAGGGCGACCTAGAGAGACATGTAAACAAACTGTAGACAGAGAAAGAGAAGAGATGGAAAAGACCTGGAATGAACTAAGCAGGATTGCTCAAGACGGATCTGGTTGGAGGAAATTTGTTGATGCCTATCCTTCAAGAGGAGTTAAGAGAAAAGTTTGCTAGTAAGAGATGGTTGGTAAAAAAACTGTTCAGGTTAGAATTGTGTCTTTATGCATGAAAAAAACACTCCTGGACTTTACCGGGATCGAACCAGGTCTCCCAAATGGGAGCCTGTGCTCTAATGCATTTGACCAGATGCTCCTCATGGGCTGCTATTACCACTGCAAAAGTACATAAAGTGATTTGATATAGTAGAGGTTTATATTGATACAGCGGAAGCATATATTGTTCATTCCCATTATATATGTTTCCTACAATAACCTTCCTATTTTTAAGTCTTCTTCTTCACCCCTAGGGAAGCATAGGTCCGCAACCAAGGCCTCCCAAGCCCGCCTATCCAAGGCCACCCTTTTCCAGATCTCTCCACTCTCTTCTCATTTTCTTGCACTCCATCTCCAACTCTCGTCTCCAGGTGTTCCTGGGTCTTCCCCTACCTCTATTACCCTGGGGGTTCCATCGAAGAGCCTGTCTAGTGATGCTGTTAGGGGGTTTCCTCAGCGTGTGTCCTATCCACCGCCACCTTCTGCTCCTTATCTCTTGTTCCACCTGTCGTTGTCCTGTTCTATTCCAGAATTCCCTGTTTGTAGTCCTATCATACCATCGCAGATGAAGTATCCTCGCAGGCATCTTTGATGAATGTCTGCAACTTTTTGATGTTCCCTTTAGTTGTTCTCCATATCTCCACTCCATATAGAAGGACAACCTTGACATTTGAGTTAAATATCATTATCTTAGTTTTATTTCCGATCATTCTTGAACTCCATATGTTCTTCAGAATGACAAAGGCTGACCTTCCTTTGTATTCTAACCCTAATATCTTCATCTAAGCCACCTTGAACGTTGATAACACTTCCCAGATATATAAATATGTCCACCTCTTTTAATGATGATCCTCTCAGTATGATCGGGTATCGGTCTTTGAATTAGCATTTAATCTCATAATCTTTGTTTTTTCCCCATGATTAGTCAGACCCAGTTGTTGTGAGATTTTCCTATTTTTAAGTGTCTATTTTAATTTCCAACTTTCCGATGTGCCTCATGCAAGCCTCTTGAGCTTTGTTTTATTTTCATATATTTTATTAAATTACTTTGCCTCACACATTTAATAGTTTATTGTTCCATATTCTTTAGTGTTCTTTGCTTTCTATATTTTTTGTCACATAACTTTTGTTTCTGTCATCCAAACTTGGTTTCTTTAACATTCATTGTTTGTCATTGCTGTTTATATACTTTCTCTTGTTATCTCATTCTGTGCGTAATTTCTTTTCTGGGTTTTGTGAACTTTATTGTTCTAAGCTACTGATACTTAGTACTGACATGTTGAATTTACATTTTAATTCAACAAACTATTTATGCTTTAATGTTCATATTATTAAAATTTAAAGTTACTGCTTTTTTAACATTTTGTCTGTTGTTTGTATGTAACTTAATATCACTAAGAATATGATCTGCATTTATATATGCTCTTTATTATATTTATTCTTCTTCTCTTCCACCATTTACTTCTTTACAGAAGTGTTGGGGGGAAAACTTAGTGATCTTGTGTGTGCTTGTTTTAAGGCACTCTATAAACTGATATTCATTTTCGTAAGGCTGTTTTTGATGCAGTAGCTCCATCTTTTGCATGGTCTTCCTCTTGCTTTGTACTTATTATACTTTTTCTGTGTGGCTTCTGTGTAGACGATCGATACCAGGGCATTCTTGTCAGGTGTCCAAACCATTTATTACATTTGCTACATTTATAATAATATTTTCATGCTAGTGGTAAAAATGGTGAAAGTTAAGATCATAATATTGACATAACTCCTATTTTTTTTAAAACATATTAATGATAGCATTTGCTTATATGTGCAGTTATCAGAAAATATTTTATCTTAATAATATTACGCATCAAAGCAGTGAACTATCAAACATGGATTTCACCTATGTTCTCTAGTGTATTCAGGTCCATAAACTTTACTAATAAATCATTGAAGTCTTTGGAATTCTCTTTGTCAAGAGAATCAGTCTTTGCTAGTCTTTTTATTTCTCAGGAATACCTACCAGTCATCTGTGTCCACATTCTTAAAACATGTCTTCTGATATTATAGTTAGTTAGTTTATTCTTTTCATGCCAAAGACGGCACATAGGGCAGAGGTTTTAGATCTCCATGCGATGTGGTTCGTTGCTAGCAGTTGGAAATCTTGTATGGTTTTACATCCCAATAGTTTACTTTCTTGTAGGATTGTTCTTCGAAGAGTTCTCTTAGGTCTTCCATGTTTTCTTTTCCCAACTGGTATTATAACTGTATTGATTTGCATGCAGATTATTGAAATTTTCTGTGTTTGTTTATTCCTTCAAATGCTGGAGCACCTAGTACTTATTTTAGATTGTTAATGACAATATTTCTTGATTCAGAAGACATCTCACATTAAATTGTTGACTAGCTTTGTGATGGTGAATATTTTTTAAGTTTGATCTGAACCTTACTTACCAGCATATAGTTGTCTTATGCCACATCTTCTTCCTTACATGCTCTCATGTCCTGTAGTGATGATCTAAACCTTCTATAAATATATGGTCAGTCTGGTTCTCTAACTCATAATCTGATGATACCCATGTACAGCCTCGTGAGTCTTTTTTTGTCGCTCACATGTTTCCCCAATAACAAATTGGTTTTAAGTGCAGACATTTATAAATCTCTCCTTTCTCATTAACAATATCAAGTCCATGTTTTCCCATATCCTCATTAAAGACAATTCTATCTGATCATATGCGATATCTCTCAAATTGTAATATCCTTCCCCCTGTTTTTATCTATAATACTTTGTAATCTATTATAAAGTAACTCTTTGATTGATTAAGCTTTGTCATTTGTTTGGTGCATAACATTTTATGGTGTTTACTTTTTGTCTTGTGCAAATTATTTGAAATGTTACTGTTACAATTCTTTGTTCTATTGATTTCTGATCTGTGAGCGCTTTCATCTCTTTCTATTCTTTCTTGGCTATTCTTTCACTATGATATGTTCCTTCTTTCTCGTGCACTGAGGTCAGCATCATTTCTCCTGAGTTGAGTCTACCAATTCCTTTCATATGTTCCTAATATCTCTGTGCCGTAATTTCACGTTTCTGCTGCCACTTGTGTGGTCATTCCTTGTCCGTTGAAAGTTCCAACATTTCAGGTACTGACAGTGAGTGTATTCATTAGAGAGGGTAAGCTGGCAACTTTGGCTCCTTTCGGTTTACCTGATTGCATCAAGGGCCTTCTTGCATTATGCTGCACTTAATGGATTCACATGTAGATTTGTCCTTGACAATCTGGGGTCTGAGTCACAAACATATGGATAGGTTCCCCCAAGCAATTTTGAATAGGGAAGACATAAAGGTATAGAAACATCTGCTCATTGAAATGAGACAGACAAACAAGTTCAAATTTGTTGAGCAGTGAATTATTAGAGTTAACATGATCAAGTATTCAGAGATTGATTTTTTAAATAAGAAATTACTGAAAACACTACGGGATATGAACAAGTGCAAGTAAACAAAGATATACAAATATATACTGACTAGACAAGTTCGAAAATTAACGATAACGAAAAAGACACATGTGAACTGAAAGACGCTCTCCGGATTCGAACCCACATCCTTTGGAGCGCAAGATCTTTAGACAAACCACTTCATCACAGCGACCATACTACAATATCTAATTTTCGAGGTGATTATTCTAAAGCTCCGGTTTGCTCGACATCAGTTCTTTCTCACATTCTACCCGGGAACACCAGCATGTTTTATTCACTCGCAACACATAGGGTCTACACATCACTGTGTTAGTTAGTTAATTGCATATCCTTTACAGGACTTTGCGAATCAACCCCAGCTTTTTAACGTTGTTTGTGATTTTTCTAGGCATTATTACGTTTGATAGTTTGTCATTGCTTTCTGAACGGGTGGTGCCATCGTCCTTTGTAAAAATCCACTCGAAATAATTTGCAACCAAATTGTCCTCAGCGTGATTCGAACTCAGAACGTCGGGGTTAATAGACCGAGTCACTATTCCCTGAGCCCTTGCATCACTACCAGATGAAAATAGAACATGAAAGTCGTGGCATATCCTTTACATGACTTGGCCATCAACCACAGTAAACGAGTCGTCTATTGTCTAGTCACCAGTTATACGTTCAATAGTTTGTCATTGCTTTCTAAACCGTTCGTGAAAATTCACGGAAACGAATTTGCTTCCAAACTGCCTGCTGATGAGCTCAAACCAGCTGCTTGCCGCTGAGTTTGAATTAGGTACGGTCGGGTTGTGATCGAGCTCACTACCGCTAAAGCTACAGACGCCCACTACCAGATAGAAGTTGTATTTAATGGTGTAAATTTTTACCATTCGTAAAAATCCACGGAAACGAATTTTCTTCCAAACTGCTTGCTGCTGAGTTTGAATCAGATACGAGTGGGTTTTGATCGAGCTCACTACCGCTAAAGCTGCAGACGCTCACTATCAGATAGTAGTTGTTTAATGGTCAAATCTACTTTGTGACTGAAGATTTAAATACATGTATATCAGTAGAGCATAGTCACTCATCTAGCAACCGTTTAGAGCAAACATGAAACGAATATAAGCACGGTCTCGTGGTAATGAAAACAAATGAACTGAAACATCACTTTAGCTTTCTTGTTCTTCTATATCATTAGTTATGCCCGAGTGGTTACCGGGGCCCTAATTTGGGATGTAAAGAATAGAACCACTGTTACCTGCCACGCATGTCGTAAGAGGACTATTTGTGACTGAAGATTTAAATACATGTATATCAGTAGAGCATAGTCACTCATCTAGCAACCGTTTAGAGCAAACATGAAACGAATATAAGCACGGTCTCGTGGTAATGAAAACAAATGCAACTGGAAACATCACTTTAGCTTTCTTGTTCTTCTATATCATTAGTTATGCCCGAGTGGTTACCGGGGCCCTAATTTGGGATGTAAAGAATAGAACCACTGTTACCTGCCACGCATGTCGTAAGAGGCGACTAAAGAGGTTTGGATGAAATCGGATGCACGTGTCCGCTAGGGAATGCTAACCCAGAAAACGGATGCACCAGGCCGTAAGGCGCATAACATGGTGCAACGACCCCTCACAACGTGGAATGGGATAACGGATTCTACGGTCGCCAATCTGCCTCGGAGATTTAGCCACGCAGTAAGAATGTCAGACCTACCATCACGATGGTGGCCAAAACTTACTGCGGGAAGAGGTCGTCACAAACGGGGAAGCAAAAATCATAGGAATTATATCCTACAGAACTGCCCCAGTATGCAGACTTGAGAAGAAAGAGGTGGCCCACTTACACCAGCGTCCAAGACAAACTGTATGGCGTGGCTAATAATCTGAGGCAAACAGCTGCCTTTATTAGAGAATCCGAAATCCCAATCTAGTGAGAACGCAGAAGACAAACCGTATGGCGTGGCTGATAATCTGAGGTAGACAGCTAACTTTATTAGAGAATCCGTAATCCCAATCTAGTGAGAACGCAGAAGACAAACCGTATGGCGTGGCTGATAATCTGAGGTAGACAGCTAACTTTATTAGAGAATCCGTAATCCCAATCTAGTGAGAACGCAGAAGAAGAAGATATTATTAGTTCTGAAAGTAACTGAATGTAGACTGGCACCCTCGGCTATCACAGTCACATTGTGACCAAATGGAAAACATGCCGGATTATTAAAGTATACAAATAGTTTTGTTTGTTTGTTATGAATGGGGTTAATTTCTCTTAAAATCAGGCACGCTCTTCTCAACCTAAGAACGAGCCTTTATGGCTCAATCGAATCGTGTAGGACTGTATGCCAACAAACATTAAAAAAAATAGGAATTAACTTCTTGCGGAGAATCCAATGGTCACTTAATATATAGGAATAATTACGGCTAGCACTAGATGTACACATATTTTGTAGATACGGTAGTATAGCCTAATTCGGAATTCTGTCGATTAATAATGTCAAGCTCTAGTTAATAAGTATAGACAACGGCACAAAACACGTTTTTTCATAACATCAAGGGCAAGATGATCGAAAAGGATAAAAATTAGGAGAATCGAATGATTGTACATGTGTCCGCAATTATAGATCTATCCAAAGTTGTGGAATGCCGTGACCCGATGAGAGTATGCCACATTATCAGAAAACATAATTCCTCTTAGAAGAGAATACAGATATTAAGTGAAACTAGGAAGAACAAAAGCCCACAAATAAACGATATAGCCAGTGGCGGCTCGTCATTAGGGCCAGTGGGACCGGGCCCCACCAAAAATAATGTATAATATGTATTTATTATTTTCTAAATTAAAATAAAACAACTCAAAACCATGATTTTTCCGAACATTTTTTCTGGCCTCACAAACAAAAATGATCACGAGCCGCCACTGGGTATAGCGTAATCTTCAATTAAGGGGTCCGGACAAAGGGGTTGGTGTAGCTACTTGATTTTTGGCGTGGCCCCCAATAACATATGTTGCCTGGGCTACGTTTTTTTTTTTTTTTGGTAACGGTCTCTTTCAACACAACCAACTCTAATAGTTGGCTCTGCTTTATCAGAGCTATTGCCACGCGGTGTGCAGTTGATTTTGTTTTCTCTCAATAGAAAAGAAATCCCACACTTTACTGAGGATTTTAACCCTTGCACTCCTGCACCAGAAATTCTCCCATAGTTAGAGATACTCCCATATTTATCTTTAGTCCAATTTTTTTTTTAATGAGAAATCTACGGGTCATAATGCCCCGGTATAAATTCTGATGAAACTGTCCTGCTCTTGGAGAAATCGAGGGGTGAATTCTTTGCCTCTTATCCACCATTTATTTATTTATAGAAATGTTGGGAGTGTAGTGATATTGTTTTAAGGCAATTTGTAAGCTGATATTCATTTTCTTAAAGCTGTTCTTGATACCGTCGCTCTCTAAGTATGTGAAGATATGAAATCTACATTTGATGCATGCCGCACAACTCAGTAAATCATTCGCTCGAGTTTGACAGATTTGTATTTTCTCTCATGTCCCGTTCCTCTCGATAGTGGATTTGATTATGTGAGAAACACATGTTAACAACTAAGGATATATATTTTTAAATGTCAAAGGAATCTATTTAAACAGCCACGGGACATATACTCTGCCGACAAAAAACTCTGGCATCTCACAATCAACTTCTAATGCAAAAGAAAACAATGAAGTGGATATTTCTCAGTGAACGGGTTTGAGAATTTACGAGCAAGGAAAGATTAAAATTCTAAAGCTAATTGAAACCAACGAAGTGTACCACAATACACTGAGGGAAACATCAATACGAGAAGACGACGCTTTGACATATTTAGGTATGATCACAAGCAAAGGTTACCGATAGTGAAGTTGATAACACTATGCCCTAGAAATTCCGGGTTCGAAGCCAACTTGGTCCAAAAATCTCTGTGTGCACTCGGTATACGGTTAGACTACAGAAGACCCTGATTCTTTACTTAGAGATCTAAATTACAAGCACTCCTGAAGTCGGAATTAGTCTCACTTGAATGGTGACAGATACTGGTGATGTGGAAAGCAAGGCTTCACACAAAAATCAAAGACGGCATATCAGAGGCGGCATGACTACGCCTGAATTCACAAAGGGCAAACGAAAATGAAAAAACCTCACAAACAAAGCAGTGGACACAGTTAAAGATATACAAACCTGAAAACAAATCCAAGATTGAGATTTGGTATGTTAAAAATCATACAATATTCAACAATGATGACATTTAATATTAAGTTAATGATATTTAATTCAAATATAAAATTAGTTCTTCTGTATGAGTCGTAGACATGTTGGATGCACAGCAAATAACTACATGTTATTATAAATAGATGTATGCAGGCACTGGGGCCGAGCTACACCAAAAAGAATGTGTAACATGTATTTATTATTTTTATAAATTAAAACATAACAACTGTGAACCATGATATTTCCGAAAATTGTTGTCTAACCTCACCAACAAAAATGATCACGAGCCACCACTGGATGTATGTGTATAATTCGTGGTGTGGAGTGCTTCAACAACGCTACTAATGCGTACTTCTTGAGGAGAACAGTGCAGACACATATAGATCAGGAGATCAGTCGAATAATGTGGTGGTTCATGGGTCACACACTACGAAAGGAACTTTTATGGATCTCACTGGAAGCGAGAGAAGTTAGACCAAATAACACATTGAGAAGAGGCTGAGATTAAAAGAACATGACGTACCTTTAGAACTGTACAATTCCTCTTGATAGGTGTGATTAGTAGAGTTGTTTGATGGATACCACACTAGTGAATCAAATTACCAAAGTGCTCCTGATCTCTCCACTCAAAGACATGTCCATTGATGAGTGAGGCTACTCAACCATCAGTCATTTGTTGTTAAACTTTGTCTGCCAGCATAAGTGTCTTTTTCGAGCTATACCATTACATTTTAAAGAATTCGTCAGTCGCATTGCTTGAGAATGTAGAAACACAATGGAGTGCGGGCGGCGGAGGGGGTAGGTAATATAAGAGAAAACGGAGACTTCACGTTAACATTGATAGTCTCAATTTGATAACTACTGAAAATTTGATTATGGTATTGATATAATTTGAAAACAAATATTTGGTATGAGTAGGTGGCGTCTGTGGCTTAGGTGATAGTGACACGGTCTATACGTTCTGAGTTCAAATCATGCTGCGGATAATTTGGTTGCAAGTTGTCTCGCGTGGATTTTTACAAAAGGATGATGACACCGCCCGTTCAGAAAGCAATGGCAAACTACTGAACGTAAAAATGCCTAGAAAAATCACAAACAGCGTTAACAAGCTGGGGTTAATTCGCAAAGTCCTGTAAATTACATGCATTTAACTTAGTTATTCGAAGAAAGATAGTTTAGTTTAGTCGTCGGATCACCATCACTGCACGTCGAACAAATTAGTCCATAAGTGCTCCGATCTCTCCCTCAGTATGTCCATCAGCGTGTGGCGACTAACGACACCGGTTCTTTGTTGGTTTACAATTCTTCTTTGTCTGCCAGCATAGCGTTCTTGTCGAGCTACACCACACTTAACTTTGAGTTCTTGCAGTCTGGTTAGTGTTGTGGATTCACCGCTATCACCTGAATCATGTACACGCCCTCTCTCCCTTAAGGAATTTATAATATCAGCCTGGTCCATTGCTCGTCCGCTTTGGACAGCAGCCATACCTGCAAGCCTATCCGCACGTTCATTCCCCTTACACCTGCATGCCCTGGCACAAAAATAAAACTGATCTTTATCAGCTTAGACCTCCCCAGCGATTCTATCCAATGTCTCCTAGCCCATCCTGTTTCAATCTTCCTGAGCATACTCATTGAGTCACTGAGAAAACATGCATGGATAAAAGTCTGTGATTCTAGCCAAAAAAAAAATAAAGATACGAGCGAGGAGTTCGCATCACGCTCCCACGGGATATTTTTAAAATATCTTTTCTGATATCGAATGCCTACTCTTAACGGAGACCGACAAAATAACACAGTTGAGGTTGATCACGTTCTAGAACACTCGGCAGTTGACATTTGCTAAGAGTAGACTGGAAAGTTTCTGTCCCGGTACAACTGACTAACACAAATTAAACAACAATGACCACAAAATGTTTACCATCGTCAGAATTACAACCAGTGATATTCGCCGGCGCTATGGAGTTCGTGTACAGTCACTGATAGCTTCATGTATAGGAAAAGAGATCGCTGCACCCAAAGTGCAATGGTGATGGTCATATCAATCAATCAATCGATCAATCAATTGGACTGGTAGCTGCTGAACAAAATAGAGCTAGAGAGATCGTGCTTCTAGTGGGGAGATTAAACCACCTATGAGTCTGTCAAAGTGCAGCGAAGTAGGTTAAGGTTATGACAGTCACAATAACAAATAACAATAACTTGGGGGTTACTTTTTGATCATGACCTACACTTTCACATATTTCTATACGCATCATGTCTGCGCATCCCGCTTGTTTCCCTTTTGCCCAGCATACTTTGTCTGTGCATAGTCAGAGCTTGTGATAAACATAATAATCGGCGATTTTCTCAGACGGTCTAGTACGTGCTAGCTGCTCCCAAGTGAAAGGTAGGCTTTTCACTTGTTTGTTATGTGATCGTTAATATGCAGTTTTAAGTGTTGATATAATTAGCAAGCGGATAAGTCATAGTAGATAGTGTTGACTGTATTGTGCTGTTTCAGTTTGTTTTTAGTTACCGGCGACTCGGTGTTTTTAGTTACCGGCGACTCTCAGAGTTCGATCCTGACACCGGCTCTGCCCATATTTGGATATTTACATGCATGATGAATGATGCCACCTGTTATGAGTAGCAGCAAGAAGGTATTAAGTAGTTTTATTGGCTGCTGCTAGTACCAAACAAATTAAGTATCACGGTTTAGTATTGATCTAGCCGTAATAATATTGTATTATTATTATTATTGCCAGTGTCTGCAAGTTGTGCCGCAGGCGCATACGCAGCCAGACTCCCAGACTACCTACAATTGAATTAGTATTTACTCACACACTCATCACACTGTGAGTGTGTTAAGTACATCTTAAAAGTAAATAGTTTTTCCTACGTCACACTAATTACAAGCACATCGGCAGATGGAGATACCGAAGCAGTTCAGTGATAAATATGACTAAATATATCATCGTGATGTAGCTGAAAGTACGTTTGCTAACTCTAATAATAGCATGTAAGTGGTTATGTACTCAACACAAACCGTTAAGTGTAAAATTCTCTATGAAGGACATTGTGAATCACTGACTCATCAGACTCATGAGTTGCGGGTAGATATTTTTTTGAGCGTTTTAACTTTAACTGTTATGAACTGATGGTGGTTTCCAAATTTCTGTGTTTTTTACACATTTGGTTATCCTACACGTAACACGTAACACAATGATCATTACCATGTTTACATTGTTCAAGTGCTAACATTGTGTTTGATGTCCAATCATCGTTTATTAGAAGAATAATAAGAATACTGAATAAAACGTGTGGCTCAAGTATTTAATCCCCTGTCTTTTCATTGAAACTAGTTTGTTACCATCTTATTGGATACATGTTTAGTTGCTATTATTTGAATACCTTTAAATTGGCACACATTTAATGTAGATATGACTTTATAAAGGAGAAGCTTACAATTTTGTCATGGTTTCTACAATATGAGCTAATTTTGTTATATTTTTATTTAAAAAAAACTTTCTTGGCGTATCTGCAATATAAACAACATTGGTTTGCTTTCCATTTGTAACATTTACTAATATAATATGTATAAACACTTGCTTCTAGATGCTATTTATATTCTTATGTTTCCAAAATTCCTCTCGACATAATATTTTAGCCAGGAAAGATTGTACACATACATGTTAGTTGAACTAAAACAACATAGGTACATATTATTGAAGTGTAATTGATTGTCTTGCTAATTTATTCACTTTGTAAATACATAAACTGCATTAGTAAATGTTAATCATGTAAATGCCAATATAAACATACAGCATAAAATATGTGACATTTGTTAAAACTCCACTTAACAAAGATTTTGAACAAAACTTCACTCTATAATCTAGGTCAGCTGCTCTCTTTGTTTAGACGTTCCATGTATGAATTTATAACAATTAATAAGATTGTTTTTTATCGGAAGTATATGTTCTGTTAGCAAACTAGCAACACCATTTCTTTATTCATATTTTTAAATGATTATGGCAAACAACAGAGATAGTTTCCATGTTTTATTTTATCAGTGAACCATTATGGAAACTAATCGGAGGTATATTTGTCGCTGTATACATTTTAAAATTTTGTGTGATTGTTTCATAAATTGTCACTTGTGCAATTACATTTTTTCTGACATCTTTTGATTTATAAAAGCTATTTTTAAAAATATAAATATCAGATTTTGCTTCTTGCTGTGCATTATAACATTAGCTTTATTTGTGTTTTGTTATTCAACCTTTAGTATATAAATTTACAGTAGAATGTCCCGGAAGCTGAAATATTTTGGCCACTTTAAACGACACAGTGGTTTGGATAGAACAGCAATGGAGGGCATGGTTCATTGAGTACGAGGCAGGGGATGACCAAGACAAAGTTGGCAGCTGGTCATCAAAGAGAACTTGCTAGAGGCAGAGTTTTTCAGACCGGCTGTGATAAATGCGACCTTCAGCAAGGGACAAGCTACTTGATGAAGTAGAATGCCAAAGACAGCTATTCAATGGACAGTAGACAGAAGAAGATGGGACAAACCTAGTGAAATCTAGAGGACAGAGAAAGGGAAATGAAAGAGTGTGGACTGACATGGGATACCATGGGTAGATAAACAGCAGACCAGCTGTAATGGGGAGCACATGTAACTGCCTTATGTGTCCACTGTAGCTTTAGAAGGACATAGATAATATAGATATACCTTTGATTGCAGTCTACCCTATAATCCAAATATCCTAGCAGAAACACCTTGTTTTATTCAGTTCTGCATAGGTTGGACCTCTAAGTCATAATGTGCCATACCTTTGTAGCCACTCTTTGGTAGATGACTTGATGCATCTGGATCACTGCAATCATATGATTTTCTTTGGATTATATTTTCTTACCAGGTGTCAGTGTCTTATTCTACTTATTAAACAATATACTCACTTTTTCTGGAGATATTTAGAAATAAATGTTTAAGAAGAATTCTGCAGATATTCTGGCCAAATTCAACATCTTCAGCGATCTCTGGTCATGCACTTATTTTACTGTAGACCACAAACTAAGCAGTCAGCTTCAGGTCTTTCAGGTTTCCCCAAAGCTTAGTTTTTTAGGTCGACTGGGTGTGGTCACATGTTGTTTCTCAGCTCACACAGGAGAGGACAGTCTTGCAGGACATGCTCCGGTGTCTGTTCCGCTTGCTGACACTGGCAGAGAGCTAGCTGTTTGACTTATTCCTAGTCTATGTAAGTGTTTGTTGAGTTTGCAGTGTCAGGAATGTAGACGAAATATAATGACCTGGTCTGTTCTGCTTAGGTCTTTGAGGAGGAAGTCTTTTCCATAATCTAAGGCTAAATCTGCTAACAGCACAGTACCGAACCTAAAAAGAGAATTTGCTCAGCTTTTAGAAAGGCAGAAATTCACCTGCAGTGGATTCCATATTCCTATGGTATTGCAGGCAATGAAAGTACTGATGTCTTGGCTAAGGAGGGCAGTGCCAAAGAGCAAATTTACCAACCCCTGTCTTTTCAGGAAGTCAAAACCCTCATACAGAGAAAATATGCAGTAGACTGAAAGACAAACACTGGATGTGATTAAGTACAATATCAAATGAAGAGCTTTTAAAACGAACAAAATTTGCATCACTAGAGACCATAATTAAAAGGCGAAGATGAAGGTAGATTGATCATGTATATCGTATACCAGTGGGGATATTGTCTAGAACAGCTCTCCGATGGACAGATGAGAAAATAAGTCCAGGACGTTCAAAGGAAACATGGAGAAGAACTGTAGAAGCAGAATTGAAAGATTGTGGTCTGATATGAGAAACAATTGATATAAAGGCGGCATAACGGCAACATTTGAAATCCCTTTTGGAAGCCGTATGTGTGACACGGGACACAAAGAGGATATCGATAGATACAAATATGAGAATTATCATATCCATTCATTCAAAAATCATATCGTGTAATATGCAGATTAATTTAGTAGTTAATATTTACAGTATAAAATATACAAGTCAACCTAGCACGCAAAGCTACTGGAGAAAACGACACATATAGACATTCCACAAAACGCCGAACCATCCGATTGAAGTTACACTACAACTCGCAGACTGTGTATCGCTACCAGTCACGCAATAGAGAAGCACCATCTGTGTAAGACACTCCTAGGCCAGGGAAGATGGACGGAAAGCTAAAAAGAATGTCTGCTATAAGATACACAATCCTCTTATACTTTAACAACATGTTAACATCTCTTCAATCTAATTTGTTTTTTGCTGAAATACTGTCTCAAAGAACAGACTATAGAAACAATGGGAAGTCAGAAACCTGTTTACGTAATGGTGTACATAAATGATAGAAAAGCGTAATAGAGTAATAATAATTTCTCTCGTACCTTTATACGTTACATAGGGCCTGCAAGTAATTTCTCCATACCGTTCTATCCTGGGTAACTAACTCAATCTCCCATATAAGAACCGAGACCGATATTTCTTGCCTCTCTCAGCAAAGTTCGTTTCAGGGTCTCCTTAGGTCGACCTATCTTTCTTGAACCCTTTGTATCCCACTTCAATGCCTGCTTTGATATTCGTTGATCATTTCTCCACAATGTGTGTCCAACCTTCTCCTTCATATAACAGTTGTTACTAGTAGTTGACCAGACATTTCTCTGATTTCATCACTTCTCCTGAATTCGTTCCATTTTGTATGCATTATTTTTCGCAGACATATATTTTCAAATGCAATAGAAGAATACAATATATTATAAGTTCAGTAAGGATAACACAGTATTAGACACAGTTTTGTCTAGTAATTTCCACATGTAGCAAACGTGGTGTTAGTTATTGTTTAATTATAACGTGTGTTATAATTCTCCACAACGATGGTAAACACCAGCTATCAATCTGCATGCAGATAAGTAAATATCATCACATTGATTAACTCATTCGTTCCTCTGAGCCGATATACCGGCTAGTGGTATTTATTTTTAATGACGAAAATCCATTATACTGGCTAATTCAAATTACATTGTAAATAAATGCGTCTGTAGGTAAAAAAAATTTACAGAGTGAAACGGTTAATCTTTACAATTATACATGTGCAATTTAGTAAAATTGGAGTCCCCGGAGGATCCAGACAAAAGATACCAGCTCAGCATTGCATCAGTGATACTATTTAGTCGTTCGTCATCGACTAAATAATACAGCAAACATACCTTACAAATACGAAATATTACCAGGTAAGCTAAGCTTTACAAAGTATAATAGACTACATCATCGTTCCGAAACAAAGGTCGTTATTAAGCAAATGATACAGGACGTACTATTTGCAAAGAAAATATGATTGTATATTTACATGAGAAACGATACATGCACATTAAACAGTTACAATATGATACTTGAATCACCGAACCACGAAATAAAACGGAAATATATATATATAAAAAAAAAGAACTCGAAATAAAAATGAACAAAGAACATATAAGGAAGCACGCAAAAAACCCCCCAAAAACTAGGTACATTAAGAAGCATAGGAATGCAGTGCCTTACGTTCAAGCGACGCTAGGTACAATATAGGTATGTAAAACGATTTTCTAGGGAAAATTGAACACGATCATCTGAGAACAACAATCAGATGTCTCTGACTTAGATTTTCCGTCACTTAGATGGTCAGTGATATTAAAGTAAGAGACTACGGAGATCAAAAAACCATAGCATGTATCCTATATGTCTAGGCAGAAACGGTCACAAATTCTCTTTCCAGTTTTGTTTATATCAATTACTAATATTATAATAATAATAATTCCTCTCGTACCGTTATACGTTACATAGTGCCTGCAAGTAATTTCTCCATACCGCTCTATCCTGGGGCAACTCGCTCAATCTCATCCATGGAACTGAGACCGATATTTCTTGCCTCTCTCAGCACTAATTACTAATATAGCAACATTTGAAAATTGTTGCATAGATAACGTTGAGGTACTAGAATATACAAAATAGAATATACAACCATTATCAATAGTAAACGTTACTTTTACATTTATTGCGTCACCGACGGCCACATCGTGTGGTGTCAACATGATCTACAACTTCGGCTTTGAAGTTACTGTGAACCAAGGTGTTATTACGATTTTCAATAATATTAACTCATCTCGGGTCGCCCACACGAACTACTAATTTAAGCAACATACATTTACCGCTGTCTTAAAATAGTTTTATTCCCAACACTGGTTGCTCTTCCACGTTCAAGGAATGTTCCAGCCTGGTGTAATATTTCTGCTGGTTTCGAAAACGGAGGGCAATTTGCAAAGGAGTACTCTTATTTTTGGTGTATTTCAAGCACAAATAACAGCTATTTTTAAACCAAATAATCTTAAATAGTTTGTTGTTTTCGTTGTCGATTGATTGTCATAAAAACACTGTGTACAGTTTTGTTGAGAGTTTTGATATATTGTTTGGTATACTCTGGTTAGGTTATATTGTGATGACCTAAAACAAGAGAGAAAGATATGCGATAGCTTAATGGTTAATGCACTTTCTTCAAATTTGTTCCCGGATCAAATTCAACAGTCGGGTCGCCGATATCGAAATTGATAACGCGCCGCGCTAGTGACTGTGCCGTGGAAATTCCAGGTTCGAGTCTACTCTGGACCAAAGTTGCGCAATGTATGAGATTAGCTCGCAGACCAGACGAACACGATTTCAGAGTGACTGCATCAACACTTTTCTCCCCGACTGACATCTAGAGATCTAGTCCCGTCGCAAATACAGTGTCTATAACAACTGACGGCTGTCGTACAGCGAAATGTGTTAATGTCAGCCTTGAAGTGGCTGGCCTTGACAGATTGCTAAACAAACTGTCCAAGCGGACTTATATGGTGCTGCTGACTGATTGATCCTGCCAGTTGTGCGGATACAAATATACATGCTTTGTGTACAATGTTACCATGCGGCTCAAAGGAAAACGAAAAAGTGAGAATACTGTATTCATTGAGACACGAGCGAAACCAGTCACAAAATTGATGAAACACGACCTTTATTTAAACGGTCTGTCTGCTATGGAAGTATTTATTGCACATCGTAATCACGCTCGTTGTCCAAGATAATGTACATATCACGTTGATAGGCTGAAAAGTTGTCGTTCTAGATCAAATACTTACTACCAAGCTTATATGTGTTGTACACCTGAATGATTTGTACTGTCATTTTTACTGATACAAATATATCTGCTCATTGTCCATCATGTTCGAAATGTCTCCCAGCTGATAGAGTGCAATCGCTCTTTGGAGAAGATAACATATAAGCCACAATGAAAGGATGAAAGGTGGTCTCTCTTTTGTCGTCCGTCCGCACTGGTGGTTGCCTAGTGCGCATTCTAGCGTAAATCACATTGAGTGGTCAACAAGTGGTTGTTATAGAGCGATTGTGTAAGGTCTGTTTAAACTAAAATCACAAACAGTTTGCGAAGTGGTCAGTCATCTGGTGGTGTTACTAGGGCACATACAGCCAGAACCGTGCGGTTAATTTTCTCAGTATGATGCAAGTCTTCATAATGCCGCCCCTTAAATGTTTTTTTCCTTAAAATAACCTTCAATTGTAATTTTGATTTTGCTGCTTATGCCGGCCGCGTCTCTCTGTATCATAGCATGGTACGGCCCTGCATACAGCGCTAGAACCGAGAAGGTGCTGCAGTGACCACAGATAGACCCCATTTGAGTAGAAACGTTCACAACTCACGACATAGCACACTACATGCCGAGACTGTTGGATTCTTCTGGATCTGCGAACAAGTTCGATAACTTCCCCAGCACTTTAAAAAAAGGTGAACACTCACCATAAGGGTTCCGAAAAAACCCTCACTCTTTTAGTAGCGCACGAACACTAACGTCATCGGTTGTCCTTGTTCTCAAACAACAGAGGGCTTTGTATGTGAGTTTCAGCAACATACCACCTGTATTAGTCATTATCATACTGCTCGCTTGATGACTGAGTGGTATGAAAACAAAGCACACACAAAACCTGGTTGAATATTTTTATGTTTGTAACCTTCATATCTAAAGAAGTTATTCATAAGAAAACTTGTATCCAAAGCCACATATTACATGCATTCCATGATCTCATACTATGTAAAACTATTCTAGTTTTATTTGCTCCTTGGCGTATTTTCAATAGTCTTTCCAATGTATTAGCAACTTTCATTTCTGTTATTCTAGTTCCTTTCTCGACTAATACCTTCTGATCGCAAACTAGATTGTCCTCTATTTGAGCTGCTAACATGGAACTTCCCTGTAACTATTTTAATGTTGGATATAACTAATATTCAAATTTCACTGCAGCTACCTCATATTCTCCACTGTCTCTGATAGCATTTCAAGATTTTATATGAACATCCATTTGTAAAGAGCATTGATCACTTTGAATACTCCTTTGATATCTATACACGCTGAAAACACAGACGCCAGTAACAAGTAATTTTTGCTGAATGTACACATACTGTTCTCATTCCTTACTGTTCAATTAATTATCCCCGCATTCAAAATAATATGGGGGAAAAATCCCAGAAGAAAACTTAGTGTGCAATATATTTACTGACTTACCATTATACGATTATTAGAATTCTTGAATTAATTACAATTCATGTGTTCTAAAAGCTCATGTTATTATGTATTATGTTCAATTTCTCATATTCTGATGTCCTAACAAGGAGATATGAGTTGCTTTAATGAATCCAGTGTAATCCATAGTGCAGCCCCATTCCGTATACAATATCTGAGCATATTCATTTAACTGTATGATGTACGTCATCATCATCAAATAGTTTGTCCTGGGCAGAACTTTGCCACCATAACATTCCTTCGGAATTTCTCTCTCTCGTAGGCGTGATGTCCCCCTTCTGCAGCCGTCATGCTCAAACTATAAGTTACATCCTCAATCCAACTTCTCCGTAGTCTTCCTCTTCTCCTCTTTGCTGGGATGCCTTCTTCCATGATGGTCGTCTCCAACCCTTCGTGTGTCTTTATGATGCGCGTACATGTCTTATTTCCATTGCTGGGATGAGTATTCACGCATGTTAGGGCTGGAATATCCATTGTCCGTCTTCTGTATACGTATATGTGTGCATGTATTTCTCTCTCTCCCTACATACACTGGATACATGAGATATATGTAGTATGTTGAGAGAGAATAATCAGGAAGAATATCTTGGCACAACTGTTTATTGGCAACGTGTTGTGAAGAATGCAAGAACTATTTTATTACGAATTTTCTCGCTTAGTCAAGAGCTTCCGTTACGCTAGCATGTCAGAACAGTCGGCTCTGTTGAAATATTTATGTGGCAAACATATTTGTTACTTGCCGGCAAATATGATTTTTATGGAGCGTGCACACATTAGACTAGACTATGTCATTTTAACTTTACTACACAATTGCACATAACCACAGACATAAAACATGTAAATAAAGAATGTTTGTGGGGATACAGCGTGTGGGAGTGGAAGAGTAAGGAGACATACTGATCAATACCTGTATTGCCTAGGGTAGCTATCGCGATATTAAACCCATATAAAGTATGTAAAACATATTGTCTCATGAGACAGATATACCGATGATGATAATAAAGTATGCAGTTTTTCATTTCTCATCATCATCATCATCATCAAATAGCTTGTCCTGATCAGAACTTTGCCACTCCAACAGTCCTCCGGGATTTCTCTCTCTCATAGGCCTCTGCAGCTGTCATGTTCAAACCATCAGTTACATCCTGAATCCATCTTCTCCGTGGTCTTCCTCTTCTTCTCTTTGCCGGTATGTCTCCTTCCATGATGGTCTTCTCCAACCCACAGTGTCTTTCTATATGTCCCAAATATCTCAATTTTTCCTTGCTACTTTCCTCTAATTCTGGTTTGCATTACAGCTTCAGGATAAGAAGAGAATTACAGAACGGGCTTTTGTGTGCGCTTCATAAACAGTGTTTTTCGTCGCCTCTGTTATCTCTGAGGTCCACCTCAGTTCTTTCAGGTTAGGAAAATAGCATCATTTTTACACAGTATTAAACAGTATAGGTAAACGATAGTTATTCACTAAATATCCCGCTAGTGTTTCAATAATCGGAAATACGCTATAACGAAACTTATTTATTTGTTGTGAAAAAACCAACCAAATGCCATCGTCATAAAGGATCGGGACATTTTAATGTTCTATGCTGTTAGATATATCATAATATATACATGAGTAAAATGTTATAAACACACCATTTTGTGATTGAATATGACAACATCAGTGCTCTATTTTGTTTGTATTCAATAAAGGGTCTAAAAACGAAGGATTCACTGCATTGCACTAGGTTTTACCCCACATGACTCGGTCCCTCTCCGCAGAAATGGCACACCACCTGCCGATACTATTGCACAAAGCACCAATTCTGTATCTCCTGTAACAATCCTAGGGATCGTTTGCTATGAATGAAACGTAGAGAATAAGTAACAACTTAGCCCAGTGGAATTCATAGGAGTGTAATCTTACAGTTAAGAATACCGTTAATAGCAAATATGTCTACTGAGAATGTCCCAAATGATATCAGTGTACAACAGAATCTTATTAGATTTTTACTCGTGATTGCGTATGTAGACAAACTATAATAGAAAGAACAACACTTATTCTAATCTGACACAGGCATATACTAACGTAGAGCGAAGTCAAGAGGTTTGTTAAGGGTTGATACGTGAAATACGGAAAATGATACACCAACCACCAGAACAAAAGTATTGCGTATTAGCAACTCATTAGAGAACATACAATCAACCTCTGACTCGGTATTCATAGTTATCTTAAATGTCATTGTTCAACGTGTCAATGATAGGAACTTCTGATGTGTGCAGTTACGACAACTGTGAAATTATAGCTGAGCCTCTGTTGCGAATGTGCCCACATGTCAGTATCAAAGAAAACTTACATAACATTTCCTATAAGTTCTGGTCAGATATAGATATACTTAGACTAGACCACTGCCCAGCGTGTTCGTAGCGCGTTGGACTACGGGTGACTAGCCCTCTGTGAGTGCGGGTTGAATTCCGCGGGCTGGCAGAAAAGCCACAGGTTCCCCAGATTTACGGTGTTCGTGGCACCGATCCGAAGGGTTACGATGTCCATGGCACCGAGCCGAAGAGCTGAAAAATTCATTGAATTCACTGCTTTGTTCAAAAGTGTCCACGTCTGCATTACAATTGTCTGCAGAAGTCGCTTCGTAATAAACATACTCGTATGTATTGTAGTTAGACGTTTCTAAGAGAAAATTAACTGTCGTTAATGCTGACAAAATTAACAATGGGGAAATTTACTGATAGTAAGCAACAAAGATACAAAAAAAAGTCTGGGTAGTTAACATTATCAAAAAAAAACAAAAAAAAACCCAACCCTGTCAGCAGCTGCTTATTAAGTAAATATGAACTATATGTTGTGTAGAGACATAACGACATACATTAGTCGATACGTAACCCCATTTAATATTGATGAGAAGAGATTATCTCGGATACATTTAAAAAAAAAGAAAGAAAGGGCAACGTTGAAAAAGCGACATCGACCGGTACCAGTGAAGTGTGGGGTATAGTAATAATAGTCATACATCACACGCGATGATGATATCAGTCTCAGACTTGTGTTGCTGCACCTCAATGTAGAGTCCAATACTGAAAGCAATCCCTACCCCAGGTAAGGGGGCATGATCAGGGTTGGGACACGTGGGTGTGTTTATCTTTTCACGCATCTAGTTTTATCTGAGCCTTATGCCCGTCTGCCCAGCGTGTTCGTAGCGCGTTGGACTACGGGTGACTATCCCTCTGTGTGCTGGTTCAATTCCGCGGGATGGCAGAAAAAGCCACAGATTCCCAGATTTACGGTGTTCGTGGCACCGAACCGAAGGGTTACGATGTCCATGGCACCGAGCCGAAGAGCTGAAAAGCTCAAGTGCTTCTGGATCGGAAAAAAAAATCAATCTGAGCCTTATTAATTCGACGGTTCTCAGCTGTGCGAGTTTTGTGGTGTTGTCACGCCACATTTTGCGTAATGAATTCCCATAGTGTGGTGTCTATATCGATTCATTTGAAGCGTTTTTTTCTGTTCACCAAACGGTGGTTTGTCGTCATCTAGTTGGCATTACATCGGCTGTTTTGGGATGTGCTTTTCAGGCACCTGCGCAACATGACCGACCCTTCTCACCTGAACCTTCTGCAACAGAGTGTGGCTACTTGGAATCTTGACTCTCATGAGAACTTGGGCATCTGAGATTTTGTTCTATTATTTTATTTTGAGCATTCTGCAGAAACAACTTGTTTGGCAGCGGTTTAGTTTTCTTGCATGTCTGCTATACACTATCCTTGTTTCACAGGCGTACATAGTGAGTACTATAGTCCGGCATACTGTTATAGTCTGTCCATTAATTCGTGAGCACGTTTGAAATTGATTTTCTCGAAAACTACCTGTTGGATCTCAGTGATTTTTTTGCATGCAGCTTTAGAATATCCATGACGCTAAAATAAAGCTAACCAGTAGTCCATAGATGCTACGGATTTTGCACATCGGCGAATTACTTTGATCTTTTATGACAATTGCAAATACGGGGGCTCAAATTTTAGATTTTACAGTATCCCTAGAATTTGTCCATGTCAATTCTATTCATAGGTGTACCTCCATATTAACTTGATAGGTCAAGTAATTAAGTGTGTTGCCCTTTATGTGCAATCGTGAACTTGGATACAATATGCAACAGTTAGTCCTCCCTTCGGTCACCATTAGACCCCAGGGTGTCTTAACTTCACCACAAATTGTATGATGGTAGACGCATTTGGATATGGAAATGTATACGTTGCTATTTCTCAGTCTGTAATCAAAATATGATTTGTATCATCCCGAATCTGACGATTCCATGAGGTTGATAATTGTTACTGGCTGGACAAATTGTAATCCATCTCGGTGCCAGTACTCGTCTTCCTCTCGGAGCACATGTTCAACACACTTCTTCCAGAACTGCATGTCTATCATTGAGAAGGACTCACGTGTCAGAACTTCAACATCACACATTTTAAACGTCCTGTTCTGTTCGGCAACTTGCCCTTTACTTTAGCCCAGACAAGCTCTATCGGATTGAGGTGAGCATGATATGGAGGTAGTCGCAAAGACGTGTGGCCGTATTCCGCAATGATTTTGTCAATATGAAACACCTTTGTCTTATTTGTCATCCTCACCAGGTGCAACAACTCGGGTTTCGAATATGTATCATCGAAGCTGACATTTTCCTTAGCAAGCCAAGTCCTAATTTGATCTTTTGTATTTGATGCAGTTGGTACTTTGTCTTCCGCTGATACTGCGTTGTGATAGGATGCATTATCCATTACCAAGCATGATGGTCTGTTTAGAATTGGAAGTAGATCTTTCTCCATCCAGTGCCTGAAAATATGTCCATTCATTTCTGTGTGGTAGTCCCTACCGTCGGTACTTTTGATTGGAAAATAAGTCCAGCGTCATGGACAAGACCTTCTTCACTGCTTCCTGCATGTGTTAGTATAATACGCTGGCCTTTGCTGCTTGGTATTTTTCTTTTCTGTTCACCGTCTACTGATTGCCATTCTTTAGCATTGGTGTGGTGAGCATTGACCCAGGATTCGTCCAAATATACAATATCATAGCCTTGCCTCCGCCGCTCACGGATCTGCCTCAGGTATTTACTTCGGGCAGCAATTAAATGTGGCTTTTCACAAATAATATTCCTGCCGCCTATAGTTTTTCTGAAGGTGAAGCCGGCGGCTCTTACGATTTTTCATAGAGTACTTTTAGAAATGTCTATGCTGCAATCTGATTGCAGTTTTAATTTCAGTTTCCTGAGAGTAACAAGTTGATTTGTCGCAAACATTTTCAAGAGCTCCCGTCTTATGACATCTATGTCAAAGTCGTCAATTGTTCTTTTCCGTCCTTGCTTGACATTAGTGCACTTTGTGTCCTGTTTAATCCATCGGGAAAAGGATTCTCTATTCAGACCAAGCGCCAGTTGCGCTCGTTTCTCAGGGTTATGAATATCGCAATATAGATGACCTCTCTTAGATTCCCTACGGAAGTGTTGGTATAGTAAAACTGTAACCTTCTGCATTGTTATAAATGTGCACTTCAGACTCATTATGAATGTGATATCAATGTCAGTTTTGATAAGCCAACAAATATGATACAATAGCTTCATACAAATAGCGAGATACGCCTATAACTATACAACGGTATCCCAATTATAACGTCATATGCTTTCCGCTTTCAAAGTCGACTGGGTTAGGTGCACGGGATTTCGTGAAATTGTTGTATACTCACGATATTTCTATGTTACCATAATGTATTTTTAGAACAACGCGTCTGTGTACCGTAGATCTGTTACTATTGTGTACAATCCGGTGAGGTTGATTTTAATATAACCTGAAGAAGAAATATTTCAAACTACATCAAATTTTCTTGGAAAAAAATATTTCTCTAGCGTCATGGATATTCTAAGGCTGCTTGCAAAAATCACTGAGATCCAACAGGTAGTTTTCGAGAAAATCAATTTCAAACGTGCTCACGAATTAATGGACAGACTATAGCTTTGTGCCGACGCTTATCCATTTTCTCACCTACACAGTAATTCGCAGTCTTCCAAATGCAAAACTGGCTTTGAATTTTCTATTGTTGACCATAGAGACATACTATGCAAATATTGTATGTAACTCATAATGTTTTCTTTACCAACTGCAATAAATACAAGAGAAAGAACAGAACAAATATGATGATATTCTCATCTCATATTGTTCCTCTTTTACCCTTGTGGTGTCCAAGTGAAGTGTAGGATGTGTAACAGGGCCCTCCTTTGTGTTTCGTATAGTGTTCAGAGACTGTGTATCATTGCCTGTTGTGGTTTAAAGGGTTTAAAAGCCGAAGGATTGACTTCATTGCACCGGGTTTTACCCCATACGGCTCGGTCCTCTCCGCAGAAATGGCACGCCTCCTGCCGAGAGTATTGCACAAAGCACGAACTCCGTAGCTCCAGCAACAATCCTAGGGGTCTCTGGAAAAATGCACTCGTGAACAGAATGGCGCGGTCGGACTCGAACCCACGACCTTCGACTCACAAGGCAAAGGGCTTAACCACTTAGCCACAAGCGCAATCGTGTTATATGGTTGAACTACTTGACCTGTTATGTCGGGATGAACTCTGTTGCTGTTGTTACACCCAATTTAGACCTGCTTTAGCATTCTTTAATTTCTCTCTTGTTGATATATTTTGTATTCTCAATACCGTGTGTTGCCGGGGCTCGCAAGGGGAGCAAAGAATAGTAACACTCTGACCTACAAGGCATGTCGTAAGATGCGACTGAGGTAGGGTCCTAGGGAAGCTACACTAGTAAATAAAAAGCGTTGTAGAGATCGGATGTGCTGGCCTACTTGTAGGCGCATAACTGATACAACGTACAATCTCTTTTGGACTCAGATCACATACAAATCACAAAGAGTGGTTAGCAACTGGTCGATATGGAACGTTCGAAGAAGTATTCTCAATAATTTCATTTTTATTGTAAATTTTCTTGTGTTCTTGCTGTCATCGTCCATTGTTAGCACAGAGTTTGGAGAGTGATTGTGCTGTATAGTGCTCATTTATGTTAATGGCCACGTATTTGTTGTTCAATATTGTGCCATCAGAGAGCCGCTGTAGCGTAGTTGTTAGTGAACTCCCTTCGCAAGGCTGGTAGTCTGGGTTCAACTCCCGCAGTGTGCGTGGAATTTTTCCAGTCCGCGACGGCTCTCAGATCGACCCAGCCTCAACTGGGTACCAGACATACTCTGGGAAAGTAAAGGCGGCCGGCGTGATGCGGACCACATCACCCATCGTGTGCCGACGGTCAATGAAAAATACAGGTCTAACACTGTATTGGTCTATATACCACGAGGTATGAAAGGGTTCCTTTACTTTTTTCCTTTACTATTGTGCCATCTGCACAATAAGTTGCTCTGCTTTGTTACGTCTGTTTTCGATATCCACTGTTAATTTGTCATCTGTTGATAGTATAGTTCCTATTTACTTGAAACATACTTGTTTTAGGTTTTCGTCTCCAATTTGGGTGTTTGTTGGCTTTACGTCTTTGTTTACTGTCTTGATCTGTGTTTTCATTATGTTGATTGCCTAGTCGTCTGCAACAAGATTGTTATCTGATTTATTACTAGATCTTCTTTAGTATTCTGCTATTCTTGGGTTATTGTTGCAGTAATTTGCTCTTTATTTTCTGTTTCCTGTTTCTTGCTTGTATTTATGTTTGTTGCATGATTATATTGCTAACATAATTTGGGAGAAAATTGTAAAGCAAGTTCATTCAATTATACCTCAGGTAGACATATGGAAGACATACTAGTCAACGCCAATCGGTAGAAATGTACATAAGCCACAGGTATGTAGTGGCTATACAACAGGTAGATAATTAGGAAACATACCAGTGAACGCAAATTGGTATGTGGTGACTGTTCAAAAACACAGCAGATTACTTATTTAATTTTACCACACGCCCATACCTGTCCAGATGGCACATACCCATCCACATAGTGTGTGTTATTATAAGTATACTTCACGTCTCTTGATAAATTGAGATTCATAGCCCTGTCGGAGTGCATCGGTGAGTAACGGTTACCTCTCTCGCCCGTCTGCCCAGCGTGTTCGTAGCGCGTTGACTACGGGTGACTATCCCTCTGTGTGTGCGGGTTCAGTTCCGCGGGATGGCAGAAAAGCCACAGATTCCCCAGATTTACGGTGTTCGTGGCACCGAACCGAAGGGTTACGATGTCCATGGCACCGAGCCGAAGAGCTGAAAAGCTCAAATGCTTCTGGATCGGGAAAACCCCCAAAAAACGGTTACCTCTACCGTACAAACAGTTTCTCCAGGGGCATCACAGATAAGTCTGGTCTTCTTGCGTTCGCCCGATATGAATTCAGGCGTAGTCATGGCGCCTAATATGGCGCTTCTGACTCATTTTTGTGTGAATGTATGCTTTCCTTATTAGTGTTCCCCCACCATACAGTCGTGCCTTCTCCGTCTTCAGAGGCACAGGTCAGGTCTTTTTTTCTGATCCAGAAGCACTTTAGCTTTTCAGCTCTTCGGCTCGGTGCCATGGACATCGTAACCCTTCGATTCAGTGCCACGAACACCGTAAATCTGGAGAACCTGTGGCTTTTTGCCAGCCCGCGGAATTGAACCGCACTCACAAGGAGCTTGTCACCCATCGTCCAACGCGCTACGAACACGCTGGCAGGCGGCGCGAGTCAGGTCTAAGGAACGAGGAAACTGGGAGTGAGTATAGTCTGTGAAAATAGAGCTTGAGCATGAAGAAGATTAACCAGACGTGAACTAGAATAATGTAAATACCCTCATACAGTAAGTATAACGTGCTATTGAAACATACTGGTGATTGATATTATGCTATGCAAAGCATGCATGTACGTTAGCAAACCAATGTTAAAGAATGAGTAAAACAAGGTATACTGCAGTCTGCTCACCTTATATAGACACATAAACCGACAGACAGGTCTGATAAAATAAATAAGAGATTCTGGCTTTCTTGCTGTACAGATACAAGAATGTAGTCTTTTATAGTTTAGTGTAGGCTTCATGGGGTTTAGTATTCATCAATGTTTGTTGTTTGTGGCAGATGTAGATTAGGTAAAGTTTGAACAAGAAAAACAGCCTGCTTAAAATCTGTACTAACTGAACGTACACTGCAGGCCTGCTTGATATCCTAGAAATAAAATGTGTTTATTCTGAGCTTGCCAGTTTCTAGCGGTTATCAACATTTCACAAACCGTGGAACAGATTTCTTGCGATATGTGGAAGTACCATGGAAATAGTTGGTTATCTTATTTTAAGGGATTTTAAAGACACAAGATTGACTTCATTGCACCGATTTATACCCCATGTAGCTCGGCCCTATCCGGCAGAAATGGCACATCACCGGCCGAGAATATTGCACAAAGCACAAACTCCGTATCTCCGGCAACAATCCTAGAGGTCTCTGGGAAAAAAACGCACTCGTGAACAGAACGGCACGGTCAGGATTCGAACCCACGACATTCGATTCTCCCCCCTCAGAGAACCCCTCGTTATGTTATTTAATTGTGTGCACTCTACACTACGATCAAACAGTCATGCCATTCATCTCAATAACTCTCCAGCGAACTGATAGAATTGTTCAACTAAATAATATATATCTATATATAAAAATTAATGTACTTTACAATTTTCGTCACGCCACCGTAGAAGTTGTAATTCGACATTGGGTACATGCAAACAGCTGTCACAATCTGTGGACCTATTAATACAGTTCTGGGAATAGTTTGCTTTGCACCTGGGGACAGGTGTTCCACACTAGTTTTCTTTGTTGAGGTCATAATTTTTAAGCCTTCTGTGACTAGTCATCCAAAGGCGAGTCTCTTTGTTTGTATCACGATATTAGATATTATACAATTTCGTATTGAACAAATAAAACAGACGATATTACAGGCCTGAACTCTTTAACAACGGTATAAAACAATTAGCTACGAACAGTACTTGTCATCCACCATCTCGAACAGACGATAACAGTTTTCATTGTTAGAAATCTATGTTATACAAGATATTGATTATTAACCCCTTCGTCCTACTGAACCGATATACTAGCTCGCAGAACGTTTTAAGATGACACTAATCCGGTATACTGCTAATTCAGTATACGCTCAATATAAATGTGTCAAGAGTTAAAAAAATTACCCATGAAAGTGTTAAGTTCAGGTATATTTCAACTTGAAACAATTAACATTTTTCGCTGATTGTGTCGAATAAATTTTTTTTTTTATTCAGTGACAATTATTATCTTTTATTCAATGTATATGCCAATTTTGTGGATTTCTATCCAAGAGTAAATTATAAACAACCCTCTTACTTTTGTTGTTGTCCTATCAGAGACTACTACGTTATGGTAAATTGGTCATGCTAGATTCTCCAAGTATTATGCCAGTACGAAGTTCGAAGTCTTTTCAGGCTCAGAGGTTTCACCTCAGTACCCACTCTCAGTTAGTCTTCGGTTTACAAGATAGCAATATATATCCGTGTTAGTGATCGGTTGAATTTCATTCATGTTGTCTTAATTTTTTGTATCACTTGTTTATTCTTACTTCATGCATGAAATACACTATGTTCTTTGTAGAAATTATGTGTAGTATCATTAGGGCACGCTAGAGTGGGATTGCGATCGATAGACCTTCACTAACATGCTATGTTTTGAATATGGCAGTTCATGATTCGCACCGATGCGACAGAAAGTGTGCATCTGCGTTGAGATCCCCGAACATATCCATTAGCATTTAACAATGGAAATTTCAATACAACTAAAAGAAGACGTAAGCGACAACATCGAAGAAAAACACAGAAAAGAAGTTTAATTCATGCGTCTACTCATACGATTGTCGTGCTGCCCTTATCTGGCCTCTTCAATTCAAGCTCATGCAATCTAGTTATTGGCGTGGATTGGTTTAGATCATAGATTCCCAAACTTTATCGGCCCACCGCCGACTTTGCACGACATAAACTTTTAACGCCCTCTCCCTCCCCATTATAATAGTTTGCCAACGCTCCCCCACCCCATATAAATATACATAATCTTATTTTCACTTTGACATAGAAAATTGATATATATTTCTTTCATACATGGTTCATTTTCAAATGATTATATGCATGAAATAGAAAAAAGAAGGAAAAAATGGTTCGCGTAAAATGGGCATAAGATGAATGAAAATGCAGAATTCAAATTTGTAATGATTATTCAATCGCAAAATCGCGAAAAACCTCCCCCAAATGCTTCTGAACCCACTACGCCCCCCACAGGAAGGCTTCAGCGCCCACTGGGGGCAGTACCACCCACTTTGGGAACCCATTGTTTACACGAAAGTTGTCTTTGCGAACAAACTCACTCTATGAGGACATTCAGAATGTAAGCTCATAAGTAAAGTTCATTTTCAATGTCTGCATCTCGAAGAGTTTGTGATATGATTTCAATTTATCTCGATCTGACTGAGATACATCTCAGCGTTACGCCATTCTTTTCTTGACTGGTAGCTAAAATAGGCATCATGTTTATATTGATCGACATTTTTACTTCTCGCGATGTCAACATCCACAGCGTCTACTTTTATGTTCATTAATTGTGTTTGTACTGTCGACGTTTGCTAATATTTTGAAATCAACACACACGACACAACCACCCAAAAATGAACGAAGAAAAGTCAGAAATTTGTGAAGAAAAGTTAACTAGTGCAACTACACATGCAGAGCTATATTTAGTAGTAAAACATCCACAGGCTAGTCACATTAAACTCTGCTTCTTGCACATATCTATCGTTGTCGAACATTTTAACTTCTGGTTATTTTTTTTAGCAAAGAAATGTGACTACTGATTCTGTGATTCTCAAACCGTTTTAACAGCGGATACAGTAGAAGGAAAAGATGTGACAGCTATTATTTATCCAATTGTTATGTTTTGTTTGAAATTTTTTAAAACGTAACTCGGTCAAAATATAAGATTTTAGTTCATTTTACAAGTCACGGAGTTTCCCCAGTATTCTTGTATTTCTCATCATGTCTATCTACATCGGAAACCATTTCATCATCATCATCATCATCATAATCTTTCCGTTCTAACAGAAGCTTAGGGTCACGTCGTAGAACTCCAACTCAAAACCAAGTGTGAGATTTAGTGGCTTATGCAACAACTCATTATGTGGTTAAAAATTGTATCGATTGCTTTCATTCCTTGTCTTTTTCTTAATAAAGAACATGAAAATCTGTCAGTGTTGACACGCCATTTGGAATCTTGTAGGGAGCAAGTATATCTCTAATTTTGTTTGGTCTGTGAACATCGTTACATGTTGTCCCAAGTCTGACACAAACTGTACATCCCTGCTTCAACTGCTCTCCTCCAGATTGTCGTAGGTCATAGTTTGTCATTGTTTGCTTATCTTACGCCTTCCCTTCAGTCCACTGCATGACAACTTTTATTCTGGTTTCTGTATCACTTTAGAGAATGTGGTCTATTCAGTTCTGCCCTTTCATTCGCTGGAAATTTTGTCTATATATTCAATGTTTTATCTTGTATATATTTCACTGTCTTGTGTAGCTCACATAGAGGTATGTTTAGTTTTCTTTCCAGTGTTGTTTCACTGAGCTAGTGGAGTTTATCTCAGTATATCATATTTGGAACAGTCTTGAAGTATGTACACTGCATCCTTTTGTACCTGTTCGTATGTAACCATAACTGAATTGCCAATCTCTAATTTTGTACACATGTGGCCGTGGAGTCCATTGTGTCTTAGACGCAGAAAGATAACTTGTTCTAATCTGCTCATATTTTTACTTCAACATTTGTCTTTTATCACTGTGTGCATTTTATCCGTGTTGAACCTGTTGAGCAGTTCTTAACTATGTTCCTTAATGACATACTAGCTTTTTATCCACACGACTTTTGGTTGGTTATGAATGTTCTGTCTCTGTTGCTGTCATGTCCTAGTCAGAGCATAGTAGTGAGTAAATGTAAGTGAAAGTTCAAATTGGCAGTGATCGGTTATTCCACTGTGTAAAAAAAAACCACACCAAAAATCACACTACATTCAACAAAACCACTCACACAAACAGAGCCTGCAATTCATATAGTGTCATTATAGTGGCACATATAGTGTCAATTTATAGTGTGTCACATTTATTTAAAAAATAGATGAGACTGCAGTAAAACTATTTGATTGACAAAACACGTAATCACAAAGTACTGTAGTTTTACAAATTACAAAAACAATGACAAAATACAGCAACGTTTCGACCAACATTTATTCAGTACGTAACAGCTGAGTCTGGCGACGTTATTCTTACGTCAACGTGAATATCGACATCTATATGAGAAAATAGAAAGTGTAGTAATAATTAATACCCCCACATAAAATAGTTGAACTTGTCAACCGTGTGGTACAGATTTGGACTGGCCCATATTCTGGGCATGGTATGTTCATTAAGCGACTTTGGCCGCTAGATGCTTAGTATATTAAGATTATGCATGTTTGATATGGCACTGTAGCGTAGCCTTTCTTCCTGTATAAAGGGATCTTGTAATCTATACGCCTAGGACAACTGTTAACTTCCAACGATAGGTGATCAATTCTAGGAAGATGGATCTTCAATAATGTATACATGTCACTTTAACGTGTAATAAACACAGGCACTGCTGTGTTCAGGACATCTAATTTGTATCTCTCTCTCTCTCACCGCCCAGACCAATGTACCAAACCTCCCCATAAATTCTATTCATGTGGAAATCTGATTCATGCAGCCCTAGCATTGGTGTGTTTTACGTCACATCTTCAGCACCATTTGGAGCCCTGGTGCTTATCCTTCGGCGATATGTCCGGTTTCAGCCAGCGTTTACTCGGTTCGCTCTCCGTTCTGTAGCCATCTAATGTTTTTTACGGTGTGGGGTAGCTAGCTCCACGCCTAATCTCCTTAGTCGCCTCTTACGACATGCGTGGCAGGTAACAGTGGTTCTATTCTTTACACCCCAATTTGGGCCCCGGTAACCACTCACACGTAATTTTTATCTGATATCCCACTGTTAACCACTGCTTTTTTATAGGCTATTTTTTAACATCTTGTTGAAGCAGATTTTACAACAATAAAAAAGTAAGTGTCATCAATTACTTTATAGAGAAATTGCGTAAATCAATGATGTGTAAACTGGATGCACTATTTTATCCAAGCTGTATTCCCTTCTAGCTAACATTACTTATGAAAATACAAGCAGAGTTCATATAATGATATCACATGAAATCGTGATGCTCTCGATCTGTAGCGAAATGTCATCCGGATGTTCTGGAAACAGGCCCCATGACCCGTGTGCCCTTAGTTGCGGTTGTAATTTAAGTTGTAGTAATGGGGAGTCGGTCTCCTTTGTGTGTATATTATAATGAGAGTATATTTGAGAGAATCTTGATTTTAGTGAGTATGGAAGGGAGAATTGGATGGAGAGAATGAAAATAAATGTCGTAACTATGTGATGTGCCAGTAACACAAAATTGGTAGCAGGGTGAGTCATGGACTCCGTTGTAGTAGTAAAATTAGATATACAGTAGATCTGACATTAAAGGATACAAAACACGGTTGATAAAACAAAGTCGAAATAAACAAGGAATTAGCTTGCATTCATTCCCAAATGGCTATTGTAAATTGTGTTCGTGCGAAGAAATCCATGGGAAGCACAGTGTGTAAACATGTGGAAGAGAGAAAATGAACATGTGCTAAAAAAGTGCTAACACAGGGTGAACTTTATCCCTGGCATCACCCTTCTCCATGCTATGTGGCTGTGACTCACCAAGGTTCCGATCATGTCTGTTATTCCAGGACTTATTTGTGCTATTTTTAGATAGCAATTTAATACGCGGTGGGCATGCATGATTTTTAGCGATAGGTATACAGATAATTCTACATGTTCTGCATTGTGTCTATCAGCAGTTGCTAGAGTTACCGAGCCCTGCCTAAAAAAGCAGTAAGGGTCAGCATGGACCACTGACAGTTTTTCTTAATGTTCTTAACTTACACTTCAAGAGCTATTCAGTGTAAACACATTATCTGCGATATACCTGTCGTTTGTCTCACGTTTCTCCCGAAATACTTTAGCTTACAGGTAGCTTGAAAAACGCGAAAATTTATCACCTAGCATTTTTCCAATCTTATAAACTCTGCTGTTTCAGCAATACCGTTTCAACAGCACGACCAGATTTCCACCTGAGTCTGTGTTTTCTCGCGCACTCGAGTCGAACAAAGAATTATACGTGCACGTTCAGCAGCGCTCACTGTGTACGTATAAGGGTGGGGTAGGACTGTGGACGGTGTAGTTTGTCTAGAACGACTTGTATGTTGTAATCACGCAACATAAAATATTCTTGGCTAGCCAAGTCATCGTGCATGTTTCACAACCATTTGGATGAGATTTGTAAGTTAGAAAAAAATCTAAAAATAAAACTCTTGTCGGTATGTATTGTGTCAGACTCTGGCAACTACAGATGGAAGATCATTGCTGGCAGATACTTCATCATATTCGTAATCCCGTGCTCTGACATTTGAAACTGTTTCCCGTTACAACCATTGTAGCATGTACCCGCATGTGCTTAATAATAAATACTTGCAGCACGATATGGGTAGCAGGTCGTCAGTGTGTTATATGGAGACAAGAACAACTATACAATTGTGGGGGTGCTGGATATAAATACAACTGGGGAGGGAGGGTGGGGGCATTACTGTTGTAAATACTACAACATGGTGACATAAAATACGTTTTTATGAAATAAACTAGCTGTACCCTGCGCGCGTTGCTACGCCTCCAACAAAAAATTGAATTACGTCCCAGTCGATATACTTCTTCATTGCAACTAATGTCGCGTCCCAGTTGATATACTTCTTCATTGATACTAATGTCGCGTCCCAGTTGATATACTTCTTCATTGCTACTAATGTCGCGTCCCTGTTGATATACTGCTTCATTGCTACTAATGTCGCGTCCCAGTTGATATACTGCTTCATTGATACTAATGTCGCGTCCCAGTTGATATACTTCTTCATTGCTACTAATGTCGCGTCCCTGTTGATATACTGCTTCATTGCTACTAATGTCGCGTCCCAGTTGATATACTGCTTCATTGATACTAATGTCGCGTCCCAGTTGATATACTGCTTCATTGCTACTAATGTCGCGTCCCAGTTGATATACTGCTTCATTGCTACTAATGTCACGTCCCAGTTGATATACTGCTTCATTGCTACTAATGTCACGTCCCAGTTGACATACTGCTTCATTGCTACTAATGTCGCGTCCCAGTTGGCATACTGCTTCATTGCTACTAATGTCGCGTCCCAGTTGATATACTGCTTCATTGCTACTAATGTCGCGTCCCTGTTGATATACTGCTTCATTGCTACTAATGTCGCGTCCCAGTTGACATACTGCTTCATTGCTACTAATGTCACGTCCCAGTTGACATACTGCTTCATTGCTACTAATGTCGCGTCCCAGTTGGCATACTGCTTCATTGCTACTAATGTCGCGTCCCAGTTGATATACTGCTTCATTGCTACTAATGTCGCGTCCCTGTTGATATACTGCTTCATTGCTACTAATGTCGCGTCCCAGTTGACATACTGCTTCATTGCTACTAATGTCACGTCCCAGTTGATATACTGCTTCATTGCTACTAATGTCACGTCCCAGTTGGCATACTGCTTCATTGCTACTAATGTCGCATCCCAGTTGATATACTGCTTCATTGATACTAATGTCGCGTCCCAGTTGATATACTGCTTCATTGATACTAATGTCACGTCCAAGTTGATATACTGCTTCATTGATACTAATGTCACGTCCCAGTTGGCATACTGCTTCATTGCTACTAATGTCGCGTCCCAGTTGACATACTGCTGCATTGATACTAATGTCGCGTCCCAGTTGACATACTGCTTCATTGCTACTAATGTCACGTCCCAGTTGATATTTCTCTTATCATGATTTGAAATGATTAGAAATCCTATGAAGAAACAAACCTGGATTGTGTATTTTAACTTCAGCTTGTTTGTAAAATTGCCTTGAAACGATTATTTTATGCTATGAAAGGGATCGAGGTTTCCATAGTTTTAAAACATACGTCATCGAATCGTGTGTATATATTAATTTGTATACCGTAGACTTCCGGAAACGTTCATAGCAAATTGTAAACAAACTTAGAAACTCTCGATGAAATAGGCGTGTTCGGTTTTTAGATTTTTTTCTAAAATTGTCAGCGCTACCTATTTCAAACTATGACAGGTAGCATCACGATATCAAAACAAACATATCCTGCAAATTTCAGCTAAATCTGTTAAGTAGTATCCGAGTCTATAGGTAACAAACATACATCCATACATCCATTTTTATATATATAGATAGATAATGTTACGGATTTAAGAAATGGAGAGAGCGCGCGATGAGGAAAGAGGGAGTGGGGGGATGGAAAATACAACAGTACTTGTGAAATGAGATACGTTTTAATGAAATAAACGAAGTTCAGTGTCCAATAAAAGCAAAATACAGATCGATATGATCAGTTTTACTCTAGCCTCACCCCAACTTGATATGATCTGGTCTGACCACCTTAGGCTTCCATACATCGTCGTCAACTAGAGAACATGCGATAAGGAGAAATCAATATGATGAGTAATCTTTAGTAACAAGATGGGTAGAAATAATTTCTCGTACTCCAGACTCCATAGTATACCAACATTGTTAAAGTGGTACCCGCATTTCGGTGCTATTGACAATTTGAAAATATCGCCGGAGAATATTTGTCACTGACACGGCCATCTTGCTTGAAAGTAACAGATCGTGTCCACAGTTGGAGTTAATTTATAATAATTTTTCAGATAAATTGAAACACGTTATTTTCCGGTACTTTGTAGCTGATGTTTTATTCAAGAAAGGTTCTTCATATAGAGCGTGTTTTGCTCTGATTGATTGATTGATCAATCATTCATCATTTGTATTTCGGTGAGTAGCCGTCCGTCAGACTAGAAACTCGATTTCACCTACACTGAGATCAGGGATCTCTGGAAAAATATCCAGATGGCTCCACGAGGGAGCGAACCTGGTACCTTTGGCAAGAGAGACGTGCACCTAACCTCTAAGAAACAGAGACACCTTGTGATCTATATGTGACCTACTCCCTGTGTTTTGCTCCGTCTTGCTAATTGATGAAATATGTGTCATCTTTTCATCTAGTGTCGGCTGTATTGGAACTCTAACACTTCATATTTCTTGATGTTGGTGCATTCTGCCAAATTTCTTTGATCATCTCTTAACTTTTCCATTCAGTATGGTTCTCAGTATCATATTAATCTTGTTACCAGCTGTACATGTTAAATAGAAACGTAACACCGGTTATATTTCAAATATGACAACAATTTATGAGTAATGTTTCACTTGAAAACCTAAGTGTGCAGAAGGTGAGGGTATAACCTCAGCACACACCCACACGCACGCACCCACGCATGCGCATTCACCCACATACGCTCACCCATCCGTGCCCCCACACGCGCACCACCCACGCGCACCACCCACGCCCCCACACGCGCACCACCCGCACTCACCTGTATATATGTGTGTGTATGCATTAAGATGTTGTCAATATGGCCACATGGGCGTCGATACGTTAAGTGGAAGGGGGTGGGGGTTTCACCCTGGAAAATGGATTTTTGATAAAACAGTTTTATGCCAATTGGTCTTCTCCATTTCCGCTTAGTAAACTACCAATTATAATTTTTTTATTTGCCCTCCCCGAAAAAAATGATTTGGATTCCCATGTATGGTCATGCTGTTAGACTAGTAGTGGAATGAGAAGTGTAACAAAGTGTAGACCACATATCTGACTTTCTGTTTACCGTCTACTCCTGATAGTGCTAGCTCCTGTAGGAATTTTGTTGATCAGTTCAAACGTTCATTTCACCCCACTCTCGTTCTGGCATTTCTCTGTTGGCAATGTGTTGTTGAAATGACTAGACGCTCCCTTTTCAATCATAAATTGTGCTTTGAACCGTACACCACCATTGACAGACTTGTTGGTATGTGCTGGATCGATTTTTAAACAGTTCATTGTGACAGTTTGGAAAATGTTTATTCTTAGTGGATGTACTGATAATGAGTTTTTTTCCCTCAAACATACTAAAACTTCTAATTATATTTTATTACCAACAGAAACAAGGATATGTATTTTTCTGTATCATCAGGAAAGAATACATCACATAATGTACTAACTCCTAAAATGTTTTATGTTTAGCATTGTAATATTGTGCTATGTAACAATTGAAAATTCAGCTGTTTTTTTTTTGGTGAATAGTTTCTTTCTTTCTCATCTAAGTAACATATTAGTAAAAGTAGAACTGATAGTTTTTAAAAACAAATAAACTTTTGTGTACACTGTCATCATCATCATTATCTGCTTTTTTTTGGTGATGTCTCCTAACAATATAGTTTGTTGCAACATGTACATAACCATTTTATTTTGGGCACTGTCCCTTTTATTTTTGGGGAGAGGAGGAGAATGAACTTGGCGATACTTTGGTCCTGTTTACTAAACATACTCTTTTGTTGTCTCCCTGTTAGCCTCTTTGTTTACTTGACATGGTTATATTAATTTATTCAATGTCACAGTCACATTAGTACATTTGGCATATATTAATCCGATGTTCCATTAGTATAGGAATAAATGTATAGTGTGCAAGTAGACTGAACATGCTTTATATTTCCAACTTATAATGTACAACTTTAGCTTTAAATAAAATAAAGAAAACAAGCAGAGAAGTGTAATTGTTTATTAGTGTAAGCTAAATTTTGGTTTTGTCTCATAACCCGTTTGGATTCAATTGAAAGTTATAGTTGGATATGTTGAATTGTGTATTTTCATATTTTGATATTAAATAGTTTTGTGATTAAACTCTGTGGCGTAGAGGTTAGGTACTTGTCTCTTGTGCCAAAGGTACCAGGTTCGCTCCCTTGTGGAGCAATCTGGAAATTTTTCCAGAGATCCCTGATCTCAGTGTAGGTGAGATCGAGTTCCTAGTCCTATCAGAGGCAGACGATAAAACGTAGGTCACATGTTCAATTTGAGCATGTAAAAGAACCCTTGGCAGTTCAAACTCGAGAAGGGCAGGCTGGAAAGCCACCGCCTGGGCAAAATTCATAAGGAAAGATTAAAAATAAAATTCCTATAAAATATCTTCATGATCTTCTAAATTATATCGGGACCCTTGCCGGTGCTACGGAGTTAGGGCACTGCAGCTGAGATCTTCATGTGCAAGAAACAGATCAGAGCACACATGGGTCCTATCAATCAATTAATCAAGCATATTTTAAAACATTTACTAGTGTGTTCAGTGTTGAATGGACGTAAAGTTTAGCATACTTTGATTTCAAGAAATCTCATGACTGAAGTAAACAAAATGTTTCCGGTGGAAACAAAAATGAAGTAAGAAACCAAACATAACTGCTAAACATAGTCTGTGATACAAAGTAAAGGTGCACCGATTTGTAGACGGGGGGAAAAAAAGATAAAGAGATAATTGCATTAAGACTGTTAGCATTCACAGGTAAGACAAGTTAAGGCACAGGATATTTTAAGCCAAAGAAATGTAAATTGATGTGCAAATTAAACAATCAAAGTAGAAGTGGATTAGCAGCACACTGAGAAAAAAAGTTTGGCATAGAGTAACAGACACTGATATGAAGCCATTGGAGATGAGAGAATTGAAATACAAAGATGAACTTATTAAATTAATCTATGTAGTCATATCTGAAGATTTTTTGTTAGCTCAGGGGTCACACAACAAAGGAGTAAAATATGTAAAATATTTATGCAAATTTATGACATGACAGATCTTGTCAGTCTGTCAGTGGATCATCTGACAAATGTGTATATCGTTACTGGTTAACAGAACTAGCTTCAGTGCTCTGCAGGGGAAGATCAATAGATGGTCTCTTACAGTAGATTGCAAAGGATATGTATATTTTGTTTATTTCAGTAGCCAAGTGGTTACCTCTTTCAGTTTCAGTTTGAAATATCTTTATTGTACTCTGGACATGTCCATTTGTGCTCTGATCTCCATCACAGTATCTCCAGCAGTGTCCAGCGACTGACGGTACCAGTTCGATGTTGATTGATGAGCCTACTCATATACCTGTTGTACTATTCTTTTCTGTCCACTACCTTTTCTTCCACTACTTTTTCTTTCCACTACTTTTTCTTTCCACTACCTTTTCTGTCCACTACCTTTTCTGTCCACTTCCTTTTCTGTCCACTACCTTTTCTGTCCACTTCAATCCAAGCTCTTGCAATTTAGCAGTTGACATGGTCTTTCTCACCCTTATTTCTCCCATATCGTTTTTCTCAGTACTCGTTAAGCTTGAAGTTTCCCAACAAAGCCCTGGACAGTGCGGGAAGATTACTGATATACAAGTTAGTTGGTCCAACTGAGACTCACAAATGGCTATAAAGAATAAATAATTGTTATGAATGTATACAATTACTAGAGATATAGTACCACCATGTGCTGCTGAAGCACTGATGTAGGAGAGCTTGAATCTATACAAACATCTTAATCCTTATTAGTTTTGATGGAAACATTATTTTTTCATTTTTCAGTGCTGTGAAGTTATGAAGACCCTTTATATTTGTCCATTGATTTTGCCAATTGTGTCATGTGTTCTATTGCTTCTTTCTAATATTGATAATGTGCATCCTCTGTGCATTGACTTCTTTGTTCACTTAGGCATTTGTCTTGTTAGCGGTCTATTCAATTTTCAATATTTTTCCTAAAAACCAAATCTCTATGGACTCGGTTTTTGTTAATTTATTGCACATAGCTCCCTTCCAATGTCAGAATTGGCTCTATATAGCACAAAACTCATTTTTTAGCTTTCATGGAAATACTTTTTGCATATAATGCACTCATTTGCTGGAATGTTATAAATATCTACAAGTATTTTATATATATATATATATATATATATATATATATATATATATATCTATAAGATATATGTAGAATGAAATATGTAATATCTATTGCTATTATTGAATAAATACTCCTCCGTGTGTTGCCAGGACTTGCTCAGGGAGCAAAGAATAGTAACACTGTGACCTACCTGGCGTGTCGTAAGAGACGATTGAGGTAGGGGTCTAGGGAAGCTACTCTAGTAAAAAAAAACTTTAGCAGAAATATGATGTGCTGGCCTGCTTGTAGGTGCATAACTAACACAGCGTACAATTGCTTTTAGGCTCAGATCACATACAAATCACAAACAGTGGTTAACAAGTGGTCGATATGGAGTGTTTGAATAAAAAGGTGAATAAATACTAACATTTTCAAGAAATATGTTCATTTAAGAAATGATTTATCTGGGGAAATCTTGTCAGTAGATCATACAACAAAGATGTACAACTTTCTAAGGATGAGAATAATATGGATCCACTGGAATTCAGTTGTTGGTGCATCAAACCACAACATAGTTTTCATATTGTTAAAGAAGTGCATGTGCTGTATACATTATACTCTGCACAGATACAAAGGAAGTGTTACATGCCACAGTGTTTTGTAGCTTACTACCTTGAAATCACTTCTTGTTTTTATATTTATAGACATAACAAGCAGGTAGGGACAATTCAAGATGCAGATCAAGGCTCCACCAAACTTTGTACCTGAAGATTCTAGGACTAGGCAGATTCATGCTCCACCTGTCCATGCCAGATATAGAAAGTTTGACTTGTACCGCAATGTCCAGCAGTTCAACAGCATTGACAATCACGCTATTCAGGTGAGTGTTCTGTTTTGTTGTCACTTTAAACAAAAACAAAAGTTACAAGCAATGATATTAGATTTAGGTTATTCAACTGTTGGTTTTTTCAATGAAGAAGTTGAAAGATTGTTTTAAACATTGAAGATTGTTTTAAACATCTCATTTTACATTGTAATAAACTGTAATAGTGTTGTAAAGTGTTTATCAATCATACCTGAAGTAATTGTCTGTTCATTATTATTTATTCTCTGAACACATATTAATGTTGATAATATTCAACAGGTCTGAATCATATTTGCATAGCTTAAGCGGTAGTCAGCTCGATCACAACTCAAGAGTACCTATTTCAAATTCAGTGGCCGACAGTTTGGAAGCAAATTAGTTGCCTTGGATTTTTACGAATGATAAAAATAGACCACACCATTCAGAAAGCTGTGACAAACTACTGAATGTATAAGTGGTGCCTAGAAAATTGATGACTCGTTTACTGTGGTTGATGGCGAAGTCCTTTAAAGATGTACCATGATTTTCATTTTTTTTAAAAATGTTGTGCTTCTATTATCATAGAACTGTTAAGTTAACAATTTTAAGTGGTTAAAACAGAGTTAAAGATCAAATTTTATGAGGAAAGCTTATTTTGTTCACAGGTTACTAGATTTTATAAAAGAAAAGTAATAGGACACAGACAAAATTCAATGATACCGTAAAATATTATGTTGGTACACAAGACAGTGTCACTTATTTGCATGTACTTTGTCAGGAGGGCAAACAAATATTAGCTATAACCCTCCTATTGATCAACTATCGTAGTGGAGTGAAACGGTAGAAATGACATGGATGAAAAGGAAAAAACAACAAGATTTGGTGGAAAGAGCAAAGGAAAAGCTGACGGGACGAGGGTGGGAAAGAAAAGAATGCAGAAAGACATACATCACAAATAGGTTCAAAGACTTGGCTATGGAATCGAAGAATGAGGTGGGAGGACTTCATAACCCAGGTGAGTAATGATGAAAAACCTACAGAAGTTCTGGCACCTGCAACTATTCATAAACATTAAGAGCGCAAACTGGCACATCCCCAACAACATTCAAGACTTGACATAAATTATCCGGAGGACAGTGGAAGGATGAGAAAGGACAAGAGATCTGCAGTAGATATATGGCTCAGACAGATGAACCAGTCTAGTGATACAGGAGGAGGTGTACATAGACATCATATTTAAATCTGATGTTGAATATACTCTGGTTAACATCAACAATACTGCCACTGGTTCTGTTGGTGTACAGTATATCCCCATAAAGCAGCTCGATAAGGTGGGCATCACAAAGAGTGTTAGTAGACTTGAACAACAACACACAGAGTTTTGAAGTGCCGGAGAACTGGTTTTGTATTCCTTTTTTTAATTATGGAAAGACCACATACTACTAAGCAGCTATTGAATCGCCACCTTACAGATATGTATGACACGTTGCTCAAGAAAATAGTATTAATAATACAAGGGAAGACTGCAGTAAAACTATGTACCAAAGTTGAAACACTTAAAAATGATGTAAGGTAGTTATCATCATCATCAAGTAGCTTGTCCCTTCCGGAACTTGGCTCCCATGACAGCAGTCCTGAAAAACTCTGTTCTGTGCAAGTTGACAGACGTCAGCGCAGTCATTCTCAGATCGCCAATGACATCCTGTACCCATCACCTTTTAGGTCTTATTCATCTTCCAGGCACCATTCTCTCCAAAGTTATCTGCTCTAGGCACTCATGTCGTTTGATGCATTCAAAATACTTTATTTTCCTTCATGTTATGCTCTTTAATAGCCAACTTTTTTTAATATCAAGCTGTTGCAGAATGTAGTTATATAAAGTAAAAATACAAGATACAGCGACATTTGAACAAAAAAAACCTTTATCAAGGAAAAGATACAGAGCAAACAGAATGGAGACAATGGTCCTATACATGAGACATCACGGACACATTGAAATGATATATTGACAACACACAACTTTACAGCTTGAGCTAGATTCTACTATTAGTGTTTCACTACTGAAAGTTGCAAATGTAATGTGAAATATGACATAAGATTATCTGATACATAGGCAGTTCAGCACAAATGTCTAAATCTGTCTTAAGTTATGTTGTCTTGGAAGTGGGTCATGTAACTGGTAGTATGACATTTGCATTGCACAAATTCAACATGTTACATAATTCATATCAGATAACCAGAGTATGAATAAACAAACTTTGTGAAATAGTGAAAACTATCAGTAAAGTTGAAGATTAGGAACCTTTCAGTGTAGAAGGATATGACACACCCCAAGGAAATAATATAACCACACATCATGCTAGGCTAAAACATACAATGAAAGTGATTGATGGAGGCCAAAGAACATATGATTGTGAACATCTGAAGCAAAAGTAGAAAATAAAGAGGTTCATATCATGATCAAAGCTGAAGTAAATGATCCACTATAGTGGCCAGTGACAGTTACAGTAGTTTATCTTATATTCTACATGGAACAGAAAGAGTTGATTGATGAGGTGCCATCTCCATATGGATGGTCAGCTGCAATGCATCTCCAACATTCCTGTCCTTTGCCATGGTGGTGCCTTCTGCTAAAGTGTTCTTTATTCATCTCTTAACGTTTCCTCTCTAGTTATGTCACTGTCTTCCTCTTGATTGATTTGCTTCAATCTTTCTGTCCAGTGTTTTTTTTTAAAGCAGAATCTCACATCTCTCTATAAGTCAAAACTATTTGGTTTTTTTCTGTTTGATTACTTTCAGCAATTCAATCTTTATTCCAGATATTTTAAAGACTTGTTCATTTTTTCTGTCTGTCCGTCCATGAAATATGCTCAATTTTTTATGGATTCACATCTCAAAGGGCCAAAACAGAACTAAAGTGATATAAATTGAGACCCTACTTTTGTATGTAGTTGTAAATATTGATATATTTTAATATAATTGTGGTATTAATAACTAACCTACTTACGTAGTTGCTTTTCTTCTACCTTGGGATCTAGAGATCATCCAGAGCGAGAGCATCACACATTCATATCAGCTCTCTCTTATCTGGTAACATTTCTGTACAGGCCTCACTTCTTCTGGAATTTTTAAATGTTGTCCTTCCATCATACTCTGGGTCACCTTAGAGATCTCTAGATCTCTCCCTCTTTGTCTCTTATGCTTGTCACATCAACTTGCCTGCTACCATTCTGCAGAGGTAACTATTGTAATTGGGAGTTTTGTCGCCTGGTATGTAAGGATTGAACTTTTAGACCTTGACATATTGTCTGGCTGCAGGCGTCATCTCTATTTGTTACTTGAACAACATTTCTCAAATGTCTCATCTATAAAGGTTAAAGCTGGCCTTTTTGAGCTGTTGTCATAGCCCATGACTCACATCCATTTGTCATAATTGTCATATAGGTGGATACAACTATCTTTGCTAATTTATATTTGACCACAATTAATGACCTGGAATAGTCTCACAGTTGAAACTCTTCATTGATTTCAAATTTACAGTCTGTGACAGTTTCAAGAATGGTATAAATGGCAATAAATAAATATAGTATAGGAATCTTTTTTCCGTTGATTATTTGTGGTGTAAATGATGATGCTTCTTTCACAGGTTGCTCAAACTGACCATGACAATTTCACTGATCTAATCCATCATTTGGTGTACAGTCAAAATCTGCAAGCTGACCTTGATAAGTGCAGGTGAGTGTCTACTGGGCGAGCCTTGTCTTGTCTGTCCATAATACTTTAATAATTATCTAATTATATTACTAGTGTTTTGATAGTTATCATTGTTCATTTGTTGCCTCTTAACTCTTTCCACGCTTTAAGCTGCACACTGCGCCACTGCGGAAATCCGTTGCATGCTTTAAGCCGCACACTGCGCCATAGAGTTGCTTTCCTTATAAGAAGTCTTTCTAGTTTTACTTCTACTGGTTTACTTATACTACTTTTCAACCTTGTTATTCTATTGGGTTGTCCAGTTTTCTTCAATTTAGTATATAATAATATATATATGTTTATTTATTGAGAGTAGTTGGGATCGTAATTTTTAAATTTTTTTACTTCCTTGAATTAACTGCTTAAAAATTGAGAAAATAAATGGGCGTGGAAAGAGTTAAAGACTATTTGACAAAAGCTGCAATCACTCAAATTTTGCCACTTAAACAACATTGTTGCAAAGTACTTTGTGTTAATTTGTAATGGTTTTATCTTTGTAAGTTTGTTTTTACATAATGCACTTGCAAATCACATCTTCCTTTAAAAACATACAATGAAGGATTCAGTAGTCTTGTATTTTTGTTCTTAATATCATACTCCTTCATCTAAACAAGTAACTGACAACATTAAAAATAATTTATTGAAAAAATTATGTGATAAAGGGACATAGATCAACAGATCTTAATTAGGATCAAGAGTAACTTTGATGATATTGTATCAGGTGATCAGCAGAGAACAAATCCATGATAATATGTAGTTGTTTTAGCTTATTGCTAAGTGTGATTTTGAAAAGGAATCTCTTTCTGCAGTTCATGGTATATTTATAAAATGATTACAGGGTAATATTTCGATGGATGACCTCAAAGAACATGTACACTATCAACTTTCGGGATGGAGCCAAACCCAACAGTCCAGAAGATGTGTTGCTATCTTTCAAGAACAAACAAGGCACATATGCTCGTATTTTTGAAACTCTTTGTCGGTATGTAATCATCGAAATGCTGTTTTGTAATTTTTATCTTTGCAAGTGAATGCCCTGAATTTTGAACGTGTGAGGCAAGGATATTGTTGGTGCACACATGTTAATGCTAATAGGAGACTAGGTTAAAAAGGAAGATAAATTGTTACAAATTCTTTTGGGATTGTCATTGTGGGTTGGGTATAAATTAGTCACCAATAGAGACTATGCTTCATAAGAGTACAAAATATATGACATCTGAGTATAGAGTAGACATGGTGTTGATCACAACGTCCATAATGTACTGTTCGTCAAAGAAAATACTGACCTAACTTCATATTCTATGATATATTTCTCTCTTTTTAAAAAATAAGATAAACATTTTATGGATACACTGTAGCTGTGCAATGTGATAACAAACATATATCACTCTAAGTTACAGAGGAGCGGTAATGAAGTCATCTATAACTTTAGAAAGAATTAGTATTTCATCAGCATTTTAAGACCTCATAACACCCTGGGGTACATAACTAAAAATGTACACGATATCCAGGTCATATGTATCTATTTTATTCCTGTTATTTTTTTTCGAGGACCCTGGCCGGTGCTACAGAGTTCGTGCACTGCCGCTGAGATTTTATTGTGTAAGAAAGAGATCGTAGCGCACATGGTTACTTACATGGTTAAGTGCAATGATGATGGTCCTATAAACAACGCTTAACAGCTAACACAACACAGATGATTCGAAAGCTGGAGGCTGGTTCAGTACGCAGGCAATAGACTGAATCACTACAAGCATCAACAATTTGCAGAATTACACTTATCTTTGTTTCAGGGCATATGGGTGTTGTTTGCAATGAGAGAGCAGACAGGCTGGCTGGCTGGCTCTGCCACCATATCAGGGGGCCAGCCAATGGAAAGAGCTGACATTATGAACGGTCTCATAGAGTGTGGCCACAAAGAGGATTCTCATTTAAACCAATCCACATCCATTGCTAGATTGCAAGAACTGGGATTGAAGATTGGAGCGGCCAGAAAATAACAGCACAACAGGTATAGAAGTAGGCTCATCGATCAAAATCAAACTGGCACGGTCAGTCTCTGGACACTGTTGGAGATATTGCGAAGAAGATCAGACAATATATGAACATTTCCGGAGTGCAATAAAGATATTCCAAACTGAAACTGAAATTAAATCAATCAATCTATCTATTTTATACGAATAGAACAAAGCACTCATAATATTTGGTTTATAGCCCATAGGAGCGACTGATATATGATATGCATCATGTATCGTGATGAACTAATGCAGTATAAAGATATTATTTGTTCACTTATTCAAGATAAATTGCCAGTCTCCTATATGACTTCACAAAATTTTAATTAAAAGTTTATGAAATAAATCTTGAGTTTCAAATTTGGATTACATCTTATCACCTTTAAATTAACACAGTATTCATGCAAGTTTCATGATGGTTCACAGTGTGCAGTTTGCACTGATGGTGGACACAGCGACTGGTTTATGGTTGAAACCAGAGTAAAGCAAAGCTGTATTCTATCTCCGCTATTGTTTGGAGTGGCCATTGACTGGGTGATGTGAAAATGTTGCAGGGCGAAACTGGCATCGATTGGGTAGAAAATAGTCAACTAGAAGATTTGGATTTTGCAGATGATATTGCCTTGTTAAGTAGAAACAACCAAGATATGCAAGAAAAACAGACAACTTGTCATCTATAGCATCAAAAGTTGGACTGCAGATAAGCTATGAAAAACAAATATAATGAAGACACCTATGGCAAGTAATGCAGATATCACACTGGAATCTAAAATGATCAAAAATAACAGAGCAGTTTACCTATTTAGGTAGCAATTTTGATTGCACAGGAAATGTTAAAAAGAAATTATGATACGAATTGGCAAAGCAACATCAGCTTTTAAAAGTCTAAATAAAATATGGAACTGCAAGTTATATAGTATTAAAACTAAATTACGAATTTTCAATTCAAATGTTGTATCAATCCTAACATATGCTAGCGAGAGTTGGAAAATGACTAAAGATATAGAAAGCAAGTTGAATACATTTGAAAATAGATATCTCGAAAAATAATGAATATAAAATGGAGCAATTCAGAAGTGATGAAATCAGAGACATGTCTGGTCAACCACTAGTGACAACTGTTATAAGAAAGAGAAGATGGAGATATGTTGGGCACACCTTGAGGAGAAATGATCAACGAATATCAAAACAGGCATTGAAGTGGGATGCAAGGGTTCAAGAAAGAGAGGTCGACCTAAAGAGACCCTGAAACGAACTTTGCTGAAAGAGGCAGGAAATATCGATCTCAGTTCCATGGAGGAGATTGAGCGAGTTGCCCAGGATAGAGCGGTATGGAGAAATTACTTGCAGGTCCTATGTAACGTATAACGGTACAAGAGGAATTATTATTTATTATTATGCAGGTTTTTCACTTGAGCTACTTTAGAAAGATAATCTAAAGCTTTGTATATGAATATAATGTGGGCTGTATTATCACAATAAATTTCTCATTCTCTGTACTACAGCTTTGCGGGTGTTAGTGCAGTTGTACTTACTGGATATGCTAAAGGCTTGGACTACCGTCCAGGTGACAAGTTCAAGGGCAATGATTACAACCACAGTTGGAATGCAGTGCTTATTGACAACAACTGGTATCTTGTAGACTCTCACTGGGCGACCAGATACCTTGTCTCAGAGAAGAACATGCCAGAGAATCTGGTGAGTTTATTATTATTGACAACTATAAAAGTTACATGATGAAAGATCAATGAAAGTTGAACACGTAGTATTTCCTGTAACTTTTTGTTCTTTCTGTATGTTCTATGTGACAAGTTTCATAAGTATATACTTTTAATTCTAAAACCCTAAGCATTTGAAATCCTTTTGTGTCAGCTTATTAACAAATTAATTACAGAATTGAAAAACACAATGTGACGAATTAATTTTTAACCAAACTCGTGATTGGACCACAATGTAGAAATAGATAACTTTGCTGTTTATAAAAACCGGAAATTGGATCAGAATCCGTTGAGGTAAATTTAACACTAATTTTACAGCTAAAATGCTTGGCACAGTGTGCGACAGTTGGGTTATTTAAATAAACAATGTTGATGCAACCTGGGCCAGCTAGTGCAAAATGAGTTAAGAACTTACACATTTATATATATGCTTAGCAGTGGTGTATTGGAGTATGAGAAAATGTTGCATACATATTACATTGGTCTTTGCTTTGCGGTCTAAGGCACAGGGGATAAGATGAAAGACGTCATTGTCCAAACTAGAGCTGACCAATATTCATCTTGCTGTTGTGACCCTGGTAACAGGTTGCATCACTGCAGCATGACTAAGCAAGTAAGGATCAAAAGGGAAAGGGGGACTGCCTAGAGTAGTTGATAGTAGCTCGGCCTGCTAGCTGTGAGACGCCTCATAGCTCGGGTTCGAACCTACTGTCCGGCATTTGTTCGAGTCCCCTGGTCTTACTCAGGACGATAACGTGAGTACCTCTGAAGTCGGAGAAAATCTGCCTGTATGGCGAGGGAATACTAATTACGAGTACATTGAGCACACGGCTGCCAGTGTAAAGTAATTTACAATGTGCAGCTGCTGCCATTGTAAGAATTGAAAACAGATTTTCACGCAAAAATCAGTTTCAGAGATGGAACTTCTCTGAGTTGAAAGCGGATGAAAGAAAAAAGAAAAAAAAAAAGGGAAAGAAAACCAAGTTCTCAAAAAGGTCATGCTCAAAACGGATGTGCCTGTCAAAAATGTGAAGATATCACAGCCTTGCTGTAAACTGTGACTCTACATAACCTATACAGGACAAACAATATAGAAGAAGAAGATTGATCTCCATGAACAATGTTTGGAAGAAAAGAAATGCCAACCACATATAATTCTGCTTCTGAATTTGTTTTTACTTGAAATTTATAACATAGTGAGTTTGAGAAACAGTGATCTAATATTCTCTTTATTTACTTTATAGCCTTCCAGGATTATACATATTTTTAATAGACGTTGAGGTTCCAGAACAAAGACTGTTACTGTTATAATGATGACAGAAAAGATTCAGTTAACTTGTTCATGAAATGTTTAATCTTTTTCATTTTTCAGGTTTATGAATATGATGACTTTTACTTCCTGACTGATCCTGAACAATTGATCTACAGTCACTGGGCTCACAAGAAGGAGTGGCAGTTGCTACATACTGCAGTGACTCTCCAGGACTTTGAAAATCTGCCTTTGGTGAAGTCTTATTTCTTCAAATGTGGCATGTTTTTTATCTCCCATCACAATGGTGTGGTTGATGCCAAGAAAGGACGCTTGGCCCTAACTCTAGGATTCTGCAAGCCAACCAACTTCACGTAAGAGTTTGAGTAGTTCTATCACATAAATATAGCCTTGCATCTGGAGATCTACTCTTGATTGATTGATAGGACCCTCATCATTGCACTTCGGTGAGTAACCATGTGTGCCCGATCTCTTTCTTACACAGGAAGATCTCAGCGGCAGTGTACAAACTCTGTATCACTGGCGAGGGTTCCCGATGTAAGTTTAGATGTACTCTTGCAAACAGGAAATATATATGTATATATATTTCAAAAGTAATGTTTAAACTTAATTTAGTTCAATATATATGTTCATTATTATTGCGATTGCATAATACCTTTATAAAGTGAAGAGCAAAGAAGATTAGTCTTAAATTTGCTGTCTGTTAGTATTATTTAATATTTGTAGACAAAAAGTTGACCGCAGACATATGAACTACCTATTTTGTGTAGGTGGTGTAGGTTTAAGTATATAATTTTTCTGTGTGTCTTTCCTCATCTTACATTTATTTTTTATACTTATAAAAACCATGGTATCTACAATACTAAACTTGTTAGAGAATTCCTAATGTCAGATTTAAGTCCATATTAATATTTTATTTGCCTTTTTGATGTTGATTTATTTGTATTTTGTGTGAACATAGTTTGTGACTATTAACTTTTATTCCAATTAAAGTAAGTGACTTTCTGAAAACTAAATCTGTGCATTACAGATACAAGATCACATTTGCTGACACAGGAGAGGAAGTTTACCAGGGACAGAAGCTGAAGAATTATGCTCTCCAACATCAGGGACAAAATCAGACAACCACTTTTATCTTGCGTGCTCCTCGCTCTGGCCAATATTACTTTACAATTTTCGCCCAATTACTCACCGGTGAGCTGGGAGTCAAAAACATTTTTACTGCTTCAGCTGAGTACAAGGTAAATCCAATGTGAAGAAAAAAGTTCAATTCATTGGTTGAAAAAATAATTAAATTCACTTAGTGTAAAAAAAAACTAAGTTATTTGTTCTTGATTTTGAACAAAAGGAAAGACCTAAAGTGAATGAATACAATGTCATCCTTATAAAATATTCTTATAGATTTAACTGTTAAGAAAGAGTTAAAGAAGTGGATCACATAATGTTTGTTATATACACTGTGAGAGAGTTAATTGGATATTATTTCTAAAGTAATGAATGACCTAAAATTGTTTCAATATTTGTACAGGTTATTGCAGATGCAGCATCTTCTGATGCAGGACCTCTCCCAGCATGCTCTGACAGCAGCTGGGGGCCTGGAGTAGCTGTGGATCAACTAGGAATTGTAGCCTCACCTGCTGATGGTATTTTGACTACCACAGATGGGCATGTCCATCTGGAGTTTGCCAAAACCAAGCCTGCATATGTGTTATGTAAGCTACGTAAAAATGGTATGAAGGATGATGACCTGGAGAAGTACATTACAGAACATGATGAAGGAGATGTCATAAAGGTTGGTATGTGGATGTAGCACTTGAGTAACAAACAAAGTTCAACAAGTTACCAATTACCAACTTATATATTCTAGTTCTGAATGTTTGCACAATTAATTTGTTAAAACCATTGATTCAAAGTTACTAGGAATGAATCCTGGTAAAGTCAAGTGTGTTCTGTACATCTACTCCACTTTTTCAATTTAGAGGCACATTAAATGATGTGTTTATTTCTTGAGAAGAGACCCAGTTGCCATCATGAGTACTGCTATACACTAGATGGAATCCAGTAGGAGCGTGAAAGCAGACCGGAAACAGTTCACATTTCATGTAATTTATAAACAGTGATTGAAATGCTAGACAATTATATGAAGTTCTCAGGAAACAAACATCAGAGAATAAAAGTTAGAAAGACATAACCCTGAAATTAGATCACTGGTCTTTCCAAACGGTGATATAACCTTGTCACAAGAACAGTAACTAGTAGTGTTTTTGTACTAAATAAGCATCCCAAAAAGGCCTGTTATTAGTAGATTCTAACATAAATTAATTTCTACAGTGTTAAAATATGTCTGTCATTTGCATTGTCCAAATATAATTTTTCTAATGAGGCCTAACTTGTCAATGTAGGTGTTGTAAGTGTTTAGTAAATGATGCAGATACATGTTTGTGTTACTGACAGAATAGTTCAGTTATTATAGGGAAATAATAGTATTCTTGTTATTAATTAAATACAGTATTCACACACATTTTTGATATGATTCTAATGAAGTTATCTCTATGTAACAGTTACAACACACATCAAAATATATATTTGATTGTATCCGTAGGTGTCTGCAGAACTGCCTGTCAAAGGTGAATATGGTATTGAGGTCTATGGTAATGACCCTGCTAAAGATGGAGACACATATACTCACATCTGTCAGTACTACATACATTATGCGACCCCCAATGAACAACAGACAGCTTTCTATCAAGAGTCACCGGAAAGACGAGATCTAGCACCAGGACAGCAATCAATAAGTAAACCAGGCCGCTACAATACAGATAGTGCAGGAGTAAGTAGACAAGGAAGTAGTCATTAGAAAAAGCACTTTTCTGGGGAATGTTGGATGTGAAACTATAACATTTAACATGAATAAAAAAAAAACTTACTGCCTGTAGTACCTCTTTTTAAGGCAGTGTGGGATAACAGCCTGAGGAATTTAATGGGAAATTAACCCAACAGTAGATAAGTACATTATTAACCAAGCTAGACCAAGTTAAGAAAATGAGGTAGATAACAAACCAACTGACTTTCAAGTACCAAGCACTTATGGAGTTCCTAACACTTCACATACACACACAGCAGAATTAGCTCTACAACCTCCCCAATGACCAATCATATCTGACATCATGCTACATATAACTCAGTAGATGTGGTACTGTAAAGTTTAAAGGTAAAACATGTAAAAACAAGGTATGACAGTTTTACAAAGTACAAAAAAAACATTGTACAGCAACGTTTTTGACAAAAAGCCTTTATCGAGCAATGGATACATAATAAACGGAGTAGGGACAGCATTACTATGCAACAAACATCACAGATGCATTGAGACAATGAGACGATATATATTCCTAACTGTCCTAAAATTAAAATAGATGCTAAAATGGAGAAAAAAATATAAAACAACAACAATAAAATATATACATTTAAAATATACACATATATAATTTTCAGTATGTATCAGAAATATCGGTCTCAGTTCCATGGAGGAGATTGAGCGAGTTTCCCAGGATAGAGCGGTATGGAGAAATTACTTGCAGGCCCTACGTAACGTAGCAGTGCAGAGGAATTATTATTATATTATGTATCAGACTTGATAAAGAATGCTTTTAAAAGAAACCCTCAGGGCAGAAGTTTAGCGTTTATTTCTGAGAACTCATCTGAGGATGATGTGATCATCTACACAGATGGTTCAGCCTATTCGGAGCTCATGGACTTTCATTGCTCAAGTCAAAGGAGATGTGAAGGAAGACAATGGTGGTTTTGCTGTTTCTGCAAGTAGTCTCGCTATGGAGAACAACCCTAACTAGACTGCAAGACAACAAAATCAAATATAGTGAAGCTAGACAAGAGCACTAAACTGGAAGCCAAAGAAGCTTAGAGACATACAGTGCACATGGACTAATTGGTTTGATGTGCAGTGATGATGATCTGACGACAAAACTAAACTAGCTAAACATATATGAAAAGAAACTGTATTAAAAACTTTTTTTTCTACATATTAAAATACATTTGAAATAATGGTTTTTTTTTCATTTCTTTTCTAAACGTATGAGTTATATCGTCCATAACAAAACTCATTTAAACTGCATTACACTTGACAGAAAATGCCTTAGTGTTATAGTGTGCTGTGTTTCTGTATGTCAGTATGCCATAGGTAAAATGAATGATGACTCTATTGTGACCTCTTTTAATATGTGTTGTAATCACATTCACAGCTAAACAATGCTGCTGTGCTTCAGGATGGCCATGGAGATGGTGAGTTTCCTCCACCTCCCCCTGAGCTCCTCCAACAGCAGTTCTTGTATGGTACAGTTCCTGACAGCAGGCAACAACCTGTACAGAGCAGCCCTGCCTTCCCTCAGAGTCAAGGTGTCAACTCATATGCTCCAGGTGTTGGTCAGACAACTGGACAGAGACCTCAACAAGCAGAACTGACCCAGATCCCTGCTAGTACAAAGCCTATTCAGGTACCCTGTTCTATGAACTATATGTAGTTTACTGTTAGAACAACCAATTTCTCCATATAGCTCTATCATGGGAAACTTGTTCAATTTATTCTATGGAACTGTACCTGATATCATTATTATGTATAGATTCTAGTGTAACATTCTTGGAATTTAGATAAATTGTGGTAATATGTAAAATATTATTTTGTATAGATGAATATTTATATTGGAATTTAGATAAATTGTGGTAGTATATAAAATAATTTGTATAGATGAATATTTTGCCCAGTGCAACATTCATGGAATTTAAACAAATTGTAGTATTTTCAGCTGTAATCTGTTATATAAATTGAGTCATTCTGAAGTTGTTATGTCAAGATTTGAATATAGGTAGTTTATGCTATAGTTGATATAATTTCAGGTTGAGAAGAGGTCGGTTGGACAGGAGGGTCAAGCGGCACCATCCAGCTTCCAACTGCAACCACAGTCAGCAAGAGAGCCTGCCCCTACTCCCGCACCTGCCGGATCCCAACAAAAACCAACACTTGAAGCTATTGACAGACATGTGCTGGAGTCAGTGGATGATCATGCCATTCAGGTAAGGATATAAATCTGAGGTTGGAAACATTTTATATACCATGGGCTGGACTTGAAACATTTGAAGATGTACAGGTCCGGATACTCTCACAGTCTCAAAACCTATAAATGATTTAGAGAAGATAATTTTGGAGGGATTGTTGTCTGGAAGAAAAATGAGAGGAAGATCTAGAACATGATGGGTGCAAGATGTCATTGGCAATATGAGAGTGACTGCTGTCATTGGAGCCAGGTTCCTGAAGAAACAAGCTACTTGATGATGATGATATATGACTTAACTTGCATGTACAAGCAAGTGTAATGTAGAAATCATATTACTGAGCTAAAGTAGAGAATGGGAGTGAGACAGAGAGAGGAGGATGGAGAAAGAAAAATGGACAATAAATTATAAATTAGTAGTGTACAGATTTTATAAGAAGGTTGTGCTCGAACTTCCCACACAAACATGTCCAAATCTAGTGGTGTTTGGCTAACTGCAATGCACAATGTGTTATCAAGATGCCTCAACTTCTTACTTTGGATTTAGTCCACTGCATTTGAAAAATTGTTAAATAGTGAGGCTATCTTTTGGGGCATTTGATGTGTTCCTTGGATACTTTTCATGGAGGAAAAAAAGTTTTGTAGAAGTCTAGTAGCCTGGAGTTCCCCCCCCCACTTTAATTTCAGCAAGCCAGTTTCTTGCAATTGATTGTTCCATTTGCATGCTTACCGATGAATTGTTACGTTCAACATCAAAAGGTATTGATAAACATTTTAACTTTGTTTCTTGTGATGCAAAATCTTTGGAACGCCCTACAAACTGACTCAGAATGGTGGCCTTAACAGAATCAGCTAGACTGGTAAAATTAACAAAAGATGTCTTCTGCTCTCCAAGTCTTACAAATAACTTAACTTAATCCTTCAGGCAGGTTACTTTCTCACAGTTTTATTGTATTCTGGAATGTATTGATGTGCCCATAAAGTTTGCATACCAGCTGTCTGTGTCTATAGTTAGAAATTGAGAGAATTCAATCACTGAGTCATGTCATCTGAAAATGTAAGTTTGCAGATCTACAGTCTGAGAACTATTTGACTGGGCTACCCTTTGTGTCCATGAACAGTTTGATTTCAGTCTATAGATGATAGAGTTGATTTAACAGTTTCCCTCACGTAGCCAGCATACTTCACTGTAGTAAAGCAGATTGCTATACTCGGATTGAATATTTTAAAGGATTTTTTGAAAATGACGATGGTTGAGTCCTCTTGATTTTATAAAGCTCTACGGGATACCATGACAGACATAATGTCAGCCATCTTAAACACTTTGGCACACACATTTTCTGGATGAACAATAAATACAATGAAGGAATGAGACATCAAAAGGACTTTAATTCAAATTTGACAGTTAGCATTTAGTTTGCCAACCAGGCCTGAATTTTGGAAGATCGTAACTGGTGCTCTGTCTGCTATCACTCCACAAAGCTTAACCCAACTTAATCCAAAATCATTAAAAGTGATCTCTATCACTTTGAAAATAATCTCACCTGTAATGATGCCCATGAACGGTTGAAGCTAACATGTTGTCCTTGATGTTGAAGAAGCTGTCTATACCCCTAATAAAGTTAACTACTGCGCTGTATCATATCTGTTGATTCATCTCTAATTTAAGTAACTTAATGTCAACATGTGGGCGTCTGTGGCTTAGCGGCAGTGAGCTCGATCACAGCCCAATAGCACCTGGTTCAAACTCCGCGGCAGTAAGTTTGAAAGCAAATTTGTTCCGTGGATTTTATGAATGGTAAAAATAGATCTCACTGTTTGGGAAGCAATGGCAAACTACTGAACGTATAAGTGGTTCCTAGAAAATATTGACGACTCGTTTACTATGATTGGTGTTGATGTCCTGTAAAAGGATATGTCACGATTTTCATTTTCAATGTTAATATATTCTCTATGTTGTATATAAGAGTTTGATAATTGTTCTGTTAATGACATTTAACCTTTGTTAATACTAGAGATATGACTCCTTCTACAGGTGTCTAAGTCAGAACACAGTAACTTCAAGGATTTGGTGTGGGACTTGATCTTTGCAAAGAACATCACCAATGAACTAGAGAAAGTTAGGTAAGATACACCAAATTCTTCATATATTTACCTTTTTGCATCCTGTTCAATCTGTTCACCAATCATCATAGCCCAAGTTACATGCCAACAATATAGTTCTTAAAACACATATATCCAAGTATTTCTTTTAGTAATCTACAGAAAAGAAAGACAAATAATGTGTGGTCTAAAATCACACCACCCAAGTAGTGACCTATCCTCACTGAAAAGAGCAGATGTTTGTGAACTCTGCCATTCTGAAGTCCCAAAAACATATTACAGTTAGCAAAGTCAACACCATGAGGCTATTACCTTGTAGAGGTTAGAATGCTTGCATGCTAAGCTAGGTTAGAAAGAATGGGCTAGGACGGCAGTGACCTATGTTCCTGGTAGGATCTCTCAGGCCAGACAGGTCACTGAAAAGGGGACAGACAAAATATGGCTTCCTAGTCCTCCAGGTTGGGGGTTTTGCTTTGGACTAACAATCCCATCCTGTAAAAAATTTTCATGTTGCGGAAAAAGCAATGAAGACACTGTCTATTCACTGGCATGAAGGGCTACCATAGTACACAGGATGGCTAAGAATGGAGAAAAACGGTATGCATTTGTTGCTGCCCTAAGTGCCAGGTGCGATACAGGTTAGAGAGGAGCTAGCAAAGTCTTGTGCATATTGAAGTAAAAAATGAAATATATACTTATTTCATTGTTATATATTTATAGATTAATAAAAAATTATTTCCCCAACTCCCCTATTATGAAACATAGGACATCATATGTTAGTGAGATAATTAACCGTTGAAGAAATGTGAAAAGACATCTATTATATATATTCACAATCACACAGCGTATGTCTGATGGCGATAATAAATGTCTTTATATTTATTACTGCCATGATATAGATAGATATTCCTTTGTTGTGTTACTAATTTAGTTCATGTACATGCTATGTTCATGTAGAGCAGCGTTTCCTAAAGGGGCGGTACCGCCCTCAGTGGCGCTGAAGTGTTCTAAGGGGCGATAGTGGGTTCAGAAAAATTTGCAGCGTATTCAGGCGATTAGGGGTCGGTTGCTCCTTAAAGAAGCAATTAATAATTAATATTTTAAATTAAATAATTTTAATGGTTTTTCGATTGAATAATCATTTACAGTTTGAATTCTGCATTTAAATTCTTCTTATGCCTGTCTTACACGATCCATTTTTTTCATCAATTTTCTATTTCATGCATATAATCATTTGAAAATTGATCATGTACGATCAGAGTATATATAAATTTTCTATGTCAAAGAGAAAATAGAGCATGTATATTAGGGGGGTGTGTGGTGTTGGCAAACTGTTATAATGTGGAAGGGGGCGTTACAAAGTTTATGTTGTACAAAGTGGGCGGTGGGCGGAAAAAGTTTGGGAATCTATGATGTAGAGGATCATCTGGTCAAATGGAATAGAGGCTTCCAATAAGGAGACTTATGTTCCATCCCCAGTAAGGTCAAGGAGTTCTTTCTTGTTGGGGACATAAAGTAAAAATCCTAGCCTGAACAGTTTTGTGGTTACTGCGCTAGCCATGCAACCATTAAATTCCTCAGGCTTATGATCCCCCCTGTCCTACACTGCCCTAAAAAGCAATATTACATAAACGTTAAAGACAGTTTACATGCTGTGTGGCTGCCATTTGTCTAGTTATGTAAATTTGTATAGCCTTCTTTGTTAAAGGTGAAAGTTTTATAAGAGCTTCTATGTGAAAAATGTACATATTATTGTTTGATTAATCTCTCTCATGATAATTACTTATTTCTTTGATAATACTTCTTGTCAACATCTCAAGTCATTGAGAATCTTTGCTGAAATTGCAGTTTGATAATGGATGTTGTTTATATATTATTTTTAGTGTACTCTGTATGGCATTTTCAAACATGAACATTCATTTGTTGTTAACTTTTATCTTCTTCTTCTTCTTCTTTCTCGAATCCTGTATGCCTCACAGCGTCAGGTCAGGAAGAGATTTCTAAAACGGGCCCTAGTATGCGCTTCGTAGATAGTCTCTTTCGTCGCCTCTGTTATCTCTGAGGTCCATCTTTTGCGTGGCCGCCTTTTGCTTTGTACCCATTGTATCGGAGCAGCATTGCTCTTTGGGGTGCACTGTCTGATGGTAATCTGCTTACGTGACCGAACCATTTAATTTGTTATTTCTTGATGAAGTCTAGTACTGATGTTGTACCCACTTTTTTCCTGATGTCTTCATTTCTCAACCGGTCTCTTCTTGTTACACCCAGCATTCTGCGTAGACACTTCATCTCTGTTGTGACTAGTTTTCTTCTATCGCTTGTTGTCAGCGTCCAGGTTTGGCACTGGTAACATAATGTGGGAGAAAGATTGTGTTGAACATTGCTCTTTTTGTGTTCATGGTGAAGTGTTTGCATCTTAAAATTGGCGCCATTTGCCCTATCATTTGATTTGCTTTGTTGCATCTGTGTTGAATTTCATTAGTTATTCTTCCATTTGCTGAAAAAATGCTCCCAGGTATGTGAAATCTTTTACTTGATTTAGTAGGTGATTATCGATGGAGATGTTGGAAGTGTTTTCCTCTCTGGCGAATGTCATTACTTCTGTTTTGTCGATGTTAATTCTCATGTTGTATTCGTTACATGCTAACTGGAGTCTGTTGATGTGTTGTTGTAGCTGTTCTTCTGTTGTTGATATGATTGCCTGATCGTCTGCAAAAGAAATTCATTTAAGAGTTCTCCGAGGTTGTTTCCTTCGCTGGTGTTAGCTATTTTACAAATGTGGTCAATGTACGTGATGAATAGCAGCGGGGATAGTACACAACCTTATCTTACTCCTGACCCTACATGAAACTTTTCTGATAATCCTGTATTTGTTCTAATCGTACATTGGCTGTCAGTATAAATGTTCTTGCAAAGGTTGATTAGGTGTTCATTAACCCCATAGGTTGTTAGTATTTTCCACAACTTGTGCCTATCACGCGGTAACGCTTTTCCTGATCTACAAATGCAACGTGTAAATGATTGTCGGATTGATAGTCCTTTCTACTAACTGTCTGAGGGCGAATATTGCGTCTGTACAGCTTTTGTTCTTCCTGAATCCCATTTGGGAGTCATTAAGCTGTGGCTCGATGATGTGGCGGAGCCTTTTCTCAAGTATTTTGCAGAATATTTTCCCAGTGTGGCTCAGTAGCGCTATGCCTCTATACTTTGTACAGTCCCTCTTGCTACCTTTCTTCTTCCAGATGGGAACAATTGTAGCATTCCTCCAATCTTCTGGTGTTTCTTGTGTGATCCAGACTTGGTTGAATAGTCTATGGAGCCAGCTGGTTCCTACCTCTTTAGTTGCTTTGATTAGGTCGGCGGGATATTGTCTGGGCCTGGTGTTTTATTAGGTGGGGCCATATTTACAGCATTTCTGATCTCTGATAGTGTTATGATAGTGATAGTTTTATCTAAGCAATCTTAATCTGGACTACTGAAATGTGTTATTCTTGTTTGTGTACAGTATTAATGATATTCTTCTTGTTTTGTTACCGGGTTGTTGCTCAGTGTCATGGTTTTTTTCCCCCACTGCTCTAGTGGCCTGGGTGATAATTTTGTTTTTGACAGGATTCTATTATGCTATCTATCCATCTTTTTTGTGATATTCCTCTCACCTTCTTTCCTGATGTTGTAGAAGACTGTATGCTGTGGAGTTTGGATGCATCTTATTGAGTGGCCAACCCACTTCCTTCTTTGTTTCTCAATGTAATTCAAGCAAGGTTCTGTTCCAACTTTCTTTCTTATATTGAATGACTTTTTCAAAACAAAGGAAGGTGAAGATACTGTCGTGAGTTCAGTGATTTTGAGTATATTCAGTCTTTCAATTTGTTGTATATTTGTATACAGCATGGCTCCATATTTTCATGTAGGGATATCCAAGAAATGCAGTCAAGAGCAATTTCATGAAGCATGTGTTACATATTTATGTGTTAATATTTGACCAGAGTGATCTTCCGTTGGTTGGCAACAAAGAACTTGAAAGAAATGAACTTTGATAAAGTAGAGAAGGGTAGTCCTGAGGAAGTGCTTATGGGCCTGAAGACTGGCAAAACTACATATGCTATGGTTTTTGATACATTGTGCAAGTAAGTTGTTATTCTTCTCTGACTGAGATACATTGAATTTGGATAAGCTATTGAGAGAAGAGGCATGGTACTTGACTGAGAGAGCATTATAATTTTGTGGTTCTTTATTATAAATCATACTTGTTTACTAGAATAAACAAAAATTAATTTGGCCACAGTATGTTTTTTTCATTATGATAGTTAATATGTTAAAGAACATTCTGCTGTTAGGTTTTCCTCAAGTTTTGTAACACTGTGAAGATATTTTTATGTTATAATTTTACAGAAGTTACTGTTTTATCTTTGCAGCTATGCTGGTTTGCACTCGCAGATCATTAGTGGATATGCTAAAGGAGCTGACTACAGACCTGGTCAGAAGTTCACCCCAGGGACAAATCAGCATTCCTGGAATGCTGTCTACATATATGGTACCTGGTGCCTCATTGATGCTCACTGGGCTGCCAGACGTATAATAGGAAAACAGGCAACCAATGAAGACTTCCATTATCAACTAGATGAGTATGTAGTCTTTGAAGTATATGCTTGTTAATGAGTGGTTCATGAACTAGTTTCTTACAGTGTCTAGACCGGCGCTGTCCAACGCTGTGCATGCGGGCACCGTGGGGTCAGTGTCATACATTCATGGCACCCTATTTGACTCTACTGGCTTTAACGTTAATCAGATTTCATGATAACAAACTATTTTTTCAATTTTGTCGTAGCACTCTCTAGAACATGATCTTCCCACTTTTTGCAATCTTGTTTTATTTTGTAACCATTCTACTGAACTTTAACTCATTTTCACCATAGAAAATGTTGGCATCTATCTGTATTAATACTATTATTAATATTACTTTTATTATTATTAGTAATAGTCTTCTTGCAATCATTACATAGCGACTGCACCTCCACGTCATCATTCAGATGCACCTCAGTATACAAAATGTTGATCAGCACTGGTCTAGATTGTTTCACTAATGTTCAGATCAAATAGTAAATAGTTAACATGCTCTAAATGTGTTTAAATATTCAATGCATTCAGTATGTTTCAGTCATTTCATGATCAAAAAAATATTGAGAATGGACAAACAGAAATGTTGCCAGTTTGAATGAGCATAAATGAGGTAGAACTATACAAGTAACCATATTAGTCAAAGATTCTTTTATGCCAATTTTCATGAAACCTCTCTGTATTTGTTGACAGATACTTCTTCCTGCCAGACCCTCACCAACTGATCTATACTCACTTCCCTGATGACCCACAGTGGCAGTTGCTGGAACGTCAAATCACACTGCAGGAGTTTGAGTCCATGCCTCACATGAAACCACAATTCTTCAAATACGGTCTGGAGTTTGTTACACACCGTACAGGAGTTATCCACAGCCGCGGAGAGCTACACATTCGCTTACGTTACCCAGCAGATAAAATTGCAGTAGCTTTCAACTTCACTATCCAGTTTGAGGATGGCAACGAAGAGTACAATGGTGTTAAGCTAAACAGGTTTGGTCTTCAAGAAAGTTCAGGAAGGATTGCATCATTCTCTCTTCGCCTTCCAGTTCAGGGTTCCTACATTCTTTACATATATGCCAAGGAGGATACCCCAGAGAACAAAGACAATGTTTATGCACAGGTCTGTGAATATAAGGTTGAACAAGAGCATGTTCCATTACCTACTCCTGAGCCATACCCACCATGTTCATACCTGAACTGGGGAGCCGGATCATCATTTTATAGATACAACTTGAGTACCTACCAACAGACAGCCACCTTGAACACTAGAGAAGGCAAAGTAGAATTACAGGTGAGGTCAATCACAATTCAAATGTTGTAATGTTATTAATCTCGTAATGTTTCTGTAGGAACTTTCAATGTAGAAACTTTCAATGTAGGAACAAATACATATATTTCTACCATTCTTTAACAATTCTTGCTGGTAATGGTTAATTTGCCTGTGCAGGATACTCCTTCTGCAATGGTATAACAGGACAACAAACAGGGAACTGTGGAATAGAGTGAGACGACGGCAAGTGGAACAAGAGTTAAGGGGCAAAAGGTGGAGATGGATAAGACACAGACTGAGGAGACCCCTGAACAACATCACCAGACAGGCCCTCCGATAGAACCCTCAGGTTAATAGAGGAAGGGAAGACCCAAAGACACCTGGAGATGGAAGTTGGAGATGGAATGCAAGAAAATGGGAAGAGAGTGGAGAGATCTAGAAAAGATGGCCATGTATAGGAGAGCTTGAAACGCCTTGGTTGCAAACCTATGCCTCCCTAGGGGCAAAGGATGAAGAAGAAGAAGAGTGGTTAATTATCTTGTGATATTGAAACAATACATGATAATATAAACATATTGCTACAAAACAGATAAATACTTTGATAAAGATATCCTTAAATGTGGCCAACTGTAAACCCACATGTGGTTTAAGGATTTACAATTTATACCATCTTGTCATTTCAGATCAAGATTTCTACTAGTATGCAGTTCATGGCTAAGCTGAAGAGCAATAATTTCAGTGACTCTGAGCTTGAAGGATATGTCCTGCATAGAATTGTGGGCAACACTGCTTATTTTAATGTTAGCTGCCCAGGCCGAGGAGAGTATGGTCTAGAAATCTACGCTAACAATCCTGACAAGGAGGGTAGCACTTTGTATCATGTAGCCCAGTATTTGATTCTTTGCCAGGAGGATGTTAAGGTGGGTGACCTAATGTAGTAACTTTATGTCATCAAACGATAAGCTAACGCTAAAGAGAAACTAGTTCTTAATTGTATAAGAATGGTTTTTTTTAAAATGTTAAATTATTGAAAAAGTTATTGTGTTTAAAGTTATTAAATAACAAATTTGTTCATGTGTCAATTATGCCTGTATTCATTTTCATTCCCCTTTAATTATTTATTAAATTAGCAATTTTTACTCTACAAATTTATTTATTTATATGCATCATGATTATTTGTTTTAAACTTATTCTTCTACAGTTTAGTGTTGCTGTAAATTATATTGAATATGTTTATGTATATTCTTTAATAATTCTACAATTTGAAATTTTTGGATGTAATATTTGAATTTGCCATGAAGACCATATTTTGTGTGTTTATTCCTGCTAAAGTAGCTGGTCAAACATCAGACTGGTTTGAGGTGCAAAGTGGAGTAAAAGAAGGATGCATCCTCTATCCCTGATTTTTAATGTCTGTGCAGAAATTATGAGGGATGTTAGGAGGGACCAAAATCACACAGATTTTGACATTTACAATTGGTGGAACTAAAATGCTTCTTCTTTGTTCACTCTCAGACATCAATTTGAATATGTTAGAAGAAAACAGTAGTTCACATCAAGTTTCAAGATTTGCAAAGAACTTGTCATGCAGTGACACTGATGACAGACCATATCAATCTTCTCTGTTCATCACAGTATAGACAGCTTTGTATAAAATGTTAACAATTTATTTAATCAGTACCACAATCACAAACATCAGAAGTGTCTTACCAATCTTTAGCATGTTGAAAAGATGGTATCTCAGTCTACTTTGACTTTTAATAGAATCTATAGATAGAACCTGCAAATAGAACCTGCTCTTTTCTGTTAAACTGATATGGATCAGTAGTTTGGTGGTGCTGATGTTCTGTTTAACACTTCAGTGTTTTTGTTTTTTTCTCACAAATCTCTCTCTTTTTGGGATCTCTGTTCTTAAGCCCTTCTCTTGCGTTCTCGATGGTTGTGGATTCGAACCCGGTGCAAAGAAGTAAATCCTTCGGCTTTAGACCCTTTTTAGCTCTTTATAGTTTATGCTAATATCATGTTGAGGTAGGTTTGCTCCCTTCCTGGCCAATCTGTCTGCTTTATCATTGCCAAGTATGTTTGCAATGAGATGGTATCCACTGTATCACAGCTATTTTAAACTGATGGAATAGATTGTACTGTGTTTTTCTTGTCATTTAGTCATCATCATCAAATAGCTAGTCCTGAGCAGAACTTTGCCACCCCAACAGTCCTTCGAATTTCTCTCATAGGCCAGATGCGCTCTACAGCATTGAGTACTACATTTATACGGTTTCTCAATGTGACAGTTTGAAATGTTATTTGTAATTTCTCTATATAATTAGTTTTTATTTATGCTTCAGGTTGAGCCTCTGCCAACTCTTCCTCATGGCTACCTGGGCAAACAGCAAAGATTTGATGAGTTTGGCTTATCATGTGTGTCACACATTGACCCAGTTGTTCACCTGGATGGCAACACTGTCACAGTTGCCATGAAAACCTCCATTGCAATGCGTGTCACTGCTAACCTGATTCAAGTGGAATCTGATGAGGAGTTCCCAGATTTTGTGTTTTCCAACAGCCTGGGATCTCAGATATCTTTTATTGTGAACCTACCAACCCCTGGTTACTACAAACTACAGATTTATGCTATGCCACAGTCTGATCCTAGCCAGCAGTTGCCTGGAGTTTTCAATTATCTGATTAATTGTCGTGCTGTCACGCAGGTAAAGCTCTTATATTCTTGTGCAGTCTCATATCCTTGAATCAAATTTAACTCCTCAAATTCTGTACATGAAGTTAATTGTTAATGCAGCAAAAAATATACAAACTATTGCACTAAATTTTTATGTAAAATAACTTATTTACATACAAAATAAAGATGTATAATGGGACAATATATTCTAGTTCATTTATTTTTATTTGAAAGAAATAGCTTTCTTTTGAGTAAAACAAATGTAAAACTTAGTCTTTTTGTGTGTGCAGAATATTCAAAGGACCATAAAAATTATCAGTTGGCATTTGCTTCCACTTAATTATCTTATCTTAGGATTCACTTGTTTTATATTTTGTTTATTGATGCAAGTAATTAATAACATTCATTGTCTGGTTTGGCAACCTGTTTATTTAAAAAAAATATGGCTTTGCTGTCGTTGCTTATGTTGCAATACCATATTCTGAGGCTTCCTAACTCATCCATTAAATAACCTTTTTAGTACACTCTGATCTGCTTCACAAGTTGAGCCAATAATTCTAGTGCTAAGTTACACAGATGATACAGTTCTCTTTTCAATTAGTGTAAAGGGATTGAATAAGCTAATCTTGTCTGTTAAGAAACATAGTGAAGACCAGAATAGGTGTAGTTGGAAAGCATTCAAACTGTAGCTGTAAAATCATTCTTTCTGTACTAGTATAAGACTTCATGACATTAGTTACCTTTATTTTAATTCATAATAACATTTATGTCATATTGTGTTACATTTTCTTTATCGTTACTATCATCTTTATTCTAGATTTGTAATTATTTGGTAGCTCATGTCCAGTAGCTTTCAATAAGCTTTCAAAAACTAGTCTTTTTTTTACAGTTCAGACACAAATATTTGAAGTATTGTATTTCTAATTGGGAAATGTTATCCGCTACATTTCATTATTGAATTAAATTTTTAAAATATACCAGCAGTAAAACAAAAATAATTCTTGCTGATATGAGAATTCCGCTTGCAACGAACAAAAAATATTTTCCAGCAATTTTGTTATACTTTAGGGTGAGTTCATTTTAACAGTTTCTGATATGTTAGGGTTTTGATGAGTAAACATGTGTTCTCTATCTTTGTTATAAGTATTTGAAATCTTGGTTTTACTTATGTGTACTGATTATATAATGTGTTTGTGTGTGATCTCCAACAGGCTGTGTTCCCATTCCCTAAGCAATATGCCCAGTGGAAGGAGGGTTGCTTCATGTATGAACCTGGAGTGATCCCAACAAATAGGGGACCCCATGCTCAGCAAGTACAGCTTGACCGTCTTCCTCCAAAAGTCAACTTCCGAGTCAGCATTCCCAAGGCTGAGGCAGTGGCAGTTGTGGCTGGTCAACAGTGGACACATCTGGACAGGCAACAGGTGAGAGTCTTTCTTAGATCATTCAACTTACCTCACAAAAGATATTAGAAAGCAAGCTAGTGAGTAAACATTGAATGCAGAGCATAATAGATTAATGTTACTACTATACTGTTATTACTACTAAACTTTCTTATTCTCAGTTGAACATAGAACTACAGCTGTGATTCTTCACCTAACTATTTTGTGTCATTTTCTTTAGTACACACACTAGACTCTTTCTAACAGTTTTGATTCATCTTCTTTAGTTCCACACACTAGACGCAGAGCTGCTCTTAAACTGTTCTTTGCCAGGTAGTTTTTGGTTTCCTACTCCTCTCTTTCCATGTGAGTTCCAGTAAAGTGTATATTGTTTCCTGATAGTGTTTTCATTCAATCCCCTTTTTCTCTCCTCAGCTTCAAGTTATATTGGTTTCTGAATTGTTCTCCTTCACAATTCTCTATTTGTTTTCACTTCTGGCCATCTGATACATATTATGTGGAAGAGAGGTGGTGAATATCATCTATTGATGAATATCTGTAGCTTGGATGTGATATTCTTGGTCACATGTCACGACTCTAGAGTCATAGAGCAGGAGAGACTTTACGTTTGTGTTGAGCAATCTAAACTTATTTATAAGTGAGTGAAAGCTGTTGAGTTTCATACGGGATGGAGAGAGTTGAAAAAACATCTTGACTTTGTAAACTCTAGCATTTACATCTTAGTGTGTTCTTCCATATTTGCTAATTATGCTACTCAAATATGTATAGATTGTTTACTTCAATTATTTGGTTATTAATCCAGTGGAGTCATTCTCTTTGTTTCTTAATCTCATTCCCTTTGTATTATTCACATTCATCTTTAGTTTTGTTTTGGCTGCTTCTCCTGTTAGTCTGTCTTTTCCTGCATATTTTGTTGTTTATGTGCTAGAAGGCATAGATCATCTGCAAAATTGAGATCAGTTTATTAAAGGTCCATAGTTTACTTAATTTTTCACCATCTATTATTTGTCTCATCACCTAGTGGAAAATTATTAGGACAATAGACATCATTATCTCAAATCAATTTTATATTTGAAAGGTTCTAATATCTTGCCTTGATGGATTACTTTACAGGTGGCCTCCTTATAATATTCTTGTTCTATTTTTATAAATTTCTTTGGTATTTCGAAATGTCTTAGTATTTTTCACATCACTGTAGTCTGTACTGTCGAATACCTTTTTTAAAAGTCTACAAAGTTCATATATAAAGCTGTTGTTTGTCACTTGATTGTGGACATACAAAACATATAACAACAACAAAGAAAGGTAGAGGATAAATTGACATAATTTTCTAGTAGGACAACTTCTTCTTGTTACGTTCCTCCGCTATGAATTCAGGAGCAGTCTTGTGTGGCGCTTCTGACAGATTTTTAGTGTGAGGGCTGCTTTCCATTTTGTCAGTGTTCCCTGCAATACAGGCGTGCCTCCTCCGACTTCAGAGGTGCCTGTAGTTTAGATCCTCAAATATGATCCAATTTTTGACCACAAATAGCCATATATTTTTTTAGTTATATTTATGTATAATTTATGGGTGCTTGTCTCGGCTATGCATCGAGTTCAGAAAATCACTCGCCAGCAGGCCCTTACCAGCCAGCATAGGACTACTAACTCTGACAGAGTAAAACTTATCTTAACTTACCACCCCATAGTTCCCTGGTGAAAAATGTTTTATTCCGTCATCTGTCTCTCCTTAGATCAGATCCTGAGACCCGTTCTGTCTTCCCCAACTATCCTTTGGTGTCTTACAGACGGGACAGAAGTCTTAAGGGTATGTTGGTACACAGTCGCCTTAAGTCCAATATCCAGACTCATTTTGGCACTGTCCAGTGTGGCCGTCGGCGTTGCAACACGTGTGCTTATGTGATACAGACGCGTACTGTATCTTTTCCTTTAGGCACGTTTCTTATTGACGATGGGTTCACATGCGAGTCCCGTAATCTTATCTATGCCATTATCTGTAAGCGGTGTAACAAGGCTTATATCGGCGAGACAGGCAAGAGGCTCAGTGACCGATTCGCCCAACACTTGCGCGACATACGCCAATGCTCTGTGACCCCTGTAGCCACCCATTTCAATGATACTGGCCATTTAGGTGCTCACGATGTCCAGGTCACAGCCATCCGATCATGTTCCTCGGATGATCGCAGTCGATTTGCTCTGGAGAATCGGTTGATTTCTTTGTATGGTACCTTGCGCCACGCTGGCTCAACATATTACATTCTTATGCTTCTTAGTACTTTCTCTTCCCATGCTTTGTAATCTATATGGGTATATGTTGCATGTATTCAAGTTATATATTTACTAGATGTTTCATTGTTTCTTTTCCTTTCTATTTCTATTTTTTATGTGTGTTTTTGTGTTACATTTATTTCGTTATTCGTTTTATTCCAGATTTTCCTTAGATACGTTTGTATTTGGTCGTCCATTTGTGTTTCATTTTAATTTGTCACTCCTGTTTGTTCGTTTGCTTGATAAAGGCCTTGTTGGTCGAAACGTTGCTGTATTTTGTCATTGTTTTTGTAATTTGTAAAACTACAGTACTTTGTAATTACGTGTTTTGCCAATCAAATAGTTTTACTGCAGTTCCATATATATATACTGTATAATTTAATACATTTTGTAAGTCTATTTATTGACAAGATGAATAAACATAGTATTTTAAAATTATTATCTCACTGCAAGTTGGCAACTAAGTGAAATCTCAATTTTCCTACACAGGGAGATGAATGGGCTAAAACTGTTGAAGTGGTTGACCTGTATGGACAAGATACCAGGCTGACTTTGAACGCAAACTTTGGTGGAGACAAGACAAGCTACTCAACTCTGCTTGAATATATTTTCTAAACTATTAGGACATGTCACAGTTATAAGACATTTATTGGAATTTTCTGTTATATTATTACAGATTATAAACTTCACGTTTTGTAATGTTGATGTCATGCATGTATTGAAGTGGGTGGACATCTTTAGAACCAAAGTTATTTTGTACAGTTTTGCTGTTTATTTTTAGAATGCTTTATTGTTTTGCTTTATGTTTTTGTCTTTCTTATCCTTTTGTTGTTTGAGTTTGTTTCTAAGTTATATATTTTGAGTATAGTTTAATAAGAGAGTTTAGAAGTAACATCAGAATGACTAGCAACAACACCAGTGACTGCAGAAAGTTTTGACTGTTGTGTTCTACTGTTTGTGATGTTGTACAAACACAAGTGACCACAACAAGTAATGACTGTTGTGTTCTACCATTTGTGATCTAAGGAAGGTCAGTAAAGGGAACAAGATTCTTCTTAGTATTTGTATTTACTTATCTACTCTTGCAAGGTGTTCTGGGAATTTTGATGGTTACAACATTGTTGGGTCTTTCTGTGAAAAATAATGCTGTAATGCATGTGTATTCAAATACATTGACTAAAGTAGGACATTAACATGGAAAACAAATGATCCTATGACAAGATACATTGACTTCAATAGGACACTGTTTACAAATGTATTACAAAATACATTGATTTTAATAAGTCATTGACTTGTGGAGAGGCTGGCCGAATGAATTAGAACACTGGTTCCCATTCAGGAGATCCAAGTTCAATCCCGGTAAGGCCAAGGAGTTTTTCTGTCGGGGCATGAAGAAAACATAACCTGAAAAGTTTTGCTGCGACTGCCCTAACAGTGCAGCCATTAAATTCCACAGGCTCATATTCGCCCTGAAAAGCGGTATTGCAGGCAGTAATGACAGTGTCTTTATTTTCTTGTAAAAAATCAATAGTACTAAGAGTGAACTGCAAGTTTGTCCTGGACCAGCAACATGTAAATGAAAGCATTGCTGGTTGAACCAAAGTACTAGTATAATAGTAATTGAAGCATTCCATCTAGCCTTATAAATGAACAACAGTGCCATAATGTAGTTGATGTTTGTTGACCATAGATATATTTTACTTGCTGGAGATTTACGAATGCAGACATTTATGCAGAGTTTATGTATGAACATTAGCTGTTGATTTGGTAAAGAGGGACAGTTTTAATTGGATACACATTAAAAAAAGAGTAATAAATGTTCTTACTTCTGAATTCCAACTGAAATTGTCATAACCTCCATATGTGACAGTTCATTGTAACCTTGTCTGAAAATTGACATATGATGATGAAATATTTATAACATGTTGATACCTCATATATTAAATAAATAAACAGATAACAAGTATTTAGTACCTCAGGAAAAACCAATTATCAAACACAGAATTCGAACCACAAACTTCTCTCGTCTCCATGTTAAGGTGCAGAGTAAAATAAGAGTTATACCTCATATTTTGCAGAGTCCAAGTTGAATTAAGGTTACTGTTTGCCCTTCCACAATTGATTTCTTTGTTGATATCTATTCCTTTTACCAATAATTCACAACCGAAATGATAAGATTAGTTTTCTTTTCATTCATGTCTTTTCAGAGTAGTTCCTAAAGCATATCTTTCAGTTTGTTTGTGAAATGAATGTTGTAATATACCATGCAGATACCACATGTTCAACAGACCAAAGATAGGAACATGGTATCTGTATTTGTGGTACTAATAAAATGACAGCTGACATTTCAGTCACATAAGTACACAACATATGAAGAATACAGAAAGCCAACATTGCTATCACTAGTTAGCATTCTGGAACAAGATCTATAGAAATAGCCTCCATTTTTTTAAAAGTGGATAAAAATTGAAGCTGTAACTGAAAAGTGTGTACAGAGAATAAGTTGTATAGCTACAATGGCTGAAGAGCTAATAATTTTGTCCTAGCTATACTCCTAACATTCAAAAAATATCATAAGAACGTTTTGTTCAACAGTTACATTTGTATATTATTTGTTTTATTTGTATGTAGAAATGTTGTTTTGTGATTTTCATCAACTATTTTTACAAAGTTTACTATGGAAGAAAGGACAACAAATATGTTGTTTCCTTCACCGACATCTGGTTGCATCTAGCAAGCATTTTAACTTCTTTTCCAGAGAACACTTTTGTTATTGTAGAAGTTGGTCATCGCAACCTTTGATTTAGTCAGACAGTCAACACATGTAATTTACACTAATTTTTTAAACTCTTGCTACATTTGTGATTACTTTTTACTCTTTTTATTTTATTTTCAATTTACATCTGTATACACATTATATTGATGTGATTCAAAGCCTGGTAAAATATTATGTTTTTTTATTGCTTGCCATGTTTATTTTTGTTTGATATTTTTGAGGGCAAATTTTGTCAAAATCCATTTTTTTAAATGAGCACTTTTGCTGTACTTTTTGAAAAATTGAATTTTTCTAGCATAAGCTGTTTTCTACTTGTATTGTATGTCAGAGGTTTGTCTTTGTTGTTTTTAATTCAATATTTGTTGGAGTGTATTGTATAGCACAGTGACGAATAGCAAAAAAAAACATGCTTGATAGGTATAGGTTGTTCTAAGGAAACACCAACCAACAGAGAAATCAGAACAGAATCTTGACACCATAACACAGAGTCATTGTGCTGGAATCATTCGTCAATATATAGAGGTTTAATTCCCAGTGCAATAGATTCTTTAGTCTAAACAGCAGAAAATAGGTGAAAACTATGAGTTGGGAGAGAATCTGAAGCTACCATATAAGTACTTTGTTGCTTTTGTTCTTGCCAGATGTTTTACTGGGCAAAAATATATGAATAACAATTATCACTTGTTCTGTGTGGATGCCTGAAAATATGACTGAGCTTCTACTGGGTTGCTCTGAGTGCTGAGATGTCAGTTTCTATCCAGCTTTCTAGTTGTTACTTAAATATTCCTCCGTTAATAAAATTAACTATTTTAGATGTAGAACATGTTGGGACATTCTTTCATATATTTAGCCTACCAGATATTTCTAATTATAAAATAGTAATTAGAATTCCACATGGGGAAGTAAAGTATTGAAAAAATGTTGTCATACTCACAAAATAGTTTATGATGCACATCTAGTTAAGTGTTAAATAAAGACATTGGAAAGTGTCACGTTTACACTGCGATCCATATAGTGACGTATCGAATAAAGATGTTCTAAATTGTCATAATAAAATAGTTCTGACATCCAACTACTAAATGTTGCATGTGTGTGTATACTTGTTTACTTAATAAACTCACAGCACAGACACACAAATATATTACTAAAGTGTCATGTTCACCAATTTATCAAGTATATGTGTTCAAATGCACAGTTTATTCTCTTATTACTAATAATTTACTTGTAATCACATAATGGCGGCCATAGTAAATAATACAATTAATTTGTGTTGCAGATAAATCATATACATGTTCAACATATGTATTGTGGCAGTGTTTTTTAAGTCACATTGTATCCATGCACTATTTTACTAGGTTGTTAAATAATTGTTTCTTTGTCTGAAATTTTTACATTGGGGAGGATTTTACTTCCTTTTTCTCTATTCTAGATCTGAACTTTCTTTCCTTTCACAATCAGGGTAGTTCTGTTTGAATAAATTTATTTACAAAATGTTTTTAGTTTTATTGTTGAGATGCTTGTAAGGTGGCTGTGTCTTTGAGTGATGTTTTTTCTGTGCTCTTTATAATGCTGTCTTTGTAACGCATTTCTTTATTTCTAGCTAGCACCATGGCTGTTTGTAACCTTGTGATGTAGCTAGCACAGTGACTGCAATAAATGCTTCTTCTTGCTATTGATGATGTGTTTGTTGTTATAGAGAGTGTGAGAGGGCAAGAGGTATATAGAGTATGTGTTGGTGTGTCTGTGTATGAGAGAGAGAGAGAGTAAATCACAACAGCCACCGGAGATGCAGCCACAAAAGGAAAATGTAATTCGAGACGTAAAGTAGCTCGCAAAATGTGCGGTATTTTCATATCAGAAATGTCTCGGAATGCAGACAGAAGAAGTGATAATTGTTATTCAATATTTTTTTTGTGCTCAGGAAAACATCTGACAACAACAAATGTAACCTTGAGACAGTTTAAAATCTCTCGAAACCAGTTCTGTCTAACGTTTTTATATATTAGGGCGCATCTAACTGATGTGGAGGTGCGGGAACTATGAATTGAATGCAATTCTACTACTATAGTCTGTCCATTAATTCGTGAGCACGTTTGAAATTGATTTTCTCGAAAACTACCTGTTGGATCTCAGTGATTTTTGCATGCAGCCTTAGAATATCAATGACGCTAAAATAAAGCTAACCAGTAGTCCATAGATGCTACGGATTTTGCACATCGGCGAATTCCTTTGATTTTTTATGACAATTGCAAATACGGGGCTCAAATTTTAGATTTTACAGTATCCTAGAATTTGTCCATGTCAATTCTATTCATAGGTGTATCTCCATATTAACTTGATAGGTCAAGTAATTAAGTGTGTTGTCCTTTATGTGCAATCGTGAACTTGGATACAATATGCAACAGTTAGTCCTCCCTTCGGTCACCATTAGACCCAGGGTGTCTTAACTTCACCACAAATTGTATGATGGTAGACGCATTTGGATATGGAAATGTATACGTTGCTATTTCTCAGTCTGTAATAAAATATGATTTGTATCATCCCGAATCTGACGATTCCATGAGGTTGATAATTGTTACTGGCTGGACAAATTGTAATCCATCTCGGTGCCAGTACTCGTCTTCCTCTCGGAGCACATGTTCAACACACTTCTTCCAGAACTGCATGTCTATCATTGAGAAGGACTCACGTGTCAGAACTTCAACATCACACATTTTAAACGTCCTGTTCTGTTCGGCAACTTGCCCTTTTACTTTAGCGCAGACAAGCTCTATCGGATTGGAGTGAGCATGATATGGAGGTAGTCGCAAAGACGTGTGGCCGTATTCCGCAATGATTTTGTCAATATGAAACACCTTTGTCTTATTTGTCATCCTCACCAGGTGCAACAACTCGGGTTTCAAATATGTATCATCGAAGCTGACATTTTCCTTAGCAAGCCAAGTCCTAATTTGATCTTTTGTATTTGATGCAGTTGGTACTTTGTCTTCCGCTGATACTGCGTTGTGATAGGATGCATTATCCATTACCAAGCATGATGGTCTGTTTAGAATTGGAAGTAGATCTTTCTCCATCCAGTGCCTGAAAATATGTCCATTCATTTCTGTGTGGTAGTCCCTACCGTCGGTACTTTTGATTGGAAAATAAGTCCAGCGTCATGGACAAGACCTTCTTCACTACTTCCTGCATGTGTTAGTATAATCAGAGCCAACTATAAACTACTGGGCCTTCAGGCTCAGGTAAGAATTATGGGAAATCAGACCCCAACTACACCACGTGACCTCGCATTCCAGTATTGGTGTATATAGACGAATTCATTTTAAAATCAACACAAAATGCTAACTCGAAGTCATATTATCCAACAAGTTAAGTTTAACAATAAGGAATATCAATATAATGAATATGTTTCACCAACAAATAACCATAGACTCACCGAATTGAGTAAAATTGTAAAAAAAACGTGCAGTGTTCTATCAAACATCTGTATTTTCCAGATCCCTTTCTTATCTAGGTCAGGGAATACCCGGCCAGTTGTCTGGCCTGTGCTAGAGCCAGGCTGTGGTATAATACGCTGGCCTTTGCTGCTTGGTATTTTTCTTTTCTGTTCACCGTCTACTGATTGCCATTCTTTAGCATTGGTGTGGTGAGCATTGACCCAGGATTCGTCCAAATATACAATATCATAGCCTTGCCTCCGCCGCTCTCGGATCTGCTTCAGGTATTTACTTCGGGCAGCAATTAAATGTGGCTTTTCACAAATAATATTCCTGCCGCCTATAGTTTTCTGAAGGTGAAGCCGGCGGCTCTTACAATTTTCCATAGAGTACTTTTAGAAATGTCTATGCTGCAATCTGATTGCAGTTTTAATTTCAGTTTTCTGAGAGTAACAAGTTGATTTGTCGCAAACATTTTCAAGAGCTCCGTCTTATGACATCTATGTCAAAGTCGTCAATTGTTCTTTTCCTTCCTTGCTTGACATTAGTGCACTTTGTGTCCTGTTTAATCCATCGGGAAAAGGATTCTCTATTCAGACCAAGCGCCAGTTGCGTTCGTTTCTCAGGGTTATGAATATCGCAATATAGATGACCTCTCTTAGATTCCCTACGGAAGTGTTGGTATAGTAAAACTGTAACCTTCTGCATTGTTATAAATGTGCACTTCAGACTCATTATGAATGTGATATCAATGTTAGTTTTGATAAGCCAACAAATATGATACAATAGCTTCATACAAATAGCGAGATACGCCTATAACTATAAAACGGTATCCCAATTATAACGTCATATGCTTTCCGCTTTCAAAGTCGACTGGGTTAGGTGCACGGAATTCGTGAAACTCACGATATTTCAATGTTACCATAATGTATTTTAGAACAACGCGTCTTTGTACCGTAAATCTGTTACTATTGTGTACAATCCGGTGAGGTTGATTTTAATATAACCTGAAGAAGAAATATTTCAAACTACATCAAATTTTCTTGGAAAAAATATTTCTCTAGCGTCATGGATATTCTAAGGCTGCAAAAAATCACTGAGATTCAACAGGTAGTTTTCGAGAAAATCAATTTCAAACGTGCTCACGAATTAATGGACAGACTATACAAATAATAACAGTAATATTAATAAAGTTGAGATGCCGACACCTTTTGTCAGCGAAATAACAGAATGGGGTTACGGGACAGTAGAATGGTTACAAAGTAAAACAAGATTGCTAAATCGGGAAAATCGTGTTCATGGAGTGCTGAAAAATACTGGAAAAAGTGTTGTCTTGAAATCTGGTTAACGTTAAAGTCGGAGTGGTCATTATGAATAGGGCGTCGTGAATGTATGACAGGGGCGATCGCTATTAAACTATTTAAAAAAAAAACATTATTAGACCACCTAAAAAGCCTCTGAAAGATTTCATGCTGAAAGCAGACAAGACCGCAACTAAAAAACGCAGCCTTAAAGCATGAGTCAGCTCCTGCCCTTTCCCAACCATGATTTTGTTTTGACGATCTTTCCCAAAGTGTAGTGTGCATTGTTCGTATCTTAAACACTTTTGTGGGGAATGTTAAAGGTTAGAGTTGAGAGTATGGTAAATTCATCTAATACCTTTGTTTTCAGAGAAAAAAGATTGAACAAAAACAGAAGCGTATCTGCCACGCATAGTGTACAGAATACTCATCTTAAAAATGTGCAACTACATCAAGCTTACTACAGTTAAGATTGATTGATAGGACCATCATCATAGCACTTCGAGGAATAACCATGTGTGCTCCGTTCTTGCGTACACATGAGTATCTCAGTAGCAGTGCACGGGCTCCGTGGCACTGGTGAAGGACATCAATGTAATTTTAAAGTTTTATATAAATCTTTCTAAAGAATTTTGCAATTACAGCGGCTTTGCAGCTTACTGTTATTGATTTTCAGTTGCTAAGGGTTGTTTTAAGTTCTTAACTTGACCTACGTTTTATCGTCAGTATCCGTTAGAACTAGAAACTCGAACTCCCATACATTGAGATCAGGAATCACTGGAAAAATATCTTGATCGCTCCACGCGGGATCGAACCGAGTACCATGAATCCACACCGAGGAGACTCCCATTACGGTAAAGATATTCTATATGCGTGTTGCTGTTTTAGTTATTGACTACTTGGATCGTCGAACTGACAACTAGTGAATTTGCAGTCATTTTAATAACAATAAAAACTGAACGTATACGCGTCTGTAAATCCGATAAAACATCTACAGGGTGTTCAAGATAATTGCAGCCCCATTGACAATTCGAAAGTTGCCAGGTACAAATTGAGTTGTGTGTATTTACTATTTAAACCGGTTCTGATTAGCTCGTCCTACGTCATTTGTTCATCGCCCCTTCCGCACTACAATTACACACCGTCACACAACCTTGACCTATACTACGTCATAACTGAACCTTCTCATTTCCATACATATATGCCAAATTAGCTCCATTCACGGGCTTCTTTTAAGTTGAACACCCTGTATAAGCTTCACTAGATGAACTAACCTGTCTTATTATTTTTGTTATTATTACCCCCCTCTCTTGTGCCTTTTAAACCCCGATTGAGGTCTAGGCCGAGTCGTGTCGGCCTACTCATGTCGAGTCTTCCTATTTATAACTATCTCTTTGCACCTTTTTCAATATCTTCCGCATATCACTAATTTCTGCCTCCAAATCTCTTCTCCATGTATTTTTAGGAAAACCTCGCGCCCGAGTGGTTACCGGGGCCCAAATTTGGGGTGTAAAGAATAGAACCACTGTTACCTGCCATGCATGTCGTAAGAGGCGACTAAGACGGTTTGGCTGAAATCGGATGCACATGTCCTAAACTTGTAGAAATCTATGCGTTTAGGGGCCTACCAAACCAATGTGCAACGTATACATGTTCTTGGCAAAGATCAAACATATCACAAAGAGTGACTAAAATTGGTCGTAAAGAACGAACGCAAAGAAGAAAAAGAGGAGAGGAAAACCTCTCGCTTTCCTTTTGGCTTCCAGGATGAGGCCATTTTTGTTATATTCTCCGCGGGTAACCTCTAGGTGTGTTCTATCAAATACCAGCGCCTCTTCTTCACCTCTTCATTGACCAGGATCTATCTCATTTTCTCCTTCTAATCATCCTCAAATAGCTTGTCCTGAGCTAACTTTGCCCCTTAACAGTCCTTCGGGATTTCTCTCTCTCATAGGCCCGATATCCCGCCTCTGCAGCCGTCATGCTGAAACCATCAGTTACATCCTGAATCCAACTTCTCCTTGGTTTCCCTCTTCTCCATTTTTGCCGAGATACCTCCTTCTATGATGGCTTTCTCCAGTCCTACGTGTGTCTTTATATGTCCAAAATACTTTCATTTCTCCTACTACTGCAGCAATATTCTTTTTCCAACGCTCCATATCGACCATTTGTTAAACTATTCTTTGTGGTGTTTATGTGATCTGAGCCTAAGAACGATTGTACGTTGTTCCAGTTATGCGCCTACAAGTAGGTCAGTAATGCGATATCTGCAACTCTTTTTATTCACTAGGGTATCTTCTCTACATCAGTCACCTCTAGCGACATGCATTGTTACTATTCTTTTCTCCCCTTATGAGCACCGGCAACACACGCACGCTGCAGCAATATTAAACACACGCACGCTGCAGCAATATTAAACACACGCACGCTGCAGCAATATTAAACACACGCACGCTGCAGCAATATTAAACACACGCACGCTGCAGCAATATTAACCCTTTAGCTGCTGAATACTATTCGAATATGTGTTACTCTGTGCTGAATACTTTTACTCATATACTCCTCTCTGTGCTGAATACTTTTTCCCCTCCAAATACAAGAGATTTGTCAGGCGGTGTAGACTCTGTTTTTACGCCCGAAAATATAAAGTGTGCTGGCGTGTTTTTACCCAGTCAACTCTAAAAACAGGGTAGACAACTGACCGTGTAAACCATGATCTAGTTTTGAGTTGTGGATCTAACTAGATCTCTATACGAAATCCATTAATGTAACGACAGACATGAGTGTAAAAGTGAAACCAGTGGCTGTACAAGTATTTGTTGTATATCTATCTATTCTCTAATCCTGTTTTGTCAGGTCGAAAAAGAAGATACATAGAACGAGCCTCTCTATGCATCTTGTCTTTCTTTCTCTTCTCCAATCCTAATTTGCCTTATAGCTTCAGGGTAAGAAGAGATTTCTAGCACAGACTTTTGTGTGTGCTTCATAAATAGTGTCTTTCATCACCTCTGTTATCTCTGAGGTCCCTGAGGTGAGAAGAATACGTGAAGAAGAAGACTTCACTAAAAAAAAAAAGAATATAAGAAAAAAATGGCAAAAATGTTTACATAAGATGCCGATAAGAGGGAATCATCATCAAGGTGCGTATCCTTTATATGACGTTGCTCTCTTTGCAGCGCATCTTAAATTCACACAGGCCATCGTGACGCTAGATGTGACCAAAGTATCAAATTTGTCTGTACAGTATGTTGTTTGTCAGCCAATTCTCTTTAACATTTTGTTCTTTCAGGACATCAGTGTTCTTTCTTTTTTCTGTCCATGGTATTCGTAGGATTTTTCTGTAGCATTTAGTTTCGAAGGACTGGATTTTCGTTCTTGTTTTTAAGAGGGAATATGTTTGCATAAGAAAGCGATAAGAGGGAAGAACATGAGACATTGAGCAGATGAAGTGTGAGGGTAGGATGAGAGTAGAAGACGAAGAAAATAATGTGAAAATGAGAGAACAAGAGGTGGATAACATTGAAAGGTAGATTGAATGAGAGAACAAGAGGTGGATAACATTGAAAGGTAGATTGAATAAAGAGGAAAAATACAATGAAAGAATAACAAACAAAGAAATAAATAAGATATATGTGAAAGAGAAGAAAATAGTGGAACAAGACAATTAGTTATTGGCAAGGAAACTGATCATAGTGACAGGATAAGGAGAGATTTTTTTAACAGGCTTTTCTGTGCGCTTCATAAAGTGTTTTTCACTGCCTGTTATTTCTGAAGTCCACCTTTGAATGGAAGGCTTTTTGCTTGTATCCACTGTATTGGTATAACATTGCCCATTGAAGGGCACTGTCTGTTGGTAATTTGCTTATGTGGCCGAACCATTTAATTTGTTGCTTCTTGATAAAATTCAGTACTGATGTTGTGCCCACTTTTTCCTGATGTCTTCATTTCTAAACCGGTCTCTTCTTGATACTCCTAGCATTCTGGAGATACTTCATCTCTTTTGTGACTAGTTTTCTTCTGTCATTTCCACTAACTGCCTGCGAGTGAATATTGCATCTGTACAGCTCCTATTCCTCCAAAATCCCATTTATGTGTCGCTGAGCTGTGGCTCGACAGTATGGCGCAGCCTTTTTTAAATGTCCAAAGTATTTGTTGTAAATGAGGTTAATGACAAACATTGTAAATAGATTAAAGATAATAACAAACTTGAGATATGGTCACACATTGAATTTTATTTTAATCATGGTTTTATTCATACAGCTTCAAAAAAATTCACTGTAGAAGCTAACAGCACACATAACAATAAATTCATACAAATAATACTGCATGTTACAATATGTACATCTATTAGCATACATAACAATAAATTCATACAAATAATACTGCATGTTACAATATGTACATCTATTAGCATACATAACAATAAATTCATACAAATAATACTGCATGTTACAATATGTACATCTATTAGCATACATAACAATAAATTATTATGGTACTGGTATCATACTGTGAATCCCACTCGCTGACCAGATTGAGAGAGATGGGTGTCAATATTGGTGCAGCCCGAAAAGAATGACATACTAAATATGCAAGGATATTGATTAATCAACATCGAACTGGAGTGTTGGGTCGCTGGACGCTGCTGGATTTGCTGAGGCGGAGATTGGAGCACCTATGGACATGTCCAGAGTGCTATGATAATAGTTCTCATATAACTGAAAACAATAAATTCATCACAACAATGGTTCATAATGATGCATGTTACAATATGGACATCTATTAGCACACATAACAATAAATTCATCAGTTACTATGTGAAAAAGTTGGACATTACAATAGAACTGTTAATTGTGCTTCTAATAAATTTTTTTAGTATGAAATATTTCAAAACATGGTGTAATACACAGTGCTACATCACAGTCTTTGCACAAGTATCTTGTTTCACGTCACTTTTTGAGCACACCACACACTTTCTCACTGGAGCCTTCTTCTGGGATGTTTTAGACTCTATGGTTGACGGGAAATGTCTCTCTCTGTACCAATCGTAGTGGCAGATCTGCACTCCTATGTCCTCCTCCGCACTTTCTCCTTTCTTTACAATATTTTTCCAGAATTTCCCATATTAGAGTTAGATGGAAATCAGCAACAGGGATGCTTTTACATGTGACAAGTTTGTATAATGCATGAGAATTCAAAACAGAAAGATCTTGCACATGAAAAAAAACATTTCTTATACCATTTCACAGTTTTTCTAATAGACTCAATAGAACTGAGAAGCTTAATCTAGATTAACAGTTTAATCTAGTGAACCCATACATTTATTATAGTCCACAACACACTTGGGCTTTCAAACACTTTCTCCAGTTTTATAATCCGTTTTGTCATTTTGAACTACTTCTGCATTATGACATGTAGTCATACTGTTAGTGACACCAGTACAAACTATAAAATCTAAAATGTAACCAGTTCTGCAGTCACACAAAACAAAAGTCTTCATTCTAAATCTGCTTCTTTTTGACGGAATGTACTGTTTGAAAGGCAATCTTCTTTGAAAAGAAGAAGAGACTCACAATAACAACATCTTGATATGGTGAGAATGCACTCCGAAATGAAGTACGCAAACTGTCAATTACATTTCTAATTTTGTAAAGTCGATCACCACCGCATCAATGCTGTTGTCTGAGAAGTGAAGCATCGATCACCACCTGCATCAATACTGTTGTCTGAGAAGTGAAGCATCGATCACCACCTGCATCAATGCTGTTGTCTGAGAAGTGAAGCATTGATCACCACCGGCATCAATACTGTTGTCTGAGAAGTGAAGCATCGATCACCACCTGCATCAATGCTGTTGTCTGAGAAGTGAAGCATCGATCACCACCGGCATCAATGCTGTTGTCTGAGAAGTGAAGCATCGATCACCACCGGTATCAATGCTGTTGACTGAGAAGTGAAGCATCGATCACCACCTGCATCAATGCTGTTGTCTGAGAAGTGAAGCATCGATCTCTACCTGCATCAATGCTGTTGACTGAGAAGTGAAGCATCGATCACCACCGGCATCACTGCTGTTGTCTGAGAAGTGAAGCATCGATCACCACCCGCATCAATGCTGTTGTCTGAGAAGTGAAGCATCGATCACCACCTGCATCAATGCTGTTGTCTGAGAAGTGAAGCATCGATCACCACCGGTATCAATGCTGTTGACTGAGAAGTGAAGCATCGATCACCACCTGCATCAATGCTGTTGTCTGAGAAGTGAAGCATCGATCTCTACCTGCATCAATGCTGTTGACTGAGAAGTGAAGCATCGATCACCACCGGCATCACTGCTGTTGTCTGAGAAGTGAAGCATCGATCACCACCCGCATCAATGCTGTTGTCTGAGAAGTGAAGCATCGATCACCATCTGCATCAATGCTGTTGTCTGAGAAGTGAAGCATTCTCAGAAGTAATAGAAATCTATCCCGTGACATGATTTCACCAAACACAGTAGTCAGAAGCAAAGGGTGTTGCGACCAGTATTCAATTCATTAATTTTCAGCTTCTTAGTTCTAGACATTAGCAGGCATACAGAAAAATAAGAACATTCTTTAAAATTAGTATTGGTCCAACGAGAGAGACGATTGCTTATGGTTGCAGAAGCATTGTGAAGAATGTCATTATAAAATCGGTTGCATTCATCAGATATAGACGTAACCAGTGGTGACAGAAAAAAAGTAGAAGAAAATCAAGAACTGAACTGTTCTGATTTACATCAGCATTACATCCAGAGCTGGAGTTGTCAAAATTATTTACAATTGGATTCAGGTCATTGGAAGACCATTTAATTGAATCAAATTTATGCCTTTTTGATGGCATGTCATCTTCACTGCACTCCGATGACGACGAAGATGCCGGACATGCAAATAACATGTGCTCAGTCACGCCATTTTTGTTGTTATCGATGTTGATGGCTGGGTCTGATCGTCTTGTTCAGTTTCAGAATCAGAGCTACACATTTCTTCTTCACTATCACTTCTAGAAAAAAACTCCAACAATTTCTCATCTACTTTAACAAGTTTCCTTGCCATTTTATGAAATAAATATATACAGACTAATACTCTCCAACACAAGAATTAACACGAGTAGAAAGTAGACTCAACACCGTCACGTCCGAAGTACAAAAATGACTTCCCAAACTTTTTCCAGCATATAAAAACCGGTTTGACCAGTAACACAGGTGTTCAAATGTGTGTAAATTGGTCACAGATGTCTAAAATAGCTGTTCTTTATCACTAGAATATACACCTGAATTTTCAAGGCGAAAACGAAAGTAGACAGATTTAGCAGCCAAATTAGAATTGTTGAACGGAAAATTACGTCGTTAGCCCAGAGAGGACAGAAAATAAATTAGCATTTATACGGCTTTAGCAGTCTCGGGAACACTGGATATATACGTGCGTAGCAGCTAAAGGGTTAAACACACGCACGCTGCAGCAATATTAAACACACGCACGCTGCAGCAATATTAAACACACGCACGCTGCAGCAATATTAAACACACGCACGCTGCAGCAATATTAAACACACAACAAAAAAAGAAAAATTAAACTGAACGTAATTATTAATAGACCCATATTTTTGTTTCGAGCTTCTTTCCTTCTTTCTTTTTTTCTGTCCGCAAGATTGGTTGCACGGGATACCGACCGCTACATCTACACTTCCTTTCTAAGTTTGTGTCCTCTTCGTCAGGGCATTTGTCGGTTGTATGACTTTCATTTCAATGTGTTTACAAGGTCAAATAGTGAATCTCGCTAACGAGTGAGTGAGTGAGTGTAACTGACGCGCTGTAACGTATATTTTTATAGTTGTAGAATCTGACATTTATATTTTCTTGATTTTGCTCAAAGGTCATGACCCAGCAAAGTTAAGTTCCTGATGACTATAGTCATTTTTACTGTTTTCCCGTTCACTGTCTTATCTACTATTATTTGAGAATAAATTCACTATTTCTTTGTACTGTGCGTGTTGCTCTAAGTCTTGATGAAGACATATCGACTGAAGAACGGTGGGTATTTGCAGTGGCGGCTCGTGATCGCTTTTGATGGTGGGGCCAGACATACATTTTCGGGAAAATCATGGTTTTGGGTATGGTTATATTTTAATCCATTTAATAATAAATACACGTTATACATTTTGGAGGCCGGCCCTCTGGCACTTAATGACGAGCCGCCACTGGGTATTTGTATATTTTCTAGTAATGTTTTTATTTAATTTTGCAAAAAAGATCTTTCTTCTTTCTTTCTTTTGTCCTTCTCTGCTTTTTTGCTGCTAGGCGTAGCAGGTTTAACTGATGATCGGTTTCGAGATAATGACGCTCGGTCGCTTGATATGGTGTGGTATTGTGGAGTTTTAAGATGTCTGTAACTTCATCAACCCATCTTTTTCTTGGCCTCTCCCTTCCTCTTGATTCCATTTTCAGGTTGTACGCTCTTGCAACTGGTGTTCATCCTGACCATCAATTCGGGTTCATTCTGACCAAGTGGCCAAACAATTTGAGTCTCTGTTTTTCAACAAATCTAATAACAGGTGTTGTTCCGACTGTTCTAATTTCCTCCTTTCTTATATGGCCTCTTCTTGTTTTATTTACTGCTTTCCTCAAGCATCTCATTTCGCAAGTGGTAATTTTCCTTTCTTGTTCTTTTGTCAGCGCCCATGTTTGGCACTGGTAGCACAGTGTTGGTATGAAGATTGCATTTTATAATCTGTCTTTTAGTCTCTACTGGAATTGCTGGGTGTTTCAAGATTGGGGTAAGCTGGTATGTAATGTTGTTGAAAAGATAGTTATGTGTGCTAAATAGACATCTACCGGACGTGGTTCTGGTAACTGATTACAACAACAGAGATGAAATACCTGAGAAAATATTGGGAGTACAAGGATAGATAAGATAACTAATGAGACTTTTAGAGACTTGATAGGAACACCATCAGTGCTGTCTGTACAAGGATAGATAAGATAACTAATGAGACTTTTAGAGACTTGATAGGAACACCATCTGTGCTGTCTGTACAAGGAGAGATAAGATAACTAATGAGACTTTTAGAGACTTGATGGGAACACCATCTGTGCTGTCTGTACAAGGATAGATAAGATAACTAATGAGACTTTTAGAGACTTGATGGGAACACCATCTGTGCTGTCTGTACAAGGAGAGCTAAGATAACTAATGAGACTTTTAGAGACTTGATGGGAACACCATCTGTGCTGTCTGTACAAGGAGAGATAAGATAACTAATGAGACTTTTAGAGACTTGATGGGAACACCATCTGTGCTGTCTGTACAAGGAGAGATAAGATAACTAATGAGACTTTTAGAGACTTGATGGGAACACCATCTGTGCTGTCTGTACAAGGAGAGATAAGATAACTAATGAGACTTTTAGAGACTTGATAGGAACACCATCTGTGCTGTCTGTACAAGGATAGATAAGATAACTAATGAGACTTTTAGAGACTTGATAGGAACACCATCTGTGCTGTCTGTACAAGGATAGATAAGATAACTAATGAGACTTTTAGAGACTTGATAGGAACACCATCTGTGCTGTCTGTGTCTAAGGATAGGAACACCATCAGTGCTCTCTGTGTCTAAGGATAGGAACACCATCAGTGCTGTCTGTGTCTAAGGATAGGAACACCATCAGTGCTGTCTGTGTCTAAGGATAGCAACACCATATGTGCTGTCTGTGTCTAAGGATAGGAACACCATATGTGCTGTCTGTGTCTAAGGATAGGAACACCATCTGTGCTGTCTGTGTCTAAGGATAGGAACACCATATGTGCTGTCTGTGTCTAAGGATAGGAACACCATCTGTGCTGTCTGTGTCTAAGGATAGGAACACCATCAGTGCTGTCTGTGTCTAAGGATAGGAACACCATCAGTGCTGTCTGTGTCTAAGGATAGGAACACCATCAGTGCTGTCTGTGTCTAAGGATAGGAACACCATCAGTGCTGTCTGTGTCTAAGGATAGCAACACCATCAGTGCTGTCTGTGTCTAAGGATAGGAACACCATCAGTGCTGTCTGTGTCTAAGGATAGGAACACCATCAGTGCTCTCTGTGTCTAAGGATAGGAACACCATATGTGCTGTCTGTGTCTAAGGATAGGAACACCATCAGTGCTGTCTGTGTCTAAGGATAGGAACACCATCAGTGCTGTCTGTGTCTAAGGATAGGAACACCATCAGTGCTGTCTGTGTCTAAGGATAGCAACACCATCAGTGCTGTCTGTGTCTAAGGATAGGAACACCATCAGTGCTGTCTGTGTCTAAGGATAGCAACACCATATGTGCTGTCTGTGTCTAAGGATAGCAACACCATATGTGCTGTCTGTGTCTAAGGATAGCAACACCATATGTGCTGTCTGTGTCTAAGGATAGGAACACCATCTGTGCTGTCTGTGTCTAAGGATAGGAACACCATCTGTGCTGTCTGTGTCTAAGGATAGGAACACCATCAGTGCTGTCTGTGTCTAAGGATAGCAACACCATATGTGCTGTCTGTGTCTAAGGATAGGAACACCATCTGTGCTGTCTGTGTCTAAGGATAGGAACACCATCTGTGCTGTCTGTGTCTAAGGATAGGAACACCATCTGTGCTGTCTGTGTCTAAGGAGAGGAACACCATCTGTGCTGTCTGTGTCTAAGGATAGGAACGCCGTCAGTGCTGTCTGTACAAGGATAGATAAGATAACTAATGAGACTTTTAGAGACATGATAGGAACACCATCAGTGCTGTCTGTGTCTAAGGATAGGAACACCATCAGTGCTGTCTGTGTCTAAAGATAGGAACACCATCAGTGCTGTCTGTGTCTAAGGATAGGAACACCATCAGTGCTGTCTGTGTCTAAGGATAGGAACACCATCTGTGCTGTCTGTGTCTAAGGATAGGAACACCATCAGTGCTGTCTGTGTCTAAGGATAGGAACACCATCTGTGCTGTCTGTGTCTAAGGATAGGAACACCAAGTGTGCTGTCTGTGTCGAAGGATAGCAACACCATCTGTGCTGTGTGTCTCTAAGGATAGGAACACCATCTGTGCTGTCTGTTTCTAAGGATAGGAACACCATCTGTGCTGTCTGTGTCTAAGGATAGCAACACCATCAGTGCTGTCTGTGTCTAAGGATAGCAACACCATATGTGCTGTCTGTGTCGAAGGATAGCAACACCATCTGTGCTGTCTGTGTCTAAGGATAGCAACACCATCAGTGCTGTCTGTGTCTAAGGATAGCAACACCATCTGTGCTGTCTGTGTCTAAGGATAGCAACACCATATGTGCTGTCTGTGTCTAAGGATAGCAACACCATATGTGCTGTCTGTGTCTAAGGATAGCAACACCATATGTGCTGTCTGTGTCTAAGGATAGCAACACCATCTGTGCTGTCTGTGTCTAAGGATAGCAACACCATATGTGCTGTCTGTGTCTAAGGATAGCAACACCATATGTGCTGTCTGTGTCTAAGGATAGCAACACCATATGTGCTGTCTGTGTCTAAGGATAGCAACACCATCTGTGCTGTCTGTGTCTAAGGATAGCAACACCATATGTGCTGTCTGTGTCTAAGGATAGGAACACCATCTGTGCTGTCTGTGTCTAAGGATAGGAACACCATCTGTGCTGTCTGTGTCTAAGGATAGGAACACCATATGTGCTGTCTGTGTCTAAGGATAGCAACACCATCTGTGCTGTCTGTGTCTAAGGATAGCAACACAATCTGTGCTGTCTGTGTCTAAGGATAGCAACACCATCTGTGCTGTCTGTGTCTAAGGATAGCAACACAATCTGTGCTGTCTGTGTCGAAGGAGTTAAGCCGTTGCCTTTCGTTCCGATGGTCGTGGGTTCGAATCCGGATCGCGCCGTTCTGTTCACGAGTGCATTTTTTCCAGAGACACTAGGATTGTTGCCGGAGCTATGGAGTTCGGGCTTCCTGCAATACTCTCGGCAGGTGGCGTGCCATTTTCTGCGGAGAGAGACCGCGTCATATGGGGTAAAACCCGGCGCAATGAAGTCAATCCTTCGGTCTTAGACCCTTTAGAACACCAGTACGGGGGTCAAAGGCGCAAGAAAACAACGGCGCGCCAGAATTAGTGAGCTGGCGCTAATCCCCTGCCTCACCTCCACGTGGTGACCATGGTAACAGACGGTAGTTCCGATCAGGCTAAGAGGGCAGGTGCCGTGGGAGAGCTACTCTGGGGCAAGTAGAGATGCAAAGGTAGTCATGCTAGATGGGATCCGCTCACACACAGACGAGCGAACTCCCAGAGTGACTATTAATGCTCGTCTCTCCCGGCCGATGGGAAAAGCTGGAAGGATAAACGTGGAACCGCGTGAGGCGAAACTCGGAGCCCATGCATGCTCTCTCTTGAGCCCTCTCTCTAGAGCCGATGAGTAGGCTGGGAGTCGAGTTGAGCTGCACGAGGGCCCACATAGGGCGAAACTTGGGCCCTTGTTGCAGGGATAGGGGCACGATTTAAAGCCACCGAAGAGATGTTGACCCACGCGGGGCGAAATTCGGAGCCTGCGCATGCTCTCGCTTGAGCACTCTCTCTTGAGCCGATGAGTATGCTGGGAGTCGAGTTGAGCTGCGTGGGTCCACATAGGGCGATTACAAGTTCCTAATCGGACAACCCAGACAAACGTGAGCACGGCGAAAACTGATGGTGACGATAAGGCAGGCACCATCGCAAAACGAGCACTCTCGCTGGCGATGCAATAGGCCCGCCGATGGGCAGGCGAGCATGGCACGGCATGCAAGGTAGGAACGGTAGGCACGGAAGGCACGCATGCTGGTGATGCAAGAGTGGGCCCACCGGTAGGCAGACAAGCATGGCACGGCATGGAAGCATGGCACGGCATGGAAGCATGGCACGGCATGCAAGTATGGCGCGGCAAGCACGGCAGGCATGGCAGGCGAGAGGGTGTGCGGACCACCCGAATGTGCAGAACAACTGGAAAGCACAGCAGAGATAAAACCAGTGTGCGTTTCCGCTCGCAGGGAACTACTGCTGCCTTACAGTTTGATTGGGGACAATCAAAGTCTAGCGGAGCAAACCGTACACAAAACTGTACGGGCGGCAAACCAAGGTGTCCACAAAACGACCGAATCGCTGGGCAGATGGCGCTCATAAGTCCGGGAGGGCAGCCGTCTATGGATCGCTGTCCTGAAAGAAAATAGCAGGCTGCTGCCTTGTGGGTTTTGGCTGAGGACAGCAAAGGCTAACGGAGAACGAACCCAGTAAACGCTGGTTGAAACCAAATACACAACCGAAGGATAAGCACCTGAGCTCCAATAGGTACTGAAGGCTGTGCACTTACATCCCGTTCTTGATGTTTGGCTGCTTATATATCACAATAGAATGATAACAGTGGCATAAGAACGATCGCGCGAGAGAGAGAACACCAGTACTAGAACAACAACAAACCAAATGTTTCGGTCACGTAACATGATTACAATCCAGGAGCACACCACAATGAGCACTACTACTTACCATGGAAAACCTAACATGAATAAAGGAAAGACAGAAGAAAAATACAATATCCAGGTTCTGTAGAATACCTTAAAGTTGCATGCCAAATTATTTGTTTCTCTATTTAAAAAAATTGAAGTAATTTTTCCACGTAGTCCATCGATTCAATAGAAGTATAAGGAATGGCTTCCCTTTGTAACGTTTAGGGACCTCCATGCCGCGCACATAACATCTTTATGAAAATAACTCAAACATCACTACACTTACCCCTAGTGACTGGAGGCAGTGCTAACTTGGAACACCAACTACAAACAAACAAACATGTTTGAGCAGGTTTGCTTGTGTTCATGTTAGATTTCAATAATAATGAAGACTGCAGTAAAACTATGCGCAAAAGGCGAAATATAACACGAAGTAATTTAGTTGTACAAAGCACACAAACAATACAAAGCAACGTTTTGATCAGAAAGGTATATACCAAGCCACAGCCGACTCTAATATTGGGCCGCATAACTGACCTAGGAACCCTGACCTAGTTTGAGTTGGGTGGGGGAGTTGCTGGATTTTATATATGTTTGACAGAACGAACACTGCAAGCTTTTTGGTAATTTTACTAAATTCTATGAGTCTATGGTTATTTATTGATGAAAAATATTAATAATACTGATATTCTTTATTGTTAAACTTAACTTGTTACATAATATAACCTTGATTTAGCATGTTGTTTTGATTTTAAAATGAATTCGTCTATATACAACAATACTGGAATTCGAGGTCAAGCACAGGTTGTGGTCTGATTTCCTAGACTTTTTACCCCTGTCCGCTGGCCTTATGAGTTTGTAGTTGGCTGTGACAAAGCGAAGTCAACAGGACAACCCTGCCTGGATATAAAAACGACGTTCCTAAATGCAAAACAGAATAAGGACATTGAAAATGTTAATGATAGGATTCTTAACTCTGCCAACAACAATAATGAAAATGTGTAACTAAAAACGAAGGACATGGAAGAAAAACATTAAGGGGTTTATCTCCGAAAAAATAATTTTCTTTATTAATTAAGTTAGAGCAATTATTTTATAATGGGCATGCTAAGCTATGCATGTAGATCTATTTTAACGCATAAAAAAAAACTTTGCATGGTTGCCATGACAACAGCGACTATCTGTAAAAAATACATGTTATTAGAATCCTACAATTTACAAAACAAACAACTATATTGAGAAATAAATGGATGATTCATAAACTGTAAGCGTATTTACAGCTACTGATGCATTTATTTTTGTAAAATCTCAAGAAATATATTTAATTTTAATTTTAAAACCTATGCTTGGCCAAAAAGCACCACAAAATGCGTCATTATTTCGCATTAAAAATTAATTAAATCAAATATCCGAAAATATGTAATTTGAAATGCATCAGCAGCTACAAAATTATATATGGAATATTCACCTCAAATTTCGTGTATCTAGCTTTAGTATTAGTTAAAACTCAGGGATTTCCGACACAAAAAAGTGGAAAGAGATGATTTTGAGAAAACTCAATTTTAAACTTGGAATTTAAAAGAAAACAGGTTGGAATTGAACGTTTCTTATTAATATTATAATGCTAATATGCAAACAAAACAACATAATTTTATGTGTAATCGATAGTACGAATATTGTACTTTATAGAACTAAACACTTTGAAAATCGATGTTTTTGACTAAAACAATTTTCTACAATTTTCTATAGAGCTAAACCCCTTAATACGAATACGAAAACATTCGGTAGCGTGATGCACATTATGATGTTTAGAGAACGACACGAAAGTACGAAAGAAAACACGCGAGGATCTGATATTACGACAAACAAAACTGATATGATAATTTGACGCAATGAGAAACAACACTTGTTTGATAAGTTGACAAAATGAAAAACAAAAATGACATGATAAGTTGACATAATATGAAATAAAACGCACAAGATTAGTTGCATAATGTAAAAGAAAAGTGGATTTAGAGAAGAGAGGACAACAATTCTTGCAGCTATATAAAATCTAAACAAGAAAGAGGCGTTACCCCATCAAATAGTATTTCTAAGGGACTCAGTGGTCTATTCTACAAGATATTCCATGTTTCAAGGATGATAGTTTAGTCCAAGAAATAAAAATGAATATTGGATTGTGCTCAAGAAAAATAAAACTTGTTTTGCAAATGTAGATAGTTAATGACAGAAGTGTCTTCTCTTGTCGTATGAAACGATAGAAGAACTGGGAATGGAACAATAGACAGCCTGTATACATATGTTGCAGCAACAATCGAGTCTCCTTTTGTTTGTACACTACGGGGATTGTTTGTTTGTTATGTAGAGAATTAAAGCCTTTTTAAGCAGAGACAAACCTCTTTCAACTAATAATAATTCCTCTCGTACCGTTATACGTTACATAGGGCCTGCAAGTAATTTCTCCATACCGCTCTATCCTGGGCAACTCGCTCAATCTCGTCCATGAAACTGAGACCGATATTTCCTGCCTCTCTCAGCAAAGTTCGTTTCAGGGTCTCCCTAGGTCGACCTCTCTTTCTTGAACCCTTTGCATCCACTTCAATGCCTGCTTTGATATTCTTTGATCATTTCTCCTCAAGGTGTGCCCAACATATCTCCATCTTCTCTTTCTTATAACAGTTGTCACTAGTGGTTGACCAGACATGTCTCTGATTTCATCATTTCTCCTGAATTCGTTCCATTTTATATTCATTATTTTTCGCAGACATCTATTTTCAAATGCATTCAACTTGCTTTCTATGTCTTTAGTCATTTCCAACTCTCGCTGGCATATATTAGGATTGATACAACATTTGAATTGAAAATTCGTAATTTAGTTTTAATATTATATAACTTGCAGTTCCATATTTTATTTAGACTTTTAAAAGCTGATGTTGCTTTGCCAATTCGTATCATAATTTCTTTTTTAACATTTCATGTGCCATCAAAATTGCTACCCAAATAGGTGAACTGCTCTGTTATTTTTATCATTTTAGATTCCAGTGTGATATCTGCATTACTTGCCATAGGTGTCTTCATTATATTTGTTTTTCATAGCTTATCTGCAGTCCAACTTTTGATGCTATAGACGACAAGTTGTCTGTTTTTCTTTGCATATCTTGGTTGTTTCTACTTAACAAGGCAATATCATCTGCAAAATCCAAATCTTCTAGTTGACTATTTTCTACCCAATCGATGCCAGTTTCGCCTCTGCAACATTTTCGCATCACCCAGTCAATGGCCACTCCAAACAATAGCGGAGATAGAATACAGCCTTGCTTTACTCCGGTTTCAATCATAAACCAGTCGCTGTGTCCACCATCAGTGCGAACTGCACACTGTGAACCATCATAGAGGCTCTTTATAATGTTTATTATTTTGTCTGGTATTCCATAGCATCTCAGAATATTCCACAGAGAGATTCTGTGTAGACTATCAAAGGCTTTTTAAAATCGATGAAATTTAGTATGAGTGGTTGTTGCTTCTCAATATGTTCCTCCAAAATTAGTCGTAGGGTAATTATTTGGTCTAAGCAGCTTCTCCCAGGTCTAAAACCAGCTTGTTCTTCTCTCAGGGTTGTGTCCACTGCTCCTTTGATTCTATTAAGAATGATTTTGCAGAAAGTCTAAGTCATTACTGATAATAGGGTGATCCTCTCCAGTTGTTGCAATCTTTGAGATCACCTTTTTGGGGATCTTAACAATTATTCCCTTCTTCCATTGATCTGGGACAGTTTCTTCTTCCCATACTTTATTAAATAGTTCTTGCACCTGGCTAATAGTTGTATCATCAGCCGCTTTGAGCATTTCTGCAGTAATGTTGTCATCACCCGCTGCCTTATTGTTTATCAAGGAATTGATTGCCTCCTTGACCTCAGCTACACTTATCATTTCTTCGTTAATTGGTAGGGAGCTGTTTCTTTCAACTAAGGAACGAATTTTTTTAAAGGCAGAAAAGAAGGCGAATGGCCAAGAAATGAAAATTTTCGAACATTTGCAGTGACATGAGAAACATGAATTTCGAATAAAATAAAAATCCATGGTTAAATGACTTGTCTGCATACGTTAAGGCAAGATCCGGAGGGGGTGAGGAGTGCTATCACCTGCATCGTCTCATTGGCAGTTAAACCAGGTGAAAGTAGCTTATGGATCTCACACTATCGGTAAGCTATGTCTTGTCTACCTGTACACGTGATCTCGTGAAGACTGGATACAGCTGACTTTGCAAATGAGACAACTGTTTTTTATAGCTGTTTTAGCAGGTACAAAGCTGGATCCCAGCAGGGAAGTGTGGACCACATAAAACACGACGAGGCACGTAGATAACCATGATCATCTTCTGACTCCTTATAACAAATAACAAATAGAAGGTGCCAAGAAGAAATGAGTTAACATTTTTAACATTGACAGAAAAAACATATACTGTATAGTAGTAGTTATTTAGAAAAAACATATACTGTATAGTAGTAGTTATTTAGAAAAAACATATACTGTATAGTAGTAGTTATTTAGAAAAAACATATACTGTATAGTAGTAGTTATTTAGAAAAAACATATACTGTATAGTAGTAGTTATTTAGAAAAAACATATACTGTATAGTAGTAGTTATTTAGAAAAAACATATACTGTATAGTAGTAGTTATTTAGAAAAAACATATACTGTATAGTAGTAGTTATTTAGAAAAAACATATACTGTATAGTAGTAGTTATTTAGAAAAAAATAGGAATAAAATAAATAAGAAACTAGCTGGATATTGAAGAATTAAAATTAAAGAAGAGGCATTCGAGTACCTATTTATAAAACAGAGTGTATGAGTAATCCTAAAGCTACAGGAATTAAATATTTATTATTCAACTTTTGTTAAAAATTGAGGCAAGTCAAACGTTTTTTTTAACTAATTAATTCTTCAATATTAGATTTTCCTTACTTACGTAACGCTACAGGTAATTGTGTTCCAATAACGTGACAAACTAAAGATGTTCAGCAGGTAACACTGTACACAAAACACTTTTCCTTATTTAATTACATGCTGTGAACAAGTTTATTTTCACAGAGACTGGATGAAAGAAACAGATGGAACATTTTAATTATTGCCAGTTGAAAGTCTGAACTTTCTTTTACTTTTCTGTTTCAAGGTTTTAAATTGTGCTTGGACATTTTGTTCTTAATAATAATTCCTTTCCTACCGTTATACGTTACATTGGGCCTGCAAGCAATTTCTCCATACCGTTCTATCCTGGATAACTCGCTCAATCTCCTCCATGGAACTGAGAGCGATATATTTTTGCCTCTCTCAGCAAAGTTCGTTTCAGAGTGTCCTTATGTCGTTCTCTCTTTCTTTAACCTTCTGCATCCCACTTCAATGCCTGCTTTGATATTCTTTGATCATTTCTTCTCAAGGTGTGTCCAACATATCTCCATCTTCTTCTATTGTCAATTGTCTATTTCCAGGTGGAAGATGTAGTTGGCTGTCCACTCTTGATGTTAAGCGTAGGGATGGGAGCTTTAATTTACGTTCTAGGGCCAGATGAGTCGCCCTAGTTGTGTTATATCCGTGTTTATGTAGTGTGGTCTTGATATTGCCTATCCGTCTTTTTCTTGGTCTTCCCTTAGCTCTAGTACCTGATCTCTTTTATTGTATGCTGTTATTAGTGGTTGGTTGTATTTCATTCTCATTAAATGTCCAAACCACTGCATTTGTTGTCTTTCGATGTATTCGGTGCACGAAGTTATGCCCGCTCTGCTTCTGATGTCTTCATTTCGTAGTCTATCTTCTTCATACAACAGTAAATAAAAAAAAGTGGTTCATTTTATCCTTATCTAAATTAATTATTAAATAATATTAATTTGTTTAAAAAGATTGATAACTATTTAGAAAATATAATCGCTCTCAGCCTTATATAAAAGTAATGTTAATGTATCGCCTTGACAACTAAACAAAGATATCAACAATTGCACATGACATAACTATCAATACAAGAAACAACACCAGTGAATAGTTTATATGACATTTCTTGTTTTAAAAACACATTTATTTGAAAAGCGAAATTTTGCTGACTTGTCACAGTTGTCAATAACGTTATTAGTCAATGACTGCTGTTTTAGTCTTTTAGTCGGCTGTTACTTCAGCGAAGCTAGTAATTCATGTCCATAAAAATATAGGTAGTTTCTGATGTATATTGCACACAATATATAAACCAAAGCATGCTTTTTTAAACAAAATATAAATGAAATAAAATATATAAAACGACGAATGTGAAGGTGTTGAATGAGGTCAAGACACAAAGAAAGCTTTTAATAAATATTAGAAATAGGTAATCATCATTTTTCGGACATGTGATGAGAAAGGGAGATTTAGAACACATTGTAGCAACTGGTTAAATCAAGGGGAGCCGAGAAGAGAAAGACAGAGAGAGAACATGTTGGATAGCCTTACTTCATGGCACGGAAGAAAGTCAATATCTGAGATGATAGCAAACATCAGAGACAGACTTGTAGAGATCCATGATCGCCTACACCAGCCGGCATGGGAGCTGATGATGATGATACAATAAAATAAGCTGTCACGAATTGACACACATGTCCATGTGCGACTAACACTCAACGCTCAGTAATCAATTTACAGTGGATATTCCAGGAGTGTGCTAAAGTTACTGCCGGTAAACTTAACGTTGAGTTTGGCTGTTGATCCCGGAGCATAATTTATACTAAAGTCTACAAATCCTTCAAAAACACCAGGTTCTATCAGCTGAAGAGGATTCCAAACGTCACCTACTTTTACTTGCACTTCTTTTGCTTTTGGAATACAAACCTTGAACTTCACCGATGGATCTCTTATACCCCGTGGCAAATCAATTGGCTCTTCCAGATAGCAACCATCTTTCCATGGTGGGTACTGCTTAGGGAACGGGTTGCTCCCAAAGTTACCTGGACAATAGATGAGATAGTTGTATACACCTAACATCTGTGGACCTGCTTCGTCTTTAGGCAGAGCGTAGATCTGAAATTTGTAGAATCCTGGTAAGGGTGGCCTTATAAGAAATAAAAAGTTCGAACCCAAGGCTCTTAATAGACAGTACTCATTGCATTCTTTCTTGCGTTCGTACGAGATCAGTTTGACAGTAACTCTAGTGCCAGGTTGAGTTCCAAGAATTATCTCAACTTCACGTTGATCATCTTGCATAGATATGACAGGTTCACCGTGTGACACTAAGCTCAAACCATAAGCTTCGAACTTTGCCTGGGGTCCAAGGTAGCCATCTGTCATTTTGGGGATCTGAACGTCACCTGCAGCCATTTTAGAGATTGTTTCAGACTACCTAAAATAAAATAAAATAAAATAATTCAGTAATAAAGTCATCACAGATGAAATAAACAATACTTCCTGGATGCAACATAGTTAATACGTAAAACAAAGATTCTCAGCATTGTTCAATACGAGATCCACTGTTATAAAAAGCAAGAAATCTGCCACATCCCGTCCTATTTACTCAATAAAAACATTTTTTAATATGGCTATTATAAGACAGCATATTAAAAAAAAATAATGTGTTTCTTAAAATACAATTCAATAAACATACTATGTAGTGATGTTTGTGGATTTTTATTAAAATAGTACACATAATAATACTAATAAAAAATATAAATACATAATTATCCAAAGTAATATTTGTTTCCCTGGAAATGTTAACATGATTAACAGTGCAAAAATATGACAGACAATATGAACTGATGACGATCTACTGACGCACAGTAGTTATATAAAATAACCTCGTGGGCTGAAAGTGTCTGCAACAAATTCTTGCACAATAGCTCATGGAACGATCACGTTTCCAAATAACCAACAGATCATTGAGCTCACGTACGCACCTTCATCTAGTTGACAGACAGATGTATCAAAAATCGAAGACCGCAAACTGATGCGAAAATCCAGATAATTGTTAGCGAGCTACATATTGCACTAGGAACGAACAATGTGTTGCAATTAGCATTGTAGCCCCCAAAAAATGTAAAAAAAAAAAAAAGGAAATCAACGTTTGAATTCAAGAATGGAGGATGATAGAATGCAAGGAAGAGAAAAAAAAACACTTCCTCCAGGCGAATTTCAAATAGTTAGAAAAATCTCGTAGCCGAAGCTGATGAAATAAGACAAGAAATAAGACAAGAAATAAGACATGCCGTCAACATTTAGTATCAAAGCTGCTCAATTATATATTTACAAAATCAGCACTCTGGTTAATACACTTTCCCGAGATCCAAGGTTGAAACCTGTAGATACGAAAATCGCTGTTTTGTTTTTGAGACCTTACTTCCTACTTTATTTCTTAATCGCAGTTGAAGTGCTGGCCTTTCAAAGTGGTCCTTCAACTTTAGGAACAGATGAAAATCACCAGAATGGTCTTTATGTTGGATGTGGTAGTACTTGAAAGTCCAGATGTAGAAAGCATCCCTTGCTGCTACACTGCCTGATGTTGTTGTGTTGAAGAGGTGTTTATTTCCTTATTCCAATCCTTCTGATTCTTCTTGTTACTGAAGTAAGAGTTTCAATGTAACGTTCATCATTTATTGCTATTTCGTTTTTCAAGATAATCTGCAAAAAGTGCATGTTGAGAATGAATAAAAACAATGGAACATTATCTTTACAGCCGAGGCCTGAGTTTTCAATGTTTTGGCTGAGGTGCTTTCTTATGGCAGTATTCCGGTATTCTCCATCTTTGAAATGCTTTACACATAATCTTACTGTACTGACATCAACACACTGATCACCATAAACTGATTGAATATGTTTGTGAACTTTAATTGCAGGAACATGTTTCGCTGTTAAGTATTGAATCTCGCTTTTTGAACCTCACATCTGAACACTTCTCCATTTTGATGTGAATTTCACGGGAAAATGTTAGCGTCTTTGTGTAGAAGGTCAATCATGAAGGAGGAAAAATTCCATTCGACTGTAGAAAAGCGAATTTATCTAGTTATGTCTGGTGTTACTAAACAAATAACAGTAGAGGCACAACTTTTCAACCTCCTCTTAAACTATTGAAACCATCTAATATATTACCGTATATAGTGTGAGTGGTAGTGAGCTCGATCACATACACCAAGAGTATCTGGTTCAAACACCGTGGTGAGCAGTTTGGAAGAAAATTTATTTCCGTGGATTTTTACGAACAGTAAAAATAGACCTCACCGTTCAGAAAGCAATGGTAAACTACTGAACGTATAAGAGGTGCATAGAAAATAAATGACTTGTTTACTGTGGTTGATGTCGTTGATGTCCTGTAAAAGATATGCCACGATTTTCATTTCAGATAGTGTGAAATGTGCAATGAGCAAAGCGCAGTCGCAAAAAATTACTGCATGTGAAATGTGGTACCTGCGAAAAGTTACCAACAACACCAGAAAAAAACAGAGCAACTAACATCAGAATAATAAAGGAAGTTGGCACAGAACCTTGCTTGAATTACATTGATAAACAAAGAATGAAGTGGTTTGGCCACTTATTAAGAATGCATCCAAACTCCACAGTATACAGTCTTCTGCAACATAACAACAGGAAAGACGGCGAGAGGAAGACCACGAACAAGATGGTTAGATGGCATGGCAGAATCCTGTCAAGGAGCAAAATTAACAGAATCCTGTCAAAGAGCAAAATTAACAGAATTCTGCCAAAGAGCAAAATTAACAGAATCCCGTCAAAGAGCAAAATTAACAGAATTATGTCAAAGAGCAAAATTAACAGAATCCTGTCAAAGAGCAAAATTAACAATCACCAAAGTCACCAGAATAGCGCACGACAGGAACAGAAAAGCACGACACTGGTAACAACCCGGTAGCAGTATGACGACAAAAGAAGAAGAAAAAGACAGTGTAAAATGTATTTTATACAGTATAAAAAAAGCATAATGACATAATGTTTATTAATATTATGTAGTATTAATAATAATACTATCACTACATTAACATTAGCATAAAATGTTTGAAAGTCATTTTAAACAATTAAATAGATAGATTATAGAGTATTACATTATCACATTGTATCATACCTTGTAACCAGAACTATATTGCAGCGCTGCTATCAAATTATATAAGAGTGTACACATATTTATTAACATATATATGGTCTACACATATTTATTAGCATATATATTGGTCCATGTATATTTATTAGCATATATATGACCTACGCGTATTTATTAGCATATATATGGGTCTACTAATATTTATTAACATATATATGGATCTACACATATTTATTTGCATATATATGGGTCTACGAATATTTATTAGAATATGTATTGGTCGACACATATTTGTCAACATATAAATGATAACCAACTTAACTATTATCAGTTCATAGATTTGACCCGGTGTTAGTGAAGTATGTAACTAGTTGTCTGAAAGTTTATCTGTTATGTCGATAACATAACAAATACAATTTTACAATCACACTCAAGGTTTGTTGAGGTCGGTAGAAGAGTCCTGCGAGTGTAAATAGACAATACAGTAAATTTAAATAATATATACATATTTCTAAAAAGTACATAATACTTATTCTGTTGCCACTGTTGATATAGATGAAGGTCAGCGAACTCTAGAAATATGCAGACATTTAACATACCTGTTCTTCTATAGAAACTTTAGAAAAAGAGTTGGCAGTTTCTTGAGTAAAATGTTGAAAAACTGTGAAACAAACCATAAAAAACGTACCAGGATTATGATGCCAAGTATCCTGTGTACCCAGCAGCCTTGCTAGCTAGACTTACCAACATGTCCTAAAATGAATACATCAACATGCGTAGTAGATGCAGGTACGTGCCTTCCTTCTGGCTCTACATGTAAGCTCGCGCTCAAGCACAGGTAATGAAGCCGGATACTCTATCTGCAAAATCATCTGGAGTCAATGTGCTTCATGCTGTGAGCACGGCAGGTAAACTATTGGCTAGAGAGTGAAAAAGAGAGAGAGAGAGAGAGAGAGAGAGAGAAAGAGAGAGAGTGTGTGTGTAAAGAGGAGAAAGTAAGAGATAAAAACGAGCAGTGAGAAATATCAGGTCATTTGAAATGGTGAGTGACGAATTATAATGTTCTTTTTAATACTAGACACGCCCGTGTATCGCCGGCACTACGGAGTTCGTGCACTGCCACTGAGATTTTCCTGGGTAAGAAAGAGATCGGAGCACACAGTGTTACTCACCGAAGTGCACTGATGATGGTCCGATCAATCAATCACATATTAAAGTGGCTGCATGGATAGTTTAGGTGCATTTTTGATACATAGATATCGACCAGAACCCTGCGTTTATGGATAGGGTCATCATGACGAACAGGTCGTGACGGAACTGTTAGACAAAGCAGGCACAGTTTGCTTCGGGTTTATGGGGTTGGGTGGCGTCTGTGGCTTAGGGGATAGTGACTCAGTCTATTAACCCCGACGTTCTGAGTTTGAATCACGCTGCGGGCCGTTTGGGTGCAAATTGTTTCGCGTGGACTTTTACAAAAGGACGATGGTGCCACCCGTTCAGAAAGCAATGGCAAACTACCGAGCGTAATAATGCCTAGAAAAATTACAAACAGCGTTAAAAAGCTGGGGTTGATTCGCAAAGTTCTGTAAAGGATATGCAATTAACTTTTTTGGGGTTGGATTAATTGCTAACGACCAAACTGAGAAAAAAAACTAATTTTATGACATTTTGTATAACTGTTTTACAAAAGACGTAAGGCGCACGATTCATAACTGTATTACAATAGACATAATGTGTACGTTATGTAACTACATTACATAAGATGTACTGTGGACGTTTTATAAATGCACTGCATACAACAGAGAGGACATTTTATAACTACACTATATACGATGTAGCACTCACAAACCATAACTTTATTACAATAGACTTAATGCGCACGTTATATCATTGTATTACATAAGACGTAATGTGAAAACGATTTATTAGGTCACAATAAAACAAAGAGAATATATTACAATGATATTAATTATAAGGTCCCTGATGTTGAAATGTTAAGATGGTAAAAACTTGTACGAATTTTATCATTACTTTGTATCAATGATTTCTACCAGAGTGGCATTTTTCAGCTTGTTTTTTTCGATTTTCAACTTCCAAAGTTTCTGTTACGTGTCTAGCTTGGACACAAGACACATCAAATGGTCTCTGTGGCCTAGTTATAAGGTGCTCGTCTCTCACGCTCGCTCTGCTCGGTTCGCTTCACGCGCGTAGCGATCGTACTAATTTGTCAGTAACACCTGATCGCAAGGTAGGTGAGATTTAGTTTCTAGTCTTATCGAAGATAGACGATAAAGCGTAGGTTACGTGTTCAAGTTGAGTACATAACAGAACCACTGACAGTTGAAAATCGTTAAAAAGTACACAAACAAACCGCTGACAGATCAAATTTCATAAAAAGAATTAAAGTAAAATAACTGCAAATTTTTGAGGCAAGAAATATCTGTCTCAGTTCCATGGAGGAGATTGAGCGAGTTGCCCAGGATAGAGCGTTATGGAGAAATTACTTGCAGGCCCTATGTAACGTATAAAGGTATGAGAAGAATTCATATTATTAACTGCACATTTTAGCTATCCTCAAAATTACATTGGGTATCCTCGTTGCTGCTACGGAGTTCGTGCATTGCAGTTGAGATATTTCTATGTAAGAAAGATCATGGAACCCACTTGCGTATTCATGGAAGTTCAATGATGATGGTTCTATCAATAAATCGTTGTATCTTCATCATCTTCATTATCATCATCATGTTCTTATCGAGTCCAAAGGCCCACAAGACAAATACTTCTTCTTCAGTCTTTTTTTATGCAGCTGTTTGCTTTTTAAACAGTGTGGGGTCTCTGGCCCTGCACACAATCCGTCTATGTCGCATTTTACTACCTGCGAGAGAAGACAGTTGTTCTATTCCTTGCTATCCAAGAAAGCCCACGGTTACGAAGACTATGAGCTATAGTTAGTTAGTTTGTTCCTTTCGTGTCAAGGCGGCACATAGGGCAGAGGTTTTAGATCTCCATGTGATGCGATTCGTTGCTAGCAGTTGGAGATCTTGTATGGTTTTACATCCCAATAGTTTACTTTCTTGTTGGATGGTTCTTTGAAGAGTGGTCTTAGGTCTTCCACGTTTTATTTTCCCATTTGGTGACCACATAAGGACTTGTCTATTTAGTCTCTTTTCGTCTGATCTAAGAACATGACCTAAATATTTCCACCTTCGTTTCCTTATAATATTTGATATGGGTTGTTGCTGTGTTATATCTCTCACTGTGTCAGATATACTGTAACAACATAAACAACAACAGAATGGAAATGTCTGAACTGTATACTCTTATCTAAATGAGACTATCTGTCTATAAATGAAACTACTATGGTCGATTTAAAGGAGGTTTTAAAGATTGACTTCATTCCACCGGGTTTTACCCCGTATGGCTCGGTCCTTTTCCCCAGAAAATGGCAAGCCACCTGTCGAGAATACTGCACAAAGCGTGAACTCCGTAGCTAAGGCAATAATCCTAGGGGTTTCTGGGAAATAATATACTTGTGAACAGAACGGCGAGGTCTGGATTCAAACCTACGACCTTCGACTCGTAAGACAAGGGCTTAAACACTTAGTCACAGAGACCCTCAATATGGTCGATAAGCACATCGAAAGTGTTTGAACTCTGAGAGAAATTAATTTTCTGGGTTAATGCCCTTTCACATTTGTATGCGCTACTGTAGTTTCTAATCTCAACTTGTTTTTAGTTTTAGTCTTATCTAAGTTTGTGTTCACTTAAGTATACAGAAAAGGATATTCTTTATATAGAAATGAGCAAATTAACTCCTGCTTTAAACAAAATGAAATCTACAAGTTAGAAATTGATACCTATTGCAAATATAAATATATGGGACCAAGCTAGCACAGCACATCATCCATCTTCACCAAAGTCGCGTAATCAACCTACCATGCCCAAAATACGGACTAGTTGAAATCTGCATTTGAAATCTGAAATCTGCAGTAAGTCAAGTTGAGCTTTGTCATTTGGTGAAATCAATTATTGCACCCATTGTTTCTCAAATTCTAGGACGCAATACCTGCGTTATTCAATTCCACTTCACCAGTTGCAGTTGTGATGAAATAAATGAATCTGAAACACGAAACACGAATTTGTAATAGCTCTTTTTGCGTAGATAGATCAATAATGAATTTGTTAGATATGGCACAGATGAGTATGCCAGTTGTAATTTAAGAGAGGGAGCATTCTGTGTCAGTTCAGCTAAGAAATGTAGTGTATCTATATCAGCTCAGCTAAGTAATGTAGTGTATCTTAGTCAGTTCATCTAAGTAATGTAGTGTATCTGTGTCAGTTCAGCTAAGTAATGTAGTTTATTGTAGTCATTTCAGTTAATAAATGTAGTTTATCTGTGTTAGTTCATCTAAGACATGTAGTTTATCTGTGTCTGACAAGCTAATCGAAAATTAATTACTCCAACTAGCAGCAAGCATTGATGACAGTTTCTCAAACATTGCAATACTATTTATCAGAACATTTCGCTTCCAATACTCTAGCTTGCACGTGAATACTTTCAATAAATCAACAACTTTTATGATGTTTGTATTACTTTTTTTTTTGTTTCTAAGGAAATTCATATTTATTCAACTGTTAAAAAATGTAAATAAACAGTCAAGGTTCAACATCTTATGATCCAACCAGGAAATAAATTTCCTGTTACCCTGTCCATGAACTTTACAAAAAAATAATTTGAGCTCATCTCAAAGTTCAAATTCTCGTTTAGTTACATTTCCTCTTGAAGAACATGGAATATTTTAGTGGACAAAAAGCAAATAGAAGCATGCCTCCATGTCAATATATAACAGCTTTCAAAATTGTGAGCTGAGAGTTCCGTCTTTGACAACTTTCACAATTTGAATTGTCTGATCCTAAACATCTGAACTGAAAATGTTTTTTTTTACGTCAGTGAAGATGTGAAGATTAATCATACAAGGAATATTTGTCCACTTTGAAGATACATTTTTACAAGCTAAATTGTAATTTAGATTTGGTTTCTAGTAACACTGATGTGCCAATTGCTCAACACCCTCATAAATTATCATATAGCGTTGTAATATCTGTGTTGTCTATAGGTATTTAAAAAAGAAAGTAAAGGAACCCTTTCATACCTCGTGGTATATAGAGCAATACAGTGTTAGGACTGTATTTTTCATTGACCTTCGTCACACGATGGATGATGTGGTCAGCATCACGCCGGCTGCCTTTACTTTTCCAGAGCATGTCTGGTACCCAGTTGAGGCTGGGTCGACCTGAGAGCCGTCGCGGTCGGGAAAAATTCCACGCACACTGCGGGAGTTGAACCCAGACCATCAGCTTTGAGAAGCGAGTTCACTAACAACTACGCTAGGCGGCTCTCCCTCTCTATAGGTAGTGCGCTGTGAAATTCGTCACTCCTGTTGTATCGTTTGCTTGATAAAGGCCTTTTGGTCGAAATGTTTCTATGTATTGTCATTGTTTTTGTAATTTGTAAAACTACAGTACTTTGTTATTACGTGTTTCGCCATTCTACATAGTTTTACTGCAGTATCCATCTATATTGAAATTATCATATACAAAATTTGATGATTCATTAAGAAGTGAAACCGTTCCCATCATACTTGAGGCTGTGGTAATTAAGTCAAGAAGGTAGCAAACGTCAAATTACTCTTCAACATCATTAGTGAATATATCTTGCAAATACTTTCAACTGGCAATACGACGCTGCAGCATTAGATTCATAATTGAACGAAAATAAGCTAAATACTATACAACTTGATTCTTGATATCAGTGCTCATTTGATTTTCATTTGAAAAGCAGTGATTGATAGTGTAACAGTAGCACGCTTTTCCTCTACATTATTTTCTAATAATTTTTAATATCTGTTCTGAGCTGTATTAGCTATCTGTTCTGAGTATTCGCTATCTGTTCTGAGTATTCACTATCTGTTCTTTGTATTCGCTATCTGTTCTGAGTATTGACTATCATCTGTTCTGTGTATTGACTATCATCTGTTCTGTGTATTGACTATCATCTGTTCTGTGTATTGACTATCATCTGTTCTGTGTATTGACTATCTGTTCTGTGTATTGACTATCTGTTCTGTGTATTAACTATCTGTCCGAATGTTGATAATTTTTCCGTGGCATGAATCCATGTTATCTAAAATTGTCCCTCTCTGTTATCCTTTGTTATTTTTGCTATTTAAGTTGCCCGTTTGAAAACTAAAATTCAATGTTCAAAGTGAAAGCATTCAACCTTTTCAAAATTCATAATATTATTTTGAAAATAAATATCTCATTTCAACTTATATGAATTTCAAGAATTAAAAACCCAATTTTGAGCTCTTCTTCCCACCCCGCCTCCTAAATTTTCCTAATTTTTAATGTGGTTGAGACTGAATTGAAAACAAGAGAAATGCTTCGTTACAAATGGGAGAAAATGTCAAATTATAAACCAAAAGGAGCCTATCAGTGTGTAAAGCAGTGCAAGGGACGGACGACATTGGAGAACCAGTACATCCAACCTGCATTGCAAAGACGTAACACATTCTAATTTGGTTGATGTGTGAATGTAGGCCTACATTTATCATTGCCTTGTCAGTGTTCCGTTTACTACATTAGAGTTATACGTTATGACCTACTTTTAGTGTATATAGTTTCTCCCAGTACATCATCATATCATAAGGAAGCTATCAGAGTTCCTTCTGTTTTCTCGGTTCTTTGTGAAGATCCTCCTGTTAAAGCAAATATGCCTCAGTTGTTTATTTAGAACACGTGCGTCAGTTTAAAGCAGAGTGCTGGAGCCAGGGCGGGCAATACAAGGAATCATCTGTTACAAATACGTCTCTGCTATCTGGTACCTGGTTGCTGAACCTTCTAATTAAACAACATATCCACTTCACAACAGATTAGCATATACATTAAAATACCTGTTAAAAACAAACAAATAAATGATGCTGTAATGTACGAAAGGATTAATAAAAAGTATAAAAATAATATTTACAAAAAGATGGGTTTAGTACAAGCATGCTACAACTTTGTGTTCTAAAGATTCTTGAGACGGATTTGTTTGTTGTATAAATCGGTTTAAAAAAACTGAGCACAGAGCCACATACTATTATCTGTTTACATTACGTTGCTGTGCAGATTTGTGTAAAGTGATGACGTTTTACTATAGGAAGAAATGAATGTTTGTAATCTATACTGCCGAAAGTTTCATCGTTGATAATGTCGAATTGCCTATAATAGTTTTGGTGAAAAATGTTTTGAAGCAAACCTTACCAGTAAATAATCAAAAATCAGAAAACTCAATTATGTTACAAAAGGAAATAATAACGTTCAGAATTGTGTGCACATTTGAAGAACAGAATCACAAGAAGGTGATTCGGAAAAGGATATAATTGAAGAAAAAAATGAAGAAAGAAAGTCAAACTTTCTCAATGTTCAACAAAATCTGGAAAGTCCTTAAAACAAAACGTATAATGTATATAAGCAGTGTCTTGATAATGTTATTATACAGTATTAACTGCATTATGTTACCAGTGCCAAACCTGGACGCTGACAACAAACGATAGAAGAAAACTAGTCACAACAGAGATGAAGTGTCTACGCAGAATGCTGGGTGTAACAAGAAGAGACCGGTTGAGAAATGAAGACATCAGGAAAAAGTGGGTACAACATCAGTACTAGACTTCATCAAGAAACAACAAATTAAATGGTTCGGCCACGTAAGCAGATTACCATCAGACAGTGCACCCCAAAGAGCAATGCTGCTCCGATACAATGGGTACAAAGCAAAAGGCCGGCCACGCAAAAGATGGACCTCAGAGATAACAGAGGCGACGAAAGAGACTATCTGCGAAGCGCATACTAGGGCCCGTTTTAGAAATCTCTTCCTGACCTGACGCTGTGAGGCATACAGGATTCGAGAAAGAAGAAGAAGAAGATTAACTGCTGATACACGAGCCACAACATCAGACACAAGCAGGAGACATTACATATTTTTTAAAGAAGAATCTTTCTAATTTTCCTGACCAAATATGATTGCAAATGCAAAATTTTTAAAACGAAAAACTGTGCATTATTGAAAACCATTATTAAATGAAAAAAAAAAAATGGAGGCAAATTAAGAATGTTTGTCGTATGAAAGTACGGGCATTGACTTTGACAGCTCTCCGATGGACAGCGGGTGGAGAAAGAAAGCAAGGACACACAAAAGAAACATGGAGAACTGCGATCTGACGTGGGAAACATTTAATAGAAAGATGAAAGAACGGCAACAATGGAAATCTCTTGTGGAAACTTACTGTGTCAACGATACACAAAGAGAATATAAATAGACAGACATAGAAATCGTGATAGTTCTCAATATATTGCCTAATTGTCTTTTCCTAACACAATGTAATAATGTAGGGTCGGGCGTGTCTGTATCATATCATATGATATCAGTGATATGTGTAGTAAATGTAGCTCAATATCAACATTAGAAAGGATCTGTCATCATCTGTCGGGTTACCTATTGTCACAATGTATTCACATTTTTCTCTTCTCACATATTTATATTATTGATAAGAATATCTGACCTTACTATATTCCTGGCAGACTAAATGGTGCCCATTCTCTTTCAGTAGATTGCAAGGAGTATGCATAATGGTGGCTCCTGTGTCTTGCATGTTGTGAACATTTTTTATCCGCCAACTGTTGTGTAGTCTCTCAACTAGTGTCACGTATACCTATATTCTATCAGCCTCAGTATGATTTCCCCATCAACAGTCGTCTCATCATTTAACATTCAATTTATTGTTTCGTGATTTTATATACACACTTTCGAGATGAGATTATCTTTTTATTATACTGTAACTGCACATTTGTAAATAGTTAAATGATGGTCGATAATATAATAACAATAACCAGCAATCTCAGATACTTCTTGAAGGTCATTAGATCAGATACACATGAACGAAAGAAGAAGAAGATCAGATACACATTAACCAAAATGTGAAATATCAAAACGTGAAGTAATGCAGTTTTACAAAGCACAAAAATAGTTTTACCACAGTCTTACGTAGCGTCGTTACGTACGTTAAACAAATAATGTAAGAGGATATGCCTTACAGATGATCTTACTTTGCTGCAGTTCGATAAAGAGGTGCTACCTTTACATCATCATCAAGGTGCGTATCTGTTATTCACTCTGTCTCTAGCTAGTTCACCCACTTCGTCGATGGTCATATTCATGATTTCTTTAATATCTTGTAGCCATCTTCTTCTTGGTCTGCCTCTGCGTCCTGGGACCCTGCCCTCTAGTATTGCTCTTTCCAAGCCATCGTGACGCTTGATGTGACTAAAGTATCTAATTTTTCTGTATAGTATGTTGTTTATCAGCCAATTCTCTTTAACATTTAGTTCTTTCAGGACATCAGTATTCTTTCTTTTTTTCTGCCCTTGGTATACGTAGGATCTTTCTGTAGCATTTAGTATCGAAGGACTGGATTTTCCTTCTTGTTTTTTTTTGTAATGTTCCATGATTCACAACCATAAGTAGCCACTGGGAAAATGTATGCTCTCAATATTTTTAATTTTAATATTTTGCTGGAGCTTTGCCACATGTTCTTCATTGTGTTTAACTTCTTGATTGCTATTGCCAATCTTCTTGAGATCACTTTGGAGCAGTCACCATTATTGTTAATTATTGATCCCAGATATTCGTAGCTCTCTACACATTGGAGTTCTTCATTGGAGTTCTTCATTGGAGTTCTTCATTGTTTATTTAGATTTTAGGTAAGCGCTACCTTTACAGTGTATCCAAATATTTCTATGTTTTGCAAAACCAAAGAGTAGAAAATACATTCATCATCATATCTCATTGTCTACAGAAAGGCTTTTCACCTGTCTCTTTGCTCTAAAATAAAATATAAAAAGATTGGCATAGATGTATATATTATATTTGCTAAGCAATAACGTCTGACGATTACCATTTCTTATGTAATGTTATGTTCATGTAGATATGTACAGTAATTCTGGTAGACAAAAAGATCAAAGAAAAGCCTCATTTCGTTGCAAGAAAGCGTCAAGGTGGAGCAAGAGTAGAGCCAAATTTCTATCTTCAAACTTCCATTCGTTTACCTTATTTATTTTTTTTTATTTGCGCATCTTTTGTGTTTGTTTGCCAAGCATGTGTGTGCTTGTTTTTGTATGTATATATTGTTATTAACTTCATCTTATTTTTTAGCTTAGAAAAGAGACAATAAAATAAATACGGCTCAGAATAGCAAATATATTTGGCTAATGATAATTACACTACCAGCTTTGCTTCTCAAACGCTGTTACTACTCCTACCGATACCACACCAACACATCTACTACTATTAACTACTACTGCTACTGTCGAACTACTACCACGATTACTACTACTACTACTGCTATAGACATTGCTGCTACTAGTACAACAACAACTGCTACTATTAATACTATTAACACTACAACTACTGCTCATGTATTACAACAACAATAACAACCGCTACTACAGCTAATACCACTAATACTACTGCTAGAACAACTACTACTAGTATTATAACCTACAGCAGCAACCGCAACAACAACAACAACATTAACTGCTACTGTTTTTTCTATTACTAATATCTCTTATTCTACTATTACAACAACAACGACTACTACTAATACTAATTCTACTACTACTAATACTACTACTACTACTACTACTAATACTAATTCTACTACTACTACTACTACTAATACTAATTCTACTAATTCTACTACTACTATTACTACTTCTACTACTACTACTACTAATACTACTACTACTATTTCTACTACTATTACTACTACTACTACTACTACTACTCACTACACTACTACACTACTTACTACTTCTACTCACTACCACTACTCACTACAATTATACCACTACTACTCTACCATTTCACTACTACTACTACTCACACACTCTACTACTAATTCTACTACTACCACTACTACTACTACTACTACTACTACTACTACTATTTCTACTACTTCTACTACTACTACTACTACTACTAATTCTAGTACTACTACTTCTACTACTACTACTACTATTACTACTACTACTACACATACATCAACACTATTAGCAAACACAGCAGTATCAAGAACTACTACTACTTCTTCCCTTAGTTTCCTCATGCACATATTTCTGGAGAATGCGCTGACCGAGATACCCACGCACTAACAAAATCGCAAACTTATAGAATACTTTCGCTTACCTGTAATTTAGAAACGAGTTAGAAATATAGGTGAAAAATAAATTAGAACGAACATATTATTTGCACATACATTTGCGTGCATTTGTGTACCAGAATTCTTCTTCTTCACTTTCTCTAAAATAACCACTTTATTAATTACTTTATAATTTGATAAATTAAAACCAGAGTAACATATGCAACAGTTACAGCAACATCTGCGATTCTCTGTGCCTTTCCGGAAAAGAAAAATATATTTCTTCGTGCACTTCGTTTTTTTTTTGTGGCTCGGGTACGCTCTCTATATTTTTTTTTAAAATGAGAGAACTCTAACCTTGAAGAGATAGAGAAAAGGATTGTTAGGATAGTAAAGTTTTGGACAATACAAACTATTCAATAATGATCATGCTTCGATCTTTATTGTGAGAGAGTCGCGCTTGCAACCCTCGTGTTTTTGTAATCTCCTTGAAGACTAGACGCAAGATCTCATCTACCCAGAAATCAGGAATTTCGGCAGATTTTACTGTCTGTTTGTCTGTTACTTACTTATTGGTTACCTAACTGACATCATTGCACTCCGGGTAGACCCATAGGTGCTCAGTCTCCCCAACAGATATCGAAGAGTATGCATACTGATGGTTCCGTGGCTCGCTGATTAAAAACACCTCCCACTCTGCCTCTCAGACATCCAGTTCGAATTGAACAACGGGTTATTTGTCTATGCAAAAGTGGAAATCAACTCAGAAACTTGATGTCGGAATGGCAACACCTAACATTTAGACTACGGCGACATTAGTGTATCAAAAATAGAAAACACAGAAATGTATTGAGAATGTTACAATTAATTCTCAATACCAGGTTGAAAAAAACCCCGCATATATGCAAACAAACACACATTCAAGCGTACATTCATATACGCGCGCGCACACACACATACACACATATATACACAGACGTCAACACACACCATCCCACATCACACCATACCACATACGTGCGTGCGCATTTGCAAGTGCGTGTTCATTTCACAACTCTACTATTAATACTATATAAATATTTATATATGTGTGTGTGTGTTTGTGTGTGTATGTGCGTGCATGCGCGCCCGTGAATTTATACAAAATTATTTATCTAATTCAGTTATCTTAGATCTTTCTACACACACACATTGAACATGTATTCCAGAGATGTTTGCTGTTAAATATCGAGTGTTTTGTTGTTTTTTAATAACTCCGGTAAGATATTGATATGAGAGAGCAGGTTAAGTTATTTATACGACACGTTACATTTGTTATTATCGAGGTACATATACAGATATCATAGATATAGTTGTGTGCAAATGTTAGTTATATTTAGATGAAAGTTTTGGACACAAATAACTCGTGTTAGTTTTATAGATGAGCAGAAACATACAATGGTTTAACAGATTTTTGGTGTATTACATTCTTTGTTATAAACGCTGTATGAATCGATATATTGCTTTTACTTAAAACAAAACCTACAATATAATTATTGATTTATTCCTCTTCGCTCCTAGTGGAGCATAGGCCCTCAACAGTTGTTAGCCACTTTCCCGGCCTCTGGCTGTGTTCTTTATGGTCTCTCAGGACAGTCCAGCATCCCTCAGTTCCTCAAGAAGAATCCATCTACAAGTCTGTTTAGGACGTCCCCTTTTTCGTTTCCTTGCGGGTTCCACTCAAGTGCTTGTCTAGTGCACTCGACTGTGTCTTCCATAGGGTATGCCTGACCCTTTAAAAGTTATGATATGTTTCATTGAAATTCTTTCATTATCTATTAATAGTGCGTCTATTAAAAGAAAACATCAACTCACAACGTTGTATATAGATAGTTGTATATATAGACTTTGTTTCATGATGTTTAGATAGTTGTATATATAGACTTTGTTTCATGATGTTTAGATAGTTATATATATATAGACTTTGTTTCTGTTTAGATAGTTGTATATATAGACTTTGTTTCTGGACTAATAATAATTCATTTTATGATGTTTAGATAGTTGTATAAAGGGTCATTTAGTTTCGAAAATCCAGTCCTTCGAAACTAAATGCTACAGAAAGATCCTACGAATACCATGGACAGAAAAAGAAAGAACACTGATGTCCTGAAAGAACTAAATGTTAAAGAGAATTGACTGATAAACAACATACTATACAGAAATATTACATACTTTGGTCACATCAAGCGTCACGATGGCCTGGAAAGAACAATACTAGAGGGCAGGGTCCCAGAACGCAGAGGCAGACCAAGAAGAAGATAGCTACAAGATATTAAAGAAACCATGAACATGACCATTGACCAAGTGGGTGAACTGGCAAGAGACAGTGAATTTCAGATGTGCTGCAAAGAGAGCAACGTCCTATAAAGGATACGCACCTTGATGATGATGATAAAGGGTCTAAGACAAGGCAAATCATGACCATATATCGGCTTAAAGGGTCTAAGACAAGGCAAACCATGACCATATATAGGTTTAAATGGTCTAAGACAAGGCAAACCATGACCATATATAGGCTTAAAGGGTCTAAGACAAGGCAAACCATGACCATATATAGTTTTAAAGGGTCTAAGACAAGGCAAATCATGACCATATATCGGCTTAAAGGGTCTAAGACAAGGCAAACCATGACCATATATAGGTTTAAATGGTCTAAGACGAGGCAAACCATGACCATATATAGTTTTAAAGGGTCTAAAACAAGGCAAACCATGACCATATATAGGCTTAAATGGTATTTATCTCACCGGTATTTACCAGATATGACTGAGTCGCTTTCCATAGAAATGGCTATCCACCTGCCAAAGGTATTGCACAAAGCACAAACTCCGTAGCTTCTATCAATCTATAGAAAAAATAGATTCGTGAACAGAACGACACGATCTTGATTCTAATTCACGGCATTCAGAACGTGAGGCAACGGCTTAACCACTCAACCACAGAGTGCATTGTTCCCCAGAGATTCCTATGATTTTTACCGTGGCTACATAGTACGTGGTTTGCTCAATACTATCGGCAGGTAGTGTGCCATTTCTGTGAGAGTGACCCGAACCATATGTAGTAAAACCCGGTACATTGAAGTGAATTCTTAGTCTGTAGATCTTTCATATCCAACAGAGTTAAATGTTTCTGTCGTATCTAAAACTGCCAATCTTGTTTAGTCTGATAACATTTCAATGTCCCACCTGCAGTTCAACATGTGCAAAGAATTTTTTAGTGGAAAGAAAATAATTTCAAAAAAATATATTCGTGTGTAGTTTGTGATACTCTTGTCCATACGTGTGAAATAACGAATGTGTTGATCTTCTTTGTATGATAAATTATGGTCAATAAATTATGTAGGCGAGTTTCAAGCGATATGTATATTCTGTGTTATGAATGGACATATGAAAACACAACAGCTAGTAGATGTGCTGAGAGAGAGAGACAGAGAGAGATACAGACAGACAGACAGACAGAGAGAGATAAATGGGAAAAGTATTATGAAGATCATTCAGCTCCTAGATAAAAAAAATTAACTAATTAAAAAAATCACCAACAACAACAATAAGAAATAAAAGAAAAAAAAAATTAATTAACAAATTCAACTATACTGATAAAATGAAATGGAACTTTTTTTTTTTTTTGGTACAAAATTAGAACTGCGATTTTGCAAAGTAATTATATTTAATTTTTAACGTGTTTAGCAAATTCTACTTTAAGAGATGAGAGCGGTACATACATGAACATTGGGTGCAGGCATTTGAGAAAATTCAGCCATGTTAAAATGACGCAATGACCAGGTGGTACGTCAACTCATGGACTGGGTGTTTGCAAAATTCTAAGGTGGTGTAATAGTGTAATCGTGAGCAAATTGATAGAGGCATGAGCAACAAAAGACAAACATAATTAGAAGAGTTTAGCCTGAACTGTTGAGTTCAAACATGAGACATGGTCCTAGCTGGAGAAAATGTGTTTTTTTTTTAAAATTGGTATTTTGCAAAGTCAACTGTAATTTGACATCGAAGGGAGTGTTCAGGCCGGAAAAGAACAGCGCAACAAATATGAGTAGGCTCATCAATCATCATCGAACTAGTATGGTTAGTCGCTGTTAGACATGTCCGGAGTGCAAGCAAGATATTTGAACTGAAAATGAGTCAGGTAAGAATATGGGTAAAGCTCTCCTCATAAGATATATGCAAAGATTGATGGCAAAGAGGGCTATAGCAGAGCTGTGCAGTGTTGCTATGTTAGAAGACGAATTGTGTGTCACTATTAAGACTGCCAGGGCAACACTGAAAACGTCCGGAATACCGTACCAGGTTCTGATGACATTCGATATCAAGATATTAACTGAAGCTGAACGACTTATAATTTGCAGCTCATTAGCTGCTGTTATTGACCATGTTTGACACTGATAACATAGTGTTGGCAATAAAATCGTTCTTTTAAGATTTACTAAAGTTTTTAGCGGTATCTCTTTATGTGACAGCAGTGGTGATAACTGTCCCTGTATCTGTTTAGCCTTTGTGCATTAATTGTTGATTTCCTTATTGTTACGTCCGTCTGCAGTGAAAATTGCTCCTAAGTATTTGCACTTATTGATTTGTTTAATTTCTATGTTCTAGAGTTGTATTGTAAGGTTTTTTGGTTGTCTGCTATCGCTATTGTCTCTGTATTTTATTATATCTATTCTCATGTTGTATTCACCCCTCCCTCTTCCCTTGATATTAACTAAGTTCAAATGATTCTGGATAGATTCTTCGTTTTCTTCAATCAGTACTTGATCGTCTGTGAATAACAGTTCTGAAATATTATTTTCTTCCTCTATTCCTGCTTCTCTACTTATGTTGTCCGTGTATCTTATAAACAGCAGTGGGAAAGCATGAACCTGATCGATCGTTTGCTACATCTCCTATTATTTACATGGGAATTTTCTTTGTGTCGCAAATCAGAGCTTCTATCGGCTTGCCGGGACCTGCCGTAGTTTAATTTCTAACTGTACACCTCTCCTATTGAACACTTAGTTCACATTCTAGCACATTTTTATCCATAATACATCCCGAAATGTTAACATATGTATGAACTTTATCTTTCTTGTCGGGTAGAATTGTTTACTTCGCAATCTTGGACAGGCACTTCATAATTATATTTTGAATTATACTCGAGTATCACACTCGAGTTTTCCACGTGAGGTAATGAGTTGTCTCACCTGGGCCTAGAAATGTGAAGTGACATACTTGAAGGTCTGAAATGTCTAAGATACATAAAAAAAATCAATCAGGTACGAACAAGTAATGCTTGTATTGTACCTTCAATGTTGTTGGACTGATACACGAAGACACAAAGCATGCAGCAAAATTCTATTTTATCAAGTGGTACCAAGAAATACAATTTAGAAAGACGGACTTTTACAGTTTAATTTGTCTTTCAAACTTTCATTTAGTACGTATTTATGCATGGCCACACTGGCAAACATTGGATACATGTAGACAAGGTAGGTGCTAGACTAGTTTGAGCTATTAACATGGCAAAGTCTAGTTTTTACATTTCACTCTTAATTCAGGTTTCTCATGTTTCTCTCTTTCTAAATGGAGACGCTCTGCTGCAAACTAATCGCCTCTGAGGCCGAGCGAATTGTTGAGCCGGCTCTGAACGCAGTGATAGACCTCACACAACGGGAATAGTTTTTAATTTTGGCAAGAAAAAGAATCAATATTGACAGACATTTACCGAATCCTTTTTCCAGAATGTTTCTATCTTTAATGATGAATTAACTTAGAAAGAATAGCAGTTAGTGTTACATTTGTAAACTATTTTTGCACCAAAATACAAGAACACAATGAATAGCGTAAACAGTATATTACATTTATTAATTTTGAGCAGTTTAAAATGCTGTGAGGGCCGCAATTTAATGTCACTTTAATTGTGATTTTCTAATTAATCATAACATAATTATTGAGTTATGTAGAAAATAGTAATAACACATTCACAACTTATTTGTATAATGTAATTATTTAAAAATTAATATATACATTATTTAAGTCGATGTTTCTCATAATATAAACCTCACAAAACATGTTATCATTAAGTAGATTCTTCTATTACATTTGTAGACGTTCGTTCAATCATTGAAATGCATTATAAACACTTTAATTTGTAACAATCAATTGTCAATTATTTGAGGACAAATAACATAAGTAATAATAGAATTACTCAACTTTTGTAGTCTTAATGGTGATTAAAAATCATCTAAGACTAATGAGGGTATACGTATATGATCAAGTGAGGAATTTATTTACTAAGTGTACCAGTTAGAAATATCTTGCAGATTCTCCTGTGAACGATGGGAAAGAACGGGTAGGCGGTGTTATTTTTGTTTGCATGTAAACGCTAGTGTTACGTAGCCCGAGTGGGAAGCTAGAGTTGTACTTGCTCTGTGTACACTATTTACAAACGTATCGCTAGCTATGAAAGTACGACGAGTTACTTTGTAACAATATAATCAAATCAATTTTAAGGAAGTTAAATGTGAATGAACTCAACACATATTAGCGAGTGGTGTCGTCTCGTTGGCGTGGAAACATAAATGTTACAGTAAGTTGACTCATGTGCTCGTTTTTTTAAAGAAGTAATTGAATTTAAAACTTGTTTTATTTTATTAGGTAATTATAATATTTTAAAAAAATGCTATTTTTTTGTATTTTGCTATACGATTCAAGACGTATGTAATGTGGTACAAAATGTACGTACAATTCATTTCACACACGTAACGTATACCATATATACACATGTGTGCGCATGTATATATATATTTATATATATATGAACATTAAATATATATATATATATATATATATAAATTTGCTAGTATATATTATACATATCTGTGTTTGAGTAAATGAATGATGTATAGTATTATAATGCGTTACCACCATATTTTACTTTGTGATTGAGATATTGAATAAAACGTTAATAATATAATTGAGTTGAAGAAGTATATATCTTGGATATTGATTTGTTATTTATGGAAGAAATACAGTATACTAGAAATCATGCAGTCATGGCGTCGCCTTGTATGAACTTTGGTTGTTGCAATTTAAAATACAAATATTATAACTATTAAAAATTTTGTTTGTCGTTGAAAACAGAATAACGGCGCAGTTATTGACAGTCTGGGGCGATATATTTGGTCCACCTGACTTCTCAAGTCATAAGAAAATGTTTTATGCCAAGTGCTGTGATATCACACCAGAAAACTCTAACAGCTTACACGCTGCCGTTGAAAAAGTTAATTACAGTGTTTGCTTTGTATTCTATTTTTGACACCGTGTTTCTTGTTTTCTCTCTCCATATTTTCTCAGTTCCAAGATTAGTTCACTCTGGAAAAGTTCCAACTTTTTTCATGTTTTGGACAAAAAGAATGTTTCTCGCTTTTAAGTACCTCTTCCTGACGGAACTTTTGGAGTCTCAACTTTTATCCTGCGTCGGTCAGAGACACTACACTACGCCAAAAACACTACATACTGTCAGCTACTAACCATAACAAGACCGAAGAGAACCATCTGGCAATCAAGTGCCATACTTTTCAGCCAAACAATGTGTGCGTGAAGTTAAAAAAAAACGTGTCGTAGAAGCTAAATACATGCACTTTTATCTTGGTTCTGTTATACCGACACTCAAATATTTCCTACAATTTTTAGTAGCAGAATCGAAGAGCTATACTTTGCAGAAAAAGTGTACAGGTGTACTGGTTAAATGACATACTTGTGATATTAGTTACATAATTCAGGATAAACACATTTGTGATTGCAATCTCATCTTGTTGTACTGATTCATGCTGGAATTAATTTATATTACTATTTTCAAACTTGCTTATACGTACTGGTAACGATTTCTGATTGTGTGTTAACTAACAGTGGAAACAACGTTGTTTAACCCTTTGATCATCATGTCGGAACGTCCTACTTTACTAAACGGCTATCTTGGACCACAACCACTCTTCAGTCAGCTCGGTTTATCAACCAAGAGCCATCACGATGCAGAATTCGAGACTGTAGAAAACGAGTTCGTCATTAAAATGAAGGCTTCCAAAGCAGTGAAGATCACAAGCAAAGTAGTCAGCGAGTCTACAGGAGGAGAATCTTTGGAGAGAGTTTTTATTCAGACTCGAGGCGAGGATGTGAACTTGCTGATTAGTCTAGATAAGTTAGGCTACCACAGGCTTCAAATCTATGCGCTTCTAGCATCGGACGACAGCAAACAACTTCCTGGTGTTTTTAATTATTTGATTAATTGTAAGGCCACTCCAAGAAAGTCTCGACTGTTTCCTAAGCAGTTTGCTCAGTGGAAAGACGGTTGTGTACTCCTAGAACCTTTTTCGCTGGCGGGAGATACAAGTAAAGGTGATGTCATGTTCAGAGTTGTCATACCCAACGCCCATGCTGTTGCTGTTACCATAGGTGACGATTGGACTCATTTGAAACCTGGCGACAATGGCATCTGGACAGGTCGCGTCACTGGTATAGAAAAATACAAAGGAAAAGGACTTTATGCAGTTTTAAATGCTAACTTTAGAGAGGATGATGAAACAAAGTACTCTTCGCTGCTTCAGTACACACTCTGATTGTAAAATAAGTACATATCTACTGTGTTAAGTTAACAAAGTGTTTCCTTCATTCTGGCGTGTGGGGACTAACATTATAAAATCTAATTATTCTTACTTATTGTCTTTTTGCTTTTTCTCACAACTTAATATTAAGCAGTTACTACTTTGAACTTCGTGGAAAGTTAACAGCTCTCAGGTCAACCCAGCCTCAACTGGGTACCAAGAAAAACAATGGGAAGTAAAGGTGGCCGGCATGATGTTGACTACATCCCCATCGTGTGCCGATGGTCAATTAGAAATATGGGCCTAACATCGTATTATCCTATATACCGTGTGGTATAACAAGGATTCTTTTACTTTCACTTTGAACTTGAGTTCCTTATCTCTGATGTCTGGGGATTAACACCATAAGATCAAAGTCTTCTAACTAATTTTCCTTTTGTTACTTCTGACAACAACTTATTATCAAGCAGTCACTACTTTTAACACGAGTTTCTTGTCTGATTTTTGCTTCCAGTCGTTTTCTTCTTGCATGTACTATAATGTAATATTTCGGGTTTGCTAGTTTATATATATATAATGTTTACTATACATATTTGTGTAAGTTCATCTATCTAATGTTGTTCTTAAAATAAAGTGTTGAAGATAACAGTGTACTATTTTATATCTTCTAATTATTATATTCAGACAACATATTTAGACAGACAACATCGTAATAAATGGCCAAACACTGGAGAAAGTTGAACATTTTACATATTTGGGTAGTAAAGTGTCAAACAACGGAGACACGATGAAAGAAATAAACTCTCGTATTGCTATAGCAGCTAGTGCCTTCACTAAATTAACGAATATCTGGCAATCTCAAGACCTTAGTATATGCACAAAAGTTAAATTATTTAGGTCATGTGTGATTCCTGTACTGACCTACGGTTGTGAAAGTTGGAAATGAACAAACAAAATTGATAAGAAACTGGACAGCTTTGAGAATAAATGTCTCCGAAATGTATTAAAAGTAAAATGGGGTGATTTCGTTTCTAGCAATACAGTGAGAGATAGAACACACCAACAATCCGTATCAAATATTATAAGGAAACGAAGGTGGAAATATTTAGGTCATGTTCTTAGATTAGACGAACAGAGACTAAATCGACAAGTCCTTATGTGGTCACCAGTTGGGAAAAGAAAACGTGGAAGACCAAAGACAACTCTTCGAAGAACAATCCTACAAGAAAGTAAACTATTGGGATGTAAAACCATACAAGATCTCCAACTGCTAACAAAGAACCGCATCACATGGAGATCTAAAACCTCTGCCCTATGTGCCGCCTTTGACACGAAAGGAACAAACTAACTAACTAATTATTATATTAAATTAAATTATAATATATTTAATGTGCTGTAATTTTAAAACCAGTGCTAATTTAACATTAATTACACGTTTTGCTCACTATGACATTTATTACAGTTGTGGGTCTGTGCTCATTGTAGTAACAATTGTATACTTCGGCAACTGTTATATTATTTATTCCTTTGGTTTAGTCTTAGTTCATTTTTATACTTGAATCAGTCTAATATGTATTATATTTGGTTTAGTCTTAGTTCATTTTTATATTTGAATCAGTCTAATATGTATTATATTTGGTTCAGTCTTAGTTCCTTTTAAAATTTGATTTAGTCTAATATGCATTATATTTGGTTCAGTCTGATAAACATTTTTTTATTTGATTTAGTCTAATATGCATTGTATTTGGTTCAGTCTGATAAACATTTTTTTATTTGATTTAGTCTAGTATGAATTTTATATTTCATTCAGTTTTGTATCGATTTATATTTTGTTTAATCTGAAATCAATTTTATGTTTCACAGTTTCATATCACACACATTTTAATTTACTTGGCTCAATCTCACATTAATTTTATATTTGATTCAACTTTATATGATCTTTATATTTGGTTTAGTTTGGTATTCAGTTTTGAATTTAATATCAATTTTATACTTAGTCCATCCGTCATAGATTGTATGTCTTCCGACCTATTATACACATTTTACATTTGGTTCAGAATGATATCAATTTTCTGATTGGTTCAGTCTGATATGAATTTTACATTTTGTTCACTGACATCTATTTTATATTCGGTTCACCCTAATATTAATTTTATATTCGGTTCACCCTGATATTAATTTTATATTCGGTTCACCCTGATATTAATTTTATATTCGGTTCACCCTGATATTAATTTTATATTCGGTTCACCCTGATATTAATTTTATATTTGGTTCACCCTGATATTAATTTTATATTCGGTTCACCCTGATATTAATTTTATATTCGGTTCACCCTGATATTAATTTTATATTCGGTTCACCCTTATATTAATTTTATATTTTGTTCACTCTCTTATCAATTTTATATTTGGTTCACTCTCTTATCAATTTTATGTTTGACTCAGTCCAATATCAATTTTGTATTTGGTTTATTCTGATATCACTTTTATATTTAATTCAGCATATATCAATTTTATATGTGGTTCAGTCTGATATCGATTTTTCTTTTTTGTTCAGTCTGGTAACAATTTTGTATTTACACATAATGTAATAAATGATCACAAACAGGTGATCATTTTGGCTGCTCGATTTCTCATCCCATACAGAAGCCGTCTGTGTACTATAACGCAAATAAGATATAATATCTAAAAATTACTCACAATTATTGATAAAATTATAACTTTTAAAATACAATAATTGTACAGAGGTTAAATTTTAAGCATGTGTACGTCGTTGTGCATTAGCATTTTAACGAGAGAGTTTCTGACGCTTCTTATACAGAGTACACAAACCTCAGCTACCAATGCTATTTATTTTTTTGAGGTTGGGGGAGGGGGATCGCACTGGAATGTCAGCAGCTGAACGAATAAATGTCAATAGAGGCAAGATGGTGTGCAGAGAGAGAGAGAGAGAGAGACAGAGAGAGAGAGAGTGAGAGAATGCATGGCATGCCACTTGAAGAATAACATAATATTAGCAATATGTGTGCAGGTCTGTGTAGTATGTGTTGGTTGTTATGTAGTTACAATGAGAAAGAAAAATGTATTTGTGAGGATTTACTATTAGTAAGAGTTATTCTATCATGGACACAGTCATACACACTCATGAACACACATCCTCATTATCATTATCATCGTCATCAGTTCTCATCGCGTCCAAGGCATAGACAAAACATTTCCTAAGTTATGTTTTTAATGTTTCTGTAGCTGTATACTTTTTTCTTACAGTATGGGGTCCCCGACCCCATGCCTAACCTCCTTAGTCGAGTTTTACGAGAGGTGATAGTTGTTCTATTCTTCGTCACCCCAAAATCCACAATAAGGATTTTATATATAGCCTAAACCCATCTCATATCGCAAATCTGGTCATGAGGGACTGAAGTTCTGCTTCTGTGTGTGTGGACAAGCGGAATTATCGACAAACAGTACATCATTAATGATTACTTCTCTTCTCTTGGTTTCAACTTTGCTAGATTAAATAGTTTACCTTCAAACTGAGTATGTAGGTAGACACATTCTGATGATGATGCTCGTCCATCACGGGTGATGATGACAATACAAATTTTCATCCAATGGAATGTAGTTGCGCTATGTTTGTCTGTGTGTGCGTAGATGACTAGTGAGCCCGATACGGGCTTGAAATGTTCTTGTACAGTGTGGGCAAGGTATACTTGCACTTGTGGGAAGTTTTACTGCCTTTCTGTTTTGACGTTTTTGCTCCATCCGTGCTGTTCTAAGACACATTCTATTGATAATACGAGGACGTGGTTTAGAAATGACAGTGAAGATGCCGAACAGCGTGCTAGCAAGGACACAACCTTGATTGATTCTTCAGCTTATGTTGAAGACTCCTGATTTCAGACTATCATGTTGCACTGTCGCTACTGTCTGCAGTACCGCTTTTTTAGGACGGTGTAGGGTAGTGTGAGCTTCTGTAGCTCAAGCGGTAGTGAGATCGATCACAAACTCAAGCGTACCTGGTTCAAACCCCACGGTGGGCAAGTTTGGAAGCAAATTCGTTTCCGTGGAATTTTTACAAAAGGTAAAAGTAGACCTCACCGTTCAGAAAGCAATGGCAAACTACTGAACGTATAAGTGGTGCCTAGAAAATCAACGACTTGTTTACTGTGGTTGATGGCTACGTCCTGTAAAGGATATGCCACGGTTTTCATTTTCAGGATAGGGGGGATGAGAACTTGAGGAATTTAATGGTCGCACGACTAGAGCATTCGTCGAGAAACTGTTACGGTTAGAATTTTTCTTTTATGCCCTTGACAGAAAAAATCATTGGCCTTATCGTGGATTGAACGCGGGTCTCCAGCTTAGGAACCGTGCTCTAATCAATTCATGGATCAAATTCAACAGTTTTGGTGGACAAACAATGTTGGTCTATCTCTGGTGATGGAGAGGAAATGCTTTGGTGAGGTCAATAAAGGAAAGAAAGAGTGGCTTGAGTTGTACTCTGCATTCTGCCTGTAGCTGCATTAAATAGAAGATGCCATCTAGTCGAACTAGTCTCTACATGGAACTCAAACAGTAAGTGGGGTTGGTGAAAGAACCGGTAACAGTAATCTGTTACATTGATGGCCTCTAATTATATACAGCTTATTTGTTTTACTTGCTATTCATTTGCTGTCGTACTTGCAAACTACTTCATAAACATTATTTGGAAATGTCTTCAACTTGTATGTGTCATATTATAAAACTCACTACTGTATAATAACACTCTCAGGACACTGGTTCTATATATTTTAAATTTTGTTTTAAGATTTAATACTTTGACTTTCCAGATTTTGTGGAGCACTGAGAAAGTTTGATTTTCTTTCTTTCTTCAATGATATCATTTTACGAATCACCGATACTGTACATACCAAGCATACACAATCTATGTTTTCATTTTGTAAACTAATTGGATTTTCTAGTTTTCGATTATTTCTCACTATTTTAGTTTTTGCGATATTAACTTTACGTTAAATTGTTTGAGCTGTTATGAAGTGTATCTTCTTTGCGTTCGTTCTTCACGACCAATTTTAATCACTCTTTGTGATATGTTTGGTCTTTGCCAAGAACGTGTATACTTTGCACATTGGTTTGGTAGGCCCTAAACGCATAGACCTCTACACGTTTAGGACATGTGCATCCGATTTCAGCCATACCTCCTTAGTCGCCTCCTACGACATGCATGGCAGGTCACAGTGGTTCCATTCTTTACACCCCAAATTTGGGCCCCGGTAACCACTCGGGCGGAAGTGTATCTATTTTCCTTTGAGAATCATCGTAGAGGTTGTCCAAAAGACTATTACCGCCGACATAAACCAAATCTTCCAGTATCGAGATGAGTGACCATCGAATGCCTCTGCTGTTTTCCTTTATTGTTTCTCTAAGCAGCCATTCTATAGCATGGTTAAACAAGAATGATGAAAGAATATACCCGTCTAACTTCTGTTTTGACATTGAAGCACTGTAAAATGGCTATCGCAAATTACTTGATACTGAAAGCTCGTATATAATGCTTTAATTACACTAACGATTTTTGTTTGTATTCCATAATACCCAAGTTTCTTTCATAGAGATTCTCTGCAGTCTATCAAATGCCATTTCAACGTTAACAAAAACCATATAGATAAAACTGTTCCATTCATTGCTTTGTCCTACTATTTGGCGCAGCGCAAAAATGTGTTCTATACACGAATTTCCCTTCCTAGAAGTTCGGTTACTCTTGCTTCATCGATATTTTCATCTGGATATTATTATCCTGAATAGTCTTACCTGATGCTGACTATAATCGCGCTGTTACTTCCCTTTCGGAACCCATGGCTTTTTTTTTATAAGCCATCAAACATTTCGCTAATGTTGAGGTATCGCGCTGCCGCTAACGCCTGAGATCTCTGGCACACATGTTTAAGAGCCAGATTAAACAAGAAATTACTATTTTTTAATGAGCTGAATTATGGGCAGGTGGGAATGAAATAGTAATTGCTTTTTAATAAATGGTCCACTATGTTCAATGTAGGCGTGTCAAGCTTCTATACTGCATGGTTTCCTTCGAGAAAAACAACTTTCGACAAAGTGCTTAACAACATATATCTTTTCTCTCATCGTCCGTACTGAGCTTTTGTCCCCGAATGATTCCTTGAGGGGTTTTAACACATAACCTTTTCGATCTTCGATGTAGATATGCTGGCTCGCTATACTTTTTAGCATGACACAAAGCCAGTATACTGGTTAGTTTAGTATACATTGCTATATAAATACGTTACTAGTTCCAAAAAAAATTTGCGGAGGGAAAGTGTTAATAGTCAATAGATTAGAGTCTTGTTGAATATGTAGGATTTGAAGACACATCAAAAGCAAATTGGTCATTAAAATTGTTTTCCTCCCCATACGAGCTGTGTACGGCTGCGTCAAGCCAAAATAAAAAAAAAATACAATGGAACTGAGCAAGTCGCGACCATTTGTCCTGATTCCTGGTTTCATGTGGTTCTGAAGCAGATCACAGTTTGGTTCTCTGTCGATGGTTGGTATCTTGAAAATGTCACCTTTAACGTATGGTCATTTACAGTCCCAGAAGAAAGCTAGCATTAATTTAATTTTCCAGTCGATCGCGTTACATGAAAAATTTTAGTTCACTTAATCTCTGACTAAAACTAATAGATACAAGATTTGTCACCAGTGACTAAACGCCATAGAGCGACATTTTCTACACCTTCATTATTGTGCAACGGTGTCTAACGACAACCTTTCAATTCAGAGGTTGGATATGTTCAGCGCCGGATTAGCCTAGTAGCAGAAGTAGCAAATGCTACGGGCCCCGCGCTTCTGGGGGCCCGCGCCTATGTGACAGAGATGAAAATGGAAAAAATAACTAGATGTTATATAAAAAACACACACGCTGTCTGAATTTTTAAATGTCGTGTGTGATGGTGCTGAATCCAACGAAATGGAAGCAGAAAATACAGAAGACGTGTCCCACTGTGTAGTAGATGAAAGCAGTGCTATAGAAGCATCATCATTACCAATATTACCATTAAGATCAGCAACTCTTCACGATTTAGCCAAACACGTAATCACAAAGTACTGTAGTTTTACAAATTACAAAAACAATGTCAAAATACAGCAACGTTTCGACCAACAAGGCCTTTATCAAGCAAACGAACAACACGATTTAGCCACATTTTTCACAAGACAAACTGAAATCGAATGTACAGAAAGTCCTCCCAATTTAGCCATATCATCTTCAAGCCAAAGAGAGGCAGAAATCACAGCACATGCTTCCAATGTAGCAACATCTTCTACAAGCCAAAAACACAATGAAAGTAAAATGTACTCCAGCGATATTGGTGAATGGCTACAACTTCAATCCAGATTATTGGATTGTGAAAGAAAGTAGCGAAGTCAACATATGAACAGTGATTTCATGTCTAGAAAAACAAAAAAACAAAACATACGATAAAGAAAACAATCCACGATTTTGTCGAAAGTCGTTTTTCACATACACACACACACCAACAAACAAAACTCACGTGAGAGATTGGTTGTGTTATGCAGAAACTAAAGGACAACTGTTCTGTTTTGTTTGCAAAGTTATTGATTTAGGCTGTACCATAGAGTGACTGGTGTATTTGGAATACTCCGGCAGTTAAAATCTATTACAGCAGAAGAGATCTTGAAAAGAACTCCAAATATTGTCAGCTCTTACCAAGAGGATTTGGAAGAAAGCCTAGGCGACGAACGTATGCAGTTCACTGAACTTAAAACTAATGTAGCTGCTGCTATTAGCAACGAAAAGCATGAGGCTCTTGAACTGCAATTTTATAAACTTATAATGGAACATTCATTAGAGTCGTGTTTCCCAAATGTAGAAATAGTCTTACGAATTTACTTATCTTTAATGATTACCAACTGCAGCGGAGAACGTTCTTTTCAACATTAAAGTGTATAAAAAGTGAGTTAAGGAACATGATGGTACAAGATCGTCTAAATAAACTCACCTTAATGAACATTGAATGTAATTTACTTAGAGAAATTGATTTGTCTAGTATTATCTCTAAATTTTCTCACATTAAATCGAGACGTTTGTTTATAAAAGTTGTATTTTATTTTATTATCATACAAAACCTAGGGCCCCGCGCTAAAATTTGCTACGGGCCCCGCGCTAGCCTAATCCGGCACTGGATATGTTGGTTTTTATCGAGCAGAACATATGTGGTACTATTGCACATCGTGAATGATATGGTGCACAGAATCATCTGTGGTATTATTGCACATCGTGAATGATATGGTGCACAGAACATATGTGGTACTATTGCACATCGTGAATGATATGGTGCACAGAACATATGTGGTACTATTGCACATTGTGAATGATATGGTGCACAGAATCATCTGTGGTACTATTGCACATCGGGAATGATATGGTGCACATAATCATCTGTAGTACTATTGCACATCGTGAATGATATGATGCACAGAACATATGTGGTACTATTGCACATCGTGAATGATATGATGCACATAATCATCTGTAGTACTATTGCACATCGTGAATGATATGATGCACATAATCATCTGTGGTACTATTGCACATCGTGAATGATATGATGCACAGAATCATCTGTAGTACTATTGCACATCGTGAATGATATGATGCACATAATCATCTGTAGTACTATTGCACATCGTGAATGATATGATGCACAGAATCATCTGTAGTACTATTGCACATCGGGAATGATATGATGCACAGAATCATCTGTGGTACTATTGCACATCTTGAATGATATGATGCACAGAATCATCTGTAGTACTATTGCACATTGTGAATGATATGATGCACAGAATCATCTGTGGTGTAGAAGTTAGATGCTCATCTCTCATGCCAAATGTACAGGTTCGTTCCCTCATGGAGCCATCTGAATATTTTTCCAGAAATCACTGATCTCAGTATAGGTGAGATCGAGTTCCTAGTCTATCGGAGATGGACAATAAAACGTAGGTCCCGTGTTCAATTAGAGCACGTAAAAGAACCATTGGCAGTTCAAAATAGGGAAGCGCAGGCTGTTAAGCCGGGGAAAAAATTCATTAATAATTATTAAAAATGAAATGTATACAAACTACCTTCACAATTACATCGGGGACCCTCGTCGGTGCTACGAAGCTCGTGCACTGCAGATAAAATCTTCATGTTTAAGTAAGAGATCGGAACACAAATGGTTACTCACCGAAGTGCAATGATGATGGTCCTATCAATCAATCAATCAATCAATCAATCACTGATATTCAATCTTCAAAACATCACGCAGTGCACGAACATATTTCATCTGGCACAGGAGGTGGTACCAAATTTCTACAGCCTCTTTACTTCCAGTGCAATTTTATTCTTGCTTTTTCTCATCTACACAATATTGTTTCTTTCGTTCTTATCTTTTCTAATTTACCGAAATGTTTGAACTTCATTATTATCCATGTTCTCTTAGAGTGTGCGTGTTTGTGGCCTATAGCCAAAAACCTCCGCCATTTTTGTTTGTGGTTGAACTCCTCTTCATCTGTTCTTTAGCAATCTTAATGATTTCAAATGTGTGGCAATATCTGATCTATTTATAGCTTATATATACCCGAGTTACGGAACGTTAGTTCAAAGATTAACCATCGCTACTTATATGACTGCCAGGTAAATTGTTTGGATAGAGAATCTTGGAACAGGGGCGGCAATCATTTGTGGTGTGTTCAAAATAAAAACGTTATGTAATGTAGGAATCAGAATGTGCTATTTACATCACATAACTTAATAAGAAGAAGTCAGAAAATATTGTTTTGTTTTGTAGCATTTTCTTTCAATTGCATTGTTGTTATAATTCAGTTTTGATTTCAAAACGAGTTAACTAACTAGCCAACTATCTGACTAACACTAACGTACTGACTGGTTGCTAGACAAGGGTAATCGGTTTAAAAAAATATCTTTACAATTTGTTGTGGGCGTCTGTAGCTTAAGCGGTAGTGAGCTCGATCATAACCCAAGCGTACTTGGTTCAAACTCCGCGGCAGGTAATTTGGAAGCAAATTCGTTTCCGTGGGATTTTTACGAAAGGTACAAATAGACCTCACCGTTCAGAAAACAATGACAAACTACTGAACGTATAAGTGGTGCCTAGAACTTCAACGACTAGTTTACTGTGGTTGATGGCTACGTCCTGTAAAGGATATGCCACGATTTAAAAAAAACCAAACAATTTGTTAAAAACATCAAAGTGTAGACTGTAGTGTCAATTTGATCGCGGTCAATGGGTGGGTGCTTTCATAGTCAATAGACTACTAAACAAATTTCGGGCAGCTCTCATTCAAAAGAATGTCGACTCTTGGAGTTTTTACACGCTCAAGAATAACTAGGCCAACCTGCTGCGGCACTACCGGGTAAGGGCTCAATTTAAAAAAAATGGATATGCAATTATGGACAACATCATGAAGTGGGGAAATTTTTTAAAATCGATCTGGGGAAATGATATGCACATAATTGGGACACCTGTGCGAAGGATGACCACACGAAGAACAAGATTTTTATTACAAGATATATCAGGGCATTTCTGTCCCTTAATTGTTTTGTGGTTTGGCCTGTCCAAAAAAAAAAAAAAAAATTAAGACCACTTCAAAGCCAGCCTACTGTCAACATTATGATACCTGTCATCAGCGAAGATTCAATCCACAACAAGAACACAATTAAAATATAACATGGGACGAGTAAATATAACAGAACTCTGCATGCATAGAGAAAGTGTCATTTAATAACAGAAACAAGACATATATTGATCTACATGGAATGTAGTGACACATAGGATATTCTTAACTAATGATTGATTGATTTGGTTATTGATTGGTAAGGATTAGGTGTCATCTTCACTGATTCATGGTGTCTTCAGTGGCATCTTCATTGATTGGATGAAATCTTAGTGTCATATTCACTCAATTAGTGTCAACCTCACTCAGTGTCATCTCCAACGATTAGATGTCATCCCACCCGAGTGGTTACCAGGGGCCAAATTTGGGGTGTAAAGAATAGAACCACTGTTACCTGCCACGCATGTCGTAAGAGGCATATAAGGAGGCTTGGCAGAAATCGGATGCACGTGTCCTAAGCGTCTAGAAGTCTATGCGTTTAGGGGCCTACCAAACCAATGTGCAACGTATACATGTTCTTGGCAAAGATCAAACATATCACAAAGAGTGATTAAAATTGGTCGTAAAGAACAAATGCAAAGAAGAAGAAGAAGAAGACGAAAATGTCATCCTCATTGATTAGATGTCATCCTGAATCATTAGATGTCATTCTCAATCATTAGATATCATCTCCATTCATTAAGTATCATCTTCACATTGAAAGTAGGCTGCAACGGATGTCTAACACTACCTATTCATTGCTTTGGTGATATAATCAGCTAAATTGTTGTTTGTTCATCTTTCACTGTTTCACTTCCAATTATATTATTGTATTCTTCTCGCTTGTTTACAACTATTACATTGTTAGAATGTTCTATAAATATAAATATGTTCTAGATACAAATGTGTTATGTAGCAGTATTAATGTTCTAAAGGACACATTCTGATAAAAAAACTGCACTGATTGTTCATTATTCTATATTCTGCTACTACCGTTATATAGTTACTATTCTGGGTAGATTGCAAGCAGTTTCTTCATATTGTTCAATTACTATTCTGGTAACTCGCTCAATCTCTTCTAAGGAATTGAGTCCAATATTTCCTGATTATCATACAATGCAATAACATATGGAAATATGTTGTCATGCTTTTAATTAGTTGATATAACTGTCATCATTGTGAAATAAAAACTTACACCAAACAAGAAAACCTGGAAAAAAAAGTAATCCAAAAAGTAATCCAAAAAGTAATCCAAAAAGTAATCCAAAAGTTTTGGTTTGTGGTAACATTAATAAATGACAATTATTTACATATCAAAATAAATATGGCAGGGAGCATTCATTATAATTTGTATAACAACTTGTAAAGATATAGCTATTTCATAGATGATATTTAGAATGGGATGCAGTTCTAGATTTGGAGCTGCACTAGATGAATATAACAAACAGGGATGTTAGTTCTTTTCAAATAGTCAATGTACAAAGATAAATATATATATATATATAGTATTAGATGCGTTGTCCAAAAGGATGTTTATAATAAATATAATAATTCCTATCGTACCGTTATATGTTACATGGGCCTGCAAGCAATTTTTCCATACCTCTCTCCCCTAGGCAAAGTTATAAATGGCTGTACCAATCACAGCCTACACTAGCAATGTAAACGTTAGTCTAACTTTAGCTGAATTATTTTGTTATAACAAACATAGAAAACGTATACTCAGATTGCCTTTACATGTGGTAGGTACAATTTATTATACGTTTAAACCCTATACACCCTAAAAGTACTTATGGTCCTGTTTAAGAATCATGAAATGAAAATACATTTGTGAGCTGCAATATCTCTTTGTACAGCTCTTCCTACTGATCTCTTCAGCTTTCTGCTTGTCTGCACACAAATATTTTACATGGTGACACTTCCTTCTGTCCTTTATCTTCATTTGTTTTTTTTGTGTGTTATTAGTTACTGAACTGATGTCATAGAGCTCCCCCCCCATCCAAAAAATAAAATATGCCAGAGAGTGTATGCGTACTGATGGTTCTCATAGACCACTGGTGAAACACACTCCTCTCTCTGAACTCAGCTGCGGGTTTATTTTTAAAGTGGGAGGGCTAATTAAACACCCAGATAGTGTATAACTAAATTTATCACTAATGTTCCTCCTTCCTTTCTAACATGCTCTAATCACCTTATTTGTTTTTGTATGTATTTTTCTGTTTGCTACCAAGACTATTGTTAATTTTTCAAAAACTCTGTTTTTCTTTGTAAAGCAAAATCTTATTTAGATGATTTTTTTCTTGTGTTGGTAAAACTAATTTACCTGTTCTAATCTCATCACTACTCACCTCTGACAAACTTCTGTCAAAAGTACTAGTGATAAGGGTAGATAACCAAGCAATCATTTTATTGAGTGTTTTAAATCTGCTCAATTACAGTTTGTTCGCCAGAGTGGTTACCGGGGCCCAAATTTGGGGTGTAAAGAATAGAACCACTGTTACCTGCCATGCATGTCGTAAGAGGCGACTAAAGAGGTTTGGCTGAAATCGGATGCATGTGTCCTAAACGTGTAGAAGTCTATGTGTTTAGGGGCCTACCAAACCAATGTGCAATGTATACACGTTCTTGGAAAAGATCAAACATATCACAAAGAGTGATTAAAATTAGTCGTAAGAACGAACGCAAAGAAGAAGAAGAAGACAGTTTGTTGTTGCTTCCTCTAATACTGGCCTGTCAGTGACTTCACAATCCAGGATGTCAAACTATTGATTGTCTTTATAAATCACAATGGAAGGTGGGGAAGTAGGGAAGAATGGTACTTGGGTGACAGAATATGGTATACAGATAACTTTTTCAAAGTTGGTAATCATCACTTTCAGAACATTCAAGTAAATAGATTTTCATTGTCCTCATCTGCATTTGATGAAGACTTGAACCGATGCTTGAAAGAGTCAGCAATGTTTCAAGTTTTTAACTAAACAGAACAAAACATTTGCATGCATATGCTGTTTATGGATGCTAAAAATTGACTTGTATTAAGCGAGCAAGCATTCTGTGATATATCATTTAATTACCACTGACAATATTATGAAGATATTGCAATCAAATTGGCACTATCAGACATCATGATAATTTATCTGTAATATTATAATGCCATCGCATTACAATAACAGTAGCAGAGGAGAGGTCAAGTACAGATTTGATGTTGGTTTCTACCAAATATTTTTACAATGTCAAAGCCTGTCAATAATGATGGAAGTCTATCAAAAACTGCAGTTCTTAGAAAATAATTTATATCTATTATCCATTTTGTCACCTGTTTGACACATAAGGCATCCACAAAAGATTTCCATTGTTGCTGTTCTGTTGCTTTTCTATTAATTGTTTCCAACATCATACAATCTTTCAACTCTCTTTTCACCTTTCCAAAGTTCTCCATGTTTCCTTTGGTCGTCCAGGCTTTCTTTCCCGCACACTGTCCATCTGAGAGCTGTATTATCTAATTCCCCTTCTGTCATTTGACAAACATGCCTATTCCATCTCAATCTTCATCTTTTAATAATGCTCTTCAATGATGTAGTTTTACAAATTACAAAAACAATGACTTTGTAATTACGATTTGTAATTTGTAAAACTACAGTACTTTGTAATTACGTGTTTTGCCAATCAAATAGTTTTACTGCAGTTCCATATATATATATACTGAATCTTCAATGATGCACAGTTTGTTCATTTCAAAAGTTTTTCATTTGCTATAATATTTGGTCAGAAAATTTGCAGGATTTTTCTTTCATCCATTGCTTTTGTCAACTATTTGGCATAGAGTTAAAATGTGATTCTATGCATAAGTTTCTTTTCCTAAAACCTGCTTTTTCTTTCCTAATTTTGACCTCCAATGATCCTTTTATTTTCTGAAGGATCACTCTATTAAATATTTTATGGGTTAGTAATAACAGGGTTATTTCTCTCCAGTTGTTGCATTTTCCGAAATCCCCATGCTTTGCTAACTTGATAATAGAGTCTATTTTCCATTCTTTTGGAATTACTTCTTAATTCTATATATCATTTAGAATTTAACACAAGAGTCATGGTGTTTCGGATTCTTCTGTCGTCAGCATTTCTGAGAAAATTTTGTCACTCCTTGATTCTTTATTCTTTTTCTGCACCTTAATGACTTCTTTTGCCCCTACTTGCGAGATGAGTTGGATGTTTATGTCTAATTCTTCTTCTGCCTCTGCTATGTCAGCATGTACAAGCGCATTTGGATAGTTAAGCAACTGCTGAAAAATTCTCTCACTTTTTGATTTCCTCTTTGTTTCCAGAAATAATTGTTTCATTATCTGCTTCTAATTGGCGGTCTTGATTTGATAATATGCTTTCTCTCAACGTTTTGATTATGGTATACAGAGCTTTAAAATATCATGTTTGCTGGCTGCCTCTATCCATAAAAAACTTAACTTAAAGGGCATTTTATGACATTTTTTGTTAAAGTGAATGGTCTTTTTTTCAAACAAGTATTTAGAACAAAAACATTCAAGTTTTTTTTGGTTACTTGGGCAGAGCTCTCCATACTTAAAAAAATTGGTTCTTGAAGGAAAACTACGGAATCAAATGAATCACCTCGTGTTTTATTGATTTTTAGTGCAAATTATAAAATCCCTCAAAAGTCACATCTCAAAATGTAAACTACTATTGCTGAGTTATAGTCTATCCTTCTCTTAACAAACATTCATATAAACTTTTGAAGACAATATAGTTTCTTGGTTACAACCTTCAGTTTTGTCTCTCAATTTACTTTCCATATTAACACTTATTTTTACTTTTGGATGCAAGTATTTAGAACATTAAATACTGTATTAAAACCATAATCTGGTTCAATTAATTTTTTAAAACTTTTCCACAGGTAAAAGGTCATACAAATTAAATTGTAGTTAAACTATTTTGTAAAATGAAATTTTGTAGATATATGAATGTACTTTCATTCCAAGCTAACAGAATGTGAAAGGATAGATTAAGAAACAGTAGCAATTAAAAAGATTTTAAAAATCTAAATTCAGAGCTAACTTGACAATAAACAAATCATGACACAGTTCGCAGCACATGTCCAAACATGACAGATAAATGACCCAAGCTGGGACATTTGATAGTTAATATGTTCACACAAACAAACATACTTACAAAGGGTACAATTATATGAGATAAACATAAATAAATATCATTTATAAATATATACCAATTCCTAAAAGTGGCAAGGAAAGAAGAATTTATAAGAAATATAATGAAAGTAGATACAGCTAAAATTATTATTTATATAGGGATATTCCAACATATTGAATCCCACCAAAGCACTTTTAAATAAATAAATAAAATAATGAACAACTATTTTTAAAAACATACTTGTATGAGTAGTAGTGTAAAAGTTGTTCAAATGGTTATTCAAAATGTAATTATCTCTGAAGTCGGAATACGTTGCCTGAATGACGAGACACTGGTAATTAGGAAAGCAATCCTTCATGAAAAAATTATTCAGAGGCACTATTTCATAAGGCTGCGCTGAATTCATAGAAGGCAAACTGGAAAAAAATGTATTTACAAAAAAACAAATTTGCTGTAATAAAATTTATGATAGATGTAAAATAAGTTATTGTAAAATAAAATAATGAAAAACCAAGTTGGAATTCTATATGCATTCATTAGAAAACCAAACAGTAGTAATAGAACAAGACGTTATAAGTATAATGTCATTCTGAGTCTATGCTGAGTATGTCATGTATACTTTCATGGTATATCTAGACTTAATTTAGCTCCACTCTTGCTGTGAATCACTTAAGGAGGTCAAAGCATTCATTCTTGAGCCCTTGGTGTCACACCTTCTGCTGTGTGCCAATGCTGTTGTCAAATTTTAACAATATTGTCTATCCATCCACATATGAGTCTTCACCACAGTCAGATAATCTACTATTATTGGTTCAAAGTGGTAACTGACTTGATCTCATTGCTCATAGAGTCCTTAACTTGCATACAGGTTGACTGAAAAAATAATTGATAAATTGTAAAATGGTATGTCTTATATCTTTGTATCTGTTATTTTAACTAATTAATATCTTAAAAAAAGGCACTAAAGTTGATACAATTATGAAATATTATAATACCAATATAAATGTGTGTATCCCAATATCAGCTAATATAATTTATGCTAATAGTAAATTAAATGAATGTGTCAAACACCATATTTAGTTCATATTATTTGTGTTACTGTAGGTACAACCTCTTTTCTTAGTTCCTCCTTTTTTACCCTGGAATGTAGACATCCTTTTTTTCAGATTTGTTTCTTGTAATCAGGTTTTTACAGTAAACAGGTGAGGGACCTGTTGTGCCTGTGTAAGGTGGAGGGGCTGCCTCAATGAAGACTGCCAGATTGTTTCAGGGGTTGACCATCTACTTTGAGATGCCATTAGCTTACATGTTCCAATGCATGTGGTTGTGTTCCATATGTAGGGAGTATATTCTCAGACGCATAGTGACTGTTGTTGCAATCTTATAAAGATGAGTGCCAGATTTAGTCCCATAAAACTGAAGATGTGTTTGTTGATGTGAGCAATGTCTGTTCGGAACAACTGTGGTGGTGATCAACTAATCAGGAAAACCCTCCCAAAGATAACAGCACTGTGCATGGCATACTGCAGTAACACCCCATACACCTCATCTGAGTAGAATCCTATATGCCAAGAGTTTTGTTGTCTCATGAGTATAAAAGATAGCTCTAGAAACATCCTAACCAGCATCACATAGGAAATGAGTGAAAACTTGTACTTCCTTTGGGTTATCCCCAAACAAATAAACAAACCCACTACTTTCTTTGATGCAAAAGCCCCAGGATATCAGCACCCTTCCTCTCTTTATTATTGGAATGAAATCATCCATAGCAAAGTTAGCAAAACACTTTCAAAATGTAATTGAACTTTGAACTGAATTGACACTCTGGTAAGTATAATTCACTCAGCTTCTCATATCCAAATGTTAATGAACAAATAAATGTGACTTCCAGATTTTAGGAGCCCATTTGAAGGTTTAATTTAAAAATAACTGTCTGTGGATTAGTTAAATATTGTATATTACATCTTTCAGAACAAAACTTCAGCCTGCTACAATGGCTATAACAAAGTCTACTGTCCTTTGATTGATTCAACCATCATCATTGCTCTTCTGTGAATAACCATGTGTGTTGTGATCTTTTACTAGCACAGAAAGTTCTCAGCAACTGTGCAGGAACTCTATAACACCAGCAAGAGTCCCCAATGTAATTTTTAGGATGGTGAAAATGTTTAGAAATTTTACTTTAAATTTTAAATTAGTATTGTCCGGACAATGTTAAAAATATATTTATATGTATTGGGACTTTTCAACCTACTCTTATCGATTTTCAGTTGCCAATTTTTCTTTTACATGTTCTTCTTCTTCTTCTCGATCGTTCTTTTCACCATTTTGATCATTCTTATTGTGATATATAAACAGCCTACACCAAGAATGGGTGTGATTCTTCACATCTTCAGCGCCATTTGGAACTTATCCTTCAGTGATGTGTCTGATTTTGGCCAGCGTTTACTGGGTTCACTCTCCGTCAGCCTCCTTTGGCCTTCCTCAGCCGACGTGCAAGGCAGCAGGTTCTTTTACATGTTCAATTTGAACACAGGATTTACTTTTTATTTTTCATCTCCAATAGAATTACAAAAGCGACCTCCCCTATATTGAGATCAGCAGTCATCTGAAAAAATTGCTGATTGCTCCACACAGGAAATGAACAAAGTACTTTTGAAGCTAGAGGCATGCATTCTACCTCATATCACAGAGACTCCTGATAGTTGAGATTACAGTTGGCTAATACTGTCATTTATCTAGATCCAATATGAGTCTAGTGTAGAGCTCTTAGTCACACAAAAATATACCAACATTGTAACTCTTATATTACTGATAGGAAGTCTCCTCAGTGTGTGTCCTATCCATCGCTTTCTAACACCATCATGAGACCGGCCGTCCGATGGAACCCCCAGGGTAATAGAGGTAAGGGAAGACCCCGAAAAACATGGAGGCGTGAGTTGGAAATGGAATGCAAGAAAATGAAAGTGGAGAGATCTGGAAAAGATGGTCTTGGATAGGAGGGCTTGAAAAGCCTTGGTTGCGGACCTATGCCTCCCTAGGGGTGAAGGGTGAAGAAGATAACTGATACAAGAAAAATATTTTGCATAGGTTTAGAAAATACAAAAGACAAACATAAATATGGACATATGACACAAATATACAAGACACATATACACACTTGATATAAATGTATAACACAAACATACATACTTACAAAATCAAACAAGCACAGCTACACCTTTGATAGAGGAATATAGTTTTCATTTTTTGACCACATCCATGTTTGAAAATGTTTTTCACTGCAAGGTTCAAGTGTAAGTGAAGTCCCATTTTTTGCAGCAGTGAGGCAAGTGTTTGAAACTGGGTTGTATATATTTTTATTCTGGGGACACAGTTTATTTGTGTAAAAAAATTCAATGCAAAGTATTAAGTATAGTTTGTTCTTTTCGTGCCAAAGGCGGCACATAGGGCAGAGGTTTTAGATCTCCGTGTGATGCGGTTCTTTGCTAGCAGTTGGAGATCTTGTATGGTTTTACATACCAATAGTTTACTTTCTTGTAGGATTGTTCTTCGGAGAGTGGTCTTAAGTCTTCCATGTTTTCTTTTCCCAACTGGTGACCACATAAGGACTTGTTGATTTAGTCTCTTTTCGTCTGATCTAAGAACATGACCTAAATATTTCCACCTTCGTTTCCTTATAATATTTGATATGGGTTGTTGCTGTGTTATATCTCTCACTGTGTTGTTCGAAACGAAATCACTCCATTTTACTTTTAGTAATTTTCTGAGACATTTATTCTCAAAGTTGTCCAGTTTCTTATCAATTTTGTTTGTTGATTTCCAACTTTCACAACCGTAGGTCAGTACAGTATACACACAGGACCTAAACAATTTAACTTTTGTACATATACTAAGGTCTTTAGACTGCCAAATATTTGTTAACTTAGTGAAGGCACTAGCTGCTATAGCAATACAAGAGTTTATTTCTTTCATCGTGTCTCTGTTGTTTGACATTTTACTACCCAAATATGTAAAATGTTTAACTTTCTCCAGTGTTTGGCCATTTATTACGATGTTGTCTGTTGAGTTTGTGAGGTCCATAATTTTGGTCTTGGCAGAATTAATCAGGAGACCAATCTGTTCTGCAAGTATGCAAAGATTGCTCGTTAGTTTGTGGGTTGCTTGTGTGGTTGAATTCAATATGGCCACGTCATCGGCAAAGTCAAGATCAAATAGTCTAAGACAAGTATACTTAATTAAGTATAAGACAAGTTTAATTAAGCATGTCCATAAAAAGAAACTTCATTTGTTTGATCTGTTCAGGTCAATTGACAGCTGAAAATTGATCGTTTTGAGCGAATGCAAACGTCTGTCTGGGCAGGTTGTTGCTAGATACTCTCTCTGGCAAAAATCACACATAGGTCACAAAGAGTGGTCAACGAGTGGTTGTTTTAGAGCACTCACGGAAAGTGCTCTCTGGACTATAATCACATGCTCACTGTGATCAATAAGTAATGTTTTTAGAGATTCTAATGCGCTAGAAATGGGAAAATACTGCAGTGATGACCAACAGACCTTACCTGAGTAGGAGTATCCACAGCACTAAGCATAGCACTACATGCCTAGAGTTGTTGGAGGGTTCTGGGTCTGAGAGAAAGCCGGGTACTCTTCCCAACTTAAACATAGGAAAAAGGGTGAAACTCAAAATTCCTGGAGGCTCAAAGAAGAAGAAGAAGTTTGATCAGTCTTATTCCTATATTATTATTGCCTTTTTAAATCATAGATCACTAAGCTCATTAACATGTATTTTGTGACAGCATTCTTTTTTCTATCATACTGTGACCATAATTAATTTTGTAAAACCAAGATTTAGTCAGTCGTTGCTTGTGCATTTTTGTGTTTGTGTCTTTGAATGTTTCATTAGATGTATCTTGCAGTGTCAGAACGGAACATTTTCACAGTGTATAATTTTGTCATCTCAAATCTGTCCTTTAGTGCTTCAATATAAGTTCTTTTGGTGTATCACTACACAACAATAGAACACTTGTGCAACACAGAAACTTTAATGCAATATAATGAGTGCAACATTACATCATTTTCTTGGAATCAAACATGAGGATTAGGAATATTTTAAAATAATATTTTGTAATTTTTTCCCAAACTAAATTATAAATCAATCAAAAAATTTGTCGTAAAAATAAAAACGGGCAGATACAAACTGTCATTAATGCCTGTAATGCCACTTTTTTAGGGCGGTGTAGCAAATGAGGGACAAGAGTCTGAGGAAATTAATGACCACATAGCCGTACAACTGTTCTGGTTAGGATTTTTCTTTTATACCCCTGTCAGAAAAAATCATTGCCCGTACTGTGGATTGAACACGGGTCTCGTGTATGGGAGCCATGCTCTAATCCCTACGCCCAGATGCTCCTCGCCTAAAAATCAACACTTGATAATTCTCATCTGTTGTTTATTTATGTGATACTATGTTGTTAACTTGCTCACGTCATGTCTATGAATGTACATTTAACAATTCCTAATTCTCTTTTAGGTAATCTCATTTTCACATCTTCCATCATCTGTAATCATGTGTTCAAGATATCATAAACTGTTTACTTGCTTCAGTAAATCTCTGTGTGTTTTTATATTTATTTTTGGTTTCTCCCCTTCTTTGCTGATATTGATTTCTGAATATTAATACATAATCAATTCATATTCCTTAGTTTTTTCTACTTGTTTTACTATTTCTTGTACAAAGGATATAGCAAACATGAATAACTACTGAAGAAAATAGAAAAGTTCAGGGCCTCATAGACAGAGCTGAAGAAGTTGCTGAAGACAAATTGAGTAGAGATCAACAGTTGCAGCTCTATAAACTAGTGGAAAGAAAAAAAGATGTCTTTGCAGATGTGATAGTATGATATGTTGGAATGGAACATCATAGCAAATGGATGACAGCATCTAATCCAGCTGACAGTTCATCGGATCTCCTTATAGTTTACTGGGCTACTTAATAGTAATTACTAACTATATGTAGAAGAATGTAGACACAATTAATATTTTGAGCTACAGCAGCCCATTGGGTACACAATGTGAATGAGATCCCAATAAATTATAGTTTGGTAAGGAAGTGAAGTGATGGAGACCTCACAGTATGATGCCTTATCTTGTACTCTTACTTTCTCTTCCCAAACTCAGAAAGTCAGGGGCCCAATTTCCATTGGGTTGGCTGAAATGTGCCAAAGAAGGAACTGGTTCCAGTCTCTTTGATTGTGAAGTAAACACTTTATCCACTTGACTAATTATGCCAGTACCCAATATGTGATGGACTAGTAAAAGTGATTACTGATGGCAGAGTGTAAACAGAATACAAAAATTATCAGCTGTGCGCTGTAAACATTCTGGGTTAATTTCTGTTATGAACAACAAATAAAATGGTTGAATCTTCCTACCTCAAGGTACTCAAACGTTTGTGACTTGTTCTCAAAATTACATTTCTGTAGTAATATGCCAGAGTTGCCTTCAAATGTAGTTGTCATGCAGAGATCTGATAACCTTATCTCTTTAATTCTTGTTGACTCCCATTGATGCTGTAGAATTTTTTGTGACAAAAATTATTTAAAAAAATATCAGCAACAAATTACACAATGAATAGTACATACAATCTCCAATGGCAGAAAAAAATGTCACCTAAATAATTTTGTAATGATCAAATTGGGTTAACTAGTTAACTAAACCCCTTTGCCAGCACTTATTTTGGTGCTGACAATGACAGTAACCATACTATATGCATTGTCAAATTTTAAATAAAATTTAAAGAGCTACACCTGCAAAATAAAACTACGTAGATTAACATATTAAAGCTGCTATCAACTAATAATAAACAAAAATAGAACAACAAGATATAGTATAATTTTAAAGCCCTATACAAATTAAGTAACAACACATCTACTAGCATGCTCGATGGCAAATGGGAACAACTTAGAATAGCAATGAAAGAAGCAGTAGTAATGATTGGTGAATAATTATGAAATATAAAGAAAAAGTTATAAAACCTGGGACTGGAATGGGAGGGGTGGGGGGTGGTTAGGACATGACAGTACCAGAGGGTATGTAAAACATTCACAGTAGGGGAAGGCCTTTATAACTACTAAGGCAGCAAGCCTTTAGATCTAATGCTAGTTTGATGATATTTATGTATATTTGTATATGCAATACAGCAATATGATTTATAAAATTCTGTTTATTATTATATATGAAATACTGCTTTCATGCTTACCGTAAGAAAGTTATGGAAGATTTTGTTAAGGTAAACTGCCTTTAAAAATTTGTTCTGAAAAAAAATCCCAGCACTCTAAAAGATAATTTTAGTATGCAAATGCCAAGAGTTACCAAAATGGGAAGCTTATTGTTTAACTAATATATTTAGAATATGGAAAAGAACATGAATATTGCAAAAATGTAAGTCTCATAAATTAAAAACTTACAGCTTTGCTGCAGTCCTCAAGTGTAAGAAATACATCTTCAAGAGTTCCAACTTTATGAATGCATAGACTAGTTACACTTTCGATCTGTATAGCAAGAAAACTTGATGAATAAGAATTAACAATAGTATAATAATATATAGTTAGTTAGTTTGTCCTTTCGTGTCAAAGGCAGAGGCTTTAGATCTTCATGTGATGCGGTTCTTGCTAGCAGTTGGAGATCTTGTATGGTTTTACATCCCAATAGTTTACTTTCTTGTAGGATTGTTCTTCGAAGAGTGGTCTTAGGTTTTCCATGTTTTCTTTTCCCAACTGGTGACCACATAAGGACTTGTTGATTTAGTCTCTTTTCGTCTGATCTAAGAACATGACCTAAATATTTCCACCTTTGTTTCCTTATAATATTTGATATGGGTTGTTGCTGTGTTATATCTCTTACTGTGTTGTTCAAAACGAAATCACTCCATTTTACTTTTAATAATTTTTGTAGACATTTATTCTCAAAGTTGTCCAGTTTCTTATCAATTTTGTTTGTTGATTTCCAACTTTCACAACCGTAGGTCAGTACAGGATACACACAGGACCTAAACAATTTAACTTTTGTACATATACTAAGGTTTTTAGATTACCAGATATTTGTTAACTTAGTGAAGGCACTAGCTGCTATAGCAATATGAGAGTTTATTTCTTTCATCGTGTCTCTGTTGTTTGACATTTTACTACCCAAATATGTAAAATGTTTAACTTTCTCCAGTGTTTGGCCATTTATTACGATGTTGTCTGTTGAGTTTGTGAGGTCCATAATTTTGGTCTTGGCAGAATTAATCTGGAGACCAACCTGTTCTGCAAGTGTGCAAAGATTGCACGTTAGTTTGTGGGTTGCTTGTGTGGTTGAATTCAAAGTCAAGGTCAAATAGTCTGCTGTTATTACGCTATTTGATGCCTAGTTGATTATCTTGGGTGCATTTGCGCATGATCCAGTCTATAGCTATCCCAAAAGCATTGGTGACATAACGCAGTCTGCTTCACACCTGAATTGACTGTGAACCAGTCTGAGTTTTCTGCATCTGTTCTTACACAGCAGGATGCTTCAGAATAGAAGGCTTTTATAATATTGATGTATTTTTCCTGGAAGCCGTAGGTCTTAAGAGTCTCCCAGAGAGTAAAATGGTGAAGACTACCAAACGCTTTCTGAAAGTCTATAAAATTTATTACTAGTGGTGACTAGAATTCAATTGATTCTTTTATAATGGATCTCAGTGTGAAGATATGATTGGTGCAAGAACGATGTGAACAAAAGCCAGCTTGTTCTTCTCTTAGTCTTGCTTCAACGGCTTTTTCAGCCTCTCCATCAAAATGCTGCAGAATAGTTTGCAGAATAATAATATATAATAGTATATCAAATAATATACTATAGTATAAAAATATATGACTGTGCAGGATACTCCATCTGGGATTGTATGACAGGACCACAAACAGAGAACTGGGATGCAAAAGGTGGAGATGGATAGGACACACACTGAGGAGACCCTGGACAGCATCATCAGACATGCTCTATGATGGAACCACCATTGTAATAGAGGTAAGGGAAGAGACAAAAACACCTGGTGATGGTAGTTGGAGACAGAATGCAAGAAAATGAGGAGAGGGTGGAGAGATCTGGAAAATATGACATTGGTTAGGCGGGCTTGGAAGGCTTTAGTTGCAGACCTATGCTTCCCTAGGAACAAAGGGTGAAGAAGAGGAATAGTAGAATATATATACTGATCTGTTAATGACTTAATCTAATGAACTATCAGCCATTACTGTCATTACAGCACTTTGTTCCCATTTCTGAGAGTTTTTCTGGCAGATTGTATAAAGCAGAGGAAGTAAGTGCACTTGCCTATTGCTGTCACCATTCATATGCTGGTCATTGGTTATATTTTCTCCCTAACAGAAAAAGCAGTTGATATTAATGATTGGTAAGATATCATCAGAAAATAACACCATATGTAACCATTCAGCCACTTGCTGTCCATTATACATAAGAAGAAGAACAACAACTGATAACTAGATGGATAATTAAAAGAAAATTATATTCTGATCGAAGTAACAAATATATTCCCTCTTGAAGTAAAAAAAAAAGAATTAAAAACATGCTAAGAGTATTGCATAAAGCACAAACTCTGTAGCTCCAGCAGCAATCCTAAAAAATCTTTTAGAAAAAATTCACATTCAAATACGCCAATATGGTCTGGACTTGAACCCACAATCTTCAGAATGCAAGGCAAATGATTAACTGCTAATAATAGTCTGTATCTTTCTTTTCATGTTTGGAAAGTCTTATCTTCTTTATTACAGAATTAAACAAAATTACGTACAATTTATGAATACTCAATTTGAGTGATATTGGTTTTTTGATGTACAGGTTATTTTGATCTCCCATGGTTGACCTTTATTTGCCTGCATAGGCAGTGTTCGATAGTGGAGTTGATAACATGCATTAATTTTTGACTTTCCGCTTATTGTATGTCCTTCTCCTTTTTTATTTTTGTATGTTTTTCTATACCAGATATGTTGTTCCTCTATGTCTCGACACTTTTGATTCAACCATTCTTCATATGAATTGTCACACCTCTTATGCATACATGCATACATTCATATATATATATATATATATATATATATATATATATATATATATATGCCCGCATGCCCAGCGTGTTCGTAGCGCGTTGGACTAAGGGTGACAAGTCCTCTGTAAGTGCGGGTTCAACTCTGCGGACTGGCAGAAAAGCTACAGGTTCCCCAAATTTACGGTGTTCGTGGCACCGAACCGAAGGGTTACGGTGTCCATGACACCGAGCTGAAAAGCTTTCAGCTCAAGTGCTTCTGGATCTAAAAAATATATATATATATATATATATATATATATATATATATATATATATATATATATGTATATATATACGTATATGAATTCCAAGCAAGTTGCTAAGTAATTTAAAAAAATTATTGATAATTAATCAACAATAGTTTTAGAAACTGTATTAGGATACCTTGTCTAATTGCAAAATGGACCAGAAATGTGTTCCGACAGGGCTAGTATGTCTATCAATAATTATATTTGCAAAAACAATGAGTACAGTGATGTGAATTTTGGTTTTGATAGTGCAAAAATATTAATAGTGATAATGCTAACATTAATGATAATATAAACATTTATTAAAACTACAACTCCTGCAATGAATACATGGAACTCAGTTAATATTGTGGACACAGCTGTATCAACTATTCAAATGTGAAACATGTAGCATTTCCTTTGCTCCAGTGTAAGAACCAGGTCAATTTTTGATATTTTATTAGATCTTGCAATAAGTTTATAAGAGGTATAGTACAAGTGTAAACACATTAATGTTAGTGTAAAAACTAGTTAGTTTGCGTGTTCTTGTGCTTTTTTATCTTATTTATTGGAAATACTCTCTGATAATCATCAGGAAAAGACATTAAAAACAGTCCAGCATCCTTTAACTTCTCAAGAAGACTCTGTCTCCAGGTCTGTTTGGGATGTTCCCTTTTTCCTTTTCCTTGCAGGTTTCAATTAAGTGCTTGTCTCATCACACTCAACTGTGTCTTCTGCAGAGTATGTCTATCTCCATTTTATCCTCTTAAACATTAATTTTTGCTATTGCAGTTGTTTTATGCTAGTTTATTGGATGTTTTTCTTCCATCTATCATTCAAATTAAATTACGTTGGGAATATGAAGAAAGCAAATTTACTAAAAATATAAGAACAAAAGTTACAAGTAATTTACGAAAGGTGTAATGATACCTACATGACAATACTCACCTCTCCAAGATAACGTCCTGTACCTGCTATGTACATTTCTGGGTAAATATTTTCCACATACCAGGAGAAACTACGACACTGAAGTCGTTCACGCAGTTCTTGTGTTTCTCGCACACTACCATACATTTTCTAAAATTGAGTACACAGATGAAGACTATGAAAATAATTCTGATATCAATCAATCAATCAATCAATAAATAAATAAATAAATCAATCAATCAATCAAGTGCCATGCCTGCCTGCGTAGGCGATCATGTCTCTCTACAACTTTCTCTGCTTGGTGCATGTAATCAGTTCTGACGTCGATCTTGTGTCGAACCACGATGTCAGGCTATCCAACATCTTCTCCCTTTGTCTTCCACGATCTCTCCTTCCCTGAATTTTACCTGTTGTCACCAAATGTTTCAAACCTCTTCGCATTATATGCCAGAAGAACCATGATTGTCAGATTCTTATTCTTTTGATAAGGTTTCTTTGTGTGCAGGCCTCCTTTAAAACCTCTTCATTTGTTTTCTTCACTGTCCATGGAATTTTCAGCATTCTTCTGTAAAACCACAATTCTGTGGCTTCCAATGATCATATTGATTGTTTTTCATTGTCCATGATTCGCTGTCATACAGAAGTATTGGATCAATATAGCTCTGGAGTATTCGTTTTCGTAGTGTATTTGGTATATATACCCTTCAAATAAAAAAAAAAGTGGAGTAATTTTATTGGCTGAAATAGCCAAAATACATTTTTTAAAACAAAAATTCCATTTCATTACCATTTCATCTGAAATTGAATTTTTCCAAAAATACATTCTGTATCTGTTAAAAAAACTGCATGTAACCGGTGCTCGGCTCAGAGAGCATGTGAAAAATTATATTGAGAAATCCACATGAGCTAAAGAAATCCCAGTATGTAACAAAATTTGCTGTGCAAAAAAAAAACATGATGTATGGGAGAAATTATAATATTGGTTGTGAGCTGTGGTGCCAGAATTGTCTTTAGGAGCAGTGCAATGGTGCATAACCGATTCACAATGACTAATCTCAACAACATAATCTTAGTGCTGTAGACAAAAGTAATATATATTGCATGATTGTAGGAAGGTGTTACTCTCTGTAATGTGGTTTATATGATTGCAGTGTTTCATTTAATTATCATCAGATGACAGCTCTTTGTTTAGAAATGGAGAGTTGAAAAACAACATACAGGTTGATCTAGAATCACCACACCTCTAGAGAATCTCTAAATTCTAAGTCCAGCACTGCAACAAAGAACTACTACTGCAAATGTTATCAGACAGTGTCTCAAAGTTGTTTCTAACATTGTTGTCAGTGATCAGTCTATTTGGAAACGTATTTGTAGTGAAAATCATTGTGCTTGACATCTGGCGATTCAACATAACCTGACTGCTGCTAACAGAGAGGATCACTTAGCACATGGTACTTTATCTACATGCACAGGAGGGGGAGGGATGCGAGGGGCTAACATCATGTTCATGGATGATTTTTAATTTGTCTTTAGGCCTAAAGATAGATGAAGCAGAATATGGAAGCATTGTGGTGAACACTTTAGTGATGGTACTCAGGCATAACTTAAATGGTTGAGAGTCAGTGATGGTGTGGGAGGCATTCGTATACACAACAGATCATTTGATTGCGAATCTGAATGATGACTGTTACCTTGACAAGATTCTACAGCCTCTTGTCCTCTCAGCAATGCAAGTTCTTGAGAATAAATGAAGTCTTTTAAGATAACAATGCAAGACCACATTGTTCTTGTGTAGTAAATTTTTTTTATACAACTAGCGGGTGTCGATAGATGGAAATGCAAACAGATCTAATATGAATTTCATAGAACATTCAACAATAACAATGGCAGGTAGTGCTTCAAGTGTTCATTCGTTAGCTCATCATTTCCATTAGACAGTGGTATGTTTAATGCATTACAAATTGTGGTATGACCTGCATGCTACTTACAATGTCTACCTCTGATATCATTCTTGTAAATTTAAAAAATGCAAATTGTATTGATAATTGTGTTGTTATTTTAGGCCCATTCAAGAAAATAAATGTAATCCCTATATGGTACCTTCAAGAATGAAAATAATGGAGAATTAGAAACAATAAGAAGGATATGTCCAGACTCTCCGCCTTTCATACAACTTGTCTGCGAAAAATCTTACGCGTGTACTGGCCGACTACTATCTCGAATCAAGAATTGCTTGCACGATGCCAACAAGAGAATATGGGCACTATCATCCGAAGACGACGCTGAAGATGGATTGGACATGTGATGCGCATGGAGACTGGCTCCGACACGAAAACTGCACTGAGATGGACTCCAGAGGGTAGGCGAAGCGTGGAAGACCCAAGACGACCTGGAGGAGAACGATAGAGCAAGAGCTGAAGGAAATGAATCATAGCTGGAACACAATACAGAGGAAGGCCATGAACAGGAAGAATGGTGTACGTTTGTTGCTGCCCTAAACGCCAGGGGCGTAACAGGCTAAAGAGAGAGAAACAATAAGTATATCTATAATTTGTTTAAATCACCATTTATTACCATCATCACGACTGGTAATAGAATTGGATGGTAATGGCATATTGAAAGATTGACAGAGAACAGAAATTCTAAAGTTATATTTACAAAATATATGAAGTAAAAAAGAAAATGAAACGGACCATAAAATGATGGAAAGATGGCATTAAAGTAGAAATACTAGGTGTCAATAATTGGTTGAAGAAGGCTAAGAACAAAGATGAATGGAGATGGATGACATCTGCAGCAATGAGCCTTAAAATGTTTAGAAAGTGGAAAAAGAAGAAGATATGATAGCTTGCAATGTTCTGGATTTGACACACTACATTTCTATGCCACTTGACATAATTAGCAGCTTTTTCTCATGCTCCTATCTATATAGTTTCTTTGTTTTCTTGTTATTTTCAGTTTCCAATTGTTTCATTTTGAGTCACACTTTTCCAAAATTAAGAATCTTAATAGCTATATGAGTGCTGTTTTCTTTCAGTGCTCTAATTTTGTTATTGTCATAATGTGTCTTGTATCCTTTGCTTGATAAAGGTATTTTGGCATAAACATCAATGTTGTCTGTTTATGGGCTTTTTAAAACTATCTACTTTGTGTTTTGACATTTACAAATTATTATACACTGTATGTGCAGTTACCCTTCTTAATACTAGAAAATGGAATATCAAATTTAAGTAATAATATAAAACAGTAAAACAGTACAACTGCATCTCATAGAATGATCAAAATAAATAGTAGCATCTTGCACGTCAAAGAAACATATAATAAATAAAGGTACATGTTTACCTCTCATGCATTTTATCATTAAATGAGTAAGCTTGATGCCAGCAAACCTCAATCCTGATAGTTTATTCTCACTAACCTCATCATAATGTTTTCCCTTAAAGTAGACGTCACGGTACTCATCAGCCCAGACCTGTGCTACTCTGGCAGAATTTCTAGAAAGCAATGGCATTGTGTTGTCTGTTAAATAAGGGGAGTTATCTCGAAAAATATGTGCCACCCGTGAGCAAGGGTGGATTAAAATTCCACCACCACACATCCAAAGCTGGGAACAAAATAAAAATATCTTATTTTCTGGTGGCATACAGAGTGCATGGTAAAACTTTTTTTTTCAAATTGCTAGCCTAGTTTATTTTAAATTAAAAGAAAATTTGAACAAAAGAATTATAAATAATAATGGAACAAGCATGATGATCTTAAAACAAGTATAAATAACTTAGAAAACGCAGAGCAGTGCCATCCAACATGTTTTATAGAATGGGATGCATCTAACTGATGGCTGTGGAGGTGCTGACACAGTGTGGCAATTGAAATAATAATGATGACAGCAATAATAATAATAAAGTAATGTTAATAGTGAAAAGGCCTTTAACATCACCGATGGAGAAACCTTTGGAAATCGATGAGACACCAGAGAAAATTATTAACCTAGTAAAGGCAACATATATAAACATGAAATGTAAAGTTATTCATAAGGGAAATTTAACAGATACTTTTGGAAAAGGAACAGGAGTGCTCCAGGGATGCCTTCTATCACCTTTGTTGTTCTTACTGATTATAGACTAAATTATGAAAGTAACAACTATTGCCAAAGATGGAGTTCAGTAGAATCGTATGGAGTAGATTGGTGATATGAACTTCTCTGATGGTGTAGCCCTCCTGTAAAAGTGCACATAACCAGATGTAGGATGGATTAGAGACACTTGATTCACAACAGCTAGGATTAAGAATTCATAGAGAAGGACAGGGATAATCAGAGTTAACCAAGCAAGCTACAACCTGATGTCCCTAGATGTAAGAGTCATACATGTACTTAGGCAGCATTGAAGAGAGAGGGGAATAGCAGTTTAAGATAACAAAGTAAGGATACAGAGGACAGGGGAAGCTTTCATCACACTAGGAAATGTGTGGAAGTCTGGAGAAATCATTCTAGATCCAGAATTAAAATATTTGGTTGCAATGTTAAAGAAACAGGCAGAATGATTAAAACAATAACTAATAAATTGTGAGCATTAATCAACTAGTATCTGGGAGGCATGGAAAGTTTGAGATGGTATAAAAAGGTCACAACTGAGGAGTTATAAAAAAAGGGACATCCCAGTGAACTAAGAGATGAAGAAAAAACCACTGACACTAGACATCTTGATTTTACTCCTTGGGGACCAAACGTCACACTACGTGTGCTTGGGTTGATGCCTTTTACCAGGAGCCACACTAAAGGGCATTTTTAATTCTAAAAACAAATGACTTGTAAAAACATGGCTTTTGCCCTGGTTCACTAAGAGTTAGGCTGAGAAAATATGGCAAGAAAGGCATTTTCCTGATATAATGGCTGATTGAACACTCCATGAAATCTATACATTTTTGTCATATAATCAAAGAATTGAAACTTGGAGGATTGAATTATATATACAAATCAACGCAAACAAGGAACATCCACTAAATGAAGAGCTCATTAAGGGGAAAGGATGAAGACTTAAGAGAGGCAGATCATGGCTTAGCCAGATGGAAGATACTCTTGGGGACAAAATTTGAACCTGTCGGGATTGGACTAGGAGAGGAATGGATTGCTGTGTCACTTCAATTTCTTACTGATTTCACAGTTATTATATCCATTATGAAACACTGTAAACAAAATAATCCATTACTAATTAACATAGAGGTTGAGGCCCTTGTTCTTGGTCATTCGCAAAAAACAATATGCATGGGTTTATTCGTCATGCTCGGGACGAAAATAATAAGAGAGGTCAGTGTGGCCAATGCAACAACCACTAGTACTTTGGTAATGAAGGTGTGGGCGGTTACAGAGGCAGTGATGTGGTTGGCATCTCATAACTACTCTCATATTTTAATACTCTGTGACTCCATGAGTATGATACGTAAAGTCAAAACAGGAATGGTGAGACGAAAATTGGTAGATGTATTGGCACAGATAGGAATCAAGGATCATCTTCATTTACGTCATTGAGCCAGTTATGTAGGAGTCAGGGGTAATTAAATAGCTGATAAATTTTCTGGCACGACTATGATACCAGAAGGAACTGCAATGGACCAAAATGGCATTCATAACGCACTGAGTCTTTCTGAACAGAGTAGTTTCAGGGCTGTGAATCCCAGTCATTGACCAGAGTTAGAGAGATAGGTGTTGATATTGGTAGAACATGAAAATAACGATATTCGAAATATGCAAAAAGCTTAATTAATCAACATCAAACTGGTGTGTTGGACACTGGACCATGCTGTATTTGTTGAAGCGGGGATTGGAGCACATATGGACATGTCTGGAATGCAATGATAGTTCTCATGTAACTGATAACTTTCTTGTTTTTCTTATGTTTACCACACTTCATGATCAGTGTATTAAGATATTCATTCATTTTCTTCTAAAATACTGCCAGATTTTCAAGGCTTTCTTAAGCATTTTTACCTGATTGCTTGTTTGGTACATTATCATGGTCACTTATATATACTTTGTAACCTTCTTTAGAATCACATCTGTGCAACTTCTATATTATAATTTGACATGCATTGGGTTATAGCAACTGACCTTTAGTGAGAGCTCAATATTTTCTCCTCCCCATACTTCTAATCCTTTATCATAGGTTCCAATGGATATAAAATAGTCCTTCCTGATGGCAAATAGTCCACCAGCCATTGTTGGAGACCTATGACAGAGTCAAATGTTACTGGATGATGACAAATCCTAACAATTGGCACAAATAGAAAGATCATTTTCTTTCATTTGAGATAATGCAGCATGTTATAACTAGTCCAATAAACATATTGTAAGTACACCACCTGAAGATATTTATCTCCTATCACTAATAAATTTTACCCCTGGGCACACTATATATCATTACATTGAAATGTATACTGAAATAGCAAGTCCAATGACTTAGTGCCATCTTTAAAAATACTGCGAACCAATATATTGTCTCAGCAGAGCGAAAGGGTTAATTTTGAAGTATTCATTCTTTAATTTGTTTTATATAATAACTCAATAACATTATAATATCAACTACCAAAAGTGACAGGTTGCTTATATTTGTCTTTCCTGTTTGTAGTTGAGCCACTGACTGTGCTTTGACTTTTGTCATTGTTAAATTAGTCCTCCATTGGTTAAGCAATTGCCATGTGCTCCAAAAGTTGTGGGTTCAAACTCGGACTACGCCGTTCTGTTCACAAGTGCATTTTTTCAGAGACCACTAGGATTGTTGCCGGAGTTATGTAGTTTGTGCTTTGTGCAACTCTTGGCAGGTGGGGTGCCATTTTTGCAGAGAGGGTCTGAGCCATATGGGGTCAAACCTGGTGCAATGAAGTAAATCCTTTGGCTTTAGACCCTAATTAGTTCTATATATACTTTAACACTCTCTGATTGCTTTGAAGTTTTTATTCTATTTTTCCCATTTCTTCAGCTTGTAAAGAAAGTACATTCCTTTGTCTACAAAATTATACATCAATCATCAAATTTCATTAAAAAATAAGTCTAAAAATTGACAAAAATGAATTTGGCTACAACATATTGGTCAATGAAAAAGTTGATATGTCAACAGTTTGAAGTGTAGATCTTTAACATCATACTCATGAAGGTAAACAATAGAATCAATTCACCCCGAAATTCTAAAATAGTTGTAATAGAGGCTAGGTATGATTCTAGCTACAACATGTTGCAAAATTATACTGCTATGCTATCTTTAATTATTCGAAATTTAATAAACTAAAGTTCACGATCTAATAACAATCTTCTTCATCAGTGTAAATTATTTATGAACTATGTAGCAATTTGAAGCTGAAGAAAAATACAGCAAAAACCATAGCAGATTGACTTGAACAGGATGAATTTATCAGAGTTTGATAGTTTTATCATCATCATCATCAAATAGCTTGTCCTGAGCAGAACTTTGCCACCCCAACAGTTCTCCGGAATTTCTCTCTCTCATAGGCAAAATGTCCTGCCTCTGCAGCCGTCATTTTCAAACCATCAGATACATCCTGAATCTACTCCGTGGTCTTCCTCTTCTTCTCTTTGCCGGTATGCCTCATTCCATGATGGTCTTCTCCAGCCCTTCATGTCTTTTTACATGTCCAAAATATCTCAATTTTCTCTTTCTTATTTGTAGCATCAGCCAGTTTTTTTTGTTGTATACCCATCCGAAAATTTAAATGTAGAAAAATAAAGTAGTACAATGTAAAACTACAGGATAATTTCTTAGCAGGCAGACATAGACACAGCGCATTACATTCCTATGCTTCCTAATACTATCTCTTCTCATGCTTCATAATATATGTGTAGTGTATATGTTAAATGTATATAAGTTATGTATATATTTGATTAATCTATTTTTTTTTACATTTATTACGTTTTTCGTCACATATTTTCATTTTAGGGCCATTTGGGATTTGTTGTCTAACTGTATGTTATGTCTACCATAAAGAAAGTCTAAATTTTGTCGCTTCTTTTGTATCCTTTGCTTGATAAATGCCTTTTAATCGAAATGTCACTTTATATTGATTTTGTACTGTGTAAAACTGCACTACTTGGTTTTTGCTTGCATTGCCATAGCAGGTAGATAGAAGAACTGTTGTGAAAAGTTCATTAATTAAAATGTGCAAATAATAGGAACAGAATATCAAATAATGAAATAACTGGATGCGCATGTTCCAGATGCTGAAAATTGAAGAAACAGTACAAAATTTGGGCTCATATTTATGAAATATTTTGGTTAAACAGCAACATATATATTTTATGTTTATTCTAGTAATTCTTACTTAGTTAAAAGCAGTAAAAAAAAAACATTTTTCATACCATGAGATATATTGAGGAATATGATGTTAGACCATATTTTTCATTGATCATCAGCAGACAATGAGTGATGTGGTCAATATTATGCTGGCACCCCAGTGATTTTCTGGTACCCAAAGGAGGCTGGGTTGTCCTAAGAATCGTTATGGATTAAAAAATTCTATTCCCACTGTGGAAATTAACTTGGACCAAGCACCTAAGAAGCTAGTACACTAACCACTATGCTATTATGGCTCTCCTTACTTAGCTAAGCAGACAAGAATCATCATTATCTTTTACCATGCACAATATATGATCCAGTCCATTATTACATATTTTGATGAAACATGTAACTATAAATTGTTAACAAAGTATACATTTCATATTTAAGATCTGGTTGTAATGGAATTCTTCAAAAACTAAACAATTCAGGTAAAAGATGTATAACCACTGATTTAGATATCTACTTACGTTTTGTTCTAGAAAACCACTTAAAACCATTCTTTATAATTGTGGGGTTTGAGTCAATAATCATAAGTACTTTGTGCTGCTATAACATGTCCTCAAGACTGTCCCCTGCATGTCCTTCCTAGAAAGGGATGCTGGCCCTACAACACAATGCTACATTCAAAACTATATGGTGCCAGAGATGAGATCCAGACAACAGTGGACTTCATCATAAGAACGGGTCTGGCGGTATAATAATCAAAATAGCAATCACAAGAAGAAGAAGCCATTGCCTCTGGAGCTGATGTTTTATGCACTTCTTTTTTTTCTTCACCTTTCAACTCCCAATGGAGCACAGGTCTTCAACAAATTTCTTAAGCTCTTCCTCACTCTTGCCATGCCTTCCAATTCTTTCCATGTTTTACCTATCCTTTTAAAATCAGTCTCTAGCTCTCTTCTCCAGGTAAGCCTAGGCCTTCCCCTACTCCTCTTTCCCTGCGGACTTCAAAACAGTGACTCTTGCAATGCTTCCGGTCGGTCTTCGTAAAGTGTGTCCTATCCATTGCCAGTGTCTCTTTCTGAGCTCTTTCTCCACTGGTATCTACTTTGTTCTTTCTCAAAGTTTCTCGTTAGAATCGTATCATACCATCTCAGTCCCTCTATTCAACGTAAACATTCATTTATAAAGGTCTGTAGTTTTCTTGTGGTTTATTTTGTTGACCTCTATTTTTCCCAAGCCAAAGAACAGCACTGAGGTCACATTTGATTGAAAGATTCTCAGCCTTGTCTTTGTTTTGATCTCCTTCTACTTCCAAATCTTACTCAAAGCAATAAAGTTTCCCATTGATTATGCTATATGCACTACTCTGTCTTTAACATTTATTATATGTAGTATTGAGAATAATGTAATACAGGCTCACACTTGAAAAACTTTTTATGTAACAGTCATCAACAATTAATTCATAATCAAATAATGCGCTAACTGTTTTTACTATTATTAACATGCTTATTCAACGGTGGCAAAAAATTAGACTCACTTGACTGGATCAGACTCGGATTTTCTTGTGTTAACTATCCGCGGCAGGGCAAATGCCCAGTTAAACCCAAAGCTCTCAAATTCAAGAATCCCAATGTTATTATTAGCAGATTGTATTGAGAAATCTTCTTGATCTATAATATCAATCTCTGGAGTTACAGCACATTTAGGGTTCTCCAAAATTGTATGTAATAAGGGAGGTAACCAGCCTGTGAAAATATATATTTCTATTATTAGATTACTAGAGTTTTGAGAGATGTAATGACAATATAATTATGTTTGAGATTTGAGGAAACATTCATTTCTGAAAGTAGAATTGTCTCCTTCTAAAAGTGCTGACTTCAATCATATTAGAATATGGAAATAAAGTTCTGGACACAGGAACCAGTACATTTGACCAGACAGTAGGGATTTAAAAAGTAACAATGAAATTGTTCTCTGCAAGAAACTAATTCTTATTTCTATTGTCTGCATGTACAGCACACCTTGACATAACCAAACAGATTTACTCTTAGGTTAAAAGAGTGTTCCTCAGCTTAGATCAACATTAATCTTCTGTAAAGCAAACAAAAAATGACCACTAAATTACATGCACATGTAAGAGACTCAATAGTGTAGTAGTTAGAGCACTTTTTTCATAAGTGCATTGTCCCAGAATCAAATTCCACAGTGGAAGAGAGATTTCTTCTTACTGCAACAGTTCTCATGTTGACCAGCATTCTTTCGGTACCAGAAATTACTAGAAAGTAAAAGCAGCAGTCAACCACATTGTATGCAGTTGGTCAACGGAAAATACAAGCCTGACACCATACTGCTCATTATACCTTATAGTATAAAAATCGGTAATTTGCTTCACATACAGATGCACACACACACACACATACATCATGAAGGTTGTCTTCACTATGCGTTGTAAAATAGTTTCTGAAATTCTTTTCACATCCAAACGTAAAATACATTAAATCACTAAACATCTTTCACCTACCCAACATAGGCCAGGAGAAACTTCTAAAAAATCATTAATAGTATACCAGATATTATTGCAAAAACTGAAGTTGTAGTACATGCTAAAGGCGGTAACAGAACACAATATACGTAAAACACATCCCAAAATTTATACGGATGTAAAGTGTACACAGATGGGTCAACAAAATATTTGGTCTCAGATAGAAGAGCTGAAATTGATATTGTAACACAAGGTGGAGAAGATATTTAGAATGTTATTCTAATAGGAAAATGACTCCACAAATGTTAAGGAGAAATTGTAGCCATAACGGAAGAAATCAAAATTTAAATAAATCGCAGACACAGAGAACAGCTTTATAATCCTTTGATGCAAATTCATTGAAAAGTAGCCTAAAGTCATTGAGTACTAACTGCTGCAGAGTGCGCTAAGACTATCTATTAAAATAATCCAACGGCAACACACTGTCCAAGCAGTTTCATGTAAACTTAGTGCTAAATTTACACCAATGCATTCTGGTACAATTTTCGGTTTTATCTACAGCAAAGCTACCTATTTTGACTTCATGGTCCAATAAGGAGTTTGGTAAAATTTGTTAATTTGATTAAATATATATATTTTTCAAGCTGGGTCAAGGAAAACAATTAATTCAGCCACATCATGTTTTTCATTTCGGTAGTGAATGTGTTAACTAACCTAAAGAGACACACATGAATGCATACATATTCTCTTTACTATAGCTCAGAACCATAAAAAAGAAACAGTAGGCCTATATCAATGTAAACCAAGCCATTGTGGCATAGTAGGAAATGAAAAGGTTGATCTCTTGGCAAAGGAGGGAATATCACTCAAACATACTGAAAAAAACATCTTATGAAGTAAAAACTATGATAAAGGCAGAACTAATGAATTGATGAAATCATACACACTTAACTACAGATACCAACCACTTAGTGCTGTTCAAAGACAGACCATTTTCTTCAGGACACAGCAGACTGAGAAGTCACATAAATCTGAAGTTTAAATTTGTTAAGACAGGCTTGTGCTATTGTGAACTGAATCTAGAAACTGCAAAACACATCCTTCAGGAATGTCGACTGTACAAGAATGACATCAAAAGAAAATATAGCACACAGAGTTGACGTTACTTAACCTGAGGAGCTCTGTAGTTTCCATGAAGCCAATTCTACATTTCATTGATGTTATGAGTTATGTGTTCGATGACTGACAGAAAAAAGAAGAAGAATAACGTAACATCTTACGGTTGTTTTCCTAAATGACACCCAGGCATATGTGTGGTTTCTAGTTGTCAGTTACCAATTCTGCTTGATCTTCTTCTTCTTCTTCTTTTTTTTGTCATCACACTGTTACCGTGTTGTTGTCCAGTGTCATGGTTTTCTGATTTTGTCTTGCACTACTCTAGTGACTTGGGTGATAGTTATTTTTGCTTTTTGACAGGATTATGCTACTCCATATATCCATCTTCTTTGTGTTCTACATCTTGCATGCTTTTCCAATGTTCTGTTGTAGAAGACATTGTATACAGGGGAGTTTGGTTGCATTCTCATTAAATGGTTGAACCACTTCATTCTTTTATTCTCAATGTAATTCCAGCAAGGTTATGTCCCAACTCTCTTTCTTATGCCAATGTTGGTGACTCTTTCTTTTCTAGTATTTTTGGTAACTTTTCGTAGGAATCATATTTCACATGTAGTTATTTTTTGTGAATGTCCTGTGCTCATTGTGCATGTTTGACTATGGTAACACAGAGTAGTTATGAAGGACTCTTAATCATTTGTTTTTCATCTGCTAGGAGATAACTGCAGGAAATGATACACCAATATAAACTGTCATGGCTTCATCAAAGCATGAGACAAAACTCTTCTGCTGCAGAAGATAAAATTGAGCAAACTAAATGGAATAGAAAAGTGGGTCATCCACTGTCCCATTCATTGTAAAATTATGCATAGACATTGAGTATCAGACATGCTGACCCAAAGGAATTCATTAATTGGAAAGTACAGTGAATAGTTATAATTAGAGGTGTATTTTTAAGGGGGTCTCTATGACGAAGTGGTTCAGAAGTTTGCCTGTGAGTGTGAAGGTTGGAGGTTCAGATCTAAACCGAGTCACATGTGCAATTTTTTCATGGCATCACTAGGATTATTGCTGAAGCCACCCATTTGTTGTCGGGGCTCGCAAGGAGCAAAGAATAGTAACACTGTGACCTACAAAGCATGTTGTAAAAGGCGACTGTGGTAGGGATCTGGGATTCTACCCTAGTAAATAAAAAGCGTTGAAAAAATCGGATGGGTTGGCCTACTTGTAGGCCCATAACTCGCACAACTTACAGGCACTCTTAGGCTCAAATCGCATACAAATCACAAAGAGTGGTTTAACAAGTGGTTGATATGGAGCGTTTGAAGATGAAGAAGTTGCTGGATCTATGGAGTTCATGCTTTGTGCATCATTTTTGGCATTTCTGTCGACATGCATGGAGCTATATTGGGGAAACCTGGTGCAATAAAGTCAATCCTTTGCCTTTAGACTCTATAATTAGATGCTTTTTATCAGGTCTTTAGACTTCTAACCTAATATCAATATCTATATATATATAAAAATCAGTTGAATTACATTTTATGTCTGTCTTAATTGTTTGGAGATATCTGGACATCCTACAGACTTGAAATTTGGCAAGAAGGTAGCTTTCAGAGATACGAAAAGGGAAAAATTATCAAACTGAACTATTTGTTCCTTTCTATAACCAAATTCCCAACTTAACACACATGGTCATTCTGCAGATAAATCGTGAAAGTGTATTTTTATGTTTTTACAACGTTTCGGTTACATGATGCTGCAAGCGATCATGTTGTTATAGTCCGGTGACGTCTTTCACAAATCACACAAATACTAACATATTTATTAGTATTTCAACATGTAAGTTCTGTAGACGAATACATAAGATGCTTGACTGCTATCCTAAAGACAACTTGTTCAGTCTCACACTCTGCCAATTTAAAAAAAAAAATATATTTTTAAACACATCGATAAGTTGATAATCTGAATAAATGTAATTTGCCAATTGTTATTTTTCAACTTTCACAGGAATTCAATTGTATCAGGTTTTACTGGCTATTGGAATGAGCTACAGTTTATGTGGGCTCAGGAGATCAGCGAAAAGGATAACAAATTAACTTTAAAAGTAGTTTAGATTTAAACTAAACCCCCCATGCGAAGAACGGGTAAACTGCTAGTATATATATATATATATATGTGAACATACATTTATTGCAGAAATAAAATACAATTTATTAACAGTTCACATCTGACTTTACCTGTTATCTTCAATATCTTAAACAAAAATAACAATGAAAGAATGGATAACTTTATATTTTCTCACATGCATATTGTCTTTGTAAAAGGAAAAGTTACCTTCTTCACATTCCACATGAGAATCCAAGAATATAATAATGGGACCTTTAGCTTCTTTAACACCTGCTAATCTTGATCTTACTAATCCTGAACGCTTGGTCATTCTTATGAGTCTCAGTTTGTTCACCTGGGTCACATAATGTTCCAGTTGCTTATTCATCTTTACTGCAAAATTATTTGGTGCATGCTAGGTACATGTTTGTAAGCAAGCACATTACAACTAATATTTCATTTATGCATAGTAACCGGTGCAAGAAATCATTTCAAATTATTGAGAAAAAAATATGATTAAATCACTGATGTTTTGTTAATAATAAATGAAGAGAAAATTAAACAAATTGGTGCACATCAGAAATAGGCTTCACCAGTGGTGGCTCGTCACTTAGGGCCTGTGGGGCTGGGCCCCAACCAAAAGTAATGTGAACGTGTATTTATTGTTTTATGAATTAAAATATAACCTAATCCAGAACCATGATTTTTCCAAAAATGTTTATCTGGCCCCACCAACAGAAATTATCACGAGCCGCCACTGGGCTTCACCTTAGTTTTTTTAATTGTGGGTTCAAACCTGTGCTATTGTATTGTATTTGATTTTTATTATTTGTTTGGTGAAGATTATTTGGTCAAAATGTTTGATTTAATCGCTTGTGCTATGTAAAATTGCAGCCATTAATGTTTTAAAGTTTTGCACTGGGCACATCAAAAAATGCTTAAGAGTAGATACATATGCGCAAGGATACTTGAAGGAAAAATGAGGAAATTAAATATTTATAAAAATATTAAGAACAAAATTGATAGATGAGAGACAAGTAAGGGAAAGAAGCAGTGTTATATGAGTTAGTGTTTACAAGACAGAGGTTCAATTATGACAAAGTTTTCAATATTTTATTTAGCAAATATTACACTAAAAAAATGAGAACTAATAACTCTATTTTGTTTTATAATCTACAAGTTTAAAACAGCTTTTCTTACATCTATTTTGTGACTGTTGGCCTAGTACATTCTACTTCAGTCTACATTAGTTTGGGACTGCTACTCTAGTCTTCGGTTATCCTAGACCTACTTGCATTGCAACAGTTGTCCATCAGAAACAGTGTAGAACAAGTAAAGATGTATTTATGGACTAATATCAATATTGACAATTGGAAACACTGCAGTAGAACTATGTACTGAAGGTGAAATATCAATATATGAAGGTAGTTTAACAAAGTACAAAAACAGACTAAATCAACATTTTGATTAAAAGGATACAAGATACACAAAGTGTCAAAAATAATGCATCTGTAGGGTTACATTGTGTATTTGCAGATTTTCATGTAAGGTCATTGTGTTTTACACTATCTACTGGCAATATACAAGATTGAGACTTTGACAGTTAGTAAATCTGTTTAATAACATCTTAGTGCTTCTGAATATAAATGAGAAAACAACAGATCTATCAAACAAGAGCTGAAATTTAAGAAAATATTTTGATGAGAAAAATAACACAGAGGAAGTAAAGTAATTTGGAAACATAAATAGAAATTAATGTTTGTTAGAGACAATTATGAATGGAGGTATTCCAGAAAAATGGAGCAGAGAAAGAGCAATTTAAGCTTGATGCAGGATATGGTAAATGATACAAACATGACAGCAACTGAGGCAAGACATCTGGTATATGGTACAGAGAAAGTCTGAATCAATATTTTTGCGACAAAGCTCTGCAATGGGCAAAAAACTGGATGATGATATGTTTTGTATAAAGTCATTACTTCTGGTCATTTGTGTGTTTTGTATATTTTGCTTCATTAAAGCTTGTAGTCTGAATGTCGATTTAGTCTGCATTTTCTCTTTGTAAATCTACCTTATTTCCTGTTTTCTTCTTCCTCGATCGTTCTAGGCTTGTTTTTATCATTCTCTTTGTGATATATAAACAGCCAGACATCAGAATGTAATGTACATGCACCAACGTTCAGCACCTATATGAGCACAGTTGCTTATCCTTCAGCGGGTGTTCGATTTCAGCCAGCTATTGTGTGTGGATTCACTTCTTCCGCTAGCCTTTGACTGTCCCCAGCCAAAACCCAGAAGGCAGTGGGTTGCTATTTTCTTTCAGGGCAGCGACCCTTAGACGGTCTGCCCTCCCAGGCTTTTGAGCACCATCTACCCAACAAATCTAGTCCTTTTAATGAACCCCTTGGTTTGTCGCCCGTTCAGGTTTGTTTGTGGTTTGCTCCGCTAATCTTTGATTGTCCCCAATCACCTACAAGGCAGCAGTAGTTCCCTGCGAGCGGAAACGCGCATTGGCTTTGCCTCTACTGGGCTTTCCAGTTGTTCTGTACATTTGGGTGGGACGCAACCCGCCTACCGCTGCCGCGCTGGCTTGCCGCTGTCTCGTTGTACCTTTTTCCGTGTTCACATTTTCGCCACATGTGGCACCACCCTGTACCACGTCCGTGTCATGCATGCCGCGTCGCTCTGCCCTGGTGCCTACCTCACCATTTCCGTCAGTTCCTACTGGGCTATCCGACTTCAAAGTGGGCAAAACCGAGTTTGCCCCATGTTGCCCAGTGCAACTCAACTCATCACCCAGCACACTCATCGGCTCAAGAGAGTACGCAAGAGAGAGCATGCTTGGGCTCCGAATTTCGCCACACGCGGGTCAACCTCCCTTCGATGCATTTGATTCAAACTTTTGTCCCATGTGGACCAACGCGCGGTCCAACTCATCACCCGGCATTCTCATCGGCTCAAGAAATATGCAACAAGAGAGAGAATGCGTGGACTCCGAGTTCCGCCTCGCGAGATTCCACATGTGTCGTTCTAACTTTTCCCTTCGACTGGGAGAGGCGAGCATTAATAGTCACTCTGGGAGTTCGCTGTCTGTGTTGCGGCGGATCCCATCAAGCATGACTACCTTAGCATCTCTACTTGCCCCAGAGTAGCTCTCCCACAGCACCTGCCCTCTTGGCCAGACCGGAACCACCGTCTGTTACCAGGGTCACCACATGGAGGTGAGGGCAGGGGATTAGAGCCATCTCTCTAATTTTGGCGCGTCGCTTCCTTGCACCTTTGATCCCATTTCCTGTTTTGATACTTCACCTTTTTTTTATAGACTTTACTAACTGGTTTATTTTGTTTAACGCTCTTGAGTGGATTGTAGCTCCTTCTACATTGATTTTTGACAATTGTTTATTCCTTGAGCTTAGCTTTACTAGGATGAGTATCGTGGGCATTTCTTGGTGGAAATTTGTGACATGTCCTCACTTAGATATGCCCACTATTCTACTCTCTTCTCTTTCCTCCTCTCTCTCCCATTCACCCTATGAGAGGTACATGCTTCTCTGGAGGGTTTCTTCATGACCTTCATTTCAATAGTTCATAGCTTCTCTGGAGGGTTTCTTCATGACTTTCATTTCTATAGTAAGAACTGGAGACTTAGAGTGCCAGTTATTTAACGTCAGTTATTTGTTGTTTACCCTAACTGTGTTTGCATTAGATGAGAATACAGCATGTAGGTACAGATGACTTGATTGACAGAACATGTGTATTCATGCAAACATTACCATATACTTAAAGAGGACCTATTTCACCAATGTGTGTTCCCGAAACAATAACTAAATATTATAGTCTTGATCTGAATATCACTGGCTAATAAAAGAATTGAACTTGTAAGGTGTCATAGTTGGCAAAGTAATTATATGTTCATTTCTTTTTACTGTGAATCTGAATGATGACTAAGTAGCATATTCACATCAAATGTTGTTTGCAATGAATCACCCATATTTTCTGTCATTATATGGTGGTTCATTCTGCAATACTGCTCTTTTTCCTTCTCTTAATGTTTTTTGTCCATCTTATTGCAGTGTTTGTGACAGATTTTGACTCCATGCTCTACACAAGTCCAATTCATCTTTAGCGCGTCTTTTGGATGATGATGTTCATATTCTCTTGCTGACACTACGCAATCAGTTCTTTTTTTTTTTTTATTAAGTTGATAATTTGCTTCTACTTTCTTCTGGTCTGAATACGCTGTGTCTTACTTGTGGATGTATCTTCTTCTGACAAGCCTCTTTGTCACATCATCTGTTATCCTTGTATGTGGTTGATGAAGAGTTTCCCCCTTTTCTATGTCAATCTCTCTCTTAATTACCAGAGATGTTAAAATAATGTTGAATCTACCAAATAACAACTCTCTTAGACTTGCTGTCATATTTTAAAGTAAGTGTTTACTGCAAGTAAAAGAAATCTCACCCATGTCAGATTTATCATCTACAAGAATGATTTCTTCAATAAGTTCAGGAGGAGACCGGTTCAGAACGCTGTGGATTGTTCGTAGCAACACAGACCATGCTTCATTGAAGAAGCAGATGATGATGCTTGCCCTTTGAAGATGTGAGCTGTAAATTTTGTTTATACACCTGTAAAGAAAATATTTGTATTAAAACAATCGTTATATGGTTACAATAAAATGTTTCAACTGGATCAAAACTTAGCACACAAATAACAATTAGGATTGATTAAAGGCAATCTTCACATCAAAATCTCTAACACTCCCAGTCTCTTGACATGGTGTTATATTCTGTAATATTATTTTTTGTCTACTTCTTACTGTTGTCTTTTCAAAAGTATCATTACGTTTCTTTTACCATATCCAGCAGAATGGTTTAAAGCAGAATGTCATTTCTCTATTTGTGTCCAAAATATTTTTTGGCGTATGTTAAACTTACCTCAAAAAGTTCATCTTAATTCCTAACTTTTACCATAACTTATTTATATCTCAAAGATATATAAGGAATAGAGAATTATTGCAAATTGTAGATCTGTCCATTTTTTTTTATTTGTTTCATCCTCTTTTCCATTTTGTATGTAATATTTTCACTTTTTCCAATTCAACTTTTATATTCATGGTAACCTATTATGCTATTTGAAAACTTATTTTCTTGTTGACTATTGATTACAAAAATTCATTTTATTTATGTGGTTTTTGTGTTGTTGTACACTTCACTGTAATCTTGAGATTAGAAAAACTGAGACAAAGCTAAACAAAGTAATACAACATTTTGTATACGATGCCCAACAAAAGCACAAAACATCATGCTAAATAAGAATGGGAAAAATTTGTATTATCTGAATAGCAATGTGTTGACAAAACCAAAGAGAAGGGCTAAGTTGAGGAATGTTTTGAATACCTAATCAAGACAAAGAAAGATTACTGGTTGTCAGCTCTGAGTACTAAAATGACATCTGTATAAAAAAAGCTCTAATATAGCTCCCATCATCTGATTATAGGCTACAGTTTCGATATTACCATTGTTAAACAGTACATTATATTCCATTTTTATTATTGTCATTGTTATCACTGACTTCAAGAAAATAATCAAAAATTTAAAAACATTTTCAAAAGTCATTATATTAATATAACAATCTCAAGTATTATGAACCTAGAACTTTTTTTGAAGTTTACATCATGGACAGGGAATAAACAATCATGCCTGATAGTCAGGCTTAATTCTGACTTCTTTTTGACACAGTCTGGGCACAAATGGATCTCAAAATAAATTTACAGCAGGTGGGGAAGTTGAGAAGTCTCTCTGTAGATGGCGTGATGAGATCTGGAGAGAAAACACAAAACCATGTATACTTGGAAACCTGTCTCGTTGAAAGCCCTAAGAATGGTGGAGAATGTTCAGTATTCTTGCATCTTTCTCCGAAATGTGGCTTTTGTCCAAATGAAAGCCATAAGTGAAGGTCCTCTGTGCATATGTATAGATGAGGTATAATAGTAAATAAATTACGTGATGCCAGGACACATTATCAAGTATGATGCGAATTATCAGAACAGCTAAAGAATGCCAAAATTTACTCTATACAAAGTACAGAACTTGGCATTGCTGCTAAAAAGTAGGCAGCTTAAAGTAAAATTTCTCAATAACAATAACATATCTACCCATTTGGTCTATATTCAGGTGTTTGTCTTTGTGTAGAGATCTGCAAGCTGGCATACTCGTTAAACTGGAAGTCCCGCCAACCATCTTTAAATCTTTTATGCTGTTGTGTGTTCAGGTCTTCAGGTTTGATATTGACTTTCTTTCCAAACTCACCTGTAATAGATGTCAGAAACATGAACATTTAATTACAGATATAATGTAGGTCTATGGTATAGTTAACAGCTACTGCTTAAATACATGGTAGCCTATAGTTAATAGCTACCATGCAAGATCTGCAACTGCTAGCAAAGAACCGTATCACATGGAGCTCTAAAACCTCTGCCCTATGTGTGTCGCCTTTGGCACGAAAGGAACAAACTAACTAACTATAGTTAATAATTACTGCACTTAAACTACCATCAGTGTACAGATTACAAGAAAATTTAAGTTACATATACTAAAACAAATATAGTTATTTAAATAGTTTATTGGATGATATATATTAATTTGATTCTTGTTTTTTTCTTCTTATTTTCTCGAATCCAGTTTTGCCTCACAGCATCAGGATAAGAAGAGATTTCTAGAACGGGCTTTTGTGTGTGCTGCATAAACAGTGTTTTTTTACTGGCTTTGTTATTTCTGAGGACCACCTTTTGCATAGACATTTTGCTTTGTATTCACTGTATTGTAGTAACATTACTATTTATTTTGCTTTATATTCACTGTATTGTAGTAACATTACTATTTATTTTGCTTTGTATCCACTGTATTGTAGTAACATTACTATTTATTTTGCTTTGTATCCACTGTATTGTAGTAACATTGCTATTTATTTTGCTTTGTATTCACTGTATTGTAGTAACATTGCTATTTATTTTGCTTTGTATTCACTGTATTGTAGTAACATTGCTATTTATTTTGCTTTGTATTCACTGTATTGTAGTAACATTACTATTTATTTTGCTTTAGATCACTGTATTGTAGTAACATTACTATTTATTTTGCTTTATATTCACTGTATTGTAGTAACATTACTATTTATTTTGCTTTGTATCCACTGTATTGTAGTAACATTGCTATTTATTTTGCTTTGTATCCACTGTATTGTAGTAACATTGCTATTTCAGGCACACTGTCTATTAGAAATCTGCTTATATGGTCGAACCATTCAATGTGTTGTTTGGAGATAAAGTTCAGTAGGGCCTACTGATGTTGTCCCCACTTATTTTTCTGAAGTCTTCATTTCTAAACCAGTCTCTTCTTGTTATTTCATGCATTCTTCATAAACACTTCATCTCTGTCGTGACTAGTTTCTTCTATCGTTTGATGTTAGCATCCCGATAACATAATGTTGGGAGACAGATTGTGTTGAACAATACTTTTTAATGTTGATGGTGACATGTTTGCATTTCGAAATTAACACCATTTGTTCTATGATTTCACTTGCTTTACTGCATCTATGTTGGGTTTCGTTAGTTATTCTTCTAGTGCATTAAAAAGGTTACTAGGGTATGTAAAGTCTTTGACTTTCTTTAACTGATGTTTGTCGATAGATATATTAATGTAACTGATAACTGAATAATGTGATGCCTATTGCAAAAAAAAATGTAAACAAAAATGTTTGTGTAAGGAAAATTATGGTATCATAGAACAGTGTTATATGATTAGAACAGAGAATGTATTAGAACCCAGTTTGGTATTGAAAGAGTTGAAACAATATTCTTACTATAATACACTTTACATTTTTAAATAGAAATATCTTGTTCGATATTATCTTAAATTTTACTGTTGCGATAATAGGAGACATATGTACTTGCATCAAGCAGTAGATTAGCTTATAACAGTTGCCCAAAATGTCAGTTTATCTAACAGTCAACAATCACTAAGTAGCGATGGCCAAATAATGAGTATTTATTGCAAGGTAACGAATAGCAGCTACAAGTGCATGAAACGCTCACCACTTTGCTAGTGACCTTCTGACCGTCATTCTTTCGTTATCTTACTTTCTATTACAAAACTGTTTACTTCGTGGTGTGTCTTTCACTCGTATATGCCTACAGAGTAATTCATAGATACCTAGAGCAAATATCAGAACTTGTAAACAATGTTGTTTTAAGTAAAAGAAAATCAAAGTTAACCTCAAGTTTACCTAATTTTGGTGGATCAAAGCGAATGCCAGGTACGATAAACTTCTTCGCTGGTTTAGGTTTGTCGCGCTTCCAAACAAATTCATAATAAGCAGCGTCAGCTGATGTCGATTGTAGACCAGGTGGAATAGCCACATTTGAAGCTATTCGATTCCTAAAAGCTTTAGAGGCAGTAACTGTTCTAGGTACATCAGTATTACTAGCTTCGCCCTGTAAATGATTCAAGGAATACAATTTTTAGTTTGATACGTTAGTGCACAGGTCTTGATCAGAATGTAGTGAGCAGTCGGACACGTTAACATACTGTTACAAAATAAATGAGCATAAAATCTATTTCACGGAAACTGAGCAAATAAACGATGAAGTTCTTTCAAAATTACGCATGTAATTGAAATATTGTAAATGCTACAAAATATGTATTTTCTTTATTTTGGACGTGGAGACAAAGAGATTAATTAAGACCATAATAAAAAGTAAATGTTCACACCAGGAGGAAGATATCTCTAAAACCAAGAATGGAACAGCAAGAAGGGAACAAAAATAAGTATCTCATTACATACAACTCGCAATGGGAAGAGAGAACTTTGAATCCAAAACTTTGAAGATATATTATCATCTGAGTTCGCAACAGTAGTAGATTAAGAAAGATTAACTAACATCAAGGTAAGAATGTTATGTGATCCCATCTCATTCTCCCATTTTTGTATAAAAAAGTTACGTTGATTAGTATGTGTATTCTAAGAGTTAAACATAAATAACCGAAGACGATTTTATTTATGCTTATTTTCGTATTGTTATTGAACTAAAAGCTTCAATTTCGATATTACACTTTATGTTTCATGCGTATTCCGTTCTCGATGAAAAGTATCGCAAGAGTGAGGTCCATCTGCTATAACTCATCTTCGGCCTTAAATACTCCTTGATCAATTTCATAAATGGTATAAACTACACCAATATTCAAGTCAAGTAGTAGCATGTCCCTTGCAGAATGTCGCATTCATCACAGCTCGCCTGAAAAGCTCTCTGTCTCTTGCAAGTTCTCCGGCCTCTTCTAGCGTCATGTTCAATGTTTCTTTGATGTCCTGTTGCCACCTTCGTCTTGGTTGTCCACTGCCTCATTTTCCAGGAACCGTGTCTTCCATTACCCTTCACTCTTGACCGCTGTGGTGTTTAATGTGGCACAAAATATGTCATCTTCGGGGACATGATGTTATTTATGAGCCAACGCACCTTGATATTCAGGTCTTGTAGGATGTCTTTGTTTCTTCTCTTCTCTGTCCAGGATGTTCTAAGAACTTTTCTATAGCACCAATATACAAATTAGAAAACAAGAATGTATAACTATACCTGTGACATGCGACTAACAAAAGTATTATACAATTGCTGAAGGCCAGTGGAACGTCTGACCGAATGGATTAGAGCATAGTTTTCCCCAAACTTTTTCGGCCCACCGCCCACTTTGCACAACATAAACTTTGTAACGCCCCCTCCCCATTATAACAGTTTACCAACGCCCCCACCCCACATATATTATATTACATGTCTTGTTTTCACTTTGACATAGAAAAGTGATATATATATATTTCTGTCATACATGGTCAATTTCCAAATGATTATATAAATAGAAAATTGATGTAAAAATGGATCGTGTAAGATGGACATAAGATGAATTAAAATGCAGAATTGAAAATTTAAATGATTATTAATCGCAAAATCAAGAAAACAACTTCCGCCAAATGCTTCTGAACCCACCATCGCCCCCTGGAAGACTTCAGCGCCCCCAGGGGGGCGGTACCGCCCACTTTGGGAAACGCTGGATTAGAGCGTAACTCCTATGTGGGAGATCCGTGTTCAATCCCCGGTAAGGTCAAGGAGTTTTTTTCTGTCGGGCATAAAGCAAAAATCATAACCTGAACAGTTTCGTGGCTACTGCACTAGCCATGCGGTCATTAAATTCCAGAGGCTCATCTCCTCTTCCCCCCGTCCCAAATGCAGTATTACAGGCAGTTTAAGGCCAGACTAACAAGGCGAACTAATGGGGAAAACTACGTCCACTGTCATTTCTGAGTAGATGATACATATTTGCTTGATTGTGTTGCGTTGCAGCATTGTTGATTTTTCCAAAAATTATTACGTACTGAGATACATGAAAATGTTCACTGAGCTGGTAATAAAAAAAACAATTTAGTGATAGTCAGTGGCTGCTCGTCATTAAGGGGCCAGTGGGGCCGGGCCCCACCAAAATAATGTGTAACGTGTATTTATTATTTAATAAATTAAAATATAACCCAAAGTCATGATTTTCCCGAAAATTTGTGTTTGGCCCCATCAACAAAAACGATCACGAGCCGCCACTGGTGATAGTAATATCATTTCATTGCTTCCCGGTTATGTTGAAACTCGGGATGGATCGCCCCCTCCGTCCTCTAACTTTAGCCTATCACTGATTAGCATTTTGAAATCTGAATCAACTGTAACAATACAATTCAACAGCGATAAACATAAGTAAACATTCCGTTTCCCGAAACTAAGTCTAAAAGGTCTTAGGGCGGAGGATTTACGTCATTGTCCCGGGAATTCCCATATGGCTCGGTCTATGTCGACAGAAACACCGCGAGAGTGTTGCACAAAATACGAACGTTGTATCTCCAGCAACAATCCTAGGGAAAAAATTACACGTGACTCTGTCCGGATCGAACTAACAATCATTAGAATGACAGGCAAACGTCTAAACTACTTCGCCATCTTGAGGGTATTATTAATACCGAACTAACAATCATTAGAATGACAGGCAAACGTCTAAACTACTTCGCCATCTTGAGGGTATTATTAATACCGAACTAACAATCATTAGAATGACAGGCAAACGTCTAAACTACTTCGCCATCTTGAGGGTATTATTAATACCGAACTAACAATCATTATAATGACAGGCAAACGTCTAAACTACTTCGCCATCTTGAGGGTATTATTAATACCGAACTAACAATCATTAGAATGACAGGCAAACGTCTAAACTACTTCGCCATCTTGAGGGTATTATTAATACCGAACTAACAATCATTAGAATGACAGGCAAACGTCTAAACTACTTCGCCATCTTGAGGGTATTATTAATGCCGAACTAACAATCATTAGAATGACAGGCAAACGTCTAAACTACTTCGCCATCTTGAGGGTATTATTAATGCCGAACTAACAATCATTAGAATGACAGGCAAATCTAAACTACTTCGCCATCTTGAGGGTATTATTATCGAACTAACAATCATTAGAATGACAGGCAAACGTCTAAACTACTTCGCCATCTTGAGGGTATTATTAATGCCGAAAGTCATTTGAATATAGTGTTACTTATTGTGATAATTTGTACTATTCTTAATGTATTAAAAAAATAAACAAAGTTTTTTTTTTTAATACACTGGAAATTAGTATCATCATCAAGTAGCTTGTCCCTTCCGGAACTTGGCTTCCATGATAGCAGTCCTGAAAAATCTCTTTCTGTGCAAGTTTTCCGGCGTCAGCAGCAGTCATTCTCAGATCGTTAATGACATCTTGCACCCATCATTTTCTAGGTCTTCCTCTAATTAGTGTACACAATTAGTGTACACAATTAAAATATGTTATATTTAAAAACATTTTAAACAATACATGTTTGTATTTCCAAATAAATTCATAGTAAGCAGCGTCAGCTGATGTCGATTGTAGTTCAGGTGGAAAAGTCACATTTGGTTCATTTCGATTCCTATAAGCTTTAGAGGCAATAACTGTTCTAGGTACATTACTTGCTTCGCACTGAATGGTAAATGGTTCAATGAATACAATTTTTAGTTCGATACGTTACTGCGCAGGTTTTGATCAGAATGTAGTGAGCAGTCGGACACGTTAACATACTTTTACAAAATAATTGAGCATATATGATCTATTTCACGGAAATTGTAGCAAATAAACGACAAAGTTCTTTCTAAATTGCGCATGTAAATTGAAATATTGTAAAAACAATAAACAGTATTATTGTACTGTATAACTATTTGTCTTGCAAGTTAAATCCAAAATCCGATCGGAAACTGTGATTTCAAGCGTTAGATGTACACAATGAAAACGGGTAAGCACACTTACACATAGTGATAAGATGTAGCAGTGGTGAAGAAATATATCTTAAATTATAATGCTGCGAAAAAATAAATGTTTATATGATATCAAATGTCCTAACATTAAACCACAAATAATGCATATTGTCGAAGTAGACAACTATGTAATCATGGTGCACATCAATGATAATCTATCATGAATCATGACATCATATACACACATCACGTACAATAATAGAGAACTAACATTATTATTATGATGTGGGTATGACGAAAATTTGTTATTGGTGATTGAACCGACGGCATAGTAAGTATGGTAGACCCATATGTCTCAGTTCCCTCAACAGATGTTGATGATGGGTTTAGGAGGAGAACAAATATCTGAACAAGTTCGAGAAAAGACATGGAAAAAACCCCAATTAATATCAGTTAAAAAAAACAACAACAACAGCAGCAACAATGCAGGTACACGATTATTGCATGATATAAATATTGAATAATTCTCATTGTAATCTATTTTACCAAAATTATGTTGAAAATAATCATCTCAGAGCACAACAACATTCTTTCATCAACACAGTAGCAAAACCATTCTAGATACAGCAAGAAGGACAGCCGGGTCACTAAGTTAAGAACAAATAATATTCAGACTTCTATGAACTAATGTCTTTGTCAGATTTTCAAACTGATTTGGTATGATAGACTGGCATACAAAGACCTGTGGATAAGAACAGGGCATGGACTCACGATGAGCAGGTCAGGAGAAGAAACTGGTAGTGGGTCGGAAATACTATGCGGAAGACAGCGTGGAGTGTCACTAGACAATACACAAGGGAATTCGAGAAAGGAACATTCTAAACAGACCCGGAGATGGAGTCTTCTTGAGGAACTGAAGAATGATGGAATATTTTGGGAAGTTATACAGAAAACGGTCAGAGACCCGGAAAGGGGAGAACAGATGTTGAGACCTATAATCCAAGAGGAGCAGAGGGGAATAAGTAAACAATTAAGACGATCAGTATCTTATATCGAACATAATTGTTTATTAAAAAATGTATTTCATGTCCGCAAACGGAATAGCAAAAATGACAGAACAGGTACGTATAACTAAAATGAAAAACCCACCAAACACAAAAAGCAAGATATGTTTGTAGTTTGCTGATAACTATTTGCAAGTTACAATAAATGAAGTCCACTACACACTAAAGATATTTATCTCAAATGTCAGGTCAGTCCTTATGTATGAATTTCAAACATAATGAACAACAACAATTAATAAAACAATACATGATATCATTCATTGCTTGATTTGATTCCAGTGGCGGCTTAGTCATTAAGGGACAGTGGGGCCGGGCCCCACCAAAAATAAGGTGTGACGTGTATTTATTATTTTATACATTAAAATATAACCTAACCGAAACCATGATTTTTCCGAAAATTTCTGTCTAGCCCCACCAACAAAAATGATCACGAGCCGCCACTGGAATTGACCATCAACAAAGTGTCTCGATAAATAACAATGCGTGTTTCGATATTTGTTTTTACACAATCAGAAGAAGACTATATGAAACCAGTCATGCAATTCATAAAAGAACAACATATTAAATGGTTTGGACACCTGACAAGAATGCCCTAGTATCTCCTACCACAGAGAGCCACACAGAAAAAGTATAATGAGTATAAAGCAAGAGGAAGATCACGAAAAAGATGGAGCGACAACATGAAGAACAGCCTTACGAAAATGAATATCAGCTTACAAAGTGCCTTAAAACAAGCACATACAAGATCACTACGCCCCTCTCCATCCCACCCGAATACTTCTAAAAGAAGTAAATGGTGGAAGAGAAGAAATAGACACAAGAAGATCTCATCTACAGTGCGCTAACTTTGAAGTCCTGGCAAAGGTGTCCTTGATGTAAGTTGAGAAAGGTGAACATTTGTAGGAATTTTATTCTTGATTGATTGGACCATCGTCATTGCACTTCGGTGAGTAACCATGTATACTACGATCTCTTTCTTACACAGGAAGATCACGGTACAGTGCACGAACTCACTAGCACTGGTGAGTGTCCCAAGTGTAATTTTAAAGATGGGAATAATATATTGTAAAAATTGTAATTTAAATCTTTCTAATTAATTTTTGCGCTGACAACGACTACCCAATCTGCTCTTATTGATTTTGAACTGCCAAGAGCTATTTTACGTACTCAGCTTGAACAGTTTTATCGTCCTTCTCCGATAGGACTAGGAATCAGATTTCACATACACTGAGATCAGTGATCTCTGAAAAGATATTCCGATCACTTTACGAGGGAGCAAATCAACCTTTGGAACAAGAGGTGAGCATCTAATTTGTATTCATAATTTTTGTAAAAAACCCACCTGGTCTCACTTACAACTGAGGAAAGAGTTCGCTGGAAAATAGCCAGAGCACTATCTCTAAACTGGATGTGAACTTAGTATTTTTGGAGCCAGTGAAGGGAAGCTTTTCGTGAAGAGAGATACAGCATGGTAATGGGTTTCTCATTTCTGTATCGTATGTCCTACAGGTCTGCATTAGGTTGTTGACTATCATGAAACTGATATCACAGTTACACATGCTTGTTTTGTCAATTTTGAATCTATAAATAGTGTCTCAATCTGTTGCACCCTTGACAGCTGGATAATTGTGATCTGATCCAGTCTGGGTAACTGCATCATCTTCTTCATTAACTTTACATCAGTCACTTGTTAAACTACTCTTTGGAGAACTCCATGCAATTTATTGTATATGTTGGGCGCCTACAGACACGTAGGCTTGCACATCTAGTTTCTAGATGCGTTTTATTTGGGCTCGCTTTCGTAAGTAGTGGGTTTAAGATCAAAATAACTTGACAGTGTTATCCCACTAGAAGATTCACAGCTCTGTTAGCCTTGAACCTCATGGTCAACGCTTAATGGTCACCACTACACCAATGGAGAGGGGTTGGCTTGTGTATTTTACGGGTCATCAATCATTTACTAATTTTCACTAGTTTTGCTTTTCCTAAGAGAAACTAGCCGACCCCAACTCTGCTGGATGCAGACCTAGGCGTAGAACACCTTGTAGACCGTCTGTGCTACTGATGATAAACATAATTTTAAATGAACTTGTATTGTTTCGTTACTATTTTGATTTAAATGTGTATTTTATTGCTATTTTGATCACTTCATATTATGTTGCTGTGTCATTCTGCTGCAGCGCATTTGGTCACAGGGATGTTTGTGGATCTGTTTCAACCAATTTCTGGATTCCCACCTTGACAGGTGACTCCGTCTGTCACATAGATAACACACGTTACATAGCTGAAAAAAGATTCACAATTCGTTTTATCTGCTGGGTAGACAGGGAAATTGACCGTACTGAAAACGGAACTATTGTTGGTTGGATTCAGCACACATTCTACTGCGATATAATCACTTCACGGTTATTATCAAGTGAATATGACTACCATACATTTTTTCAACATAATACTACATTTGGTAAGTCAGTCTTGTGTCTGCCAAATACAGCAGACAATTACACATAACCAAGACAAAGATGAATACATAGAAAAGTTATATTTAACTTACACTTTTTAAGGCAGAAGACCTTCCCAGAACAAGGGTTGTTTTTTAAAAATAAATTCACAGAATACAATTTATCAAACATATTTTCATACAATTTGGCCACATGTTGCAAAAGACATTGGTTTTGATGATAAACAACGTTTAGTGTATGCATTGTAATTAATTATTTAAAAAATATTTAATTTTCTTCAAAATATATTGTAACCCCCTGTCATAGTGCAGTGAATTCCAAAAACATAAGAAGTGCAAAGAATGCCAAACTTGCATATGATGTACATATCACCCATAATTATAACATGAACCTCTAAAAAATGTCTAACTCAATTGGTTTTATAGATATCGTTTTTGCAATGTAATCCTTCCAAATTAAAACAAAATTCAAATTAGAACAGCAATATCTCTGGTCATAAACAGTTTAGACAAAAAGTGGAGGTTCATGCTATAACTATAGGTGATATGTACATCATATGCCAGTTTGGCATTCTTTGTACTTCTTATATTTGAGAAATCCGCTGCATAATGAAGGGAGGAGGGTTTACAATATATTTTAAAGAGTATTAATTATTTTTAAAATAACTAATTACAGTGCATACACTAAACATTGCTTTTCATCACAAACAACGTCTTTTACATGTGGCCTATTTACAACATACTTAGAAGATACAATTCCATGTGATGTTATATAAATAGTTGTCCTATATTTTACATTTAACAAGAACATGAAAAAAACACAGTTATAGTTACTTCATCTATTATTAGTCGGTGAGTAATACAATAGCATGCATGTCCGTTCCCTTTGTTCAAATGTCATATCTATAAAATGTTTTATCCCTTGGATGTTTGTGGATTTTCCCCCCACAGAGATCAGGAGACATACAAAAATTGTCACATCAATGTGGAATTTAAGTTAGCAGCTATGTTTTGTTTCAAGATACTGTCGTCAACGTAGGACTCATTGTGCTCATTAATGGCCTCCAGTTATCTACTGATGTTAGCCATTTCCTAGACTCTTGACTTGTAGCGAAATATCTAAGGTAAAGAAGTAGTCGCATCTTTAATCACTGTAGCCATACGTTGGTTTTCAGTTACAAGAATAGCGTATGATTTGTCTTCCCGTTCTCTTTGTTGTGTAGTACCGTTTTGATTGATTACCATTCACAGAAGATGAATGCATATTTAGCAATAGGATAATAATTTCAATACAATATTTCTCCCACATTATGTTACCAGTGCCAAACCTGGACGCTGACAACAAACGATAGAAGAAAACTAGTCACAACAGAGATGAAGTGTCTACGCAGAATGCTGGGTGTAACAAGATGAGACCGGTTGAGAAATGAAGACATCAGGAAAAAGTGGGTACAACATCAGTACTAGACTTCATCAAGAAACAACAAATTAAATAGTTCGGCCACGTAAGCAGATTACCATCAGACAGTGCACCTCAAAGAGCAATGCTGCTCCGATACAATGGGTACAACGCAAAGGCCGGCCACGCAAAAAGATGGACCTCAGAGTAACAGAGGCGACGAAAGAGACTATCTACGAAGCGCATACTAGGCCCGTTTTAGAAATCTCTTCCTGACCTGACGCTGTGAGGCATACAGGATTCGAGAAAGAAGAAGAAAATAATTTGTACACATAAGTTACTGACATTATATTACGAATAGACAATCTCACTTTATAATATCACATTTATTGAGTTATACTTAGTAGAAAAGTGTTATATTTAATTATCCATAGTGAAGGCCGTCAGAACTAACTCATGCCATACTGTTTCTGTCATCATCACCATCATGAGGTGCGTTCCGGCTGACGTAGGCGATCATGGATCTACACAAATCTCTGTCTCTGGTGTTCGCTATCATCTCTGATGTTGACACTCTTCCGTGCCATGAAGTCAGGCTATCCACAATTTTCTCTCTGTCTTCTTCTGTCTCGTCTCCCTCGATTTTACCGGTTGTTACAATGTGTTCTAAACCTCCCTTCCTCATCACATGATCGAAATATGATGACTGCCTCTTTCTTATATTGACGATAATCTTTCTCCGTGTCTTGACCTCATTCATCACCTTCACATTAGTCATTTTAACAGTCCATCATTCTTCTGAAAAACGATAATATGTGCCCTCAGAGGTTTTTGATTTTTGTTAATTGCCCATGACTGGCATGCGTATGTCAGTATTGGTAGCACTCTACAGTAATAGCCATCCATCGCAAGCGATGATGGCAACAATCTCAGACTGTGCTGCTGCACCTCTCTGGTGTGTGCGGAGGTGACTGAAGAGTCCAACCTAGAACACAATCCCCTACCACAGGTGGGGCATACATGATCAAGGTTAGACATGTGAGTGTTGTGTGTTATGTCTTCGCTCAGCTCGTTGTCTCTGTGCCTTAACGGCACGATGATTCTCAGCACTCTATAACTGTCATACTAATAAAATATTTGAAATAAAAATATATAGCTTACCTCAAAGTTTAAGTCTGTTTGCTTGTTGATCTCTGGTTCTTCACTATTTGGGTTGTAATCTTCTTTTTGCTGATACTTGTATTCGTATTCGTTTCTAGTCTTACGACTACCATTGTCAGAAATAATTGTCGTCTTGTTTAAAACTCGTACGTTGTAGTTGTCTAAAAATGGAGATTGTACTACGTTCTTGATAGTTGCATGCTTACGTATATCGTTTGCATGTGTTCCATGTTTATGTTTAACCATTTTATTGTTATTGTACTGTTGTGCCTCAATGTAATCCTTATGTACAGCAGAAAGAACCAACTGTCGTTGTGACTGAGCTTTCTCCACGAATTGTGTGTAGTAAACTGTCCACAAGACAAACATTATCCATATCAATGGCACTGCCAAAAGAACTGATCGGACATTGAGCAGTCTGTGTAATTTTCTTCTGATATGGCCACACACGGCCATTCGCCTGCTTTGTTCTAGAAATCACTGGCTGGTCTAAGCCATTTATGCATCGGATATTACTTTTTGCTTATAAGGAAATAAACGGTAGTCGTACTAAAGCTATTGTGGTAATGTCTCTGAAAATATATACACAAATAAATAGTGCACAAATGTTATTAAATGATGTCAAGAAATAATTCAACACAATAACAATTATTAATCTTGCAAGAGACACCCAATTTTTGAGTTTCAATACTGTCAAAGTTCGATGTGGAGACAGCATATAATCTGATTGGAACAATTCCTACATTTTGAAGAGTAACATATTCAAGCATGAAGCTGGAGTTTTAGCGTAAAATGACATTCTAAGATCATTCTGCCAGTGTGTTTCCGGGGTCTCAAGGGAGCAAAGAATAGTAACATGCCACCTACAAGGCATTTTGTAAGAGGAACTGAGGTAGGGACTAGGAAGCTACCCTAGTAAATAAAAAGCCTCGCAGAAATCGGATATGCTGGTCTACTTGTAGGCGCATAATTAACACAACGTACAATCGCTCTAAGGCTCAGATCACATACAAATCACAAAGAGTGGTTAACAAGTGGTCTATATGGAGCGTTCGTAGAAGAAAAAGAAATCCATTCATGCTGAATACATGTTATGCAACAATCTAGTTCAATCGATGACGACTCACTGAAACAGATTGTTGAAGTAAAGTTAAACAAATTAAATTGTTACGGATACAGCAACCTGAACTTCTCTTCCTTATCTCAGTACACTATACTATATTTCTGCCTTTCTATGAATTTCCAGTACACCAAGATTTATTTCCTTATATATATATATATATATACACACACAAGGGTGTTCAACTTAAAAGCAGCCCGTGAATGGAGCTAATCTGTCATTTATGTATGGAAATGGGAAGGTTCAGTTATGACGTAGTATATGTCAAGGTTGTGTGACGGTGTGTAATTGTAGTGCGGGAAGGGCTATGAACAAATGTGACATAGGACGAGCTAGTCAGAACCGGTTTAAATAGTAAATAAACACAACTCAATGCTGTACTTGGCAACTTTCGAATTGTCAATGGGGCTGCAATTATCTTGAACACCCTGTATATATATATATGATGCATGTTATTAATTAACTGAGAAAAGTTTAGAAAGACTTATTACTTGTTTTGATATTTTATTTGTATAATCCGCCCTTTTCAACTGCCAATCGATATTTTTATTCCTTATCGTAAACATGAGACCTAAGTTATATGTCTGTCTTTGACAGAATCCCTTGTAGCAAAAGGGCTATTCCATTCAAGTAGAAATCAGATCACTTAGGTCGCGTGACAATTGCATTACAAAATTATTAAACTCTAATTCATTTTAAAAGTAACACAAAATACGAATATAAAGTTACATTTTGTCAAAAATTACAATTAACGATAAGAAATATCAGTATTATTAACCTTATCAATTAAAAAAATCCAACAAGGCTTGCAGTTTTATATAATCCAAAACCTCCTGTAGACATAATGACGTTTAACAGAAGTGGGAATTTCCGGAAATCAGACCACTGACGTCACTTGATCAATGTAAACAAAGCTGCGCTATAATAAATGGACATGTATGATTTATTACAAAATAAATACATATTAAATTAACATTTGGTTCACTACTATTGATATTGCAGACATTTTACGCCTTACCGTCTTTATATACTTGTACAGATTATAATTTATGCTCTGCTTTGAAAAGTTAGCATAACAGTAACTTTAATGAGCACATTGAAGCAGAAAACTGCAACTTGTTTCTAACTAAACGTAGATAAGAACATTATAACATTAACAAACTGATTTGTACGTACAATGATTGTGTCTGTGACGTAACTCTTATCTTTGTCGAGACTGCGCAGATTTTAATCAGATATATTTGCTCTGAAAGATATCAACTCCCATATTAGACATTCGTTCTAAGAAACGACCGTGTTTTCCCATAATAATACTGTTATGTGCAAAGTTCCGTCTGATAATTAAAGATATTTCTTCAACAGTAGATTATTTTGTTTGCAAAACTGAGGACGATCTTAGCTAAAGGTTGAGGAATTTGACTTTGACATCTCCAGACGAAGCATTTTTCCTTCACCAATTACATGTATGAAAAACAAATATAATGAAGACACCTATGGCAAGTAATGCAGATATCACACTGGAATCTAAAATGATAAAAATAACAGAGCAGTTCACCTATTTGGGTAGCAATTTTGATTGCACAGGAAATGTTAAAAAGAAATTATGATACGAATTGGCAAAGCAATATCAGCTTTTAAAAGTCTAAATAAAATATGGAACTGCAAGTTATATAGTATTAAAACTAAATTACGAATTTTCAATTCAAATGTTGTATCAATCCTAACATATGCCAGCGAGAGTTGGAAAATGACTAAAGATATAGAAAGCAAGTTGAATGCATTTGAAAATAGATGTCTGCGAAAAATAATGAATATAAAATGGAACGAATTCAGAGAAGTGATGAAATCAGAGACATGTCTGGTCAACCACTAGTGACAACTGTTATAAGAAAGAGAAGATGGAGATATGTTGGGCACACCTTGAGGAGAAATGATCAAAGAATATCAAAGCAGGCATTGAAGTGGGATGCAAAGGGTTCAAGAAAGAGAGGTCGACCTAAGGAGACCCTGAAACGAACTTTGCTGAGAGAGGCAGGAAATATCGGTCTCAGTTCCATGGAGGAGATTGAGGAGTTGCCCAGGATAGAGCGGTTGGAGAAATTGCTTGCAGGCCCTATGTAACGTATAACGATACGAGAGGAATTATTATTATTATTATTATTAATTACATCTATGCTTTGAATAAAAAATGTCTGACGGCGTTAAGTAGGTGTTTTATTTCATACAGTTCAATCTAGATTTTATATATATGCGGTTTATGTGTATTGTAAATGTTTTTTATTATTATTTATTTTCACTGGTTTGTAATTATGAAGTACACACTAATTGTGCTATAACTATCACGTTATATGTGAAACCTGATGTTTGATTACTTAATTAATCGCAGTTACAATCACGAGACACACACTCTACATACAGAACTCCAACAATATAAATATAGCTTGATAGATTAGCTCTTTGTATACGCAATGAGAAACCACGTTTTTATGCGCTGAGATTTTCCCAATATATTTAGGAGCTATGACTGCCAAAACATCATGTATCATAAGAAATGCTGCTTTTTGACTAAGAAGGTCGAATCTTTACATTTCAGACATACCCATAGGTGCACATTTTTGTGCGTCAGCTGATTAAAGTTATTCATGATGAAGATTGCTGGTTATATCAGGTTTTGTACTTGTATTATGTAATCTATTCGCCCGAGTGGTTACCGGGGCCCAAATTTGGGTGTAAAGAATATAATCACTGTTACCTGCCATGCATGTCGTAAGAGGCGACTAAGGAGGTTGGGCTGAAATCGGATGCATGTGTCCTAAACGTGTAGAAGTCTATGCTTTAGGGGCCTACCAAACTAATGTGCAACGTATACATGTTCTTGGCAAAGATCAAACAAATCACAAAGAGTGATTAAAATTGATCGTAAAGAACGAACGCAAAGAAGAAGAAGAGATGTAATATATTTAACAGCATGAATGAAAAGTGTATTAACTTTCACACAAATAACAAATACACAAAAGATAAGACTTTGTCAACTGTATGTATTTGTAACTGCTAAATGTATTTGTTAACTGTGCATGTATTTGTCAACTGCTAAATGTATTTGTAGCTGCTATGTTCATATATTTGTCAACTGCTCAAAGTATTTATCAACTGCTACATGTATTTGTCAACTGCTAAATGTATTTGTCAACTGCTAAATGTATTTGTCAACTGCTAAATGTATTTGTCAACTGCTACATGTATTTGTCAACTGCTACATGTATTTGTTAACTGATAGATGTATTTGTATAACTTTTTCCTACATGTATTTGTCAACTGCTGCATGTATTTGTCAACTGATACATTATTTGTCAACGCCACGCTACATGTATTGTCAACTGCTAAATGTATTTGTCAGCTGCTACATGTATTTGTCAACTCTAAATGTATTTATCAACTGCTACATGTATTTGTCAACTGCTACATGTATTTGTCAACTGCTAAATGTATTTGTCAACTGCTACATGTATTGTCAACTACTAAATGTATTTGATTCAACTGCTACATGTATCTGTCAACTGCTACATTATTCTGTCAACTACTACTATGTATTTGTCAACTGCTAAATGTATTTGTCAACTGCTACATGTATTTGTCAACTGCTACATATATCTGTAAACTGCTACATGTATTTGTTAACTGCTAAATGTATTTATCAACTGCTGTGTCTAGTGGGAACGTGGACAATGAACAAACAAATGGAGAGAAGAATTTACATTTCAGAAATGTTAATATACATAAAAATATGACGACTTTTATGAACAGAGAAGAAAACTAATTAACACGTACTTCAACAACTAGAAGTGAAAAGAAAACTACTGCTCAGGGAGTAAGGAATTAGACGGGATGTTTTGATAGCATTTAAAGACTTGACACTGTTGAAAACCATCTTGGAAGAAAAGATGGAAGGAAGGCATAATAGCAAGGAGGAAGGAGATATAATTTTGAGAGGGGACAACAAAGATGGTGACGCAGTAGTTTAGTAGATTGTAACGTCAGGGCAAGATGCATAATTTATTGTAAATGCCATTACTGCCAACCTTCGATGAGTAGACTGCACATGCGTTATTGAATGATAGGTCATCAAAGTCGCTACTGTTTATTTAGACAAACTTTAGTTTCAAGTTGCCAGATATACTTTTGGATTATATTATGTAAACATAATGCTTTAATTAACACAGTATTTATTGTAATTGTAGAATATTATTGCGATTAATCTGAATTTTATCAAGCCTGAAGTCGCACGTCAACAGCATATGCTTCATTGTTATCTTATCAATGCCCTATTCTTGAATGGTAACATTTAAAACAAGAATCGTGAGAAGTCAGTGCGAGCTGCTTTACTGAAATGAAAGAAATACTCGTATCAAGACAGTATCGAAAATCGACTACCGATAATCGGGAAAAATGATAAAAGTAAAGTTGATTACATTAACACATAAATGACAATCGTTTCTGGCACTACAATACATTTGACAAATATCGACACATTCCAGTTTGTTTAGGCCAGACCACTAAATTACGGAGATCTAAGTTTTTTGGATCTTGAAAACTGTTTGAGCAGACTTTTTTTTCTAACACATTAAAGTGTTGGCGCTGTCGTTTTGTTACACATCAAACTATTTTGCAGAACGATTTCTGAATTGGAAGTTGTATTATCTTTTATCGGCCTCCTTCATTAGAGTGGTTGTTCAGACATGGACTGATTCACATTATGAGAATGAGAGGATGAATGTGCACAAAGCAGGTAAACAATTAAGAACTTAAAATAATAATATATTCAGTTCCTCGTAGCAGGTGCTGCTACTCTCTTTCTCATTCCAACATCCACCAACCCTACACTCTCAAAACCTCCCCACCCCACACCATTAAAAACCTCATAAAAACAAACTCCACAATATTATAATTCATTAATTCACGACCAAGCTAATTTTAAAATGCGATGGTTAAACGACGGGTAGATTATAACGTGTCTGTAGTTAGACAAATAACAGGTGTCGTTAATACAACATACGATATGAATGATTAATTGTGAATGTATGGATGTATTTATATTAATACAGCACTTTCCTGATCACTTCCGTTTTGCAACCAATATAACAGAGAGACTACAATAGAAACAATTTACAAACAAAACAACTGGTTATTCTATTTTGTTAAATAAATTCAATAGGAAAAGTACTTATTAATGTGTTCAACGGGAATAACAAATATAATTTCTCTTCATTTATATACAGATTCAGTCAGATTTTGTCTTTATTTTATGGAGATTATCGGTGTCTGGTGTGCCTGGTCACTGTTAACAAATTAAAAAACATCAGAAGTGTGGAATCTAATATCGAAACTGATGAAGCAGAAGTGTGGAATCTAATATCGAAACTGATGAAGCAGAAGTGTGGAATCTAATATCGAAACTGATGAAGGAGAAGGGTTTTCTAACAGATACACAGAGACAGGTTGGAATGAACCGTTACAAATTTCACAGTGAATTTACACGGCAGAAAGAAACATGTAACTGTAGAGTAAAAAATAAGTGGGTTTGTTTGTATGTTTTGGTGATCAAGATTGACATGATCTCAACACTGCAGATTGACATGCTCTCAACACTGCTGCTATTGACATGCTCTCAACACTGCAGATTGACATGCTCTCAACACTGCTGCTATTGACATGCTCTCAACACTGCAGATTGACATGCTCTCAACACTGCAGATTGACATGCTCTCAACACTGCAGATTGACATGCTCTCAACACTGCAGATTGACATGATCTCAACACTGCAGATTGGCATGCTCTCAACACTGCTGCTATTGACATGCTCTCAACACTGCTGCTATTGACATGCTCTCAACACTGCAGATTGACATGCTCTCAACACTGCAGATTGACATGCTCTCAACACTGCAGATTGACATGATCTCAACACTGCAGATTGGCATGCTCTCAACACTGCTGCTATTGACATGCTCTCAACACTGCAGATTGACATGCTATCAACACTGCTGCTATTGACATGCTCTCAACACTCCTGCTACTGACATGCTCTCAACACTGCTACTATTGACATGCTATCAACACTGCTGCTATTGACATGCTCTCAACACTGCTGCTATTGACATGCTATTAACATGCTCTTAACACTGCAGATTGACATGCTCTCAACACTGCTGCCATTAAAATAATTTACTGATGTAATTTCAGAAATTCGTTACCATTTCTTAAATGTTATAACTTTGGAGTTCTTTGACGGAATATATTGAATATGTCGACTACTGATTTCCATGGGTCCAGTAAACAGTAGTTTGACCTCAGGATAATGGTCTTTACACGATTTTCATGTTTAGACTCCAAATAAACAAATATTTCAGAATTCGGGACTGAAAAAAAATTGTTTAAATTTTTAGTAACCTTTCCTATTCAAAGTCTACACAGGTGACAATGTTATAACATACAAAACAAATAAGGAAACATCGCTTGTACATCTGTTTTTTCCAGCGTGTCATCAGTGCATGGTGGGCATGATAATATTATTGTGAGTACACATTGCACAATGGCTGATCTAAAAAAAGACCCGCATCTTCTGAACACAAAACAAACGTAGTAGATTAAAGTGAAACACGTACAAACAAAGTACTATAGTTTTACAAAATACATAAACAGTGACGATAAACAGCAACGTTTCGACCAACAAGGCCTTTATCAAGCAAACGTACAAACAGGAGTGACAAATTAAAATGAAACACAAATGGACGACCAAATACCAACGTATCTAAGGAAAATCTGGAATAAAAACGAATAACGAAATAAATGTAACACAAAAACACACATAAAAACTAGAAATAGAAAAGAAACAATGAAACATCTAGTAAATATATAACTTTAATACATGCAACATATACACATATAGATTACAAAGCATGGAAGAGAAAGTACTAAGAAGCATAAGAATGTAATACATGCAACATATACCCATATAGATTACAAAGCATGGGAAGAGAAAGTACTAAGAAGCATAAGAATGTAATACGTTGAGCCGCGTGGTCGCAAGGTACCATACAAAGAAATCAACCGATTCTCCAAAGCAAATCGACTACGATCATCAGAGGAACATGATCGGATGGCTGTGACCTGGACATCGCAAACTCCTGAATGGCCAGTATCATTGAAATGGGTAGCTACAGGGGTCACAGAGCATTGGCGTATATCGCGCAAGTGTTGGGCGAATCGGTCACTGAGTCTCCTGCCGGTTTTTCCAATATAGGCCTTGTTGCACCGCTTGCAGATAATGGCATAGATAATATTACGGACTCGCACGTGAAACTGTCTTCAACAACGAACGTGGCTTTCGGAAAAGACACCGTGCGGGTCTGTATTACATAAGCACAAGTGTTGCAGCGCCGACGGCCACACTGGATGGTGCCAAAATGACTCTGGATGTTAGGCTTGAGGCGAATGTGAACCAACATATCCTTAAGGCTTCTGTCCCGTCTGTACGCCACCAAAGGATAGTGTTGGAAGATTGAACGTGTATCAGGATCAGACTGAAGAATGGAGAGATGACGGAATAAGACTTTCTTCACAAGGGAACTATGAGGGTGGAAAGTTAAGACAAGTTTCACCCTGTCAGAATTGGAAGTTCTATGCTGGTTAGAGAGAGCCTCCTGGCGAGAAATTTGCTGAACGCGCCGCATAGCAGAAGCAAGCACCTTATCCGGGTATAAGCGCTTACGAAAGAAATCCAGCATCTCGTGAGCTCTATCGAGGAAATCGTCGTCCTCGCTACAGAGGCGACGAAGGCGCAAGAGTTGAGAGAATGGTAAAGAATCACGACAAGCCTGGGAATGGGAAGAGGTATAAAGAAGAAAATTATGTGCATCAGTAGGCTTGTAGTATACTGATGTAGTGATAGTGGATAGGCTGATAGTGATAGTGATGTCAAGAAAGTTGACAGAAGAGGTAGAGATGTGAGATGTAAACCGAATAGCCGGATTGAAGACATTAATGAAATTAATGAAGCGTGACAAATCGGCTTCAGGCATATCGGTAATGCCAATACAATCATCAATGTATCTATGATACACAGACGGAAGAGGGCCATCATAGGAATTCCATACTAGGTGCTCAAGATGACCCATGAATAGACAAGCATAACTGGGTCCCATTTTAGTACCCATGGCGACCCCACTGATCTGCTCAAAGAACTGGTCATTGAACTGAAAGGAGTTGAGAGTTAGAACTAGTTCTGCAAGACGAAGGAGAGCCGAGGTGGAGACAAGTGGGTTAGTTCTCCTGTCGAGAAAGAACTGAGAGCTTGAAGTCCGTCGGAATGAGGTATGGAGGTGTACAATGAGCACACATCAAGGAGGAAGAGACGGTAAGTCCTGCCAGGCAACAACTCAATAGACGAAAAAACAGACAAGGTGTGGTTCGTATCTTTCAAGAATGAAGGTAGTGTGGTGACTATAGGATTGAAGATACTATCAAGAAATTCGGAGATATGTTCCGTAGGACAAGAGCAAGCAGAAACGATGGGCCTACCCGGATTGTTCAGTTTATGAATTTTGGGGAGCATATAAAGGCGGGTTTTCCTAAACAGCTATCGATGACACAAAGTGATGATGCGCCGGTAGGAAGGTCGTTAGAGGCAATTAAGTTCTTAATTACTGTACGGACTTTACTATTGTTAGATAGTGTGACATCAGAAGAACTAGTTTTATAGAATTGGGTGTCAAGTAATTGGTTGCGGCCTTCCTGAAGGTATAGTTCTTTGCTCCATACCACTATTGCACCGCCTTTATCGGCGGGTTTGATAACAATGTCATCACGTCGACGGAGGTGTGATAGAGCACGAAACTCGGACGGAGACATGTTAGAATGCCCTAGGCGTTTGGGGTGGAGCAGTCCAATATCGTGTAAAGTATTCTTGATGTAGAGATCAAGAGCGTTGGAGACACCAGGGTTGGGTGTCCAATCATGTTTGCGAGTAGAATATTTAGCGAACATACTCGTGTCATGACATTGGTCAGTGTCAACCTGGTTCCGAAAATGAAATTTCAGCCGTAAGCCACGGTGAAAACGGTGCACATCTTGAAGAGTAGAGTAGTGGTCAATGGTGGGTCGGAGAGGAACAAACTTGAGACCCTTACTTAAAACACATCTCTCGCTGTCCGATAAGGGAAGGTCTGGAGTAGGTATAGATTAAAGTGGTAACATATTGAGCTATCTAATCATTAAAGTGAGAATGAATGTAAAGCTTAGTGTAGATTTAACACTTTGCGAAATTCAAATTTAATATTGTATAAGAGAGAATGATACGAACGGTAAAAATAGACCCCACAGTTCAGGAAGCGATGGCAAACTACTGAACGTATATGTGGTTCCTAGAAAATCAAAGGCTCGTTTACTCTAGTTGATTACGACGTACTGTAAATGATATGCCAGCCCGTCTGCCCAGCTTGTTTGTAGCGCGTTGGACTACGGGTGACTAACCCTCTGTGTGTGCGGGTTCAATTCCGCGGGATGGCAGAAAAAGCCACAGATTCCCCAGATTTACGGTGTTCGTGGTACCGAACTGAAGGGTTACGATGTCCATGTCACCGAGCCGAAGAGCTGAAAAGCTCAAGTGCTTCTGGAACGAAAAAATGATATGCCACGATTTTCTTTTATTTCATAAGAGAGAAACTAGAAAGTGTGGTTTCCACTACGACGTTCACAACCAGAAGAAGAGAGAAACTAGAAAGTGTGGTTACGACTACGACGTTCACAACCAGAAGAAGAGAGAAACTAGAAAGTGTGGTTACTACTACGACGTTCACAACCAGAAGAAGAGAGAAACTAGAAAGTGTGGTTACTACTACGACGATCACAACCAGAATAAGAGAGAAACTAGAAAGTGTGGTTACTACTACGACGTTCACAACCAGAATAAGAGAGAAACTAGAAAGTGTGGTTACTACTACGACGATCACAACCAGAATAAGAGAGAAACTAGAAAGTGTGGTTACTACTACGATGTTCACAACCAGAATAAGAGAGAAACTAGAAAGTGTGGTTACTACTACGACGTTCACAACCAGAAGAAGAGAGAAACTAGAAAGTGTGGTTTCCACTACGACGTTCACAACCAGAAGAAGAGAGAAACTAGAAAGTGTGGTTTCCACTACGACGTTCACAACCAGAAGAAGAGAGAAACTAGAAAGTGTGGTTACTACTACGACGTTCACAACCAGAAGAAGAGAGAAACTAGAAAGTGTGGTTACCACTACGACGTTCACAACCAGAAGAAGAGAAAAACTAGAAAGTGTGGTTACTACTACGACGTTCACAACCAGAAGAAGAGAGAAACTAGAAAGTGTGGTTTCCACTACGACGTTCACAACCAGAAGAAGAGAGAAACTAGAAAGTGTGGTTTCCACTACGACGTTCACAACCAGAAGAAGAGAGAAACTAGAAAGTGTGGTTACTACTACGACGTTCACAACCAGAAGAAGAGAGAAACTAGAAAGTGTGGTTACCACTACGACGTTCACAACCAGAATAAGAGAGAAACTAGAAAGTGTGGTTACTACTACGATGTTCACAACCAGAAGAAGGGAGAAACTAGAAAGTGTGGTTACTACTACGATGTTCACAACCAGAAGAAGGGAGAAACTAGAAAGTGTGGTTACTACTACGATGTTCACAACCAGAATAAGAGAGAAACTAGAAAGTGTGGTTACTACTACGACGTTCACAACCAGAATAAGAGAGAAACTAGAAAGTGTGGTTTCCACTACGATGTTCACAACCAGAAGAAGAGAGAAACTAGAAAGTGTGGTTACTACTACGACGTTCACAACCAGAAGAAGAGAGAAACTAGAAAGTGTGGTTACTACTACGATGTTCACAACCAGAAGAAGAGAGAAACTAGAAAGTGTGGTTACTACTACGACGTTCACAACCAGAAGAAGAGAGAAACTAGAAATTGTGGTTTCCACTACGACGTTCACAACCAGAAGAAGAGAGAAACTAGAAAGTGTGGTTACTACTACGATGTTCACAACCAGAAGAAGAGAGAAACTAGAAAGTGTGGTTACTACTACGACGTTCACAACCAGAAGAAGAGAGAAACTAGAAAGTGTGGTTACTACTACGACGTTCACAACCAGAAGAAGAGAGAAACTAGAAAGTGTGGTTTCCACTACGACGTTCACAACCAGAAGAAGAGAGAAACTAGAAAGTGTGGTTACTACTACGATGTTCACAACCAGAAGAAGAGAGAAACTAGAAAGTGTGGTTACTACTACGACGTTCACAACCAGAAGAAGGGAGAAACTAGAAAGTGTGGTTACCACTACGACGTTCACAACCAGAAGAAGAGAGCATATAATAGATGGATGTGGACAGAACATATTTTTCTTTGTAGAATAAGTAGAACTTTAAATATGACCAAAAAAAAACATCAATGTCAAGCAAGAAAGTAAAATACAAGTTGATGATTTCAGCAACGATATTATTAGTTGTGAAATTTTAGAAATATACAAGTAGATGAATTTGCTCTTATTCTTCACATTGCGGGTTCAACTATATTCATAATGGCTATTGCAATCTCAATAACAACTAGAAAGAAAGTTGTAAAAATCTTCGGTTTCACCGTGGCCAACGTTACTAACTGGCCACAGCGCGGACGGCAATATTGCCATGTGACGTCACAGGCTGAGGCGGTGTATTCTCACAGACTAACTATTGACTGTTACTATTGGGAAACGCTGATCTAGACAATACATCTTGCAGATGTTAGAAACTTGTTGTTGGATGCATGTGTGTATTACAGAAGATGTTTTCTGATAAGTAGCTATAGTTGTTGCTCTCACATACTATTTTAGTTTAATTTTATACAGAATACTTAGATTAATTTTAAATATGATAACTATTGTACTTACATCAGCGTATGGTAGTCTCTCTTCAGTTATCCATGAATAAGTAAGCTACATGTTTGCACAACACCACATCTTGATTAGCACATAAACTAACATCACTTATCAGTAATCCATGAATTAGTCAGTCACAAGTTTGCACATCACCACAGCTTGATTAGCACAGAAACTAAACAGTATTACATAAATATATTTATCTACTACTGAATTTTGCTACTTTCCTTTTTGTGAAGAAGCAGTTTGCTGAAAATTGCATTGATCATTCCTTATTTTTCTATAATTGTTGAGGAAAATGTTAGCAAATGTTGGAACCGCGGACAATAAAGTTTTTCTTTTTGAGCTCCGCAGACACATGCAGTACTGTCTAATGAGAATTTTAAGTAGCTAGCAGTTACAATTTGTATGACAATCTCCTTCTGGTTTCTCGTGCCAAGAACTTATCTTCATATTCAGATGATATCAGCTTTTGAACAACTAGATATGATATGAAGCAGAGAGCAGTGAGGTCTTGTGATGGGTACTTCAATCCACCCCTATCTATTAAATGTGTGTAGTCTAACCAGGACAGATCAGGTTCAATTTCTGCTGTAATGCCCTTAGCTTGCTGAATAAGTAGGCAACATGAAGGGCACTTTAATCTTCTACACAGTCTGTAGGCAGCAAATCCACTGATGTAGACAAGTACATCCACAGTTCCGTCAGGCACTATGATTTCAGAATTTTCTACATTCACTTCAAACCATGGGTCTCCTTGCTTGGCAGCACTTGTCTCCATCTCATTGTCTGTACTGAACACTGCTAATAAGTCACGAATTGGAATATCACCACATCTCGAGGAGCACATACACAAAACAGAATAAATCCTTAGTTTCTTTTCAGTTTTCAAAATTTGCTGCACAGAAACAAGGTAGTTTGCTCCTGAAAGTTGCCTGTACTCACTGAATCTGGCCTCAAGATTGTCCGTTTGTAGTTTTCCTAACAAGATGTACTCTATGTTCATGATGTTTGTGAATGCATATTTAGTTAAATCTATCATTGCCTTCAATGTGTGAATCAAAGCATGGAATGTTTCCCTGGTGAGCTTTCCTTCTCTTACTGGTAGATTATGCCATGCTTCCACCCATTTGCATAGCTGTTCCAAATTCAACAAATTAGTTTTATCAGTAGCTGTTATAGGCATGGCAAATGGGTTTCGAAGCTTTGTTCCAATAAATTTATTTTTAACATTTATAATGTTCCACCACTGTAGTATTGTATTAATAAAAGTTTCAGTACCATCCTCCTGATCACTGAGCCGTAGAGCTGCAACATTATACTCGTTGAACACAGCAAGGGCTAGAGATACCTTCTGCCTATCAAAACTAGATGGAAACAGTGCTTTGTGAGTAATTGCTGGTGCTAATTTGGTAATGTTGTTACATTCTTTATTGTACAAAATTTTCAAGCGGGACATCTTTGCTCTCATGAGTTCCTCTGATTGTGATACAGGATAACAAGGGAAAACAAAAGTTTGCTCCGTGTCCTTCTGGTTGATCCAGTTGTGCCATATGCATTTCAATATATGTACTGAATCATGAAGCAAAAAGATTGGTGTTCCAGAATACACTGGATTCTCAAAAGTGTATGCATTCTGTGAACTTCCTGCAAGTTGTTTGTACACTTTTCTGTTTACTGCATTGTTATCCGCAATAACAGCCAGGACTCTAAAACCAACGGACTGCACTGCCTGTATAGTCTGAATCAAATTTCCTTGCAAGTCATCTGATGTCATCTTCTTCATTGGAATTAGTCCAACCACTTCAGTGTAATTGCCAAATATTGAAGAAATAAAAAATAAATATATAATTACGATCATAATTTGATCTACATTTTGGTACACAGCACTTACTATGCATCATTATTTTGTTGTTATGTTTACTGAAGAAGTCCGTTTGAGTCCGTATGTTTACTAAAATGTCCATATGTTTACTAAACACGTTTGAATAATCCGCCTCACCCTCCATCTTGAATAATAGTGTATTTAGGCCAGTTAGTAACGTTGGCCACGGTTTCACTGTCCAAAAATCAGTTTGTTACAAGAATATTGTTTATGAAAATCCATACCTGGTTGCTTTTTAACCAACTATTTCAGACATATTCGAGCAACGTATGGAGGCATTCAGTATGATATTTTATAGATAAATCGATTGGCTTATGCTCATCACACCCCAAGTAGAAAATACAGCCTAATGCTTATCATACACCTAGTAGACAAAATAGCAATAAGTTGACATAGAAATTGAAAGGACGATGTCAAGCAGCAGATGAAAACACATTATACCGCCTTTCACTGACGGTAGACATACTGAGCTTGTCAATGACAATAACTTGTTTATCAAGGTAAGTCTAGAGACAATATGGACTATCATATTGCCGTTTATCGGCACAATTTCAGAGAATGGTTAGAATACACTCTTTATTTCTACTATGGATAGACCGTTATATATTGCAATGGCTAATGCATCCAATTATAATGTTGTTATGCAAGAAGTAGAGTACCAACTTCAACAAACATGAAAGATTAAATAATCACCATGCATACAACGAAAAATGTCATATTTTACGATACGCAAAAGAATTACAGAATTGTAGAAGCTGCTGAGAAAACAACGCAGACTCGAGTACGGCGCTACATGATAGTGAATGTGCAAACGTGAAAGATGTAAGGTTACTATTCAGTAAGGAAACGAATCACAGTATTAACTGAGACCAATTACTGATAAAATAGTTAATATAACCAACTGACTGTGAATGATTCACGCAAAGATCGCACGAAAGAGAAGACTTGATCAATGTTTTAAGATTGACAGATTATGTGCAGAAAACGAGACTCATATTCAATTGTGCTTGCGTTGTGAATGTAACTTGCAAGATGTTGCACCGATCGAATTTAATTATCTGAAGCAATTGAAATACGTGACATAGGCAATAAGCTAAATATAATAGTAATGCTGTAAAAAGTAAGGAAGAATGTAGGCAACAGAATGCATTGGTATTGAGCATTATTTATTATCATATTTTTCAAAGATGGTGGTCTCTATGGCATAGAGGTTAAACACTCGTCTCTTGTGCCAAGTGTACCAGGTTCTGCCCTCGTGGAGCCATCTGGATATTTTTCCAGAGATCCCTGTTCTCAATGCAGGTGAGATCGAGTTCCTAGTCATATCGGAGACGGGACGATTAAACGTAGGTTCCGTGTTCAATTTGAGCACGTAAAAGAACTCTTGACAGTTCAAAATCGAGAAGAGCAGGCTGGAAAACCGCTGCCCGGGGAAAATTCATTAGAAAAGATTAAAAATAAAATTCCTACAAAATATCTTCACAATCTTCAAAATTACATCGGGGGCCTTCTCTGGTGCTACGGAGTTGGTGCATTGTCGCTGAGATTTTCTTTTGTAAGAAGGAGATCTGAGCACACATCGTTACTCATCGAAGTGCATTGATGATGGTCCTATTAATAATAAATAAATAATAAATAACAATAATCAAAGATGGTTTTCTATTACAAAATAAAGTTTCCTAGCAGGAGTTAAACTGAATACGTTGGGATTTTGGAAGATGCTGTCTAGTTTACTGACATAATTATACATTCATAGAATTAGCAAGTAACTCTGACATTTAGTCTGCACCTCCTTGCTCATGTTGACATTTTATAACAGGAGAAGAACATGACTGGGTATCGGTCACATGTTCCCCGAGATTGATGACTCACTCTTACTTTCGATGTGTAGCCACCTACTCCAGATGGCGATTTATATCAGGACAGAGGCCCGTTCCAGTGTTCTAGCGCGTGACTACGGCTGTATTTGTGTGGAGTTGCAATTCCGTGGATGGCAGAAACCACAGATCTCCCCAGATTTACGTTTTTCACTAACCAGGGTACGACTGTATGGCACGACCGAGAGCTGAAACCATACTTCTGGACAAAAAATTATCAGGACAAACGTCTCTGCATCGGCTGCATGTTGTTAGGAGGAGAACTTAAACCCATCTCCTCAAACTTCACCCAGGACCATCAGACTACAAAACATACCAAAATACTACAAACACTTCACCTATAACTGGCTAAAAAAAAAAGAATAAATCATAACGCATCATAGATAATATGGATACGTGACAATCATATCTATTGTCATAGTGTTGGTCGATAGCACGATCAGTGGCGGCTTGTGATCCTTTTTGTTGGTGGGCCAGATATTTATTCCGAATAAATCATTTTGGTTTTTGGTTGCTATATTTTATAAAATAGTAAATACACGTTATACATTACTTTTACGGTGAGGCCTGGCCCTTAATGACGAGTCACCACTGGCTACGATAGTGTAGCAGTGTTGTCGAAACTTTATGCGACTGTCGGCTTGACCAGGAGAAGATTTTGAACTGTGACCTAGTAGAAAATGTGATAATCTAGCATAACTAAAGAAATCTGTGGCATAGAGGTACAAAGTACGAAAGAGGTACGAAATAAGGTACCAAGTACAAAACAAGATGCAGCAATGTTTCCACGAAAATGCCTTTATCAAGCAAAGAATACAGAACAATTAAAATGAACGCTATGTTTCTATACACCAAACACCACAGACACAATCAAATGATAAATTCCCAACTGCACTAAAATGAAAATATGTGACAAAAACGACAAACAAAGTAATGTGGAAAACTAGAAATGAAAAATAGAAGAAAAAACAATAAGTCGACTGTGATCATTACGTGGCTAGGATTTTATCTGTTTATGTTTTTAGTGGTATGAAAGTCAACGATTATAATTTGAAGGAAGAGATTTCTGATCAGAAACCACATATATAATATTTTATTTATTTCACTGAGTCCCCAGGTTAAAAAAGGAATTATCTTATTCATATTATGTGCACTTTTTGTAGCGAGCAACAAAACTGTACCTCAAGTGCACTTTAGAACTTGAAATATGTTTTTTTAAATTAAAGACGTTGTGAGATCGTGGTGGTGAAATCCCATACCATCGCTGATACACAAGAAAACACGTCGCACACTTTAGGTGTTGCGACCCACAGGTTGAAAATCACTGCGCTGTGGAAATGAGAAACTAGAAAATCTGCAAGAAGAACAATAAAAGTAAAAAGAAAAGTAAAGGAACCCTTTCATACCTTGTGGTATATAGGCAATACAGTGTTAGGCCTGTATTTTTCATTGACCGTCGGCACTCGATGGATGATGTGGTCAGTATCACGCCGGCCGCCTTTACTTCCCAGAGCATGTCTGGTACCCAGTTGAGGCCTGAGAGCCGTCGCGGTCGGGAAAAATTCCACGCCCACCTGCGGGAGTTGAACCCAGACCACCAGCCTTGCGAAGCGAGTTCACTAATAACAACGCTATCGCGGCTCTCTAGAAGAACAATGCGGACTAGTAATGTTTTTCACATTCTTTCCGTATTAATCAGCAACTCTAGGTTTAATTAGAAACGAAACATCGACATAAAAGATATAAGTCATTCGCTAAGCTAAAAATAACATAAACATATTTCTTCATATTCTAACATGTTAACAATATGTCAACGCGACAAGGAAAAACGATCTTATAGTTTATACATTTATAATATGAAACACAAGCTCTTTATGAAAACCTGAGAGCAGGAGATAATCCAACAGAAATAACGGAATCTAAATTTATTGTCAGCTTATATTACAATATTTGCACAAACTGACAATGTAGTTAAACAAAATGTTGATGCAATTTTCCCAAACAAAACTTTTGATATATAAAACTATTTCAGAGAAGCTGTTGATAGAACTGTCAAAAATGAAAGTTTCGATATAGCTCATTTCCAGTAGGAAGGTTGCTATAAAGATATGTTGAACTGATAAATGATCTATCTACAAGGTATGTTCTGCGCATAGTTCCACATTCAGCAGAGTTGGGGTTGACTAGTCTTTCTTAAGAAGGGCGAAAAGTGAAAATTAGTAGCCTGCTGATGACCCGTAGAACATACAAGCCAATCCACTTCCAAGTGGTGTAGAAGGAAAACCCCGACAGTGAGGTCAAAGCTGGACTTTTCTTAATCGATTTGTTTTCCCCACGAAGAGATGCTAACCCGAAAAACATGTAGAAACATGTATCAGCTAGTCTACAAGTTTGTATACTTCTCAATGTCACAATGAATTAACACTTTAAGGCGTAAATCACATACCGACCACAATGAGTGGTTTAGAAAGTGGTTGGGGAGGAACGAACGACGGTGAGGAAAGTAAAAAATAACAGATAAACTCCTTTCATACCGTTATTGTCACTTAGTGTGTACTTTGAAAGTTACTATTTTTGAAGAAACAAAATGCCATAAAACAAGGGAAAATACTTGAAGGTGTACCAGATATACAACAAATATAAGGTGTAGAATAGCTCAAGCAAAAGCAGCTTTTAAGACAATGAAAAACATACTGTGCGTTAATTCACTGCCAATGCCACTAAGGAAAGGTGTACTTCAGCAGTATATGTAACCACTACATATGAATGGCAGCGAATCAAGGACAATAAACAAACACTCAATAAGATTGCTGGAGCCTACATCTTTGTGGCTTACTGAAGACGACTGAAATCCTATGAGCAAATGGTGAGGTCATAAGAGACCTGCACACAAAAAAATCTGATCAAACGAATAAGAATAAGACGTTCAATGTTCTTGTGGTGTATCATGCGAAGAGGAAGTTTAAAACATTTTGTGACAACAGGTAAAATACAAAGAAGGAGAGATCTTGAAAGGAAGAGGGAGAAGATGTTGGATAGTCTGAATCGTCAGAAGATCGAGGTTCGACAAGAAATCGAAGTCAGAACTGATTAACAGAACCAGAGAGAGAAAGAGAGAGAGAGTTGTGGAGAGACATGATCATTTACGCCAGTAGGCATGGCGTTTGATTGATTGTTACATTGTTATTGAAGCTTTTAGGGAAACGAATTGGAACCAACAAATTCGATCCAAGTTTTTTACAATATGGCACCCCTTATGTGTATTAGACTGATGTGTATACGCACGGCTGTTAGCGACTGTAACTAGCAAGAAACAATACGTCAATACTAATAACATTACTTCAACAGATATCGAAAGTTAGGTTTGTCTTAGGTTAACTACACAAATATTAAAAATAATGACTTTATTACAGAAACTAGAAGCCGTGCCATCTTCTTCTTCTTTGCGTTCGTTCTTTACGACCAATTTTAATCACTTTGTGATATGTTTGATCTTTGCCAAGAACGTGTATACGTTGCACATTGGTTTGGTAGGCCCCTAAACGCATAGACTTCTACACGTTTAGGACACAGGCATCCGATTTCATCCAAACCTCCTTAGTCGCCTCTTACGACATGCATGACAGGTAACAGTGGTTCTATTCTTTACACCCCAAATTTGGGCCCCGGTAACCACTCGGGCGAAGCCGTGACATGATAACTGTACTAGAAACAGTCAGTACTGTTTGTCATTATCAACGTTGAATTGTAAAACTTTCATAATAGTTAGTTATAAGCTGAAATCCTATGTTTCATTGGGAACAAAAAAGAAGAAGCAGAAACACTATCTGAAACAGGTGAGAAGCTAACAGCCCGAAGAACAATCGTCTATTCAGGTACAGACAAAAAAGTTGCTCGTAAGTTGCGCAACTTACTTCCCATAAGGCGAGCTTCACATCATCTTGATATCAACGACAGTGTCATTTCTCAGTATTAAATAGCAACTGTTTACTTATTTGTAGCAAGTATCAGTAGTCGAGAACGTAAGTGGCAAACTTAGAGAAACACTTCATATATTATTGCAGTAGTTGAGTATTTGTATTATAAGTTATAATTAATCTTCATGTCAGAATGTACGAATATGTAGGCGGCCAACAACTGTGAACTAAATAAAACCTTTTAGCACTAATTCGCAGTCGAAGAGTCGCCAAAAAGGCTGTCAGTAAAAACCAGAAGGACATAATCATATCACAAAGATCGTTTCCTAAAGCTTCTAACGATGCAACACCCAGGCAGTAGTTCGAGGGGAAATACAAATATTAAAAAAGGTGTGACAAGCTTGTGTTGCTAATACTTTTTAGCAGAAAGAAAGATAAAGAGACAGAGAGAGAGAGAGAGACAGAGGGAGAGATAGAGGGAGGGATAGTAGTCACTAATAAAACCTGAAAAGTTACAACTGGGAGACGAATTATAATCAATGTCTCTGCACTCAAGTCACCCCCATAAGTGTTCCGCTTATTTCAGGTTTCTAGCTAACAAAATTGGTAGAGCACTTACACAGCACCAGCTGCGAAGAATATAAATTAAAAAAAAAATGCAATTTGCCGTTTTGTTGTTGAATGGACTAGAGAAATGGAGATATCCAGCTGGAATCCAAAAAGATAAAAGCAACATAGCACTTAATCTATTTTTGTATCAAGCTTGACTGCATGTGAAATACTAAAAACATAAACTACATTATTCATTTTCAATCCTCATTTCGTATCAGTCCTAACATATGCCAACAAGAGCCGGAAAATGGTTAAAGACAAAGGTTAAAGACAGAGAGGACGCCCTAGGGAAACCCAGAAACGAACTTTGCTGAGAGAGGCAAGAAATATCGAATTCAGTTCCATGGAAGAGATTGAGTGAGCTGCCCAGGACAGAGTTAAAAAAAAAGTAAAGGAACCCTTTCATACCTCGTGGTATATAGGTCAATACAGTGTTAGGTCTGTATTTTTCGTTGACCGTCGGCACACGATGGGTGATGTGGTCAGCATCACGCCGGCCGCCTTTACTTTCCCAGAGCATGTCTGGTACCCAGTTGAGGCTGGGTCGACCTGAGAGCCGTCGTGGTCGGGAAAAATTTCACGCGCATTGCGGGAGCTGAACCAAGACCACCAGCCTTGCGAAGCGAGTTCACTAACAACTACGCTACAGCGGCTCACCAGAACAGAGTGGTATGGATAAATTACTTGCAGGCTCTATGTAACGTATAACAGTACGAGAGGAATATATATATATATATCCTATCAGGTGCCATGCCGGCTGGCGTAGGCAATCATGGATCTCCTCAACTCTCTATCTCTGATGTTTGCTATCATCTCAGATGTTGACGCTCTTTCATGCCATGAAGTCAAGCTATATAAAATTGTATCTCTCTGTCTTCTTCTATCTCGTCTACCATCGATTTTACCGGTTGTTATAATTTGTTCTAAACCTCTCTTCCTCATCACATGTCCGAAAAATATACATATACAATTTTCAAAACCGATAAAACTAGTCTCGACACAAACCAATAATACTATGCTGCACACATTAGATCAAACTGGCATTTATAGAACCGATAAAACTGGTCCCCACACAAACGATATTACTGTTGTTTATAAAATTGTACGGGACATAACGGCGATCGTAAAGATTGTTAATCATATGGACATTGCGAACAATTAAAGTTTTGTATGATTAAAATAGTATCGATCTTGTCATAAATAAGACACTGTACTTTATACATCGAGAATTTGTTATGTGTCCTAAACAATTAAACTTGTGTAGTTAGTTGGACTGGAGAAGTGCAGTAGAAATTTGGTTGATAATATAAATAAACAAGTATTAATAACATGAGAACGTGGAAACTTGGTAGGTAAATGATGATGCATCGGTGTAGATTGAAACTGATAAGCTAAATGCACAGTTTAAGAATACAGACGATATGTAGTAAGTGAAAGAACGGCCTAGAAATGTTTTATAACAAAAAAAAAAAGAGTAGCTGGCAAATAAGGAAAGAAATGTTTTAGTAAAAATGCACATTTTTAATGAGTATAAAGATTGGAAAGAAAATTTTAGAACAAAAAGAACAACTGGTGAATATTAATTGGTGTTATAAACCGTTTAGAACAAAGACAAAAAAAGTAGTGAATACGTGGAAGAAACGTTTTAGAATAAAGACGATGTTTAGTGAATATTAGGTAAGAGACGTTTTAGTAGATAGAAGACAAATATTTAATGAATATATGTTCACGAAAGAAATGTTTCAAAACAAAGACGAATATTTGGTGAATATAAGGACGAGAAAGAAACGTTTTAGTAAGAGGGTAGTTCTAGCAGGGCAGACCGTAAAAGTGATATTCTTAAATTTCACATAATATTTGGTATCTAATTAAAGGTTAACGAATTTTGTGCCCATTTCTTTTGAAATATTTAGAATTGGTTAAATAGTTTTCAAGTTATGATGAATCGAAGAGCATAAAGTCTTCCTTGTAACAATGTAAAAATACAGAAATACAATATTTTTTATCGGTTTTGTTCAAAAATTAACATTTCTTGATTATGTTTACATCATAACTTTGTCAAATATTAACCAATCAGCATGTAATTTTGCATGTTTATTTACAATAGAACTGTATCGTAGAAGCGTATACTAAGGGCATTCCAATATCTTTATTAAATTAATTTTTATGTTTTTTCCCATTAGACAATTTTAAAACCATGAAAAGATAATGTTCAGGTGGCCAACAAATAAAATCTATTAAACAGATACTATTTTCCATAGTACTTTTCAAAATCACACAATCTGTGTGTATGCTGTTTTATTATGAATGAATTTGACTTTATAATTTCAAAAAACAAATGTGTAAAAAATGACACCTGTATTTTGCACATATCTAAAATAAGTTTACCTGTCCTAATTCTCATTTACCTTCTTGTATGTAATAAACCCAAGACACAATTACATTGTTAGATAGTTTAATTCTCATTTACCTTCTTGTATGTAATAAACTTAAGACACAATTACATTGTTAGATAGTTTAATTCTCATTTACCTTCTTGTATGTATTAAACTTAAGACACAATTACATTGTTAGATAGTTTAATTCTCATTTACCTTCTTGTATGTATTAAACTTAAGACACAATTACATTGTTAGATAGTTTAATTCTCATTTACCTTCTTGTATGTAATAAACCCAAGAGACAATTACATTGTTAGATAGTTTAATTCTCATTTACCTTCTTGTATGTATTAAACTTAAGACACAATTACATTGTTAGATAGTTTAATTCTCATTTACCTTCTTGTATGTATTAAACTTAAGACACAATTACATTGTTAGATAGTTTAATTCTCATTTACCTTCTTGTATGTAATAAACTTAAGACACAATTACATTGTTAGATAGTTTAATTCTCATTTACCTTCTTGTATGTAATAAACCAAAAGACAATTACATTGTTAGATAGTTTAATTCTCATTTACCTTCTTGTATGTAATAAACTTAAGACACAATTCCATTGTTAGATAGTTTAATTCTCATTTACCTTCTTGTATGTAATAAACCCAAGAGACAATTACATTGTTAGATAGTTTAATTCTCATTTACCTTCTTGTATGTATTAAACTTAAGACACAATTACATTGTTAGATAGTTTAATTCTCATTTACCTTCTTGTATGTAATGAAACCCAAGAGACAATTACATTGTTAGATAGTTTAATTTCATTTACCTTCTTGTATGTAATAACTTAAGACACAATCTTGTTAGATAGTTTAATTCTCATTTACCTTCTTGTATGTAATAAACCCAAGAGACAATTACATTGTTAGATAGTTTAATTCTCATTTACCTTCTTGTATGTATTAAACTTAAGACACAATTACATGTTAGATAGTTTAATTCTCATTTACCTTTTTGTATGTAATAAACCAAGAGACAATTACATGTTAGATAGTTTAATTCATTTACCTCTTGTATGTATTAAACTAAGACACTTACATGTTAGATAGTTTAATTCTATTTACCTTCTTGTATGTATTAAACTTAAGACAATTACATTGTTAGATAGTTTAATTCTCATTACCTCTTGTATGTAATAAACCAAGACACAATTACATTGTTAGATAGTTTAATGCTTTTTAAGTACATCTGAAAATAGGATCAAATTTTAAAATTGAATTTGTAATTACTTTTTTTTTACTAACGGTACCCACTCTCTGTTAGAACTTCCCTTTAAGTAAAATTTATTTAGATAATATGAGATCAAAGAAGAAACATTTTAGAATGAAGACGAATATTTAGAGAATATGGGGATGAAGAAAAAAACTGTTTAAAAATAAATAAGATAATTTGTAAAACATGAAGATACAGAAGAGACTTTAAAAATAAATAAGATAATTTGTAAAATATGAAGATACAGAAGAGACTTTAAAAATAAATAAGATAATTTGTAAAATATGAAGATACAGAAGAGACTTTAAAAATAAATAAGATAATTTGTAAAATATGAAGATACAGAAGAGACTTTAAAAATAAATAAGATAATTTAAAAATAAGATACAGAAGAGACTTAGAATAAATAAATAATTTGTAATATGAAGATACAGAAGAGACTTTAAAAATAAATAAGATAATTTGTAAAATATGAAGATACAGAAGAGACTTTAAAAATAAATAAGATAATTTGTAAAATATGAAGATACAGAAGAGACTTTAAAAATAAATAAGATAATTTGTAAAATATGAAGATGCTGAAGAGACTTTAAAAATAAATAAGATAATTTGTAAAACATGAAGATACAGAAGAGACTTTAAAAATAAATAAGATAATTTGTAAAATATGAAGATGCAGAAGAGACTTTAAAAATAAATAAGATAATTTGTAAAATATGAAGATGCAGAAGAGACTTTAAAAATAAATAAGATAATTTGTAAAATATGAAGATGCAGAAGAGACTTTAAAAATAAATAAGATAATTTGTAAAACATGAAGATACAGAAGAGACTTTAAGAATAAATAAGATAATTTGTAAAATATGAAGAGACTTTAAAAATAAATAAGAGGAAGAAAAATGTAGACTGAACAAAAAAACGTCACTTGGTAATGTTGATAAGGAAACCACTGTCTCTATGGACTCTAAAGACCAGGCAATCGTACTACAGTCGATTTTACTTACGTAAAATAACGTAACATTGACTATCTGCTTAAATCAACTGATTAGTTTCCCAGTCGTATATTCTCATCTTTTTCTGAAATCATCTTCAACTTGAACTTTCTGAGCTTTGAGGTTCATTTCTGCAGCTTACACCCGCCTCCATTTATCTTGGTTCTTAGCTTTCACTTCCCGATTGTTAACTCCATGTATTTCTATATCTACTTCAATGTTATCTCTCCATCGTTGTCTTGTTTTGACTCATTGTCTTTCTCCTTCATCGTTTTTGTATATGTAACTTTAGGCTCTCTGTTCTCTACCATTTGTTCAATATGCCGTAACATTCTTATTTTATTAACCCTCATCATGTTGGGAACTAATGATTTAAACAAACTATAAATATTCTTGTTTTTTCATTCCAAATTCTTTACTATTTTCATCTTGTTACGTCTCAAAGATTCTTATTACGACTTTTTTTTAAACTGTTATCAAAGGTCTGTAACAATGTTTCTCTAAAGTTATATGAATTGATAAAAACAAATACAAACAAAATATTATTTTGCTGTTTACTTTTCCAGAATCCAATTCTTGATCAAATCAGTTTGGTGGAAACTACTACTTAGTTTGTTCAACAAATAAACAGATACAGGTATTAAGAGCTTCCGAAAAACAAATAGACAAACACGGGACTCGAACCACTTACCCTAGTCCTTACGACACCAATCGCCTAGCCTAACAATACGAGCGTCCTTACGTACACAACCAATGAGCCATTCTAAAAAAATGACTCACAGGGGAGTGTCTTTCTCAGACGCTTGTTATTACCAGACACAGAAACAATCAGGTAGGGTTCGTTAATAGTGTTTGCACAGGCACATGCTATAAGCTTGTTGTGCCTGTATATATTAGAGACAGACAATATCATGTTGTACTTTATTTAAAAAAAAAAATCCCGGTAATTCTTAATTTGAGTCTTTGCTTTTGTAGCAAGACGTGAGCGTGTTTGCAACTTTGCAGAATGTATTTTAAATATCTAATAAATTCGAATCCTCCTGGTAATTTTAAATAATTTGTATTTACACATTTGCACAGATAATATTTTATAATATGTTGCACTGAATATAATCAGTTTGATAAGTTATAATAATTTTTAGAAAATAAACAAATTTGTAAAATGTATGTATTAGTTAGACAGAGAGATAGAGGATTCTGAGGATATAGTGCAAAAAGCAAATGCTGTAACCTACCAGGCAGCCCTATTGTTAAGGTACCTTCACATCTTACTGACAGCTAGACAACAGATGATCAACAACATTTTCAAACTTACTTTGTGTTACAAGAGTCAAACATGGACAATGAGCAAAATGTAGTCGCAAAAAATAACTACACGTGAAATGCGGTGCCTGCGAAAAGTTACAAACAACACCACAAAAGACAGTCATCAACATCAGCATAAGAAAGAAAGTTAGCACAGAACCTTGCTTGAATTACATTGAGAAACAAAGAATGAAGTGGTTTGGTCAAGTGTGGTCAATTGTCGAAGTATATACATGCTGTTGATTCCTGTGATTCACTAAAATATATGTGCATATTGCATCAGTTATGCCTGTCTGAGAACATGTACGTGGCAGAATACAAATGTGATTGTTTCTTACTCAAACAAAATTAGAATACGATTTCAGATGAAACGAAATACAGTTAGTTTTGGCAATCAAAACATTTGTATAATTACCACATACTTAAGTTGTTATAAAATTAGAGTACTGCTTATGAACTTCACACGAAACAAAACAAAGTATATACATTCTCATATAAACGAAACTATTTTTTTTTTACACATGTGAGCATTTTTAACATTTATATTTAATACTCACGTGATCTCTGTTTCTAGAAATTAAATTACTTTTGCACAATAAAGTCTAGTCTAAAATAAATCCTCAAACAATTACGCACGATTATACTTCTGTTACCGAGAGAAATGATCCATCTTGTTTAGTAATGTTCTCCAGACGAGAATATATAAATAACTCTAGGCCAGCTGGCGACGCGGCAATAAATCACCATAGTCTGAGTTGTACCGGAAGGGAGTAGTGTTAAGTACCGTCAACTTTTGACATCTCCTAGCAATTCTGCTGGCCCAACAAGTGGGTGATCCTTATAGTCCACACACAAACAAACCAACATTGATTGAACGAATATAAATATAATAGTGTCAGTAGATTTATCTCATTATCAAAATATGAGCGGAAATAAAACATGAAAATACAAGTGCACCATAAATGATACAAGACCGCCCTGTGTTGCGGGGTACAAGTGCACCATATATGATATAAGACCGCCCTATGTTGCGGGGTACAAGTGCACCATATATGATACAAGACCGCCCTGTGTTGCCGGGGTACAAGTGCACCATATATGATATAAGACCGCCCTGTGTTGCCGGGGTACAAGTGCACCATATATGATATAAGACCGCCCTGTGTTGCCGGGGTACAAGTGCACCATATATGATACAAGACCGCCCTGTGTTGCCGGGGTACAAGTGCACCATATATGATACAAGACCGCCCTGTGTTGCCGGGGTACAAGTGCACCATATATGATATAAGACCGCCCTGTGTTACGGGGTACAAGTGCACCATATATGATACAAGACCGCCCTGTGTTGCCGGGGTACAAGTGCACCATATATGATACAAGACCGCCCTGTGTTGCGGGGTACAAGTGCACCATATATGATATAAGACCGCCCTGTGTTACGGGGTACAAGTGCACCATATATGATATAAGACCGCCCTATGTTGCGGGGTACAAGTGCACCATATATGATACAAGACCGCCCTGTGTTGCCGGGGTACAAGTGCACCATATATGATATAAGACCGCCCTGTGTTGCGGGGTACAAGTGCACCATATATGATACAAGACCGCCCTGTGTTACGGGGTACAAGTGCACCATATATGATACAAGACCGCCCTGTGTTGCCGGCGCCCGCAAAGGAAGCACAAAATAATACCACTCCAACCTAGAACGCATGTCGTAAGAGGAGACTGAAGTGGAACAAAGGGAAGCTACTCTAGTAAATAAAAAGCATCGCTTAAAACGGATGTGTTGGTCTACTTGTAGGCGCATCATTTGCACAACGTACAATCACTCAAGCTCAGATCACATACAAATCACAAAGAATAGTTAACAAGTAAGCAATACAGACATAAGGTTCGAAGCAGAAGGACATAAGAGATAAAACTGAAATAGTACACGCTCATTGTTGTATTTTGTGATTGCCGATGGAGTAAGAATTTGCATTCTCGAATAAATACCTGAGAATAATACCTGATGCTATTTTACTACCTGGAGAATTTGTGATCCCAGAGCACATTTACAGAGTACAGTTGTTTAGAATTTAAACATTGAAACTAACAACATGAGAACAACTTTTAAAACAAAAGAAATATCTGTAAAGTGCATGTGTAAATGTGTGTTTTGAAAGTAGCCACAGTTATGCTAAAATCGTGTATGTAGCCATTAGATGTAAGATCGGACACAGGTAAGCTAAAGTTAACATCTAGAGACTGCTTGCACAGAGGTTATAAAAACCTATGTATCAACGTGCAACTGGAGACTGTGGAGTTGATAATACTGAAAATGAACGCCGTACTCTAGTTTGAGAATTTAGTTCCATAACATTGTGAAAACCTACCAGCTGGCACCATTACTACAACACCCAAAGATCAAGATGGAAGTGAAAAGACAGATGATAAAAGTATTTTCCTACCAACACTTTGTTACCAGTGCCAAACTTGGTCTCTTACAGCAACACACAACAGAAAGCTCACCATGTGTGAAATGAAATGCTTGAGGAAGGCAGTGGGAGTCACCAGGAAAGACAGACTACGAAATAAGAACATCAGAAGCAGAGTGAGCATAACTTCATGCATCGAATACATCGAAAGACAACAAATTCAGTAGTTTGGACATTTAATGAGAATAAAATACAACCAACCACCAATAACAGCATACAATAAAAAGAGATCGGGTAATAGAGCTAAGGGAAGACCAATAAAAAGATGGATAGACGATATCAAGACCACACTACATAAACACGGATACAACACGGGCAATTCATCTAGCCCTAGAACACAAATTAAAGCTCAATGTCTTCAAGTGTACACACCTGTTCAATACAGTCCTCGGCCTGACCCATCCAAGATTTTCCTCTTTTTAACCTATTTCCTTTTTGTCTCTTTATTTCCAAGTGCAGAGGATGTTGTGTGTCAGCATTGACTCGAAGGTATGCTCGTGCACGGCTCATCAGTATTCTATACTCCATAGTAGGATAGTCAAGGAGATAGCGCATCGCCCTGCACGACGTGTCTTTAGTGCAACCAAGTATAATGCGCATCGCCTCGTTCTGTATTCTTTCCAGTCGTTCTATCTGACTATGACTGAGAGTCAGGATCGCCAGCGCATACTCAAGCACAGAAAGGACCAGACCCTGGTATAAAATACAAAGATGGCGCTGTTCACAATCCGCCGCAGCCATTACCCTCATCGCCAGCAAACCTTTCCTCGCCTTCATTATCACATGAGCTATGTGTTCCGTAAAAGCTAGACTACGATCAAAACGCAACCCCAGGTATTTCATAGACTGAGATCTCTCCACTACCTCTGAACACAAAACCACAGATGGTGTTGGAGTGTTGACGATGTGGTTGTTTAAAGAGAACCATGTCACCGCTGCTTTTGTGGGGTTGACCAATGCTCCTGCTTCAACGCACCATCTACCTATGCGGTCGAGTTCTGACTGAAGTTCCTCCACAAGCGGTGAAGAATGGATACCGGTGCCAAGAGCAATCGCTACATCCTTTTCTGTATGCATCGAACTTGATAAAGAATGCAGGCAACACAACCCACTTGTTGTGGAGGCAGAGGTTCAGGCATTAATTTCTGAGAACGCATCTGATCATGATGTAATCATTTATACGGATGGTTCGGTGATTCGACATGTGCGGAGCTCGTGGGCTTTCACTGCTCAGGTCGGAGGTGATGTTGTGAAGGAAGACAGTGGTGGTTTTGCCGTGACTACAAGCAGTCTCACTATGGAAATCATGGCGGTTACCAAAGCGATGATTTGGCTAGAATCACAGACTTTTATCCATGCATGTTTTCTCAGTGACTCAATGAGTATGCTCAGGAAGATTGAAACAGGATGGGCTAGGAGACATTGGATAGAATCGCTGGGGAGGTCTAAGCTGACAAAGATCAGTTTTATTTTTGTACCAGGGCATGCAGGTGTAAGGGGAATGAACGTGCGGATAGGCTTGCAGGTATGGCTGCTGTCCAAAGCGGACGAGCAATGGACCAGGCTGATATTATAAATTCCCTAAGGGAGAGAGGGCGTGTACATGATTCACGTAATAGCGGTGCATCCACAACACTAACCAGACTGCAAGAACTCAAAGTTAAGTGTGGTGTAGCTCGACAAGAACGCTATGCTGGCAGACAAAGAAGAATTGAAACAACAAAGAACCGGTGTCGTTAGTCGCCACCACTCGATGGACATACTGAGGGAGAGATAGGAGCACTTATGGACTAATTTGTTCGACGTGCAGTGATGGTGATCCGACGACTAAACTAAACTAAACTAAACAAATTAAAGCTCCCATCCCTACGCTTAACCCCAAGAGTGGACAGCCAACTACATCTTTCACCTGGGAATAGACAATAGACAATAGACATTGTGAAATGCTCACTCCCTCAAACCCAGCTCCATATATTTGTAGTACGCCAATTGTCATCACATCCAACTTCATACTAGTATATTACGGTCGACTGATCCTACAGCAGAGCAAGCAAAGAAATATGCTTACAGAAGAGGTACATGAGAACCAACGAGCCACAGGAGCCATCAGTATACATACCCTTCCACACATGTTGGGAGAGACTGAACATCGATGTGTCTGGCCGGGTTGTAATAACGTCGGTTTCTTAACCAATGATCAATAACTAAAGTTTCAAAGAGAGATGCAAGCGCATTGTCACATAAAAATCTAAAGGCAATGCATTGAGTTAATTGCCCTGGGTTTCCACCAGAAATGCAAACCACCTGCAGAAAATGCTTCAAAAGACACGAACTTAGTAGCTCCAGCAACAGTTCTAGAGATCTAAAAAAATACACTTGTGAACTAAACGATGCGATGCGGATTCGAACCCCCAACCTTCAGAATGACCGACAAACGTCTTAACCACTTCGTTACATAGACCCCAGTATTAAACCGTTACGGAGTCACCCTCGTATTTTCATTGACCATCGGCACACGATGGGTGATGTGGTCAGCATCACGCCGGCCTCCTGTACTTTCCAGTGCTTATCCTGGTACCCAACTGAGGCAGGTTCGATCTGAGAGCCGTTGCGGTCGGAAAAAATTCTTCGCCAACTGTGGAATTGAACCCAGACCATTATCATAAGAAGTGAGTTCCCTAACAACTACGCCACTGCCTCTCAAGATGAAGTCGTCAGGTTGTACTATCCTGAGAAGTGAGTTCCCTAACAACTACGCCACTGCGCTCAAGATGAAGTCGTCAGATAGTAGTCACATTGTCAACTACGCTACTGCGCTCAAGATGAAGTCGTCAGGTAGTAGTCAAATTGCCAACTACGCTACTGCCGCTCAAGATGAAGTCGTCAGGTAGTAGTCAAATTGTCAACTACGCCACTGCGCTCAAGATGAAGTCGTCAGAAGTAGTCCATTGTCAACTACGCTACTGCGCTCAAGATGAAGTCGTCAGGTAGTAGTCAAATTGTCAACAATTTTATTTTCCGCTTGCCAGCTGATTTCGTTTTGTAGGATGGCTTGCTTTAAGTTCGTCAATCAGGCGAGCTTTACTCCGACTTCATATGTATTTGTAATTTAGTTCACCAAGTAAAGGATCAGGGTTTCCTGTAGTCCAACTGAGTACTGTATTATACACATCGAGATTTGTCGTCCAAGCTGGCCACGAACCCGGAATTACCGCAACACGCGGCGACTAGTGCAGAGTGGTATTAATCTCGCTATCAGCCACCTCCTGCCAGAAAGGCAAGTGAGTCTGTACGAGAAAATACAAAGCTGCTTTGCAGCGAATGTAAACAAGATAGCTCACTTATAGGCCAAATGTGACAGCTGTAGGACAGCAAACAACCAACAATAAAACGGTTGATGCAAGCTGAGGTGTCAAAAAAAAAGAACACGGTTTGGGAAATGTTATATCTGCAGTTGAATTAAAAATAGCGTAAATCACAGCATTGAAAACTGTCACGTAGAGCCTAGCAACAGTGTAAGATGAGCACATTGTACTAATTACAGTACTGATGAAAACCACTTGAACTCAAATAATGTAGACAACCGCTAACATGCGGTATCTAGATAATCGACTTGTAGAGACGATGTGGTGGCATATGTGACCTAGGGATAGTGGCTCGGTCTATTAACCCCGACGTTCTGAGTTCGAATCACGCTGCGGACCGTTTGGTTGCAAATTGTTTCGCGTAGATTTTTACAAAACGACGATGGCACCACCCGTTCAGAAAGCAATAGCAAACTACTGAACGTAATAATGCCTAGAAAAATCACAAACAGCGTTAAAAGCTGGGGTTGATTCGCAAAGTCCTGTAAAGGATATGCAATTAAGGGTTATGCTACAGGATTTCTCAACTTTCTTATCTCTCAATAAAATTATGTGATACATAGCAGTTACTACTAGAGTGGTCTAAAATGAAAATTTATATATCTTTCGCATTAATAAATTATCGGGTTGCCATGGAAACGGCAGCCATGTTGAATCATAAACAACGTCGTACGGTCTCCAAACAGAGTGAAATAAATAACAATTGCAATTTTTTTTGACTGTACAGCCTAAATATGCCAATATTCTGGGTACCTGACAACTTTAAATTGTTCTGTAACATGTAACTGATCTATTGGGGTGCAACGAATAAGACCTACCTAATTCACAGCCAAAAATAGGACCCATTGGTTAATTAAAAATTCATATATATTTATTCGCTTGAGAAAGGTTCATTTTCTGTTGTCTAGTCCCTTCCATATTAACAGATACATGTCTGCGCCTAATTTCATATTGATATCTTGAATATTTCTTTCACGTGGAAAACGTACATTACCCACGTTAACGAAATTTACAAATGGGAGAAAACTGCGTTTTAAAAATGTAATGTGAATTCAGTCTAAATTGTCAGGGAAATCGTCTGTTAGAGCATACAGTCACTGCCTAGCCTAATTGAATCTAATATATATGTTAGTACTCAGATCAAGCTTTACAGTGATACATGACTCGATTGGGTTAATTGAATGACATCCACTGTATCTAGGGACAAAAGAAAGACAATTGTAGACATTTTCTACAGCGAATTTTTAGAGGGAGGGCTGTTCAAAAATAATTTTGAAGCATTTTTCGGGATTACAAATAAAAACTCTTTACGTAATTTGATTGTAGAGATGCAATACTAACATAATATGATGAATTTGAAAAATCGATATATTTAACATAAAATGACCCAAACGTCAGTAGTATAATGCCTTAACTTCTTAGAGAAGATGTACACTCAAAGTGAGAAGTTTTTTTTATATGTTTAATTATAAATTACATATCAATTTTCATAACTCGACTCAGATCGGGCTGAAGAGAATCAGTTTTCGTACAACTCTAATAATAATAAAATATGTTCCATAACAACAACCACAGTAAGGAAAGTTTTAACTGATGTTGTACAGTTAAATTACTATCATGAAATGGTTAATTTATAACTTTATTTCTAGAGTAAGCAAGTCTATAGTCTACTGAAAGCACCGACACTAGAAGTAACCAAATAAAACGTAGATTTACAAGAAATAGACACATGTTTTTATATACATACGAGTCCACCTGCCCAGTGTGTGTTTATAACGTGTTGGACGACGGGTGACAAGCCCCCTGTGACTGTGGTTCAATTCTACGGGCTGGCAGAAAAGCCACAGTTTCTCTAGATTTACGGTGTTCGTGGCACCGAACCGAAGGGTTACGATGTCCATAGCACCGGGCCGAAGAGCTGAAAGCTCAAGTGCTTCTGGATAAAAAAACAAATACATATGAAAGTTACAGAGTGTATACATAATGGAAGTAATCATGGGGTCAAGAATGGGATGATTCATCCCAATTTAGAACCTATGGCACTGCAAATTTGATAACAAAAAGACAAAACTATTCTTGCAGCAGGACTGAAAATCTAACTACAGTGCAGCTGAAAAAATTAGCTTGGTTCTAAGGAAAGATGCTGTTAATGGTCTTGAACTTTTGGTAAGTTTTTTCTTCAGAAAATGTTTCAAGAGAGAGAGAGAGAGAGAGAGAGAGATAGAGATCGAGAGTGAATGAGAAAGTGAGAGAGATATAAGAATATACATAGTGAAATCCGCAAAGAAAAAAATATACATACATCTAAGGCGGCTAATTACTTCATTACACCAGTTTTCCCATATGGCTTCGTCCCTGTCGGCAGAAATGGCATACCATCTGGCATACTGAGTGTTGCACAAAGCATGAACTCCGTAGCTCCAGCAACAATCCTATGGATTTCATTAAAACATGCATATGTTCGAATTTGAGCCCCCAACCTTCATAACAACAGGCAAACTTCTTAACCACTTCGCCATAGAGACAAGCTATATGATAACGTTATGTATCGTTGGTTAATGAAAAAATACGAATCTAATATTTTATTCCACACAATAGCATATGATATTAATATGGTTGTTTACTTACTATATATGTATATATAGATATAAATATACTTACATATATACTTAGTATGACTTTACAGAACAAATGGAAGTTTCACTTTGAAACATAAATAAATAGTTACAGAGTTTGCTCATCGATAAATCAATTTGTGAAACAGCTGCAGACAAGTTGACACGCAGAGCTAAAACTATGTAGATGGAAATAAAACAGACCCAATAAATCGATATATTTAATAACAAGAATTGAGCTGAAACATACGGACTAACTATGGGAAATCATGAATATGTCATCTCAGTATTATTCATTTATTCAGTACACTTGATGTAGTCGACAGAACTGTGACTCCACGCACATACACACCACAAAGAGTCGTATATGGCTAAATGGTTAAAGCTTTGCCTTGCGTTTCGAAGGTCGTGGGTTTGAATCTCGACCGCGCCGTTCTGTTCACGAGCATATTTTTTCTAGAGACCCATAGGATTGTTGCTGGAGCTACGGTGTTTGTGCTTTGTGCATTACTCTCTGCAACTTTCGTGCCATTTCTGCAGAGAGAGACCGAGCTATATGGGGTAAAACCTAAAACAACGAAGTCAGTCTTTCGGTTTTAGGCAATTCAGTCGTTTACACGATATTGTTCTAGAGCGAACTCAGAAGCGACTGAACGGAGCACCACGCCAGATTCTACCAAGAACAGCAGCCAATGACGTTCTGTAGTCGGTGTGGAGAATGTCCTGCGTTTGGAATTAATACTCATAAAAATCACGTTGAAATTTGATACGCTTTGACAAAATTCAACAATTTGATGCACTTTGACAAAAATCTCAACAAATTTGATGCGCTTTGACAAAAATCTCAGCAAATGTGATGCGCTTTGACAAAAATCTCAACAAATGTGATGCGCTTTGACAAAAATCTCAACAAATGTGATGCACTGTGACAAAAATCTCAACAAATGTGATGCACTTTGACAAAAATCTCAACAGATGCTAAACCACGATACAACGTAAGTGCGCTCTTCGATGCAAATAATATATAACTAACATACACATCACAAATAAACTATGAATATGACAAAGAGTTTTAAACTTTACATGGGCGTTCATACGTTAAGACAAAAAGGGGGGTGAGTGTGAAAGGAAGTTCCTCAGGGGCAAGTGCATTTCCCCCTTCCAATGAAAAATACTTGTTAATAAAAGAGTTTTATGCGAATCAGGACATCTCTATTTCCGTGCACAAAACTACTAACTAAAATTATAATGATTTATTTCTTTCCCCCCTCCCACCACTGGAAGAATTTTCGTGTACGCCCATGGTTAACAAGAGATTATTATAGAGCGATCACAAACAAACAAACCAATTGTTAAAGTCTGCATCACAGACTAGGGACACACTTGTCTGCGAAAGATCTTCGCGTGTTCTGGCCAAGAACTTTCTCTAACCAAGAAATGTTTACACATTCTCAGCGAGAGAATATAAACACCATCATCCTAAAGAGACGATGGAAATGGGCAGAACATGTGTTACGCATAAATACAAACTGTTACAAAAACTGCACTCAGGCGGACACCAAAAGAGTACACGGAAAAATGAAAGATAAAAAAATCTAAAGTGGGAAGAATAGTAGAGCAGCAAATAAAAACAATGCATCACAGATGAAACACAATAACATGGATGGTTAAGAACAGAGAGAATAGAGTGCATTTGTTGCTTTCTAAAGCGCCAAGGGCAGTCACATGAAGTGAGAGAGAGAGAGAGAGAGAGGAGAGAGAGAGAGAGGGAGAAAAGGATAGAAAGAGAGAGCATCAGTGACAGATGCAAAATTTTTCTTTCGCTATAAGCAAAAGTTAATGATCAGTAACATATGACATATTTTGTACTATAATACGAAACCATTTATATACCGTTTTACTGAATCGTTGAGAAATTCGTTTGGACAGTTGTTAGTGCAATTTCCTCGTACGAGAGGTTTCAAGATGAAATTCCACAGTAGAAATATGGCATTATCAAACTGTAAAGTCTCTCAAGTCGACCCAGTCACAACTGGACACCAGAGAGACACCAGAGAGACACGAATCAGAGAGACAAGAGGCCAGAAAGTAAAGACAACCGACGTAACGTTAACCTCATTATCAATCGCGTGCCGTTAAGGGGTTAAAAAAGTCCTAACAACATCCAATCCGTTGTTATACCCAATGGGAGAAAAATGGGTTCCTTAATTAAACACATTTGTTTTAAAACGCCAAATTAAGATTAAATTAAAACAATTTGAAGATGTAAATAGAAAGGGAAATGTGCTTGGACAAGGAAAACTATGGCCAAAATAATGATTCTTCGTACTTATGTACCATGACTGGTAATGACCAATAATTAAACAGTGTAAATTATTAGAGGTTTCCGGAAAAACAAATTATCAAACACAGGATTTGATATGTGCCCTTATTTCTTATGGCAACCATTGCTTATCCTTACAAATACGAGCGTTTTAAAGAACACCACCAGCGAACTGAATCCTTGAGTTCGTAAAACTCCTTATTCTCACCATGACTGGTAAGCGAAGGAGGCATATACCTCTTCAACTACCTAACAGCACGCTCAGGAGGAAAAATAATAAGAGAGGCCAGTGGGGCCTACGCAATAACTACAAGTAGTTTGACAATGGAGGTTCGGCGGTTACGGAGGCGGTGAAATGGTTGGCATCTCACAACTACTCGTGTTTTCACACTCAGTGGCTCCATTAACATGATTCGTAAAGTCGAATCAGGAATGGTGAGACGCAACTGGATGGAGGTACTGGTACAGACAATGATCAGAGAAATCACCTTATTTTATATCCTGGGCATGCAGGAGTTAGGGGTAATGAACGAGCGGATAGATTGGCTGGCTTGGCTACAATATCAGAGGGAGCTGCCATGGATCGAAATGACATTCTTCACGCATTGAGAGAGTCTTTCCGAACAGAAGAGTTTCAGGGCTGTGAATCCAACTCGCTGACCAGATTGAGAGAGATGGGTGTCAATATTGGTGCAGCCCGAAAAGAACGACATACTAAATATGCAAAGAGATTGATTAATCAACATCGAACTGGCGTGTTGGCCGTGGACGCTGCTGGATTTCCTGAGACGGAGATCGGAGCATCTATGGACATGTCCAGAGTGCTATGATGATAGTCCTCATGAAACTATAACTGATAACTTCCTATCTCTAACAATGTTAACCATTCCGTTGTTGACTTTCTACCTTTTCACCAGGTTTAATCCTCCAGTATCTTCTCGCTGTGTCTAATTAAGTCGTTTTTCCATGACTGTTTTGTCGTTAACTGCTACACAAAACGTTTCTTCTCACTTGACATTTGCACAGAAACACACAACAATTGCGGCACCGCTTTTGTCCCTGACAATAATATCAGACTAACACTACCATCGCAAAAGTTAAAAACAAGACCAAAACATCCCTTATTAGTTAACGATAAAATAAAAATCGTGGCATATTGTGAAGAACATAGCCATCAACCACAGTAAACGAGTCGTTGATTTTCTAGGCACCACTTATACGCTCAGTAGTTTATAATTGCTTTCTGAACGGTGAGGATTTTTTTACCTTTGTAAAAATCCCACAAAAAACGAATTTGCTTCCAAACTTACCCACAGTGGGGTTTAAACCAGGTACGCCTGGGTTTGTGATCGAGCTCAATACCGCTTGAGGTCGCTCACAGTTAATGGCTACGTGTTTCTTTAATTGAATAAGTCGACTTGTGAGACTGTCTATGTGCGATTTATATAAGTACTTTCTAGATTACACAAGTACTTTACTTAATGGTGACTTGACTGGGCTACTCGACATTCTGAGGTCATCACAAACAGAATCCACTGTTGGGCGTGTCGATAGCCGGCAGTTGCGAATCAAAGTGGCGGACAGTTATAGAATAAGAGTTAGTTTCTATTTATCTGTGTGCCTCTCTGTCCGTCCGTTCGTCTATCCCTCTGTCTGTCTATCCGTCCACCCACCCACCTGTCCTTTCGTCCGTTCAGTCAGATGCCCGTCCATGGATTCGTCCATCCATGCATCCATCCATCCATCCATCCATCCATCCATCCATCCATCCATCCATCCATCCATCCATCCATCCATCCATCCATCCATCCATCCACCCATCCACCCACCCACCCATCCCATTCACCCACCCACCACCCATCTCACCCATCCACCCATTCACCCATCCATCATCCATCCATCCACCCATCCATCCCTCACCTCATCCATCCATCTATCCTCATCCATCCATCAATCCATCCATCCATTCAACCATCCATCCATCACTCCATCCATACATCCATTGATGTATTTATCTGACATTTATGTACAATATAAACCCTGTCACAAAGAGTGTTCGAAAAATTTCATTTCCTTTCCTGATTATATTACACGTTTACAAACTAAAAAATAGTTTGCGCCTGGTGATAAAATATAAATGATTTTTTAAAATACATGTTAGAAACAAGTTCAGAGAAAATAGATGATGTAGATTTGTCGGATATATAATTTAAGAATGACGTGCGTTTAACCGTCATTAGGATTGAAGAATGTGATAAATATGAATGCTTTAATCCTTTGAAATCATGCAAAGGCAAAGAGAAATATCTTGGCAAAGATTGATGAAAGATTTGAAAGATATATTGAACATGACAGCCGCCCGAGTGGTTGCCGGGGCCCATATTGGGGTGTAAAGAATAGAACCAATGTTACCTGCCACGCATGTCGTAAGAGACGACTAAGGAGGTTGGGAGTGGGGCTAGCTACCTCACACTGTAAAAAAAACACTAGATGGCTACATAACGGAGAGCGAACCGATTAAGCGCTGGCTGAAACCGGACACATCGCCGAAGGATAAAAACCAAAACTCCAAATGGTGCTGAAGATGTGACGTAAAAACACCAATGCTAAGGCTGCATGAATCAGATTTCCCCATGAATAGAATTTATGGGGAGTTGTGGTACATCGGTCTGGGTGGTGATCGAGAGAGAGAGAGATAGAGAACATGACAGCAACGGAGGTAGGAGACATTCATACCTACTAAGACTGTAATCGAGAATACTGTGATATATGTCACTCATTTCCTACGCTAAGCAAGTTTCAATTGTTTCAACAAGGTTTATTAATATTTAAGTAATCATACATGGTCCAGCATCTGAACTAATGTCATCCATTTGAGACTACGGTTTCATCTGTAACATTATTTATGTGTAAATACAATAATAAATAAAATACAAGATTTTAAAGCCGTAGGATTGACTTCATTGCCACGGGTTTACTCCATATTGCTAGGTCCCTCTCGGCAGAAATGGCACGACACCTGCCGAGAGTATTGCACCAAACATGTGCTCCGTAGTTCCGGCAACAATCTTAAAGTTTTCTTGAAAAAATGTCAAACTGAACAGAACATATATTTATTATTATAAATGTTATAATAACATTTATGGACATTGAGCAAAGCGAAGTCACAAAAAATAACTACATGTGAAATATGTTGCCTGCGAAAAGTTACCAATAACACAAGAAAAGACAGAATCACCAACATCAGCATAAGAAAGAAAGTTGGCACAAAACCGTGCTTGAATTACATAGATAAACAAAGAATGAAGTGGTTTGGCCACTTAATAAGAATGCATCCAAACTCCATAGTATTCAGAGTCTTCTACAACAGAACATCGGGAAAGAAGGCAGAGGAAGACCACGGAAAGATGGTTAGATGGCGTAGCAGAATCCTGTGAAAGAGCAAAGATAACAATCACACAAGCCACCAGAACAGCGCAAGACAAAAACAGAAAACCACGACACTGGGCAACAACCCGGTAGCAGTGTGACGACAAAAGAAGAAGAATGTTATAATGTCCTTATCATCATTTCTTGCGTTAGGCAGGTTTGTTCTGTTCGATAGTCATTCTGTTAGATTGACTTAGATCATTCTACAAATTCTCAGTCTCGGGAATTTGTTTTCGGCCGATGAAGAGAAAGAAATCGTCAAAGATCTTATCGTGGGAAAAGAAGACTTTAGAAACTAATTTAACTTTACAATCCTCTCTCTTTAGCCTGTTACGCCTTTGGCGTTTTAGAGGAGCAACAAACGTACACCATTCTTCCTGTTCATAGGCCTTCCTCTGTATTGTGTTCCAGCTATGATTCATTTCCTTCAGCTCTTGCTCTATCGTTCTCCTCCAGGTCATCTTGGGTCTTCCACGCTTTCGCCTACCCTCTGGAGTCCATCTCAGTGCAGTTTTCGTGTCGGAGCCAGTCTCCATGCGCATCACATGTCAATCCATCTCCAGCGTCGTCTTCGGATGATAGTGCCCATATTCTCTTGTTGGCATCGTTCAAGCAATTCTTGATTCGAGATAGTAGTCGGCCAGTTAACTTTTACAATACGCATACTAAAACCAGCTTTTTACGCACTGCTTTCAAAGATAAAATTATAAGGCGACGGTGTCCTTACAGAATCAGTTATAACTTGTTTATGCTCAACAGCAGAGCAAAACTGCATACATCAAAATGTACAGAATTGAAAGATCTGTTACTTAAACCCACTTTTCTACTTTTTCATATAAATATCAAACTGGAATTAAACAAAAAAGATCAAGGTTTCAGAAAAATGATACATTTAAGAATAGGGCAAATTTTTGTTTAAAATGAGTTCAACAATTGTATAACTAGGGTAGCATTTGCTGGCATGACTGAAGTACTAGGCTGTTTTGACTAGGATAACATATAATCTCATAGTTACAGCAACAAGTACAGTCTTAACTAGAGATAGTAATGCGACGACTTGACTAAAGTAACATATGTTGTATAAGTAATGCATTTCATGCCCATATGTTACCGTGGCCCTCAAGGGAAACAAAGAATAGTAACATTGCGACCTACAAGGCATGTCATAGAGGGGTCTATGGTACGGGTCTAGGAAGATACCTAGTAAATAAAAAGCGTCGCAGAAATCGGATGTGCTGTCCTACTTGTAGGCGCATAACTGGCAAATGTACAATCGCTCTTAGGCTCAGATCACATGCAAATCAGAAAGAGTGATTTAACAAGTGGTCGATATAGAGTGTTCGAAGTAGAAGAAGCATGTCAACCCAAATCACAATAATAAGATAGTGTATACTCTCATACAACCAAGTCACAATAATAAGATAGTGTATACTCTCATATACAACACAAGTCACAATAATAAGATAGTCTATACTCTCATATACAACACAAATCACAATAATAAGATAGTGTATACTCTCAAATACAACACAAGTCACAGTAATAAGATAGTGTATACTCTCACATACAACACAAGTCACAATAATAAGATAGTGTATACTCTCACATACAACACAAGTCACAATAATAAGATAGTGTATACTCTCATATACAACACAAGTCACAATAATAAGATAGTGTATACTCTCACATACAACACAAGTCACAATAATAAGATAGTGTATACTCTCACATACAACACAAGTCACAATAATAAGATAGTCTATACACTCATATACAACACAAGTCACAATAATAAGATAGTCTATACTCTCATATACAACACAAGTCACAGTAATAAGATAGTCTATACTCTCATATACAACACAGTAATAAGATAGTCTATACTCTCATATACAACACAGTAATAAGATAGTCTATACTCTCATATACAACACAGTAATAAGATAGTCTATACTCTCATATACAACACAAGTCACAATAATAAGATAGTCTATACTCTCATGTACAACACAAGTCACAATAATAAGATAGTGTATACTCTCACATACAACACAAGTCACAGTAATAAGATAGTGTATACTCTCATATACAACACAAGTCACAATAATAAGATAGTCTATACTCTCATATACAACACAAATAACAATAATAAGATATGTATACTCTACATACAACACAAATCACAATAATAAGATAGTGTATACTCTCATATACAACACAAGTCACAATAATAAGATAGTGTATACTCTCATATACAACACAAGTCACAATAATAAGATAGTGTATACTCTCACATACAACACAAATCACAATAATAAGATAGTGTATACTCTCATATACAACACAAGTCACAATAATAAGATTGTCTATACTCTCATATACAACACAAGTCACAATAATAAGATAGTGTATACTCTCATATACAACACAAGTCACATAATAAGATAGTGTATACTCTCACATACAACACAGTAATAAGATAGTCTATACTCTCATATACAACACAGTAATAAGATAGTCTATACTCTCATATACAACACAGTAATAAGATAGTGTATACTCTCACATACAACACAAGTCACAATAATAAGATAGTGTATACTCTCACATACAACACAAATCACAATAATAAGATAGTGTATACTCTCACATACAACACAAATCACAATAATAAGATAGTGTATACTCTCCCATACAACACAAGTCACAATAATAAGATAGTCTATACTCTCATATACAACCCAAATCACAATAATAAGATAGTGTATACTCTCATATACAACACAAATCACAGTAATAAGATAGTCTATACTCTCATATACAACACAAATCACAATAATAAGATAGTGTATACTCTATCTCATATACAACACAAGTCACAATAATAAGATAGTGTATACTCTCATATACAACACAAGTCACAGTAATAAGATAGTGTATACTCTCACATACAACACAAGTCACAGTAATAAGATAGTGTATACTCTCACATACAACACAAGTCACAGTAATAAGATAGTCTATACTCTCACATACAACACAAGGCACAATAATAAGATAGTGTATACTCTCACATACAACACAAGTCACAGTAATAAGATAGTCTATACTCTCATATACAACACAAGTCACAGTAATAAGATAGTGTATATCTCATATACAACACAAGTCACAATAATAAGATAGTGTATATACTCTTACAACACAAATCACAAATAAGATAGTGTATAGCTCTCACATACAACAAAGTCACGTAATAAGATAGTGTATACTCTCATATACAACACAAGTCACAGTAATAAGATAGTGTATACTCTCACATACAACACAAATCACAATAATAAGATAGTGTATACTCTCATATACAACACAAATCACAGTAATAAGATAGTCTATACTCTCACATACAACAAAATCACAATAATAAGATAGTGTATACTCATTCATATACAACACAAGTCACAATAAAGATAGTGTATCTCTGCTATACAACACAAGTCACAATAATAAGATAGTGTATACTCTCAAATACAACACAAGTCACAGTAATAAGATAGTGTATACTCTCACATACAACACAAGTCACAGTAATAAGATAGTGTATACTCCCATACAACACAAGTCACAGTAATAAGATAGTCTATAGTCTCACATACAAACAAGTCACAATAATAAGATAGTGTATACTCTCACATACAACACAAGTCACAGTAATAAGATAGTCTATACTCTCATATACAAGACAAGTCACAGTAATAAGATAGTGTATACTCTCATATACAACACAAGTCACAATAATAAGATAGTGTATATACTCATATACAACACAAATCACAATAATAAGATAGTGTATGCTCTCAATACAACACAAGTCACAGTAATAAGATAGTGTATACTCTCATATACAACACAAGTCACAGTAATAAGATAGTCTATACTCTCATATACAACACAAGTCACAGTAATAAGATGAGTGTATACTCTCTATAAAACAGTCACAGTAATAAGATATGTATGACTTCATATACAACACAAGTCACAATAATAAGATATGTATCTCTCATATACAACACAAGTCACAGTAATAAGATAGTCTATACTCTCATATACAAGACAAGTCACAGTAATAAGATAGTGTATACTCTCATATACAACACAAGTCACAATAATAAGATGTTCTATACTCTCATATACAACCCAAGTCACAGTAATAAGATAGTGTATACTCTCATATACAACACAAGTCACAGTAATAAGATAGTCTATACTCTCATATACAACACAAGTCACAATAATAAGATAGTGTATACTCTCATATACAACACAAGTCACAGTAATAAGATAGTGTATACTCTCATATACAACACAAGTCACAGTAATAAGATAGTGTATACTCTCATATACAACACAAGTCACAGTAATAAGATAGTCTAATCTCATATACAACACAAGTCACAGTAATAAGATAGTCTATACTCTCATATACAACCCAAGTCACAGTAATAAGATAGTCTATACTCTCATATACAACACAAGTCACAGTAATAAGATAGTGTATACTCTCATATACAACACAAGTCACAGTAATAAGATAGTCTATACTCTCATATACAACCAAGTCACAGTAATAAATAGTCTATCACTCATATACAACACAAGTCACAATAATAAGATAGTGTAATCTCATATACAACCCAAGTCACAGTAATAAGATAGTTATACCTCATATACAACACAAGTCACAATAATAAGATAGTCTATACTCTCATATACAACCCAAGTCACAGTAATAAGATAGTGTATACTCTCATATACAACCCAAGTCACAGTAATAAGATAGTCTATATCTGAGGCAGACGGCTGCCTTTATTAGAGAATCAGAAATCCCAATCTAGTGAGAACGTAGAAGACAAACTGTATGGCGTGGCTGATAATCTGAGGCAGACGGCTGCCTTTATTAGAAATCCCAATCTAGTCAGAACGTAGAAGACAAACTGTATGGCGTGGCTGATAATCTGAGGCAGACGGCTGCCTTTATTAGAGAATCGGAAATCCCAATCTAGTGAGAACGTAAAAGACAAACTGTATGGCGTGGCTGATAATCTGAGGCAGACGGCTGCCTTTATTAGAGAATCAGAAATCCCAATCTAGTGAGAACGTAGAAGACAAACTGTATGGCGTGGCTGATAATCTGAGGCAGACGGCTGCCTTTATTAGAGAATCAGAAATCCCAATCTAGTGAGAACGTAGAAGACAAACTGTATGGCGTGACTGATAATCTGAGGCAGACGGCTGCCTTTATTAGAGAATCAAATCCCAATCTAGTGAGAACGCAGAAAAAGAAAGAAGAATATTACATTTATCTAATATATGAAAGATCGGTTAGTGCTTTCTTTCGTTAACGTTCTTCCATTGTTAATCTACTGTAGTAACAGATCTCCTATACCGTGAACATTTGTTACCTCAAATATTTATGACGTTCGTTCTGTTCTGTTTACCTCAGCTGACATCCAGAACAACGCTCGCGATGAGACAAAGAGTGTTGTTCTACTCACTATTTGCTCTCCAGGAGAAATGGAATGTCTCGACAGGATGTCATCTTAACCTTGATAGCGTCACTTAATTGATGGCTTAAATTGTTTCTTTCTCGAAAACTTTCAAACCTTCCATATTATTTGATTTTCGTGGTTTATTTGAGCAGTTTTGTAATAATCCTCGCACTCTCAGGTGTTGTGTCCCACATTCTGCACCTGGTTCTTTTACGTCTCTCTTTCTTGTCATGACTTTGTAAAATACATAGTCAAGAACAAACATTTCAACGCGTTTTTTTATTTAAATAAAAAATTATAGTCGCTGTCAAATTCTATTTTTTTTTCTTTTTAATACGGCAGCCACGCGAATCTTCTAAATTTAGCCGGAAAGAAAGCGCAAATATAAGAAAGGGTGAAAGATACAGAGAGAGAGAGAGAATGATAGAAATATATTAAGTATTGATTTAATTGATTTGATAGGATCATTGCACTTCGGTGAGTAACCATGTGTGTTCCTATCGTTTTCTTATACAGGAAGATCCGATCTGCAGCGCACGAACTCCATAGCACCGGCGAAGATCCCTGATGTAATTTTTGAAAATGATGAAGATATTTTTCGTAGAAATGTTATTTTTAATCTTTTCTAACGAATGCTGAGCGAGCAGCGGCTTTTCAGCCTGCTCTTTTCGATTATGAACTTCCAAGGGTTCTTTTACGTGCTCAAATTGAACACGAGACTTACGTTTTATCGTCCGTCTCCGATAAGACTAGGAACTCGATCTCACCTACACTGAGATCAGGATCTCTGGAAAAATATCCAAATAACTCCACGAGGAAGCGAACCTGGTACCTTTGTCACGAGAAACGCACACCTAAACTCTACGTCACAGACATTATCTTGACAAGGTGAATAATTCTATTCACTGAATGTAGACAAATTTCAATCATTTGTCACTAAGTTTATTATGAATCACTTTTTTAAAATGTTAACAATTACTGCAATGTTCAAACACCAGTCTATGGGTGAGATGATTAATCGCACAGTATTGTTTATATAGCCACTCATTAATTAGAGTATTGTATACAGAATGTGGTTCTGGAAAGAAAGCGCAAATATAAGAAAGGGTGAAAGATACAGAGCGAGAGAGAATGATAGAAAGATATTAAGTATTCAGTTCTGGAGAACACGACACTGTTTTGTCAAAGAAAGTGAGAGAGAGAGAGAGAGAGAGAGAGAGAGAGTCTTGTGTTTCCCAGGCGGATGATGGAGTTGTTTGTCCACTCTTGCCGTTAAGCGTGGGAGCTTTAATTTGCGTTCCAGGGACAGATGAGTCGCCCTTGTTGTGTTATATCCATGTTTATGTAGTGTACTGTTACAAAACAGTAACAGTTATAATAGCAGTAACTTTGGCGACAGATGTAATACTTGTAGATAAAGTATTAAAAAATACATTTTAAAAAAGTAGTGATCATCAGGTAATTCTAAGAGCAGCGGTAGCTCAGCGATTAGTGTACTGGTCTCTTATACAGGTGATCTACAGTCGATCCCAAAGCAAGGAAAGTTGTTATACTTTAAAAGGTTCTCATGATTATACAGCCTCAGTAGGGTACCATACCAGCTTTTGAATATAACAGAGGAGAATAAGGTGTTTTTTTGGTAAGAACCACATAGGAAGCAATGAATATGATCAGGTGCGGCTCGTCATTAAGGGCCAGTGGGGCCAGGCACCACCAAAAATGACCACGAGCCGCCACTGAATATGATCAATACATAGACAGTGTACAACTAGTAGGAGCTTCGAAAAACAAATTACCAGACACATGATTCGAACCACTTACCCTTATTTCTGACGGCGTCCATTGCCTAGCCTAGCAATACCATTCTTACGCACACAACCAGAAATCCAGTCAAGGAAATGGCTCTACTGAACAGTGTCTTTCACAAACGCTTCGTTTCGTCTGGATATAACAGTGGCCACGTTATGTCGAGCGCATCCGTATACTGTTGGCTAATGACAAATACTTGCTTAGTACTGTGTCCCTATTACAAATCATGGCTTGAGTACGGGCTCTTTACTTACTTTGCTTGGGTACACAGGGTGAATCAGCAGATAATATTGAATGAGCATGAGTGTAATAGAATGCATAAACAAGGTTACAAATATGATCCAGAAATATGAGACACTAGACCATTTGGTCAAGAAATGTGCTGCAGTAGAGCAACCTACGCACCAGTTTCCTATCACAGAATGAAAATGATGATTAAATCAAGCAGAAAGTCATGAATACTAAAGAAGGATGATTATTATAACATAAACAGAATATGTCATTATGTAATTAAGAATATGACAGAATCAACTCCACAGTCACATGTATACAAGAGTGTAAATTGGCAAGTCAGTCATGTGTACATGTGAACAGACAATCAACTCCACAGTCACATGTATACAAGAGTGTAAATTGGCAAGTCAGTCATGTGTACATGTGAACAGACAATCAACTCCACAGTCACATGTATACAAGAGTGCAAATTGGCAAGTCAGTCATGTGTACATGTGAACAGACAATCAACTCCACAGTCACATGTATACAAGAGTGTAAATTGGCAAGTCAGTCATGTGTACATGTGAACAGACAATCAACTCCACAGTCACATGTATACAAGAGTGTAAATTGGCAAGTCAGTCATGTGTACATGTGAACAGACAATCAACTCCACAGTCACATGTATACAAGAGTGTAAATTGGCAAGTCAGTCATGTGTACATGTGAACAGACAATCAAATCCACAGTCACATGTATACAAGAGTGTAAATTGGCAAGTCAGTCATGTGTACATGTGAACAGACAATCAACTCCACAGTCACATGTATACAAGAGTGTAAATTGGCAAGTCAGTCATGTGTACATGTGAACAGACAATCAACTCCACAGTCACATGTATACAAGAGTGTAAATTGGCAAGTCAGTCATGTGTACATGTGAACAGACAATCAACTCCACAGTCACATGTATACAAGAGTGTAAATTGGCAAGTCAGTCATGTGTACATGTGAACAGACAATCAACTCCACAGTCACATGTATACAAGAGTGTAAATTGGCAAGTCAGTCATGTGTACATGTGAACAGACAATCAACTCCACAGTCACATGTATACAAGAGTGTAAATTGGCAAGTCAGTCATGTGTACATGTGAACAGACAATCAACTCCACAGTCACATGTATACAAGAGTGCAAATTGGCAAGTCAGTCATGTGTACATGTGAACAGACAATCAACTCCACAGTCACATGTATACAAGAGTGTAAATTGGCAAGTCAGTCATGTGTACATGTGAACAGACAATCAACTCCACAGTCACATGTATACAAGAGTGTAAATTGGCAAGTCAGTCATGTGTACATGTGAACAGACAATCAACTCCACAGTCACATGTATACAAGAGTGTAAATTGGCAAGTCAGTCATGTGTACATGTGAACAGACAATCAAATCCACAGTCACATGTATACAAGAGTGTAAATTGGCAAGTCAGTCATGTGTACATGTGAACAGACAATCAACTCCACAGTCACATGTATACAAGAGTGTAAATTGGCAAGTCAGTCATGTGTACATGTGAACAGACAATCAACTCCACAGTCACATGTATACAAGAGTGTAAATTGGCAAGTCAGTCATGTGTACATGTGAACAGACAATCAACTCCACAGTCACATGTATACAAGAGTGTAAATTGGCAAGTCAGTCATGTGTACATGTGAACAGACAATCAAATCCACAGTCACATGTATACAAGAGTGTAAATTGGCAAGTCAGTCATGTGTACATGTGAACAGACAATCAACTCCACAGTCACATGTATACAAGAGTGTAAATTGGCAAGTCAGTCATGTGTACATGTGAACAGACAATCAAATCCACAGTCACATGTATACAAGAGTGTAAATTGGCAAGTCAGTCATGTGTACATGTGAACAGACAATCAACTCCACAGTCACATGTATACAAGAGTGTAAATTGGCAAGTCAGTCATGTGTACATGTGAACAGACAATCAACTCCACAGTCACATGTATACAAGAGTGTAAATTGGCAAGTCAGTCATGTGTACATGTGAACAGACAATCAACTCCACAGTCACATGTATACAAGAGTGTAAATTGGCAAGTCAGTCATGTGTACATGTGAACAGACAATCAAATCCACAGTCACATGTATACAAGAGTGTAAATTGGCAAGTCAGTCATGTGTACATGTGAACAGACAATCAAATCCACAGTCACATGTATACAAGAGTGCAAATTGGCAAGTCAGTCATGTGTACATGTGAACAGACAATCAACTCCACAGTCACATGTATACAAGAGTGTAAATTGGCAAGTCAGTCATGTGTACATGTGAACAGACAATCAACTCCACAGTCACATGTATACAAGAGTGTAAATTGGCAAGTCAGTCATGTGTACATGTGAACAGACAATCAAATCCACAGTCACATGTATACAAGAGTGTAAATTGGCAAGTCAGTCATGTGTACATGTGAACAGACAATCAAATCCACAGTCACATGTATACAAGAGTGCAAATTGGCAAGTCAGTCATGTGTACATGTGAACAGACAATCAACTCCACAGTCACATGTATACAAGAGTGTAAATTGGCAAGTCAGTCATGTGTACATGTGAACAGACAATCAAATCCACAGTCACATGTATACAAGAGTGCAAATTGGCAAGTCAGTCATGTGTACATGTGAACAGACAATCAACTCCACAGTCACATGTATACAAGAGTGTAAATTGGCAAGTCAGTCATGTGTACATGTGAACAGACAATCAACTCCACAGTCACATGTATACAAGAGTGTAAATTGGCAAGTCAGTCATGTGTACATGTGAACAGACAATCAACTCCACAGTCACATGTATACAAGAGTGTAAATTGGCAAGTCAGTCATGTGTACATGTGAACAGACAATCAACTCCACAGTCACATGTATACAAGAGTGTAAATTGGCAAGTCAGTCATGTGTACATGTGAACAGACAATCAAATCCACAGTCACATGTATACAAGAGTGTAAATTGGCAAGTCAGTCATGTGTACATGTGAACAGACAATCAAATCCACAGTCACATGTATACAAGAGTGCAAATTGGCAAGTCAGTCATGTGTACATGTGAACAGACAATCAACTCCACAGTCACATGTATACAAGAGTGTAAATTGGCAAGTCAGTCATGTGTACATGTGAACAGACAATCAACTCCACAGTCACATGTATACAAGAGTGTAAATTGGCAAGTCAGTCATGTGTACATGTGAACAGACAATCAAATCCACAGTCACATGTATACAAGAGTGTAAATTGGCAAGTCAGTCATGTGTACATGTGAACAGACAATCAAATCCACAGTCACATGTATACAAGAGTGCAAATTGGCAAGTCAGTCATGTGTACATGTGAACAGACAATCAACTCCACAGTCACATGTATACAAGAGTGTAAATTGGCAAGTCAGTCATGTGTACATGTGAACAGACAATCAAATCCACAGTCACATGTATACAAGAGTGCAAATTGGCAAGTCAGTCATGTGTACATGTGAACAGACAATCAACTCCACAGTCACATGTATACAAGAGTGTAAATTGGCAAGTCAGTCATGTGTACATGTGAACAGACACTCCAGACTGCAGCAATAATTCATGTATATATGTGTTTCAGTTGAGAAATGTAAACATATATATTCAATCAACTTATCAACTGCCATTCACTAACATATGACGAAAAGCAAACACGCTAATGAAATAGGGGTGGTCTCTGTGGCTAAGTGGTTAAGACCTCGCCTTGCGTTCCGAGAGTCGCGGGTTCGATTTCCGTACCGTGACGTTTTGTTCACGGGTGGATTTTGTTAGAGACCCCTAGGATTGTTGCCGGAGCTACGGATTTCCTGCTTTGTGCTATAGTCTCAGCAGATAGCTTATCATTTCGGCGGAGAGAGATTGAGTCATATGGGGTAAAACCCGGTGCCATAAAGTCAATCCTTCGGCTTTAGAGTTCAGTCCTTGCAAATACTAAACAGACGGTATGTTATCTATGTGACTAATTTAGCGATATGCATGCTCTAAATCAGAGGTTCCCAAACTTTGCATTAACACGGACCCCTTTTAGATACATTTTGCTTCCGCGGATCACAACAGTTGATATATATGAAAATCTTCTAGCGATGAAGTTATAATTACATCACACAAACAGTCAAGCTGGCTCCAATTTTTCAGACTGTGAGAAACTTCAAATGATCTTTCATTTTGTCCTGTCAGATATTTAGACTCCAGTCTGGTGCACTACTTTGATTTTGCAGCGGAACTAGTTTACCACTGTTTTTATACGTTTATAAAATTTGTTTTTCTCTTTGAAATGTCAAAGATCATAATATTTCTTCAAGCGCTTGAGGACCACAATTATTTTCATTTATTGACGTCAAATTTTAATTTCACTTTTAAAAAAATTTCATATTGCTAATTTTTTTTATTAAAGCTGAAATTAATATTGAAAGGGACGTAATATTGCTATCGTATGTCGCTTTTAAAACATTTTTACCCGTGCAATTACATCCCTTTAACAAGAAATACTAGGACTCAAAAGTTGATATTGCAAGAACAAAAGTAATGAGAAATAATACACAAATCAGAAAATCCAATTATGATATAAAATGAAATCATAGAGAATGATTTTGTATACATAGGAAGTTCAGTATCGCATGACGGTGATTCGGAAAAGGTCATCATTGAAAAATCAAGAAAGCAAGTAAAATGTTTTTGCATGCTCGACAAAATATGGAAAGCTAGATTACATCATAAATCTAAACTTAAAATATATAGAAGTAGAAAGAGTGTCTTTGAAGTGTTATTATGCAACAGTGAGTGCTGCAAAATTACCCACCCCCATCATACACATGTTGGAGACATTTCAAAACACAAGTTTAAGAATAATACTGCAAATTTTCCGGCCAATTGCGATAGATTTCGAAACTAAAAAATCAGTGTATCATTGTAGACCATCATTAAAAGATGATCCAAGATGGAGGTAGATTGCGCATGAATGTCGTCAATCAGTAGGGTTATTTACTTGAACATCTCTCAGATAGGGTGTTTGCTGTAATGAGAGAGCGAACAGCTTGCATCAACAGCATCGATTGTTGGGGAGTTGAAGATGGATAAGAGGATATTCTTCGGTCTCTTCGGTCTGTTGGATGAGGACACTAAAATCGATGTTGAATCGTTCAAGCGATTTAGGCAGTTTGGAGTTACCAGTTGTACAAGTCGAACTGGATGCATGAGAGGCAGAGTGAGAGGTGTGTTTAATCAGCGAGCAACGGGAACCATCAGTATGCATACTCTTCGATATCTGTTGGGGAGACTGAGTACCTATGGGTCTGCCCGGAGTACATTGACGTTAGTTTAGTAACCAATAACCAATTAGATAGACATAGTTGTTGGTTAAAGAAGATCTGGGTGTACAAAGAAAACACAAAGATGAACTGTGGAAAGAGAATCGAAAGATTGTGGCCTGACATTAGAAACAATTACTAGAAAGACACCAGAACGTCAGCTATGGAAATCACTTATAGAAACATTATGTGTCCAAACGGACACCATTATGACACATATTGATACAGATAGATCTTGAAATACAAAAGTATGTGCATTTTAAGGATAACAGAATGAAACAAATTATAGATATAATACATTTTTTTGTAAAGCAACATTTTAGATGTTCAATTCAATCACTTGACAGATGGAGGACCCAGGATAGAAAAGAAGAAATGTGAAGGGAAATATATTAGACATGATGCAAGGCAACACGGAGAACCTTCTCTGGATTATGAAGGAAAGTGAAAAAGACGAGAATTCCACGGAACAGGATACGGAAGTCCATATCAACATGTCAGAGGCAGCAAAGACGGGGGAGATAGGAGAGAACTGCGGAAAGAAAAAAGAGGAGAAGGGGACACACAAGAGGAAAGTGTGTTTGTCAACCTTAGCAGAGGTCAAGAAGGCAACAAGCCAGATGTCCAGCGGAAGGCACCGGGTGCGGACTCAATACCAACCGAAGTCTACAAAGAAGGAGAGCCCATGTTGATGCTAAAATTGACAGAGTTATTTACATCCATTTGGTGCAACGAACGTGTGCCACAGGAATTAAAGGATGCCACTATTGTCCACCTGTACAAGCGGAAAGGAAACCGCCAGGCCTGCGATAACCACAGGGAGATCTCCCTCCTGTCAATCGCTGGCAAAATACTGGCAGAGTCCTCCTCAATCGATTAATCGATCACCTGGAACAGGACTTACTTCCTGAGACCCAATGTGGCTTCAGAGCAGGTTGTGGAACAGCAGACATGATATTTGCTGCTCGCCAACTACAGGAGAAATGCCAAGAGCAGCACCGTAACCTCTATATGGTCTTTGTCGATCTGACAAAGGCTTTCGACATGGTTAACAGGGAGGGTCTATGGAAGATCATGGAAAAATTTGGATGCCCAAGGAAATTCATCAAGATCGTTCAACAGTTTCACGAGGGCATGATGGCACGTGTACTTGACGAAGAGGAGCTGTCGGAAGCCTTCCATGTCACCAACGGCGTCAAACAGGGCTGTGTACTGGCCCCAACACTCTTCAGCATGATGTTTGCTGCCATGCTCACGGATGTCTTTTGGGAAGGCGACGAACATGGGGTAAAGATTAGATACAGGACAGACGGTAACCTATTCAATCTTCGGAGGTTAAAATCCTCCACCAAGGTAAAAGAATCAACTATCTCAAACCTGTTGTTTGCTGATGACTGTGCCCTCGCTACCAACTCTGAGGAAGAAATGCAGACTTACATGGACAAGTTCTCAATGGCCTGTGATAGGTTTGGCCTCACCATTAACACCAAAAAACAGAGGTCATGTTCCAGCCCGCCCCTAGAGAACAGTATTACGATCCAGTCATCAACATTAAACACCAGCGTCTCCAGTCAACGGACAACTTTGCTTATCTTGGCAGCCTCCTATCCAGATCGGCAAACATAGATTCTGAGGTCCACAATAGGATATCCAAAGCCAGTGCTGCGTTCGGAAGGTTACGTGTCACTGTGTGGGAACGGAAGGGGATAAGCATAGTCACAAAGCTGAAAGTTTACCAGGCCATAGTGCTAACCACGCTGCTGTACGCAAGCGAGACATGGACAGTGTATAGCAGACACGGAAGAAAATTAAACCATTTCCACACAAGCTGTCTACGCAGAATACTAAAAATAAACTGGCAGGACAAAATTCCAGACAGCGAAGTCCTCACAAGAGCAAAGATCCCAAGCGTCAACACCCTGTTGCAGAAGACCCAACTGAGATGGGTCGGTCACGTTGCTCGAATGCCTGATAAACGCATCCCAAAACAGTTGATGTATGGCGAGCTTGAAGGGGGCAGACGTTTAGCTGGTGGACAGAAAAACGCTTTAAAGACACTCTTAAAGTGTCTCTGAAATGCTTCGATATAGACAATACGTGCTGGGAATCCCTTGCGCAAGATCGCCAAATGTGGCGCTGTAACAACAAAAGAGGAACCCGAATAGCTGAGAATCATCGTATTGTTGAGTCACAGAGAAAACGAGCAAAAGACAGAGCACACAACACGCACATGTCTAACCTTGATCATGTATGCCCCACCTGTGGTCGGGGATTCTGTTCTAGGATTGGACTCTACAGTCACCTCCGCACACACCAGAGAGGTGCAACAGTACACGTCTGAGATTGTTGTCATCATCGCTTGCGATGGACGGCTATTATAAGACCAAGGAAGGTGTGTTTGTCAATGGCTTGGTAGACCAAGGAAGGTGTGTTTGTCAGTGGCTTGTTGGTAGACTATCACAAGGAAGGTGTGTTTGTCAATGGCTTGGTAGACTATCACAAGGAAGGTGTGTTTGTCAATGGCTTGGTAGACTTCCACAAGGAAGGTGTGTTTGTCAATGGCTTGGTAGACTATCACAAGGAAGGTGTGTTTGACAATGGCTTGGTAGACTATCACAAGGAAGGTGTGTTTGACAATGGCTTGGTAGACTATCACAAGGAAGGTGTGTTTGACAATGGCTTGGTAGACTATCACAAGGAAGGTGTGTTTGTCAATGGCTTTGTAGACCAAGGAAGGTGTGTTTGTCAGTGGCTTGGTAGACTATCACAAGGAAGGTGTGTTTGTCAATGGCTTGGTAGACTATCACAAGGAAGGTGTGTTTGTCAATGGCTTTGTAGACCAAGGAAGGTGTGTTTGTCAGTGGCTTGGTAGACCTTCACAAGAAAGGTGTGTTTGTCAATGGCTTGGTAGATCAAGGAAGGTGTGTTTGTCAGTGGCTTGGTAGACCTTCACAAGAAAGGTGTGTTTGTCAGTGGCTTGGTAGACCATCACAAGAAAGGTGTGTTTGTCAGTGGCTTGGTAGACCAACACAAGGAAGATGTGTTTGTCAGTGGCTTGGTAGACCAACACAAGGAAGATGTGTTTGTCAATGGCTTGGTAGACCATCACAAGGAAGTTTCACAATTCGCTCTAAGCCTATGATTATTCTATGCATACTTTAGAAAATACATTCATACATCAAGAATAGAAATGCAGAATTCTCTGACATTCGATGAAGACTGTTACTATAAATAACTGCTTATGTTATAAGAGAAAAGGTACCACACAATATGTTCCCCTTATTCTTCCCCGCTGCTATTCATCACGTATATTGATCACATCTGTAAAATAGCTAACACCAGCGAAGGAAACAACCTCGGAGAACTCTTAAATTAATCTCTTTTTGCAGACGATCAGGCAATCATATCAACAACAGAAGAACAGCTACAACAACACATCAACAGACTCCAGTTAGCATGTAACGAATACAACATGAGAATAAACATCGACAAAACAGAAGTAATGACATTCGCCAGAGAAGAAAGCACTATCAATATCTCCATCGATAATTGCCTACTAACTCAAGTAAAAGATTTCACATACCTGGGGAGCATTTTTTCATCAAATGGAAAAACTAACTAATGAATTCAACACATATGCAACAAAGCAAATCAAATGATAGGGCAAATGGCGCCAATTTTAAGATGCAAACACGTCACCATGAACACAAAAGAGCAATGTTCAACACAATACTTTCTCCCACATTATGTTACAGTGCCAAACTGGACACTGACAACAAACGATAGAAGAAAACTAGTCACAACAGAGATGAAGTGTCTACGCAGAATGCTGGGTGTAACAAGAAGAGACCGGTTGAGAAATGAAGACATCAGGAAAAAGTGGGTACAACATCAGTACTAGATTTCATCAAGAAACAACAAATTAAATGGTTCGGCCACGTAAGCAGATTACCACCAGACAGTGCACCCCAAAGAGCAATGCTGCTCCGATACAATGGGTACAAGCAAAAGGCCGGCCACGCAAAAGATGGACCTCAGAGATAACAGAGGCGACGAAAGAGACTATCTACGAAGCGCATACTAGGGCCCGTTTTAGAAATCTCTTCCTGACCTGACGCTGTGAGGCATACAGGATTCGAGAAAGAAGAAGAAGAAGATTCTTCCACTATTTGGGGAAGACAAAAAAGCTAAACACTGAAATAATATATTCGGTTAGCCCCCTTTATCAAATAAACGCTCTATGTGATGCACTTAGAACATTTGCCTTCGCACCATTAAAACACTGGTACATCTTGAAGTACCATCGAAAACGTCTTCATAATCAAACATTTCCAGAAAGTCTTAGACACTTTCACTAGACCTCAACTATGAAATTCTCAAGCAGGTGTGGTATTGTTTGCATTTGCAGAAGAAGACTGCAATAGCACATCTAAAACAATTTGTGTAGAAATATTCAATAATTATCAAGCAAAATACCTCAGCTTTACAAAACTCTATGGACTAGAAGTATATATAGATGTCTCAATCAACTAATAACATTGACATAGATAGACATTTGTAAGTAGCTTTATCTAGATCAGTAGTTCTCAATTTTTACGTTCCACCGGGAATGATGGGAGAGAGGAGTATTTTAAAAAGTTTAAGGAGGTGAAATTAGAGAATGATAATATCTCCGACAAGTTACAATAAAAACCTTACAATAAAAACCTTACAATAAAAAGCTTACAATAAAAACCTATGTATGCATTAAATCAATGTTGCAATCTTAATCTTCCCATTATCTTATCATTGTTGCAATCTTAATCTTCCTATTATCTTATCATTGTTGCAATCTTAACCTTCCCATTATCTTATCATTGTTGCAATCTTAACCTTCCTATTATCGTATCATTGTTGCAATCTTAATCTTCCTATTATCTTATCATTGTTGCAATCTTAATCTTCCTATTATCTTATCATTGTTGCAATCTTAATCTTCCCTTTATCTTATCATTGTTGCAATCTTAACCTTCACATTATCTTATCATTGTTGCAATCTTAATTTCATTATCTTATAATTTGTTGCAATCTATTTTCCTTTATCTTATCATTTTGCAATTCTTAACCTTCACATTATCTTATCATTGTTGCAATCATGACCTCATTATCTTATCATTATTGCAATCCTAATCTTCCATTATCTTATCATTGTTGCAATCTTAATCTTCCTATTATCTTATCGTTGTTGCAATATTAATCTTCCCATTATCTTATCATTGTTGCAATCTTAATCTTCCCATTATCTTATAATTGTTGCAATCTTAATCTTCCATTATCTTATCTTGTTGCAATCTAACCTTCCATTATCTTATCATTGTTGCAATCTTAACCTTCCCATTATCTTATCATTGTTGCAATCTTAATCTTCCCATTATCTTATCATTGTTGCAATTTTAACATTCATATTATCTTATAAGTGTAACAATCTTAATCTTCACATTATCTTATCATTGTTGCAATCTAACTTCCATTATCTTATCATTGTTGCAATCTTAACCTTCACATTATCTTATCATTGTTGCAATCCTAACCTTCCATTATCTTATCATTGTTGCAATCTTAATCTTCCCATTATCTTATCATTGTTGCAATCTTAACCTTCCCATTATGTTATCATTGTTGCAATCTTAACCTTCACATTATCTTATCATTGTTACAATCTTAATCTTCACATTTTCTTATCATTGTTGTAATCTTAATCTTCACATTAAATGTTGGTAATACTAGCATAACATAAAACATTAATACTTGACTGCGTCATGAAACAATACTTATATTTTTTTTTAAAATCTTCAACTGGATATAACAACATGTGGAGAGTTGATACTAAAATTGATCAATTTATTACCTCAGATAACAGCTCTTTGTAGCCGGCATTAATCTCAAGTATCAGGTTAACTTGTTTTTATTTTCCTTAGTTCAGTTTAAAATATTTTATAGAACATATCAATTATTCTCAATACATAGAGTGAAATTGATTATTGGTTACTAAACTGACGTCATTGCACTCCAGGCAGATCCGTGTGTGCACTCAGTCTCCACCGACAGATATCGAAGAGTATGCATACTGACGATTCCCGTGACTCGCTGATTAAACACACTCCCCACTCTGCCCCTCAGGCATACCGTTCTAATTGTACAACGGGTAACTTCAAACTGCCTAAATCACTGGATCGATTCAACCTTTATTTTAGTTTCCTCATCCAACAGACAGTCGCGAAGATACCGAAGAACATCCCCTTATCCATCTTCAACTCCCCAACAATCGATGCTGTTGATGCTAGCCTGCCCGCTCCCTCATTACCGTAAACATCCACATCTCCAGGACAGTATATTCACGTAGATGCATTCATATATTTGAGGTTGACGAGTTGGGGCTGGATACATAAAAGGTTGAGAAGCGCTGATTAAAACATACAAAATTATAGCAGATAAAAGTAGTTTTTAAACAAACCATATAAATGGCAATCTTCACAACATAGAGTAAATTTGTACACACAAAATAATACAACGAGAAGTATTGAAATGTCTAAAGATAATTGACTTTATTACACTCGGTTTTTACCTCATATGGCTCGGTTCGTCTTCGCAGAAATAGTACACCACCTGGGGGGAGTATTGTAGACAGTACGAACTCTGTAGCTCCAGCAACAATCCTAGGGATATCTGAAAAATGTACTCGTAAACAGAACGTCGCAGTCGGGATTCAAACCCAAGACCTTCTGAACGAAAAACAACGGCTTAACCTTCTTCTTCTCTTCCACCATTTACTTATTTATACTCCCGAGTGGTTACCGGGGCCCAAATTTGGGATGTAAAGTTACCTGCCACACATGTCGTAAGAGACGACTAATGAGGTTTGGCTGAAATCGGATGCACATGTCCTAAATGTGTAGAAGTCTATGCGTTTAGGGGCCTACCAAACCAATGTGCAACGTATACACGTTCTTGGCAAAGATCAAGCATATCACAAAGAGTGATTACAATTGGTCGTAAAGAAGGAACGCAAAGAAGAAGAAATCTTCTTTGTAGAAGTGTTGGGGGCTAGGTGATCTTGTGTGTGATAGTTTTAAGGCACTTTGTAAGCTGATATTCATTTTCGTTAGGCTGTTCTTGATCTCGTCTCTCCATCTTTTGCGTGGTCTTCCTCTTGCTTTGTACTCATTATACTTTTTCTGTCATGTGTCCAAATCATTTAATCTGTTGTTCTTTTATGAATTGCATGACTGGTTTCACATCCGGTCTTCTTCTGATTTCTTCATTTTTAATTTTGTCTCTTATTGTCACACCTGCAGTTCTTCTAAGACACCTCATCTCTGTCATTATGATTTTCTGCTCATTAGCTGCTGTTATTGGCCATGTTTGACACTGATAACATAGTGTTGGCCAGAAAATCGGTCTTATGAGATTTGTTTTAGTTAATAGCGGTATCTCTTTATGTGACAACAGTGGTGTTAACTGTCCCAGTACCTGGTTAGCTTTTGTGCAACGATTGCTGATTTCGCTATCGATACTTCCATCTGCTGTGAAAATTGCTCTTAAGTATTTGGCCTCAATTGTTTGTTTTATGTCTACGTTCTGGAGTTTTATTGTAAGACCTTCTGGTTGTCTACTTATTGCCATTGTCTCTGTCTTTATTATATTTATTTTCATGTTGTACTCCTCACCCTTGATGTTAACTAAGCTCAAATGGTTCTGGAGAGATTCTTCGTTTTCTGCAATCAGTACTTGGTCATCTGCAAATAAAAGTTCTGAAATATTATTTTCTTCCTCTATTCCTGCTTCTCTACTTAGGTTGTCCATGTATGTTATAAACAGCAGTGGGGAGAGCACACATACCTGAACCACTCAGCCAAAAATACCACAACAAGAGGTATTCTAATCTGTGAATAAATTAACTACTGACGAAAAAATGTGACTTGGATTTTCATGAAAATAGCAAATATCCAGCTAAAACGGACACTTACATCAGTTAGTACATAAATAAATGTTCATCAAAATCATTATATTTTATATAAAACAGAACTAAACAGGTACAGTTGAGTCTGGATAAGTAGAACTCACTGGGACCTAAGGAAATTGTTCACTTATCAGAAATTCTTCTTATCCAGATATCACACATATTAGAGAATGTACACTAATATCATGCAGTGGCATTGAGTAAAACAATTGTACCACTTAGGAAACACTCAAATTAACAAATAAATAACAATACAAAATCAGAAATGTTTGAAATATTTATTATTTTAGAAAGCAGAAAATTAGAACCATATGAAAATTTACAATTTAATTAAAGAAAAAGTATGTGTGTGATTTCACGTTAAATAATTCTTTCATGAAACAATTAATATATTTGTAAGTTTTTTTTGGGTGATAATGAACAGTTCGACTTAAACATCCTCACGTATATAGTCGGTATTCATTTTTAGATTCGACTAATTCAAATATTCGAGTTAACAGAATTCGACTTAACAAGACTTGTAGTGCAATGATAATGAAGAAAAATGGCAAGGACTAAGCTGATCACGTGACTTAAGCGAAATTCGTCTTATCAGAGTTCGACTTAAGGGGAACTCGTATTGTAAGACGCCTGCCATCCACTTTGAAAGTATTAGAAGCTACATTAACTGTCTGTTAGTACAAACACTTTTGTATTATTATTTCTGGCGTTTTTAATTGTCTAAATATGTATTTCTTCAGATCACTTCTTCACTTGTTTTGTAGTTTTCTTCATTCAATGCAACATGTGAGTGTTAAGTCAGATAATCGATGTAGCAGGTAAACCATCTTCTCAGCGTCTGTTTTAGCTATCTATTACAGCTTGCCATCATGTTCTTGTTAAACAGACATTTTCCCGATTCCTTCCCTTAGTTTGAGTTTATGTGATCTTGTAATGTCATCTGTATTCTGTTATTTTGTCTTGGCACATGTTTTATGAAGGTTAATACTTTCTTGGTTATCGTTCTTCCTGTACAGTCGATACAGTGTAACAAAACGGGATAACAGAAAGATGCAGATATAGAACATACGTAGGTTATCGTAACCGTATGTAGCAGTACATTTACATAACTCTAGTTGTATACATTAACCAAGACAGATGGAGAAATGTAACAAGCAAGAAAGAAGAACGATACGGAGAGAGTATACGATAGAATCAGTGGCGGCTCGTCATTAAGGACTGTAGGGACGCCCTCCCCCAAAAAAAAAAAAAAAAATAATGTGTAACGTGTTTTTATTATTTTATAAATTAAAACATAACCTAATCCAAAACCATGATTTTCCCGAAAATTTGTGTCTGGCCCCACCAATAAAAATGATCACGAGCCGCCACTGGACAGAATATTATATTGACACCACACAGGGAATAAGAGAAACGATAGTAAATGATCGCTTTGGTGCAAAGGGATTTTCCACTGGCCTCATGTGCATTCAAATGTCGCTGAAATAACAAAATATGAATTGCACTTGAATAAACTAGATTCTAGAAACTATGTCGAGATCACTGTTGTTATAAGAACCCTGAATACAAAACCACATAGATATTGGTTCCAGCATTTCATTTTCTTCTTTCACACCAAGTTCTAACACAAAGTTTAGTTCTATAAAGATTGAAGTATACAAGATCTTCACGTTATGTAACTACAAGAACATAAAGTATAAAGTTGATTATTCTAATATTCTAATGTTTTTATAAAACAGTTATACGAAAAACACGGTTTTTGTTAAAATTTACTAAAATGTGCCAAATGTGTCTGTTAAAAAATGATTTATTGAAAATGGGCTGATATAGAGCAATTAACCTGGACTGTGATTGCTTTATATAAATTAACAGCGACTGAGGTTCCAATTAGCTGAAACTGTGATTGCTATAACGAAATTACTTGCGACTCTACTATATGAAGCAAGTAACTGCGACTGTGATTGCTATACAACAACTACATGTGACTAATTGCTATAAAGCAATTAGCTGTGACTATGATTGCTATAAAGCAATTAACTGTGACCAATAAAAAGCAATTAACTGTGATTGTCATAACGCAATTCATGGCAAAAGGATTTAATATAAAAAGTATAAAAAGGTTGCAGTAAAATATGTATCAATGACATAAAACATTGGCATTTGTTAAATGTCAAACTGAAGTGCCTGGACTATTTAGAAGTACTAATTATAATTTGTTATGTCATTATAAGTGTGCTAGTAAAGACTTGATTTCTCTACGTCTGATTGTCAATGTGCTAACCGAAGCTTGACGTGCCTATGTGTGATTGTTAATGTGCTAGTCAAGACTTGACGTGCCTATCTGTGATTGTTAATGTCAGCAAGACTTGACGTGCCTATGTGTGATTGTTAATGTGCTAATCAAGACTTGACGTGCCTATGTGTGATTGTTAATGTGCTAGCAAGACTTGACGTCATGTGATTGTGAAGTACTACAAATCTTGACGTACCTATGTGTGATTGTGAATGTGCTAGCTAAGGCTTGACGCGCCTTACATGATTATGGGTGTGTTAGTCTACACTTTATGTGCCTATGTGTGACTGTGGATGGGCTAGTCAAGATTTGACTTGCCTATGTATGATTGTGAATGTGCTGACTGGTGCGACAAATAAGAATGATAAATTTGAATTATTTTGAACATACAAAATGACATAAAGGTTTGGAGAAGGCCAGTACGGAAGGAGACATCCATGCAAAGAAAAGAGGAAGACCACGAATAAAGTGGATTCAGGATGTAATTGATGATATGAGCATACTGATGCTCAAATGTGTATGATCTGGACTATGAGAGAGATAAATTACGAAGGACTGTTAAGGTGGAAAAGCTCTACTCATGACAAGTTATTTGGTGATTATAAGACTACCCATTCATTGACTATCTACTTTAACTATGTACTATGAAATGAAATGAAATTCGTGACATATCCTTTACAGGTAGACATATCCTAGCCATCAACCACAGTATACGAGTCGTCGATATTCTAGGCACCATTTATACATTCAGTAAGTAAAGTAAAGGTAAAGAAACCCTTTCATACCTCGTGGTATATAGGTCAATACAGTGTTAGGCCTGTATATTTTATTGACCGTCGGCACACGATGGGTGATGTGGTCAGTATCACGCCGGCCGCCTTTACTTTCCCAGAGCATGTCTGGTACCCAGTCGAGCTGGTCGACTGCGAGGTCGCGTGGAAATTCCCCTGCGATGAACCAGACCACAGCTGAGCGGTCCCTACCGCTGGCTCATACCCGTAGTTGATTAATTTCTGAATGGTGATGCATATTTACTTTTAAATTAGAACTAATTTGCAAACTTGCGCCACGGAGTTGAACCAGAATACCCCTGGGAAAGCTAAACCCTAGTACACCATGAAAGCTGGCTATCAAACAACACCACCGGGATAAGCACTAAGCTCAAATAGGTGCTGGCTGTGCACATTAGTTCTGATGGTTTGATGCTTTTATATATCACAATGAGAATGATTAAAACAGGCCTAGAACTGCTCGCAGAGAAGTTGAACAGGTACCTTGGGTTGTGATCCAGCTCACTACCACTTAAGCTACAGACGCTCACTATTGCTAGATAAGTTGGTGATATCATGTATGTGAAGCTCACATATAAATAAATTCACACATAGATCACCGACTGTGGTCGACAAGACCAGCAAGCAAATATGACATTTTTATTATCCGTGGTCTGACACTAACAATAGAAGACGTTAATAATCTCAATCAAAGATTACAGAGCATGGTCGATTAGTCCACCAGAAATATATGACAAGTTTATTGTGCGTGGTCGGACTATTAACAATAGAAGACGGGAATAAATCTCCGAATGAGAAGCCATTGAGCAGCTGTATAAAAGTGAACAGATGGTGTCAGAAGTGATTTTATTGAAATCACTGATAAAAGGGATCTATATATAGATCATCAATAGAACTTAAACTGTTCAAAGATTTAGAAATATAAGATTGTTAGCTGTTGATTACGTAGATCTCTCCTCCCTCCCCTCCTCCCTCCCTCCCACCCTCCCTTCCACCCACCCTCCCTCCCTTCCACCCTCCCTCCCTCCCTACGTCCACACATACACAAACATATATACAACCCACACATACATACACACGCCGATACACACCAACGAAAACACACATAAACATTAACGCACACGGACACACTCATAATACTGCACACTCATACACACTAATATAGACACACATAATTAATAATAATAATTCCTCCCGTAATGTTGTTATACGTTACATAGCGCCTGTAGCAATTTCTCCATACCGCCCTATCCTGTGCAACCCGCTAAATATCCTCCATGGAACTGAGACCGATATTTCTTGCCTCTCTCAACAAAGTTCGTTTCAGGGTCTTCTTAGGTACAGACAGACTAGCACAAATAAATACTGAATCAAGTATATATATACTGTATATATATATATATATATATATATATGTGTGGCGTCTGTGGCCTAGGGGTTAGTGACTCTGTCTATTAACCCAGACGTTCTGAGTTCGAATCACGCTGCGGACAGTTTGCTTGCAAATTGTTTCCGTTGATTTTAACAAAGGACGATGGCGCCACCCGTTCAGAAAGCAATGGCAAACTACTGAACGTATAAGTGGTGCCTAGAAAATCAACAACTTGTTTACTGTGGTTGATGGCTACGTCCTTTGGGATATGCCACGATTTTCATATATATATATATATATATATATATATATATATATATATATATATATATATATATATATATATATATATATATATATATACTTACGGTGTTATGACAGAGTTCCAACAACTATCCTTCAGTGTTTTTCTACCTATGTTTTCATACAATCAGTTACAGGCCACATTGCATTCACAAATTACATACGCAAAATAATAGAAGACCTCCAGAGGTGTACGTGTATCTACTGTCCTAGGCATGCGAGTGTTTGCAGCAGCAACGAGAGAGTGGACAGACTTGCATCAACACCATTGATTGTCGGGGAATTGAAGATAGATATGACTGATGTTCTTCGATCTCTTCACGATTGATTGTTGGATGAAGACACTAAAATAGATGTTGAATCGATCCAGAGATTTAAGGAATTTTGAGTTATACTTTGTACAAGTAAGTAGAACTGGATGTCTGAGGAGTAGAGTGTAGAGTGTGTTTAACCACCTTGCTATATAATCATCAGTATGCATACTCTTTAACATCTGTTGTAGGAGATTGAGCACATATACGTCTGACGGAGTTCAATAGCGTCGGCTTAGTAACCAATAAAAAGAAAAGTTGATTGTTATAACATTCTAAAGTTTAATAATTTTTATCAGCACTAATACTACAAGATTGATTAAAAAATAAAAATAAATGTAAAGGAAACAATTAAGTAGTACCAGAAAAATTGCAATTTCTAATATTAAGATCTTTAACACGGAAGCAATGGGAACAGAACAAATTAAAACACCACAATAAAAATGAGTCTAGTCAGTTTATACTTTATAATAGGGACACGTGAGCGTCTGTAGCTCAAGCGGTAGTGAGCTCGATAACAAGCCCAAGCGTACCTGGTTCAAACCCCACGGTGGGCAAGTTTGGAAGCAAATCCGTGGGATTTTTAAAAAAGGTAAAAATAGACCTCACCGTTCAGAAAGCAATTGTAAACTACTGAATGTATAAGTGGTGCCTAGAAAATCGACCACTCGTTTACTGTGGTTGATGGCTATGTCCTGTAAAGGATATGCCCCAATTTTCATTTTTCAATAGGGGCATTCTTCCTCGTTTGTATTACTGCTTGTGCAGTAAAGTGTTGCATAGAAGATGTACGTTTAATGTTGGTTACATTCCCTCACGTCTCGTGACTCTTACTTTGCATTATTGTATCGTTTTTATTTTGAAAACAACAAAACATTCAAAAATATGATAATGTTATCTCCTTCACCTTTCGCCCCTAGGAAGCATAGTCCACAGCCAAGGCCTTCCATGCCCGTCTATCCAAGGTCATCATTTCCAGATCTCTCCACATTTTCTTGCATTCTGTCTCCAACTCCTGTCTCCGGGTGTTCCTGTGTCTTCCCTTACCCCTATTGCCATAGGAGAGCCTGTCTTGTGATGCTGTTAGAGGGTTTCCTCAGTGTCTGTCCTATCCATCACCACCTTCTGCTTCTTATCTCTTGCTCCACCTGTCGTTGTCCTGTTATATCCCAGAGTTCCCTGTTTGTAGTCATGCCATACCATAGTAGATGGAGTATCCTGCGCAGGCATCTATTGATGAATGTCTGCAACATGTTTGTGTTCCCCTAAGTTGTTCTCCATGTCTCCACACCCCATAGATGACATTTGAGTTAAATATCATTGTCTTAGTTTTATTCCTGATCATTCTTGAACTCCATATGTTCTTCAGAATGGCAAAAGCTGATCTTGTCTTTTGTATTCTAACCCTAATATCTTCATCTGAGCCACCTTGAATGTTGATAACACTTCCCAGATATGTAAATATGTCCACTTCCTTTAATGGGGATCCTCTCAGTTTGATCGGGTCTCTGAAAAAGAAAATTTCTGGCCACCGAGTACCTAAAGGAACACTTTCCTAACAGCAGGAGGATCCATGTATACACAGATGGGTCTGCAGCAAATGCAACTGAAAATGGAGGAAGAGGAGCCCCCATAGTGCTCAGTGACATGAAACACAGGAAGCTAAAATTAGCGACAGGAAGGTTCTCCAGCAATTACAGAGCAGAGGCAGAGGCCCTAAAAGCGGCAGCAGAAGCCATAGTGTCAGAGGAACAGGTAAATGAAAACCTGGCATTTCTTACTGATGCCCTGTCAGTAATTACTGCTCTAAAAAATCAAGACGATAACAATTTGAAGGAACTGCAAGCATCACTGTACCAAGTATGCAACATCTTCTCTAGAGTGGTAATACAGTAGGTACCATCTCACTGCGGAATACCTGGCAATGAGACTGCTGACATATTGGCAAAAGCAGGAAGCAGGCTACCACAGACAGACACCAGTATGACATATGAGAAAGCAAAAGTACGGATAAAAATGGCCTACAAGAACAAATGGTTGAGAGATCACCCAAGTCATGTAAAGGATGATACATGCCACCAACTAAGTAGAGAGGAACAGGTTGTCATTTTTCGTCTACGTACAGGGCACAATAGGCTGAGGTACCATCTGTTTAACAAGTATAAAATAAGCCCATCTGACATATGTACATGTGGCACCAGCAAGATGACAGAGACACACATACTGCAAGAATGTCTAACATACACGGAACAGAGAGAAAACACATGACCAATCCCCATAACAGTTCAAGACAAGCTATACGGAGATGTACATATACTCCGGTTGACCACTATCTACTTTAAAAGTATACAAATCGATGTCTGAAAACGTTGAAGAAGAAGAAGAAGGGTCTCTGAAATTTGCATTTAAAATGGTTATGTTATGTCACTAATTAAATTTAACGCTAATAAATATCAATCTCGTATTAACACATTGCTAAAAAAATAAAATCACAGAAATTGTGTAAAATTGCAAAAATAGCTTATAGAGTACGATCAAATACACACGCACACACATACACATTAAGGTACGCACACACACATATATAAAGAATTTATATATATATATAAGTAAGCGCACACAAACTGGAATTTCCATTTCCCAACCTAGCGGAACGACATTATGTTACTAGAGGTCACGGTCCAATGTGCCAGGTAACAGTAGGTCGATGCTGGCATATTTAAACAATTTCAATATCCAACAACACGTGCACAGAATGATAGCGTGTGAAACTATCGTTGCTTTTAATAATGTAATAATTGATTGTTGTAGCGATAAATCACATTCGTCTCGCTTAGTTTCAAATGTGATTTCTTTACCTAAACCTAAAACACACTCTTCACAGTTTCCACTTCTGGATCTTTTGAACGTAATTACCTTGTTCAGGTGCCACGTCAATTGATGTAGGTATTCATTTCTCATCACACGTTTCGGTTCCAATTATATTATTAATTTCGTTGATAATTCTTGCTCTGTTTTGATGTTTAAAAGTGCAGGTGAACTGTTATCTGTCTTGCCTTTTTGATGTTTTAACTTGACAGAATTATGCTTGCGGTCGCAAAGAGTTCACATTTTTTCCTTTTAAATCGTACAAGCATCATTCCTGCCGGCGTAGCCAATACTATCTCACCACAGCGCTCTCTCCCTGGTGCAGTTTATCCGTTCTGAAGACGATTTATTTTTAAAATGCAAAAGGACGGAGATCGCAAAACAGTTTAGTTCTAATTTCTGCAAGAAGCTGAATAGATCCAGAGATTTATGGAATTACTCGGTTTAGAAATATAACTGGATGACTGAATAACAATATTTACAGACAAACATTAATATGTTTGATGTGAAAGTATTTTGTGCAGCCTGCAGCATTAAAAACAAAAAAAATGTATATGTTTTTTTTAGAGACAAGTACCCATTTCGTGTGTCAATGAATTTGCAGTTTTTCTTTTTAAAGGTGTTAAATTTATAGAAAACATCAACATTTAGTAGTTTATATATATATATATGTATGAGTGCCTATGTATGGCACTTATGATGTCAAATTTATTTGTGTAAAGGTATTGGCAGGCAGACTAAGGTGAAGTTAATCTGGGGCTACAAGAGTATCATTGTTGCAGCATGCATCATTTACTGGTCTCGACAGAAAGGCATACTGTAGTAGCTAGACTAAATCGAAAGCCACACGTCTCCAATGGTCAAGAGCGGTGTGAAGCAGCGGTTAGCAATTCCGTTTAGGACAACTTATCTAACAGTAACGAGTGCATTTTCACAATATATAAACATTTTTTTTCCATTTATATTAATATGTAAACTTAATCATAAACTAATTCCAAATATTTATTTTAAACATCATCATTCAATAGCTTTTCTTAAGCAGAACGTTGCCACACCAACAGTCCTTCTGAATTTCGTTATCTCATAAACATACAGTATCATAATAACCATCAGTCACTTTGATTGATAAATCATCCTTGAAGAGAACACATTATAAATATTGCGAATTTCATACGAACAACAAAACTGTATATCAGCTGTGGTGATGTGGCTAAGACTTGCTTTAACGAAGATCACGGGTTCGAATCCAGACCGCGTCGTTCAGTTCACAGGTGCATTTTTTTCCGGAGATCTTCAGGACTGTTCCCTGTGCTCGGACTTTGCGCAATGCTCTCGGCGAGTGGCACGCATTTATGCAGAGACGGGCAGAGCTATTTAGAGAATCCAGTGCAATGAAAAATTAATAACTATTTGGCAATTCTTATCTAATAAAATGCCATTCTGTGACCGCTTTATATTCTTGTTAAAAAACAAAGCACAACATATTGATCACAAGCAACAAATTTTCCCAGGCACGGACACAGCTCAGTAGCTGCGAGACGAAACCGTATAATACAAATCAAACCACAAAGAAACAATTCATTCACGCACACACATGCACATTCAATTCAATTATGTTTTGTATTGGTTTCTCTGGCACTTCTTCTATTGCAGTGCTGCATACAATCTCAAACGTTTTCTATCACAAACGAATACTTGCATGTGTTTTTAATATTTAATTATTGTACTATCTGTCTTTGCAGTGGTTTGGACATTTAAACCAATAACATCATAAAATAGAAAGAGATCAGCTACTAAGGCATGGGAAGACCAAGAAAAGTTGGATAGACAATATCAAGACCACACTAAATAAACATAGATATAACACAACAAGGCGACTCATCTAACCATGGAACGCAAATTAAAGCTCCCACCCTTACGGTTAACGACATGAGTGGACAACCAATTCCATCATACATCTGGGCAAAGACATTATACAATAGACTTTCTGTCATTCTCCTATTCTCATCTACTCCTGTCTATTTGTCTTTAATGAAGAAAACATTCTCTAATACAAACCACATCAAAAATTATCACACGAGCGAACAACGATATCATCATGCTGGCAATCAATCTTCATATGAACAAATATGTTTCTCACAACGAATAAAAAATGGAAGATTAATTTAATTACAACATTAGCTGTTATCGTAAAAAAATCGAATACAAATTAATAAATCACCGACACCTCCCCGAAATAATTCTTCTAATGAGCCATTCTATGTCACTTTAGAAGCAGGGGCGACTTCAGAAATGTTGCAGACACATATGTTTTACATACAAAACTACATCAAAATAGATGTTTGGGGTTAGCTTTGACAAGACACGGAACACATCTAATTATAAAACAAAATTTAATGGCATTGAATAGAAATTTAATATAGAGTGCAGTGTGGGCAAATGTGACGTTGTACCATCGAACAAAATGTTGAAAAAATAATAAATATTATATTGGTGAAAATATTGATTTTTGTGATGGAGAGAAACGCCCATTACGCAATTGAAAAAAAAAACCACACAGACCACTTTCTAATGAGTCCATATTTATTAATTAGATGCAGTTAAGGCTTTGGAAATATTTTGGAACAATGCAATTAGTGGCAGACCAATATAAATACTAAACACTAAAGACATAGGAGACTTTTGGTAGCAGTCATGTAGAAAATATGTGAATGATACTAAGACACTGCAACATAAAACAGAAAATGGCCAACATCATAGCTCACTTCTACAAGGACGTCTTCTACTGCTAGAGAAACAACTGTCAAATATTTCCTGTGACATCTGTTGAACGTCATGTATGTACTATATCGTCTATATTGTTCAATCTGATAATTTATTTTAAATTCACAAACATCTTCCTATAAGAGAAAAAGAACAGTAGATGAACACCCTTCACTCCACTGTAAAACCTGCAATCTACTGTCAAAAATAACCACCCATCACACAAATACGAACACATTACAAACTCAATCCACTAGATTCACCATCAATACAAAAGAAGTCAGTCTAAACAAACACAACTGTAATACCAAAATTATAGCACATAATGTTTAGAGGAAAACACGTTTCCCATATTTCTATAGCACCAAACTTGACATGTGTAGAACAGTAAACGTATCTTGGTGATGCAATAATACTCCAGAATTGAACAGAGATAAATATATAAACACGTTTGCATAATGCCAAAGCTGCATTTGAAAAGAATACACCATTCTAGAAACTCAAGTATAAACAATCAGATTACTAAGTTAAGATTATATCGAAGTAATATTATACTTGGGACGGATTAGCGTAAAGTGTAAGCGTTCGACTATCGACTCGGATACAAGAGGGTTGTGTGTTCAATCCCACACTCGACGTTCTATTCGTGAGGAAAGGAATTGGTCCTCCGACATCCTTCACATTAGAGGCTTAGAAATATGGTTTGACACTCACTTCATACAGAAAGGTATGAACAGGCAACGGGACAATTTTTTAAATTTAATATTATGAAGTTTTACTATTCAGTGTATATATAAATGGAACTGCAGTAAAACTATTTGATTGACAAAACACGTAATTACAAAGTACTGTAGTTTTACAAATTACAAAAACAATGACAAAATACAGCAACGTTTCGACCAACAAGGCCTTTATCAAGCAAACGAACAAACAGGAGTGACAAATTAAAATGAAACACAAATGGACGACCAAATACAAACGTATCTAAGGAAAATCTGGAATAAAAACGAATAACGAAATAAATGTAACACAAAAACACACATAAAAACTAGAAATAGAAAGGAAAAGAAACAATGAAACATCTAGTAAATATATAACTTGAATACATGCAACATATACCCATATAGATTACAAAGCATGGGAAGAGAAAGTACTAAGAAGCATAAGAATGTAATACGTTGAGCCCGCGTGGTCGCAAGGTACCATACAAAGAAATCAACCGATTCTCCAGAGCAAATCGACTGCGATCATCCGAGGAACATGATCGGATGGCTGTGACCTGGACATCGTGAGCACCTAAATGGCCAGCATCATTGAAATGGGTGGCTACAGGGTCACAGAGCATTGGCGTATGTCGCGTAAGTGTTGGGCGAATCGGTCACTGAGCCTCTTGCCTGTCTCGCCGATATAAGCCTTGTTTCACCGCTTACAGATAATGCCATAGATAAGATTACGGGACTCGCATGTGAACCCATCGTCAATAAGAAACGTGCCTAAAGGAAAGATACAGTACGCGTCTGTATCACATAAGCACACGTGTTGCAACGCCGACGGCCACACTGGACAGTGCCAAAATGAGTCTGGATATTGGACTTAAGGCGACTGTGTACCAACATATCCTTAAGACTTCTGTCCCGTCTGTAAGACACCAAAGGATAGTTGTGGAAGACAGAACGGGTCTCAGGATCTGATCTAAGGAGAGACAGATGACGGAATAAAACATTTTCACCAGGGAACTATGGGAGTGGTAAGTTAAGATAAGTTTTACTCTGTCAGAGTTAGTAGTCCTATGCTGGCTGGTAAGGGCCTGCTGGCGAGTGATTTTCTGAACTCGATGCATAGCCGAGACAAGCACGCTCTCCGGGTATTAGGCGCCTACGAAAGAAATCAAGCATCTCGCGAGCTCTCTCAAGAAAATCATCGTCCTCACTACAAAGGCGACGAAGGCGTAAGAGCTGCGAGAATGGCAAAGAGTCACGACAAGCCCGGGGATGGGAAGAAGTATAGAGGAGAAAACTATGTGCATCAGTAGGCTTGTAATATACTGATGTAGTGATAGCGGATAGGCGTAAGGTGATAGTAATGTCAAGAAAGTTGACACAAGTTTTACTATAAGGATAAGAATGCTACAGAACGACCAAAAACAAAAAATACAAGAAACCACAATATTTCACATCTTGTCTACCTTACACCCCTCATGTCTGCGTTGAATACAAAAACTGTTATGACCAAACAAAGTATCAAACATTAGACTTCACTTCAAAAACTACCCGTATGTTGCCGTGGCTCGCAAGGGGAGTAAATAATAGTAACACTACCACCTAGAAAGTATGTCGTAAGAGACGACTGTGGTAGGGCCCTAGGGAAGCTACCTTAATAAATAAAAAAGCGTCGCAGAAATCTTAGGATATGGTCTACTAGTAACTGGCACAACGTACAATCGATCTTAGGCTCAAATCACATTCAAATGACAAAGAGTGGTTTAACAAGTGGTCGATATGGAGCGTTCGAACAAGAAGCTTAGAAAACAGTTTAGAAAGCGTGAAAAATTAACAAGGACGATGGCGCCACCGTTCAGAAAGCAATGGCAAACTACTGAACGTATAAGTTGTGCCTAGAAAATCAACGACTTGTTTTCTGTAGTTGATGGCTACGTCCTTGGGATATGCACGATTTCATTTGTCATATCTGCGTGAGCAGCAATCACTCGGACAACCAAGGAAAACGAAGATACAAGATTACCCCAAGGAACTTTCACACTCATAATGTAGGCAGAAATACAGTAGTATCTCTGGTATATATGATGATGCATTTTCTTTGTTCTTCTTTAATCCTGTTTTGCCTCAAATCGTCTAGATATGAATATATTTTTTAGAAGGGGCTTTTGTGTGCGCTAAATAAATGGTGTTTTTCACTTTTGTATCTGTTATTTATGAGAACCACATTTTGCGTAGGTGGCCTTTTGCTTTGTATCCACTACATCGGAGTAGCTTTGCTATTGTGTTTTTTGATGAATTTCAGAAGTGCTGTTGAACCCACTTTTTTCCCTGATTTATTATAAACCTGTCTCATTCTATATACTCATAGCAATCTGCGTTGATAATTTCTCTCTGATAGTTTTCTTCTATCGCTCTGTGTTGTTTTAGATTTTAATTTATGTAATACGTCTTAGAATATAGGAATTCCCGATCACAGTTTACGGTGACCTACACCTCACGTCGTCACTGTTATTTGACGTTTTCTAAATCGATTTGACGCACGGGAAATATAATGGCTAGAGTCTTTTCAGTGCAAACACATTAGTAATGATTTCTTTGAAGGTTGTGTAATTAATATGATAATAATAATCGGAGATTATGAAAATTTCGAATCAGATCAGCGAAATATCTGGCGCAGCTGGGTATAACAATGGTTGTTTTGAATATCTTGATATCATGAATGTGATGATGTCTCTAGGACATGACATCAAAAGAGGCAGGACATTAATAGTTAGAATGTGTGCAAGTCTTTGTAGCAATTATCAAGTCTATTACTGGTGGTCTTCGTGTTCCATTCTATAAATTATATAAGCTCCTTTAAACATTCTGTATATGTCTTCTTGATTTCTTTGTCAGAGTTTAGCTAACAATGATACCTGGTGGTTGTGATATATTCTTAATCTGAGCTAACTTTCAGAAACAAATACCCTATTTCTCTCATGTTATGTTCTTTTATATTAGTAAAGTATCTGTGTTGACCTCCGTTTTGTCATACTGGTGTTCCCTTCCTTGTGCTTTATGGTTGTTAGCAGCGGCGGCTCGTGATCATTTTTGTTGGTGGGGCCAGACATTTTTCCCAGATAAATCATGGTTTTTGGTTGCTATATTTTAATTTATAAAATAATAAATACACGTTATACATTATTTTTGTTGGTGCCCGGCCCCACTGGCCCTTAATGACGAGCCGCCACTGGTTGTTAGTATATTGACATGCATTCACATTATTATTATTATTATTAAAAAAAACCCAATTATGTTATTTTGTTACCACGTTGCAGAGTATCTTGTTTGTTTGATTTTGTTTTGTTTTGTGTTTCAAAATGAATGGAAAGAATACATTAAAAAAAAGAAAACTTGATTGTTTTTAGGTTCACGTAGAATAGCATTTCAAATATTTGACATGCTTACATTTCCTTATTTTCTTCTAATTCTATTCTGTTCTGTTTTCTTCTAGAACATTGTTCTTTGCTTCTGCTTTGGGATAGTCACTGGAGAATATTGTTTAATATTTGATGAGTGGGGAATTGAACCCACACCCCTCTTTATTCCAAGTCGACAGGTGAACACTTATGCACTACGCTAATCCGTCCTACATGATAGAGTTAGTACACAATGGACTCATTTAGCCAAACCAACAATTAAGTGTATTGCAACAGCGGCATCATTACCAAGAATATTATTTTGTAGGTCTAGGTGGTTGATCAAATCATTTGCTTTGCGTCGCGAAGTTCGTGAGTTCGATTCCGTACCGCATCGTTCTGTTCCTGAATGCATTGTTTCAGTTCTCTAAGATTATTGTTGGAGCTACAGAGTTGACACTTTGTGCATTACTGTCGGCAGATGTCGTGTCATTATACAGAAAGAGACGGAACCATATTTGGAAACCAGGTGCAGAAAATGCCAAATCCTACTTCTTTAGAAACTTTACACCAGTGCTATCCAACGTTTTTATATATTGGAACGTATTAGACTAATGACTATGGAGACTCAGAGCATCTTGTAGCAATTGCAATAATAATACTACACATAATAAGATAATATTAAGAGTAACAAGAATGTAAATAATAACAGATGTAAACTTAACCTTAACTGCAAGTTCATGAAAAAATATATTACGCTTAACAAAAATCTGTCATAAATGAAAAATCCTAACCTGAACGGTTTCACTGCGACTGCACTAGCCATGCGACCATTAAATTCACCAGGCTCTCGTCCCAAATGTCCTACACCGCCCTAAAAAAGCGGTACTACAGGAAGTAACGACAGTTTTTTTTTTAAAACAGAAAATCTGAATAAAACATGTTCCGAAACGCATTTTGTTTCCATTGCAATTCTGATTAGCGTTACAGCAGACATAGTAAAATGAGACGCAAAGGATGTATGACACGGACGCCATGGCGCACATTGGCATCCAGTTTGACAGCGCTGCTGTAAACCTTGAATCACAAACAAATACAAAGCAAAATAGTTAATTTATGTATGTAACTAACAATGTTCCTGTCAAATTACAAATGTAATAATGTTTTATGAGAATATCACATTTCTTAATGAGCGACGTCGCAATACGTAATTATCCCAATAACAATAAGTTTCTATTTCTCCAGACAGTTCACAATATGTAAGGAATAATTTATAAGAAACTATCGATATCGTTCTAAGCAGTGGCTCTCAGCCTAGGGAGACACGCCTATGCAAAGTTATGCAAACTTAGTGCATTTTGCATTCTAATAAGTGTTTACACTAGCTTGTAGTTCCAGTTAAAATACATTTTGTTTTATTACAACTGTAGGTTAAAAACATTAGTAACAAAAAGCATAATTGATTTTTATACAACTTAAACATTTTTCTCAAGTTTCTTGACAAAAGTTAGTATTTTTAAGTTTACATTTCTCACTACTAATTTGTGAGTATTTAGATGACAGTGCTGTTATAAAGCATAGGGTGAGAAACACTTTTTAGTTTGCTCTATGGAAAGTACAGTTAATGGTGGAATATGCACACACAAAAAAGGGTTTGGATTTTTATCTTATCGTCAAGGGGGGTGCCAGCTGAAAAAAGGTTGAGAACCACTGTTCTAAACTTAGAAAAATAAATCAAATGTCAGGGATAAAATCGACAATGATAAATTTCAAAGAGAAATTATTCTCAGAAATATTGATAAACTGAATAGCTGATTCATTTTCGAGTGCACAGAAGACAGACAGAATCGTATTTGGACAGTATTATTTATCACGAACGGCAAATATGTTGAAGAAGGACTACTTTTCTCCATACAACTCTTTGTCTAAAGGCATACACACTCAGCGTGGAATTTTGATTGATGTTATATTTTTGATCCGGCTGTATCGTACGTGACTCTATAGTCTACTAGTCTGACAAGGAGGCAGACGGTAGTGCTTGATCAGACTTTAGTCTGTGCTCTTGAAACGATCAACATTTGCGTGATCTTTGTGATTTTTTGTGAATGACCGATTGAATTTTTCTTTCCAGAGCTGTTTCTTTTTAAGTATACCGATATGATGTGTATACATCGAGCACTGTCTATGTTTAGCTTAGTACTGATATATTGTTTATACATCAAGTCAGTGGCGGCTCATCATTAAGGGCCAGTGGGGCCGGGCCCCACCAAAATAATATGTAACGTGTATTTATTATTTTATAAATTAAAATATCAACAAATGGCAGTGATTTATCCTGAAAAAAATTTCTGGACCCACCAACAAAAATGATCATGAGCCGCCACTGCATCAAGTCATCATCATCATCAAATAGCTTGTCCTGAGCAGAACTTTGCCACCTTAACGGTCCTTCGGAATTTCTCTCTCATCGTAGGTCAGATGTCCTGCCTATGCAGCCGTCATGTTCAAACCATCAGTCACATCCTGAATCCATCTTCTCTGTGGTCTTCCTCTTCTTCTCTTTGTCCGGATGCCTCCTTCCATGATGGTCTTTTCCAGCTCTTTGTATCTCCCTATATGTACAAAATACTTCAATTTTCTCATTGTTTTTTGTAGCATCAGCCAGTTATCTTTGATTTTGAGTTCTTTCTGAGTCTATATAATTGTTATCTTCTATGTCCATGATATACGGATGACTCTTCTGTAACACTTATATTTTCAAAAGCACATATATGTTTTTCACTGCTTTATTAAATGTCTATGCTACCACCCATACGTTGCCACTGGGAATATGCATGCTCTTAGTATTCTTAGCTTTATTTTTATACATCAAGTACTGTCTATATTTAACTTAATACTTCTTCTTCTTCCGAACGCTCCATATCGACCACTTGTCAACCACTCTGTGTGATTTTTATGTGATCTGAGCCCAAGAGCGATTGTAGTAGCTATGTTGTGGTAGCTATGCGCCTACAAGTAGGCCAGCACATCCGATTTCTGCGCTGCTTTTATTTACTAGGGTAGCATCCCTAGGGCCTACATCCGTCGCCTCTTACGAGATGCATTGTAGGTTGCAGTGGTACTATTCTTTGCTTTCCGTGTAGGCCCCGACACCACACAGGCGAACTTAGTACTGATATCATTGTTAAAGAGAATTAGCTGGTAAACAACAAAACTATACAGACAAATTAGATACTTTGGTCACATTGTCTTTATGTGGCCAGACACAACAGTGATTAGTACTGCAATTGGCTGGTAAACAACAAAACTATACAGACAAATTAGATACTTTGGTCACATTAAGCGTCATGATAGCCTGGAAAGAGCAATATTAGATGGCAGAGTCCCAGGACGCTGAGGCAGACCAAGAAGAAGATGGATACAAGATAAAAAAGAAACCAAGAATATGACCATCGACGAAGTGGGTGAACTGGCTAGAGACAAAGTGAATTTCAGATGTGCTGCAAAGAGAGCAGCGTCCTATAAAGGAATCGCACCTTGATGATGACTGATCTCATATTTATACATCAAGTAATGTATATATTTAACTTAGTACTGATATCATGTTTATAAAGCTCAAGACTGTTTATGAAGTCGTTGGGCGGTGAATTTAGAAAATAATTTAATAATTACGTCAATAATGATGTACATTTCTTCTTCTTCTCTTCCACCATTGACTTCTTTATAGAAGTGTTGCCGGGGTGAAACGTAGTGTTCTTATGTGTGCTTGTTCTTCTCTTCCACCATTGACTTCTTTATAGAAGTGTTGGGGGTGAAACGTAGTGATCTTGTGTGTGCTTGTCTTCTTCTCTTCCACCATTGACTTCTTTATAGAAGTGTTGGGGGTGAAACGTAGTGATCTTGTGTGTGCTTGTTCTTCTCTTCCACCATTGACTTCTTTATAGAAGTGTTGGGGGTGAAACGTAGTGATCTTGTGTGTGCTTGTTCTTCTCTTCACCATTGACTTCTTTATAGAAGTGTTGGGGTGAAACTAGTGATCTTGTGTGCTTTTCTTCTCTTCACCTTGACTTCTTTATAGAAGTGTTGGGGGTGAAACGTAGTGATCTTGTGTGTGCTTGTTCTTCTCTTCCACCATTGACTTCTTTATAGAAGTGTTGAACGTAGTGATCTTGTGTGTGCTTGTTCTTCTTTTCCACCATTGACTTCTTTATAGAAGTGTTGGGGTGAAACGTAGTGATCTTGTGTGTGCTTGTTCTTCTCTTCCACCATTACTTCTTTATAGAAGTGTTGGGGTGAAACGTAGTGATCTTGTGTGTGCTTGTTCTTCTCTTCCACCATTTACTTCTTTATAGAAGTGTTGGGGGAAACGTAGTGATCTTGTGTGTGCTTGTTCTTCTCTTCCACCATTTACTTCTTTATAGAAGTGTTGGGGGTGAAACGTAGTGATCTTGTGTGTGCTTGTTCTTCTCTTCCACCATTGACTTCTTTATAGAAGTGTTGGGGTGAAACGTAGTGATCTTGTGTGTGCTTGTCTTCTTCTCTTCCACCATTGACTTCTTTATAGAAGTGTTGGGGGTGAAACGTAGTGATCTTGTGTGTGCTTTTTCAAAGGCACTTTGTTAGCTGATATTCATGTTCGTAAGGCTGTTTTTGATGCCGTCGCTCCATCTTTGCGTGGTCTTCCTCTTGCCTTGTACTCATTATACTTTTTCTGTGTGGCTCTCTGTGGTAGGCGATACCAGGGCATTCTGGTCAGGTGTCCAAACCATTTAATCTGTTGTTCTTTTATGAATTGCATAACTGGTTTCACATCCAGTCTCCTTCTGATTTCTTCATTTCTAATTTTGTCTCTTATTGTCACACCTGCAGCTCTTCTAGACACCTCATCTCTGTCGTTATGATTTTCCGCTCATTAGCTGCTGTTATTGGCCATGTTTGACACTGGTAACATAGTGTTGGCCAGAAAATCGTTCTTATGAGATTTGCTTTAGTTGTTAGCGGTATCTATTTGTGTGACAACAGTGGTGTTTACTGTCCCAGTACTTGGTTAGCTTTTGTGCAACGATTGCTGATTTCGCTATCGATACTTCCATCTGCTGTGAAAATTGCCCCTAAGTATTTGGCCTCAATTGTTTGTTTTATGTCTACGTTCTAGAGTTTTATTGTAAGGCTTTCTGGTTGTCTACTTATTGCCATTGTCTCTGTCTTTATTATATTTATTTTCATGTTGTACTCCTCACCCTTGATATTAACTAATCTCATATGGTTCTGGAGAGATTCTTCGTTTTCTGCAATCAGTACTGGATCATCTGCAAATAAATGTTCTGAAATATTATTTTCTTCCTCTATTCCTGCTTCTCTACTTATGTTGTCCATGTATGTTATAAACAGCAGTGGGGAGAGCACACATCTCTATCTAACTCCTGAGTTTACTGTGAATGTTTTGATGTTCCGGCTTTTGTTCTTATGTAACTTTTATTTGAAATGTATAAACTCTTGCAGACCTTGATAAGATGATGGACATTTACATTGTTATATTCCGAGTTTCATAATCCTGTGTGCAGCAGTACACAACAAGCCGCTGTTATATTCAGGATTTCATTGCTGAAAGGAAATGGTGTTAAGCATTGAAAACAGGGTGTTTTTGGTGGAACATGTCTTTTATAATGGTGGCAAATATACTGAAGAAGTAATTCGACAATATGTGTTGAAATTTCCAGTCTCACAAGTAGTGTTCACTAACTTTACCCAATACAAACCAGCCAGGAGCAGGAGTGTCTAGATTAATAATAACAATCTACATTACAATTTTTTAAGCGTCTTTGAAATTCACATTTCTCGTGACGTCGTTAGTTTTCCCAGGTGTATATTTTACTGCACAAACACCCTGTGTATATTCGTTAGTAAGTTAGCTCATGGGCGAATAAGCATAACTAGAGCTCTCTCTACACTTTCTGTTATTGGTTTCTGAACGGAGTTCATAACTTTCAGTCCAACGACATAAGTTGATGTATGTATGAAGTATGTTGATGGTGTATGTGATTCTTCGGTTAAATGTACTCTTAATTATGTTCATAATGTGCACATTTCTTCTCGAGCGACATTTGATAAGAAATGCCATCAATAGCTCTACATATACGTCAACAATTCCATGCAATTTTCAACATGAACCGCAATACCACTGTAGTTTAACTCTTAGAATACGAAACGCCACTTGACAGACCATCAAGTTGGTTCCTATTTTACATAAAGCCACTTCACGGACAAATATGGTTCTAACCAGTTGTTAATATATTGTAGAGGACTTTAATGCTTTGAGTGTATTTTTAAAATTCAAATACAGCAAGGGGGTGTTTGTAATAGATCTTTCAATTGCGCACATTTTAGTGTATGCAGTTTGTCTCTGCTGTTGAATATAAAAAAGTTATAACAAATTTTGTAAGGACAACTTCGGTTTAAAATTTTTTCCACAAAAACAGTGGTTAAAAAGGCGGTTTTAGTACGCGTATTGTAAGAGTTCACTGCCAGCCTTTCTCTTGATGAAGAAATCAACGCTCGTATAGGAGTGCGGCTACTACATTCGGCATACTATCAAAGCGGGGCGTGGGACAACACAAAACTGACATTGCAGACGAAGATCCAAATATACCGAGCCTGTGTAATTAATTCTTTACTATATGGCTCAGAAACATGGACAGCCTACTCAACACACGAGAGGAGACTTAACATCTTTCACCTTCGATGACTTCGCAAGATTATGAACATCAGGTGGTACGACAAGATAACCAACTCTGAAGTACTGCAACGTGCAAAACTGCCTTCCATCATGGGCATGATCAGCAGTAGACGACTAAGATGGTTGGGACATGTGAGAAGAATGAAAACTTGCCGCATACCAAAACAAATGTTGTTCTGTGAACTTTCGGAGAGAGGAAGAGGCACCAGGGCAGACCACTGCTCAGATATAAAGATGTATGCAAGGCCTCAATGAAAATTGTTTCTATAGATCCCAGCACATGGGAGGGACTAGCTGATGACAGAGTTGTGTGGAAAGCCAAATTACGAAAGGGTGCAGAGTCTTTTAGAAGAGACTTATATACAGAGCTGAACGACAAGAGAGAAAAGCGAAAACTCAGAAGTTGTCACAGTAAAACACTTGCCAATTGACTGTCTGTAAAGTTGTCACAGTAAAACACTTGCCTATTGACTGTCTGTAAAGTTGTCACAGTAAAACACTTGCCTATTGACTGTCTGTAAAGTTGTCACAGTAAAACACTTGCCTATTGACCGTCTGTAAAGTTGTCACAGTAAAACACTTGCCAATTGACTGTCTGTAAAGTTGTCACAGTAAAACACTTGCCAATTGACTGTCTGTAAAGTTGTCACAGTAAAACACTTGCCAATTGACTGTCTGTAAAGACGAAAAAGGCCATATATTGTAAGAGTTAAAATATAGCGGACATATTTTTGATTATCATTTGTGCCAACGTTTTCCTTCAAAACCGTTAATGCAGCAGATTAAAACGGTCATCCTGTCTTACTTAATGTTCTACTATAACGTTTCTCACTTTTAAACGCTGGGGTTTTATTGCGAGTGTAGAGAAATAACTCTGTTTTTATTAGCTAGAATGTAGAGAAATAACTCTGTTTTTATTAGCTAGAATGTAGAGAAATAACTCTGTTTTTATTAGCTAGAATGTAGAGAAATAACTCTGTTTTTATTAGCTAGAATGTAGAGAAATAACTCTGTTTTTATTAGCGAGAATGTAGAGAAATAACTCTGTTTTTATTATCGAGAATGTAGAGAAATAACTCTGTTTTTATTAGCGAGAATGTAGAGAAATAACTCTGTTTTTATTATCGAGAATGTAGAGAAATAACTCTGTTTTTATTAGCTAGAATGTAGAGAAATAACTCTGTTTTTATTAGCGAGAATGTAGAGAAATAACTCTGTTTTATTAGCTAGAATGTAGAGAAATAACTCTGTTTTATTAGCTAGAATGTAGAGAAATAACTCTGTTTTTATTATCGAGAATGTAGAGAAATAACTCTGTTTTTATTAGCGAGAATGTAGAGAAATAACTCTGTTTTTATTATCGAGAATGTAGAGAAATAACTCTGTTTTTATTAGCTAGAATGTAGAGAAATAACTCTGTTTTTATTAGCGAGAATGTAGAGAAATAACTCTGTTTTATTATCGAGAATGTAGAGAAATAACTCTGTTTTATTAGCTAGAATGTAGAGAAATAACTCTGTTTTTATTAGCTAGAATGTAGAGAAATAACTCTGTTTTTATTATCGAGAATGTAGAGAAATAACTCTGTTTTTATTAGCTAGAATGTAGAGAAATAACTCTGTTTTTATTATCGAGAATGTAGAGAAATAACTCTGTTTTTATTATCGAGAATGTAGAGAAATAACTCTGTTTTTATTATCGAGAATGTGAGAAATAACTCTGTTTTTATTAGCTAGAATGTAGAGAAATAACTCTGTTTTATTAGCTAGAATGTAGAGAAATAACTCTGTTTTATTAGCTAGAATGTAGAGAAATAACTCTGTTTTTATTAGCTAGAATGTAGAGAAATAACTCTGTTTTTATTATCGAGAATGTAGAGAAATAACTCTGTTTTTATTATCGAGAATGTAGAGAAATAACTCTGTTTTTATTATCGAGAATGTAGAGAAATAACTCTGTTTTTATTATCGAGAATGTAGAGAAATAACTCTGTTTTTATTATCGAGAATGTAGAGAAATAACTCTGTTTTTATTAGCTAGAATGTAGAGAAATAACTCTGTTTTTATTATCGAGAATGTAGAAAAAAACTCTGTTTTTATTATCGAGAATGTAGAGAAATAACTCTGTTTTTATTATCGAGAATGTAGAGAAATAACTCTGTTTTATTAGCTAGAATGTAGAGAAATAACTCTGTTTTTATTATCGAGAATGTAGAGAAATAACTCTGTTTTTATTATCGAGAATGTAGAGAAATAACTCTGTTTTTATTATCGAGAATGTAGAGAAATAACTCTGTTTGCTCAACACTAAATTCATCATCACGGCTGTACGTTTTCAGAATTGATAAAGTGTCGTTTTTGTCATGATTCATTGGTATTGATATTCACGGTTGTAACCTCGATTAGACACTAAGATGTATCGAACAGTGGCGGCGCGTGATCCTTTTTGTTGGTGGGGCCAGGCATAAATGTTCGAGAAAATCATGGTTTTGGATTTGGTTACATTTTAATTTATTCAATAATAAATGCACTTACATTATTTTTGATAGGCCTGGCCCACTGGCCTAATGACGAACCCCACTGGCATCGAATATTGAACCTTCCACTCCAAGCATGTTAAATGTATGAAAACATTATTTGATAAAAGAGTACCGTCAAATGTGAAATTAGTAAGGGAGAAACGAAAACATCGTTGAATGATAGAATTAAATATAGATCAGCAGATTTTTAATCTGGACAAACAAGAAATAGTCTTACGTAAAAGTCTAAAGACCAATGATTGATTACAATGCCAGGTTTTCCTATATGGTTCGGTAACTCTTCGCTGAATTGGCACGCGATCTACTGAAAGTAATGCATAAAGCACAAACTCTGTAGCACCGGCAACAATGTTAGGGATATCTAATTTTTCCAGATTCGAAGTACTGGCTTTCAGCTTTTCGGCTCGGTGTCATGGACATCGTAACCCTTCGATTCGGTGCCAAGATTACTGTAAATCTGGAAAACCTATGGCTTTCCTGCCAGAACGCGGAATTGAACCCGCACTCACAGAGAGCTTATCATCCGTCGTCCAACGCGCTAGGAACACGCTGGGCAGGCGGGCAGGGATATCTGATAAAATCATTATACACTATTACTACAAATAAAAACAGTAACGCCAACAACAGAACAAACTTACTACAGAGTGTAGTTACTACACATTCAGATATAGATTTCACAGCTGAATATTTGTCATCAAAATTATTTCTATATTTAAAAACAATTAACTGTTAAAATTCATGCTCGTCATATCCTTAACATTTTATTGTATGGGTACTTCAACTCTAACTGATATCAAGTTAGGAACTACTTTGTTAGCACCAAGTATAGTGCAATGATAATTTATCTTTCTTTTTTTCTTTTGTCCTTCTCTGCTTTTTTGCCGATAGACGTAGCAGGTTTAAACTGATGATCGGTTTCCGAGATAATGCACGCTCGGTCGCTTGATATGGTGTGGTATTGTGGAGTTTTAAGATGTCTGTAACTCCATCAACCCATCTTTTCTTGGTCTGTCCCTTCCTCTTGATGATTCCATTTTCAGGTTGTACGCTCTTGCAACTGGTGTATTCGGTTCATTCTGACCAAGTGGCCAAACCATTTGAGTCTCTGTTTTTCAATAAATCTAATAGCAGATGTTGTTCCGACTGTTCTTCTAATTTCCTCATTTCTTATATGGTCTCTTCTTGTTTTATTTACTGCTTTCCTCAAGCATCTCATTTCGCAAGTGGTCATTTTACTTTCTTGTTCTTTTGTCAGTGCCCATGTTTGGCTCTGGTAGCACAGTGTTGGTAAAAAAGATTGAATTTATAATCTGTCTTTTAGTCACTACTGGAATAGCTGGGTGTTTCAAAATTGGGGTAAGCTGGTATGTAATGTTGTTGGCTTGCCGGATTCTAGTCGATCTCTCTGTCCAGTCTACTATCAGATGTGAAGATACTTCCAAGTTATTTTAATTCTCTCACCTGCTTTAGCGTAGATAATTTATCAAAGAACAAAAAAACCCATCCAAACATTTTCATTATGAGTAAAAGTTAAAAAAAACAAGTATATAATGAGATGCAGGCGATTGTCAAACTAAAACAACGTTCTCATATGAACAATAAGAATAACAAGGGCAGTGTTATAAAATAAACATTTTGATTAAAGTAACACAATGCTAGAAAGAAGTAAGTAAAAAGATAAACACATGTAAACTTAACTTATATTTAATATTCACATAGGTCCTGAAATCGATTTCCTATGCATAATACTTAAAGCAGGTACGTTTGTACCCACTCACCGCCCTGATATAACCAAGAAGACATATGCCTTAGGTTGAAAGTAGCGTGCCTCGGTCACATAGAGGTTTAATTCACCACCTAACCCACTCACACACACACACATACACATATATATATATACATACACGTGATTCTTCTTCATCTTCTTTTGTAGTCTCAATTTTACTGGGTTATTGCCCAGTGTCGTGGTTTCTGTTTTTGTCTTCCGCTGCTCTAGTGGCATGGGTGATAATTATTTTTTGTTTTTATTGACAGGGTTCTTCTATGTCATCCACCCATCTTTTTTATCCCTCTAATTAAATAATCCATCTAATTAAGAAGCCCTAAGCACTAGCCTATCATGTCTGGGCTGTGGATCTTGCCCGCCGTTGTAACCATGTGGGCTAGAGCATCTAATCCCTTGCAGTTAAAAAAAAAGCATAACATCCAAAATCGAAATAATCTAGATTAAAGAGTGAGAAGCAGCGTGAGACCCCATAAGTAACAGTGCAGAATCCTCCAGATAGTAGTATATGCTTTGGCTGCAGCCAGGTCCATTCTCAGATGTTAGTTCACTTTCTCCCTTGAGACAAACATCATTTTCTTGTCTTATTGCCCATGAATAAGCAGCAAGCACGATATTATCTCTTAAAGACTCACTATCACCTATACAAAAAATGAAGGCAGCATCTGCAGACATTATAGTACAAACTCCAAAAAGAGAACTTGTTGTGGCTGCCAACAAATAAAAACAAAATTCAACTGCAGGGAATTTTATCTTATTGGGGGCATTGAGGACAATGGCTTAAGAAGGTATATTGGTAAAGATGAAATCTACTAACGAGTGATCATACAAGAGGTCGCATACCTTCAAAGGTAAAATATGTTGTAGATTTGAAGACAAACACTGGGTATAATTGTGAAAAATACTTTCAAAATACCTCAGCAGAAACCACCAGATTATTATATTTCACCTACTACCGGACACTGCAGACTCAACAGACACTTGCATACACTAGTAATAAGTCAAACAGCTCTCTATCAGTGTCAACAGGCGGAATAGACACCGGAACATTTTCTGCGAGACTGTCCTGGAGACTGCGTGAGCTGAGAATCAAAATGTGGCCACACCAGTCAACCGGAAAAACTTAGCTTTGGGAAAACTAACAGACCTGAAGATAACTGTCCAGTTTGTGATCCCCTCACACACAACCAGAAGATATCACAAAAGAAGTGGAAGAAGATATATTTTTAACAATGTCTCAATTGTTCACATAGAAGAAAAAACACATTCCATAACGATTAAAAAACCTGTAATTTACAACGCATTGTCCTTAATTCTGAGACTGCTCCGGGAGGTTATATATCACAAAGAAATGAGGTCCATTTGACCCAAGCTGTCGTCACACATGTACAGGTCGTTGGTTTTATTTTCACCTTAAAACATACAAAACATAGTTTGACCATATAGAGGTATCGAACAAGGTATTTTCCAGTCAGGATGAATTGTTAATTAAAAGAAGTACTACTGACTACCTTCTATTGATTATTTGGTTATTGCAAGCAGCGGCTCGTCATTAAGAGCCAGTGGGGCCGGACCCACCAAAAATAATGTGTAACGTGTATTTATTATTTTATACATTAAAATATATCCTAACCGAAACCATGATTTTTCCGAAAATTTTTGTCGGGCCCCACCAACAAAAATGATCACGAGCCGCCACTGGTTATTGCCATAAAAACGTAAATAGTGCACAGCCCACTACAGGGGTGTTTCAGGTATACATGTTTGAATAGCAATGCACAAGACGTAAGACAAATAGATTTATTGAAGTAAAGTCAGTTACCTACACATTAATGTTACGGTACATCAATCTTACCATTACTTTAGTATTCAATTATCCCTGTTAGTTGAGCTAACACACATTTCAATAGATGATTAGATCAATCAGGCATTCAATGAATGCCCTAGTTCTCTAGGACATATTGACCTGTCAATCGATGCTGAATATTCTTTTGATCGCCTACCACTTAACACTGCAGATATGTTCAATCATGCCATAAACTAAGCAGATGTGAATTACATCACATGTATCTGAAGCAGTCATGATAAAGTTCCGTATCATATATGACTATTGTAGCAAATAAATATTGTCTAACTCAGAATATAGCCAGTGATGTTTTGTAAATACAGACATTATTAACAAAAATGACTTTAATAACATAAATAGTCCGAGAGAGGCAACTAAAGTCTGTTTTTTATTATGAATACTGTAATAGTTGTAGAGATTATTTAGTGCGCAAATAACCGAATAATGACGTATAAACGAATATGGATGTCCAAAAATAAACGTTATGCATTTAGTATTTCTTCAAACAAGTGTTCCAGAGATATGTCAATTATAATTTCAGCGTTAATGTTCTTGTTTACTGACATATGAGCATATTTTATGCTGACACTTGCTGACACACAAACGCAGGTAATCATAAATATATATATGAGCTATCTATATACATATGTTTATGTTGTAATAATCGTAAATATATGTATTTAAGATCAAATATAAATGCATTTAAATGTTGCTCACAATGGACACATTTACTGCCGTACAAGCTGGTGCCAACATCATAAATCAATTAACTGTTTGTTTTTGAAAATCTGCTCTCTGATAGTGCAGTATAGCACACATAAAACAGTGCTTTTAGTTTGCACATCCTTTACTGCACCCGATCGAATGTGATTTGCATATACTCTCTAATGTTCTCAAACATACAGTTTATATATGCTATCTGCCATGTACTCTACATTACTAGCTTACATGATCTCAATGACTAGATAACTAGACAATAAACCAACACATGAAAGGAAATCTAGAGTAAACAAAGTCGTTTGTTTAATTAGTGATAACAAATGTGGCATAGTTTGTCATGAACACGGAGAACCAATATATGTGAAAGAACAAACGCACTAGGCAAATGACAAGTTGAAAAAAATGTTGAAAATAAGTTGAAAATAAGTTGAAAAAAATGTATTCTATGCTGGACTTCCATCTCGAACAATCTATCAATAGAGGACAATTTAGATTTAAAACGTAGAGATCACATTAATAAAGGGCAGACAGAAGAATTATTTACTCTATTACACTGGGTTTACCAATATAACTCCGTCCCTCTCAGCAGAAACGACAAGCCACCTGTCGAGAGTGTTCCACAAAGCAATAACTTCATAGCTCCATCGAAACAACTATTTATTTTTAGTCACAGATTTTCATGTTAGGGCCATTAGGAATATATTGTCCGATTCGTTTGCCCAGCGTGTTCGTAGCGCGTTGGACTACGGTGACTATCCCTCTATGTGTGCGGGTTCAATTCCGCGGGATGGCAGAAAAAGTCACAGATTCCCCAGATTTACGGTGTTCGTGGCACCGAACCGAAGGTTACGATGTCCATGGCACCGAGCCGAAGAGCTAAAAGCTCAAGTGCTTCTGGATCGAAAAAAAAAAAAAATATGTTCTGTGCCGTGTAAGAAGTGAATTTCTTTACTTTGGTTGTATCCTTTGTTTGATAAAGACCTTTTGATAGAAACGTTGATGTGTATTGTTTTTTTTTTTGTATTTTACAAAAATACTGTACTTTATTTTCAAGTGTCTCGCCATTAATAAAGGACATACAGAAGAAGGATTGACTTTATTGCACCGGGTTTATCCATATAACCCCGTCCCTCTCAGCAAAAATGGCTAAGCCACCTGTCGAGAGTTTTCCACAAAGCACTAACGTCATAGCTCCAACAAAAACTTAAGAATCTCCGCAAAGAAAATGCACATGTTACCTCAACGACGTGATTGTAATTAGAACACACAACCTTCAGAACGCAAGGCACACGTCTTAACCACTACTCCAAAAAGACCCGCGTTTCTTTTACAGTTTTTTTGGTCTCTTCTTCTTCTTCGAACGCTCTCTATCGACCACTCGTTAACCACTATTTGTGATTTGTATGTGATCTGAACCTAAGAGCGATTGTACGTTGTGCCAGTTATGCGCCTACACGTAGACCAGCACATCGGCTTTCTGAGACGCTTTTTATTTACTAGGAAGCTTCCTAGACCCTCCATCAGGGCCGTGCCGTGTTATGATGCAGAGAGGCGGTCGCATCAGGCGGCACCGTAAGAGGGCAGGGATAAGCAACCAAAACACAATTACTATTGAAGGTTATTTTAAGGAAAAACCATTTGAGTGAGATGCGGCATTTCGAAGACTTGCATCATACTGAGAAAATATACCGCATGGCCCTGCCCTCCATCATCAGTTACCTCCAACGACATGCCTAGTAGGTCGCAGTGGTACTTTTATGTTTTACTCTTGAAGCCTTCAGCAACACATATGCAGTTTTGTTTTTGTTTTATAAGAAACATAGATACGAATGAACGGATACAAGGAACACATATTGAACTAAAAGAAGGTTGACAAATTTAGCATACATTGCATAAGAACAATTCTATTTATTATGTATAATTTCAATATTAGATTGATATATTATTCTTGACCTGTGCTGAATTAATTGTTTACTTACTAATATAAACATCTTTACAAATTAAAAAACAGTGAAAGATTGATTAAACGAATACGTGTTTGCGTAATGGAAGCTTTTGTTTACTAGGAAATCAATGACAAACAAGAGTTTGCTGTCGGTATTATTTCTGACCTAAGTTCTACAGAGACTTGATAGACGTAACTATGGTTAGTGAGTGCAAGCTTGATGAGTGTTATTGTGAACCCAGTGTGCTGGAGATCAATTGACTATCAATAGCTGTTCTTAAGAAGATCATTAATCATTGCAGGTAGGGGGTACAAATGACAGCAAACGCACATTATGAGCTGTATGTAAATGAAAGAAGTAATTGGTTTAACGTATGATACCCCTTCTCCCCTTTGCCCCGTCCACCCCCCAAAAAAAAATGAAACAAAATTACACGCATTCAATATCGCTCCATATCTGGCGACCATGTGGTGCCGGGGTCCGCATGGGAAGTAAAGAATAGCACCACTGCGACCTGCAAGGCTTGTCGTAAGAGGCGACTGATGTAGGACCTGGGAAGCTCCTAGTAAATAAAAAGCAGCGCAGAAATCGGATGTGCTAGCCTACTTGTAGGCGCATAACTGGTACAATGTACACTCTCTCTTGCTCAGATCACATACAAATCACACCGAGTGGTTAACAAGTGGTCGCTATGGAGCGTTCGAAGAAGAAGAAGGTGCATTTCTGGACACATTACAGAAGTACAAGCTGCAGGAATCCAGAGCCTTATTGAATCCTTATTGAATCCTTATTGAATCCTTATTGAATCCTTATTGAATCCTTATTGAATCCTAGCTCCAAGAGCTAGGAACTGAAAATTGGCGATACATTTATCTTACTATCTAACATTAAAAATAAATAAATGTCTAAATACGCAGGATTGACTTAATTGCGCTGGGCGTCCATGTAGATTCGGTCCCTCTCCGCAGAAGTGACACGACACTTGTCAGGAGCTCTACACAAAGCACAAACTCCGTAGTATCTGCAACAATCATATTAATCACCATAAAATGAACTCGTGAACAGAACGTTGAGATCCGGTTTCGATCAGACTACATTCGGAACTCAAGACAAACGGTTTAACCACTTAGCCCCTCTCACAATAAAAGTGCTAGCGTTTAGTATTGTGATGTCTGTAACACTATACATACACACGGTTTTATATGCGATGGAAATATCGTTACTATACGATAACACACAGTAAGATGCACGATCTAGATATGTCCAGTAACTAAGTTAAAGTGAACTCGTAAACTGATAGGAAAATAAAGATCAGAATAGTAAGAGTATGCATATTCCCAGTGATAACAGATGTGTGTGAAGCATGAACATTTAACAAGGCAGTGGAAAATCATATATGTGATTTTGAATATAAATGCTACAGAAGAGTCCTCCGTATATCATTGACAGAGAAGAGAACAAATAGAGCTATCCAGAAAGTACCCAAAACCAAAGAAAACGGGTTGATGCTACAAAGAAGAATGGGAAAATTAACGTATTTTGAACATATCAAGAGACCCGAAGGGTTGGAGAAGACCATCATGGAAAACGGCATCCAGACAAACAAGAGAAGAGCAGACCACGGAGAAGATGGATTCAGGATGTAACTGATTGTTTGAGCATGACCGCTGCAGAAGCAGGACATCTGACCTTTCATCTATTTGATGATAAGCAAACTCGTAATAAGATGATGAATTACATATCTGTTACGTGGCGAGACCACATATCCCAGAGAGTGTATTTTTAGAATAGCGTTTCCCAAAGTGGGTGCTACCGCCCCCAGTGGGCGCTGAAGCGTTCTGGGGGAAAGCGATAGTGGACTCAGAAGATTTTTTGGGGGAGGGGGGTTGAGGGTGTTCAGGCGATTAAGGGTCGGTGGCTCCTTAAAGAAGAAATTAATAATATGTATTTTTAAATAAATTATTTTCGTGAGTTTGCAATTGAATAATCATTTAATATTTGAATTCTACATTTTAATTCATCTTATGCCCATCTTAGACGATCCATTTTTTCATAAATTTTCTATTTCATGCATATAATCATTTTACAATTGACCATGTAGGACAGAAATATACGTCAATTTTCCATGTCTAAGAAAAAATAGAGCATGAATATATATGGAGGAGGCGTTGGCAAACTGTTATAATGTGGAGGGAGGCGTTACAAAGTTAATGTTGTGCAAAGTTGGCGGTGGGTCGAAAAAGGATTGGGAAAACTATGTTTTAGACATAGTATTTGATTGTTTACTTTCAGTAGCCAGGATCTACATAAACCGATGTATTGGTTCATTTATTATAACTGTACAAAGTCATCATAATCAAGGTCCCGTATCCTTTATATATATATATATATATAGAGAAGAGAGAGAGAGAGAGAGAAAAGAGAGAAGAGAAAGACAGAGCACCTAATGTTGACTATAGAGAAGTCACGGTAGTAAATATAAAACTACACATTGTTCACAAACGAAATAATAATTCGAATCGTACAATGCAAGTTCATTCGAAGAGAACAAGTAGTAGAGTGCCATTTATGTGTTGTGACATATCTAGAATGTCAAAGATGGAACATTTTTGAAAATAAAAATCACAATATCACGACATCTTCGATGAGATGTATGTGACACATAGAAGGCAGAACACTAAGAGATCTAATGAAACGCTAAGAAAAGAATATTTCATCAACCCTAGCCAACACGTTTATGAAACAATAAATATCTGAATGGTTCGGTTCTTTGGTTAAAAACGAACCACGCTAACCTGCAGCACGGACATACCACATGACAACATCGGGCTTCAAGGCAGGAGGGAGACCTAGACAAGGATGGGTAGACAGTCAAAGAGACAGTCAATAAACTCATTACGACAACTGTCCAAGATACACGCCCGGAAAAGAAAATAAACTCTCGATACATCTCCTCTCTGCAGCACTCCAGGGCGCAAGCAGATAGAACAAAAGAAACTCGATACAACTCTTCTCTCTTGCAATACTTCACGGCGTATGCAATAAGACAAAAGAAACTTTACATACACCTCTTCTCTGCAACACTTCGCGACACAAGCAGTAGAACAAAAGAAGAATGAAGAAAAGACAGCTGTTTTGTCTTTCAGCGTCAGGTCGAAAAGGAGACACCTGGAGCGAGGCTCTCTATGCACCTTGTCTTTCTTTCTCTTCTCCAATCCTGGTTTGCCTCACAGCTTCAGGTTAAGAAGAGATTTCTATCATGGGCTTTTGTGCGTGCTTCATAAATAGTATCTTTCGTCGCATCTGTTATCTCTGAGGTCCACCTTTTGGGTGGCCGGCCTTTTGCTTTGTACCCATTGTATCGGACAGCATTGCTCTTTTAGGTGCACTGTCTGTTGTAATCTGCTATGTGGCCAAACCATTTAATTTGTTGCTTCTTGATAAAGTTCAGTACTCATGTACCCACTTTTCCCCCCAATGTCTTCATTTCTAAGCCGGTCTCTTCGAGTTACTCCTAACATTCTTCGTAGCCACTTCTTCTCTGGATTATATCGCATACTCTCATGGAACATGTGGAGTACTTATTCTTAAAGTAGATAACACGATGTTGATATCTCTTTCTTTTCTTATTTCTTGCTTCGTATTCAGTACAAAAGTAGCAATGTAAAAGATATTGTCTAACTATAATTATTTAATGATTATTGCTATTGAGAATCGAAGCAGCGTATTAGAACTCTAAATAGACCCATGTGTGTTTAGTATCCTTCAATATGTGCGGGAGGATATGCAAATGTATGATCAATGTGTTTCATTGATTTTTGTTTTTATTGGTATCCTTTATTTGCTAACGTGTCTGGGTTATAATTTATATGTATAATGAGTCTTCATTGATCTATGGATTGGTTATTAGTTATTGATTACTAAACCGACTTCATTGCAATTCGTGCAGATTCATAGGGGGCTCAGTCTCCACCAATTGATGTATAAGAATATATATACTGATGGTTCATGTGCTAAACTTAGTACAACGTTTTCTCTCCATCAAAGAAGCAGACATTCACCAGCAGCTATTCACCAATTCACCAGCCAAGGATTAAACTAACAGTTTAGCAAAGAATGTATAATTATTGAAAATGTCTATTTGCTATGCTCATCATCCAAAATCAATGAGCACAGCTAATAGTCTATTGCCTGGATTGGACGACTTCAGAATCATCGTAAGCAAACGTGCCAGCATTGTCCAATGGCCCTTTCATTGGCAAGTGTTAGGGATGATGTGGTCTGTCTCTAAGTGATACATTATCTTTCTGGTGCAATGATATGTATCGCTGTGAGTGCATTTACAACATAATCCTTTATTCCTAAATCAATGTATGACTCTCTAGTGATAATAATATCATGAAGAACATACATAATACTATGGCGGTCATCCCTATCACCCTTTTCTGTCAGTTACACAAACAACTGAATGAACCCCTTTTACTTTTCTGTATCTGTTTGTCAACACGGCTCTTGGCGAGTCATGTAAATTAGGAAAAGACGAGCTGGTAGTCCTCCTGTTCATTATACGATTAACTATGCCAGAATTGATGTAGAGACTTATCCCCAGTCTTGTGTTATGAAAGTCTCCCATAAATCCCGTTTTGTTTCACTAGCAAATTCTTTGAAATCAAATGTGACTTTGTGTAGGACAGCAGACTTTTAAACCACATCATTTATATTTTTCGATCATTTCATTTGGGTCAACTTATGTCAATCGTGCTTTTTTCAACACACTCATTCCACGAGGATGGTTTCATGAACAGAGTTCTAGCATTCTTCATTCTGACTTGATGCTGAAATATACCTAATGGGTTTTCATGATCAGTTTGACATGTCGTGTATGATGTCAAAGTCGTAAACTAGCTTCTGTAGAATTGGTCTTCGCTGTTATTCAATTTCAGTAGCAAATGCTTTGATATATGAGCGCAAGTCGATTTGTCTTTTATCTAAACCGTCTCTGTTTAGCTCGTCTTCTATGTCCATTTCTCTCCTCTAACGTTTCTTCTGTATGTATATTCCCTTGCTTGAACTGATGTAAAGTCAGTCAACTGTACACAAACTCCATAGCACCGGTTGGAGCTCATTAAAGATATTACGAATTAATATATACATATATAAAACATGTACATATAAATAGGTATACACACACACGTGTATATATATTATTATATACATATATAATAAACATAGTCAAAGGTTATTTTCAAACTTGAAGTTAAAATATGTAATAACATTGACATCTATAAACTTATGTTGGTTAGCCGATTATATATTTAATGTGTTTATACGTTCAAGGATTTAAAGAAACGTTAATTGAAAAATAAGCACAGTGAAATTTAATCGAAATCCTAAGATTGCGAACACAAAACAATTTTACCAAATAGGTAAACAGTTGCAATTATCATGCTATTATACAACAAATTGTGTCAATGTTTAATGGTTTTGAAGCAGGAACAATGTACGCGTTTGTTAACTTGAGTAAAATGTAGAAGTCTTTGGGTTTCATAGTTTGCTGATATGATGATCAGTGGCGGCTCGAAGCTCTAGCTATCTCCCGCAACTCCCTAGTTCTTCTTTATATTGTTGATCTCTGCCTCCAAATCCCTTCTCCGTGTGTTTCTCAGCATCCCCTTCTTTCACTGTCCATGAGGGTTCCAGGAAAGGACCCTTCTTGTTATATTCCTCTCAGGTTTTCGCAAAGAGTGTCCTAGCGTCTTTTTTAACCTTTTCTTGGTTCACATGAATCTGTCTTGTTCTCTCCATAAGTTCCTCATGATTGAACCTATCATTATGGTCTACTATATACTGCTATTGCTCAGAAGTTGTACACAGTAACATAAATAAACGCAAGTTTACATACTTATTATTGATCAGCACTACAATCGACATAAATTAAAAATAAGTATGATATTATAACATATGTATTATAAGTTGAAATTTGACCAACAATGGTGTTGGGAGCTTGGATAAGAATTTGTGCAAGGTCAAATTTACATTTGCAATAGATAAATGAAATTTGCCTAACACATGAATTGATTTGTATGTTTGTAGGAGGGGATGGAACAGATCACATAACTAGTGTTAATGCGCTAAAGGGCAGATGCTCGTGTCGATCAATGGATGCTATAGATCGGATTAGCACCTCTTGTGTTAGTCTCCTGGGTAGCCTCAACCTTTTTTGTCTGGCTGACCCCTGGCATTTATAAAAACAGACGATTATCTACAACAGTGGTTCTCAACCTCGGGGTCGAACGACCCTTGTCACGACCGAGCCGCCTAAGACCATCGGAAAACACATATTTTCGATCGTCTTAGGAACCGAGACACCGCTCCCCTATCAGTCTCCAGGCGCGTCCTCCCACATGCAGATACGCCCACATACAAGTACCCGGCATTCGTGATTAATCATTATGCTTTGATTATGTTAAATTATGAAAATACATCCTGCATATCATATATATTACATTACGATTCACAATAGTAGCAAAATTGCATTTATGAAGTAGCAAAGAAAATAATTTTATGTTTGGGGTTCACCACACCACGAGGAACTGTAATAAAGGGTGGCCTCATTCAGAAGGTTGAGAGCCACTGATCTACAAAGACATATCACGTTGGCATAGATTACGTGAATGCTGAAACTTGCTAGAGTTCAGCAATGCTGAAACTTGCTAGAGTTCAGCCAACTGTCATCCCATTGTATCAGAAACAACACATATTGTTCTTATTCTCTTTGTAGAGGTGATAGTGTAAGGGTTGGGAATTATTTATTCACAAGAGATCTCAGAAATGACACTGACATTACAAATATTTGCACACACGCCGGAAAGGAAAGATAATGTTTAAGTGGTAGTCGTTTATAAATTCTTTGTTTTAAAGGGAACAGTTTACAGAACTGACCTAACTACATTTAGACATGCAGTCCCTTTCAGCTTTCGGAAAGTGACAGAGTCAGATCATGTTCGCTATTGCTCCGATGATTTTTTTTTAGAATTTATCACAAATCGGAAAGATAAGTATCCGTTTTCAGGTAGCTAGACTGGGAAATCGGCAGAAACCGGGATTTGAATTAATATACGTTGGGGACTTACCCCAGCACACTAACCCGCAACTATGTAACATTGACCAGTAAATTATCTACATACATTCCATGATAACATCAGCTTTCTTATTTTGTTTCCACTTTGTTCAAATCATTCGGCTGCCTTTGCCGCTGTAATTCTTCAATAAAAACGGTGTCACAATATATATGATCTATACATATTGTGATACATGTAGTTGTTGTTTTTGAATAACTTTCATTTTATTGATATATTAATTTGATCACTAGTACCATATGAAGTAAACCGATCGAATATCTTAGCATACTTTATATGTAGAATTATAAGTGATGGTTATTTCTGAATAAATAGTTTATAGATCAACACTGATAATTTGAAGATAAAGATGAAGAACGTGTTTAAATTCTTTAACAGTTCAACATATAGGATAATAATTACAGAACAATGTTAGGTCATTAATTATCCCCGTGAGAATCAAATAGATAACACTTATGATTGTCTAACTAGAAAATCTGATTTAAAAAACAATTGCTGTAGTGAACGAAAATATAATTTTCTTATCTGTGTCTCCAAACTAGGTGGTTATATTCTTCAAAACGTTCGTCTATAGAACCAGGCAATGGGCGCCGTAAGAAATAAGAATTTGTTGTTCGAAGTCTGTGTTTGATAATTAGTTTTTTTCCCCGGAAACCTTTATACTTGTTCACTGTCTGTTTATTGATGATATTCATTGGCTTCGTTGCTTCCCCTGGGGTTCGTAAAACTCCTTATTATCTTTTTATCTAAATATCCAACACTGGAAACAATGATAGACATTTTACATGTTAGGTAGGAAGCAGAGATATAACGTTAAACACAATTGGAAAAGAACATCATGTTACATTATTTGTTAACATAGATGTTTATATCATTTAAAGAGATCATTACTACTAGTGTGGATCATGTCAAAGCTGGAAATAAAAAAAAACATCTGCCTAACATGGTAAGCACAAAGTTTACTTTATTATGAATGTTAACAAATGTGGAATACAAACAATGACAAAATGTTTCGTCAACAGTAATTATAAAAAAATATTCATAATTTCTTTTAAACTGATATTATTATTGTTATGTATATAGATAAATTTGTGCGTTAGTTTTCTTGATTTTATAGAAGTTCTCTCATGAGACGTGTATCATGTTATACTTTGTGTTTTTACATTGATCAACACCGTTTTGGAGCAATTACAAATTATTTCAGATCACAAATTCTGCAGGTACAAAAAAAACAGGTGGAAGCACAACATATATAAAACTATTTCCTCCAGTAATCTACTTATTTTCTCTATACAGAAGAAACAAAATAATGCATCAAGGAAATTTACACACAATTTGCTCAAGTTAGAGTGTATTTGATCATTCATTCAATCTTCTTATGTGTTCTACTGCTTATGATGTGAAACGTTGCAAGTAGGAAATAAGTATCGTTTTTCTTTATTTGGCAATGGGTGTCGCTTGGATTGGAGCCTGTTGAATTTAATTAGTGTCTATTCAACTCCATTTAACCAACGTTTATCTGAATCGCTCTCCGGGAATTGTTTGTCATGTAACATGCTTTATCTGCAGGTTAGTAAAGTTTTATTATATCCAAGAGGCTTAATCATTTATTTCTGCATTTTTTTTTCTACAAAATTGTTGATTGATCTTGTCCTTACATTTGTTTTTATAGTTGTTTTTTTTTATCTCTATCCAGCTCTGTTTGTCTTACATCATTTCGAATGCAATGAAATCAGAGAAATGTCTGGTCAATCACTAGTAACAACTGTTATAAGAAGGAGAAGATGGAGATATGTTGGACACACCTTGAGAAGAAATGTATGATCAATCACTAGTAACAACTTGTTATAAGACGAGAAGATGGAGATATGTTGGACACACCTTGAGAAGAAATGTCTGGTCAATCACTAGTAACAACTGTTATAAGAAGGAGAAGATGGAGATATGTTGGACACACCTTGAGAAGAAATGTCTGATCAATCACTAGTAACAACTGTTATAAGAAGGAGAAGATGGAGATATGTTGGACACACCTTGAGAAGAAATGTCTGATCAATCACTAGTAACAACTGTTATAAGAAGGAGAAGATGGAGATATGTTGGACACACCTTGAGAAGAAATGTCTGATCAATCACTAGTAGCAACTTGTTATAAGAAGGAGAAGATGGAGATATGTTGGACACACCTTGAGAAGAAATGTCTGATCAATCACTAGTAACAACTGTTATAAGAAGGAGAAGATGGAGATATGTTGGACACACCTTGAGAAGAAATGTTGTTCCTTAACAAATTGTTTTGGGAAAAGTAGTATTTTGGACAACTTCAGTCTGTCATCACTTAACAATTTTCGGGAAATGAAATTTAAATGAGAGAAATGTCTGATCAATCACTAGTAACAACTTTTTATAAGAAGGAAAGATGGAGATATGTTGGACAAACCTTGAGAAGAAATGTCTGACCCAATCACTAGTAAACAACTTTTTATAAGAAGGAAAGATGGAGATATGTTGGACACACCTTGAGAAGAAATGTCTGATCAATCACTAGTAACAACTGTTATAAGAAGGAGAAGATGGAGATATGTTGGACACACCTTGAGAAGAAATGTCTGATCAATCACTAGTAACAACTGTTATAAGAAGGAAAAGATGGAGATATGTTGGACATACCTTGAGAAGAAATGTCTGGTCAATCACTAGTAACAACTGTTATAAGAAGGAGAAGATGGAGATATGTTGGACATATCTTGAGAATAAATGATCAACGCATATCAAAGCAGGCACTGAAGTGGCTAGTCAGTACTGAAGACATACATTTGTCGATTCATGATCGCCTAAGCCAGCAGGAGTGACACAAGATTATGACACCATGCGACATCTTACATTCTCTCGTAATAACTTGAACCCATTTAAAAACATTTACAATCTCACCATAGTTTAATGGTTCGCATAATTGATGTTCGGATAAATGATTTTCTACTTTATGTACTTCTTCATCAATGAACACGTGTTTACCATTTCTTATTTTTCTCTTTAACAGAAATAGATAGTCTTTAATACTGTATCCAGGCTGCACTTGAACACAACAATCACAAATAGCTTGTTTAACGTTGAGATTGCATGTTTACTACTACAACGTCCATGGGCGTTGATAGAAATGTATCCAAATCTCATCACAAAACTTCTGTTCTTGATGAGAAATCTTCCCTATCTCAGTTGAATCCTTAGATAGTTCCAGATTGCTGACAGGACTGTTCAAGTCACTCAACATGGGACTTCCAAGTATTACCAGATACTAGTTTTTGTTCCATATTAAGGGTTTCATTATCTTAATTTAACCGCTATTTCTGTTCACTCTCTATTTCGAAGATCACAAGTGAAAGAGTTCTGGAACACAGATGACTGAATAAAAAGTACTATCGTACAACATATGGAATGTAAGAAACAAAGAACCCTTCACAAAATCACACATATCACAACGAGTGTTTAACATGGTTGATAAATGCGAGCGTAAGCAACACCATATAAGTAAGTAGCACAAGACACGCCAGTTTAGTCTGTTATTGAGCTTAATTCAGTGGCGACCACATAAGGACTTGTCGATTTAGTCTCTTTTCTGTATAGTATGTTGTTTATCAGCCAATTGTCTTTAACATTTAGTGCTTTCAGGTCATCAGTGTTCTTTCTTTTTCTGTCCATGGTATTCGTAGGATCTTTCTGTAGCATTTAGTTAGCATGGGTGCCTAAGGAAGATAATTCTTTAGGGAATGGTGCATGGAAGAAGAATGAGAGTAAGACCTAAAAGACGATGGGTACAGGATGCCAATGACCATCTGAGAACGACTTCTACTGACGCCGGGTATCTAGCACAGAATAGATAGTTTTCTAGCCTGCTATCGTGGGAGCCATGTTCCTGAAGGGACAAAAGTATTAATGATGATAACTGAACAGATTAAAAATTGACTTGAATTATTCCGAGCAGATTGTATGATTTAGTACAATTACATCACGTGATATACTCCTTTGTTTATCACCAATAAATAAAACTCAAAGAGAACATTTATTACTCCAAAAAATATATCTATCACTTATCACTCAATGCAGCCTCCATAATACATTAAATGTTTGGGAAATTTCATAATTGAAATGTATAGTTATCTCCACCTACACCAGAGTAGAGCAACAATTAAAAAAAAGATTCATGTTCGTTATTGACACCGACAAATAGAAGTATACTTTGCTATGGAATGTCAAACAATGCTTTGTCTTCGAAGAGTCTAGTTTAGTATAAAGTATCTAGTTTACACACGCTAAAATAAAACTAACGACATTTTGAAAATAGAACGAACACATTAATTGTTACGACTCTGTTATTCATATCGCATATCTAATAGTCTGTTGAGATATAAATTAGCTTAGCTCAAAGCGGTTGGGGGTTTCTGATATTCAATTACATTAATAAATCATTATATCTCTTGCAATGTCTTGTTATTTTCTTATCGTTGGTACTAGCTTTTGTACCCTAAGGCGTACATCATTATTAGTTTAAAATATATCTCCATATGTTACTTTCGTGTTCTAGCTAAAACAGTCTGGTCATTATATCAATATATTCAAATCAAAGCTACGCCACTTATATTCTCTGAACTGACTCGAAATTATTTTATCATGATTCAAGTTCATGTAGCACATACGTACGTAGCCATTCAAACGTAAATAAAAAGAAAATATAATGTTAAACTTTACACTCAAAGTCTATTTTAGTTAGTTAACTTTCGAAGTCATCTCAAAAATGAACAGTATAGTTCACGAACTTGCCGTTTTTCTTATTGAACATAAACTTGAACAGTATCTTGAGTACAAGAAAACAGAACGTGTAAAATAATTAATACCCCTACATGAAGTAGGTCAGCATAGCCACACATTCTTGGTGAAGGTATATCACGCAACCGCGGTTCTTAAAATTTAGCATGGTAAGATATTAGCCCCTTGTATTTCCATTAGCACAGTATGATTTTGTATATTTTGTCATTTCATTTATATATTTATCTGGTCTTTTCTGATATTTCATCTCATTTCGTTGCTTGTGTTTACATACGCGTAACCAGTTTTTGATTCGGAATTTCCGATTTTGTTTCTGTTTAATTATATCATTGTGTTCTTTGTGACCGTTATATTGTTATTGTTTTTTTCCCGAGCTATTCATTCTTTATGTTGAGTGTTTTTTCACCTAGTACTTACAACATGTCTCTTTTTATATGTTATTTATTTGTTTTAAGAGTCCTTTGGTATTTGTTTTATTCTCTAGTTGTTGTAGTACATCTTACTTATTTCAGATTGTTGCTGCAAATTGCTTTTTTATCAAGTGACTCCTAAGATATTCAACGCTAAACTGTTTCCTGCAGCTTGTGTGTGTGTCAGTTTCCTGTTTATTTAATTTAACAGCATATGTAGATCTGATACTGCATCTGCTGTTTTACACACTCTATCGCCATTGTAAGGTAGTTTAACACTTTTGTTCTTATATATATATATATATATATATATATATATATACATATGTAATAAAATAATAACAATATGTCTGTATTTATTTCTGACCTTATGGTTCGACGTGCCTGTCACATCACATTTTGAGACACTGCAGGAGGTAGGAGGACCAATGTATTTCCTTAGAAATGAGGGAACATTTAGGATGTGATAGAACCTCGAACTCTCTTTTTTTAAATTGTTTTGTTATTGGGTCCTACACGGACGTGCCACAACGAGTGGACCCAGTACATTTGAACGACTTAGCGCAACATCCTTTAGTAAGGAGCTGCTCGAAGCTTGTATAATGTATCATTCTTTTGTTATTGGGCCCAACACGTACGTATCGCAACAAGTGGACCCAGTACATTTGAACGACTTAACGCAACATCCTTTAGTAAGGAGCTGTTCGAAGCTTGTATAAGTGTATAGAATGTGCCTCTTGGCATTTATGAAGACTCCCTTCACCTTGCAGAGATCAAGCGGTGAACACTACACTTTGATCTTAACCAAAAGGCTGAGAAATGACCGATATGCGAGCGCTTATGTATAACGCAAATCTGCCCCATACATATATATATATATGCTACATCTGGTTTTCTGCTCTACGATCTTGTGAGATTCATGTTGGCTTATGACGTTTTTTATATGAGAACATGCTTGTTAATATAACCAATTAGCTTGGAGCACAGAAATATATAAATAGTTATCAATACTCCTAGTCCTAGTTCCTAGTCCTATCGGAGAAGGACAATGAAACGTAGTTCCCGTGTTCAAGTTAATGACTTAAAAGAACCCTTGGAAGTTGAAAAATCAAGAAGAGCAGGTTGGAAAGCCGCTGCAAGGGCAACATTCATTAGCAAGTTTAAGAATTAAAACTCCTACAAAACGTTTTCACCATCTTCTAAATTACATTGTGAATCATCGCCAGTGCTACAGAGTTTGTGCACTGCCGCTGATATCTTCATGTGCAAGAAACAAATTGGAGCACATATGGTTACTCAACGAAGTGCAATGATAATGGTTCTATCAATCAATGAATCTATCAATACCGATGTTTAGACCAGTGGCGACTCGTGCTCATTTTTGTTGGTTGGGCCAGACACACATTTTCGAAATAATCATGGTTTTGGGTTACGTTATATTTTAATTTATAAAATAATAAATACACGTTAAACATTATTTTTGGTGAAGCCCGGCCCCAGTGGCCCTTAATGACGAGCCGCCACTGGTTGAGACCATAGTCCCTGTTTTCCTATGACCTCATGAAAACTTATGCTACCTGGTTCTGTATTTGCATGTTTATCCTCCCGTACAACTTTACTGCCCTGTCTAATTATATATTGACTAATGAGTAAACAAAGTATTTATCTGTATAAAATGTAAACAAAGTATTTATCTGTATAAAATGTAAACAAAGTATTTATCTGTATAAAATGTATGTTCTGTTAAGTGTGACATATGGTTTTGTTTGTGTGTAGAACTAATTTATTGTTCTCATTAACCGTTAAAACTAATTTTAAAAAATAGTTTCCCTTCAGTGTCACAATTAACGCTCTGTAAAGAATATCACATATCCGGTTGAACAAAATGCTCTGTTATTGGTATAAAGAATGTCTTTGTGTACAGGTGTCAACATGGACAAATGTGTGATTTTGTTTGTTTGTACTTTAAGTGTACAAATATGTGTACTTTAAGAACAATTTATGGGCGCAGTGTTTCTGTAATAGTACAGTATCACCAGAATATCGCTTGAATTAGTAAATAAATCATAGACACACTTATTCTATTTTATAGATATAGATTATACACACTCTGATATCATCATCCTTATATCCACACTCTTATATCCATCATCCTTATATCCACACTCTGATATCATCATCCTTATATCCACACTCTGATATCCACACTCTTATATCCACACTCCGATATCATCATCCTTATATCCACACTCTGATATCATCATCCTTATATCCACACTCTTATATCACAATCTTATATCCACACTCTGATATCATCATCCTATATACACACTCTGATATCACATCTCTTATATCCACACTCTGATATCATCATCCTTATATCACACTCTGATATCATCATCCTTATATACCATATCACTCTGATATCATCTACCTTATATCCACACTCTGATATCATCATCCTTATATCCACACTTTATACCCACACTCTGATATCATCATCCTTATATCCACACTCTGATATCATCATCCTTATATACACACTCTGATATACACACTCAGATATCATCCTTATATCCACACTCTGATATCATCATCCTTATATCCACACTCTTATATTCACACTCTTATATCATCATCCTTATATCCACACTCTGATATCATCATCCTTATATCCACACTCTGATATCACATCTGATATCATCATCCTTATATCCACATCTTATATCAACTCTGATATCATCATCCTTATATACACACTCTGATATCATCATCCTTATATCCACACTCTGATATCCACACTCTGATATCCACACTCTGATATCATCATCCTTATATCCACACTCTGATATCATCATCCTTATATCCACACTCTGATATCATCATCCTTATATCCACACTCTGATATCCACACTCTGATATCCACACTTTGATATCATCATATGTGCGTCGGTAGCTGAATTTTATACTCGATCACAACTCTGCAACGCCTGGTTTAACTCTGCGGCCGGTAATTTGAAGCAAATATGTTCCGTGGATATTTACGAACGTAAAATAACCCCACCGTTCAAAACATTACTGAACTATAAGCGGTGCATGAAATCAACCGTTCAAACAATTACTGAACTAAAACGGTCATGAAATCACCATTCAGAAAACAACTACTGAATATAACGGATATAAAATCAACTCTTTCAAAACAACTCTGAACATAAGCGTGCATACAAGAATCAACCGTTCCAGAAACAACTCTGAACGTATAAGCGGTGCATAGAAATGTATAGCCGTTCAAACCAACTGCTGAAACTATGCGGTTTGAAGAAAATACCGTTCGGTGAACTTACGAACGTAAAGGGTATAGACCACCGTTCAGAAAACAACTACTGAACGTATAAGTGGTGCATAGAAAATCAACGACTCGTTGGCTGTTGTTGATGGTTACGGCCTGTAAAGGATATGCTTCGATTTTCAATATCATCATAAGGTACATATCGACACTGGCTGAAATTGACACCAAACCTCTTTGTTTTGCCTTTACCTTGCACTCCGCCAGACTGCAACTTGATCGTCTCTTGATGTTTCTCTCCCACTTGTGTCCTGTCTTCCTCTTGCTCGTCGTCCTTCAACTTTCAGCTCTAATAAGGTTATGATCAATGTGTCATGTCTCTAATAGTGTTCTAAATATTCATGTGTTTGAACTTTATTTTCTATAGACAATTTGTTATAGAACACATTTTGGCATATACTAATATATCATCCTAAAGCTTTTCAAAACAAGGTGCTATAGAAAAGTTCTTAGAGCATCCAGGACAGAGAAGAGAAGAAACAAAGACATCCTACAAGACCTGCATATCAAGTAGCACTGGCTCATAAATAACATCATGTCCTGGAATATGAAATATATTTGCCACATTAAACGTCACAGCGGTCTGGAAAGAAAGGTAATGGAATGCATAGTTCATGTAACACGAGGCAGTGGACGACCAAGACGAACGGGGCAGCAGGACATCAAAGAAACATTAAACGTGACGCTAGAGGAGGCCGGAGAACTTGCAGAAGAGACAGATAGCTTCAGGCGGGCTGTGATGAATGCGAAGTTCCGCAAATTACATGCTACCACTTGATCCTCCTAAAGTAGCAGGACAATGATAAGTCAATATCATCACTGAAAGCCACAGAGATGTGATTTTACAGAACAATGCTGAAAATCCTATGGAAAGAAAACAAATGCTGAGGTTTTAAAAGTGGTATGCACACAAAGAAACATTGTCAAAAGAATACGAATCATGCAATCAATGTTTTTTGGGCAAATAATACAAAGAGGAGAATTGGAGCATTTGGTGACAATGGATACGCATCAGGGAATGAGCGAGAGAAGATATTTGATGGCTTGACATAGTGTTTCGACAAAGTACTCACGTCAGAACTGATTAACTGAACCTGGAAATGAGAGTGTAGAAATACACAATCGTCGGCAGGCATGGTACTTGGTTGAAAGTAATAGTCAATTTCAGTACCACAAACTCGCAGACAGCCTTCAGTTCACGCTTGGAGAGTCTGATTGATAGGAATGCAATTGACATATGCACCATCATCTCTGTTTTATTTAGATTGTTGCGCAAAGTATACTAATTAGGGAGGAATATGCTGAATTTCAAACAGTATGTGATATTTTAGCATTATATATCAACATTTAGAGCTAATCAGTATCACGTTAGAAGTAATAATTATGAACAAATAATTTCTAAAATAATAAATATATGTTACTCATATTTTATGTGGGGCCGGGCTCTACTGGCCCTTAATGACCAGTCGCCTCTGGTTGTTGGTAAGTCTGAAACCTCTGTATGCAGGCGCAATGCAATCTTTGTGCACGTGTAGACCGTCTGCTTGTGTGCAGCTAACGGTGCATCGCCACAAACAGTAGTTCTCTTATACATCTTTAATTAACATTAGACTTCTTACGAAGCCGTGATAGATCTAAACGTTTACCAGCTCGTCGTACATGATAAATGGCCACACAAGTCTGCTTGAGAAGAGCAACAAGGAAGATGTGGAACAATGTAGGAGCAAGTATTGCTTCACTTCATTGCTTATATTGAATGGTTTGGAAGCGCAACCATCAAACACTACGGTTTCTATGTCCATGCCCAGTCTGCTTAGTCTTGTGATCTCGTTCATTTTTAGTGGGTCTTCGGAAAGAGCATTGGTCATTGTTTAAATTTGATATGATCTTAGCTCTAAAGCAATGGGAAGTTTTGCTTTCTCATTGCTTGTTGTATAGTTTGTGGTCCTCTTGTTGAAATGTTACCACAAGTTATGACCATTCACTGGAGCAAAGTAAACTGTGGCGAGACAGCACCTTATGGGCGACTGTGGCGAGACAGCACCTTATGGGCAACTGTGGCGAGCTTCCCAGCGTAGTCTTGTTGTAGATGTCTAATGAGACGAGAAGATCTCTGCCACATTTAGGAGCAACAGCTAGAGCTTTGCTCTGCTCAGATCGTTCATATTATTTTTTCAAACCTTCGTGTCTCTTTGTATATCTAAATTATGTCACTTTCTTTAATCGTATTATTTTCCTCTATACAATTTCTTTCATTCTAAGTTTTTGTTCCGTTGATCTGTTGATAGATTTGATTCACATATGAATAAGATCAAGGTGCTCTTAGCATATAATGTTCTAGGTTGGTGAAGTATCGAGCGACACAACAATACTAAACTTTATATCGTTTGCAGATCTTCTCTTTCAGTTGGGTGTCTCGAGAAATAGGTACATTAAGAAATCAAGTTAATAGTATATCAAATCAGTATTGTTCCACTTTTTCTTTTGTCACACTGATACCGGGTTGTTGCCCAGGGTCGTGGATTTCTGTTTTTATTTTGCGATGTTCTGATGGCTTGGGTGATAGTTATCTTTGCTCTTTGACAGGATTCTGCTCTGCCATCTAACTATCTTTTTCGTGGTTTTTTTTCTTCCATTCTTTCATGATGTTCTGTTGTAGAAGACTGTATACTGTGGAATTTGGACGCATTCTTATTTAGTGACCAAAACACTTCATTTTTTGTTTATCAATGTAATTCAAGCAATTTTCTACAATGTTCTCTCTTATGCTGATGTTGGTGACTGTCTTTCTAGTGTTATTGACACGTTTTCGTAGGCCTCGCATTTCACATATACGAGTTAATTTTTGCGACTTTGCTTTGCTCATTGTCCATGTTTGGCCGTGGTAACACAACATAGGCTTGAAAATGCTAGTGATCATCCTACCACTAATTGTCTGATTGTTCCACTACTGGCAGAAAAGATAAACGGAAGAAGACTGGCAAATTAAGTGAGAATAACGCTAGAAACAGAAAACAATGTGATACAGAAGACTTGGAAAGGTGAACACGACGGAAAGTCTGTAGTATGTTTATTGATGATATGTGAAGAGGATGTAAGTGTTATTATTAAGACGTCGCTAGTAACAATGAGGATTATACACTACAATATCTAGTTCATTCTATACTCAGGGTTGCATATAAATATATATATATACTAGATAACTGTCGTCGTGACGATATGAGGTCGTGATGTTGCAGAATGTACAGTTTCTATGAACTTTGGATAAGTCTTGCACTAGAGAATGCCAACATCGTGATAACTTGTGTGTTGATATGGCGCAGTATAGTAAAATTAACATTACTATTTAACAAATAAGTAACACATATCCGTGATATCAACATTATAATTCATTTTATTACTGGCAATTAGTAGACATTTCTGATATTAATGTTCAATTACAGTTTTCATGGGAATAATTTCTTCTTTCTTCCTGACGTACCAAGTCAACCATCAACATATTAGTTCACGACTACATCGTCGATTTTCGTATATATTTATTGTGTAAGATAGTCTACACCAGTGCTATCCAACGTGTTTTTTTTCATGATGCACATCTGATAGATTGTCTGGAGCCATGGCGCGGGTGTCATGTCATGATTGCAATACTACTAATGATAATATTAATAATAATGTTAATATTATTAAGATGTCGATGATTTCTGCAATGTGAAAAAGGTCAGGTTAGGCTAGGGGGCAGTCGAATGGTTGGTTACAAAGTAAAACAAGTTTGCTAACAACGGGAAAATCATATTCATAGTAATGCTACAAAATAAAAGTAAACAATAATTTTGTTTTCTTTTGTTTAATCAAGTTTTCTTGCAATCTGAACAGAGTCAAATAAGGGGGTCATGAATATATGACAACGGCATCATGGCGCCTGCAGACTCCGTGTTGGACAGCGCTTGTCTCTACTTTGAGCAGCATTGTTGATGTATTTTGTGGATAGTAGTGCTGTTATTCTTTGTATCCTTCTGTGGTCAAACATCTCACACAAATTTCAAAACCAATAAGTGTCAATATGTTTCTGATACACATGAAAACTTGCTTTAAAGTTTCAAGTAACAATTATTTTTTATCTGTTCCTGTATGTCTTTATAGATTATCAATAATGTATGGGCACATTTTAGCAACTAAGGACTTTACTATGTAGGGGCTGCAGACTTTTATTTTAGGTAAATACAACTTATTGTGTATTCATCTTTCTTTCTCTTTTATTTTCTCTATTTATGTTGTCATGACTAGAGAAAAGAAATATTCAACATTCAGGGCATGCTTATTTAGTCAAATGTTTCAAATAAAAATATACCTAAATGTCTAAATCTTAAATGAGAGGGAGAGAGAGAGAGAAAGAGAGAGATAGAGACATATACAGAGAATACTACTTGAGTAATAAATAAAGATATACACATATAAAAGAGATAATCTATATATAGTACCGTACGTTCTTGGATGGAACTTTATTCTGGCAAAAGTTTTGATCCACTCTCACTGATTTGTTATATTTCAGACATATCTAACTTTGGACTTTGCAAAGTAATTGCAATGCTGGGAAATCAATTTGAAATAACCAAGAATGATAAGAACAAGTCAGGCATCTGAGCCCTATCAAATATAAAACGTCTATAATAAGTAGTGTGAAATGAAATGAAAATGTCCCATATAATTTGCAGACCGTAGATTGTCTGTTAACAGTTATATGAGAACTATTACCCTACCACTCCTAACATATCCGTATGTCTCCAGCGGCTTAACAGGACTGTTCGATGTTGATTAATCAATCTGAATTATTCAATACATTACTGTGTCTTATTTTTGTTCTTTGTAAAACTATACTACATCGTTTTATGTGTTTCGTCTTTGTTACATAATTTTATTGCAATTTTCTCCTTAACATCAATCTGTTTGCACATTTGGTATTTCATTAATTTCAGGCTGTACCAATATCGACCCATATCTCTCTCAATATGGTCGGCGACTGGCATTCACAAACCTGAAACTTATTTTTTTCGGAAAGTCTCAATGAGTTAAGAATGGCATTCCAATATATTGCATTGTTCTTTGATATCGCAATCGTAACTTCCAGTCTATCAGCTCGTTTATTACCACTGACTCGGGTGTGTCACTTCACATTTCTAGGGCCAAGTATGCAGGTAGTAGGATAGCCAGTTCCTTTCCTCAGATGTAGAACATCGGTTGTGATTAATGAGCCCACACCACTTTTCTATCTTATTCGATAAGATAATGTTCTATGCATTGCGCTAATCCGTCCCACCACCTAGTGCACAATCCCTTTTATTAACTAAACGTTATCAAATTTAATCAAAACTCTCTTTGTTAAATTGTTCTATTGTAAGTTAGATTGTTCATCTATTCAACTTTTCTATTGGTGTTTTCATTAATCTTCTGTTTCATTCACCAACACAAGAGAAGATAGTTGTATGATGCACCATTGACTGTTTGAAAGTGGTACATGAAATCAATGATCTCTTGAACTAATGCACCATTATACTAACACATACAAAGCATCTGCACACAAGTTAGACACCTGGTGAGTATGTTGAATAGTTATGACTGCTTCTAACATCCAGATATAATTTCGATTGCCTAGTGGTTAGTGCACTTACTTTGTATGTTCTTGATCCTAAGATCAAACTCTATATTTGGATTGGACATTTTTTTCGCCACTGCAACGACTCTCATGTTGAGCCAGTATCATCAACTTGATACCAGGGAGAAAGATAATTTAAAGAAAAATCCACCAGCTTGATATTGACCACATTACACATCGTTTGACTTTAGTTAAACGAAAAATATGAACCAAATACTGTATTCTTCAATTTGTCTCAAGGTATGAAAACGAGTACTTTACTATACATTTATTATTAAACCAAGTGAGAGTTATATAGTAGCAATGGCATTATTGTAATTTGTCTGTACGACATGTTAATATGTTATAATAACTTGAATGATATTTAGCAACAGAATCGACAAGCAACATGTCCGTGTAGTACTCAAGTAGCAGCATGTCCCTTGCAGAACGTCGCTTTCATTATAGCCTGTCTTATCAAGACTTTTTGTCTGTTACAAGTTCCCCGCCTCCTCCAGCATCATATTCAAGGTTTCTTTGATGTTCTGCTGCTACCTTCTTCATTAGCCATCTTCCTGCCTAGTGATTCAGGAAACATGATTTCCATTACCGTTCTCTCAAACCACTCTAACGTTTTAATGGCCAAAATATTTCATCTTCTGCCTAGTGATACAGAAACATGATTTGGCCATTTCCACCGTTCTCTCCAAACCACTCTAACGTTTTATATGGCCAAAATATTTCATCTTCTGGGACATGATGCCATTTACACACATCGTGTCAACAAACTACATGATGTGTAGTACTGGATTGTAAAGTCAGTCTTAGTAACATATAGGAATCTGCTTAAACAAAACCCCTAAACCCCCACCAAAAATGATTAACTACAAAGATAAGATTCAAATCACAACAGATGTTCATATGATTACAATCAACATCAAAAGCTTTCTGTTGAATCTGACATCTCATAAACATGTATACTTGTAGAACAAAATAAATATGATTTAAATAAAAGAACAACTCTCTCTCTGTGTCTCTTTGTCTTTTTAAACCAGATTGGAGCATATGCTCTCAACCAACTCACGCCAAGTCTTTCTATCTCTAGCTACTTCCTCCGTCTCCCTTCAGTTCTTCTTTATATTGTTGATCTCTGCCTCCAAATCTCGTCTCCATGTAGTTCTCGGCCTCCCTTTCTTTGACTGTCCCTGCGGGTTCTAGGAAAGAACCCTTCTTGTTATATTCCTCTCAGGTTTTCGCAAAGTGTGTCAAAGCGCTAGCGTCTTTTTTAACCTGTTCGTTCACTGGAATATGTCTTCTCTCCATAAGTTCCTCATTTGTGACCCTATCTTACCATCTCAGTTCCTCTATTCTGTGCAGACACCAATTGATCAATGTTTGCAATTTTTGCAAAAACAACTGCTAAAATTAAAATGAAATTAAACTCTTATTATTATCTATACAAGTAAAATATAAGTATTTAGCCATTACAATATATTTAACAATGCGTTCACAAATATACAATATATTTACCATACAATGATATATCAATTGCTTTTTTGGAGACCACGTGTGTATAACCTGGTCAGAAAAGATCAACATTTGCGCAATAAAGATTACATCATGGTAAATTAGAACATGGGGAAATATGAAAGCAATAATAAGATGTGAAAGAGTTATCACAATCGTATATCAGAACGTTGCACTATATATATATATATATATATATATATATATATATAAAAATTTATATAGTAGCAGATATTGTGGATATCTATCGTACTTAACCAATAGATTGACCTATACAGAAGTTTATAACAGTTCTTACGTAATTCTATCAATCATGCATCAGCTGACATGATTTCAATGGTGCCATTCTCAAGTCATTATCGCATCATATATCCATCTTCCATTTGGTCTTCCTTGTGTCTGATATTCATGCCGTCATTATATATATATATATATATATATATATATAATAATAATAATAATTCCTCTCGTACCGTTATACGTTACATAGGGACTGCAAGTAATTTCGCTCTATCCTGGGCAACTCGCTCAATCTCCTCCATGGAACTGAGACCGATATTTCCTGCCTCTCTCAGCAAAGTTCGTTTCAGGGTCTCCTTAGGTCGACCTCTTTTTCTTGAACCCTTTGCATCCCACTTCAATGCCTGCTTTGATATTCGTTGATCATTTCTCCTCAAGGTGTGCCCAACATATCTCCATCTTCTCTCTTTTATAACAGTTGTCACTAGTGGTTGACCAGACATGTCTCTGATTTCATCCTGTAGCTCAAGCGGTAGTGAAATCAATCACGAACCCAAGCGTACCTGGTTCAAACCACACGGTGGGCAAGTTTGGAAGCAAATTCGTTTCCGTTGAATTTTTACAAAAGGTAAAAATAGACCTCACCGTTCAGAAAGCAATGACAAACTACTGAACGTATAAGTGGTGCCTAGAAAAAATCAACGACTTATTTACTGTTGTTGATGGCTACATCCTTTAGGATATGCCACGACTTTCATTTTTGTTCATATATACTTTACTTATTTCTCTCCGTTTCTCGTGGAGAATAAGGCTTCAACAATTTGTTCGCCACTTTTCTCAGTCTCTGGATGTTTTCTTTATGGTCCTCCAGGATAGTCGTGAACTCTTCTTATCTCTCATACTCATGAAGTTGCTTACAGATACAATATCAATCGTAGTGTACTCATTACACTGGCAGACTATGGACAACACCAGTGGCGGCTTGTGATCCTTTTTGTTGGTAGGGCCAGATACCAATTTTCAGAAAAATCATGATTTTGGGGTAAGTTATATTTTAATTTATTAATAATAAATACACGTTACACATTATTTTTTGGGGGCCCGGCCCCACTGGCCCTTAATGACGAGCCGCCACTGGACAACACAATATCAATGTGAGTACTCATTACACTGGCAGACTATGGACAACCGAACGACTTTAAACTTATTCATTTTCGAAACTACGACGATCAACGACTATCCGATCTATCATTACCGCCAACACTCGCACGTTCAAGATAATGTGTACACGTAAGCAGCAGAAAGTTGGAAACATCGGTACGCAACATACATTCATTGAGCAGTTTGCCGTTCTGAAGACTTCGAGACATCGAGGACACAATAATGACACAGTCAACGGAATTTGAGAGAGCCATTGTAGACTAATACTAACGGATGAAACCACCATCATCATATTGAAATGCTTTATCGAAATGCTTTCTTTCTCTATGCAGCCATCATTCTGAGCACGCTAGCGTTCAAATCCCAGCTTGATTCATCACTGCCGTATGCATACATATACGTATACGAGTCTCTCTATATATAACGCTATCAATATTCAATGCGTTAACCGTTTCATTTGCATGGACCGAGTTCATATTGTCCTAATCTAAATATTATCTTCCAAGAATAATAATGACGTACGAGCTTTGACATGTTCCCATCTGTCGAAATCCATTCTTCTCGGATTTATAGAGTAACCACATTTCCATGCCTACTATGTGTTACCGTAACCTAGTGTTTCCCAAAGTGGGCGGTGCGCCCCAGTGGGCGCTGAAACGTTCTAGGGGAGGGACGATGGTGGGTTCAGAAGAATTTGGGGGGTGTTCAAGCGATTAGGGGTCGATGTCTCCTTAAAGAAGAAATTAGTAATAAATATTTTAAAAGAAATTATTTTCGTGATTTTGGGATCGAATAATAATTTAAAATTTGAATTCTGTATCTTAATTCATCTTATGCCCGTCTTAAACGATCCATTTTTTCATCAATTTTCTATTTCAGGCATATAATCATTAAAAAATTGACCATGCATTACAGAAATATATCTTAATTTTCTATGGCAAAGAGAATTAGACCATGCATATATGTGGGTGGCGGGGGGACGTTGGCAAACTGATATAATGTGGAGGGCGTTACAAAGTTTATACTGTGCAAAGTGGGCGGTGGGCCGAAAAAGTTTGGGAATCTATGTTATAACGAAACATAGACAATCGCAAAAAACAGTTGCAAAACACAGTTGCAAAACACAGTTGCAAAAAATAGATGCAGGTGAAATTCAATGAATACGAAAAGATACCAACAAGACCAGAAAAGACAGAATCAACAACATCATCATAAAAACAAAAATTGAATCAGAACTTTGTTTGAATTGCATTGAGAAGCAAAGAATGAAGTGGTTCGGCCACTTAATTAGAATGAAACCAAACTCCACTGTATACAATTTCCTACAACAGAACATCAGAAATGAATGTAACAAAAAGATGGATATATGCATATCAGAGTATTTAAAAAAATGAAAAATAGTTATCACCTAAGCCACTAGAGCAGTGGACAAACACATAAAATATGACACTTGGAAACAACCCGTTAACAGTGTCGCGACAAAAGAAGAAGAACAGTAACAATTGTGATTTCTGATCGATCGCTATTTGACCTTGAATCATCCTCAACATTCACCACTTGATCCTGCATTTTAAATATCATTAGCATTCTTGCGTAATGGGTTATCATTGGATCCTTCATTAGATAAGATCAACTGTAGATAGTGCTCCTGAAGATCTCTTACTTCTGTATCCATCAACTGTTTGATAGTACTCCCTAGAAGATCTCTTACTTCTGTATCCATCAACTGTATGATAGTCTCCTAAAAGATCTCTTACTTCTGTATCCATCAATTTGTATGATATCTCCCTTAGAAGATCTCTTACTTCTGTATCCATCAACTGTATTATCAGGTACATTCTGTATCCTCAATGATGAGTACTCTAGATTCTTACTTGTATCATCAACTGTATGATAGTACTCCTAGAGATCTCTTACTCTGTACATCAACTAAGTTCTAGAAATCCTAGTTCTCAGATAGACAACAATGTTCTTAGAGAAACAAGTTCTTATGAAAACAAGTTCTTAGAGAAACACATTCTTAGAGAAACAAGTTCTTAGAGAAACAAGTTCTTAGAGAAACAAGTTCTTAGAGAAACAAATTCTTAGAGAAACAAGTTCTTAGAGAAACAAGTTCTTAGAGAAACAAGTTCTTAGAGAAACAAGTTCTTAGAGAAACAAGTTCTTAGAGAAACAAGTTCTTAGAGAAACAAGTTCTTAGAGAAACAAGTTCTTAGAGAAACAAGTTCTTAGAGAAACAAGTTCTTAGAGAAACAAGTTCTTAGAGAAACAAGTTCTTAGAGAAACAAGTCCTTAGAGAAACAAGTCCTTAGAGAAACAAGTTCTTAGAGAAACAAGTTCTTAGAGAAAAGTCCTAGAAACAAGTTCTTAGAGAAACAATTCTAGAAATTCTTAGAGAAACAAGTTCTTAGAGAAACAAGTTCTTAGAGAAACAAGTTCTTAGAGAAACAAGTTCTTAGAGAAACAAGTTCTTAGAGAAACAAGTTCTTAGAGAAACAAGTTCTTAGAGAAACAAGTTCTTAGAGAAACAAGTTCTTAGAGAAACAAGTTCTTAGAGAAACAAGTTCTAGAGAACGTCTAGAGAAACAAGTCCTTAGAGAAACAAGTCTAGAACAATCTTAGAGAAACAAGTTCTTAGAGAAACAAATTCTTAGAGAAACAAGTCCTTAGAGAAACAAGTCCTTAGAGAAACAAATTCTTAGAGAAACAAGTTCTTAGAGAAACAAGTCCTTAGAGAAACAAGTCCTTAGAGAAACAAGTTCTTAGAGAAACAAGTTCTTAGAGAAACAAGTCCTTAGAGAAACAAATTCTTAGAGAAACAAGTTCTTAGAGAAACAAGTCCTTAGAGAAACAAGTTCTTAGAGAAACAAGTTCTTAGAGAAACAAGGTCTTAGAGAAACAATTCCTTAGAAAAGCTAAGTTCTTAGAGAAACAAATTCTTAGAGAAACAAATTCTTAGAGAAACAAGGTCTTAGAGAAACAAGTTCTTAGAGAAACAAATTCTTAGAGAAACAAGTTCTTAGAGAAACAAATTCTTAGAGAAACAAGTTCTTTGAGAAACAAGTTCTTAGAGAAACCCATTCTTAGAGAAACAAGTTCTTAGAGAAACAAGTTCTTAGAGAAACAAGTTCTTAGAGAAACAAGTTCTTAGAGAAACAAGTTCTTAGAGAAACAAATTCTTAGAGAAACAAGTTCTTAGAGAAACAAGTTCTTAGAGAAACAAGTTCTTAGAGAAACAAATTCTTAGAGAAACAAGGTCTTAGAGAAACAAGTTCTTAGAGAAACAAATTCTTAGAGAAACAAGTTCTTAGAGAAACAAGTCCTTAGAGAAACAAGTCCTTAGAGAAACAAGTTCTTAGAGAAACAAATTCTTAGAGAAACAAGTTCTTAGAGAAACAAGTTCTTAGAGAAACAAGTTCTTAGAGAAACAAATTCTTAGAGAAACCAAATTGTTGCATCTCTTTTAGCAACCGTATTAATGCTTGAAATCGTGGTTCGACAATGGTTCGGTGACGAAGTTGATGGATTATAATAGAGACAGACCGATGTGGAGAGACATGATCGCCTACATCAACCGGCACGGCACTTGATTGATTAATGTAGGTACACTAATTGTTACCAATTGAACAAACTATTGCAAGGCGTATGTTCTGTTGACTGATTTTTTGCGTCTTTGTCTTATGCATTCAGGTCTTTGGTCATGATAAATCACAAGATCGTTTGTCGGTTCCAAGTTTACAGTCATAAGTTCATACAGGTGATCATTAGAAAAAATGCCAATAGGTGTATTTGATGATGACGAAAGCTAAACATGCAAAGGTAGTTTTTCCAAAGTCAACAACAGACGAAATAGAAGAGTCGACAGGACATGTTTTATCTAGCAATGAAAAGTAGAAATAAAAACAAAACCAGCTATGATGTTAATAAATGAACGTTTTTAGTTAAATCTTGAGAGCATCTGTGAAAAGCTTTTTTTGGCACCATGAAAGCGTTTACATATCTGCAAATGATAAATATCTTTTTTGTAGGTGTGGACCTGACATGCAAACTACGTAACCTGCTCTTCTGGTCTGTAACAGTAGCAAGATTGTGTAGATACTAGAGAAACCGACACTTTCAGAAATATTTATCTTAGGTATTTTTTATTTTTACTGGCATATAATGTCCATCACCTGTCTTAGGTAGATTGTGTAGATGTGGGTTTTTTAAAATTAGGGATTAACGCTGATATGAATATCGAGACAAAGTTCATATCCCACAAGTATACATCAGTATTCAAATCACATCAGCTCTGTACACCTTCAACTTTGTATGTAGACTTGTACCACTACTTCTGTGCCAGACGTAAGAATTCAATGATAGATAAAATAATCATCAATAAGGATGTAATAATAATAATTCCTCTCGTACCATTATACGTTACATAGGGCCTGCAAGTATGTTCTTCATACCGCTCTATACTGGGCAACTCGCTCAATCTCCTCCATGGAACTGAGACTGAAATTTCTTGTCTCTCTCAGCAAAGTTCGTTTCAGGGTTTCATTAGGTCTCCTCTCTTTCTTGAACCCTCTGCATCCCACTTCAATGCCTGCTTTGATATTCTTTGATCATTTCTTCTTAATGTGTCCAACATATCTCCATCTTCTCCTTCTTATAACAATTGTTACTAACAGTTGACCAGACATTTTTCTGATTTCATCACTACTCCTGAATCGTTCCACTTTATGTTCAATATTTTTCGCAGCTATCTAAAACAAGGTTGTGCTGTGAAGCAAATAATAACATGTAACACCTACCACGAGAATACGATAGAAGCTATTCTGAAACAGACGGGAATTAAAACACAGTTTAATAACAAAAGCAAGTAATCACAAAATGGGCATAGTATCACAATGATTGAATATTCGAAAAAAATTTAAAAGTACATTATGAATAAAAGTTATCAACATAGTTGAATCAAATATATCATATGTTGTGACAGTCGATGAGATGTTAGATTAGTTATATATATTTTTCACTTACAAAAAAAACCCCACTTAAACTATTTTTAGATTTATTAAGTTGTTCAATCAAACATTAGTAATTAGATGTACTACAGTTTGATTCTAGTCTGGTATTCAGCATTATCAAGTAGCTTGTTCCTTCCTGAACATGGTTTCCATGACAGAAGTACTGAAGAATTCTGTTCTGTGCAAGTTGACCAGCGTCAGCAGTCATTCTCAATCAGATCGACAATGACATCTTGCATCCATCGTCTTCTTGGTCTTCCTCTCACTCTTTTCCCAGGCACCATGCCCTCCAAAATTATCTTCTCTAGGCACTCATGTCGTTTGATGTGTCCGGTATTAGGTGACACATAAATAATATGAGATTTCTTAACACACTTCGATAATGACAAGTTACAATCAATGAATATGTTGATGTACAATTTAAAACTAATGAATGCTCTCTCTCTCTCTTACACACATACACACACACACACTGATATAATATATATATATATACGCACATAGCCACATACATCGAATGTGTATACTCAGCTATTTTAGAACATACTAACTGTAGAAATTACGAACAAAATATAAATGTATAAGTAATACCGTGACAAATAAATGAATCAAGTAATCAACCAATTCACCAATGAAAGAATTGCTCATAGTTTTAGTCAATATACCACTGTTGTTGTATAAACTAATCATATGTTTGCTGTTGGCGTTAAAGGCGCACATAGACAACGCTGCGCCAGAATTAATGAGCTGGCACTAATCAAGATCCTGCCCCAACTCCTCGTGGTGACCCTGGTAACATACATTGGTTCCGGTCTGGTTAAACGGGCAGGGACAAAGGAAGCTACTCTGGTGGTGGTAGAGATGCAGACGTAGTTACGCTGAATGGGATCCGCTCGCAACACAGACGAGCGGAATCCCAGAGTGACTACTAATGCTCGTCTCTCCAGTCTGGTGGACGAGAAGATGAACGGATAACCATAGAGTGATGAGGGGTTCATCCGGGAAAGAGAAGTGGGCTTGCGTGGAGCAAAACTTTGGCTTGAGATGAGTTGCACGTGGACCCACATAGGGCAAAACTCAGAGCCCTGAGGTGGGGGCCTGAGTTAAGCCCCCGATTCTGAAAGCCTAGAGGTATATGTGAGCACGGTGATAATTGATGGAGAGGGTGAGGTAGGCACAAGGGCAGAGCGAGCACGCATGCGGACGATGCACGGGTGGGCCCACCGCTTGACAGACGTGCACGGCGCTGATGGTGTAGCGATGAGAGGGGCAGGCGCGAGAGTGAGCGAACCACTCTAGTGAGCAGAAAAACTGGAACGCCCAGTAGAGATTAAATCTGGTGCTTGCTTCCGCTCGCAGGGAACTACTGCTGCCTTGCAGTGTGATTGGGGACAATCGAAGGCTAGCGGAGCAAACCGTACACAAAACTAGACGGTAGGCAAACCGAGTAGTCCATAAAAAGACTGGTTAGCTGGCAGATGGCGCTCATCAACCAGGGAGGGCAGGTCGTTTAGGGTCGCTACTCTAAAGAAAATAGCAACCTGCTGCCTTGCAGGTTGGCTGGGGACAGTCAAAGGCTGACGGAGAGCGAACATAGAAAACGCTGGCTAAAATCGGAAACTTCACAGAAGGATAAGCACTAGAGCAGAGCTCCAAATGGTACTGAACGATGTGCGTAAAATTGCGTTCTTGGCAAAGGCTGTGTATATATCACAATAAGAATGATAAACACGGACGAAAAAGAACGATCCAGGAAGAAGAAGAACTAAACATTTGAATTGCTCATAGTTTTAGTCAGTATACCACTGTTGTTATATGAACCAAGCAAATACATTTCTTTCTCGTGGCTGAAAGTGTACCACCCAGAAAACAAGCAAAATATTAATATGAATTGTAAAATTATTTTCTGAAATGTACATTTTAAATTCCTTTTTATCTCAAGAAACGAGAAACGTTAACAGGAAATATACAAGCAATATTTTAAATATAACTGCTACCTTTGGTATTATATATATATATATGAATGTTGTTACACATTTGATCATATTCCACTATCTCACTGATTGGGTCAGACGTTATAAGCAGAAGAACCGCATACAATATCAAAGCATAATATATCATAGCTTTGGTGATGATATAGATGATATGAATTTCATCAGACAATACATGTTTATTTCAGTGACACAGCGACGTTTTATAAAGCTGGACTAACAAATAATGTTCAATACGTTTATTAATACATTCAAGGCTTTCTTTTGTTAACATCGTGTTGTCCACAGTCTGCATTATTGGCATGTAAGATATACAATATTCATTTGTAATCGTTAGTTTATACATGACTGTGATCGATAAAGTAGCCGTGTGTGTGTGTAGAAGTTCCGTTATTACTTTCAGATGCAAGTGGTAATTTATCAGTATTGATATGCGTATCGGTAACTACATTCTGATCATCAAGGATAAATTCAGTGATGGTTGGCTCTTGTGTCACCTGACTGGGATTACTGTTCATAGTAGAACTTGTTTTATTATTCCAACGGCCACTTTTTCTGCCATCTTCTGAATCCTCGATAGTGTTCTTTTCTCCAGTTCGGGACTTGATAAGCTTGAGTTTTAACCATTTTGGTCGAGAGGAACGTCGAGGGCAGAAAATGGTTGCAAACGTTGTTCTAAACTGTTTACTCATAGTACAGTATAGGACAAAATTAACAGAGTTATTAATAAGAGCCATAATGTCCAGGAGATCACCAAGTTTATAATACACAGCTTGCAGAAAACATTTAACAAATATATTCATCAATGTGAGAATACCCTGGGGAAGTTCTGTTAATGTGAATAAGACCACCACAGCCAGCAACATCCCGGTTGTTCTGTTATGCTCGCCATGTTTATCGGATTCGGCTCTACGACCTTGAGACTTCAATTTCAGGCGCTTCCTGTATGCATTATGCATCGCATGCAACAGTAATAAAGTCAAGGTCATAAGCATGAAGCATGGGACCAGTTTAATGAGAATGGCTTGGACCCAGTTGTTGACATTGTTATTGATAGCGTGCGCAGGTACAGCATTTCTAACATCTGGAAAGTAGTAAGGTTCAACCAATTTTTTCACTGTTCCGTTACTTGCATTATTGTTCAGAATGCCCGTTTCGCTACCATTGTTATAACTGTAAGTGTTGACAGCGTAGTTTGGAATGCAAAGGATAATTGTTAGAAAAATGACGACCACAACAACAAAACAAGCTCGTTGTTGACTGCAGTAGTATAGCCCTCTTGTTGGTTTACATATATAAATGTAACGAAATATAGCCAGTGCGATTGTTAGCCAGATGGCCACAGTATGGCACACTATGCTGAAGCTGGCATGAAATAATAAGAAGCAGATCCAAGAGAACTCGGATGTACTGAACGGAGGTCGTGTTGGATCGACTGGTTCCATAATGTAAAAGTGAATAGCAAAGGGAAGATAATCTAGCATTGTTAGAAGATCAGCAACTGCTAGCCAAAGTAAAATTGTGTTTGTGCTTGATGCCATGTTTTTTCGAGTCAAAACAATGATGTTGGCAACATTTGACAGTACTCCAAAGAGACAAACAGCGACAGCAACATAGCCATGTAACCGACTGTAACTACTGTAGAAATCACCGAGACCACCTACAGTTTTCTTACTAGCGATTCCTGTAATAAACTCAATATGAAAACAGTTTGACTCATCCGTTTCATCGTTTGTTAAAGACTGGTTGTCTTCCTTCCTTGGGAAGTCGGAAGGTAGGACCGTAGTCATCCAATTGTCAGCCATAGTAGTGAGCTACTTTATTGTTCTAATCGAAAAAGTCCTCCAGAGTAAACGTATATAAATCTACTTCATCGGCTCCATCGTGAAGTGTGTTGTGCTCATGATACTACTAGATATAATGAGAGTATTCTTTGACAACTCTGTGGATATATGACTCCAAGAGCGTAGAAGATTGTTAAACTCTTGCGGTTAGTGATAGTACAATTCTCTCTATTCTTTGTATAATGTCCATTACAGTGAAGCATGTATACTGATACAGATGTGACTGCAATAGCTGCTGTACAGGCTCATGGTATCTAGAAAGAGAAAAAAGTAAAACATTTAGAAGTCTCATACAGTAGATATATGTTCTCATTTTATGAATATCTGAGTGAAAAATCGAAATAGTGCAGGAGAAGCCGTTTGTCACCGAGTATGTGTAATACATATATATACGAGGGCGCATTGAAAAGTAATACCTCCAAGTCCATAACTTTGTTAATATACATAATTTACTAATGAAACATACATTTTAAGAAAGCTTGAGATGTCCACTACACAATAAAGTCATTATTTTTCGACATAGTCACCTCCACGTTCCACACACACACGCCAACGTCGAACTAGTTGTTGCATCCCGTCGAAGAAAAATCTGATGACATCAGGCGTGTCAGGAACACCTGATGCGATATGAACGAGAAGGCGATGACTTTATCTGCTGAATTGTCACTGGCAATGAGTCATGGGTGAATCATTATGACCCTGAAAACAAGCGCCAGTCTATGGTATGTAGGCACAAAAACTCACCCACCCCAAAAAATTCAAAACTGTCGCGTCAGCGGGAAAAGTTTTGATGACCATTATTTTGGACTGCCAGGGCGTAATCCACACATAATTTTTGGAACGCGGCAATACTGTCAATTCTGATCGGTATGTAGAAACGACGAAGAAACTACGGGCAAGACTTACGTGTTCGTCCTGGAAAACACGCAGTCCTTCAACATGACAATGCTCGTCCACACCAGTAGACAAACAGCGGCAGCATTAGAGCGTCTCAATTTTGACGACATTTTAGCGCACCCACCATATAGCCCCGATTTGGCACCTTGTGACATTTGCCTGTTCCCAAAGCTCAAGGAACATCTCAAGGGAAACAGATATGCTTCTGACGAGGATGTGGCAGCAGATGTGCGTACCTGGCTTCGTGAAAAATCATCAGATTTTTTCTTCGACGGGATGCAACAACTAGTTCGACGTTGGCGTGTGTGTGTGGAACGTGGAGGTGACTATGTCGAAAAATAATGACTCTATTGTGTAGTGGACATCTCAAGCCTTCTGAAAATGTATGTTTCATTTGTAAATTATGTATATTAACAAAGTTATGGACTTGGAGGCATTACTTTTCAATGCGCCCTCATATATATATATATATATATATATATATATATATATATATATATATATATATATATATATATATATTATATATATATACATATATCTGCAAACATCACCCGCCTCCATATACGTCATTTCTTAACCCTCCCTGCCCAAGTGTTGTTTCTAGTAGTTGTAGGTTTACTTCAATGGTATCCCCATTCTATTCAACTACTAGGGTTGTTGCCGGAGTTACGGAGCTCGCGCTTTATGCAATGCTCTCGGCTTGTAGCGTGCCATTCCTGCTGAGAAGGACCGAACCATATGGGGTAAATACCGGTGCAATAAAGTAAATCCTGCTGCTTAAAACCTTTAAAAATAGCCAAACCCACTTCATCATTTTGTATGCGTAATTTTAGTTTCTCTATTTTCTGCCATTCTTCTAAAATGTTCTAAACATCCACATTTGATTAACCTTAATGGGAGTGGTAATTAGTGGGCGATTTAAACAAATAACAAATATTCTTATTGTTTGGATTTTCTCAATTCTCTGCTATTGTCATCATTTTTAGGCCTAAAAACTCGTCATAACACTCTGTTTTCAAATATCTGTAATGATTTTCCATCTGTTCTGTTATGCTTAAGGTGTCGAATTCATAAACAATATTTGTTTAAATTACATTTTTATTCCAGGAAAGCGGAGAAAATAAAGACAAGACATATTAGATGGCATCAACATGTTAGGAACATAGACCAGACATTGGGAGTATGATTAGGATAAATTCTGATAGACTGTTACCGTTGCAGAGTTCAGTGCAGGACAAGCTACTAGATGATGATGAGTAATTATTATCATGTATTCTCTGTTCTCTCATAGTAATTTGACATTAATTTCAACTAAAATTGAAATCTAGCTTCTACCAATATTAACTTATTAAAATGTCCCGTAGTATTTTTTGCGTGGCCAGACTTCTGTTTTGTATCCATTGTATCGGAGCAATATTGCTCTTTGAGGTGCACTGTCTGTTGGTAATCTGTTTATGTGGCCGAACCATTTAATGTGTTGTTTCTTGATGAAGTTTAGTACTGATATTGTACCCACTTTTTTCCTGATGTCTTCATTTCTCAACCGGTCTCTTCTTATTACCCCCAGCATTATGTGTAGAAACTTCATCTCTGTAGTGACTAGTTTTCTTCTATCATTTGATGTCCGCGTCCAGATTTGGCACTAATAGCATAATGTGGGGAGAAAGATTCTGTTGAGCATTGCTCTTTTTGTGTTCATAGTGACATTTTTGCATTTGTTAAAATTGGCGCCATTTGTACTATCGTTTGATTTGCACTATACTATACTATACTATACTATACTATACTATACTATACTATACTATACTATACTATACTATACTATACTATACTATACTATACTATACTATACTATACTATACTATACTATACTATACTATACTATACTATACTATACTATACTATACTATACTATACTACACTACACTACACTACACTACACTACACTACACTACACTACACTACACTACACTACACTACACTACACTACACTACACTACACTACCCTACACTACACTACACTACACTACACTACACTACACTACACTATACTATACTATACTATACTATACTATACTATACTATACACTATGTAAGATACTATTAGTGGTACATACAATATACATTTTTATGATGTAACAAAGAGCTTATGGTCAAGTGATTATTCCCCTAAGAATGATTGATGTGAACATATGTGGTCACAGTCCGTCGCTTCCGTACTCCCGACAAGAAAGCAATACATAAAGAAATCAAACTATTGGGGCCGACAAAGCTTATGTTTGAAAAGTAGCTGAAAAGCATGTTCCATATTCGGAATAATTTGTTTCTTTCAAACCAAAACGCATCGGGCTATCGTTCTTTGACTCAAATCGCGTGGAGATAACAAATAGTGGCTGAACAGTGGCCACTTGAGTGAGAAAGCAAATGGGTATTCAGACTCACAAAATCGAATTGTAATCAATGCGGAGATTGTCAAGAGTTTCTGAAGCAAACTCAAGCAATGCAAATGCTGAAATCGGATCTGCTAGACCTAATGGCACACTATAACGCGATTTAATCACTGCAACAGACATTGCACTTACTTTCTTTGACTCATATGCAAATCACATGCAAATTACATACACATGACAGAATTTGTTAGCAAGTGGTTATTCTAGAAAATAGTTTCCCAAAGTGGGCATTGCCCCCCAGTAGGCGCTGAAGCGTTCTAGGGGGCGATAGTGGGTTTAGAAAAATGTACGGGGGTGTTCAGACGATTAATACTTCTTAAAGAAGAAATGAATAATATATATTTTTAAATAAATTATTATCGTGAGTTTGCGATTGAATAATCATTTCAAATTTGAATTCTGCAATTGACTTCATCTTATGCCCGTCTTACACGATCCATTTTTTCATTAATTTTCTATTTCTTGAATATAATCATTTGAAAATTGACCATGTATGACAGAAATATATATCAATTTTCTATGTCAAAGAGAAAATAGAACATGTATTTATATTTGGGGTGGGTAAACTGGCAAACTGTTATAATATGGAGGAGGGGGGGTGGCGTTACAAAGTTAATGTTGTGCAAAGTGGGTGGTGGGCCGAAAAAGTTTGGGAATCTATGTTCTAAAGCGATCGTTGAAGACTAGGATGACATTTGAAAATCATACATTAGTAAATAAATTGTGACTTTGTGTGCACAGATTCAAGCGATCACAATCTAAGCCGGTGCAGAATTGGAAATAAAAAGTGATTTATTCTTGTACATTAAGGTCAATGTTGACCTTACAAATAAACTTTAACTCATTTCATACCATTAACCACTACAGTCGCTTACAAATGTGCACCAAACACACCACCAGATAATATAGTGGCTTTTCAAATACATCACTTTCGTTGTCTGTGTAGTAAATCTTCTCAGGCGTCTCTGTGACGAAATGGTTAAGGCGTTTACTTTGTGTTCTGAAACTTGTGGGTTCCAATTCAGATCACGTCGTTCAATTCGCATGTGACATTTTCCGGAGATCCCCAGAATTGGTGCTGGAGCTACGGTGTTCTTTCTTTGTGCAACACTCTCGGTAGGTATCTTTCTATTTATGTCGAGGGAGAGACGGAGACATTCAGGAAAAAAACTGGTATAATGTAGTAAATCGTTCTAGTTTAGACCTTGTAGCGCCCTTGTGATGTTGGGGTTCACAAGGGAACTAAAGAAAGTAACACTGTACCTACAAGGCATGTCGTAATAGGCGACTGGTGTAGGACCTGTGGAAGCTACACTAGTATATAAAAAGTATCGTAGAAATCGAATGTGCTGGCCTACTTGTAGGCGCATAATTGGCCCAACATACAATCGCTCTTAGGCTCAGATCACATACAAATCACATAGAGTGGTTAACAAGTGATCAATATGGAGCGTTCGAAGAAGAAGAAGAAGAAGATCTTGTACAAAAAATTCGTCAACATTTTAATGCTCTCTAAATATAGTAAAACAAGTATACAAGTATAACTAATTTATCGAATGCTATACATTGATGATGCTCGTCCATCACGGGTGATGATGACCACACAAATTTTCATCCATGGGAATGTAGGTGCGTTATGTTTGTCTGTGTGTGCGTAGATGACTAGGGAGCCCGATACGGGCTTGAAATGTTCTTGTACAGTGTGGGCAAGGTATACTTGCACTTGTGGGAAGTTTTACTGCCTTTCTATTTTGACGTTTTCGTTCCATCCGTGCTGTTCTACCTGCCTCGCAGGTCGAGAAACCGTGTCGAAGAAATGGGCGCCAGGCTGATCTGTCTTGAGCAGTATTCTCCCAGTTGTTGACATCTATGCCAAAGGATTTCATCCAGTTCTTGAGTGTATCTTTGAATCGCTTAAATCAACCTAAATATCACATATTTGTGTGATACAAATTCTAATGTAACAAAACAATCGTAGTTAGAAATAAGTAACAGTCGTGGTATTGAAAGAGTTAAATAAACACTAGTTAACGAGATTCTGTGTCTCGCGGTTATGTTTCCTATGACGCTATATTCAACACCCAAAGCTACATAGATTCAAATCCAATATGATAAATTTCGCAGTCTACTCGACTGAAAGACGAATGCTCAGCTTTCTGAGATAAAACAAAATTAAGAATCTAATCAGGACTTCTCATAAAAAAAAGATTAACAGTCTGACACTTAAATAGTGTTTAAAAAGACTTACTACTTTGTAAGAACACTTCGGATGTAGATTCGATCCGAATTAGTTTCCCAGGCTGTGTATCTACGAAGTAGTTTTGTTAATAAACAATGTTCAAGATATATTCACATTTTGTAGTCAGCATAAATACACTGATTGATGTGAAATAAGTCTCGTGACAAGGAGAAATAACACAGTGTATGTACAACAAGAGAAGAGTAATCCCCAAACTGTATAATAAATAATGTACTGTTAAGATCTCACACAATAGGATCCACAATCTCGCTCAATCATAGACACCCACTGGAAATGTTTGAAATTGACAAAAGAATGCATAATGATTATACAATAAAAAAGGAATTGAACAAATGAACATAACAGAGGCGTATAGTTTCCTAAGGATATAAATGTAAGCTCAGTTGTAAACACGTTTGACTAGTGTACCTTCTATTACAGTAATCTCTCAGTTGACACCTATAGGGATTGGTAAATGCTGAATAAATGAAGCTTATGGTCTTAGTACCTGGAGATTACCATTAAAAAGGCCTAACTAATTATGTAGCCTATACCAGAGCTGTCCAAAGATGCGCCCCTGGCGCTATGACGTCTTGTCATAACATTCATGGCGTACTATTGTACTCCGCCGGCTTCAGCACTTATCAAATTTCAGGAAAATAAACTATTTTTGAGTATTTCATAGCACTCCCATAAACAAGTTTTTCCACTTTTGCATTGTAGTTTTATTTTGTAACCACTCTACAGTTCCATAGCCTCATCTTTTTGCTTCTTTAATGAAGAAAGCGTCGGCAATTTAACTATACTAATATTACTATTAACATTACTTTATTATTATTAGCAGATATAGTATTGCGATCGCCACATAGCGTCCTCATCTCCACAACCATCAGTCAGTTGCTCCCAATAGATAAAAACGTTGGACAGCACGGTCCATACTATACCATGAATTATTTAGTTTCAAAGGTTGCAGTAGATTTCTGTCAAGATAATTGTTTTCTTCACATCCATTCTCATTATTCTTTTTCTTGTCTACAACATTCATTTCTTCACTATAGCTACTACCAATCACATCATTTCTGCTATCAATTCATTAAACATGTCACGAAATAAAGAAGTAACTTTAAAATATGATCTTTCAGTTATCAGTTATATGAAGACTATCATCATAGCACTCCGGACACCTCCATAGGTGCTCAAATCCAGCAGCGTCCAGCGGCCCAACACGCCAGTTCGATGTTGATTAATCGATCTATTTTCATATTTGGTATATCGTTCTTTTCGGGCTGCACTAATATTGACACCTACCTCTCTCAATCTGGTCAGTGAGTGTGTCAGAGACCTTTATGATCAAATGACAAGTTCACTTGAATCTGGTAAGCCAGCCACTGGAAAATAAACACTGACCTTCAATGTTCATTTTCTTATGAAACTCTCCAGTTTTGTCTGCAGCATGGATCCTGAGATACAAACATCAACATACTTTTTTTAATCAAAACCAACAATACAGGTTCTGGTCAACGCTCCATTTTCGGTGAATGATGCGTATTTTGTTTCAACCATTTGTTACCTTGACACATAAACCTCTTACTTCAGTCTAGCTTACTGTCATGAACGTTAACATAAACCTTCTTTACCTTCAGTCTAAGCTATACTGTCATAGAACGTTTAACAAAGAATATGAAATATCTTAATAAGCCGTGCACGACTCTCACATATTCCAAGCTTCTTACATACTTACATTTTTTTGACTGATGGTTTAAATCTATTCGCTTACACTTATTTAAGACCTGTTTCGACATTTTTGTGGTTTGGTTAGAACACAAAATTGAGAATAACAATAGACCGATCTGTATTTTCACAGTCGATGATTTGGTGAGAGTTGGATATAAACTGTTGAGCGCGAACCATAATGACAGCGCGACGTACCAAGTTTAACATTACATTTTCAATATCAATTGAGTTTGCTACATCCTATTTTTATGAATATTACAGTAATCATTTGCTTTTTTCGGTTGCTAAAAATGTAAATTGCTTGAGCCTTTGTTTACTAAAAAGCCTACTGTACATTCTGCCCTAGCAGAGTTTTGAAATATAAACATACTTAAATCTGTGTATATTTCTTCAAATATTATAGTACACACGTTACATATTTTTTTGATAAACCATCAACGAAATGAACATATGTAAGCCAGCGATTAGCAGCCATGAGAAAAGAAACTTGGCCCGATACCACAGAGCTTAGCGAGAAGTTGTAAGGAGGACTGCAAGACTGCCAGCTGTTAGCAGCCATGAGAAAAGAAACTTGACCCGATAACACAGAGCTTCGCGAGAAGTTATACGAAGGGACGGAGTCTCAAAAAGCATCAGTAAAATTCATGATAAAAGTTGGTTCATCAGTCTAGGCTGGGATCGCGAGAGAGAGAGAGAGAGAGAGAACAAATGTAAGAGTACGAATGTACATAAAATTTATTTGAAATCACACTTTGTACCGTCTCCGTCGTAAAGTATAACTATATTGCATTTAAAATATTTTCCGTTTTTCTGATTAAAATTGCTTTTAAATCTACTGTTATTTGTCCATCTCTTGATGTTTGTATTACCTTACAGTTAATACTGCTATTCTTTTGTATGCTTCATTTACACCTGCCATTGCTGTATGCATTTTAACAGTGTCATGTCTCTTTATGTGAATACAAGTTTTGTGGATTTAATTATTTCCACTGTCATTATTTCTAGGTTTGTTTAAATTTTTTTTCCATGTCTGATTTTTGTCGAGATTTTTTTTGGTAATAAATAATCAATATAAATATCCGCAAATGGTTTCTGTTGAATGGAAGTATTTAGAAAAAATGATTTAGATGTGATCTAGTATTTATTTTTGGGATCATCTCTTTTTTAAATAGGTCATTGAATTCGTCTGTTTGTAAAACACTTGCGTGTTTATACATTGTTCTTCTCAGTTCAACCATGCGTAGTGCGGTTCCTTTTGTTCAACAAGGACATCGACTTTAAAAATTCGAATGAGAGAAAGGCGCATAATTTCTGTAGAAGAAAAAAAACGCTCACGAAAAAAATAATATTCTTACAGAAATAAGAGGCAAACGTTTTAATATTCAAAACAAAAACAAGCCCCACATTTGAAGCACACGTTATGCAACTGACAAATAGAGACATGCACAAAGAAACACTTAATCTCTACCTCTCACATACGTACACATAGCAAACCATCATACACATATACATTGATGTATATATATATATACGATGTGCTTACAATTTACAATCACTCTACGAAAACAGTATTAACACGCAAACACAGATCAGAACTCGTGTCATTCATCATAAATGTTCAATTATTATCAATCAGTTATGTCGAAATACACAAGAATAGATCCAGATGAGTAAAGTATCTGTGGCAGGATTGCATAATTGATCGACATTTGCAGCAATTGATACATTTACTAAAAGGATGATTTGTTAACTGAGTCTGACATTAATTGATTTACTGTTTGTGTTGATAACTAACTAATCGATATATTAAATAGCTGGATTATTGAGCGATCTAAATGAAATACGTGTCTATACGGTATTCATGTTATATAATTAAACAAGAGCTTGCATATTAGGAGGGGTCATACTCAAATTTCACTAGTATATTAACAGAGAACATTCACATGAGTACAATCACATATGATTTTAAGCAGTGGCGGTTAGTGATTATTTTTGTTGGTGGGGGCAGACAAAAAATATTTAGAAAAATTATGGTTTTGGGTTAGATTATATTTTAGTACTCACTATTATTTATACATTAAGGGAAGTTAAACGCCCTTTCCATCAATATACATCTGTGTACGACAATGTACGTTTAGAAAAGTTGAGGAGTTGGTACCTACATATTCTAGTAAAAGGTATATGAACAAATAATTATGAACAACAAATTTATAAAATAATTAATACACGTTACACGTTATTTTTGTAACGGCCCCACTGGCTCTTAATGGCTAGCCGCCACTGATTTTAAGCGAGTCGTGTATTGATTAATTTATTGATTGATAGGACCATCATCATTGCACTTCGGTGAGTGACCATGAGTGCTCCGATCTTTTTCTTTCACAAGAAGATCTCAGCTGCAGTGCACAAACTAAGTAGCACCAGTGAGGATCTCGAAGTAATTTTGAAGATGGTAAAGATAATTTTGTAGGAATTTTATTTTTATTATTATTTTTTTTTAATTTTGCCGGGCAGCGGCTTTCCAGCTTGCTATTCACGATTTTGAACTGCCAAAGGTTCTTTTATATGCTCAAATTGAACACAGGACCTACGTTCTATGATCCGTCTCCGATAGGACTAGGAACTTGATCTCACCTACACATAGATCAGGGATCGCTGGAAAAATATCCAGATAGCTCCACTAGGGAGCGAACCTAGTACATTTGGCACAAGAGACGAGCACCGTATACATCTGTAGGACGATTTTGCCTAATTCATAAGCGATCACTTATTGACTCAGACACAAAAGGGTTGTTGGTTCAATCGACACTCGGCATTCGTGAGGAACGGAATTGACTGTCCTACCCCCTGCATTATAGGAACTACAAATGTGAAGTGAAACGACTTCCTACCCTAAGATCTGAAGAGGCTACGTTAATGTTATTTAGTATATACATCAGGACTGTGTTATACATCATTTGGTAATTTTGTGCTCACATTGTGCTTTCTCAGTGGACAATATTATAGTTTCAGTTGTATTCATAAACAAAGTTTTTGATCTTCATCGTGCTTCTCAACATACAAAAGTATATGTTTAAAATCCCTTTAGATTCTTTGAAAGGAGAACTGTACCATCTGAATATTTTAACTTTGGAATCATATTTCAATTAACTGTATCCTCTTCGTCTTCTTCAAACGCTCCTTTTCGACCACTTGTTAACTACACTGTGTAGTTTATATGTGATCTGAGCCTAAAAGCGATTGTGCGTTGTGCAAGTTATGCGCCTACAAGTAGGCCAGCACATCAGATTTCTGCGACGCTTTTTATTTACTAGGCTAGCTTCCCTATGTCCCTACATCAGTCGCTTCTTACCACATGCCTTGTTGGTTGCAGTGGTATTATTCTTTGCTTCGCTTGCGGGCCCCGACGCCACACAGGCGAATTAATTGTATAAATATGCATGTAAAGATAACCGGTAAGGAATGTACAAGTTCGTTGATAGATGGATAGCTAGATAAGTAGATATATATATATATATATATATATATATATGTATATGTCGTGTTATGTACAAACAGCTTATATATACATATGTATATATGCACCGTAATCTGTTCTCTTCTTTATTCAGCTTTTTTGTGAAGCTGTAATCACTATGAATGTGCACACAAGCGTGAGAGCAAATCAAATAATTTGTATAATGCGAATTATTATCAATTTGCTTGATTGCCTCTTGCTATGATAGGTAATTGGAACTCTGCTTACAGTAATCAAGATTCTGTAACTAATTGGCTTATGCGTAGTTCCTGTCTTTTCTTGTGCCGAGGGAATATGCTTTTGCACACACACACAGGAAACATTTCAAAAGATCCAGAACACTCTGATATTTTATGCAGTCTGACTTTCCCGGTCATGGACTTTCACTGCGTTTTGTTTCTAGGGATATTATTCATTTCTGTAGCTATTTCCATTCGCTGATGAGGTGCTGCACATTTCATTCTATGTATGTATATATATCTATACATATCTTTTTATTGTGTATTGTAATCAAAATAACAATGATTCAGACAATAACTATTGTATGCAGGATAAAGAAAGCAAGACGTGGTCAAATGAAAAGAATAAAGTGGGAAATGTTGCAGTAAATAAAGCCCAGTGGAAATCTAAACGGAATTATACAAGTCCTTGATAGCTAGAAAGCACAATATGATTACAATAAATAAATATATGTCCGAAAGAAGAAATGGACACCAAGTGAATACGGAGATAAAGGGAATAATAACAACTCATATCCACATACCAAGAATGGTAGAGATATTCTACAAAAGTATCAAACCATGAGAATAAGAGATGGGATTTTCAATGCTGCTAACACTATAACTAATGGGAACAAAAGATTACTAGTCAATCTTATTCTTCAAACGTTTCTAATTGCTTATGATTTTTGTGAGTTTCAGTCAAATATAACTAATAATAGCAGATCAGAGTAGACCAACAACATTTTTTTAGTTAACATTGAGTGTTGGGTGGCGTGTCAAACCCGATAAAATATACTATGCCATCACCGCTTATGATTATTGTGAGTTTCAGTCAAATATAACTAATAATAGCAGATCAGAGTAGACCAACAACATTTTTTTAGTTAACATTGAGTGTTGGGTGGCGTGTCAAACCCGATAAAATATACTATGCCATCACCGCTTATGATTATTGTGAGTTTCAGTCAAATATAACTAATAATATCAGATCAGAGTAGACCAACAACATTTTTTTAGTTAACATTGAGTGTTGGGTGGCGTATCAAGCCCGATAAAATATACTATGCCATCACCGCTTATGATTATTGTGAGTTTCAGTCAAATATAACTAATAATAGCAGATCAGAGTAGACCAACAACATTTTTTTAGTTAACATTGAGTGTTGGGTGGCGTATCAAGCCCGATAAAATATACTATGCCATCACCGCTTATGATTATTGTGAGTTTCAGTCAAATATAACTAATAATAGCAGATCAGAGTAGACCAACAACATTTTTTTAGTTAACATTGAGTGTTGGGTGGCGTATCAAGCCCGATAAAATATACTATGCCATCACCGCTTATGATTATTGTGAGTTTCAGTCAAATATAACTAATAATAGCAGATCAGAGTAGACCAACAACATTTTTTTAGTTAACATTGAGTGTTGGGTGGCGTGTCAAACCCGATAAAATATACTATGCCATCACCGCTTATGATTATTGTGAGTTTCAGTCAAATATAACTAATAATAGCAGATCAGAGTAGACCAACAACATTTTTTTAGTTAACATTGAGTGTTGGGTGGCGTATCAAGCCCGATAAAATATACTATGCCATCACCGCTTATGATTATTGTGAGTTTCAGTCAAATATAACTAATAATAGCAGATCAGAGTAGACCAACAACATTTTTTTAGTTAACATTGAGTGTTGGGTGGCGTATCAAACCCGATAAAATATACTATGCCATCACCGCTTATGATTATTGTGAGTTTCAGTCAAATATAACTAATAATAGCAGATCAGAGTAGACCAACAACATTTTTTTAGTTAACATTGAGTGTTGGGTGGCGTATCAAGCCCGATAAAATATACTATGCCATCACCGCTTATGATGCGCATATTATGGAATTATATGACTTTTCTCAAGTGAAATATGTTTCCATTCTCCCATTTTTCTGATATTTCTTTCTTTCTTCTTCTTTGTGTTCGTTCTTTAAACCAATTTTAATCACTCTTTGTGATATGTTTGATCTTTGCCAAGAACGTATACGTTGCACATTGGTTTGGTAGGCCCTAAACGCATAGACTTTTACACGTTTAGGACATGTGCATCCGATTTCATCCAAACCTCCCTAGTCGCCTCGTACGACATGCGTGGCAGGTAACAGTTGTTCTATTCTTTACACCCCAAATTTGGGCACCGGTAACCACTCGGGCGATTCTGATATTTAAAATGCATCTGTTACTGTAAACGATACTAAAGTAGTACTCCTTTTACTCAAATTCTACATTTTGAGAACTTCTGTTTCTTACAAAAATATCTTGTCCTACAATTATGTTATATTTTAAGATTCAGTTATTCTTCTTCAGTTCCATCAGTCTCGTTACCGATACTTTCTGCAGCATAATTTGACATGTTGATAGCAGACAGCGCCATTATCATTTCACACGTTGCTTTATCATCCTATTGATATTTCTAACATATATTCTATGTTTATCAATATGTTTTCATTGCACAGGTAGAATACATTCAACGAGAACATACATATCTAACTGATTGTTTTGTTTATTTTAAATCGCGAATGACAGTTTGTGTAACATATGTTTATTACCAGTAAATGAGTTTTGTGCATAATAATCACATTTGTTTGCAATCAACATTTCAGCTTTCTAACTTGGAAAGTGCATGTGTTCATTGAACATCTTGTAAAACATGAACTGGTTCTCATCATGTGTCGATAAGTGTCAAAGTCATGATTCGTAATCTAGTACGATCAATTTTCTCTAATGAAATCTGTGTTCTTCTCTCGACCATGCCATGTGATCAAGTCATCCAGATCTCACTGTGTTTACCTTAGTCTTTTCTCATTAAATTTGCCAGTTAACACTAAAGTTGCAAAACGAGAGGGAAAACACAACTCTTTGCTTATATTGACTTCCACAGACGTCAAGTTACATTAGGTCATAAGTTGACTAGATCCACGCCTACTCTTGATCACATCAGCGTCCATACTATACGGCAATAGTAGGCAAGTGCCCCATCTTGCCACTGTGGTTTTATTTTTAACATTTTTTCGATCCAGAAGCACTTGAGCTTTCAGCTCTTCGGCTCGGTGCCATGGACATCATAACCCTTCGGTTCGTTGCCATGAACACCGTAAAGCTGGAGAACCTGTGGCTTTCTGCCAGCCCGCAGAATTGAAACGCACTCACGGGGGGCTTGTCGTTTTGATAAAACAGTTTGATGCGAATCTGGTCGTCTACGTTTCTACGTATTAAAATAACAAATAAATTTTTTTGTTTCATTTTGTTCTTCCTGATATTTTTGGTGTGGACGTCCATGTGTGATGGTTTTATACTAATGCCCTCTGTTGATTTATAGTATGAGAAACTAATCTAATCAGTGTGACCAACTGGTTGAAGGACTGACAGTTGTGACATAGCATAAAGTAATGATAACTTTGCGGAGAGATTGATAAAACACATACTTATCTGCTGTAAAGTCACCTGTAAAATAGCTTCACGTCTGTACTATATAGAAAAGGCAGTTACGAATCGCTTTATATCATGTTTATTTGATTCTGATGACTAATTCGACGTCAAAATACCACGATCAAGCACAAAGGCAATCAGTTTTTCCCCAGCACATATCGAATGGTAAACACATTGATAGCTGTCGTGGGTGGCTAGTTAAACACATTCATCACACTGCATGTCACCCACTAAACCGTGCTCGTACAATGTGTAATTTCAAACTTATTAAACCTTTGTGTAGCTCAACGTGAATTGACACGTCTTTATCTAACAGACGTCTGTGGCTTAGGAGCTAGTGACTCGGTCTATTAACCCCAACGTTCTGAGTTCGAATCACGCTGCGGACAGTTTGGCTACAAATTGTTTGCGTCGAATTTTACAAAAGGACGATGCCGCCACCCGTTCAGAAAGCAATGGCAAACTACTGAACTTAATAATGCCTAGAAAAATCACAAACAGCGTTAAAAGCTGGGGTTGATTCGCAAAGTCCTGTAAAGGGTATGCAATTAACTTAACATATCTACCAGATAGTCACTGAACAAACTAAGAACGTACTAAATTAATTAAATTTTTTATAATCCAACGATGATCCTTTGATGCGTCTGCGTTTTTTGTCATTACCGCTAACACCAGCATATCAACTGCATTATATCCAAGTACGTCTCTGAAAGTTGAAAGCCTCGATATTAGACCTTCACTCATACCGCGATCTGCGTTTTTGTACTTTCCAAAGTGTTGATTGACAACCTGGTATTGTATTTGTCTTAGTAAAGGTAGCCGAAATAGCTATTGTAGGGTAGCAGAACGTCCTCAGTATTCATCCTCATACTGGAAATTAAATATTGTTCTCTACTATCTGTTATCTACTATCTAGCAACGAACCGCATCACATGGAGATCTAAATCCTCTGCACTATGTGCCACCTTTGGCACGAAAGGAACATACTAACTAACTATCTGTTGAGCTCTGCAATAGACGTGCTGTGAACATTAGATCATCTCACTCCCCCGTTATTTATCCTCGCACTGCACATACCGATTTGTATATATAAACATATCATAAAACCCTGTAATTATTTGCTTACATACATCTTCAATGTTGACATTTCTTTCTAAGAAAAATGCTATGTATTAATTAAGTCAGTTTACGAAAAGGAGTTACTTTTAAAACAAAGCTGCTGGTAAATGATACAGAAGCAGGACCTTGTCCGGCCTGGTATCGAGTCTAAGTGTCAGCACAAACCATTCAGAATGCAACGATAAACTACAGATTGAACAGCATCAGGAAATCAATGACCATAACATAAACATTGAAGAATAATATTGAAACTTTTGTAATCAATTACTGCATACAGATTGATAGAAATTCCTAGCAAGAGAACAGAAAAGATCAAGGAATCATACAAGATTTCAACACCGAGGGACATTTTCACAAAAACAACATCACTTCCAGGAAATACAAATAAATGTTTTTATCACAAAAACGTTTCAGTGGTTTGGAGAGAACAGTAATTTAGAGCCTAATTTCTGCAAAACGAGATATGGGACGATCAATACAACGGTTACAATAGGACGTCAAATAAATCTTGAATTTGACGGTAAAGGAGTGAGAATAAAGGGATCAAAACGGATATATTTTTAGGTAGGTTGTAATCAGACGGATGTTGGGAAAAATACATACTACATGAGGAAACACCAGCTTACACATTTGGACTCACTAACCAGTCGTGTAACAAAAAGTGCGCCAACAATCTTAAGAGACACGGATAGTGTAGATATAGGAATTAGCGGGCATCTATTTGGGAAAAAAAATTAATAGCACTATGAGAAACAACTCGATATGATGTCAGTTAATATGCATAAATTTGTAGATTGATTATACAATACAGCATCGATTATTGGGGAGTTGAAGATGGATAAGGGACATGTTCTTCGGTCTCTTCGCGACTGTCTGTTGAATGAAGACACTAAAATAGAAGTTGAATCGATCTAGCGATTTAGGCAGTTTGGAGTTACCCGTTGAACAAGTAGAACTGGATGCTTGAGGAGCAGAGTGAGAGTTGTGTTTAATCAGCGAATCATGGGAATCATCAGTATGCATACTCTTCGATATCTGTTGGGGAGACTGGGCACCTATGTATCTGCCCGGAGTACAATCACGTCAGTTTAGTAACCAATAACATTTGCAGAGAAGTAAATAAAAAAAGGAGGAATAGACAGAAATAACACAACTAGAATGTAAATACTAAGATTAGCTTCTAGTATACTAGTAAATATATGGAAATCAAGTCCAGTACTAAGCTAAGGATCTTTAACTCAAATGCGAAGACCGTATTTCTGTACTTATCTTACATATGGAGAACTACTAATACCAACAAAATCCGTTACCATAAATTGGTGCTTAGATAGAACAGAATGACTGCGATCTCACAACAATATTACTAATGATGAACTCACGGAAATATATAAAGAAATACTGTTGGAATAAGGCTTTAGAAAAAGACGCTAGAATTGGAAAATGTATATTTGAGAAGAATCAGCTAATACTATAGGTGGTCGTTTTGAAACCATTATTAAAAGAGAGATACAGGAAGACCAAATAAATCACGGAGAAGCGAGATGGAAAAGAATATTAGTGTGAATGGGAAACCATCAAAGCATGGGATGGAAAGCAAAGTACAACAATTGCATTCATATGTTTGTTAAGCATATTGTACTCTAGATAAATATGAGATCATATTATTGTTATAATCACCATTTTTTACAAATTAAAAAGTTGTCTTTACAACAGCTTTGGTTAGGGATGGAAGTAGTTAATCCCTACACCCAGATTGGTGTAATTAGAACAGTTGGGATATATACTACCTTAATATCAACTTGGTGCAAGGGGGGCGGCTGTGAGATATAATTCTCTAACGTCGCTTGATGTAAGAAGGACATCTGTGAGGTATAATTCTCTAACTTCGCTTGGTGTAAGTGGGGCAGCTGTGAGGTATAATTCTCTAATTTCGCTTGGTGTAAGTGGGGGAGCTGTGAGGTATAATTCTCTAACTTCGCTTGGTGTAAGTGGGGCAACTGTGAGGTATAATTCTCTAACTTCGCTTGGTGTAAGTGGGGCAGCTGTGAGGTATAATTCTCTAACTTCGCTTGGTGTAAGTGGGGCAGCTGTGAGGTATAATTCTCTAACTTCGCTTGGTGTAAGTGGGGCAGCTGTGAGGTATAATTCTCTAACTTCGCTTGGTGTAAGTGGGGCAGCTGTGAGGTATAATTCTCTAACTTCGCTTGGTGTAAGTGGGGCAGCTGTGAGGTATAATTCTCTAACTTCGCTTGGTGTAAGTGGGGCAGCTGTGAGGTATAATTCTCTAACTTCGCTTGGTGTAAGTGAGGCAGCTGTGAGGTATAATTCTCTAACTTCGCTTGGTGTAAGTGGGGCAGCTGTGAGGTATATTGGTATCATGTCAGCATACTCCAAGGAGAACAGCTGTAAATAAGCTTCATTTAATGGCAGTTTGGTATAAGTAATACAGTTGAGAAACAGATTAATTTAACGATAGCTTTCTGTAGGATAGACAAATGTGAAATAGATTAATGATACCAAATGAATTCGTGCAAATAATATAGCACCGAGATTAGACTTCTAATCGTACATCAACCTCCACCTTCTCCCCACCCCATTCGCATAACACAACAAACGTCAACAAACATATCAACACATTGCTCCGTATATCGAAACATTGATCCGTGTTCATGAATTTCCGAGGTTCCTGTATGATGTGTTTATAATGTCAAACCATGAATCGTTTTCTATCTGCCACTTTACGGATGTATATGATTCACTGCTACAATTTCTCTTAGACAATTTGGTCAAATATACTTGACCACATCTGTTTATTTATTGAACAGTAGTCAATTTCCACTTAATGACATAAGTCAGATGTAAATAGTACGTGCGGTATGCAGCATTTATGTGATAAGAATGCAGTGCAGCTCTACACTTTACGTGTTATCAGCTCACTATATCTCTTTGGTGTCCATATTATCTCTATGTCTGAATCTGCCGCGTGCCCAGCGTGTTCGTAGCGCGTTGACTGTGGGTGACTAGCCCTCTGTGTGTACAGGTTCAATTCCGTGGGCAGGCAGAAAAGCCACAGATTCCCAGATTCACGGTGTTCGTGGCACCGAACCGAAGGGTTACGATGTTCATGGCACCGAGCCGAAGAGCTGAAAAGCTCAGTGCTTCTGGATCGGAAAAAAAAATGTCTGAATCTCTGTGCATCTCTCATTCACGTATGCATACATGTATAGATACAAGGACACCGGGTACATAGATACAGTGACTTAGCTGCATATACTTGGACATGCTGGAGTGCAGGGTAGCGAGTGTGTTTACTTTCTTGCAAACAATGCCACTATTCAAGCAGGCAGAAGTACGACAAAGCCGATGTCATAAATGCGGTACGCTTTAATTTATGTGATATGGGCGAGCCTACGACACTGGAACGAGTCTTCGCCCGAGTGGTTACCGGGGCCCAAATTAGGGCGTAAAGAATAGAACCACTGTTACCTGCCATGCATGTCGTAAGATGCGACTAAAGAGGTTGGGCGTGGGGCTAGCTACTACACACCGTAAAAAACACTAGATGGCTAAACAACGGAAAGGGAACCGAGTAAACGCTGGCTGAAACCGGACACATCGCCGAAGGATAAGCACCAGAGCTCCAAATGGTGCTGAAGATGTGACGTAAAACACACCAATGCTAAGGCTGCATGAATCAGATATCTCCATGAATAGAATTTATGGGGAAATCTGGTACATCGGTCTGGATGGTGATCGAGAGAGAGAGAGAGAGAGAGAGAGCGAGAGAGAGAGAGAGAACAAGTCCGAGAATTTGAAGTTAAGTTTGGACATTCCAGACAGTGTCGTCTTCGTGGTATAGAAAGAAGGTACACTATTCAACTTCTCATTGGTACGGAGAGCAAATGGATTTTAAGATGGCTGCTGCAGCGGAGGACAGAACACGGATGGGAATGTCCAATGTGCCATCACGTCGATAGCATAACATAACGTAACATAATTTAACATAACATACAGCAAACCGGGTGATTGAAATCGAGGTTAAGCAGTAATAAGCCCGAATGTGCTGCTGTCCTTGGGATATATAAGGATAATATGTAAACAAACATCATTTGGGAAAATGAGCTCAGAAATATTAAGATGGCTATTGAATTTGAGGAGTAAGCATGCATGGATTATTTAAAAGTGAGATGTCGATGGGGAGAACTGAATTCTAACTAACTGTATAAATGAATAGATGCACAGCACATTGGAATCTATGTCAATATTGAGGCTATAGAAATATCATCAAAGTAGGCTTAATTTCGACATGCTTTCATCCTGATGTCGCTTTCAGAATTGTGCCACCATGTGGCAAGTTAATTCATTCCAAGACAAATATATTTTACCAGGATCACAAATAGGAAATCTGTTTGTTCGTTTACCCACGTGACAGAGATTTCCTGTGCACTATTTGATAATCGGTAACCGCCAAATCCTGGAAATGTTCTTGATCTTTGTTCACACATTCTGCGACACGGAATTATTTGGATAGGGTGTCTTCACATTGCTGTCCATTCATTTCATTACATCTAACCTGTCTTAACATCGCTGTCCATTCATTTCATTACATCTAACCTGTCTTCAAATCGCTGTCCATTCATTTCATTACATCTAACCTGTCCTCACATTGCTGTCCTTACATTTCATTACATCTAATCTGTCCTCACATTGCTGTCCATACATTTCATTACATCTAACCTGTCTTCACATTGCTGTCCATTCATTTCATTACATCTAACCTGTCTTAACATCGCTGTCCATTCATTTCATTACATCTAACCTGTCTTCAAATCGCTGTCCATTCATTTCATTACATCTAACCTGTCCTCACATCGCTGTCCATTCATTTCATTACATCTAACCTGTCTTCAAATCGCTGTCATTCATTCATTACATCTAACCTGTCTTCACATTGCTGTCCATACATTTCATTACATCTAACCTGTCCTCACATCGCTGTCCATACATTTTATTACATCTAACCTGTCCTCATATCGCTGTCCATACATTTTATTTTATCTAATCTGTCTTCACATCGCTGTCATACATTTCTTACATCTAACCATTTTATTGGAAATTATGGTAGTAACTAACGCGATGGTCTAGCTGGAATCACATAATATCAATGCATGTTTTCTCAGGGACTCAGTGAGTACGCTCAGGACTATTGAAACATAATGTACTCATAGACAATGGATGAAGTCGCTAGGGAGGTCTAAGCTGACAAAAATCAGTTTTATTTTTGTACCAGGGCAAGAAGGTGTATGGGGAAATGAAAGCGCTGATAGACTTTGCAGGTTTGGCAAGCAATTGACCAGGTTAATATTAGAAATTTCCTTAGCGAGAGAGGTGGCGTACATGATTCAAGTAATAGTGGTGCATCTACAACACTAACCAGACTGCAAGAATTTCAAGTCAAGTGCAAAGAACCGGGGTCGTTAGTCTCCACATGCTGAGAGACATAATAATAATAATAATAATAATAATAATAATTCCTCTCGTACCTTTATACGTCACATAGGGCCCGCAAGTAATTTCTCCATACCGCTCTATCCTGGGCAACTCGCTCAATCTCCTCCATGGAACTGAAACCGATATTTCCTGCCTCACTCAGCAAAGTTCGTTTCAGGGTCTCCTTAGGTCGACCTCTCTTCTTGAACCCTTTGCATCCCACTTCAATGCCTGCTTTGATATTCGTTGATCATTTCTCCTCAAGGTGTGCCCAACATATCTCCATCTTCTCTTTCTTATAACAGTTGTCACTAGTGGTTGACCAGACATGTCTCTGATTTCATCACTTCTTCTGAATTCATTCCATTTTAGTGTGTGTTTTTGAGCCAAGTAATATACGAGTCGAGTTGCTGACTTCCGCAAAGCGGCTTTCATCAACAACCTTCATTGATGCACTAGGTGCACCGCACACCACCTGGCTGGTCGGTTTACCGTTATGGCGTCCTTTCTTGCAAGTTTCTGTAACTCTTTCAATTTCTTGTGATGAGGTAGCTGGCCTCACGCACAAGTCCTCCTTTTTCATCCGGGCTTGGAACCGGCATTGGCAGAGTTAATGCTGAGAGACATACTGAGAGGAAATCGGAGCACTTATGGAGTAATTGGTTCGACAAGCAGTGATGATGATCCGACGATTAAACTAAACAAAACTAAACTAAACAAACCTTTTCATAACCGGTGCGGTACATAGTTCTGGTTCTTGTTATTACAAGTAGTGTTGAAATATATCTTCGGTTGACAGTGTCATGCGGTTATGAATAACTGCACTTGTAACTAAGGTAGAATGGAGATATGACTCAAAGTAATGGTGATTCAACGCTCCACAAAGAACAATAAAGTTGTGAACAACAATGTAAATATTATTTATAATACCAAGTTCGTCACGTAAAACATTAATTTGTCATGAAGGCAATTTTAGAAAATGCAAAACTTCGAATATTTACGATAGCGATGAATGAGCGTTAATACAATCAACATATAGACGGCAGTCATGACGACGAAAATGATACTGATTTATTATGTCATCATCGAAATAGTTTTTTTTTAAAATCGAATATACCGCCAATTATGATAGCAAGGGTGGGGGAATGTGGTACACGTTTTTGGGGGATGGAGTTTATGGGTCGACGCCTTGAACCTTAATTATTCTGCCAAGAACGATTTCGTATCTAAATTAATAAGAATGCTTCTTGATACATTTTAGTAAAGTTATAAAGGAATAGAGCATTAGACATTTACTCTACAGAACTTCAAGTACTATGCAGTCTTTTCAAGCAGGTGCATAGTGTAAAGCACTCAATTTACATTGCTGCAGCCAGTTATTATAAACGTATACACACAATACACTATGTAGAGACGTAGATATATATTGCATACACTTACAATTCTATATGTAAGGGCATAGACATGTCGTGTACACACTTACAATACACTATATAAGGACATAGACAGGTAGTGTACACACTTACAATACACAATGTAGGGACATAGATATATACACACTTACAATACACTATGTAGGGACATAGACATGTACACACTTAGGATACAATATGCAGGTACGCAGAGACAACGATGCGATGGTGTCATACAATATGTACCAATGTAAGCATATATTTTGCAAATTACAACATACTATGCTGTAATATACGTCACGGACATATACGATGCTGTTTTACTAGAGTATATAGTGAAAAGTAGAAGTATAATTTTAGATGTATTGACGAACCCTCTAAATCTTAGACCACCGCCTGCTGACCTTCAGTTATTAGTGAATAACCACTGTAATAGATATACATTACACTACATCGATATTAGTGAATAACCACTGTAATAGATATCTATTACACATACATCGATATTAGTGAATAACCACTGTAATAGATATACTATTACACACTACATCGATATTAGTGAATAACCACTGTAATAGATATACTATTACACACTACATCGATATATTTCAGATTTATATAGACCGATTCTGACATAGAAATGTGAGTAACTCGTCACGATTATTTGTTATTTGAACTGTGAGCTAAGTATATTTAAACGATATCACGATCCGTTATCTTCTACTGTACTGGTAAGTAATAATGTACTAAAACTGTTTAAAACCGTACAAGTCAAAATGATTCGTGCGTGACTTGAACAGATAAATACGAATCGACGTAATTGTTTCTGAATATTCAATTAAATGTTCAAATGTAATAGTAATAATAATAATACCTTCTTTATATTGCATTACATGTTAGGTATATAACGATTACAGGTACATATACAGAGTGCAGGTACATATAACGATTGCAGGTACATATAACGAGTGCAGGTACATATAACGAGTGCAGGTACATATAACGATTGCAGGTATATATAACGATTGCAGGTACATATAACGATTACAGGTACATATAACGATTACAGGTACATATAACGATTTAAGGATACAGATATAAATACAAATTTGACATGTAGTCTGGCTAGTCAGTGTAAGAGTAGTGTGGTTCTATGTCAGTATGATACCTCAGCAAGCTATTATAGATCTGAGGTTTGAACCTCATCATCCAATAGCTTGTCCTGAACATAAATTTGGTCACTCTAACAGTCCTTTAGAATTTCTATCCAAATAAGAGAAGAGTCCTTCGTATATGTTGGACAGAGAAGAGAACAAATCGATATATCCAGATATGCCAAATAAGAGAAGAGTCCTTCGTATATCTTGGACAGAGAAGAGAACAAATCGATCTATCCAAATATGCCAAATAAGAGTCCTTCGTATATGTTGTACAGAGAAGAGAACAAATCGATCTATCCAAATATGCCAAATAAGAGTCCTTCGTATATGTTGTACAGAGAAGAGAACAAATCGATATATCCAAATATGCCAAATAAGAGAAGAGTCCTTCGTATATCTTGGACAGAGAGGAGAACAAATAGATCAATCCAAACACAACTCAAAAAAAAAAAGAAAACTGGCTGATGCTACACATAAGAAAGAGAAAATTGAGATATTTTGGACATATAAAAAGACATGAAGGGCTGGAGAAGACCATCATGAAGGAGGCATACCGGCAAAGAGAAGAAGAGGAAGACCACGGAGAAGATGGATTCGGGATGTAACTGATGGTTTGAACATGACGGCTGCAGAGGCAGGACATCCGGCCTATGAAAGAGATACATTCCGGAGGACTGTTGGGGTGGCAAAGTTCTGCTCAGGACAAGCTTTTGATGATGATGATATGCCAAATATTCCTCCTCTGATACCATTATGTTCAAATAATCAATCACATTCTGATTCCAACTTCTCCGTGGACTTCCTTTTATACTCGTTGCCAGGATGCTTCCTTTCATAAAAGTCTTCACCAACTATTTGTGTATTTGGGGCTTGAACCTACATCAATACAATTAATAACGGTTGCCTAATCGTTGGACTATCTTTGCAAATATGGGAATCAATTTTATTCCCAGATTTTCATTAGAAACATTTGTATTTGGTCGTCCATTTGTTTTTTAAAAATTTGTCACTCCTGTTGCTCGTTTGCTTGATAAAGGCCTTGTTGGTCGAAACGTTGCTGTATTTTGTCATTGTTTTTGTAATTTGTAAAACTACAGTACTTTGTGATTATGTGGTTTGGCAATCAAATAGTTTTACTACAGTCTCATATATATATTGTGACTATCTTTGCACACTAAATTAAATAGTGAGTAGAATGTGTACAAGGAGTAGACCATATGTAAATATATTAAGAGAAACATTGAAATACCAAGATATTAAATAAGCAGTAAAACGTTTGTGTCAAATGTGTGTTCTACTGTTGCATCTGTGATATTTAGTATTAAAGGTTCAAACAGATCTGATTCCTAGTTATAGGCTCAGTAGCTACCAACTATCCAGTGTGGTTTCCGGTGTAGCTATGAATGGAACAGTATTCTCTACTTGCATATCGTAACATGGGGTGCAAAGGATACGACGATCCCACAATGTAAACAAAACTAATTAACTACAGAAAAAGTGTGATAAACAAATTAAAACTGCATACGAACATCTGGATGCAATAGTACAACGACACATGACCCAACTGAGTGGACAATTATTTTGGCTCTGCCTGACATGTCTTTGGTCTCGATTGGGACTGATAACTTACATGCTGAGCGTTTTGATTGCGCTCGAGTTTGCGAAAATCACAGTCGTTTTAGTATATTGTACCTTTTATATAACAACGACATACTGATTGCTTGCTTATTAATTGACTGGGAAATAAAGCATATTCTCCGTATAAGTGTTCACTGGAATGAGACACACATGCATTAACACAAACACTCTACTACTACTAGTACTACAACTAATATTGCAACTAATGCTACTACAAAACTACTACTATTATTACTACTACTACTACTACTTCTACTAGTACTATTACTACTATCACATCTTCTTGTTCCTGGTGAAATATATGTCTATAGATTTCGTTCTTCACTGTAAGCTCTAATTTGAGCAGTCCTCTTCAGTTCTTCCACAAAACTTTATTCGCTCCGACCTTCTCATCCACACTTTTTCATCAGATATTTTGTCCCCCGCTTGTATCTTTCCATGTGGGTTCCAGTCAAGCATATATCTAGTTATGTTGTTATTTTGTTTCACGAGAGCGTATTAAACCTCTCATCGCTTTCTGTCCTTAATATTCAATTATAATTTTATTGCAATTTTCTTCTGCACAATTCATATTTTGTTATCACTTTTGGGTTGCATGATACAGAGTATGTGATGGAAATATATTTCACGGAGTATCTGCAAATATCTACTCAGAGGTGCCTAAGAAGAGCTGCAGGTGTGACAATAAGAGACAAAATTAGAAAGGAATAAATCAGAAGACTGGATGTGAAACCAGTAATGCAATTCATAAAAGAACAACAGATTAAATGGTTTGAACAAGAATGTTCTGGTATCGTCTACGACAGAGATCAACACTTAAAAAGTATAAAGAGTGCAGCGTAAGAGAAAGACTACGCAAAAAGTAACGACAGCATAAAGAACAGCCTTAATAAAATGAATAACAGCTTACAAAGTGCATTAGAACAAACACACACAAGATCACTACATCTCCCCTCCGCAAACACTTCTATATTGTGGAAATGGTGGAAGAGAAGGATGACTCAGAGCTATGAAACAAAACATACTTTTCATGTGTGTTGAAAAGTTACAGTTTTTATTTCCAAATAAAGTTATCAAGTTTAATACCGGACGGAAATAGTTGACATCAAACCTTGTTGTGCCAGACCTAGGAGCCACATCTTCACACACACACACACACACACACATACATACTCACACGCAGACATGCAAACAAAAATCAATGAATATGTATTAGTTATCACAGGAAGACGCACAATCATATGTTCAAATGATACATTTACTTTGAACGCTCGGTTAATAATCCTACTTCCGATCTGGTCCTGATCAAATAACGACACCAACAATTGGCAGCTCGCCCAATTAAATAACTCATTTCCATTTCATTACTGATTAAACAGTACCCGATTGTCCAATGTTCCCTAGCGAGCGACTGTTGGCAACCTTTATAAGCACGTCACTTTTACTCACAGTTCGTTGCACATCTCACTACACTACTCACATTACAAAGCAAACATATAAAGCTGTTCACTTTGGAATGCAACATTGATGCTATTTGACATTATCCGGACCTATACATTATTCAGGGCAAAAATGTAGATAGTGTAGCTGAGAAACAGAGAGATTGAAATAGTAATGTGGAGATAGAAAAACATGCACAACGTACGTTAGCAATATGAATGGATTGAAAGATTGAAGGGGAGAAGAGAAAGACAAAAAAAGATAGAGGTAGAAAAATGAGGACATGTTTGGTCACATCAGATTAAAAAATCATGAAATAAAAGTTTCACACAGATTATGATCATCAAAGGAAAAGAGGGAATGATTAAAGCAAATAGAATTTGGACACGCTTTGATTACAATCACTTTGCATTTGAAATAAGCACAATAGTATCATCGTCATCATCAGGTGCCTTGGAAGAACAAGCAATAATATATACAACGAACTGAGGAAATAAAAGAGGGAAAAAGGTTAGGCGTGCAGAAACAAGACTGATGTCTAAACAAAGACTCCTTGACATTGACAATCATAGATCTTGACAAATCTATCCCCAGCGTTAACAATTAAGGCAGTTGTTGACGCTCTTCCATGTCATGCCACATTCCCTTTTTCCTTCATCTCTCTTTTCATAAATTTTTTAAAGTTGTTGGAACTGTGGTATAATCCAAGTCTTTTGGTTATCAAAAGGGTTCGCTTCTCAGCAATCTCTATCAACATATCTGTATTCATACTTTACTAGCAGTTCATGAGATTCTTAACAATCTTTTCTAAAACCATATCACTGATGTCTTCAGTTTGATATTTCTTTGTCTGTTTGTTGTCCAAAGTTGACTTTTACATTTTCACTTTTTTTTAATATTTCTACTTTAATGGATTGTAGGTAGAGATGTAGAGTAGGTAGACAGGTATTTGCTGCATTAGAATTACCGTCTTCCTCTTCTTCTCCTATTCTGATCACCAACTACCAACTGCTATGCGACTAATTCAATATGTATTATAAACTTAAGGTCTTCACTGGTCCCCCATAGTTTGTTCTGAACAGTTGTTTCTGTTGACCTTATTTCCAATCATTTTCTGACATATTCTATTTCTTATATCTGTGTTACATCCAATGGCGGCTCGTCCTTAAGGGCCAGTGTGGTCGGCCCACAAAAATAAGGTATAACGTGTATTTATTATTTTATACATTAAAATATAACCTAACTGAAACCATGATTTTTCCGAAAATTTCTGTCTGGCCCCACCAACAAAAATGATCAAGAGCCGCCACTGGTTACATCTTCACTCTAATGTTTCCAGATATTGAAATAAATTACTTTTTGTTGAATGCTAGTCTGATAAAAATTTGTGGTTAGTGTATTCTTTTCTAGGAGGTAGCAACATGATCAAATTTCAATCATAAAGGACATTGAATTACAAAAAAGATTTCCTGCTCTAACAGGAACAGTTTTCACATGTACCTAGCTTTATTTGTGTTCAGTACCAGCTTTATTTGTGTATCAGTACCAGTTTTTTGTATACAGTACCTAGCTTTATTTGTGTATCAGTACCAGCTTATTTGATATCAGTACCTAGCTTTTTTTGTACACATAACACTGATTTCAATTATTATCATTAACAGCTTTATTTGTGCATATACTACTTTATTTGTGTATCAGTACCTAGCTTTTTTGTGTATCAGTACCTACTTATTTGTGTATTGTACCTGCTTTATTTGTTATCAGTACCTAGCTTTATGTGCATCAGTAACTAACTAATTAATGAATCATAATACACTTTATTGTTGTATAATACCTAGCTTATTTGTGTATCAGTACCTAGCTTTATTTGTGTATAGTAACTATTAATTTGTCAAGTCACAGTTTATTTGTCATCATACTAGCTTTCTTCTGTATCAGTACCTAACTTTTGTGTATCAGTACCTACTGATTGTGTATCAGTACTGAGCTTTGTTGTATCAGTACTGAGCTTTATATGTGTATAGTTACTAAACTTTATTTGTGCACAGTACCTAGCTTTATTTGTGTTCAATAAGAAATAGCTTTTATTGTTAAAGTACTTAGCTTTGATCCATCAGATTATAATCATTGTTGTGTATTAGATACTTGCATTTATTATGTGTATCGAAACTAGCTTTGTTGTGTATCAATAGAATTATTTTGCATTTAGTCTAGCTTATTTGTGTATCAGTACTTGTATTTGTGTATCAGTACCTATAACTTATTTGTGTATCAGTACTTAGCTTTATTTGTGCATCAGTACCTAAGTATATTGTGTATCATACTACTTTTTGTGTATCAGTACTAGCTTTATTTGATATCAGTAACATAATGTTTATTTGTGTATCTAGACTAAGCTTAATTTTGTATCGTGACTATTTAATTGTGTATTGTACCTAGCTTTATTTGTGTATACTTAAAACATTATTTGTGTATATACTAGCTTTATTTGTGTATCAGAATAGCTTAGTTTGTGTATCAGTACCTAGCTTTATTTGTGTATCAGTACCTAGCTTTATTTGTGCATCAGTACCTAGCTTTATTTGTGTATCAGTACCTAGCTTTATTTGTGTATCAGTACCTAGCTTTATTTGTGTATCAGTACCTAGCTTTATTTGTGTATCAGTACCTAGCTTTATTTGTGTATCAGTACCTAGCTTTATTTGTGCATCAGTACCTAGCTTTATTTGTGCATCAGTACCTAGCTTTATTTGTGTATCAGTACCTAGCTTTATTTGTGCATCAGTACCTAGCTTTATTTGTGCATCAGTACCTAGCTTTATTTGTGTATCAGTACCTAGCTTTATTTGTGCATCAGTACCTAGCTTTATTTGTGTATCAGTACCTAGCTTTATTTGTGTATCAGTACCTAGCTTTATTTGTGTATCAGTACCTAGCTTTATTTGTGTATCAGTACCTAGCTTTATTTGTGTATCAGTACCTAGCTTTATTTGTGCATCAGTACCTAGCTTTATTTGTGTATCAGTACCTAGCTTTATTTGTGTATCAGTACCTAGCTTTATTTGTGTATCAGTACCTAGCTTTATTTGTGCATCAGTACCTAGCTTTATTTGTGCATCAGTACCTAGCTTTATTTGTGTATCAGTACCTAGCTTTATTTGTGTATCTGTACCTAGCTTTATTTGTGTATCAGTACCTAGCTTTATTTGTGTATCAGTACCTAGCTTTATTTGTGTATCAGTACCTAGCTTTATTTGTGCATCAGTACCTAGCTTTATTTGTGTATCAGTACCTAGCTTTATTTGTGTATCAGTACCTAGCTTTATTTGTGTATCAGTACCTAGCTTTATTTGTGTATCAGTACCTAGCTTTATTTGTGTATAAGAGAAATCATGGGAAGTAAGGTATTGAAGCGTGATGTTGACAGCATCATCGGGTGCCGTTGGTTGAAGAACAACACGAATCTAACACTGTATTTCCAATTATATCTCATGTTACGAAAACGAGCACTCTAATTCACTAACTTATTTGAATAGTGTTTCCTTTGCCATGATGTTGTTTCCAGCGTTAAGTAAACCGAACATCGTTATATATCTTTGCCATGATGTTGTTTCCAGCGTTAAGTAAACCGAACATCGTTATATATTATTTTCTTCTTGCTTCTTCTATACCTTTTTAAATTAATAACAACAAATCTAATAGAAATCAAAGTGAAATCATTAATACATTTGTTTGGTTTCGTTTTTAAATTAATAACAACAAATCTAATAGAAATCAAAGTGAAATCATTAATACATTTGTTTGGTTTCGTTTTTAAAACAAAGAACGTATAATGCAAACACAGTTTGTGAATCTAATAACGCCGATAGGTTAATCATTAAGCGAATCTTTCAAGGTTCATCGATCGATTTTATATTTCATCGATATTGCTTTCCCCTTCCTCTTTCATCGTGAAACTTCATGTATTCCAAACACTGATCTGAAATAATCGATTGAGGTTCTGGTTGTCTCCTGGAGCGATTCTTTATCTACTGGGATGTAGTTATAAAACACTTGACCAGCATGAGGAAACTAGACACACATTTCACATAAGAAATAGAAGAAGTTTATTTTAAACGTAATTGGTATACTGACTCACCCAGATAATGGAGATTTGAATAATCAGTGTGATATGATTTGGAACATTTGCATCGTCGAATCATTAGACGCAAACACTTTGTTGATTTTATCAATGAGAATCACTGCGTTCATGTTCTACACCTCAGTTACAACAGTACCCGATAGGATCCAGAATCACTACACCAAATAACTAGATTTGGTGGTAATTCAATGGGTGGTAATAAAATTCTATAAAAGCATAACTAATATACAATGCATACGAATAATATAGATACTTTCACTAATTAAAAGTCAACGTTAAAAAAAATGTAAAACAGTAAACAATAGAAAACAAGTAATTTTCAAAAGACGGACGATGATATTTAAACTGGAGATTTTGAACAAACGAACGAGGCTGATATTAAAATATAAATACATTAAAGATAACAAAATAAACATTGGATAAAAACATATTGGTGGCAAATGAAAGTAGTTCCGTGTTGGGAAAATATTTATGTGGGTACCCAATTAAGGCTGGGTTGACCTGAGAGCCGTCGCGGTCGGGAAAAATTCCACGCCCACTGCGAGAGTTGAACCCGGACCATCAGCCTTGAGAAGATGTGGGTTATTTTTATCTATAAAGTAGAATAATACGTTCTCACAAACAAGAGAGATATGAAAGAAAACCAAACCTGCTTCCTTGATGACCATGCCATGTTCACTATTTAATGTATAGTAGTAGAAGAACACATTTAATGGATTCTCTGCAAGAAGTTAATTTCTATGTTTTATGTTTGTTGGCTTACACGCTCTGGTATAACAACAAATAAACCCCGCCCCGTTCTTAGGTTGAAAGGGCGTGTCTCGGCTTGAAGTGGCTTCAATTTCTTGCAGAACAAACAAACATAATATTGTATTCACTAAGTGGAAGTGCCAATGACGAATAATTACATATTAAAAACAGTATCACAACGTGATGATTAACATAGAATATTATCGCTCTCTAATTGGACGCAATTTGATGAAATATAAAAAAAGTTAAATATGCGTCTCAGTGCCAAACGAAACTGCCCTCCCTGGTGCAACCGGGCAGGGTACTGTTGCATTACCAACTAACATACCCGGAAGAACTGAGGTGGAGGATGTTGGCGAGCGCAAAATTTCAGTTACGTGGATAGTGCCCATTGAAACGACCCTCTAGAATATATGTTCACAGCCCCAGTCCAGTGTTTCCCGGGGACATGGAAAATGCAGAGCAAAACCTTACAAATTGATAAGTGCCGACACCTGCCCCTAAAGGGCTGAGAATACTCCTACTCAGGAACAAACTCACCGTGGATAGAAAAGTAAGGCCGATAATGCAAAGACTTGACTGGTACATACCCAAACATTGGCTAAGGGCAATACTTTTCGGACGCCGGTCATCAAACACAGAGTAAGATACGTCCAAACACCATGGCTGAGATCATATAAATGTTACGGCAAAAAGATGATCGTTAAGGCATAGATCTGGGGCAAAATATACGGCGGAATGGATCGTTCCCTAGGGCTAGCTACCCTAGTAAATAAACAGATGGCTGAAATCGGGTGGGTGGGCCTAGTCACCATGAGCGCATAATCGCACAACGCAAAACCAGTTCTTGTCAAAGATCAATTATATATTACAAAAAAGAATGATACAATTGGCTGTGAAGAACGAAAGAGAGTAGACGAATAAGAAATATAAATATATTATTTGTGAATTCCACTAAACCAAAAGCGGTTTTCTCATTTAACTATGGTAAAAATGCCATTTTCTGTATAGTAAATTAATTCTTTTTATGCCTTTATATGTGTGCGTTTGTGTTTGCGTTGGCTTGATTTTTGTGCGAATTGGAGTTCAATCACTGTTATTGAATAGTCCTGTTCTTAATGTCATTATTCCTCCTACAAACTCATTTCTTTTCATTTCCTTTTTCCACTTATTGGTTTCACTTTTGTATTCCCAAGTAACAGTAATTAGATGCAAACTCAATTTCTCTAGTTCTTATTTTCGCTTGGATTTCCCCGGCTCTAGTAGCTCTTCGATCACTCCAAATTTTAAGGCGGGTGGGTTTTCCAGCTAATTTTACTTATTTTGATTATTCACTACTTCGACTGATCGCAATACTCAGCCTTACCCGTGTCTCTGATTCAACGACCGTGATTGTCTACCACACATAGGATCTCATTTGTTTCACGGTAACTGTCAGCCAAAGTCTATGGACCTGACAGTCTTTAGCCGCGAGCAATCAAACCTGACGTCCTTAGTTTCCGTTGTTCTTTAATTGTGTATCATCAGATATTGTCTATCCTCTTAATGTCTTCAGTATCGTGTAATCTTACTTGAGTGTCTCTGTTTGATTTGTCTTTTTTTTCAATTCTGTTTTGTCTCACAGGGTCAGAATAAGAATATATTCTTAGAACGAGCCCTTGTGTGCGCTTCATAAATAGTGTCTTTCGTCGCCTCTGTTATCTCTGAGATCCATCTTTGCGTGACCGGTCTTTTTCCTGTTATCCATTGTATCAGCGCAACATTGCTCTTTGACATGCACTGTCTATTGGTACTATGCTTATATGGACGAATCATTTAATTTGTTGTTTCTTGATGAAGATCAACAATATTGCAAGGGATTCAGCACAGTCGTCGCCCAACAACACAAAATCAGTCTTCGTGGGTCCAATAGTTGAGATCTTTGGTTAAAAGCGTGGTATTCATAAACACATCATTTATTAAGTACGAATTGGACAAGTAATACAACACAAGGCAAGGAAAGACCAAAAAAATGGATAGACAATATCAAGATCACACTAAATAAACACAGATATAACACACCAAGGGCGACTCATCTGGCCCTGAAACGCAAATTAAAGATCCCACCCCTACGCTTAATGGTAAGAGTGGACAACCAATTCTATCACTCATATGGGGAAAGACGATAGACAATTAAAAAATACAACACAATCTACATGTCGTGTGAAATAAGACAAAATTAATTAAATCGATTAACATAAAAATTCGACAAACATTTTCATTATCTTGAACTTTACATGAAGGATGTTCACCTGTGCTACAAAGTCCGTGAACTGCTGCTGAGATCTTTCTGTGTAAAAAAGCAATCAGAGCACACATGCGTATTCACCAAATTACAATAATGATGTTTATATCAATCACTCAAACAAGTCAAGCCGTGAATGTTTTTCTATTGTAGTCTCGTTTACACTATTCTTATTGATGGGTGAATATTAGTGAATTAAATAATACAATATTGTTAATATTCAGAAAAGTGATATAACTATTGTTTACTTTATGAAATGAATCAGTAAAATGTTCAAACAGTATTTGAAAGTTTCTATATTTTGTCCCATTCAATTCAGGCGTAATCGTTGCACCTAATATTACGCATCTATATAATTTTTGCATAAAGACTAGATTTCTTTATCACAAGTGTTCTTGGCCATTCAAGCGTGTCTTACTCTAGCTTCAGAGGTAATTGTTATTTACATTCCTGAGTAAATTATCACAAGATCATGACTTACTGTAGTCCAATGCGTACTGTGTGCACATCGTTAAGTATTATCGTTGTTGTCTAAGCTGGCATTGAACCCCTCTCTCTAGTTCAAGGTGTTATCAACTTGGCTATCGGCAACCACTAAGGAACCTTTCGTATAGTTTCCTCTTCTTTTGTTGTCATCAAATCGTTACCCGGTTGTTGTCCAGCGTCTTGGTTTTCTTTTTTGTGTCTGCGCTGCTCTAGTGGTTTAGGTGATAGCTAGTTTTGCTTTTATGACGGGATTCTGCTATGATATTAACCATCTTTTTCGTGGTCTTCCTCTCGTCTTCTTTCCTGATGTTCTGTTGTAGAAGACTCTGTATATAGTAGAGTTTATTTGCATTCTAAATATATGCCGAGCCATTTCATTCTTTGTTTTTCAACGTATTTCAAGCATAAATTTCTTATAGTATTTTGTCAATAATCTAATTCTGATCATTTTTAGAATTTATCAGTGAACAAACATTACGAGAAAAAAAAATAAATTAAAAACAACATAAACCAGAAATGTGTAACAGCTGCTGCAAATGTAATCATGAGTTTAATTGCTTTCTGTGGTAAATAGAAAAACACAATTTCAAAATGTCACTTGTAACATTCAATGATTCGGACGTCCAACGGTCTGTTTAATTTGTTTTCTGTTATAAAAGGCATTACGACAGCATTTACTCACATGTAGACTCACTTAATTTTATCAGATCTATCCATTTAGCCAACTCTCTCATTTCTGCAGTATATCGTCAATGTGTATGTCATTTACACACTTACACATCAGTTTGCTTAGTAACTCTTGCGCCCGAGTGGTTACCGGGCCCAAATTTGGGGTTTAAAGAATAGAACCACTGTTACCTGCCACGCATGTCGTAAGAGGCGACTAAGGAGGTTTGGCTGAAATCGGATGCACATGTCCTAAACGTGCAGAAGTCTATGCGTTTAGGGACCTACCAAAGCAATGTGCAACGTATACACGTTCTTGGCAATGATCAAACATATCACAAAGAGTGATTAAAAATGGTCGTAAAGAACGAACGCAAAGAAGAAGAAGTAACTCATGCATTCACACTCAACATCAGTTCGCACAGTAACTCATGCATTCACAGGCTCACAATCAGTTTGCTTAGTAACTCATGCATTCACAGGCTCACACATCAGTTCGCACAGTAACTCATGCATTCACAGGTCACAATCAGTTTGCTTAGTAACTCATGCATTCACAGGTCACACAGTCGCACAGTAACTCAGCATTCCGCTCACATCAGTTGTAAAACTCATGCATTCACAGGCTCACACATCAGTTTGCTTAGTAACTCATGCATTCACACGCTCACAGATCAGTTCCCACAGTAACTCATGCATTCAAACATTCACTAGCTTTTTCACTCTGTATTATTTTATTCATCTCGTAATGTTATTCATTACTTATAGCCTGCAAGCAATTTCTACAATACGTTCTATCCTGGACAACCGTTTTAATGTCTATGGATTTGAGTCTGATATAATTCATGCCTTTCTCAGTGAATTTCTGTTCATTGTTTCCATAGGGCGTCATTATTTTCTTGAACCCATTGTCTCCCAATGTCTGCTTTGCAATTCTGTGATCATTTCGTCTCAGATTATGCCTAACGTATCTCCTTTCTCTTGTTTTTACACAGTTGTTACTAGTGATTTACCATACATTTCTATGATTTAATCACTTCTTCTGAATTCGTTCAATTTTATGTTTATTATTTGTAGCAGACTTCTATTTTCAAATGCAATAAGCTCACTGTTAACATCTTTAGTCATTTCCAAGTCTAGCTGGCAACTGACAAAGCAAAAGGCTCACCTAACATCCAAATAAACAATGAAGAACTCCAATGTGTAGAGAGCTACGAATACCTGGGCTCAGTAATTAACAATACCGGTCACTGCTCCAAAGAGATCTCAAGTAGATTGCCAATAAAATAAAAGAAGTTAAACACAATGAAAAACATGTGGCAAAGCACCAGCAAAATATTAAAATTAAAAATATTGAGAACATGCATTTTTCCAGTGGCTACTTATGGTTGTGAATCATGGACCATTACAAAAAATTAAGAACGAAAATTCAGTCCTTCGAAACTAAATGCTACAGAAAGATACTACGAATACCATGGACAGAAAAAGAAAGAACACTGATCTCCAGAAAAACTAAATGTTAAAGAGAATTGGCTGATAAACAACAACTATACAGAAAAATTAGATACTTTGGTCAGATTAAGCGTCCGATGGCCTGAAAGAACAATATTAGAGGGCAGGGTCCCAGGACGCAGAGGCAAACCAAAAAGAAGATGACTACACGATATGAAAGAAACCATGAATATGACCATCGACAAAGTGGGTGAACTGGCTAGAGACAGAGTAAATTTCAGATGCGCTGCAAAGAGAGCAACGTCCTATAAAGGATACGCACCTTGATGATGAGCTGGCATATGTTATGACTGATGTTTGAATTGAAAGTTTGTAATTTAGTTTTAATACTATATAACTTACTGTTCCATATTGTATTTAGGTTTTGAAACTCTGATGTTACTTTGACATTTCCTCACATAATTTCATTTTTTATGTGTGGTATCTCCCGTCCAGTGAAACATATTACCCATAGAGGCGAACTGCTCAGTTAGTTTAATCATTTTGGAATCCTCTCTCGGCATTCGCAAACTAACTCATTTTTTAACCTCGCAATCGGTGTTAAAAGTGTTATTTAAAGTTATATTATTGTTTAGATCATGTAAAGTACGATGCTGGTAGTGACTAAATTGTTTATTGTACAATAGTCAGATCATATTACATAAATGTTACTCAATGAGACGAATCTGTGTGCTTGCAAACATTAAACAAGGCAATACATAAATTTTACATTCACATATCATAATAAAAGCCGTAATATATTTTCTTTAAAAGAAAATGCAGAGAAGAAAAAAGACAGTCACCATGACCTACCAAAAAAAGAAATAACATTCTCATCAACACACTATTTCAGTAGTATTATTTGATAACCGTTGAAATTACCATCCATGCGTGAACCATGAATAATATAACTTAATGCAGTATTGCAGTGATGCATTTTAAACACATGTGTGGAAATCATTTGGGACTTTGCTAAATCCACAACAGTTGCAATCGTTCATACAGACATGCATTTTAAGGGCGCAGAAATCCACAATAGTTACAATCGTTCACAAAGACTTGCATTTAAAGGGCGCAGTTAGATTATTTTTTGTTGCTCAAAATTGGTATTGAGTTTCTACAAATTAAAAATCTAAAGTAAACCGACTTGAGTGAAATATAATTATAGAGTTTTATTCATTTCTGTCAATGAACATGTCTACGTCTTGGTGGGAAGTCTAATAGAGTAACAATGAACTGGATTTAATCATTAGCGTATGGGACTTAATGTACCAGAACATTAGATAGCATAGGGTTTGTATATGGAAATTAGTGCATGGATTTTATGAGCTTGTAAACATGTTCTAAATTGTCGACGAAAATATTGCGCATGTATACTCTGTTGCTGACACTTTCAGTGAGCTTTCAAATAGTTATTGAACATCTAAAGGAAGTCATGAGTGAAAGAACTTAAATTTTAGCGTTTTATAGATGATGTTTTTCGTAGATGTATATGTATATCATGGACATAGAAAAAAACAAATGCTTCGTTCTGTTCTGCAACAGCTTCAGATTAGAGAGATTTGGCTATTAACTAGCTTAACATTAAGGACAATTAAATATTTCAGACACATCAAACGACATGAGTGTCTAGAAAAGATAATTTTGGAGGGAATGGTGCATGGAAGAAGAGTGAGAGGAAGACCTAAATGAAGATGTCATTCACGATCTAAGAATGATTGTTGCTGACGCCGTTCAACTTGCACAGAACAGATAGTTTTTCAGGATTGCTGTCATGGGAGCCAAGTTCCGGAAGGGACAAGCTACTTGATGATGATATTTTCTCTGTCTTGTTTTCTTAAACACATATTTCAAAATGGAGAAAGCACAACATACTTACGCTATTTTGGGTGATCCATACACATACAATACAACATGGTCAATACATAGTTATTCTAAAACAAAAGCTATCTAAATTAAGATATTTTCTTACTGAACATATTTAGATTTTAAGTGTCCTACATTTGTCATTTCTTATTGTATTTATATAACGTTTTTATAATATCAAACAAATTGTTAAAACATTCATTAATATTTATTTGTAACAGTCATTCTTAATTATGTATTAACAAAGCAAACTTTTCTGATTGCTTTTTTGCAACAAACACTATGCAGTATTAATGAGCATTAAACTAATCACAAATTGTCTTCTTTTTATCTCTCTATAATTGCTTTCTTCTAGTTTCCCATGGCCCTCACTTGCTGCTTTTCACAATAGAGATTAAATTAAAACAGTTCACACATTCATTTGAAACTTTGTTAGCAAGGAAATCTAATTAGCTTGACTACCTGCTTGCTCGGAGCAATTTCTAGAACAGGTTTCCAGAATCAAAAGCATGAGTTAACCAGTCACACACCTGTCAGGTAAAATATAATTTAATACTTTCAAGCTTATGTAACACCTAATTAAATGATCCTATTTCTTGGTTACCTTATTGTAGTACTATTACAAACATCACAATAATAAAATTAAAGTCTTAGAAATTGCAAAATTTTTATCATACTTATTTGTTGACAGCTCGGCTAATAATGATAATAGATATTAGCTTATATTTTATCTTGCTATCAAAGTGGCATTACACACTTTCATAATTTTATCTTGCTATCAAAGTGGCATTACACACTTTCATAATTTTATCTTGCTATCAAAGTGGCATTACACACTTTCATAATTTTATCTTGCTATCAAAGTGGCATTACACACTTTCATAATTTTATCTTGCTATCAAAGTGGCATTACACACTTTCATAATTTTATCTTGCTATCAAAGTGGCATTACACACTTTCATAATTTTATCTTGCTATCAAAGTGGCATTACAACTTTCATAATTTTATCTTGCTATCAAAGTGGCATTCACACTTATAATTATCTTGCTATCAAAGTGGCATTACACACTTTCATAATTTTATCTTGCTATCAAAGTGGCATTACACTTTCATAATTTTATTGCTATCAAAGTGGCATTACACCTTTCATAATTTTATCTTGCTATCAAAGTGGCATTAACACTTTCATATAACGATAGAATGTAAGACAAGCAGAAAAAAGTAAAAACTTCGCAGGACATACCTTATTCTTGCGGCAACATATGCAAGCGAATCATAGACCATAATCAAATATTAAAGAAAAAATAAATATATTTGAAAGATAGTGATACATGTATATTATGAGAACAGCGTGGACAGTGAATAGTAAAATATAGGCATTCTACGGCATTTGAACATGATGAACACTGGCTACTGCACAACATACATGTATATTATGAGAACGGCGTGGACAGTGAATAGTACAATGTAGGCATTCTACGGCATCTGAACATGATGAACACTGGCTACTGCACAACATACATGTATATTATGAGAACAGCGTGGACAGTGAATAGTACAATATAGGCATTCTACGGCATTTGAACATGATGAACACTGGCTACTGCACAACATACATGTTTAGAAAAATGAAAGATGTTTGATTTCATTAAACGTAACAGTGGTTTAGAAAGAATGGAGGGCATGATTCCTGAATACTGGTAGGTAGCGAACAAGACGACGATGAACACAGAGTATAGAGTATAACTTGATCTTGACAATAGAGGAGGCGTGAGAACTCGCTAGAGTCCAATAGTAATTTAGACAGCCTGTGTTAAGAATAGCGTTCTGCAAAGAACATACAACATAATGAGTGCATGTTACCATCAACGAGATACATCTTAAATTAACGTTTATGAAACAAATAGATCAGAACTAACTATACCTGATATATACAATGAACCACCAACGCTGTAACCGACATTGTGATTGTACCAGGCATATTAAGAGAGAACAAGATGAAGGCCGAGATAATATACCAGTCGAAGAATTATAAGCTATGGAATATCCTGGAATGGTTGTGATAATATAAATTATTACATCTCATCTAATAATTTATGGGGGTGTGGGTCTCTATGAAGGAGTCGTTAAGACGTTGTCCTGTCGTTCTGAAGGTTGTGAGTTCAAATCCAGGCCTGGTCTAATGTGCAATTTTTATAATGAGATCCATAGGATATTTGCTGGAGCTACAGAGTTTGTGCTTTATGTAACCCACACGGGAGATGTCGTGCCATTTCTGCCGACAGTGACGGAGCATATCTGGAAACCCGGTGCAGTAAAGCCAACATTTCGACTTTAAATACTTGTGTAGGACAACATATATAATGTAAACTACCCACTGAAATCCATAATCATTGCTTTGTCAATAAATCAGTATGAATCTAGTCTAAATATTAGCTTTATTTGTTATGTGACAAGTATATTGGTAAGACAAATGATAAGAAGAATGAGAAACAGAATTAAACCAGAAATCACTTTTAGACTCAGATCACATACAAATCCCACAGAGTGGTAACAAGTGGTCAATAAAAAGAAGAAGAAGAAAAATTAGGTCTACACGCTCTGATATAACTAGAAACGTCTTGTTCTTAGGGAAAAAAATAAACGAGAGAAAAAAAAGGCACAGTAAAAGATGATATGAGAGAATGACAGTGAATGAATGAAAATCGTGGCATATCCTTTACAGGACGTAACCATCAACCACAGTAAACAAGTCGTTGATTTTCTAGGCACCGCGTATACGTTCAATAGTTTTCCATTGCTTTCTGAACGATGAGGTCTATTTTGGCCTTTCGTAAAAATTTCAAGGAAACGAATTTTCTTCCAAACTGCCTGCCGCGGTGTTTGAGCCAGGTACGCTTGGGTTGTGTTCTAGCTCACGACGGCTTAAGCTACAGATACCCACATATATGATACTATCAATTTAAAATATCAACTACACAGAATGAAATACTAATAAAATTACAATAAAACAGGATCCTGCTATAAAAACTAATAACACAAGAAAAGATAATAAATAATAACAAAAATCACTGTTTTATAAATGTGTGTATCAAAAACATTTTCTCTCTATAGTCTGTAACTCCCATGGAACTTAGAAAAGCAAATGTTTTTTTTTCTTTAATTTTTTTTTTCGATCCAGAAGCACGTGAGCTTTCAGCTCGGTGCCATGACATCGTGACCCTTCGGTTCGCTGTCACGAACACTGTAAATCTGGAGAACGCGTTTCTGCCAGCCGCGGAATTGAACCGCACTCACAGGAGGTTTGTCACGCGTCGTCCAACATGCTACGAACAAGCTGGGCAGGAGGAGAAAAGAAATAATGCCAACCATTCTTCTATGTTTTTGGTCGTCCTCTGTATTGTATTTCAGCTGTAATTAATGTCGTTCAGTTCTTGTTATATTGTTCTCCTTCATGTCGTTTTGCCTCATTCCATGTTTTTGTTTATCCGAGAAGTCATTCTGACAATAGGCAAATATCGGAGAGGTGAAAGAATGTCGCGAAGACACACCCACATACCCACAGTTAAAATATGCATGTCACAGAGTAATGATCATGTCTCAATTACTTCCGGATTAAAGTTGACATATCCTGTGATTAAGGTTTTCTTGAGAATTAACAAATATGTTTTTGTCATCAAGCTGTTATTTTATGCTCACAGGATGTGTACACCTCTAGTTGATATTTCCTAATATCAACATGATACAAACGACAACATCATTAGCAATAACAGGAGAAACAAGCACACACAAAAAATAAAGATATTATATGTTCTAAACCAGCGTTTCCCAAACTGGGGTCTTCGGACCACCAGGGGTCCACGAGGTATTCACAGGGGGTCGTCAAGCGCTTGAAGAAATATTATGATATTGGACATTTTGGACAGAAAAATACATTTTAAAAACATGTATAAAAACGATGGTAAATTAGTTCCGCTGTGAAATCAAAGGACAGGGACCAGACCGGAGTCTAAATGTCTGACAGGACAAAATGAAAGCTCATTTGAGGTTTCCCGAAGTCTGAGAAAATTGTTTACTATTGTATCCCACAGACACTTTATTTCTGTCCATTTCCATATATAGAAACTTTTGTGGATCCGTGGCAGCAAAATGTATTTAAAATGGTGTCCGCGGTAATGGAAAGTTTGGGAACCGATGTTCTAAACAAATTTTCATCTTCTGCAGATTGCAAAGAAATAAGCAACAAAATAAAAACATCCAATTTGCTTTTCCATCGTTATCACATACATTATGGTATATATGTCGTGCAAACGCGTTAATGGAGCATATATTATGCTACTCGCTTTAGGGCAATGTCATGGTAATTGGGACGAAGCAAATTACATGTAAATAGCTCGCCATATGACACATTTAACTAATACAGAGCGTCTAAAGATGATAATTTCGTCTTAAAGACTGCCTACATCACAATATAATTATCAACACAGAGGAGACATGCGATACATGTAAACACTCAGTCCCTCGCTGTAAATGACAATGAATATATATTATATATATATATATATATATATATATATATATATATATATATGTATATATATATATATATATATATATTTTTCCGATCCAGAAGCACTTGAGCTTTCAGCTCTTTGGCTCAGGGGTCATGGACATCGTAACCCTTCGATTCGGTGCCACGAACACCGTAAATCTGGAGAACCTGTGGCTTTCTGCCAGCCGTGCAATTGAACCCGCACTCACAGGGAGCGTGTCACCGTCGTCAACGTGCTACGAACACGCTGGGCAGGCGGGCATGTATGTATATATACTCACTATGCTCAAGTACACATATTATCATTTCGTATACGTATAAATTGATTGATTGATTTACTGTATATTATCTCTACATTAACGTTTTACTGCACTTCAAGAACTACTTGCTCTGGAAGACATAAATTAACGTTTGACTGCACTTCAAGAACTACTTGCTCTGCAACTAAATTAACGTTGACTGACTTCAGAACTACTTGCTCTGAAAGACATAAATTAACGTTTGACTACACTTCAAGAACTACTTGGTCTGGAAGACATAAATTAACGTTTGACTACACTTCAAGAACTACTTGCTCTGAAAGACATAAATTAACGTTTGACTACACTTCAAGAACTACTTGCTCTGAAAGACATAAATTAACGTTTGACTACACTTCAAGAAATATTTTGTCTGGAAGACATAAATTAACGTTTGACTGCACTTCAAGAACTACTTGCTCTGAAAGACATAAATTAACGTTTGACTACACTTCAAGAACTACTTGCTCTGAAAGACATAAATTAACGTTTGACTACACTTCAAGAACTACTTGCTCTGGAAGACATAAATTAACGTTTGACTGCACTTCAAGAAATATTTGTCTGGAAGACATAAATTAACGTTTGACTACACTTCAAGAACTACTTGGTCTGGAAGACATAAATTAACGTTTGACTACACTTCAAGAACTACTTGCTCTGGAAGACATAAATTAACGTTTGACTACACTTCAAGAACTACCTGCTCTGGAAGACATAAATTAACGTTTGACTGCACTTCAAGAAAGTACTTTTGCTCTTGGAAGACATAAATTAACGTTTGACTGTGCACTTCAAGAACTACTTGATCTGGAAGACATAAATTAACGTTTGACTGTATTTCAAGAATTACTTGGTCTAGAAGACATAAATTAACGATTGACTGCACTTCAAAAACTACTTGGTCTGAAAGACATAAATTAACGTTTGACTGCACTTCAAGAACTACTTGATCTGGAAGACATAAATTAACGATTGACTGTATTTCAAGAATTACTTGGTCTAGAAGACATAAATTAACGATTGACTGCACTTCAAGAACTACTTGCTCTGGAAGACATAAATTAACGTGACTGCCGCCCGAGTGGTTACCGGGGCAAAATTTGGGGTGTAAAGAATAGAACCACTGTTACCTGCCACGCATGTCGTAAGAGGCGACTACGGAGGTTTGGCTGAAATCGGATGCACTTTTCCTAAACGTGTAGAAATCTATGCGTTTACCAAACCAATGTGCAACGTATACACGTTCTTGACAAAGATCAAACATATCACAAAGAGTGGTTAAAATTGGTTGTAAAGAATGAACGGAAAGAAGAAGAAAAAGAACGTGACTGCACTTCAAGAACTATTTGGTCTGGAAGACATAAATTAAGAGATGCAAAAGAGACCAAGTTGATGGATTGGATATGTCATGAGGATGAAAAAGAAAGATGATCAAGGCATGCACTGCAATAGACATCTCCGGAAAAGCGGGAAAAGGATAAATTTATGAGCGAATTGAAACGAACGTTTGAGTAAGATCGAAATGTGTAGACATTTTTGTTCTGTTTAATGCGCTTTTTTGAGCGACGAGAGAGGCGAACAGAGGCGACGAAAGAGACTATCTACGAAGCGTATACAAGGGCCCGTTTTAGAAATCTCTTCTTGAACTGACGCTGTGAGGCAAACATGATTCGAGAAAGAAAGAAAGAAGTGGACGACGAGTCACAGAGTCAGATGTGCAATTTTTTCATAAGATCATTAGATTGTAGCTGAAACTACGGAGCTCGTGCTTTGTACAACACAGGTGGCGTGTCATTTCTGCCCACATGGATGGAACCATATGGGGAACTCAGTGCAATGAAATAAATCTTCGCCTTTAGTCAATTTTCATATGAAGTCATCAAATGTAACAATACATAATCCAAGTACACACTCATGTACAAATAACACACATAAAACACTAGTATAATCACACACAAAAACACCTTGTACATACACACAAATAAACATGCAGTACAAACACAAATCAAACACAAATTATGAACATATATAGAACATTTCGTAAAGTCACGCCTAGAACACTCCATACAAACACACATAGAACACTCCATACAAACACACATATAACACTCCATACAAATACACACAGAACAATCAGTTGAAATACACATAACACATCTAGTGCAAGCACACTTACATCACTCAATACTCATAAAGCACTCCGTATCATCATCGTCACCATTATCAAGCCTCATCTCGCCTGAGGACACATAAGGCTGTGAGGCATGAATTATTGATAGAACACTCTCAAAATCGATTACTTCCTTGAAATACAAGTGACACAGAAGAGTACTCAGAATACCATGGACAGAAAAGTGAAAAAATATAGCCATTTTGCAGCAGATTAAATTTAGAAATAAATGGTTGATAAAAAAAGAAACATGAGAGAACAGAAATATTTTGGATTTATACAACGGCATGATTCTCTAGAGAAGATCATTCTGGAGTGCATGCTATGTGACAGGTGAAGAAGAGAAAGAGAAAAGTGAAGATGAGTACATCATGTTATAGACGAGTTGCGTACGGATGTGACAGACGTCTGACACCTCACAGAGTACAGAGTGACGTTTATAACTCCCGCCATGGGATTCGAGTTCCGACAATGACACTCTAGATGATGATGATCATTATCTTTTGGACTTGATAATAATATTTCAAAAACGTGCTCTTGTAGTATGTTCATATTTGCATACAATAATACTTGACTATTTTCATTAGGTTTGTTTCACATGTTAGACTAAGTGCTTAAATATCCTGCTGTTAGGCGTCGTTTGTCAGAAAGCACATCTGACAATATCCTTTAGGCAATCCAACTTCACTACATTATTAATCTGATCTAAATGCTTCTATTGATGGTAGACTTGTTATGAACTTAAAATCATAGCATATCCTAAAGGACGTAGCCATCAACCACAGTAAACGAGTCGTTGATTTTTCTAGGTACCACTTATACGTTCAGTAGTTTGCCATTGCTTTCTGAACGGTGAGGTTTATTTTTACCTTTTGTAAAATCCCACAGAAACGAATTTGCTTCCAAATTTGCCCACCGTGGGGTTTGAACCAGGTAAACTTGGGTTCGTGATCGAGCTCAGTACCGCTTGAGCTACAGACGTATTATACATAACTATTGATAATGAAATAAATTCCCTGTAATTACAAACTGATCGTAGCATATACCTCGAAGTTGACATAAATATGAAGGAAAATAATTGTCATATATATAGTCTGTCCTTGTCCCCATTACGCATGTCACTTATGATATGTTTGGCACCTAAAGATGGCTTACTGAATTGTTAAAATGTATCTCTAAATTAGTTTCAAGAAGCAGAGAGATTTTGAAATTGTAGTGAATTCTCTGATGGTTAAACTGTACAATGACAATATCGCGCAAACAACTTCAGTAACACATACGTTCGGAACAATATTTCTACCATCATTTGATAATTTCTCATTCCAATTATTTTCTTTCCCATTTTTTCTCATTTTTTCCATACCTTGTCCACCATGAACTTTAATTTATAATCGGTTCTTCCAAAAACTGCAGTAAATTGACACAAGACTCTACTAGGCAGTCCCGTTATTTTGGAACACAATAATCGAATCAAATTACAGAGATACAGTTGAGTCGCATGCTTTTATATGAAACTCGACATTTTCTTTCATATCAAAATCCATCGAGAGCAATAGAATCAACAAAAACAAGGATAATCTAACAAAAGCGTATGGTTTACAAGATATGTTCTGACGTTGGGGTCGGTTAATCTCAGTTAGGAAATACGATAAGTGAAAATTTGTATCCTGATGGTGACCCGCAGAACTGACAAGATAACACAACCTTGTACACCGGATAACTTGGAACACGAGTTCCAAGGCTAGTGGATCTCTGGCTCGCCTTGGGGATACACTCCTGAGTCATTTTTTTTAAAATTATGTTTTTTTGTCGCGAGTTAGGGAGACAAACCCAATTAAAAAGCGATTGTTCTTGACTACGGGTCTCTAAACATCTAACAACACAACGAACTCACGCACAAATGCCCAAATCACATACATAACAAAATCAGTGGTTTAGCAGTGGTTGACATAGAGAGAACGAAAATGAAGAAGACGTGTCAGAAACGTATGATGATTAAAGAAAACCACGAACAAATATGAAGAATATTTATGATGTTCAACTGAAAAAAAAACCAAATCTCAAGAAATCGAAAACAAAGTAACGATTTAGTTGCGTTTGTATATTATATGCTATAACTAAAGAAGAAAGTTCATTATTGAATGTCAGTATAATGGGGCTGACTAATAGACAATGAATAAGATGAAAGAAATCAAGGTTAGCGAACATGAATGATCAAGTTTCTACTATACCTTCAAGTCGTAGCAACCAGTACAGCATATGCAAAATACCTACAGTCTGTCAAGAGAGTTGTAATCAAAGTGGGATTGCAAACCTCATTCAGTAACTGATGCACTGCTAAAAGACGAAAGACTGACATAATTGTACCGTGTTTCACCATATAACTCGGTCTCTCTCTGGAAAAATGACACACCATCTGACTAGAATATTGCACAACACACGAACACCATAGCTCCAACATAGCTTATATAAAAGCACTGTACAAGGAATAGTAAACCATCAAAGAACGTTAGTCGCCACACGCTGATAGACATATTTTGGGGAAATCGAAGCACTTATGGGGACTAATTGGTTCCACATGCAGTGATGATGATCCGACGACTAAACTAAACTGTTGATGGTAAAGAAGAATAAGGAAAATATGATATCAGCAATGATGCAAACAGTTTAATGACATATTAGATATATCACTTTTATCATGACAGCATGTACTAATATCATGTCCTAAACATGTACAAGTCTATGCATTTAGGGGCCTACCAAACCAATGTGCAACTTAGACACGTTCTTGGCAAAGATCAAACATATCACAAAGAGTGATTAAAACTGGTCGTAGAGAACAAACGTAAAGAATGAGAAGAAGAAGATCATGATAGCATGTACTAGTTGTCTTCCATCACTTATACAATTTCTATACGTCTCAGTATTGTTATCAATAGGTTTACATAACGCTTCTCTTTAGAAAAAGGAAAAGAACATTTGTGAAGATCCAGGAACAAAATCGTATTTATCACAGATTCGAATATAACATTCTCAACTAGATGTCTGAGTGGGTCAAATGTAGAAAAGATATAGTGGAATAATCGCTGTATTACGAATCGGACTAATTTTATCCCATCTTCGATACAATTACGAGTCTGTGATACATCATTATTGTACTTTCCTGAAATCCAATTAACCAGAACGAGACGACCATTTCAGGAAAGGATACGGAGAGAAGTACGTCTGAAGTGCCTCTTTAATGGAACTGAAGTCGCAACAAGAGCTAGTCATTTCTAACGCTATGTTTACTTTGCAGAAAAGGCTATGGAGGTAGTTTCTTTTCTACACTTGATCTAGTCATGTTCCCCTACCTCAGCTTACATATATACAAATTCTGTTTTGACATATTATAAAGAAAATACCAATTAAATAAAGTAAACAACGACAGCAACAGCAAACAAAAAACAAAAAGCACTACTGGTTTATCATCAAGTACCATGTCTCCTGACGAAAGTCTCTCTCATGACACCATGTCCGAAAAAGACTCGTCTCTAGTAAGTTCTCTCGCCGCTTCTAAAATCAAGTTCAATGTTACTTTGATGTCGTACTGCCACGTTAGTCTTGGTCTTCCCCTGCCTCTACCATCAGGAACCATGCTTTCAATTACTGTTATCTTCAAACCACCGTGCCCTTTAACGTCATCGGAATACTTCTAGTTCCAGGATGTGATGTTGTTTATGATATTTCAAACCACTGTTTATTTGATTACAGTTGTACTGACTAACATTCTGACAACAACAGCACAACTTGCTAGTTTATTCAATTTGTTATTTCTTACAACAAGCATAGCAACATTACTGTATAGTATATTTGATTTATACTTTCTTACAACAAGCATAGCAACATTACTGTATGGTATATTTGATTTATACTTTCTTACAACAAGCATAGCAACATTACTGTATAGTATATTTGATTTATACTTTCTTACAACAAACATACCAACATTACTGTATAGTCTATTTCATTGATACTTTCTTACAACAAACATACCAACATTCACGTTCCTGGGGAGCATTTTTTCAGCAAACGGAAGAATAACTAATGAAACTCAACACAGATGTAATGAAGCAAATCAAATGATAGGACAAATGGCGCCAATTTTAAAATGTAAACATGTCAACATGAACACAAAAAAAGCAATGTTCAACATAATCTTTATCCCCACATTATGTTACCAGTGCCAAACCTGGTCACTGACAACAAATGATAGAAGAAAACTAGTCACGACAGAGATGAAGTGTCTACTCAGAATGCTGAGTGTAACACGAAGAGACCAGTTGAGAAATGAAGACATCAGGAAAACTAGTGGGTACAACATCAGTACTAGACTTCATCAAGAAACAACAAATTAAATGGTTCGCCAACGTAAGCAGATTACCAACAGACTGCACCTCAAAGAGCAACTCTGCGCCGATACAATGGGTACAAAGCAAAAGGCCGACCAAGCAAAAGAGGAACCTCAGAGATAACAGAGGCGACGAAAGACACTATCTACGAAGAGCATACAAGGGCCCGTTTTAGAAATCTCTTCTTGACCTGACGCTGTGAGGCAAACATGATTCGATAAAAGAAGAAGAAAGAAAACACCAACATTAGTTTATAGTCTATTTACTTTATACTTTCTTACAACAAGCATGCCAACATTAGTTTATAGTCTATTTACTTTATACTTTCTTACAACAAGCATGCCAACATTATTGTAATAGTCTATTTACTTTGTGAAATTAATTAGTCTATTATAGTCTTTGTAATGCAGAGAAGGTTGAGAACATTTTTTGACAACAGGTAAAATTCAGGGAAGGAGAGAACATGGAAGACAGAGGGAGAAGATGTTAGATGACCTGACGTCATGGTTCGGCACAAGATCGACGTCAGAACTGATTACATACACCAAGCAAAGAGAGTTGTGGAGAGACATGGTCGCCTACGCCGGCAGGCATAGCACTTGATTGATTAATTTAATTTATACTTCCTGATAGCAGAGCCAACATAAACACGACTGAAACAGTTAATGAAAGATGAACCAGTTATCCTGTGAATAACAGGCTCATCATTCTTTTTATTTTGATAGAGAAACTGATGGAAAGACTGGTAAACAGAACTCTTCACTGCTTCCACAAAATCAACAAGGTGATCCTTCCAACATAGACAGGGTACAGACAACAGAGACGTCGCAGTGTACAAATTAGTCTATCTCAAACAAGACATCGAAAATGTATTTCAGGAACAGAAGAATGATCATGATGTTTTCATTGAAGTCTCTGGGTCGCTCAACACAGTGTGGTAGGAGGTACTAAATCTTTACTAGACATGAGTTACACACATCATATTCTTCTTGTATAAATACTTTATCTACCATAGATTTGACATAGTCAGAAGGGACACCCACTTTCAAGAGAACCTATAATGCAGTGGTTCCCAAACTATGCCGTACCGTTGACCCTCTTTTAAATACGTTTTGTTGCCGCGTACACCACAACGTATCTATATATGAACATGAACAGAAATGAATTATATATGTGATACAATAGTAAACAATGTTCTTAGACAGTGGGAAACTTCAAATGATCTTTCAGTTTGTCCTGTCAGACATTTAGACTCCGGTCTAGTCCGGGTCCTTTGATTTCGCAGCAGAGCTAGTTTACCACCGTTTATATATATATTAAAAAAATTTATTTTTCTTTTTGAAATGTCAAAGTCAGAATATTTCTTCAAACGCGCGAGGACCCCCAGTGAGTACCTCACGGTCCCCCGGGGGTCCTGGGACTCCAGTTTAGGAAACGCAGCTTTAATGTATTAAAGAGAGTTCCACAAAGCGACATAACAGTGCTAAACGTATTTTTAATCTACATAAACGATATTATCAAATACTACTACTGTCTGCAACCAACATTGCTCAAACAGCAAAGGCACCGTTGATCTTGCTATCTGGGAAGCAGATAGCTGGACAACAGCATGACTCTTAGTTCGGAAGACAGTGAATCATGTAGAAAAATGGACAGATATCATTTAATAAAAGAGAGAAAGTTTCACAAATCAGCATAATAGTGATATAATTATAGAACTACATACGTTGTAACGATATAATGTGTATACTATTTATTGTGACAGCTGTTCAGCGTAATATCAGGCACTCGATGATATAGGTTCTTGAAGCGATTCATATGTGAGGGTACTCGTCTTTTACACATGCCATTCCTGAAGATTTTGTTGCGATCCACACGTGAATCTGTTATTATTCCACAAATGCTGCCTTGATTTAAGTTCTTGATGTAAGGAGAGGATGAAGTAAAAACTATGTAGCAAAGGCTAATATAGAGAGATTATCGTATGTCCATATATGTAATGTATAGCGAATAGAAGCAGTTTTAATCTCGTCGTTTGATTTGTATCCTTTGCTTGATAAAGACCTTTTGATCGATACGTCGTTTTATCTTGTTTTTGCCCTTAGTACAACTAAGTTACTTCACTTTTACATGTTTTATCTTTATGTTCTTGCAACAATACTTCAGTGAGATTACTCTTGTTTCTCACATATCGTCTTGCCTGAAGTTCTTGCAACGATACACGTATGAGTCTAATGGTGGTTCACACATACTGGCCTGCATATATGAATAAGTCTGCTGATATCGGTGTATCATTTAGAAATTTGAGCATGGTAAACTGAGTAATCAAAAAGTCATCAATGTTTTATTCGTTGTCAGTTTCATAAGTCGATTAGCAAATACTTTTTTTTCGATCCAGAAGCACTTCAGCTTTCATTTCTTCGGCTCGGTGCCATGGACATCGTAACCCTTCGGTTCGGTGCCACGAACACCGTAAATCTGGAGAACCTGTGCCTTTTCTGCCAGCCCGCGAAATTGAGCCGCATTCACAGGGGGCTTGTCACCCGTCGTCCAACGAGCACGAACACGCTGGGCAGGTGGGCTAGCACAGTATCACTATCAGTTTTCCATCTAGCATTTCTTCATCCAGTAATTTGCTATGGTTCTCGCCTTTTTTAAGGACAGTCTTTCAATTCTCTTTCGCCTTTTTAAAAAAGTTACTACAGAACAACTAGTAATCATGTACCGACAAGCAGGAATGTAACGAGAATACTTTTATTATTTCATATTCGTTACTTTCGGGTCGTCAATAATAGGTACTCGTAAAATGGGTTATTAATATTTCGACTTGTATAGCCGGTGCCCGCTCAATACACTTACCATGATCCAGTAACATATTGCAGTATTCATACACGTGTATGTACTTTATGTTGAATATACCGACACGCATTAGAACAACCGTAAATGACAGAAATAAGTTTTACAGTTTTAGAATCAATAAAACAATTGATGATATATAATATATACAATATCATATAATTTTTGCAACAAAAGAACAACACAATCAATCACAAAGAACAAACAAGAAAACATAATAATGAATATAAATAGTAATGAATGACTTGAAGTTATGAAGCCTAAATATAAATCTACATCAGAACTTGATAAATATATCAGAGATAACAAAATGGGTATGAATGCAAAACCTTACTCTACAACAATGGAAGCAAAATAAATAATACTATCACAGCTGCAAAATAAATAATACTATCACAGCTGCAAAATAAATAATACTATCACAGCTGCAAAATAAATAATACTATCACAGCTGCAAAATAAATAATACTATCACAGCATTGCAAATAAATAATACTATCACAGCTGCAAAATAAATAATACTATCATGCAGCTGCAAAATAAATAATACTATCACAGCTGCAAAAAAACATACACAGCTTGTGCAAGCATATATAAGAAAACTAAACTAATTGAAAACATAAATTAGAATTACAGAACTTGAGATACCATAAAATGTAAGAGTTAAATAAGACAACTGAATTTAGGTTAACAGCAAGAAAGATTACTAAACTCGTGATGATGACGAAAATGGAAACCACAAAAATAGATCAATAAGTAGGCCATAAAATATGATAACAAGAAGTTTATGGTCTGCATAGGTCCATAGCAAAGATTGACCATTTTTTATGATAGCACAGACAGGAGCTTGAAAACCAATTTTTAAAGTATTATCAGACTTGTAGCAGCTATTAGATCTAAAAAACCCGTATTCAGTAATAACAAAGTGGCTAATGGCTAAACCAACCTTGGCTAGCAACCTAATTTTTTATTTGAATATTTTCTGAAAGTGCAATAAAGAATATGCAAATGATTCCCCAAACAAGAACGTAGAATTATTGTGGGTACACGCTTTATCCATTTCTTAAGTAATTCTGACATAGCTGGCTTCATGCAAAAAAAGTTGCTTGATTAAATTACAAAGTATGCAGAATGGTTGTGATAACTTATATCAAGAGACAAAACATCCCGGAACTAAAGTATACGACAGTTATGTTTATATAGAAGTGATTGATGGATATCGTGTAACCAGGCATTGTTGGATATCGTGGATGTTCTAAGAGAGGAGGCACTTATAATGTCTCAAATATCAACATTAATTTTTCCTTGAAAATATAACACAAGGAGATTGCAGTTTTACGGATGTCAAAGAGTTGTCTATGTTCAGAAAGTTAAGAAAACAGTAAAACGATTAGTAATTAGACAAAGTAGGAATTCTTTTTATGATGATTATATTTTTCTAGTAGAAAAGTTGCGGTTTTTTCTGCAAAAAATGTTTTCTATCATTACCACAAAATAAAAAAGTAAAGTAACAAAACAAGAAAACCCACCTCGTTTTTAGTGTTTTTTTTTTTTGGTGTGTTCTCTATTACTCAATAATAATATTCATATTACTCTTCACTAGTAATCTGATATTTATCCCGTTTTATTCGTGTATTGCACCCCTACTTACTATTTCCATTGTTTTTGATTTGATTACACTTGACATCTTCGTAATCTATTTCGTGTGTATGAATATATCTCTTCCGAATGTTTATCTTCATCTTCTTCTTCCTTCAACGCTCCATTTCGACTGCTTATTATCCAATCTTTGTGATTTGTATGTGATCCGAGACTAAGAGCGATTCTACGTTGTGATAGTTATGCGCCTACAAGTAGGCCAGCACATTTGATTTCTGCAACGCTTTTTGTTGACTAGGGTAGTTCCCCAGGCCCTACCTCAGTCGCCTCTTACGACATGCCTTGTAGATCGTAGTGTTACTATTCTATGCTTTCCTTGCGACACACAAGCGTTATATACATCTACGTGTTGTTATTATTTACTTCTCTTGTGTTCTTTTACTTTATTAAATATCTTCGAGTTTCCACATTTGAGAAAACTTATCGTTGCTGCTTCTCTTCGTTTACTACTTACTCATACCATTTTCTAAATTTGTAACAGTTTTTTCTTCATGTTCGTTGTAAACATCTTCATTATTTCTATTTTAGAATAGTCATTTCTTCTTTTACTTCTCATACATTTCTTCCGCTTCACATAAATAATTATAATCGTTTTTACAGAAGAAAAATTCCTTATATATAATGATAAATTATCTCCTTTGAATATTCAGGATCATATCTCAAAATTCAAGAATCATTCATTTTCATTGTATAAATTGACTGAGATATGTCTCAGTCTAATACGTTGGCTTAGATCATAGGTTCCCCAACGTTTTTCGGGCCACAGCCTACTTTGCAAGACATAAATGTTGTAATTACCCCCTTCCCTTTCCCCACCGTTTTAAGCATTCAAGCAGTTTGATATTTTCGACATAAATGGCAACTAATTACTGCTTATTTTGATACATTACTACTGATACATTACTGCTTATGTTGTTAAAGTATTGAGAAAGTGGTGATCAATATGTGCTTCATCTTGAATACAAATATTAAATCTCAAAATCATGAAAATTATGTATTTTAAAATAAATATTATTCATTTCTTATATAAGAGCCCGACCTCTAGATAGCTCAAACGCCTTCCAAATGATTCTGAACCCACTATCGCTCCCCACCCACCCTCATTCCCTAGAAGGTTTCAGCGAGCACTGGGGAACGATACCGTCCCTTTGGGAACCTATGGCTTAAATAAAAACATTGAACACTGTTTTAGACATGTAGACAATACATTTGTTAACTAACTTTCAGACATTCAAATATAAATAAACATTAGCAGAATTCGTTTCTCAATTCTGCATATTGCTCTTCACGTACTTTATTATAACTTATTCTTCTTTAACGATTTATTTTTTCAGTCTCCATCGTTATCTTCTTCTTTTACATCTGTGAGCGTATCACATGGCTAGTGTTTTAGAGCGGTGCTATCTAATGCGTCATTAATTTTCTCTTACATCTGCATTTTCATTATAATTTTTGAGATGCTGGCATGCCAATTTGTGTTCTAATTTTATGCCGTATTGTTCGTTAAGTTATTCTATTTCTGTTTGGATTGGGCAATTTTCGAAGTATGCATTTTTTGCTTTCAAATCATATCTTTCATCGTTGCTTCTATCCTTCACATTAACATTTAAATCATCTTTTTTTCCCTGTTGGTAAATTGCGTGATATGTGTAGATTTGCGTATTGTTGTTTACCACATAATTCAGTAATTAGCTAATTGTTTCCATTTGTTGGGTCCGATAGAAAAGTTCTTCATTGAGACCTTGCAGACAGCCTTGTATTTGAGGAGTGGTCTTCCTTTCAGCATATTGCCTTTCGAAAGTTCACAGAACAACACATGTTATGATAGACGGAGGCGGCTATTGTCCGTTCTTCTCACATGTCCTAAAATCTTAGTTTTTCTACTGCTGAACATGCGCATGGTGGAAGGCAAATTTGCATGTTGCAGTACTTCATGGTTGATTATCTTGTCGTTACCACCTGATGTTCATAATCTTGCGAAGAAATCGAAGGTGAAAGACGTGTCTCCTCTCATGCCTTGAGTAGGTTGTCCATGTTTCTGAGCCTTTTAGCAAAAAACTCATTACACAGGTTCGATATATTTGAATCTTCGTCTGCAAATGATAATTGTGTGTTGTCCCACGTTCGCTTTGATAGTGTGTGGCCCCACTATCTTTTCGAGCATTGATTTCTTCGTCAAGGGAAAGGCTGGTAGTGACTAGGATCAAAGATAGCACAATACTTAACTGGTGTTTGATGGTTACCATTTAACGTGATATTTGTTGTATTACTTCCCTGACATAAAACCACTGTTTTGGTGACAATTATAGTCAGAGAAAATATGTCGCATGCCCTGGTCAGATCATTGATTAGATAGTGTAGGGTAGATTCACTGTGTGCGACTAGGGCAGGATCGTCAGTGAAAAGGAAAATTATTTATTTCGTTATTGTCTTGACTCTCACTTAAGCGAGTTATGTTGAAGAGTGAACAATCAGCTTTCGTGTGGATTTCAAACGTCGTCAGCAGCATCCCTAAATGTCTGTAACAAAAGAATTGTGGAGAAGATATCGAAGAGATTGTGGAGGGGAAGGGGGAGTGGATACGGCCTTGTTTGACCATACTCTTAATCGATCGAAACAATCAGATGTACTGCTATTGATCTGTATGATGGATTTCATGTAATGAGATGATTATTTTGACCAAACTGGCACGGCAGTCAGTATATTTCTTATTTTATAAAGTCCTGGTTTGCTGACAATTTCAAATACCTCTGACAGATCGACGAAAGCCATGAATAATGGTTCTCTCTGCCCTCTGCATTTCTATTGCAGTTGTCGAAGAATGAATATCATGTCAGATGATGACCTCCAGCGCTGAATCCATATTGTGACTGGGAGAACACGCTCTGCCAGTGTCTGTAGACATTCTCAAAGGACTGATGCATAAGCCTTGCCTGTGACACTTAAAAGGGAGATGCATCTCTAGTTGTTACAGTCCCCCTGCGTCTAAGTTTAAAAAAAATATATAATGTCACTATCTTTGCATCAATCATGTCTTCACGAATTTCGAGCTCTTTCCAGCACTTGACAAGGAGATTGTAGCGATTGGGGTAGGAGGACATTATTGTTATATTTGATAATTTCTACAGGAATGTTGTCTAGTCCTGACGCCTTGTCATTTGAAAGTTTGTCGTTCACTTTAGAGAGTTCTAACTCTGGGAGTTCGGCATCCATCTATTAGTTCATGATGTATTTGTATGATATGATCTAGGACAGGGTTTTCTGTTTTATCTACAGAGTAAAAATTTGAGTAGTGTTCCACCCACCTTTCGAGCTGTATGTTTATATCTCTTATTGGCTCACCGTGTCCGATCTTTGTGTGGGAATTATTGTGATGTTTGGTCCCAGAGCTATTTTGTTTTTGAACATTGCCTTAGTGTTGCAGATCTCTGCATCATGTTGCACTGCAGAACATATATTAGATCCGTATTCATGTGCACATCTCCTTGACTTCCGTTGCAATACTGATATTTCTGTACCGACGACGGTCCTTTAAACTTTGCGAGAGGTTCTTTTTATAAGTTATTAGGTCTCTTTTGCTTTCCTCAATAAGAAGGATGAGTGATGTTTCATTATGTTCGATCCATTCTTTGTTGAATAATTTCTTTATCGTCAAAGGGAGAGAGGTTGCACAGTCATACATGTTAGTTTTAACAATGTTTCACCTGTCGTCTATGCTACTCTCTCCCATTTCTTTCTCAGACAGAACATTTAACTTCCTTCTGAATGTCTGGATATGTTCTATCATCCCCATTCTAGTGATGTTGATCTTGTGTTTGGATGGTCTTCGTGTTCAATGTGTTTTTCTTGATAGTGGGTTGAATTTGCTGATACCTAATGCGTGATCTGTATCACAGTCTGATCTGCGAAAAGTACGTGAGCTTTTTATTGCTTTTAATGTGCTGTTGTCTGCGAGTGAGTACGAAATCAAGCTGATGTCAGTGGCCCGATCTTAGGAGGCATCACTACGCTCTGTGGCTGTATGTGACAGTAACAAAAAAGGTATTGGTTACACACATGTTGTTGTGGGAGCAGAATTCAGGCATTCTCTGAAGATTATTGTTGATATTTATAATGCCATGATGACCTAGGCATACTGGTCGTGACTGGTGATCAGATCATATACGTACATTAAAGCTTCCCTTTATGTACAGATGTTCATCACATGGAGATGAGTGAAATCACAGCCAACTCTAGATAACTAGACCATACAACTGACAAGGGGTTTCCTGACCTAGATCAGAAAAGGGGCCGGAAAATATAGATGTTTGATAGAGCACTGCAAGCTTTTTGCAATTTTACTCAGTTCTGTGAGTCTATGGTTATTTATTGGTGAAAAATATTCATAATATTGATATTCCTTATTGTTAAACCTAACTTGTTGTATAACATAACTTCGAGTTAGCATTTTGTGTTGATTTTAAAATGAATTCGTCTATATACACCAATACTTGAATGCGAGGTCACGTGGTGTAGTTGGGGTCTGATTTCCCATAATTCTTACCTGAATCCGAAGTCCCATAAGTTTATATTTGCTCTGGTTAAATTAACGACGTTCTGTAATAAATCTTACAACTTGTTTTTATCTTCTGCAGATGCTGCTAAAGTCGGTGCGTAGGCACATATAATGTTTATGAGACCACATTTTACACATAATCGTTTATACATCTACTAGACGATGCATACTTCACTGCAAGATCTTAGACGATGCATACTTCACTGCAAGATCTTATACGATGCATACTTCACTGCAAGATCTGGTAGTTGCATATTTTGTGTTTTATTTTAAATGTTTTATTTAAATCTACGATTTAATGTTATAAATAATTAGATCATGTCGGTTAAGGAAAATCATGGCTTATCCTTTTACAGGATGTAGCATCAACTACAGTAAACGAGTCGTTGATTTTCTTAGTACCACTTATACGTTATATTTGTTTTCTGAATGATTGGGTTTATTTTTACCTTATCTTATATTAACCACATTTGCCGTGAAGCTCCGTGGGAGAGTTAGTTTCTATCTTGTGCCAGGTGTGTTGCGCTTGACGTTGTCAGTCCATGCTTTCGCAGGGACTCTGAGATGTTATCTATCCATCGTGTTCTTGGCCTGCCTCGTGCTCTGCGCCCTGAGTGTCGATTATTATAGGCCCGTGATGGTAGTAAATGTGGTTCCATTCTCATTAGATGGCCGAACCACTTGATTCTTTGCTTCTCGATGTACTGTATAGTACCAATGATGCTTCTGATATTCTCGTTTCTCACTCTATCTCGCCTTGTAACGTTGACAGCTTTTCGTAGACATCTCATTTCACATGTTGTAATCTTTCTTTATGGGGTCTTAGTAAGGGGCCATGTTTGGCACTGATAGCAGAGAGTTGGAATAAATATGCAGTTTATCAGTTGTCGTTTGACTGCCATGTTAATGCTTGGATGTTTTAATAGTGGTGACAGTTGGTATGTCACTGCATTTGCCTTCTGGCATCTAGTCTCGATTTATCTGTCCATCTTTCCATCTGCTGTGAATATACTACCGAGATATTTGAATTATGGAGTCTGTTGTATTTTTACATTCATCATCATCAAGGTGCGTATCCTTCATAGGACGTTGCAGTCTTTGCAGCACATCTGAAATTTACTCTGTCTCTTGCCAGTTCACCCACTTCGTCGATGGTCATGTTCATGGTTTCTTTAATATCTTGTAGCCATCTTCTTCTTGGTCTGCCTCTGCCTCTGCGCCCTGGGACCCTGCCCTCTAGTATTGTTCTAGCCAGACCATCGTGACGCTTTATGTGACCAAAGTATGTACTTTTTCTGTATAGTATGTTGTTTATCAGCCAATTCTCTTTAACATTTAGTTCTTTCAGGACATCAGTGTTCTTTCTTTTTCTATCCATGGTATTCGTAGGATCTTTCTGTAGCATTTGGTTTCGAAGGACTGGATTTTCGTTCTTAATTTTTGTGTAATAGTCCATGATTCACAACCATAAGTAGCTACTGGGAAAATGCATGTTCTTCATTGTGTTTAACTTCTTGATTGCTATTGCCAATCTTCTTTAGATCTCTTTGGGGCAGGCACCGTTATTGTTAATTATTGAGCCCAGATATTCGTAGCTCTCTACACATTGGAGTTCTTCATTGTTTACTTGGATGTTAGGTGAACCTTTTGCTTTGTCAGTTGACATAATTTTTGTTTTTGTGTATTCAAATATAGATGTTGGTCTTCACTATGTTTCTTGGTCGTCATGATTAGGTTTTCCAAACCTTCTTTGCTGGTGGATTATAATACTGTATCGTCTGCGTATCTAAGCTCTGGTATGCATTTGTTGCCTATAGTGAGAGGGTCGTAATTCACATAGTTGGCATCGTCTTTTACATTCCTCATGATGTTCTCCGCATATATGTTGAATAAGTATGGTCACAAAATACATCCCTGTCGTACCACCTTTTGAATCTCGAACCATTCAGCTATTTCACCTCCTGTTTTAATGGTGCATGTTGTTCGTGGTATAGAGATTCTATGAGTTGTATTATGTGTGTTGGAAAGTGCATGTCTTTCATGATGTTCCACATTTTCTGGTGTTGAATATGGTCGAAAGCCTTGCTATAGTCTATGAAACATGCATGCAGGTCTATGTTGTATTCTTTGCATTTCTCGATAATGAGTCTCATGCTACAAATATGATCTCTAGTGCCTCTACCTCTTCTGAAACCTGCTTGTGTTTCGTGTATTTCATCTTCTAATTGTTACATCATTCACGTGTATATTTAGTTGACCTGTTGACCTACTTATTGTCATGACTTCTGTTTTGGAGGTGTTAATTTTCATGTCATTTTTTCTCATGTCGCTTGCAGTGCATTTATGTGTTGTTGAAGTTTGTGTTCGTTGTTGTAAATTATACTCTGATCATCAGCAAAGAGTAGTTCGTTGATTAAATTGTAGTTGTTATCGAGGTTGTTATCTGTCTTGGTTTCTTGCGTTATCCTGTCTATGTATATATTGAAAAGTATAGGCGAAAGCACACTTCCCTGCCTTACTCCTGATGATAATTCTAATTCGCCTGTCAGGCCGTCGCTTGTTCGTACTACGCTTGAGCATTTTTGGTATAGAGCTCTAATATTGTCTAATAGTTGGCCCTGAATTCCGTATTCACTTAGTATGGCCCATAGTTTGTTTCTGTTTATTCTATCAAAGGCCTTTTCTTGGTCTATGAATGCTAAGTTGAGCTGCTTGTCATATTCTATGGTGTTTTCGCTGAGTTGCCTTAGTGTGAACAGGGCATCAATGCAACTCTTTCCCTTTCTGAACCTAAATTGAGCGATGTTCAGCTGTGGCTCTATTATAGGTTTGATTCTAGATTCAAAATTTTAGCATATAATTTCCCAACAGCAATTAATATCGATATGCCTCTGTATGTATTGCATTCTCTTTTGTTGCCCTTTTTCCATATTGGTATTATGATGGCTTCTGCCAATTTTTGGGGACTTTTCTTTCTGTCCAGGCTGACTTGAAGTTTCTATGTATCCATTTTATTCCTGTTTCTCCGCATGCCTTGATTGCTTCATTGGTTATACCTTCTATGCCTGCTATCTTGTGACGTGGACTCTTCTTCACAACGTCGTCTATTTCTTGGATGAGTATATTTGGTTCTTCTATGCTTGTGTTATTTTAAAATCTATTCGCAGTTGGTGTTGGTTAAGTAGTTCTTGGAAGTATTCTTTCCGTCTGTTCTTCCTTCCGTTTGTATTAAATATCGGTGTACCGTTTTTATCATTAATAATGTCAGTGGGGTTAAAACTTTCGTCTCTTATCCTCATGGAATTGACACTTTTGAAAAAATGTCATGGATGTTCTCTGCATAGTAATGACAGTTGTTCTACGTATTTTTCCCACAATTCTGTCTTTGATTTTTTGATTACTTGTTTACTTTGTCTCCTCGCTGTTCTGTATGCTGAGTAATCTATAATGACTTTTGGATTTTATCCATTTTTGAAACATTTCTTCTTTGCTTTTATTGAATCTTTGACTTCGTTGTTCCACCATGCAGTTTTTTGTTTGAATTTCTGTCTTAACTGTTTTTGCCACATAGTGTGTTTAATGTTTTCATCATTGCTGTTTTAAATGTTTCCCATTCTTGATGAACATTGCTTATACTTGATGGTAAAAAAAAAAAAGGAAAGGAACCCTTTCATACCTCGTGGTATATAGGTCAATGTTAGGTCATAGGTCAGTGTTAGGCCTGTATTTTCATTGACCGTCGGCACACGATGGATGATGTGGTCAGCATCACGCCGGCCGCCTTTACTTTCCCAGAGCATGTCTGGTACCCAGTTGAGGCTGGGTCGACCTGAATGCCGTCACGGTCGGGAAAAATTCCACGCACATTACGGGAGTTGAACCCAGACCACCAGCCTTGCGAAGCGAGTTCACTAACAACTACGCTATAGCGGCTCTTATACTTGATGGTAGCGCTGTAAAAATATTTGTCATCATGTTGTTCATATCGTTTTGTATGTCCTCTTCCTCTATTTGTTTCAAATTGGTGACGGAAATTGGACTTCTCTTTCTCTATTTAGTTCCTTTGGCCTTGAATTGTGTTAGTATGACTGGTCTGTGATCTGTGTCTATATCTATATTCGGTATGGTTCTTGCATCTATTATATTCCTCTTTTGTCTTTTTCTACCGTTCGGAATTTATTTTACCGAATTATTTTTACCGTTTACATTATGTGTGATGATATTAAACACATAGAACTTCTTCTAATTTGTGTATGTGTTGATAATAAACACATATCACTTCTTCTAATTGTTGTGTGTGTTGATAATAAACACATAGCACTTCTTCTAATTGTTATGTGTGTTGATAATAAACAAATAGCACTTCTTCTAATTTTTGTATGTGTTGATAATAAACACATATCACTTCTTCTAATTGTTATGTGTGTTGATAATAAACACATAGCACTTCTTCTAATTGTTGTATGTGTTGATAATAAACACATATCACTTCTTCTAATTGTTGTGTGTGTTGATAATAAACACATAACACTTCTTCTAATTTTTGTGTGTGTTGATAATAAACACATATAACTTCTTCTAATTTTTGTATGTGTTGATAATAAACACATATCACTTATTCTAATTTTTGTATGTGTTGATAATAAACACATATCACTTATTCTAATTTTTGTATGTGTTGATAATAAACACACAGCACCTATTCTAATTTTTGTGTGTGTAAAGTTTCAGAATTTATTATTTCCGAATTTATTAGAATAAAACAAACAGCAAACTTTTGATAACTTGATAGTATATTTCAATAACATTTGGTTGCTAACCATTTCAATACAATTCAGCTTTATATTTATTTTAACCACTAATCGTCCTATTCTAATGTATCTTTCTGTACCTGTATATCATTAATTTATTAAATTCATAAACAAACAAAAACAAATGCAGAAAACACATAAAAAGGACAATGTTTAGAAAACCGACATTTACTGCTGTCAAATTTTAAATGAAAGGATAATTAGTTAATAATACTCACGTGTGGATGTTAGACGTTTAACAAAAACTGATTTCCTTTATTACTATATGCTACTAAATCATATTTTATTACTATAGATAAGATGGTATTTTTGTCATTTATAATATTCACATTTTTGTTGCACCTGATAAAGAATTTATAATTGATATGTACGTCATATAACAGTTTTGAATATCTTGTTTCACTGCTAAGAACAGATGGAAATGGGATGAAGGAAATTAAAAGAAGAACAAACATGGCTTTACAAAAATTAAACAACTCAGTATGGAATGGAACTGATAAGAAAACAAAGATCAGAATACTAAGAGCATGCATATTCCCAGTGGCAACGTATGGGTGTGAAGCATGGACATATAATAGAGCAGTGGAAAAACATATATGTGCTTTTGAATATAAGTGCTACAGAAGAGTCCTTCGTATATCTTGGACAGAGAAGAGAACAAGTAGATCTATCAAGAAAGAACTCAAAATCAAAGAAAACTGGCTGATGCTACAAATAAGAAAGAGAAAATTGAGATATTTGGACATATAAAAGACATGAAGGGCTGGAAAAGACCATCATGGAAGGAGGCATACCGGCAAAGAGAAGACGCGGAAGACCACGGAGAAGATGTATTCAGGATGTAACTGATGGTTTGAACATGACGGCTGTAGAGGCAGGACATCTGGCTTATTTAGAGAGAGAAATTTCGGATGACTGTTGGTGTGGCAAAGTTCTGCTCAGAACAAGCTATTTGATGATGATGATGATGTAAGTCATAATACATTAACGACTGAGTACAACTGTCTTTACCTGTAGTATTTTCTTTTCTGTTATTTGTTTCAGAGGTCAAGTTCAAATTGCCAAGAAGAAGAAGAAGAGATGCAAACACGACCCGAGTTCTTTTTGTGTCCAAGTCAGAAGTTAATTAAACCTCAACCGGTAAAATATATTCCACAGATGCCGTATGGAGGTAAACTTTTCCTGGAAAGATACAATTGTTCAATCATCTATTTGCCTTTAAAATCTGATAATAGGAAATCAGGAATACCGAAAGATGACAAAAATATACAAAGACATGAAAATACAATTCCACAACTGAATACGAATTCACAATATTCGGCTTGTGAGTAAAAGCCATTTGTAAAAATAGGTAAATATTACACAGAAAAATATCACGACTAACCAGACTATAATACACTGTAGTTGTAGATAATATACCCAGAAAAGTTCAGAAGAAAAAAATAAGCTGAGTAAAATAGCACTTGTTTTCTTATAACCTATTTTACCATACATGACACGGTCACGTCTGAGTCATGTGACGACTTTCATACTATGATTTGTATATGTTGGCTCTGACAGGCAAATGAAAAACTGGTCTGGGACTCGGGAAACACCTCTGTCAAGATTTATACGATATTCGTTTCCCTAACTCGACACCAGTGGTCATCCATTTCAATGGGTCTGACCACCGAGACACACTTCTCATCTTTGTCATCTGGTCTTTTTATGAGACAACCTTATCCGCTTTGGGATTTGGAGTTGTTTGATTCATGCCCTGGAACTTTCAAACCATATTGGAATATAACCCTCCACTGTTTTGTTAGGGAACTATCGCTCTCACCAGCTGTTGCACCTATTCATTTCATTTTCCCTTCCCCCACTTTTCAACAATCTTGTATTATGCATCTTTTTTTTCCACACAGTGTACATCTTACCGGTTGTTGGCAAGTGTCAGGGATTATTAAAAGAAAGTAATACAATTGTCAATGCTTGTTGTTTTAGCTGGATTATATGCATCTTATGTGTTCCAGACGCAATACAATAAAGTGATATGATGATGACAGGATCAGTGAGCTATCACTGACCACGACTCTATTCTACCTATACATAGTGAACATGGAAACAGATTGCTTCACTGTAGTCTGACAACGCAGGAATGAATCGAAGGAGAACTACTGTGAGATTCGGTAGTAGTATACTCGCAGCCACCAACGATATAAGATACGTTCACATTACGGACCACAAGCATCTTAGAGTGGATGCGTCTACACAAGTCTCCTGGCTGACTTCATGAGATGTATAACCGGTTTCACGAGATGTGTAACCGGCACAAAAATCTAGCAAGTGACTGAGAACATGTCAACGTAAATTGTTCTAACGAATCGTCTGTAGTTGTAAAATCAAGGTACTCAGAGTCAACATGATTGTTAGTACCAGAAATGGTTGGTCTCGGAAATACTCTGTAAATGGCTGATGTAAAATACATGTACTGTGTCGGTACAGGGAAAGACTGCAGTAATGTCTGCTCCATTCGTAATACGTGGTAGTGATGTATGCATGATTTCCATGAATTCAGAATCAAATAAATTGCTTCGTTTTCTGTCTTGTTTTCAACGTTTCTTGATCCTTGAAGGAGAAATACAAGGTGGAAAACTCAAAACAGCTTGGTGGTGACAAATTATGTTATGTTTCAAAATGGTTGAAAATGATCCTAATCTTTAACAACCTCCTAGAGTCAGAAAGTGGTACAAAATGAGCATGTTTTTGTTGGGCGTAGATCATATTCATACTGCATGAAATACTTGAAAAGCGACACATATGGAGTGTCGGATGTTTAGTGCAGGAAAGAACAACAAAATGTAAGAGACATGTGAAACCAAAAGATTTTGTTTTCCCTAAATTTGTCGGATACGCTTGTTCTACGTTCGTAAATGTCTATGAACCAGGACGCTGGGTATTCACGTTCTCGGTGCAAATAACACAGGTAAACAAAATTGTTACGGAAGAACGCAAGGAAAAATAAGAATACCAATTCTTCTCACAATGACACAATTCTCACAATGACACAATTCTCACAATGACACAATTCTCACAATTCTCACAATTCTCACAATGACACAATTCTCACAATGACACAATTTTCACAATGACACAATTCTCACAATGACACAATTCTCACAATGACACAATTCTCACAATTCTCACAATGACACAATTCTCACAATGACACAATTCTCACAATTCTCACAATTCTCACAATGACACAGTTCTCACAATGACACAATTTTCACAATGACACAATTCTCACAATGACACAATTCTCACAATGACACAATTCTCACAATGACACAATTCTCACAATTCTCACAATGACACAATTCTCACAATGACACAATTCTCACAATGACACAATTCTCACAATGACACAATTCTCACAATTCTCACAATGACACAATTCTCACAATGACACAATTTTCACAATGACACAATTCTCACAATGACACAATTCTCACAATGACACAATTCTCACAATTCTCACAATTCTCACAATGACACAATTTTCACAATGACACAATTCTCACAATGACACAATTCTCACAATGACACAATTCTCACAATTCTCACAATGACACAATTCTCACAATGACACAATTCTCACAATTCTCACAATTCTCACAATGACACAATTCTCACAATGACACAATTTTCACAATGACACAATTCTCACAATGACACAATTCTCACAATTCTCACAATGACACAATTCTCACAATGACACAATTCTCACAATGACACAATTCTCACAATGACACAATTCTCACAATGACACAATTCTCACAATGACACAATGACACAATGACACAATTCTCACAATGACACAATTCTCACAATTCTCTTCTACAATTCTCTGACACATTCTCACAATGACACAATTCTCACAATGACACAATTTTCACAATGACACAATTCTCACAATGACACAATTCTCACAATTCTCACAATGACACAATTCTCACAATGACACAATTCTCACAATTCTCACAATTCTCACAATGACACAATTCTCACAATGACACAATTTTCACAATGACACAATTCTCACAATGACACAATTCTCACAATTCTCACAATGACACAATTCTCACAATGACACAATTCTCACAATGACACAATTCTCGACGCCAAGTATTTAACACGAATTTGGTGTGTTTTTATTTATCTCTCTCTCTCTGCATTTTTAACCCTGTTTGTGGTATATGTCTTCAACCAACTCATGACAAGTCTTCCTATCTCTAGCTATGTCCTGCAGCTCCATCCAGCTCTTCTTTATATTATTGGTCTCCGCCTCCAAATCTCGTCCCCATGTATTTCCCGGCCCTCTTTCTTTCGCTGTACCTGCGGGTTCAAGGAAAAGACCCTTCTTATTATATTTCCCCCAGGTTTTCGCAAAGTGTGTCCTATCCAGCAACAGCGTCTTTTTAACCTCTTGGTTCACTGGAATATGTTTTGTTCTCTCCATAAGTTCCTCATGTGTGACCCTATCATACCATCTCAGTCCCTGTATTCTGTGCAGACACCAGTTGATGAATGTTTGCAATTTATGCATTATTATTTTGGTAGTTTACCATGTGTCTGACCCATTCAACAGAACTGCTTTAACATTGGAATTAAATATCCCAATTTTTATTTTAGATTTGATTTCTTTGGACTTCCATATGTTTCTTACTAAAATGAATCGTGTTCTTGTCCCTTTACATGTGACGCTATTGACTTACATTTGTAGAGTACATTCAGCGTTGTCAATTTATATTATGTATATCGATCCCTTTATTGGTAAAGACCTCTGGGTCGAAATGTCGATTTCGTAAATTTGTGCTCATTTGTAAACATAAATTAATTTCCGTATGTATATTTTTTAAAAGATTCATTTCACGATTGATATATAATGTTACTGTAGTTCCACCAGCAATTGAATCAATGGTGATCGAGATGGACGGGTGTTGAAAGTGATGAAAAACAGATAGGATGGAACTCTGAATGAAATCTGCAGCCAAGGGTGTGAAGAAGAGACTGAAATGAAGAAAAAAGATTTCGGAATTCCCCATGGCTATGTTTTATAATTTTAAAGTGAGGCTTTATTAACCAATTCCCTTGCTAACATCCCTTTATTACTTCATGGATCCATTTACCCGTTAGCAGTTCTGTCAACTGATGGAACCGATAAGAGATCCATTTATCCGTTATCAGTTCTGTCAACTGATGAAACCGATAAGAGATCCATTTATCCGTTATCAGTTCTGTCAACTGAAGATACCAAGAAACAATCCATTTACCCGATATCATTTCTATCAACTGAAGATACCAAAAAGGAATCCATTTACCCAATAGAATTTCTATCGACTGAAGGTACCATGAAGGAATCTGAGTATATTTCAGTTGCACATCAAGTACTTCTTTGATTGCGACAGCGATGTATGATTACTGCTTGAGAAATTAATAATGGAAGTGCAAGAGAAACAAGAAAATCTTTGGATGATGATGATGATGTATAATAACTTATAATTGATATTATTTAGTTTCCCAGTCTCAAATATACTCTGTCATGTTAAAAGTTTCTTAATGTGTTAGACGGGATTTGAAATACCAAGAAGATCAAAGTGTTAATACCATTAGCAAAACTCGTTTAATTTGTCATCAAAGTCAGTCCAGGATTGAGAAGATTGTCAAGTTTAGTCAGAGATACAGGGCATGATCTTTAGGAAAAACCTATGATATATTTCATCTCTTGTGAATCTTTGTTATAATTTGCCAGTTGAAATATATTCAAATTTCTTCTCCCTTGAGGCAATGATGAAATAAGTAATCTCTCAACAAACATCATTTCAATACCAGAATTCAAATATTCCGACAGTGAGTTACAGTTTGTAGACGCCTCTTCTTTGAGAGATGAAATCAGTCATAGGACTATCGAGTGTCACAATTTCTCACTGTGTTTGATATTGTCAATTTACTGAATCTTGTTAAGGAATAATACTAGAGTTATAAGCTGAGGGTATGGAAAAGGTTATCTATCTATTGTCTATTTTTGTTGTGCCTGTTAACGTTCAGGGTATGCGACGAGTTCTGGAACGTGCTCTCGAGTGTTCCTAGTAAATTGTGTTTATTAACAACTCTGATATTTCTGAGGTACATCGTTTGCTGGGCGACTTTTTCATCTCAGTAGATGCGGAACTGCGAAGGCGAATTGTCATGAATTTGGCACACGTTACCAGGTTATCGCACATACAGGAAAAATATAATATGATGACCATAATCAAGAAGATTGCTGTATACTGAGCTTGCGAGCTGAGCACAGTACTTTATTACAGCGACTTTTTGTGCCTGCACATGTTGGTGGACAAAAGAATGAATGCATTATACATGAGCTGATCGAGCCGTATAGTCGGCATTTCCCGGGGAAACGGAGTAACAAAAAAAAAGGTATTTAAAAATGATGGGATTCCTAAGTTGTTCCGGACAAGTTTGTTAGAACACCCCGGAGAGAGAATAGAAAAAACAAAGACGTCCTACAAGACCTGCATATCAAGGAGCATTGATTCATAAAAAAACATCATGTCCCGGAAGATGAAATATTTTGGCTACGGTAAATGTCACTGTGATTTAGAGGAAACGGTAATGGAAGGCAATTATTTCTGGATTACGAAGTAGTGGACGACTAAGACGAAGGTGGCAGCAGGGAATCAAAGTAACATGACGCTGAAAGAAGCGAGAAAACTTTCTAGAGACCGTATGTTTGATCAGGGTTGTGATCAAAACAACATGACGCTGAAAGAAGCGGGAGATTGACACCGTAATTTTGATCAGGGTTGTGATCAAAACAACATGACGCTGAAAGAAGCGGGAGATTGAGACCGTAATTTTGATCAGGGTTGTGATCAAAACAACATGACGCTGAAAGAAGCGGGAGATTGAGACCGTAATTTTGATCAGGGTTGTGATCAAAACAACATGACGCTGAAAGAATTGGGATAACTTTCTAGAGACCGTATGTTTGATCAGGGTTGTGATGAAATTTACATTCCGCAAGGGACATACTACTACTTGAGGGATTCCTAGCATAGTCTCCCCCAATTCTGGATAATATTGCTGCGTCAGCTGAGCTTGATGGATTAAACGGCCCTATCCCCAAATATATTATATACGGGGAGCTGGCTTCTGACAAAAGAAAAGTGGGTCGTCTCTTCCTTCGTTACACAGATGTATACAAACGTGATTTGAAGGCGCTTAACATGATTGATTAATTGATTGATAGGATCATCATCATTTCACTTCGGTGAGTAACCATGTGTACTCCGATCTCTTTCTTAAACAGGAAGATCTCAGCTGCAGTTTACGAACTCCACAGCACCAGCGAGGGTCCCAGATGTAATTTTGAAGATGGAGAAGACATTTTTGTAGAAATTTTATTTTTAATCTTTTCTTTTGAATTTTTCAAGGTAGCGGCTCTCCATCCTGCTCTTCTCGATTTTAAACTGTCAAGGGTGGTTTTACGTGCTCAAATTGAACACGGGCTTTAAAGTTTATCGTCCGTCTCCGATATAACCTCGATCTCACCTACACTGAGATCAGGGATCTGTGAAAAAATGTCCATATGGCTCCACGAGGGAGCGAACCAGGTACCTTTAGCACGAGAGACAAGCACCTATCCTCTACGCAACAGAGATCCGCATAATATGACATGAATACACAAAACTGAGACGAGCTTGCCAGGGATAGATCAGATGGAACCGGGCTCTGAAAGTGTTGCTGTTAAGGGATGAAACCAAACAAAGACAACTTGCTGCGATAAAACGTGCTATGACGATGAAGGAAATTACATCCACCATGGGCACAACACTTCATTAAATATCTCTGGAGACTAACAGGATGCCATCAGCATATATATTTATATATATAAATATTTAAGTCATGTTTATCATGTCTGTTCCTGTTACACTGGGGTATTCATTGAATATAAATTAGAAGACAACAAAACTGGGTATTTGGCTTCACAGATTGTATGAAATCATTGCATACAAATAAGGTTTTTGGTCTGCAGTTATGCCTCTCTGTCTAGAACATAGATTCCCAAACCTTTTCGACTCACCGCCCACTTTGCACAACATAAACTTTGTAACGCCCCCTCCACATTATAACAATTTGTCAACGCCCCATTTTCCACATAAATACATGCTCTATTTTCTCTTTGGCATAAAAATTGATATATATTTCTGTAATACGTGGTCAATTTTCAGATGATTATAAGTATGAAATAGAAAATTGATGAAAAAATGGATCGTGTAAGACGGGCATAAGCTGAATTAAAATGCAGAATTTTAATTTTTAATGATTATTCAATGACAAAATCACAAAAACTACCCACCCCACAAATGTTTCTGAACCCACTATCGCCCCCTGGACGGATTCAGCGCCCACTGGGGGGCGGAATCACCCACTTTGGGAAACGCTGGCCTAGAATATAGTCGTGGAGCGCGACATGAATTAAAAAAGAAAGCACAAATATCCAACGATTGGGCACACCGTTACTGTTGAAAAAAATGTAACGTTGTTCTTTGAAAGCATTATTATTATTATGATTATTTCAATAATGATTAATGTCACTTGTAATCGTTACCTATGCTCCCCTTGAGAGCGCTTGTGTTGTCTGGGCCCTCATGTGGAGCAGAGAATAACAACACTGCGACCTACAAGTCATGTCGGACGAGGCGAGTGAGGTAGGGGCATAGGGAAGCTACCCTAGTAAATCAAAATCGTCGCGGAAATCGGATGTGCTGACCTACTTGTAGGCGCATAACTGGCACGATGTACGATCGCTCTTAGGCTCAGGTCACATACAGATCACAAAGAATGGTTGATAAGTAATCGATATGGGGCGTTCGTAGAAGAAGGCATGTAATTATGTAATATATATATATAATATATATATATATATATATATATATATATATATATATATATATATATATATATATATAATTTAGTTATGTAGAATTTCACAAAAGTAACAACTCATTTTATGATTAAATATCTGTTATGAGTGTTCTCTTTCCAAGAATGTTAATTATCTATTAATTTGTAACTACTTCAGTCTTGATATGCAGTCTTACGTGAAACTGAAAATGGTATGAAAATACAGATTCTTTAATTTATCCTTTCGTGGTTATGCTAAGGAAGCTCTCAAATATATAACCAAAAAAAAAAGGTGGTGAGAGTTTGGATGATGTCACAAAAGAGAGATAAAGTGTGTTCCCGACTATATTACCTTCTTTATTATTATTCTTGTTTCTGGTTAAGAATTAGCTTGTTGAAACCCCAGTGAGAAATTTAGTTTCATCTCAGTCAGTTTCGACCAAAGAATGACATTTTAATGAGGTTTGGCTGATAATAAATATGTCATTAAAGACAAGTTAAACACGACAAGTTAAACACGACAAGTTAAACACGACAAGTTAAACACGACAAGTTAAACACGACAAGTTAAACACGACAAGTTAAACACGACAAGTTAAACACGACAAGTTAAACACGACAAGTTTGAGCTATATAATGTTAGAACGTTTGATCTACTTTTATAGATCAATCATATTTAGCTAAATAAAGAAATATAGATTAGGTTTTGGTGTCATATGATAAAAACATTTTCGGTCGGATTTCTAACAAATCGACTCTATGTTCGGTCGACAAAAGTACATTAGCTATTACTGTGTTTGTGTGGATATCTGATTCTAACACTAAGCAGCCAGTTTTCAATTTGTAAAACAAGTTGTGATGAAATAATAAACCAGAATATCCAGGTAGTTAATCTTAAAATAATTAGCTAGTTAATCTTAAAATAATTAGCATCATATGTGAAAACTACTGAATAATTCATTGGTTGTGAGTAAAGTGAGAGGAAAGAAACAGAGAAAGATGTGGTTAGAGAATAGTTATAGAACATATACCGAGGTAATGCGATGGAATAGAACAAAAAAATAGAAAGGATATGAAGGAGGGAAAAGAGATATATATAGATGAACAGGTGAAAAAGGTCTGAAGACAAAGGTATTTTTTTTCATTCCAACGAGTTTTTATTCATCAAGATATTTTTTCAGAGATATCTGATCTCGGTGTTAGGGAGATCAAGTTCCTAGTTCTATTGGAGATGAACGATAAAACGGACGTTCCGTGTTCAAGATGAGCACAGTTTTTTTTTCCGATCCAGAAGCACTGGAGCTGAAAGCTCTTCGGCTCGGTGTCATGGACATCGTAACCCTTCGGCTCGGTGCCACGAACACCGTAAATCTGGGGAACCTGTAGCTTTTCTGCCAGTTCGCGGAGTTGAACCCGCACTTACAGAGGACTAGTCACCCGTAGTCCAACGCGATACGAACACGCTGGGCACGCGGGCGATGAGCACATTAAACAACCCTTGTCAGTTCAAACTCGAGAAGAACAAGCTGGACAACTGCTGGCCAGGCACAATTAATTAGAACGATTAAAAAATAAAATGTCTACAACATTTGTATTATCTTCTAAATAACATTGGAACTATCATTGGTGTTACGGAACTCGTAGACTGTCGTTGAGATCTATTTGTGTAAGAAAGAGACCAGAGAACACATGATTATTCACCGAAGTGCAATGATGATTGTCCTATCAATCATCAGCTATCAAACAATCATTCACATTCATTAGCAAAAACATCTGTACGAAAACATGATCAATTTGAGGCACACTCATTCAATATCAGAAATAAAAAATTAACGTAATCACGTGACAAAGCAATGATACATGATATTATGAAGATACCTTAATCTTATTTTGTATGGCTACCCTCGCCGATGATATGGAGTACGTGCATCTTCACTGAGATCTTCCATGTGTAAGAAAGATATCGGTCAAACATAGTTATTCACCAAAGTGTGATGATGTTGGTCCCATCAATCAATATTCAATCAATGGTCAATCAATGTTTATCACATGTGGTCTCTGTGGCTAAGTGTTTAAGCTCTTTACCTTGTGAGTCGAAGGTCGCGGGTTCGAATCCGGACCACGCCGTTTTCTTTACGAGTTCAGTTTTTTCAGAGACCCCTAGGATTGTTGCTGGAGTTACGGAGTTCGTGCTTTGTGCAATACTCTCGGCAGGTGGCGTGCTATTTCTGCGGAGATGGAAAGAGCTATATGTGTACCAGAGCGTGTTGTACCCGTGTGTGACTGTTTGCTTAACCCTACTAACTACATACAACTAAACGAAATGGCCGTTTCTCATCTATGTGAGAATCTTATTTGAATCTCAACTTTTATTTGTTTACTTAATTAGTTCAATCCAAAATAACATACATCCAAATTAATTAAAAATCTTGAAAGAGATGTCAACAAGCAATTTAAAACATATCAATGCACATGAAATGCTACTAACTAATATTGTAAATTTTCACTAAGTAATATTCACTATCTGGGAAACACTTGTAATATCGGTCTATCTGGTAAACACTGGTAATATCTGTTAAACACTGGTAATATCTTTCTATCTGATAAACACTGGTAATATCTGTCTATCTGGTAAACACTTGTAATATCTGTCTATCTGGTAAACACTGGTAATATCTGTCTATCTGGTAAACACTTGTAATATCTGTCTATCTGGGTAACACTGGTAATATCTGTCTATCTGGTAAACACTGGTAATATATGTCTATCTGGTAAACGCTTGTAATATCGCTCTATCTGGTAATATCTGTTAAACACTGGTAATATCTGTCTATCTGGTAAACACTGGTAATATCTGTCTATCTGGTGAACGCTTGTAATATCGCTCTATCTGGTAAACACTGGTAATATCTGTTTATCTGGTAAACACTGGTAATATCTGTCTATCTGGTAAACACTGGTAATATCTGTCTATCTGGTAAACACTGGTAATATCTGTCTATCTGGTAAACACTGGTAATATCTGTCTATCTGGTAAACACTGGTAATATCTGTCTATCTGGTAAACACTGGTAATATCTGTTTATCTGGTAAACACTGGTAATATCTGTCTATCTGGTAAACACTGGTAATATCTGTTTATCTGGTAAACGCTTGTAATATTCTAACATCTGTTAGTTCAAGTCCACAAGAACTCGCGTGGCCTGATATCTTACCCCATTCGGACAGTCATCAGCATATGTTATTACTGGTCAAGTTCTCTGTTTTCTGGTTCTCTATGTGACTGGATCGAGACACTACATCTTTCACTGGTGGTCTGCAACTTTCACTGTCTATTTCTTCTTCCTAGTTCTTCAGTCCGAAGCTGAGGTTCTGTTCCTCGTTCTGTATTCTACTAAGTTTAAGTTATTCTGCTAAATTCCTCTGCTAAGTTGCTCTCGAAGTCTTTCCGCTTTCTTCTGTTAAGTTCTTCTGTTAAGTTACTCTCTCTGTGTCTCCTCTTCTTCTCAGTATAAGTTCCTCTCTAAGTCTCCTCTTCTTCTCAGTATAAGTTCCTCTCTAAGTCTCCTCTTCTTCTCAGTCTAAGTTGCTACTGCTAAGTTGCTTTTCTCTCTAAGTCTCCTTTTCTTCTCAGTCTAAGTTGCTACTGCTAAGTTGCTTCTCTCTCTATGTGTCCTGTGTCTTCCTGTATCTCCCTGTCTGTGTCGTCCCCATGAATTTCCGTCACCGTCTATTTATATGGAATCCAAAAACCTACCTTTGTCTTGCCCCAAAATTCCTCCATACAGTTGCATTATCATACTAATGATTTCTCATTTTACAAGTGCTTGTTTTCCTGAAAAATCGTCCATATATTTGTCAGGCAATCCTGCTTAATTTCAATTCTCAATGTTAAGCAACGAGGTCATCCTAATTATCTTTCGGAAATTCCTGTAGTATTTCCATAATGGCTTCGTCTGCCTAATTTATTTTTGGAAACCCAGCCGTTGCATATTTAAACAGCATCGTGGGTGCCTACTTAATTAAACTTTTGAACTCTTGACTTGTCCTCATTTTCTGTGGCCTATTGGAATTTGATACATTTTTGTCTTGCTCACCCACGAACACTATTACATATGGGTAAAACCCGGTGCAATGAAGTCAATCCTTCGGCTTAAAAACCCTTTTTTGGTATATTTCCAAGTACAGGAACATCAAAAGTGTGTACAAACAACCTTTTATATGCTCCCCAAAACCCGCCTTTTATATGCTCCCCAAAATTCATAAACTGAACAATCCGGGTAGGCCCATTGTTTCTGCTTGCTCTTGTCCTACGGAACATATCTCCGAATTTCTTGATAGTATCTTCAATCCTATAGTCACCACACTACCTTCATTCTTGAAAGATACGAACCACACCTTGTCTGTTTTTCGTCTATTGAGTTGTTGCCTGGCAGGACTTACCGTCTCTTCCTCCTTGATGTGTGCTCATTGTACACCTCCATACCTCATTCCGACGGACTTCAAGCTCTCCAGTTCTTTCTCGACAGGAGAACTAACCCACTTGTCTCCACCTCGGCTCTCCTTCGTCTTGCAGAACTAGTACTAACTCTCAACTCCTTTCAGTTCAATGACCAGTTCTTTGAGCAGATCAGTGGGGTCGCCATGGATACTAAAATGGGACCCAGTTATGCTTGTCTATTCATGGGTCATCTTGAGCACCTAGTATGGAATTCCTATGATGGCCCTCTTCCGTCTGTGTATCATAGATACATTGATGATTGTATTGGCATTACCGATATGCCTGAAGCCGATTTGTCACGCTTCATTAATTTCATTAATGTCTTCAATCCGGCTATTCGGTTTACATCACACATCTCTACCTCTTGTGTCAACTTTCTTGACATCACTATCACTATCAGCCTATCCACCATCACTACATCAGTTTACTACAAGCCTACTGATGCACATAGTTTTCTTCTTTATACCTCTTCCCATTCCCAGGCTTGTCGTGATTCTTTACCATTCTCTCAACTCTTGCGCCTTCGTCGCCTCTGTAGCGAGGACGACGATTTTCTCGATAGAGCTCACGAGATGCTGGATTTCTTTCGTAAGCGCTTATACCCGGATAAGGTGCTTGCTTCTGCTATGCGGCGCGTTCAACAAATTTCTCGCCAGGAGGCCTCTCTAACCAGCATAGAACTTCCAATTCTGACAGGGTGAAACTTGTCTTAACTTTCCACCCTCATAGTTCCCTTGTGAAGAAAGTCTTATTCCGTCATCTCTCCATTCTTCAGTCTGATCCTGAGACACGTTCAATCTTCCAACACTATCCTTTGGTGGCGTACAGACGGGACAGAAGCCTTAAGGATATGTTGGTTCACAGTCGCCTCAAGCCTAATATCCAGAGTCATTTTGGCACCATCCAGTGTGGCCGTCGGCGCTGCAACACTTGTGCTTATGTCATACAGACCCGCACGGTGTCTTTTCCAAAAGCCACGTTCGTTGTTGAAGACAGTTTCACATGCGAGTCCCGTAATATTATCTATGCCATTATCTGCAAGCGGTGCAACAAGGCCTATATTGGGAAACCGGCAGGAGACTCAGTGACCGATTCGCCCAACACTTGCGCGATATACGCCAATGCTCTGTGACCCCTGTAGCTACCCATTTCAATGATACTGGCCATTCAGGAGCTTGCGATGTCAGGTCACAGCCATCCGATCATGTTCCTCTGATGATCGTAGTCGATTTGCTCTGGAGAATCGGTTGATTTCTTTGTATGGTACCTTGCGACCACGCGGCTCAACGTATTACATTCTTATGCTTCTTAGTACTTTCTCTTCCTATGCTTTGTACTCTATATGGGTATATGTTGCATGTATTCAAGTTATATATTTACTAGATGTTTCATTGTTTCTTTTCCGTTCTATTTCTAGTTTTTATGTGTGTTTTTGTGTTACATTTATTTCGTTATTCGTTTTTATTCCAGCTTTTCCTTAGATACGTTTGTATTTGGTCGTCCATTTGTGTTTCATTTTAATTTGTCACTCCTGTTTGTTTTGTTCGTTTGCTTGATAAAGGCCTTGTTGGTCGAAACGTTGCTGTTTATCGTCACTGTTTCTGTTTTTGTAAAACTATAGTACTTTGTTTGTACGTGTTTCACTATTTACCAAGTTTTACTGCAGTTTCCCCCTATTTCGATACAAACACACACATAGATTTATATACATTCTATTATAAAACATACACATCCGCACGAACACATGCAAATGTTGACGCACAGTCAGTCAGTCTACCATACCTTACGATAAAACAATAGACTTACCAGACAGAAGAATTTGAGAACTTCAAGTGGTCTTGGTTGCATTTATGATCCAGGTTATACGTTTGATCTTGAAAAAAAAATATTTATATATTTCAAGTGAAATCGTTCAAAGCAATACAAAATTGAAACAAAACTCGTTCTGCAACAGACATATCACATCAGGATAGACAACACCCTCATTTCTAACATACTAGACTATCTTTGTTCATTCACAGATATTTCATATTTTCATTGTTTTACATATAGAGATAACGATTTTTTTTTTCTTCATGTTATTTTCTTATATTACTTAACTGTTTACAAACTTTTATTGAATATTAATACTTTGAAAATGTTGTAGTGTTGGAAGTTATGGTATTTCATATTTATATATGTTCTGTAAGATGGATTCAGTATGTAACTCGAGGTCTGAACATGACGGCTGCAGAGGCAGGTGATCTAGCCTATGAGAGAGAGAAAAGTTCCGGAGGACTGTTGAGGTGGCAACGTTCTGCTCAGGACAAGCTATTTGAAGATGATGATATGTTCCACATATTCTAGATAGCTGAAATTTAGTATATGGTAAGCATTTATAATCTTACCAATATTGATATATTGTAGATGTAACTACTATCTCTGTTCCATCAAACGTGATTTATGATGTACCAATATTTAGGAAAACTGGCTGCTGCTACAAATAAGAAAGAGAAAATAGAGATATTTTGGACATATAAAAATACATGAAGGGCTGGAGAAGACCATCATGATTAGCGGAATACCAGCAAAGAGAAGACAAGGACGACCACGGAGAAGATGGATTCAGGATGTAACTGATGGTTTGAACATCACGGCTGCAGAGGCAAGACATCTGGCCTATGAGAGAGAAATTTCGGATGACTGTTGGGGTGGCAAAGTTCTGCTTAGAACAAGCTATTTGATGATGAATAACTAGGACATTTAAACAAATTAATATACGAATCAATGACATGATACCGTTACCGTATCCAGTTGAATGATTTAGGGCATAGATTCCCAAACTTTTTCGACCCACCTCCCACTTTGCACAACATAAACTTTGTAACCCCCCCTCCACATTATAACAGTTTGCCAACGCCCCCCGCCCACATATATACATGTTCTATTTTCTCTTTTACATAGATAATTGATATATATTTCTGTCAAACATGGTCAATTTTCAAATGATTATTTGCATCAAATAGAAAATTGATGAAAAAATGAATCGCGTAAGACGGCATAAGATTAACTAAAATGCAGAATTCAAATTTTAAATGATTATTCTATCTCAAAATCACGAAAACAATTTATTTTAAAATATTTATGATTAATTTCTTCTTTAAATAGCCACCAACCCTTAATCTCATGAACACTCCCCAACTTCTTCTGAGCCCACTATCGCCCCCTAGAACGCTTCAGCGCCCACTGGGGGCGGTACCGTCCACTTTGGGAGACGCTGATTTAGGGATTTCAGTGTCGCTATTCCCCAGTGTTAATTACAAATTAAAATTTTCTTTACTAAATTTAAAAAAAATATATTCGACATCTAACATCAAATGACGAATACATCAAAATGTTGTTATAAGTTATGAACGAACGTAAACAGTTAATCTTAATTTCATTTGACATGGTAATATTCTCTTTATATCATAGAAATCATAACCACATTATCTTCATGTAGGATGTAATTTACAGACCATCACTCTTATCTCAGAAATCATAAAAGAAAATATGAATCTCCATTGTCATGTTAAATGTTTTATTAGTGCATTGTTGCCACCGTTGTCTTAGCTTCCCAAACAGTCTGCACAGTCATTACTGCATCCGGTAGCAGCTAGGTCGTGGACGACTAGCTAATTGCTATTTTTTTAAAAATGTATGTCACAACGTAATCGCCGTGGATACAAACAACAATTATTGCAAGTGATATTCAATGCTACAGTGTCCCTAGTAGCACTAAGCTCGGTAAATCTGCGTGGAAACTGGATTCTACTGTTACAAACATAAAGAAAAATATGCTAGCAACAGCGCCCAGAATGAAATAACACTTTAGGATCTTAACAGATCGCCATTCTATTTCGCCATGTTGGCCAGACATAGTCAATTAGAAGCTAATATATTTGTGAAAGTAGACTTGTATTATTTACATATAGATGTATGAATTCTAAAAGGTTGGAAACATTCCAGCGAAATAAACAATAGTCGCAAGTTGAATGTATCATACGATCTGGAGTTGTGGGACAAATACATCAGACATGAGCATTGCTCTGTGTAGATGCTGCATGTATCGTTCTAAGATACAAAGAACATGTTCGTTTAGTTCCGCTGACAGGAAATTGACATGTGAAGAATAATTTCATTCCTTCTACAATAAAGGTCTAAAGCTGAAGGAATGACTTCATTGCACCGGGTTTTACCCCATTAAACTCAATCTCTATCCGCAGAAATGGCACTACATCTACCGACAATATTGCACAAATTACGAATTCTGTAGCTCTGCGAAACAGCCTAGGGCTCTCATGATACAAAAGCTCTCGTAAACAGCATAGGGCTCTCATGATACAAAAGCTCTCGTAAACAGCCTAGGGCTCTCATGATACAAAAGCTCTGCGAAACAGCCTAGGGCTCTCATGATACAAAAGCTCTCGTAAAAAGCCTAGGGCTCTCATGATACAAAAGCTCTCGTAAACAGCCTAGGGCTCTCATGATACAAAAGCTCTGCGAAACAGCCTAGGGCTCTCATGATACAAAAGCTCTCGTAAAAGCCAGGCTCATGATACAAAGCTCTAAACAGCCTAGGCTCATGAAAGTCAAAGCTCTAGGCCAAGATAAAGCCTCGAAAGCTAGCTCTCATGATACAAAAGCCCAAAAGCCAGGCTCTATGAACAATAGCTCTGAAACAGCCTGTGGCTTCATGATACAAAAGCCCAAACAGCCAGGCTCTATGATACAAAGCTCGAAAAAGGCTAGGGCTCTCATGATACAAAAAGCCGCTAAACAGCCTAGGCTCACATGATAAAAGCTTTGAAACAGCAGGACTCATGAAAAAAAGTCTCTAAACAGCCAGCTCATGATACAAAAGTTCTTGAAACAGACTAGCCTCATGAACAAGCTCTTGAACAGCCTAGGCTCATGATACAAAGCTCTGTAAAGCTAGGCTCTATGATACAAAAGCTCTCAAACAGCCTAGGCTCAGATACAAAGTTGGAAACAGCCTAGGGCTCATTACAAAAAGCTCTTAAACAGAATGGCAGGTTGATTCGAACCTACTACCCTCGGGACTGAAAGCAAGATCTTACACTTAGCCAGAGATACAACCGATTGTATTACTTTGATAACAAGAACACACACAAAGCAAGATCTTACACTTAGCCAGAGATACAACCGATTGTATTACTTTGATAACAAGAACACACACAAAGCAAGATCTTACACTTAGCCAGAGATACAACCGATTGTATTACTTTGATAACAAGAACACACACAAAGCAAGATCTTACACTTAGCCAGAGATACAACCGATTGTATTACTTTGATAACAAGAAACTGAAATTTCGAGTATGTGTTAGCATTGTTAGACTAACATATAAACAGAGATTCAATGCACATACAGTATCGTGTATTTGTTTTAACAAATAATTGAGATGTCCACAACATGTTCGTATAACTGCTTAAACTGAGTAAACTGAGATTCCAAGATCATTTTGCATAACTGAGATAGCAGGAAACAAAGATTCCAAACACATATGTCTATAGTCACGCTAGCAAGAATATGAGATTTCAAGACAAGATGAATGTAGTTTCTCTAACGGGAAACAAATATTCTAGGAAGGTTTCAGAATAATCGCATTAACATTAAACTGATATTGCAAAAACATATTTATACCATCGCGATAATGGAAACTATTACGCTAGTTCATCTGTTGTGATATTGTCATGAGAAAAGCAATCTTGGTGCTGGTGTAACATTGCTTTATTGAATCATTTATATCACTGATCTTTGCATTTCGTGCAAGTTTAGAAATCTAGGCATGAAGAAATAATTATTAAGAGAAATACGATTCAGACAAATAAAGTATTTTGGGCACACAAAAAGACATGACACCTTGATAACATCTTTACTAGAGGGAAAGTTGACGGGCGAAGAAAGAGGAAGACCGAGAGATAAGTGGGAGGAAAACTTTAAGAAATGGACAGCTTATAGTCTGGCAGAGTGCAACACCACGGAGAAAGACAGGAAGCTGGGGATTCATTGCAGCCAACCTTCAATGTGGAGACGGCATCTGATGATGATAATGACATCACATGTTGATTACTTTCTTACACAGACAATCACAGCGACATCGCTCGAACATCGTAACGTTGACGAGAGCTCACAAATTCATTTTTTTAGAATAGTGAAAATGTTTGGAAATTTGTTTGACATCGCTCGAACATCGTAACGTTGACGAGAGCTCACAAATTCATTTTTTTAGAATAGTGAAAATGTTTGGAAATTTGTTTGACATCGCTCGAACATCGTAACGTGACGAGAGCTCCAAATTATTTTTTAGAATAGTGAAAATGTTTGGAAATTTGTTTGAATGTGCATGTAAGTGACAGCCAATTTTTAGTAGTCTTCGCTTGCGCAGAAGTGTTTCAGCTTATTATTAGTATAGATTTTCAATCTCAAATGGTTGTTTTACATACTCAACTGTAGGGGGGGTCTCTGTGGCTAAGTGGTTAAAGCTCTTTGCCTCGTGAGTCGAAGGTCGTGGGTTCGAATCCGGACCGCACCGTTCTGTTCACGAGTGCAGTTTTTTTCAAGAGATGGCAATACTCTCTGCAGGTGGCGTGTCATTTCTGCGGAGAGGGTTCGAGCCATATTGTGAAAAACCCGGTGCACTGAAGTAAATCCTTCGGTTTTAAAACCCTTAAACCACTCAACTGTAACACACTGAACTATGTTTTAAAGTTCGTCCCTAATAAGATTAAACATCTACCTTGTGAGCATGAAGACAAACTACAAGATCGCTGCACATGTAACGCAAGCTGAAATCTTTTGAATCAGAAAACAAAGACGATATCACATTGTGATAGAAACCCGGCATTAAAAGACGTGGAATTAACATATGATATTTATATTTCCATTTAAACAATATGCCGATGTTAGATACCTGAGATTCAAGAATCATGTTTACACCTGTATGCTTACAGAGGTAAGTACATACAATAGTGTATTAAACCAGTTTACAAGATAAGATAGACATGAACGTTCAAATCGTTTCCTTTGTAAAAAAAAATTACTTGAAAATTAAAATAAAAAACTGTCTGTACTGTCTGTAATACCTTTTTTAGGGCGGTGAAGGACAGGTAGGAAGAGAACCTGAGCAATTTAATGACCGCATGACTAGTGCAACCCTTAGTGAAGCTGTTCAGGTTAGTTTTTGTTTACTTATGCCCACAGCATAAATAAATCCTTGACCTTAACATGAATTAAACATGGATCTCTGTCATGGAAGCCGCGCTGGCTGTAAATCAGTATTATCTAACTCGGGCCGCGGGCGTCATTGCATCCGGGTGATATATCCCTGGTGCCCAATTTAAGTCCTCCGACTTTAACGTTAATCAGAATTTCAATTTTTTAAAAAGTGTTTCTGAATAACAGTTTGATTCAGTTTTGTCGTAATAACAACATAAAAAAATTAATGAAACTTGCAGACAGAAGATACGTATCATTTGCTCTCTTCCTCTTCTTTGCATTCGTTCTTTACGACCAATTTTCATCACTCTTTGTGCTATGTTTGATCTTTGCCAAGAACGTGTATACGTTGCACATTGGTTTGGTAGGCCCTAAACCCATAGACGTATACTCGTTTAGGACACGTGCATCCGATTTCAGTCAAACCTTCTTAGCCGCCTCTTACGACATGAGTGGCAGGTAACAGTAGTTCTATTCTTTACACCCAAATTTGGGCCCTGGTAACCACTCGTGTGAATGACTTTATAATTATTACTAGAAATTGCCCATGTGTTGCTGGGGCTTGCAAGGGGAGCAAAGAATAGAAACACTGCGATCTACAAGGCATGTCGTAAGAGGCGACTGAGGTAAGGGCCTAGGGAAGATACCCAAGTAAATAAAAAGCGTTGCATAAATGGGATGTTCTGGTCTACTTGTAGGCGCATAACTGGCACAGCGAACAATTGCTGTTAGGCTCGGATCACATAAAATCACTAAGAGTGGTTAACAAGTACGTAAATCATGGATTATCCGAAAGGAGTTAATTCTTATTTGTCATGTTTGTTGGCCTACACACTCTGATATAACCAATAAAAGGTTCGCCTTAGGTTGAAAGTGCGTGCCTCGGCTTAAAGATGCTTTAATCTCCTACTAAACAAAACAAGTATTCGATATGACGCTTTCGAAGAAGAAGAAGATTAGTAGCAGTATTATTATAACTGCAACATGACACTCATACCTCCAAAGTCATTAGTCAGATGCGCCCTAATATATCAAAACCTTGGATAGCACTGATGTAAGGGGAGTAAGCATAACTGTCTAGAGTCTAGATGCTTGATTTCCATATATTAGTTTAAGCGTTTCTTGATACTACGTTCTCATAACGTCTAGTGCACATCATTTTTCTTATTCGAACGTTCCATATCGACCACTCTGTGTGATTAGTATGTGATCTGAGCATTAGAGCGATTGTACGCTGTGCCAGTTATGCGCCTACAGGTAGGCCAGCACATCCGATTTCTGCGACGCTTTTTATTTACTAAGGTAACTTCGTTAGGCCCCTACCTCAGTCGACTCTTACAACATGCTTTGTAGGTCACAGTGTTACTATTCTTTGCTCCCCTTGCGAGGCCGGGAATCACACGGGCGAGTGCACATCAGAAATGTATGATTAAAAAGTGACATCACACATTCAACCAAAGATATATATATTACATAGACATACCGATATACTAACATCATGTTTCTTAAAACATCTCCAGAACTGAAACAAGAACAAACTAAATATTTCTTCAAGCTGAAGGTCAGGCAAATATCCCATTTAAGTTATTGTCTTCTTCGAATGACTTAAGTGGTCGCTGTGCGCTCTCTCTGGCAGACAACTATTCATCAGCAATTCTCCCTGGTGTTGCACGTTGCATGCATAATCAGTGGAAAATGGAGTACGTTTATTGTCAAGTATTTAACACATATTTCAGAAATATATTTTATTTTGCAATGCTAACGAAAACTAGACAATTGTTTTAACAGTTTTTCATTTAAAAAAAAACTACATTAGTCAACCACCGTTTATGATTGAATTCAGTTTTAGTTTCAGTTTGGAATATCTTAATTGCACTCCGGACATGTCCATAGGTGCTCCGATCACCTTCGCAATATCTCCAACAGCGTTCAACGACTGACCGTACCAGTTATATTTTGATTGATGAGCCTACTCATATACCTGTTATACTTTTCTTTTCTTGCCACTCTAATCTTCAGTTCCATCTCCTACAATCTAGTAATTGACGCGGATTGGTTTAAATGAAAATCTTCTTTGCGGCCACACTCTATGAGGGCGTTCAAAATATCAGCTCTATCCATTGGCTGGCCCTCTATCTTTAGTAATGACTGGAAAACTAATTAGAAAGAAGTGCTTCTCTGCCCCTTGGCACGACAATTGGTTTTCAGTTTAATTCAGATAACTTAAAGTGTAGAACTGTAACGTTATCTAATGTTATCATCTCAGAATTGGTACTGTTCTTAAGATGGGTACACCTTCAAATAAAATGGGCAGGTGGCTGTATTCTAGATTTGATGATTTTACTTTCTTTCCTGATGCAGATTTGTCAATTTTATTGAAGTTACAGGTTTACAACATGATAATTAGTTTGATGTCTGGGTCTGGGTTTGATGTAAATGTACATATGTTGACTAATAGTGAGGCCAATCTACAATCTCTAATAAATAATTTGGCAAGTGCATGCGACCCATTGTCTCTGACTATAAGTGTTATAAAGACAGTGGTTTTATGTCCAGGAATTTGCACATCAACAAATATCACTTTAAATGGTAACCATCTAACTTCAGTTTAAAATCACTGATCCATAGTCACTGCCAACCTTTCTCTCTACGAAGAAAACGCTGGAATAGGTAGGTAGTACATTCAGTAAACTATCAAAGGGAGCGGGAGAAGAACTTTTCTATCGGTTTCAACAGATGGGAACAACTAGCTGATGATGGAGTTATGTCGAAAACAAATTTACCCAAAGGTGCAGTATCTTTTAAAAAGAGACTCAGGGATGCGCTGACAGACAAAAGAGACAAGCGCAAACTTAGAAGTTTTGCCAATTAAAACACATGCCAATTGACCTTCTGTAAAGTTGAAAAAAGATATATATATATATATATATATATATATACTAGCATGGGCAATGAGCAAACTGCAGTCACAAAACATAACTACATGTGAAATGCATGCCTGCGAAAAGTTACCAACAACACCAGAAAAGACAGTTACCAACATCAGCATAAGAAAGAAAGTTGGCACAGAACCTTGCTTGAATTACATTGAGAAACAATGAATGAAGTGGTCTGGCCACTTAACAAGAATGCGTCCGAGCTCCACAGTATACAAAGTCTTCTACAACAGAACATCAGGAAAGAAGACGAGAGAAAGACCACAAAAAGATGGTTAGATGGCATAGCAGAATCCTGTCAAAGAACAAAAATAGCAATCACCCAAGCCACCAGCACAGCGCAAGACAAAAACAGAAAACCACAACAATGGGCAACAACCCGGTAGCAGTGTGACGACAAAAGAAGAAGAAAATATAGTTTTCATGTCAGTACTTGAAGCATATTGTCAACTGTACTTGCTCATAATAAACGTATCACAGTGTGATGTGTTCACGTTACGCGGATTTAAGGAGAGATAGTGCTCAAGAAATTATTTTTGTTGTTTGCATATTAAGATATAATTTGTATAACAATTTTGAAAGATCATAACTTAGAAGAGAAGAAAAAGGTTATGCTTCCTTTGCATCCTTCCTTGCAGATCTGGAGAAGTTTGTGTATATTCAGTGTTCTAAAGTCATATATTTGTAAACAATTATACTATCTGACCGTTTTCCACCAGTCACAAGTAACTTAGTCAGTTTATGACACGATAGCAGGGAAGAGAAGTCCTACTATAAATACATCAGTTTTCAAAACCTCTGTGTTTATTTCTCTGCCCAGGTGATTCACAGCATACGTCTCATGAAGTTCATGTGGATTGTATCCATTACATTCTCCCGTTTAAGGTCATCGATTAGCTGCTTTATAGTAGGATATCCAATACGCAAGGTGTGTACACATTCACCTTTCAGTTGATTACTACCATGTTAACTCTACTCATTTTGTTATAGTCTGATCAAGATTGTATAGGCCAGGTGCATCCACTTGTTCCGCTCTCCATCCAATAAGAGGTCGTCAGTTAGGGCAAAGTCAATATACACGACCAGTTTGACAACACCAAACTTGTATCAGATGGTTAAACGTGCAGGTTCTGCGCCATGAACCATTACATTGATGTTGTTTATGCTTGCAGTAAGTCCACATATTTCCCAATCTATATCAGGCATTGTCACGAAGATATGACATGCACGGTGTGTGTGTATGTGTGTGTGTTAGTGTGGTCAATGGCAGTGTGTGATGGCAGAAATATCATACGTACACATTATATATTTATATACTTTTCGGCTTTAATGCATATCTGTTTGTTACCTCTCTCTCTCTCTCTCTAGACTTAATATATATATATATATATATATATATATATATATATATATATATATATATATATATATAAGCATGAACATTTAGGCGGTGGAAAGCATATGTGAGCTTTTGTTTAAAAGTTTTTCAGATGAGGCCTCCGTATATCACGGACAGAGAAGAGAACAAATAGATCTACCCAGAAAGAACTCAACATCAAAGAAATTGGTTGATGATACAAATAAGAATGAGGAAATTGAAGTATTTTCGACATATAAAGAGACACAAAGGGTTGGAGAAGACCATCATGGAAGGAGACCATCTCGTGAAAGAGGTTGAAAAGGAACACCAAGGAAAAATGCATTCATGATATAACTGATGGTTTGGGCATAACGGCTGCAAAGGCGGGGTATCTTGCATTTGACAGAGAGAAATTCTGAAGGATTGTTAGGGTAGCAAAGTTCTGCTCAGGACAAGCTATTTGATGAGCATCATATGTATATATATATATTTAATGGCCACTTTCGTCTTACAGACTGTCATTCATCGATATGTACATATTCTTCACGTTTCTGTTGTGCAAACACATGTACACTGAACAAACAGATAAAACACATACGTGATGTCTTTGAAATGTGGATTTAAAGTAACATTGAATACATTTCATAAACATGGATAAAATGTTCGTAGCCTTTCTGGACCTCAGGTTATGACATGTATGCCACTTCCATTTCTAAACATATTATGCAGGAGTTAGTAGCGTTAATTCCTTTCCACACTTGTGGAACATCCGGTTTTGGAAATGAACACACATCATTCCGCTTTTATGCTATTCGCATAGTAAACGTTCAACTGATTGCTTTAATCCTATCTTCTTCTTCACCCTTCGCCCCTAGGGAAGCATAGGTCCGCAACCAAGGCCTTCCAAGCCTGCCTATCCAAGGCCCTCTTTTCCAGATCTCGCCACTCTCTCCCCGTTTTTTGCGTTCCATCTCTAACCCGTCTCCAGGTGTTTCTGGGTCTTCCCTTACTTCTATTGCCCTAGGGGTTCCATCGGAGAGCCTGTCTCCGATGATGTCAGGGGTTTCCTCAGTGTGTGTCCTATCCATAGCCACCTTTTGCTCATTATCTCTTGTTCCACCTGCCGCTGTCCTGCCCTATCCCACAGTTCTCTGTTTGTGGTCTTGTCATAACATCTCAAATGGAGTATCCTGCGTAGGCATCTATTGATGAATGTTTGCAGCTTTTTGGTGTTCACCTTAGTCGTTCTCCATGTCTCCGCTCCATACAGAAGGACAGACTTGACATTTGAATTAAATATCATTATCATATCTTTAATCCTATACATAGAAGTAATTGGATTCATCTGGTAAATTATGATGGAATTGTTGATGGAGATTATGTAAATCAACAGACAACCCTCAATATTTAGAAAACATACGAATGTGTGTTGCAGGGTATCACAAGGTAAGCAAAGAATAGTACCACTGCGACCTATGAGATAAGGCGACCTCTAAGAGGCGACTGATGTAGGACCTACGGAAGCTACCCTCGTAAAAAAGCATCGCATAAATCGGATGTGCTGACCTACTTGTAGGCGCATAACTGGTACAACGTACAATCGCTATACCTGGGTGCACTAAAAACACGTCGTGCAGGGCGATGCGCTATCTCCTTGACTATCCTACTATGGAGTATAGAATACTGATGAGCCGTGCACGAGCATACCTTCGAGTCAATGCTGACACACAACATCCCTTGCACATGGAAATAAAGAGACAAAAAGGAAATATGTTAAAAAGAGGAAAATCTTGGATGGGTCAGGCCGAAGACTGTATTGAACAGGTGTGTACACTTGAAGACATTGATCCAGGTGAAGAATGGATACCAGTGACAATAGGAATCGCTACATCCTTTTCTGTATGCATCGAACTTGCTAAAGAATGCAGACAACACAACCCACTTGTCGTGGAGGCAGAGGTTCAGGCATTAATTTCTGAGAACGCATCTGCGCATGATGTAATCATTTATACGGATGGTTCGGTGATTCGATATGTGCGGAGCTCGTGGGCTTTCACTGCTCAGGTCGGAGGTGATGTTGTGAAGGAAGACAGTGGTGGTTTTGCCGTGACTACGAGCAGTCTCACTATGGAAATCATGGCGGTTACCAAAGCGATAATTTGGCTAGAATCACAGAATTGTATACATGCATGTTTTCTCAGTGACTCAATGAGTATGCTCAGGAAGATTGAAACAGGATGGGCTCGGTACTGGGGAGGTCTAAGCTGACAAAGATCAGTTTTATTTTTGTGCGAGGGCATGCAGGTGTAAGGGGAATGAACGTGCGGATAGGCTTGCAGGTATGGCTGCTGTCCAAAGCGGGCGAGCAATGGACCAGGCTGATATTATAAATTCCTTAAGGGAGAGAGGGCGTTTACATGATACACGTAATAACGGCGAATCCACAACACTAACCAGACTGCAAGAACTCAAAGTTAAGTGTGGTGTAGCTCGACAAGAACGTTATGCTGGCAGACAAAGAAGAATTGTAAACCAACAAAGAACCGGTGTCGTTAGTCGCCACACTCTGATGGACATACTGAGGGAGAGATCGGAGCACTTATGGACTAATTTGTTCGACGTGCATTGATGGTGATCCGACGACTAAACTAAACTAAACTAAACAATCGCTCTTACGCACAGATTACATACAAATCACACAGAGTGGTTAACAAGTGGTTGATATGGAGCGTTGAAAGAAGAAGAAAAGTACATAAAGAGATAGGACAAAATGCTAAACAACATGATATATGATAATATTAAGAGTACATAAAGAGATAGGACAAAATGCTAAACAACATGATATATGATAATATTAAGAGTACATAAAGAGATAGGACAAAATGCTAAACAACATGATATATAATAATATTAAGATTTAGAGCGGAAGAAGAAGAAGAAGAAAACCATGCAAATTTGATATGCAATTTTAACAGATTGTTTGAATAGCATTTCAGTAAAGTGTCACACAATGACAAGAAACTAGAAGTGTTGGAAATAAAGTGTAGTTGATCTTTAATGTTGACGGTATATCTTATTAATTACTTAACCAATAAACGAATCAGCTTACTCGCCCGAGTGGCTACCGGGGCCCAAATTTGGGTGTAAAGAATAGAACTACTGTTAATTGCCACGCATGTAGTAAGAGTGAGGTTTGGCTGAAATCGGATGCACTTGTCCTAAACGTGTAGACGTCTATGCGTTTAGGGCCTACCAAACCAATGTGCAACGTATACACGTTCTTGGCAAAGAGCAAACATATCACAAAGAATGATTAAAATTGGTCGTAAAGAACGAACGCAAAGAAGAAGAAGATCAACTTACTTTTCAATGGTATCTTTGATGACGGTCACCAGGTTTAATAAATGATAAATGCAACAATTTCTTGTTTTGTAACATATCTTTTTCTTTGCATACGTATTTCCCTAATCTTTGTTTATGATGCTATGTACATAACTCATTGTTTGAAATATTCCAGTGTATCATCTATCATGCTATGCACATAACTCATTGTTTGAAATATTCCAGTGTATCATCTATCAGCTAGACATGGCTAAAGTCAATGATTGCAAATGTGTTCATAAATTTTAGCTATTAATTCGTGTATCTTCAAACGTAATTGATGATATGCAATATCAAATGTGTATGGTCTCTCTTGTATGTCATCTTGTGGAATATCTTACCCTGTGTCTCTTCGTAATCTAGCAATTTAAATATATTCAACTGGTACAATTTTTCGAATTAGCTATTATTTTTCTTATTATTCAATCCACTGCCAGCAAGAATAAAGAAGGAGACAGAAAACAACACTGCTTTTCGAGTGGTGCACACTATTTGATATGGCACTTGATAAAACAGAATAAATTGAGAAATTAACATGTTTTCATTGAAGTTAGAGTGAAACACCTGCATATTTGTTTGTGACTGTTTACTGAATGCCTCTTATTTATCTGTCTACCTAATGGAAAGCCTCTTTCGTAATTCTTTAGAATAAACAATTTTGGAAAGATGTTGTCCAACCTTTACTTGTGAGCAGTGGCGGTTCGTCATTAAGGGCCAGAGGGGCCAGGCCCCATCAAAAATAATATGTAACGTGTATTTATTATTTCATAAATTAAAATATAACCTATCCCAAAGCCATGATTTTCCCGAAAAGTTGTGTCTGGCCGCACCAACAAAAACGATCACGAGCCGCCACTGCTTGTGAGAATCCCATTCTCTTTGAAGAATAATAGATGTATTTTAATTTGCAGATTTGTAGAAGTCATTCAAAAGAACATATTTACAATTTCAATTTGCTCATCTGTTATTAATAAGAAATATGGAATACAAAAATTAGCAGCAACAACAATTCCAAAGAACAACCTACGATGAAGATAATCACTTCTGGATAAGTTTTGCAGATATTTCAAATTATAGAAAAATGATTTAATAGATTCCCGTATAGTAAAGCTTCTCAGTTCCAGAAATGTCTGTTTTCTGTGACAACCCACTCCTACGACACTTCTAAGTTGACATACAGATGGCTATAGATGAACGTAAGCTACAAAAACAGTGCTGAACTATTAATTACTGAAACAAATTACCGATTTATAGACGTGAAACATAATTCACTGCGGTGTGAAACATAATTCACTGCGGTGTGAAACATAATTCACTGCGGTGTGAAACATAATTCACTGCGGTGTGAAACATAATTCACTGCGGTGTGAAACATAATTCACTGCGGTGTGAAACAATAACAACTAACGAGGAAGAAATATGCATTCAATATTCTTGACACTTTACTTCCTAGATATGCTTTTTTCCCATATACTTTGCACTCGAGTCGATGTATTTGTCGTTTTCAAAATTATAGAAATTAGTTCAAAAATGTACACTTGTCTCTTTACTTTCAGTGGTATTTGAATATTTCATGACGAGTATCACGTTTTTCTTTTAAAGGTAACTTATGTGATGTTATGTTCCATGTTATTCATATCAGTATCTTGTGTTTTTAATCTCTATGAAATCTGAGAAAACATTTTTTTGTAGAGCCTAACATAATTTTGAAGTATTGTAATTTGAGAATAATTGTAGTCAGCAACAATTTGGGACGGATTTAGCCTAATGTGTAAGTCTTCACCTATCGACTAGGACAAGAGGGTTGTGGTTTGAATCCCATACTTGACGTTTCACAGACGAGGAAAGAAATCTTCTTCTGCGTTCTCACTAGATTGAGATTTATGATTCTCTAATAAAGGCAACCGTATGCCTCAGATTATCAGCCACGCCCCACAGTTTGTCTTGGACGCTGGTGTAAGAGCGCCACCTCTTTCTTCTCAGGTCTGCATACTGGGGGCAGTTCTGTAGGATATGCTCTGTTGTCATAATTGACAAGCCACAGGGACACAAGTCGTTGGTGCCTATCTTGAATTTAGTGTACAGGTGGTGTCTCATCAGAATGTACACATGCTTATATTTCTGTAACTCGAGCCATCACACGGTCTTTATCACCGCCAGTACCTCCATTGTCATGCTACTTGTTGTTATACTAATTGTATCACTGCCTGCATTGCTCATTCCTGCAGTATGAACTTGCCCAGTGGCCCGAGTGGTTATCGAGGCCCAAATTTGGGATGTAAAGAATAGAGCCACTGTTACCTGCCATGCATGTCGTAATAGGCGACTAAGGATGTTTGGCTGTAATCGGAGTGACGTGTCATAAACAAGTCTATATGTTTAGGGCCTACCAAATCAATGTGCAACGTATACATGTTCTTGGCACAGATCAAACATATCACAAAGAGTGATTAAAATTGGTCGTATAGAACGAAAGCAAAGAAGAAAGAAGAAGAAGCTTGCTCAGAGAGCCCAAATTGACTTTTGGTGACGAACTACCGAATCATCCGTGTAGATCACAACGTCACCCTCACTACAGTTGTCAGTAATGATGGCCAAGACGTCTATATTCATTTCCTCGAGATTCATTTCTATGCATTCTTTGTGGAATTTAGTTATGGTTAAAACGGTGTTACCGAATATTGAGGGCACATGACTTTCTTATTTAAACTAAATATTTTATATAATTTATTGGGGGTGAAAATCAGTCATTCTTGTTCAAATGCTACTCCTGACCTCATATTCTATCATGGTATATAAATGCATCGTATGGCGGCATCTAACCTCCAGCGCATTAATGGAGATTGATCTTAATAACCCGATAAGATAAATACAGTTCAAAAAGATTGATCACAAGAACGTGAATAGAAAAATAAAGTTGCTATTTTGAAGTAAAATATTATCGATTTTCTGCTCAGTTTGTGAAGAACGATGCAAGATAAAAATGTGTATGTGAGATATCGCTGAATCCGATGTGTATACATCTGAAAATGCATTTAGGCCATTCTAGAGACAAATCGTGGTAGCAAAACATGTTAAAAACGCCGATGATCTCAACAAGATAGCGGAAGGAGGCAGTAAATATGGGTCTGTCTATGTAACATGAGTGTTCAGAATAAAACATCAAGATGTACACTACTATTGTTAAAACATTGGAAATTAAGGTATTTGAATATATGGTATATATTATATGTAATAGAATCATATGGAATATTTATTGTAAAGAAATAATAAAATATAAGAGAACAAATAAAAAATATCGTTGTCAGAAGGTTTAGGTCTCATATCATCATCATCATTATCATCATGTACCTTGCCGGTTGGCGTAGGCGATCATAGATCTCCACAAATCTCTGTCGCTGGTGTTTGCTATCATCTCAGATGTTGACGCTTTACCGTGTCATGAAGTCAGGCTATCCAAAAATTACTCTGTCTGTCTTCCTCTGTCTCGTCTACCCTAGACTTTATCGGTTGTCACAATGTGTTCTAAATCTCCTTTCCTCATCACATGTCCGAAAATTGATGATTTCCTCATTTTCTTATATTGATGATAAGCTTTCTCTGTGTCTTGACCTCATTCAACATCTCGACTTTAGACATTTTTGCAGTAGGTCTCATATATAACATATATTTAGTTTATTAATTGAAGTAATAGAGTGACATATCTGTTGATGTTTTTTTCGATCCAGAAGCACTTGAGCTTTCAACTCTTCAACTCGGTGCCATGGATATAGTAACCCTTCGGTTCGGTGCCACGAACACCGTAAATCTGGAGAACCTGTGGCTTTACTGCCAACCCGCGGAATTGAACCCGTACTCACAGAGGTCTTATCACCCGTCGTCCAACGCGCTACGAACACGCTGGGCAGTAGAGCGAACTATCTGTTATATTAAGCTGTTACTGTCAAATTGAAGCGAAACGGTAGTTGGTAGTCACGGTTCCAACTTCACGGCCAGTTGCCTCATAAATTTATCCGTTACTGTGTCAGTGAACTCCACTCACAATGCTTACCAATGCTTCATGTGAACTAGTAAAGTAAACAGAAGACTTGAAACAAACAAGCAGTTTGCACACGCATTAAATTGAGAATGTCTCCGCTAGAGTGCCAACACCACCGTCATCACTTGAATATGCAATTCATGTAGAAATAGGAAACACCCGTCTAGACAAAGCGGAACACTTTGCAAAAACCTTACAAATAAATTCTAAACAAAGACTAAATCTCTCAATCAATAGAGAAGTTAAAGAACATATATGTTGCATGTTATGGATTGTTCAGAAAACACACTGAGAACGCCAAATATGATTTCAATAAACAAACACATATTACAACACCATCATCATCTACATTGTCCTTACTCGAACATTGGTCACATTACATTAGCTCTAAATGTATGTCTGTTCTGCGTGAGGTATTCTTATTATGTAGCGGATATACTCAACTCATCTATGACATCTTGCATCAACTTTCTCTTTAATCTTGTTCTCTCTCTATTCTGCCTGGTATAATGCTTCCAGAGTGATCATCGCTAAAAAATAATGCCGTTTCATATGTCCAAAATATTTTCTTTTCTTTCCTATCAACCATTTCGTCTTAATATTAGACTTTTATAAACTTGATATATTTATTATGTTTCTTGCTATGGTATCCACAGTTGTTTTTGCATTATTTTTTATTGAAAGGCATTCATCGATTTTTAAACAGCTGTATATCAATAATCAACGTCACATGTGATTAAAACATTAAACAGTTTTATATCAATAATCAACGTCACATGTGATTAAAACATTAAAAAGGAAATAAACATGTATTATTTCATTGACGTGAATGAAAACATGCGGTCGCAATCACAGTTTAACAATATGTACAGTTGCTGAGATATGTTACATACGGCATATGACGAAAGCGTATTATAACATTGTGTGCAATTGATGAGATATTAGTCATGACAGAGATGAAGTGTCTACGCATAATTTTTTGGGAGTATCAAGAAAAGACCGTTTAAAAAAAAAGGACTAAATCAGTAAAATAAACTAGTGCACAATCAATTCTTAACTTTATCAAAAAACAACATATTAAATGATTCGGGCACATACGCAGATTACCAACAGACAATGTGCATCAAAGAGAAATGTTCTCTGATACTGTGAAAAAAGCAAAAGGCAGTCTTCGCAAAATGTGAACCACAGAAAGAGGCAGTTAATGACACTATTTCTGAAGCGCACACAAAGGGTCTTTCTATAAATATAATCTTATCCTGACGCTGTGAGGCAAAACAGGATTATAGAAAAGCAAAAAGAAGAATAAGATTAAATGGGTTATAGACGAGATGTGCAGGAAAGCGCATTAAAACAACATGCACAGCTAATGTGCCAATGACATAGACAAGATGTGGACGAAAACGCATTGTAACAATATCCACATTGTGTTCTGTTCGCGATTTATGCAAGACAAAGTATGGAGAAAAACCGAATCTACTGACCTTCTGGTATGTAGACTCTTAACTGAAACAACTACCACAAGTTTAAGCTTGCAAATGAAATACATATCTCAAAAAGTAGTTTAACAATGGTTGATACAGAGCTGACGAAGGAGATAAATATGAAGGAGGACAGAATAGATCACATAGTTGGACAATAGTTTCTGATTAAAAATATGCTCTAAATTGGGACTGCAATCTTGCACGATATATCTTATTTTTAATATTTGAGAAATTGTTTGGAACCAATGAGTCAACTCCCCCAATAGAACATCTTGGCAAATGAATAGTGCAGATCTGGACTGATCCATATTTTGAGTATGTCATGTTAGCAACGCGCCAGCCTGTAGCCACAATACGTATATTACATAGTTTCTACTATATCTAAGATGATAAAGATAATTGTTTAATTTTATTGTGTAGAATGTAGATCGTGGCGTCTGTGGCTTAGGGAACTATTAATGACTCGGTCTATTAACCCCGACGTTCAAAGTTCGAATGACGCTGCGGACAATTTGGTTGCAAATTGTTTCGCGTGGATTTTTACAACCAGTTTAGAAAGAAATGGAAAACGACTGAAGTAATAATGCCTAGAAAAATCACAAACAGCGTTACAAAGCTGGGGTTGATTCGCAAAGTCCTGTAATGTATATACTATTAACTTTTAGAATGTAGCGTACCCGTTGACCCCAGCAGCTGTTTCATATTTCAGATCTGATATCAATGTGATTTAATTACCAGGAACGCATAATGTAAATAAAGACTACATATAATAATGAATATTATTAGATGTGTGGGTAAACACACTTTAACGATTACTAATGATCGATAGCTATAGTATGCACGTTCCGTACACTTTATAATCGTATGCAGTTATTGAAATTTGGATTCATGTTTTTAGAAGGTCCTGGTACATAGTGGTATATAGTACATAGTAATATTTGAGTAAAGCAGTCGAGCAGTTGAATACAAATCGACACAAATGAAAAATGATTGAGAGCAGACAGTACATTTGTTGTACTACAGCTGTTGATAGATGTGATTAACGTGTTTATATGTACACAGTCACGTGTTACTCAAGTTATACATGTGATATGTACACAGACACGTGTTACTCAAGTCATACATGTGTTCAGTACATCATTTTCGTCATATTGTATCTAAGTATGGTAGAAAAACGGTGTAGGTTTGTTAAGGACATATGGCAACGTATGGTTGTGAGACAAGGACTATTGACAAAGCAGCAGAGAAGATCATCAATGTCTTTGAATGCACATGTTACAAAAGAGTTCTTAGAATATCATTGACAGAGAAGAGAATAACTTACTCTGTTCCGAAGTTGCATGGTTGTTAAAGAGCATACAATAAAGAGAAGGTAAAACCCTCCGAGATACAACCGCTTCCACATACCTGGATCTGACATTAAAAACAAACTGAGTAAGGCACGAAGTGCATTCATGTCCCTTCAGACCGCCTGGAAATCTGCCCAATACAGCATCAGAACCAAGACTAGTATCTACAACAGCTGTGTGCTGTCAACATTGCTGTACGGATAGGAATGCTGGAGAATGACAGAACAGGATATGTCCAGACTCTCCACCTTTCATACAACTTGTCTGCGAAAAATCTTACGCGTGTACTGGCCGACTACTATCTCGAACCAAGAAATGCTTGCACGATTCCAACAAGAGAATGTGAGCACTATCATCCGAAGACGACGCTGGAGATGGATTGGACATGTGATGCGCATGGAAACTTGCTCCGACACGAAAACTGCACTGAGATGGACTCCAGAGGGTAGGCGAAAGCTTGGAAGACCCAAGACGACCTGGAGGAGAACGATAGAGCAAGAACTGAAGGAAATGAATCATAGCTGGAACACAATACAGAGGAAGGCCATGAACAGGGAAGAATGGTGTGCGTTTGTTGCTGTCCTAAACGCTAAGGGCGTAACAGGCTAAAGAGAGAGATACAATAAAGGACAATTCAATATTTCGGACACATTAAACGTCATGTGTACACAGAGAAGATAATTCTAGAAAGAATAGCGCCTGGAAGAAGAGCGATAGGAAGACGAAGATGGGTGCAGGATGTCATTGACGATCTGAGAATCATTGCTGCTGACGCTTGGCATCTTGCACAGAATAACGTTTTTCAGGTCTGCAGTCGTGGGAGCCAAGTTCCAGAAGGGACAAGCTTCTTGGTGATGATGGTGGTGATAATGCCCCACAAACATATACTACTAGCGAATTATTACCCAAGGTTTATTTCCGTATTGATCATGAATGGTATTTTTCTGTCGTTGCCATGTCATAGTATAAACATAGTGCTAATGATACCAGTGTATTCATAACAACTATTGCATACACATCGACACAACATTGTTCATTGTTCACTGTTCATTTGAGGACCATCTTTATCGCATATCGGACATGTTGATAATTGTTACGATCTACTCCCAAGCATGTTATTCAGTGTGTTTAGACCATATATTCTCAAACTTTTTCGGCCCACCCCCCACTTTCCTTTCAGCAGTCCATGTTATAGCTTTTGATGATGGCTATTGATTACAAACACTCAGCGTCAGGGAGATAACAGTAATTACTAGACATTATCATGTTGTTATTTCTTACGAAACAAATAAATTCAAAACTACAACAACCAATTAATCTTTATTAAAAAATTAATAGGAAAAAAAAGACAGCAAATCTTAGCAATTAAATGGCGTGAGATGAAGCTAAACACGAACATAAATAACCAAAAATATGAGTGCTATTTGCATAATACATTCAGTAATGGGAAGATTAAATCTCAATAAAGGGAATTATCAACCAGAAACAAAAATACATGACAGAAAGAATACAATACAGAGTGTTAAAAAAAATAAGAAAACAATGAAGTATTTTAATGAGCATGTTTCAAGATCACAAATAACAGAATCGGTTGAAATAAATGTAAGTATTTTTGAAGGTGTTGGCTTAAAACGTTAAAAGCATTTATCATCCAACTTTCTCAGTCATCAACTTCCTAACCTGCTTTACTATACATTTTGAGTATAACGTAAATTGTTTTGTTTTGATTGTTACTGAACGAGTGAGACAGAAGATAATATAATGCATTAACTTGCTTGTCAAATTAAAAATACATTTATTATTGCAGAGCCTGAAATCAAATGTATTGTCTAAATTTAATAAGGAGTTAATATACTTCACATGTTTGCTTGTCAATTGAGGAGGTATTGTTTTCTCTTGTTCTATTGTTTGTAAGCTAGCACCTTCTAATGCAGACATTGTTGTCCAATACAATGTTCAGGAACCTCTCCGAACCATACATTTGATAACAAAACGGCACCCTCCGGATTCGAACTGACGACTTTCGGAATGTAAGCTTTACCACATAGTTAAAGGCTGTTACGACAGCCTACCTCTCCGTTGTCATATTGGAAGTTACCGTCCCGCATATTTTGTGTCTATCTGGGTGTCGAGTCTGTCTCTTTTACACTCGTGAAACCAAACCACATAATAATATTTTTTAAATTCTGCCTTTGAAGCATATGCGACTTTATATGTCTTCCTTTGTGTTTATGTGTGTCTATGCCAGTTTGCGCGCTTGTATGTATGTATGTCAGTCCGTTTATCTGCAGCTTTGCTTATATAACATGTGAGTGTCTGACTATAATTGTCGGTCTTCATATCTGTATGTGCATGTGTATGTCAGTATGCCTGCCTAATGTGCGTGGTCAGTCTGTATGTTTGCTTAGAATGATTACCATCTAACATGTAACTAACTAAAAGTATTGTGTCCAGTGTTTGTTTATGAAGATTTCAAGTAAAAGCACTCGAACTCAGTTTGCAAATGTTTTCTTTATCAATCACCTTCAGGTCAGATCACCATCATTAAATATTTCTGTTCGACGCTTTCATCACTATAGGGTTGGGTATTTATATTTTTGCTCTCAAATTCATACGTGTATGATGTTTATATTTTAATCTCAAAATGGACCAGTTATAATAATAATAACCGTTTCAGTCTCCATTTAAAATGTACGTGACTCCTCAGGCAATGACTAACCATAATGTTATCATAATACAATCGTATGGCTCTAATAAACACAAATGTTATTCCACAAGTTTATTTTAAGTCTTATGTTATTATTGCACTTATCTTCCTGAACTAAAAACATTTTTGTGATTACCTATTTATTATTTTAACTGGGGAATCACCATACACAATTATAACATACTCTGAATCAAATCATTACCAACTACTCGAGAGATTATTGCTCAGTTTGGTAACTTGAGGCGATGAAATGTTATCTTCAACAATACATAAACAAATTTACAATATCAGAAGTTTTTTTCTGAATATTGTTTTTTTTGTTAACTAAACATCTCCTTTCACAGTCATGAAAAATACGAATTAAAGAAAGTTATGACATGTTTTTTAAAGTGGGATGCGTACAAGGTTGCAAGATAAAAAAAAGTGTCAAGGCTTCAAGATTTCAGAACAAAATAATGCCGGTGCTTTTAAAGAAATGTTAAGCTTTTAAATAGGTAGCAAAAGACATATGTAAAAAAAAAAACAGTATTGAAATATACAAATGAATAGAAATTATGAAAGACAATAAAGAATTGCAATAAAAAGGAACTAACCGTAAAACGACAACGTGAAAAGATGAAGACACGAGAAATATTAAAACGTGAAGAACGATAGTGTTACCGAGTAAAATAACAATTTAAATCGACATTTCAACAACAAAATATATATAACGGTGTGTGCGTGTGTGTGCTGGGACCAGGGCATTGCGGTATATTTTCTCAGTATGTTGCAAGTCTTTCAAATAATAGCTTCGAGCTGTCAGATCTAGTCTTTCGGTAAACGCTCGACAATGATGCAGCTGCAACAGAAACCAAGATCAAAGAGTACCAAAAGCGCTGGACAGATGAGTGCGATAAATCATCAATAGTATACATCAATATGGGAATAACATAGAACATGTAGAAGGCATAAGGTATGCAGCCGGCCCCAGCCACGGGTGGTAGCCAGTAGACCAGACAGGTAGTTTTAGTCTGTAGTTTGTAGCAGTATATTTAATTAGCAGAGACTTATTGTTTGCACTCTCTAAGCAGAATGGCAACACTAAAACGAGACATCGACGTAGTGAAACGAACTAACGTAGATTGGGTAGCATCGTGAGAAAAAAGAGGAGAAAAAACATAAACACGGCAAAGAGGACGGACGTGTTACAAAGAACGAGATAGATAGGGTAGCTCAAATGACCAGTTTAGAAGACAGATCGACTACAAGAATATACAGGTCACGTACACATGCATTAAGTGATACCATGTGATCTGTTAATAAAGATGGAACATTCATGAAATGACGGTTGGTTATTTATTATAAGTTTGTCTGGTATTTCAAGCCAGTCTGTACTATGCTGTCTACAAAACTACCATTATAACAACCTCTTACGACAACATCCAAATGGCACAACTAATATTACCACCTACATCATTGCTACCACTTACCACAAGGAAAGGGAAGAAACCGTAGCTACAACAATAAGACCACCGCCTACAACAAACAATATATAAAAGAGTTAAGTTAAGATTTTAAATTATTGAATGGTTCAAACTGTATTTTGATTTCGTTGCTTATGTTATGCCGCCCCTTTATGGTACCGCCTGATGCTTCTACATCTCTCTAACATAACACAGCACGGCCCTGGCTGGGACGTCAATTCAGTAACCAATAGCAAATATAAAAAGTGTTTGCTGTACAAAAAGAGATGATAAACTAATAGTTCATCTTTGCCTTGCTCATTATTTGATAGGTATTACTACTTCTAATGCAACATTTTACAGAACATTATATTTATCTACTGTTGAGGTATATATCTTGGCTTAATGTTTTCCATATACTTTATAATATTTCCCATTTCCGCAGCAAATATCAATGGTTCTCCACATTTAATTTGAATATTTATTTTGGTTTTGACATCATTATAGGCTTATATTTTTCTCTTTGATTTATTAGGTCTCTTCCTTTACACCTGCCCCCCTCTTTCCTTCCACACTCGCACATTAATGTCACTTCTTCGTGTAATTTCAAACATTTATTATTTATGTGTGTGTTATCGTTCCTGTTTTATAATTTATTTGTTTGTGAACTGTTTTTGTGCTATTTTTACTCAGTGATTTGACGTTTTTTTTCTGATCTAAGGAAGTTTACTTCAGTATATTTCATGTATTTGATATTTTTTTGGTCCTATTCTACAAGTGAATTCTTTTTATTTTTCTTTAGTAAATTAACTGAATTATTTTATAATCTTTTTTTTTTGCAGCACATTTATTCTCTGAAACGACTTCTTTAGTCGTTTGGTGTATTGAGTTTTTCAGTTTTTACCGTGTCCATCTCTGTTCTGAATGTTTTGTTATGTCTTTGTATCTGGTTTGTGCTGTATATGATGTTATAGTTTGTCTATTTGAATCATACAGTAATACATTTTGTTTAATATTTATTTTGATTGCATTTCAACTTTCTTTAAGTATATCCTACGTTTTACAATTACTGAAAAGTGATCGGTGTTGCATCCATTCATGTTCTTGGCTTCAACGAAGTAACAACCATTTGTAAATTTGACTTATACTAAAACGTAAGCGTAACCCACTCATTCCGTAATTATTTTACCTTTGAGTGCAACTTATTGCAATATATACTGAATTAGCCAGTATAATGGTTTTGCGTCATCTTAAAAAATACCTGGGTCCAGTATATCGACTCAGAATAGTGAAGAGGTTAAGTACAATTATAATTTCCGGAACCTGTTAACTTTCAAAGACGCCCATGAATGTTTTTTAAAGAACAAATGTTAATAAAATATCGTGTATAAAAAACGGGATAAGCTAGATATACCGAATTTACGCATGCTGACTAAATATGAGAAAGTAAACGTAAGATAAACTTTACACACACAAAACTTATTTATACATGTGCACTAGTTGTAAATCAGAGTGAATGAAGAATATTCTCACGTCATTCGAAATAAATAAAATGTAGATACAATTATTGTTTTCGAAACGTCGACACTGGTAATGTGCAACTAAAAATGTGGCTCGCCTCTGTTTATCCATTTTGATTATGTCTGTTTTGTTTGGATGCTATGTTGGTACCTATACATGACGTGTTTGTTGTTCACTATGGCATACGTTTACTCAGTCTCTGCTGTCTAATTGCCTTATATACTATCTGAATGAACATGTGCCTTAGCGACTTCGTAAGGAAAGACATAAACTGAGATAAACTTGACATTACTTAGTTGGGAAACAAGAATAAAGGAAAACATGAGTGACAGAAGACAAACACGTGATTTGAGAAACCAGAAACAGTGCCTCAAGGAAGCTTCCAAAGAGTATTGGAAAGGGCAGGTAACTATTCTTAATAATGCCCTACAGATTAATATTGATCAATACTCGATAGATTATATGGACATTTTTGAGCAAACAGTACTTTGGTGGTACGCATTCATTTATTACAGTTATTTGACTTTATTTCTGATTAAATGCAAATTATATCTCATATACATTCTTCAGTCCAATTATTATTTATCATCACAACTGTCTCTCTCTTTCTAAGACATTTCATATACGGCACATTACTTTCTTTCAATACATGCTGTACATATCTCATTTACGCTCTCCAATCCAATACATGTCTCATACACCCTGTACCATCCACTCTTTACCTCCCAAATGTTATCTGTCATACGCTCTTGACCTCGAAACTGCTCACTACCATCCATTCTCTACTTATCAACTACCATCCATTCTCTACTTATCAACTACCATCCATTCTCTACTTATCAACTACCATCCATTCTCTACTTATCAACTACCATCCATTCTCTACTTATCATCTACCATGCATTCTCTACCTAACAACTACTATCCATTCTTTACTTATCAACTACCATTCATTCTCTACTTATCAACTACTATCCATTCTCTACTTATCATCTACCATCCATTCTCTACTTATCAACTACCATTCACTCGTTAGATGCATATAATTTCGTTCTTCACTTCCCTAATTTGATCTCAGGTATGATCCCATACTAAGAGCAGCGAAAGCATAGTTACTACTATTTTCCTAGACTGATGGTCTCGGTTCGACCCTAGACTGCGTGATTAGTCTTGATACACACGGCGTTGTCTCGCCTGCCCAGCGTTTTCGTAGCGTGTTGGACTGAGGGTGACTAGCACTCTGTGTGTGCGGGTTCAATTCCGCGGGCTGACAGAAAAGCCACAGGTTCCCCAGATTCACGGTGTTCGTGGCACCGAACCGAAGGATTACGATGTCCATGGCACTGAGCCGAAGAGCTCAAAGCTCAAGTGCTTCTCGATCGGAAAAAAAAAAATACACACGTCCTTCAGTTCAACCAACCCTCTCTTGGGCAACATCCAAACACTGGAACATGTAAAAGCTACTTAGAGTTGACCAAATCGCCCATCATATGCTATTATCCAAGAATTTAGGACATGCTACCGTATTCCCTAACATACGACATGGTATAAAAACAAGTTTTATATTGTCATTATGTCTCCCATACGCTCATTCAAGTTCATGTAAAGATACATTCATGCAACTTTTCTTAACATCTCAAATCATATATATCAAGCATTTAACTGCCCCTCAGATATTTCATGTTGTCATTCATTAATATCAGATCACAGATAACATTCGTTTATGAGACCTCAGTTACACTTTCTCATTAATTAATGAAGTCTGTCTGACACATTAACCATCATTCATAAACATATTGACTCTTGCTGTATACAAATAGGATGGTTATCTGTTGCATACTTTTCATCACGGCAACACACAGTTGGTATACAAAATTATGAAGACGTTAGAGTTATCATTAGATAATGTTTTCAATTTTATTTCGTATTTCAAAACGGTAGACGCCTGTAGCTTAAGCGGTAGTGAGATCGATCTCAACCCAAGCGTACCTGAATAAATCTCCTCGGTGGACAAGTTTGAAAACAAATTCTTTTCCGTGGGATTTTTACGAAAGGTAAAAATAGATCTCAACATTCAGGAAGAAATGGCAAACTACTGAATGTATAAGTGGTACCTAGAAAATCAGCAACTCAACAAAACTGTAATCAGCTTGTTGACGAACTGAAGGAATTCAATTAACGGCACATAATATATAGAATCATACAATAAATTACTAACGACCTAAAATGAAAATGTGTGACTAAAATACATTTTAAAAATTAAGAAAAATGTCAGAAGTGAATTCCTTCCATTCTTCCCACTATTCTAAAGGCTCTTTATCAAGCAATATCCTTTGCTTGATAAAGGCCTTTGGTAGAAACTTGCTGAGTATCGTTATTGTTGTTGTATATTGTAAAACTACAGTACTTTGTTTTACGTGTTTCGCCATTGCTACATAGTTTTACTGCAGTCTTCCCTTATATCAATGGTGTATTTCAAAATATCTTTGATGACTGGGTTCTGTTGATACTTTTCCACTAAGACTTACACATCATGGGAATACCATCTCTTGGTATAGATAGATAGGACTGACATCAGTGGTGGTTCGTCAATAAGGGCCAGTGGGGCGGGCCGCACCAAAATAATGTATAACGTGTATTTATTATTTTTTAAATTAAAATATAGCAATCTAAAACCATGATTTATCTGGAAAAAAATGGCTGGTCCCACCAGCAAAAATTATCACGAGCCGCCACTGGCTGACGTACTGATTTCCCTCTCATACGGAGCTACTTCTGAATGATTGATTGATAAGACCAACATCATTGCAATTCGATGATTTACCAAGTCTGCCCCGATCTCTTTCTTACACATGAATATCTCAGCAGCAAAGCAAACGCTAGCGAGGGTAATCGATGTCATTTTTGAAGATGGTGGACATTTCTGATGATAAATCTACTTCTACTTGAAATGATCTATATAGTTTTCTGTAACTTCAACCCATAGAAGAGTGTATTGTAGATGCCCAGAATGACCAAATACACTTGTCGGTAGTTTTTTTTATAGGCTTCCGATGTTTAGCACAGACATAGTTCACGTGTCGGATTTCCATTCTTCCCACTGACAGAATCTACAATAGTCGTATCCCACTATCCTTTATGTATGTTACAAAAGTATTGGAAAGCAGACAATGGTGCTGTACTTTCTTATCCGGGCCAAAGTCGAAGCCGGGAGACTGAAAAGAAGGTCGATCAATATATCCCATAACAATTTATAGGAAGCTGAATCTACCCCCAAAAAAAAGAAAGATAATTTTTGCGATAAATAGAGTTCAAATGAGAGAGAGGTATACGTTTGTTAAAAGGATTTGAGTTCATTTGTTTTTGCTGTACATTGTTTAATGTTATTTATTTGTATAGTATAAACTACCACCAAATATAATACAATTAATACAATTCTGTCATTGTCGATTCCAGCAAGTTCTCTAAACCATATCTTACAGTGAAAATTAAAATATCAATATATAATTCTGGAATTAGAATGCTTAACTTCGTATTGTTGTGAGTTGACAGTTGGTCTGTTGTCAATGCATACTTCCAAATAGCATTTGGTCGATAGACAACATGTCTGTATGTCTGAAAAGCCGTTGGTCTATCAGTCTAAATTTTCGAAAGCCGTTTGTCTATCAGTCTAAAGTTCCGCCTTTATTAAATCTGTCTGACCGTTCGTCAGTGTTTGTTTGTTTTTCAGTATGTATGTATCTTTGGCTGTAATACGTCAGTTCGTCTTCACGTATCTATCTTTGGTTGTAGCACGTCAGTTCGTCTTCTCGTATCTATCTTTGGTTGTAACACGTCAGTTCGTCTTCACGTATCTATCTTTGGCTGTAACACGTCAGTTCGTCTTCACGTATCTATCTTTGGCTGTAATACGTCAGTTCGTCTTCACGTATCTATCTTTAGCTGTAACACGTCAGTTCGTCTTTACGTATCTATCTTTAGCTGTAACACGTCAGTTCGTCTTCACGTATCTATCTTTAGCTGGAACACGTCAGTTCGTCTTCACGTATCTATCTTTAGCTGTAACACGTCAGTTCGTCTTCACGTATCTATCTTTAGTTGTAACACGTCAGTTCGTCTTCACGTATCTATCTTTGGTTGTAATGGGAGCAATTATGGACATGTCCTATATGCGATGAAGATGATCCTGAAATGAACAATAAACACTGAAGAGTATGAAGTAACTTCATTTCACATTTTTAGCTCCTAGTCTTTAGAAGGTAGGCGGGTTAATTCCTTTCCTAACGTATGGTGGGTGGGGATTTGAATCTACTTCCCTCTTATGTAGGAGACGATATACAATGCTTTTATTTTCCGATCCAGAAGCACGAGCTTTCAGCTCTTCGGCTCGGTGCCATAGACATCGTAATCCTTCGGTTCAGTGTCACGCACACCGTGAATCTGGGGAACCTGTGGCTTTTCTGCCAGCCCGCGGAACTGAAACCGCACTCACAGAGGGCTAGTCACCCACAGTCCAACGCGCTACGAACACGCTGGGCAGGCGGGTATATACAACGATTATGCATTACGCTAAACTGTTCCACTACATATCTACTACACCAGAAATGTACGATCACGTTACAATGTGTGAACAGTAATAGACCTGTTTCAATACACATCAAGATAGTGCAATACTGTTTCACGCTATGTCACCTAGTGCAGGCAATGACCAGACCATCAAACGTACAGAACAAGTGCAATGCTTTTATCAGATTATCTGTTTTCCAGACAATTAACTTTCAAATAGAATAATTACTACTAGCTAAGATTTGACTTAATTAAAGATGCAACGTTGTAATTGAAGTCTTGCAGTCGAATAATTAATAGCCTTAAGATACGCAACGACCTGCACTCAACAGATCACGTTTGTAGTAGTGTGACTTCTAACGTTCCGTAAGTATTTTATAATAGAAATGAAAATGGATTAATAAATCAATGATAGTCAGAATAATCAATGAGTGACTCCCATACAACAACTACAAGGTTACAAACTCTGACTTGTTAGTGTCTATAAACGCATACACAGACATAATGTATTTCCTAATGCTAACGGATGTTCTGACTGTAAGCTGTCATTTTGTTGTTTCATGGAATTACAGACCAGCTTTTCGTCAAAGGAGAACAACGAAATCGTTCGGATACTCATCACCACACGATATCAGATTAGCTTTCTCCCGACGTCCAAGTTGTGTTCTTGGAAACGTATTTTCAAATCTGATATGTTTTCGTAGTGGTCCAAGTATTGAAAGGTAACTTGACAGACAAAGGGAAATTGAACATTGCGTACATCTCTGTTTATTTGTCGATAGGTCAAATTTGAAACATGTATCTGTTATCTATCACACACATTTATTTAGGGACAATGCGTTGTGTACTTGACCATTATCGTCTATTTTTACTATACAAATGGATATCCATATTGGAAATAGATCCATGGATATATGGTCTTTGTTTGTGTTCGTTTTTAACTAATCTGTTAAGAGCTATGATGGCGTCTGTGGCTTAGGGGATAGTGACTCGGTCTATTAAACCCCGCCGTTCTGAGTTCGAGTCACGCTGCAGACAGTTTGGTTGCAAATTGTTTTGCGTGGATTTTTACAAAAGAACGATGGCACCACCCGTTCAGAAAGCGATGGTAAACTACTGAACGTAATAATGCCTAGAAAAATTCCAAACAGCGTTAAAAAGCTGCGGTTGATGCGCAAAATCCTGTAAAGGATATGTAAATAACTTTTTTTAAAAGAACTATAGGGCATCTGTGTGGTTTGCGCTAAGAACTTGAGTTCGTAGTAGAACGTGAGTAGACCCTTACAGCCTGTAGGACTAGCAGATTTGAATTTCGGCCGAAGTGTATGCTTCTAATAATGTGAAGTCAGTGCTGTTCTATGGCTCTGAAACATGGAAGACCACAAAGGAAACTATCAGAAAACTGCAGACCTTCTTAAATGGATGTTTACGTAGGATAGAGGAATTGAGATGGTATGATAAGATTACAAACGAGGAACTCGGGGAGAAAACAAAGCAGATACCAGTGGAGAGAGAGCTCAGGAAGAGACGGTGGCGATGGATAGGACATACATTGAGAAGACCGACCGGAAGCATCGCAAGACAGGCATTGTTTTGGAACCCGCAGAGAAAGAGGAGTAGGGAAGGCCTAGGCAGACCTGGAGAAGAGAGCTGGAGGCGGATATAAAGAGGATAGGCAAAACATGGAAAGAATAGGAAGGGATGGCAAGAGAGAGGAAGAGATGGAAGAAGTTAGTTGAAGACCTGTGCTCCGATGGGAGTTGAAAGGTGATGATGATGATGTATGCTTCTAATCCAACAGAGCACACATTACTGATTGTTGACTAAGATTTTACAAACAGAAAAACATAACCTTACAGTACCGCAGTTGGTGTTATGTTATAGCAGTAATATCTAATTTTCATCACGTAGAGACAGTCAGAGCTGACTCATGTCAAGCTAATTGGTACAACGGAGATTTTTAACAATAATTAACTCACATAAATAAACGAAATCACAACAAAACATATTTATAACCCATTGTACACATATAACTCATTTAACTCTTTCCTCGCGGAGTTATTTTCTAAATTTTTAAGCAGTTACTTCAAGGGGGGTTTAAAAAAACCACCAAAAAAGCCGATCCCAACTACTCGTCAATAAATAAAGATATATATATATATTATATACTTAATTGAAGAAAAGTGGACAACCTAACAGAATAACAAGGTTGAAAAGTAGTTTAAGTAAAACAGTAGAAGTAACGATAGAAAGACTCTTATAAGGAAGCTACTCTATGGCGCAGTTTGCGGCTAATAGCGTGCAACGGATTTCCGCCGTGGCGCAGTGTGTGGTTTAAAGCGTGGAAAGAGTTAAATAGAAATGAAGAAACATTATTGTTGAAAAATAATTAGCTACAAGAGTACATCAATATAGACCTAATAAATATGATAGACTTAAATGAAACCAATAAAAATCCCACGTAATTATACTGAAGCAACAAAATGAAGGACAATCTCTTATGTGTTCATAATTAAAAAGAACCAAATGAGCCATAGTACTAACGATATCTCACAAAATAGAAACTACACATGAATATGAAGTAATTCTATTTTATATTAGCAAATGTACTCGTTTTTCGCAAGAAAAATTGAGTTTAAATCTAGCTCTAAAGTCCCAAACAGTGCCAGATTGAGTATATTAAAGAAACATGTTACGACCCCTCAAAATTGGCTGCTTTCCCAATAATAGCAATACGTTTTCTCTCTATGCTTGGTGGGACAACTTTATCGGTTGACCGCATAAAATTACAATGTCCCTCATTCCGATTGCCAGTAAAACCTGATTCAATAAAATTCCCGTAAAAGTTGACAAATAACATTTGGCAAATTAATTTATTCAGATTATAAACTGATAAAATACTGGCCAGATGTGTTAATAAAAATAATTAAAAACACATTATTGCCTTCCTGTGAATTGAAGACATGTCTCCCGCATGGTCGTCACGCATCTAACCTATTCGGCCATTGCCACACGTACTGAAATACCAATAAATGAAATCAAATATTAGCGTAACATGTAATTTTATAATCGCTGTAACATGTGACCGGCACGTGACAACATGGGTATATTTTTTCGGTTTTAAGCTTTTCATGACCATTTCGTTAATTAAGTTGGAATTTAGTTATAGAGGCGAATCAAAAGTCCGGTTTTATAATTTTTACATCTTCCGATCTATGTAAGTTACCATCTTGCCAAATTTCAAGTCCACGGAATGTCCATATATCTTTAAAAAAAATGGGAACAGACATACAAAAAAAATGGGAACAGACATACAAAAAAAATGGGAACAGACATACAAAAAAAATGGGAACAGACATACAAACAATGAAATTCGTTTTCTTTCTTATAGAAAGAGATAATTTAAAATAGTGTAAAGATTTCGCAGTTTTATACGAAAATTGTTTTCGTTGAAAACTAGCGAAAACTCAAGAAAACAAAATATTTAATAAGAACCTACTCATAAATAAAACATATTCGCACAATTGATGGCAACTCACAAAGAACTAAATAGATGTGGCTGAAATATAGGGACCTCACAAGATTAAAATTTATTAATTATTTAAAAGAATACTCAACTGTTGAATATAGAGTACATTATCGCAATTAAAATGACAATCGTACTAATACATTTGTTTTGTGAACCATTAAATTTCAATATTAAATTAAATCGACAATGTCGACAAATGCATTAGTGGTTTATTTTCTAAATGATGAAGACGTAACGGCAGATTTATTTGTCCTTACATTACGCACGGACACTAAACACACGTACCTTTCTCCTAAAGATTGATCATTGTCCATTATGTTGCAAAGTTATATGTATTTACATTGTGAAATGTATATTCTCGTATCGTTAAAAGGCGTATCTCAATTAATGACCATCGCAAATAATTTATTGCACAGTTAGAAGATCTCAAAATGTAGCAATTGTTCACAAGCTGTTGATTTCATTCACAGTTTCCATTAATATAAGAACTTTCATCAGACATAGACGGTGTTTAGAAAATATGAATTAATGAAGTTTTTGATTTGTATAATTTACGCAGCTGATCAGTTGGTTATACATAGGCATCTTTGCATTGTGTGGAAGTCAGCTGAAAACTTTTACAATAATATGGGAACAAAACATACGACGGCATTATGGAAAAATAGTCGCCCGAGTGGTTACCGGGGCCCAAATTTGGGGTGTAAAGAATAGAACCATTGTTACCTGCCATGCATGTCGTAAGAGGCGACTAAAGAGGTTAGGCTGAAATCGGATGCATGTGTCCTAAGCGTGTAGATGTCTATGCGTTTAGGGGCCTGCCAAACCAATGTGCAACGTATACACGTTCTTGGCAAAGATCAAACAAATCACAAAGATTGATTAAAATTGGTCGTAAAGAACGAACGCAAAGAAGAAGAAGATGGAAAAATAGTACGAACAGACTAATCGCATGACACCAAAATATGTCAATAGTGTTCATTTGAGGATCATCTACATCGTACATGTCGATAATTGTGTCAATCTCCTCCTAATCGTGCATTTCAGTGTGTTTAAGCTTATATAACTTCCTTTCTGTGTTGGTTGATGTATCTACTGGGGTTTCTCATGGTTTTCCCTTCTTGTCGCATATGGTATTATGCATAACAGTATGTCAATATAAGTAATGATAGTCAGTACTGAGAACATGACGGTAGTGAAGATGTATGCCGACTTAGCCGACGACATGAAACAAGATGATGATGATGCTGTATGGCCCTTCTATATTTTACCATTGTTACTTGTAGATACAAATGTCTTATCTCAAAACGGCATTTCAACATAAATATATTTCCACATGTGAGTTAATGCTGGTTTATTTTCGTGTGCACATAAACTGCTTATCTTTATCGCTTTATATATGCTCGTTTCCTCATACATTATTTCTCTTTCTGTCAATATGTGTGCCAAAACCTGCGAACAAACTGCTAATATGATGTGTAAGTATGAGCAAATGATCTCAGTGATGTATGTTATGTTTGTCTATTTCCAGATAGCATACCTGCTTATGTTTACTGATGAATGGAGAAATAGTTGACTGACTCAATAGTTGACTGTAGTAAAATTCACACAGGTATGGTTATAAAATACATCACATAAATACACTCTCGAAAATGTGATTTATTAATTTCAAAGATATTTTCCGAAAAAAATATAGCCTTTTCTCTCCTGCTTTCTAATTTTATTCAACTAATGATCCTAGGTATATATATACTTAGAAAATGAAATTTCCAATTCTAATTTGTGTTATTTTTAAATGTTAGGAATTACAGTTTCTATTTTCGTTAGTTATGTTTCCAACTGCACTTTTTGTTTGCTAAATCGGGTCATAAAGATCCCGTAGATACTCACTTTTCTCTATCGTTGTATGTAGTTAACATAAAAATACATTTCCACTTGTATCTGGATTCTAACAGATGTTTTAGTTCGTTGTCTTTTGCGTACACTTTGTACATAAATATAGCTTATAGGTTATGGTGCACATGAACTAAATTGTACGTTGTTGTAATTTGTCTATCATATCAGCAATGACGACTATTGTATCTATTAAAGACATTACAGAAAAGGATAATTTGAGTTCAGTCGGTCTATAGGTACGTAGTTGACTGATGGCTTTAATGCGGCCGTAGAAGACTCTTTATCTCGTCGGATACAGCTCATCATCATCATCATCATCAGTGTTCTTTGCGCTCAAATGCACATAAGGTAGGGGCAAACAACGTGCACACATTTCGATCATAATTTTTGTTAACCGCAGACCTAATTATATTAATGTTTTTGAATTCTTCATCAAAAGTTATCCTCGGTGTACTCCTAGTCCTCCCTTTCTTTCGTTGTTCCCGCTGTATTCATTGCATTACATGTCCTGACTTTGTTTTCTTTTTCATCTCGAAAACACATTCAATCCACCACCACTATTTGTTTTGTATATCATTATTTATGACAAAATGTTGAGCAATTTTTGTCTAGAAAACAGACTGATCATAGGAGGCACATTGTTTTCACACAGGACCATACACAAGTACACATGGATATCCCCAAATGGAAGAGATGAAAACCAGATAGACCACTTTATGATCAACAGTAAATGGCGAAAGACATTACTTGATGTAAAGGTGAAAAGAGGAGCTGACGTTGGCAGCGACCACCACCTTGTCGTTGCCATGATCAGGCTCAAACTCAAGAAAACATATATACAAGCCAAGACAAGAACAGAATACTTTAATGTTAACCTATTAAAAGACAGAGAGATTGCTACAAAATATATAGTGGAACTAAAGATCAGATTTCAAATCCTGTCAGAGCAGTCAGACACAACACCAACTGAAAGTATCCAAGAAAAATGGAATGCGATCAAAGGCACATATAAAATAGTTAGCAGTAGTGTACTGGGAACCAGTAAAGGACAACATAAAGAGTGGATAAGTGGCCAGACCTTAGAATACATCCAAAAGCGAAAGGAGAAAAAAATCTCATCAATAGCATTAGATCAGAACGTCAAAAAGATAAGGCAAGAAAAGAATATACAGAACTAAACAAAATGGTAAAAAGAAGTGCTAGAACAGACAAGAGACAATTTATGGAAAAGACAGCAGAAATAGCAGAAAAAGCTGCTAAAGTACATGATCTGCACACACTGTACAAGATTACCAAACAATTATGCGGAGGTAAAAGACACAACCATAACATGCCAGTCAGAAACAGCCTAGGACAACTGTTGACAACAGAGCAGGAGCAGGATATGAGATGGACATCCCACTTTGAAGATGTGCTAAACAGACCTGATCCTGAACATCCACCGGATATCCCACCGGCCGCACAGGATATTGATATCAACCTCAAATTGCCAGAAAAGCAAGAAATAGTAAAAGCTATTGGATCCCTGAGAAACAACAAAGCACCGGGAAATGATGAAATGACAGCAGAGCTTTTCAAGATCGATCCCATCTTAGCTGCAAACATATTAGAGCCATTGTTTGCAGATATCTGGGAGAAAGAAGAATTGCCTAAGGATTGGACTAGGGTACTGTGGTGAAAATCCCCAAGAAAGGAGACCTAACAGATTGCAATAACTGGAGAGGAATCACGTTACTTTCAATCCCAAGTAAGATATTCTGCAAAATTGTCATAATGCGAATACAAGAAGCAGTAGACAAGTGTCTACGAATGGAGCAAGCAGGATTTAGGAAAGGAAGAGGAACAAATGAACATATATTTACCCTGCGTAACATTTTAGAACAATGTAGCGAGTGGCAAAGGACTATATATATCAACTTCATAGATTTTGAAAAGGCATTCGACAGCGTCCACAGAGACAGCCTATGGAAGATACTGAGACAATACGGCGTACCGCAGAAGCTTGTCAACATCATAGCCCTCTTCTATAAAGATTTCTCCTGCAACCTAAAGAATTCCAACAAAACATTCCCAGTAAAATCTGGTGTAAGACAGGGATGCGTAATGTCCTCTCTTTTGTTTAGTATTACAATTGACTGGGTGCTAAAAATGCCATAAAACAACAAGCACCAAGAGGAATAAGATGGACCCTTTCGAGATGCTTGAGGACCTGGACTTTGCAGACGATATAGCCCTGGTGTCACACAAATATGAACATATACAAGAGAAAAGTACAATACTTCACAGCACGGCAAAGACAGTAGGCCTCAAAATAAACACAGGAAAAACAAAAATTATGACAAACAGTGAAATCCAACAACCAGTAATGTTAGAAGATGAAACACTGGAAAGGGTTGAGCTGTTTACATATCTTGGTAGCGTACTGACACTAAATGGTGGCACAGAGGAAGATATAAAATCACGTCTGAGTAAGGCCAGAACCGCTTTTGCCAGAATGAAACCAGTATGGAAGTCCAAAATCTACAATAGGACCACAAAGCTTAAACTCTATAAAAGCATTGTTTTGCCAGTTTTGCTCTACGGATCGGAGTGTTGGAGGATGACCAAAGGAGATACTAGCAGGCTGTCAGTTTTCCACCACTCTTGTCTTCGCAGAATCTTGGGAATCTTTTGGCCAGTAAAATATCCAATAACCAACTACTCCAAGACACAAGACAAGAGCCAATGAATGACATACTCAAAAGAGAAGATGGAAATGGCTCGGACATGTTATGAGAATGAGACAAGAAATGCCTGCAAGGATAGCCCTCACTTGGACACCAGAGGGAAAGAGAAAGAAAGGCAGACCACGGACAACATGGAGGCGCATGATGGAAGAGGAACTGACACCGCATCTCTGACGTGGGGCTCTGCGCTGAAGGTTGCACGGGACAGGAGAGCATGGAAAGTCCTTTCTGAAGCCCCATGTGTCACTAGGCATGACGGGATTAAGTAAGTAAGTAATTTATGACATCCAGACCAGTTACTTCTTGAAGTCTTCTGGTGCTAACAATATTCTAGCAGGAATATCAAAATATATTTCTAAGAAGTCTTCCATAAATTTCTCTTACCATACTTTCTATTATCTTATCTGTTTTCAAAGACTCAGTTCCATAGAAGAGGAATGTTATACCACATGTCTTTTATATCTGGAAATTTTGGTTACAGTTAACAAACATCCATTTTAACTAACTAGTACTAAGTAACGCGCTTTTAGTGCAGCGTAACAGATAACACAATTTACTTGAAAGTGACTTAAAAATACATCGGTACTGGTCACTCTCGTACGTCGTTTTCACAATTTTGATTTCGAATCACGTCTCCAAATGAACATCACGTATAACGTTGAATAAAATAACTGGTCAAACCATCACTTCCGAACTGTCAACATGTTTGTAACGAATTCAATATTACATATGACCAAAGAACATACGTACATGTACACGCAAAAACAAGTCACAGAATAGAATAGCAAACGAATTATATATGATCGTCAACATGTATCGTCTCTGCAGTAAAGGTTGGTTGCAATATATGGATATCTCTTGAAAGCCAGTGATATCTCTTTCCTTGATTACCAACTCCGATATGCTTCTGTTTGTACAACGCTTGATGCTTCCCTCACTCTCTTCACTTCCATTAATTGTCATGCTCTTAACTTGCTATCTAGTATGTTCTGTATTATATGTGCACAAACCCATATTAAATAATATCCTCTCGTAACGTTATACGTTACATAGGGCCTGCAAGCAATTTCTCCATACCTCTCTATCCTGGGCAACTCGCTCAATCTCCTCCATAGAACTGAGACCGATGTTTCTTGCCTCTCTCAGAAGTTCTTTTCAGTGTCTCCCTAGGGTGTCCTCTCTTCTTGAACACTTTGCATCCCACTTCAATGCCTGCTTTGATATCCGTTGATCATTTCTCCTCAAGATGTGTACAACTTATCTACATCTTCTCTTTCTTATAACAGTTGTCACTAGTGAATTATCGTTATGCAAACATGTATATTCACAGTGGCAATGTATGAATTATCGTTATGCAAGTATGTATATTCACAGTGGCAATGTATGAATTATCGTTATGCAAGTATGTATATTCACAGTGGCAATGTATGAATTATCGTTATGCAAGTATGTATATTCACAGTGGCAATGTATGAATTATCGTTATGCAAGTATGTATATTCACAGTGGCAATGTATGAATTATCGTTATGCAAGTATGTATATTCACAGTGGCAATGTATGAATTATCGTTATGCAAGTATGTATATTCACAGTGGCAATGTATGAATTATCGTTATGCAAGTATGTATATTCACAGTGGCAATGTATGAATGAGGAACATGAACACTTAAAAGTTCAACGGAAAAACATATGGGTGTTTGAGAAAAAGCGTTGCAGAGCAGTCCTCTGTATACCATGGAAAGATATGAGAACAAATAGATATATCCAGAAGGGTGTAAAAATAATTGATGCTGAGCATACCCATGAGTGCTTCCTTAGGGGCGAAGGGTGAAGAAGAAGAAGCAGATACCACTAAGACAATTGAAGTATACTTGAGATATAAAATGGAACGAAGAGTTGAACTAGACTCTTATGGAAGGAGGCATCAGGACAGAAAGAAGAAGAGGAAGACTAAGGGATCGGTTTATCAATGATGTGACTGATGATGTGTGTATGACGGCAGTAAACATCTGGTCTATGAAAAACAATCCGAGGAACTGTTAGGTTGGAAACGTTCTACATTCTGACAAGCTATTGAATGATGAATTATTTGTCAACTCTTCATTGTTGCGTCACGTTTTGATTCATTGATTTATTTATTTCCTTATAAAATACAATCCCCATTCTTTTGTATATCCTCACACGAAATGATGGACCCTGTTTTCCAGCTGTGTGTTTATTGTCCACATTTACGTCCAATGCAACAATGATGTGAATATATATAAGATTTAATGATTCTGATTGTCTGTGCATCTGTTCTCTGCTTGGATGTCAATGTCTTTTTCGTGCTGTTAACTCTATTCTTGACAGTTTATATTCTTTATCGCACGTCCATTTCCCTTCTTATATCGTTCCTTATTATATGTTCAACGTTTACACAAAATAATATTGTCCTAAAGCCCCACGATCTATTTCTACAGGACAACTGAATGCTTTAATTTTATAGTTCAGTCCGTTAACACTTGAGAATAGATTACACAATGCGTTCTTGTCTACTAGAATATAAAATAGCATCAGTATACTGTCTCTAGACAAAGCCAGGGTTATAAAAACTAAATGCTAGACTGTGGATCAGAGCTGCATAAGTAAATGCTACCCTGTGGATCTGTACTGTACAGAGTCAATGGCTGCTTACTGCTGCTCAGTGTTGCATTCCATGTCATTTATTTATAAATTTATATTACTGTATAAGGGAGTGTACTTTGAGAAAGAATTAGCACAAGTAACTAGCAGTTTACTGAGACCGTCTACAATCACACCAAGAGATATATTATTTTGTATATCGATTTTCACCAAACTTAGATTCAACACGTGTCTACGTTTAATACAGTAAATAAGTATACTACGTTCAAAGAAAGAACCAGCATAAAAAATAAAATGTAATAGTAAAATATACGCGGGCATTCAATACGACACAATACAACATCAACATCGTCACCATAACCACCATCATCATCATCGTCATCAATATATTAACAGATACTTCTAGTGAAATACTTTTTTCCCAACAACCTGTACTCATTATGGTATGAATATCAGTGTTAATGGAGACCAGGTTGTATAACAATTATATTATATTTTCAAGAAGAAATGTGTGAATTCACAATGTGCGTTAATTTGTCCTTTATCATTGAATATTCAAACTGTTAATTGATTAGTTTTGATCCACTGTTTTCTTGTTGTTTTATTTCGTGACTTTTAAAATGTCTTTGTTAATCCTTGTTGTGGTACATCACTGATAGCCATTAACAGAGGAACTATCTTGAAGATATGTACAATCTTTCTTCAGGTCCTTGACAAAAACAACTCTCTAGTACACAGCAGATATATGGAGGGAAACAAAAAAATATATTGCGGAAGGACGGTGAAATGGGAAATCAAAGAGTACAGTTGTAAATGGGATACCCCGTGTAGACAGACAGCAGACCGGTAGCAGTGGAGATCAATTGTAAATATATTTTATCTAAACTATGACATGGAGATGTTATATATATATATACATATCTTCACAGAGTAACTGCATTTTCTACCTCTTCTGATCATCTGAAGTCGATATACACCTACATTATTATATATTCAATTCTTATCTATGAATGAAATCTACGAGCCATATCTTAGGACATATAATAATGTATGTTGAACAGTGTAATCGTGTTTTCAAGATGAAAGTTATCGAGTTTCATAATTTGTAGAGACGGGTTAAAGAAATATCTAATTATGTTTATCATATTACTGACATCTTGATTTCGAACTCTATCTTTGTCAATATTACATTTAGCTGCAAATACATTTCCCAAATAATATGCCCATTGACGTTATTATTGTTATTCATCATCATCAGGTGCCGTCTCCACATCGAAGGTTGGCTGCAATGAATCTCCAGCATCCTCTGTCTTTCGCCTTGGCGTTGCACACTGCCAGACTGTAACCTGTCCATTTCTTAAAGTTTCCCCCCCACTTATCTCTCGGTCTTCCTCTTGCTCTTCTCCCCTCAACTTTCCCTCTAGTAAATGTTTTATCATGGTGTCATGTCTTTTATGTGCCCAAAATACTTTACTTGTCTGAATTTTATTTCTCTTAATAATTGTTTCTTCATGCCTAGTTTTCCTAAAACGTGTTTATTTGTCTGTTTTTCTGTCCATGAAACTCTGCCTATTCTTCTATTATTGTTATTAGATCATTGTTATTAACTCTGTTTCCATTATTCTGTTCGTTTTAATATGTAGTTCTGTTTTAACACATTTATCTTATTCTTTCTATATGTATGCATGTTGTCCGATTATGTTAAACTAGCCACAGGTCATATTTAATATGTTCATGATCTTTCAGTTGATTACTTAATGCTCAACGTCTCCATTTAGCGTACAGTTTAATTCGTGTTTCTTGTTTGCTTGGTTTTATCAACCAAGGGAACCACTCTTTGTGATCTGTGTAGTTTGTGCTGAGAACATGAATACGTTACGTTCCTTTATGCCGCCTCTACTACATGTAAGATAGACACATTCAAGTTCCGGATTAAACTGTACACATGTTAACCCACCCGGAACACTATTGTACAGACGGTAACTAAGATAGACACATTCAAGTTCCAGATCAAACTGTACACATGTTAACCCACTCGGAACACTATTGTACAGACGGTAACTAAGATTTTACAAACAGAAAAACCCCACTTTAAAGTGTCAACATCTAGAGTTTACTGTATCATGCTCCAGTGGGTTGCCGGGACTCGCATGGGGGCGCAAAGAATAGTAACACTGTGACCTACAAGGCATGTCGCAAGAAGCGACTGATGTAGGACCTAGGAAGCTACCTAGTAAATAAAAAGCATCGCAGAAATCGGATGTGCTGGTACTACCTGTTGGCACATAACTGACAAAACGTACAATCGCTCTTAGGTTCAGATCACATACAAATCACACAGAGTGGTTAATACATGGTCGATATGGAGCGTTTAAAAAGAATATAATGTAGCATGATATAATATCTGATTGGTCGTAGGGAGAACCGTAATATCTGACTCATGACAATAGTGTCACAATCTGTTTGTGACAGTATCAAATCGATAAATAATAGATACGATATTAGAAGAGTTGAAACTTTATTTCTGAGACCAGTGCTCATGTTCTACAATCTGAAACAAATGTTCATATTTTCTCCTCATCAAATACGTATATAATTGTCAACATATTAGTTCTAATATTCCGAATCTAGTCAGTATTTTCGAAATAACTCTGTGTTTGTGCTTTGAAACGTAGGAGGTATCAGCCAACTTGTTCTTTAGCTTTATACTTGCTAAACTTATTGGTTTATTTTTGATCTGTTCATTGATAGCCTACTTGAAGGTCAATTTCTCTTCCAATTGTGTTGTCATGTAAAGCTTCCATTATGCGATCTATCATTTTATTCTTGTAATTCTTGTTTTAACATTTCAAGTCAAAGTGATATCCTTTACTGCTTATAAATTACTGTACATAACCAAGTATATGTTAATTGAAAATTTAATCAAATATATCCCCATGTATAATAATTTATGATTTGAATATTATCTAACAATATATATATATATATATACATATATATATATATATATCAATTCTGTAGGGAAGAAAGGTCTGCTTTCAACGTGTGATGAGTTTCATATGATATTGCAGTTTTCAAAATCTTGAATTGTCTTACAACAGTTATCTCTTATTTCATGTGGACGTTTATATTAACTTTGAAAAGTTCATCTACTGATCTTATATTGATAAGGAATGTATCCACAAAACTTCTAGAACACAAACCAGTTAGTAATATAATTCTCACTATCAGGTTAAAATGGAAGAACAGAAACATCACAACTAAACTTACACATTGATGCAACAAGATCTGTAGCAGACGATGAGGAAATTGTTAATTTTTACAGCATACTACTTATGCACATATGTACGCTAACGTATGTATTATAGAATGTATGCACCTAGCACATTAATTTATGTATTATAGAAATTGTGCACCTAGCACATTAACTTATATATTATAGAAAGATACACTTGCACATTACATATTTAGAAATATACACTTGTACATTAACTTATATATGATCACACACACATATTGTATACTAACTCAGTTGTTTAAAGAAGAAGAAGTAAAGAACAGTGATCAATAGACAGAAACTTCTGGAAATTATTTCAACCGTAGAAGTATATTTTGCTAAAATCCTCAATAATATAGCTGCTTCTTTTCGTATACAAATATGTTATTACAATTGCTGTGTGTGTGTTTCTAAAATGTATATTAGTGGGTAGTTGAGGTCTAACTGATTTGAGAGCTGGCTCCTGACTCCAGAACGTACTGACATGATAATAAGAAGCAGTCGACGCTACTGTCGAATCAAGTGTAGAATTTCTCAAAAGTCACGGGAACTGTAGGTAAGTCCAAAGACTGCGGTAAAACAATATACCGTATAGCGACGTATCAAAATAAGAATCAGTATACTTTTTCATCTTCTTCTTCTTTGTTCGTCACACTGCTACCGGGCTGTTGCCCAGTGTCGTGGTTTTCTGTTTTTGTCTTGTGCTGTTCTGATGGCTTGTGTGATTGTTATATTTGCTGTTTCACATGATTCTGCTACGCCATCTAACCATTTTTTTCCATGGGATTCCTCTTGCCTTCTTTCCCGATGTTCTGTTGTAGAAGACTCTGTATACTGTGGAGTTTGGATGCATTCTTATTAAGTGGACAAACCACTTCATTCTTTGTTTCTCAATGTAATTCAAGCAATGTTCTGTGCCAACTTTCTTTCTTATGCTGATGACTCTTTTTTGGTGTTGTTGGTAACTTTTCGTAGGCAACGCAGATCAAAAGTTTATTATAGTGTGAACAATACATGATTTATTTACAATTTAAAATGGCGCCGCTGTTGGAAAAACGACACAGAGATAACGCATAAGTAACTTATATGTAAGTTAAAGTAGGACAAACAAGGAAATACAATTTAACAGCTGGATATTTACAAAAATGAATAATGAGAAGGGACAATATATATGTCTATAACATAGGGATGTTGTGTAGTAGTCAAAAAAAGCTAAACAGTGTATCGTGCAGAGATATATAAATTAAATACCATCTAATGAATGTAGCATGGATGATCAGAGCACATATATGTTCAGTACTGCTTCTTCTTCTTCAAACGATTCATATCCACCACTTGTCAACCACTCTGTGTGATTTGTATGTGATCTAAGCCTAAGAGCGATTTTACGTAGCGCTGGGTATGCGCATACATGTATGCCAGCACATCCGATTTCTGAGATGCTTTTTATTTACTAAGGTCGCTTCCCTAGACCATACATCAATTGCCTCTTACGATATGCACTGTAGGTCACAGTGGTACTATTATTTGCTTCCCTTGCGGGCCCCAGAACCACACGGGTGGGTCATTACTACTAAAACAGGTAGCTACATGAGGCAATGAATGATGGCATGGAGTGTACACATGTTGACAGATACGGTCACCAAGTATATTGCTAGTTTCATATAACCATATCAATTCACAGCGTTTGTTTATAATGGTTTATCTGTAGATAACATGCCCTGGTATTCGTATTAATTTTATTTAAACTACTACAAGATACTGCATATCGGAGGATTTGAACTGAATGCACAGTCTTCAGCAATAGTCACATCTAACTCTATTTTAAAGTAATAATAATAATGCAATCACTTGTTTACCAATTCCATAAGAAATATGTTGAGACTGAGAAAATAAACGACTAAAATCCAGCCTTACCAAATCTACCGTTCAGACCAAGGTTGCCACTTTGTATTGATCTCTTAAAATTGAGTGGCCAAATCCAAAGTATAACCCTCTAAACAAAGTCACTTCTCATGCTCAACCTTGGAGACTGGAAGTTAGGTTAGTGGGAGACCATTAGTGGTCAATTCTTAATTTTGACACTGTCTGAAATGGTTCACTCGAGATTGGCAATTCCATTTCTATACACCCTTTTAATCTTAGAACGTTCTTTTTGACTTTCAGACATAGTCATTGTTTGTTTTCTTGTCACAAGTTGTTGCATAATTGATGTTTAATATGAGAACATTAATTGTATGAGATGTTTGTATAAGTGAAGGTTGAATAACATCAGCACGCTTGTGCATATGTAGAACCTACCTGAGTAGGAGTCTTCATAACACTAAGCATAGCTGTACACGCCTAGAGTTAGTTGTTATATCAGCACGCTTGTGCACATTTAGAACATACCTGAGTAGGAGTTTTCACAACACTAAGCATAGCTAAACACGCCTAGAGTTAGTTGTTGAAGGTTTCTGCGTTTCAAAGAAAGCTGGGTACTACCCTAACGCACTTTAGAAAAAAGAGAAAACTCATAATTCCTGGGGGTGGAAGAAGAAGAAGAAGATTACAGTGGAAGGATACTTCGATAGCCTTGGTTTGTTTCAAAATACAGCTGTGTGTCGCAAACATAATGTAAGTACTTATGTATGTATGTGTTTGTGAATGTGCATGTTGACACTTCTCGTAACACAGTTGATCGTCTGCCAATGATAAAACTGATGTTTCATCTCCACGATAAAGCACTCTGAGGAGGAACTGATGCAGTTCATTCAGGAAATGATGAAAGGAAAAACAACAGAAAACTATAGTTATTACAGCAGAAGTTATCAAGCACGCAGTTAGATTTCTGATACAGAACCAGTCCCTTGTAAGTTTAGTAATGAAGTAACGGTACAAGAAATGTGAGTTGCAAATTTTGTTAAGTTTTACAAGAAAAACAAGATGAGATAGGAGAGTGCGCATACTGCAGAGATATGTCGCGACACGATGCTCATCATATCCCCTGTCGTGTGCTGTTCATCGAATAAAAACTAACAACATAACACTGAATTCCCCAATTCACAACTTGGTATAAAACGGTAATTTATATGTTTATCGTAGACCATTTTTCTGGAACAGGCTGAAACGATTGGATGATAGGTGGTACCTAGAATCATATTCAATGTGTCCCGTGTGGTATCGGGGCCTGCAAGGGAACAAAGAATAGTACCACTGTGATCTACGTGGGATGTCGTAAGAGACGACTGATGTATACCTAGGTAAGCTACTCGTAAAACACATCGCAGAAATCGGATTGCTGGCGTTGTTAACATGTGGTAGATATGGAGCGGTCAAAGAAAAAGAAGATATTTAATGTAGATTTAGATTAGATTTACTCTCTGAAAAAGTTACTCACTCGGAAAGTGCGAAAACGATACACAACAAATTGTCTTGTTTTTTGTTTCATAACACCAAGACAAGATGTCTGTTGTTGAGGATGTTTCAGTTAAATTCAGTTCATCATCAGGATACGAAAACCACAATGTGTAACTGTTGTTTGACATTAGACATCATAAACAGTGAAAGCAAGTCATGCTATTTGATATGTGTTTACCTATGTTGATGAACAATGATTGCTCTGTATCACAAACTGATGGTACCTACCTACAGACTATGTGTAAGTAAATCTAGTTCATTTAATCTAGTCTATGGGAAAGCAACACACACGAGAAAAGAAGTTATTATTAGGAATATATCTGCGTTACATGTGACGAATATCTCGGGATCATCTGGAGTGACGTGTATATCAATACACCAGGTATTGGAACATATGTATATGTATATTCTTACTTTTCCAGTACTACCAGTCTCAACCACCAACATCGTCTGTAGTATTTGAATCATCTCTGTAGTATCAAGACGGGATAGATATATCATATTATATAATACACAGAACGAGCTTTTGACACAAAAAAGGTGAAATGGTGATTCTTTTCTCACTAAAACGTCTGCACGCAAGGCATTAACATGACAAAACCAAGCAGGAACGGGTCAGTCAGGGAAACGTCCCACAGAAAGAATGATCTGAACAATGTTTTGAGACCCAGTAAATGCAAATTATGTTAGCTCGCTTATGTAAGATGATCCAAGATAACGCAGCAATTTATACAAAATACTTCTCATAGATTTACATTCTCCTGCCCCCTCCAAACATAATTTAAATATTCATTAATGTGTATATAGTACAAGTAACTATATATATATATGTCTGTTGTCTATTGTCTATTCCCAGGTGTAAGATGTAGTTGGCTGTCCACTCTTGCCGTTAAGCGTACGGATGGGAGCTTTAATTTGCGTTCTATGGCCAGATGAGTCGCCCTTATTGTGTTGTATCCGTGTTTATGTAGTGTGGTCTTGATATTGTCTATCCATCTTTTCTTGGTCTTCCCTTAGCTCTAGTACCCGATCTCTTTTATTGTATGCTGTTATTGGTGGTTGGTTGTATTTCATTCTCATTAAATGTCCAAACCACTTCATTTGTTGTCTTTCAATGTATATATATATATGTATGTACATTATGAGCATCTGTAACTCAAGCGGTAGTGAGCTCGATTATGAACCCTAGCGAACCTGGTTCAAACCCCACGGTGGGCAAGTTTGGAAGCAAATTTCGTTTCCGTTGGATTTTTACAAAAGGTAAATATAGACCTCACAGTTCAGAAAGCAATGACAAACTACTGAACGTATAAGTGGTGCCTAGAAAAATCAACTACTCGTTTACTGTGGTTGATGGCTACGTCCTTTAGGATATGTCACGATTTTCATGTTCATGTACAAATATATATATATATATATATACACGTGTTACGTATGTCGATATATATATAGAGTAAAGTAAGAGAGGTATCACATGTTGTGGCCCATGTGGCACCGAAGCTCGCAAGGAAAGCAAAGAATAGTACCACTGGGACCTACAAGACATATGGTAAGAGGTAACTGAGGTATAGGTCTAGAGAAGCTACCTAGTAAATAAAAGCGTAACAAAAATCGGATATACTGGCCTACTTCTAGGCTCATAACTTGCACACCGTACAAACGCTCTTAGGCTCAGATCACATAGCGCGGTAAACTAGTGGTCGATATGGAGCGTTCGAAGAAGAAGAAGAAGAAGAAGCACGGTATGCACAGTAAAGTTCAAAGATAGAGATATATTGTACGTTTTGTAAAGTTAAGTTCAGAGACATAGAGTTATTGTACGGTATGCATTTTCAGGTTTAATGTTAAAAAATTATACGAGATATGATTATAATTTTGATTGATCATCATAGTGCATTCACTGTCTCGAAGACTACAGTGAATTATCGCCCGAGTGGTTACCGGGGCCCAAATTTAGGGTGTAAAGAATAGAACCACTGTTACCTGCCACGCATGTCGTAAGAGGCGACTAAGGAGGTTTGGCTGAAATCGGATGCATGTGTCCTAAACGTGTAGAAGTCTATGCGTTTAGGGGCCTACCAAACCAATGTGCAACGTATACACGCTCTTGGCAAAGATCAAACATATCACAGAGAGTGATTAAAATTGGTCGTAAAGAACGAACGCGAAGAAGAAGAAGATAATAATTTTGATTGATCATCATAGTCTATTCACTGTCTCGAAGACTACAGTAAAACCATATATAAAATGTCATTTATAAAACATTATTTAGATAGGTTTGTAGATAGTGAATAAAAATATATCGTCTAGCAGCATTATATTTGATCTATGGTCTGGCTTATATACTTTGCTTGAATACGGACTTTTTTATGCAAACATTAATTCTTACCTTTTTTGTATTTTATAAAAACAACGTGTTTGATAACTCGCCATAAATTTGAAATCTTTCTTTATGTTTCTTTTCTAAAAAAAATGGCAATCTCGATTTCTCTCAACTGTTTTTGGGATTTCAAGTTTCATTACTTCATCCTATTCAATCATTTATTGCCATGTTTTTTTTTCCTATCTTATTCGTAGTGTTTTGAAATAGATAAATAAACAAGTGAAACCGAGTTAATGATTCACTCTCTCTTTCTCTCTCTCGTGATCCCCCTTTTAATGATTCATGTAACATTGAATTCAGTTTGCATAATATTGTTGTTTTCTAGTACACTCAATATTTTATTTTGTGAGTATCAGTTCTGTTTTAGGGATCAGCTGTGTTACAAAGATCAGTTTTGTTATTGTTATATATATTCTGTTATTGGTTTCAATTCTGTTATTTGTATCAGTTTTGTTATTTGTGTCAGTTATGTTATTGGTATCATTTCTGTTTTTGATATCAGTTATGTCATCGATTAGTGATCGATGCTTAATTTGATCATTTACTGAACTTTTTAAGAACTTTCTTTCTGAGATCACGAGCAGTTGATTTATATCCATTTGAAGAATCGCTTGAACGAGGAAGACATTAGTTTGCATTTGAACATGAAGTATATCAATCTGTATACACTGACACAGCGCCGTGTTTAGAGTTTGTAGAGCCCATATAATGGGTATGCTTTATGAAATGTTCGTACCCCTTGTTTAAACACTACACAAGATAGTAAACACATTAACTGCTTGCCATTTATTATTTAATCGAAACATATTCAAAGTTAAAAATACCCTTTAATTCTTAAGGAATACATTTTTCAATTACATATAATCCCATGGTTGCCTTGGCATCTAATAAAGATTACAAATACAGTTTACCAAGTGGCAACAATCTCTCACATTAGGGCAATAACTAAAGATATCTTATCTTGCTAGTGATGGAGTTGTTGTTTTTTGGACTCGGGTTAAAGTCCACTGTTATTTCCACTGTATGATTATGTCAGGTGGATTAATGTCGGGGAATTTGAAACGGAAATTCCAAATAATGAAAATAGTCCCTAAAACAAATTCTACAAAGCTGTAAGATTATCGCTGATTGCGAGGTGATAAGCTGTAGCGTGTTTAGCCGTTGTCCACATCTATCCCAATACTGACCACAACATTGTCAATAGTTATCTGTTTCTCCATATTCTTTTCGTCTGTGTCTGCTTCAACACGTCAACTTGAATCGAAGGTAATTATCGTTTATAAATTGCTTGTCCTAGAGTGGTTTTGCGGACGACCACATACGTTTGATCTGTTACCATACCTCTACATTCTCCTTGTCCAGTGTTGGAGAGAGGGCGAAATTCCTGATGACATGTGGGTGCAAAGATAGTGACATTCTATACCAAAATAATGGTGACAATGAGATAAAGGCACCACCTACAGATGAATCTTTAAGTGACACAGTTAAAGCTTTTGTACTAGTCCTTTCATAACGACTACAGAAACTGGCAGATCTCAGAGTCACAATGCAGATTCAAAACTGTCAACAACTGAAATGATATTCAATCTTCGACAACTGCAAGAGAAATGTAGAGAGCAGAGAAAGCCACAATTCATTGCTTTCGTCCATCTGTCAAATACAGTTGACACGGTCAGCAGATCAGGACTTTATCAAATGTTGGCTGTCCCTCAAAATTGCTCCAACTGATCATCTCCTTACATGAAGTCACGTAAGCCAGCAAACAGTTTGATGACAGAACATCTGATAGCTTCGAGATTAAGAGTGAAGTCAAACAGGGATGTGTCCTTTCATCGCCGCTCCCCTTCCCCCGATCACTTTGGCACCTTCTTCGCAATTCTTTCATACCACGTTTTCGTGTTGCTGATGACGATGTTTTCCTCCGCACTCGGTCTGTTGATTCCCTCTCAACTTGGTTCGCTTAATAGCCAAGACAAAAATAAAAGAAATCATTCTCAAGGAAAACCTTTTTGATGATAATGTTGCCCTAGTCGCACACAGTGAGGATACCCTGAAATCTCAAATAAAGTATGTTTCTAGGGCATGCGCCCTATTTTCTATGACTAAAGTGTCACCAAAACAGGGGTTTTATGTCAGGAAAGTAACAAATCAACAAACGTAATTTTAAATAGCAATAATTTATATTTCGGTCAAGACGTTTAATATCTTGTGTCCATAATAAATGCCAGCATCTACTCGTATCTTGATGAAGGAATCAATGCATGAATAGATAGTGATTTTACTACATTCAGCAGACTACCAAAAGAGAGCAGTGTACAACACATAATTTTAAATTGCAGATGAAGATTCAAATCTATGAAGCCAGTATTTAGCTCTTTATTATATTCTTAGAAACATGGACATCTTACCCAAAACATTAGAGATTTAATTTCTTTCACCTTCACTGTTCCGGAAGATTATGAGCATTAAATGACATTACCAAGTAACTAACTTTGTAGTACTGCAAGCTGTTAATGTGCCATTCATCATGGGAATGCCAGTAGATGAATAAGGGCTTTGAAATATGATAGAATTATATACAACAATATCTGAGCCGTAGCTAGTTATTAGTGAACTCGCTTCTCAATGCTGGTGGTCTGGGTTCAGCTCCAGCAAAGGGCGTGGCATTTTTCCCGACTGCGACGGCTTTCAGGTCGACCCAGCCTCAACTGAGTACTAGATATGCTATGGGAAAGTAAAGGCGGCCGGTGTGATGCTGACCACATCACCCATCGTGTGCCGACGGTCAATGAAAAATACAGGCCTAACACTGTATTGCCCTATATACCATAATGTATGAAAGGGTTCCTTTACCTTTACTTACAACAACAACTGTTCTGAGAGCTATTGTAAATGAGGCAATTCAAGGCAGACCACTGTTCAATTATAGTGATATCTGTAAGTCCGAACCAACTCGACATCACCCGTGGGTTTCTCTTACATCTAACTTACTAAACCAACTATCACGTCCTGTGTTGTGAGACTATGCATCAAATGATTATAAGGGTCATGTGTGGGCATGAGAGAAAATAAAACCAACCTCTGCCGTTACGTTGATCTTCGTCATGGACATGCACTTTGGGTGAGGAACCAGCAAGTGATGACACACTTATGCTGTGATTGACATATTTTGAAATTAACCATTGCATGGGTACACTGATCACCATGTGTATCGGGATATGAAATGTGTATGTGTGTTTATCTAATACAATTCAATAACCACCACCTTGTGTACACTTTAATATATGTTGTGGGAGACTGCGTACATATGAGCCCGCACCGAGTGATATGAAATCGTTTAACTAACCAATAACTAAAGTATATTTTTATACGTTGTTGCTTTTTTATGGATGTATATGCCCACACGCTTGTGTGTATATATGTATGTGTAGTTGTAATAACGCATTAACGCATGTGTGCTTCTATGTATACGTGTATGCTGTCCAACCCACTGTTTAACACATCAAAAAGGCAATATATCTGAAACATAGAAAGTGAAATCAATACAACAGGTGAGAGACTTATTATACTGATTTATTGCACGTCATCTGATATCTCTTCTCACACGATGATAACCTACTTAGTAATACCTAGAATTACAAGACGCTAACTATTTTCTTCTTTTTTTCAATAATCTAGCTACTCATAGGCTCAAGCCATTTAACCCAAAACTGTGTAATAATTTTTTCTGCATGTGTTTGTAAACCACTTCTTTATTTCGAATAATATGCAACATTTATTTGCCGAAACACGTAATAACAAAGTACTGTAGTTTTACAAAATACAGACACAATGACAATACACTGCACCGTTTCGACCTAAAAGGTCTTTATCAAGCAAACCATACAACAAAAGTGACGAATGTCAAACAACAAAAAATATAGACTCACTTTTGTTGTATTTTGTAAAACCACAGTACTTTGTTATTAAGTGTCGCCATTCCACATAGTTTTAGTGGAGTCTCCATCTATATTAACATTTATTTGACATCGGAAGAAATATTTTCCTGACATTATCTAATTCAACGTGTTAGAAGCATTACTATCAGCGACTCCAGTAATATATATATATATATATATATATATATATATATATGTTATTATTTGTTATGTCTTAATCTTATTGGTGATATCCAAGTATATTCTCTTGACTGATTGCTTGATTGAATTATATTCATGAAACTTTGCTATGTGTGATCTGATCTATTTCTTCCACTGAAAGTTCATAGATGCAGTGTACAAACTCATTAGCACTGACAAGAATCTCAGATGTAACTTGAAGATGTTGACAATTTGTATAGTTTGTATTTACAACTCTCTTATGATTTTTTTGACCAGACAGCGGCATTGCAGTTTACTCTTATTGATTTTTAACTATAAATGCCACTTTGAAAACATGACCTAGGTGTTGTCCCCGTTCTCCAATATAACTAAGTTGGCAATCTCATCTACATTGATATTATGGTTCACATTTCAAATAGAAATATTCATACATTCGAGAATTGAACCTGAGTGGATATATAAATAAGCACGGTACCTCTACACGCCAGATACACCTTACTATTTATCTCAACCTGGAAAACGTGTAACATGACTTCAAGAGAAGAGTCTAAATGGAATCACATAAACTTATATTCTAAGTAAAGGTATAACAAATCAAAAGACTCAAGCAAGTAAAAACAAAAGATTTAAACGGGTAAAATGCTTCATGTGTTCCACATTGTCAATACTTAGGGGATCAGTAATTAGAGGATCGCTGTCAGTAATTAGGGGTCTCTGTCAGTAATTAGGGGTCTCTGTCAGTAATTAGGGTCTCTGTCAGTAATTAGAGGTCTCTGTCAGTAATTAGAGGTTCTGCAGTAATTAGGGGATCTCTGTGGCTAAATGGTTAAGCCCTTTGCCTTGCGAGTCGAAGGTCGTGGGTTCGAATCCGGACCGCGCCGTTTTGTTCACGAGTGCAGTTTTTTTTACAGAGGCCCCTAGGATTGTTGCTGGCGCTACGGCGTTCGTGCTTTGTGCAATACTCTCGGCAGGTGGCGTGCCATTTCTGATGGAACGAGCCATATGGGGTAACACCCGGTGCAATGAAGTCAATCCTTCGGCTTTAAAACTAAGTAAAACATGGTCAATATTTATTTATGTTAATACAAGTATAATACCAATACATGAATACTTTTATAATAATGTCAATCATAAACAACCAATACACGAATATTTATAAAAATGCCAATCATAAACACAATACATGTAATTTATAAAGCCACATTTTAAAACTGAGATCACAGAAGTATTACAGTTTGAAAGTGTATGTTTTTGAAACAACTATCTGTCCTCTCCTGGGGAGCTGAGAAGCAACATGTTGCCACACCCAGTCAAACTGAAACTAAGCTTTGGGGAAACCTGAAGCTGACCACCCAGTTTGTGGTCCACAGTAAATTAAGCGCATGACCAGAATACGCTGAAGAAGAAGAAAAAGAAACAACTATCCGCTAGTGTATTGTCGAGGCTCGCAAGAAGAGCAAAGAATACAAACACTGCCACCTACAAAGCATGTCGTAAGAGGCGACTGAAGTAGAGAGCTAAGGAAGCTACCCTAATAAATAAAAAGCATTTTTGATAGGCTGGTCTACTTGTGGACGCGTACCTGGCACAACGTACACTTGCTCTTAGAGTCAGATCACATACAAATCATAAAGAGTAGTTTAATAAGTGGTTGATATGGAGCGTTTGAAGTAGAAGAAGAAGAAGAGACAACTATCCATAGATTAATAAATAATTGATAAATATCACTGAGATCAAAGAAGCAATCTGTTCATTGATAAACAATACGGAGACAGACAATGACAACATTACTGCACACATTCTCAAAGCGGCAGATTCAGCAATCAGCAAGGTGCTAGATCTATTTAATAATATATGGGTAGATGAAACATTTAAAAAACAATAGAGAAATAGAACCGTTGTTGAGATCTGCAAAAATGTGTCTTTAAAGATTTATAGCCATATTTGCAGTAATGATCAATACATTTTACAAATTTCAATTCTCAATAAAAACAAGGGATCAGTGGGTAAAACCCTGAAAGAAGAAAACACGATCGATTTAGGCCGGAAAGAAACTGCTAAGTCCAAATAATTACCATAAGACTAATCTTGAAAGAATATAATGAGGTGCAATTTTTGGGTGTGAAGTTTAACCACAGCCTATGTTTCAGGGAACATGTTGAGCATGGTATTGTCAAGGCACATAACGGTACGGCGCAAAGAGGGTTATTGCCAAATCGACTGTCTATTGTTGTAACCACTTCGAATATATTGTGTCCAATTTCACAATAATCATGCAATATGCTATTAATTTAATTACTCGTTTAGACAGAATTAAGTGTCCATCTGTTAATAAATGTGTTAAAATAACTTTATTGTTATTTTTATTAATATTATTAGTATTGCAATCTTCACGTGTAAGCTGACTTTTCAAAGCACTTGACGGTATAATATTAATGCACAAACAACACACCACAGACCACCCTTTTCGTCGGAACACGTACAGGTAATGTTTGATCGATGACATTAATTTCTTTCAAATTAAATTCTTATGTGTGGTAGAATTGTTTTATTTTGGCTGTTCTATATGCTGGGATATATGTCCATTTAAAGAAATGGACAGGGTACAGTCTTGCAGAATGCAACACCAAGGCGAAAGACAGAGGATGCTTGAGATTCATTGCAGCCAACCTTGAATGCGGAGATGGCACCTGGGGATGATGATAATGATATGTTGGGAAGATATTCAAATGTAGTTCTTTACATTACAATGTGTACGCCGCATTATTTAAGCTTTACTAATTTCTCTGAATGTGTAGCTGATAATAAGGGAGTACATTTATTTTGTATACCATGAAATAACTTATGCAACAATCATAAACTACGGGTCTCATTAAGCAACGCAGGAAATGCTTTACTGGAATATTTAAAGATCTCATGACTTTGTTAATAAAAAAAAAAAAAAAAAAAAACACAGCTCGTGTGATCTGCAAATTGGCAATAAAAAATGGTATGTCTCAAAATGTATAATAATGAACAGAAAATTACATGTTTTACAAGTAACCTGCTGATGCTTTATGGTGAGCAACTATAAGAAAACACAACACCGTTCTACATATGCACGTACATAAAAATATGATTTTGAAACAGTAAATACAAAGTAGAAATCAAATCCGCAAAGAATGACAAATTGTGAATATGATTATGCTAAAAACGTGATATTTGATTTGATGAGTGTGATGAATGTTAGTAATTGAAATATATTAGTACATAACAAAGATATGTAAGATAACTCATTTCTTGTTCTTGTACCATTAAAATATACATTTGTGTGACTTGATTAATATTGTCAGAATTTATCTTGGTTTTTGCTCAGATATAAAGATGTCTGCAAAGCCTCAATAAAAACTTTTCTATAGGTCCCAGCACATGAGAAGGACTAGCTGATGACAGTGTTGTGTGGAAAGCCAAATTACGAAAGGGCGCAGAGTCTTTTGAGAAGAGACTATGTTATGAACTGAACGACAAGAGAGAAAAGCGAAAACTCAGAAGTTGTCACAGTAAACACTTGCCAATTGACCGTCTGTAAAGACGAAAAGGCAATATACATATATCCTGGACAAACTTACTACTATTCTATCACTTTATGAACATTATATACCAGTGAAACAAATGTTTACTACTACTACTAACTAACTGTAATAGTGGGGACCTCGCTACTCAATCCTGTGTCACGGAAACCAGCTATGTAATAGTGTGTGTGTGCGCTACAATATTCTTCAGTCAGTCTCTCATTACAACTACTATCAACACCATCCACAATTACGTACATAGACTACAAATAAATGAAATGGCCGTCAAGTACATCGTACATCTATGTGAGAATCAAACCCGATTCTCAACTTTTATTTCTTTATATTTACTTATTTAAATATCTCATCTATGTTCAAAATAATAGCACATACATCAAATTATCAAAATAAAAGAATATCTAGAAAAGAAAATCAACAATTCAAAACGCATAACAATGCACATAGCTGAAAAAATATACCTACTAACTAATATTGATTTGTCTCCCTAAGTGATATCTAATACCCTGACATCCTATCTCTAAAAATGTTCACAGTTCAACTCTACCTTGCTTGCGATGTCCTTAGAATAAATACTTGTTCAGTCACAATACGTTATACCGCTTTATAGCTAGGGTTGCTGTCCTAATAGTATACACGAAATGTCTCTGCTAACTGGTTAAATTAATGTATTCTGTAAAATGGCTGACATCTCTCTCTCTCATATACTGTTATAGCCTCTCCGTCGGGTCTGTCCCTACCCCTTTAGTTTATCTCTACCGCCTAGTTTTCCAACTCTGAAAACTAGTCCTCCGGTTCTAACGTAACCGGTTCACCAATTCTGAACAGTAACTCTCTCTGATTTGGTCAACAATCTCCGTGGAGTTCTACATCTACGTCTTAGTTAGACAACTCTCTATGTCGGCAGTTCTGTTGGGCTATGCGTATGGATTTTTTTTGTTATCTATCTGATTTCGCACTCTTGGGCTCTCTCTGTCTGCAACTCAGTTCAATTCTACTGCCTCGTTCTCTATTCCGCTTATAACTCGCAGCAGAGTTGTTCTGCTCTATAATTCTTGTTACTATCTACTAAGTTCTTGTCGATAACTGTGTGAGTCGCTTATGCTAGACAACACTACTTGATTGTTGATTCTTTCTGTCTGTAACTGTCTCTGTGACTCAGACTACCTGCTCTCTGTCCCTCTGTCTGAATGAGAAATCGACTACCCTCACTGCCTGTCCCTGGGTACCTCTCTGTCCCTCTGTCTCTGTCCGAATGCGTCTCTCAAGTGTGTGTGAAGTTGTGTCTATGAAGTGTGTCTAATCTACAAAAAGCATTCTATTTAACCACTGGCAATTTTCTTTGTTTCCAAACCAGTCATTGTCCTGTTAGTATAATTCTCATGGTCAAATCTGGTTGTTGCTTGGAAACCCCTAATTGATATTTGTGACCTATGGAATTTCTAGAAAACAAGAATACAATTAACCTCAAGTTGACTGCAGGAGAAAGAAAACAGGGCATAAATTTACTTCTAGTTAAGAAAATGTCTCCGTGCTAATATATCTGGTCTGTTATTATACGCCCACAGACCTGGTATATGGTTACTCCTTTGCTTTATTGTAAATACGTGCTTAGTTGAAGATTGTACTAAGAATAAAGCAAGGGAAAAATCTTGTATCCTATTCCCTGCTACACTACTACAACAACTACTTCTACTGCTGTTACTGCTACTAACGTTCCTTGTACTTCTACTACTACTACTACCGTTCCTGCTACTACTACTACTACTACCGTTCCTGCTACTACTACTACCGTTCCTGCTACTACTACTACCGTTCCTGCTACTACTACTACTACTACCGTTCCTGCTATTACTACTACTACTACCTTCGTTCTTCTGCTACCTATACTACTCACTGCTACTACCGTTCCTGCTACTACTACTACTACTACCGTTCCTGCTACTACTACTACTACTACCGTTCCTGCAATCTTCAAACTACTGTTCCTGCTATACTAACTACCGTTCCTGCTACTACTACTACCGTTCCTGCAATACACTACCTGTTCCTGCTACCTATACTCTAGTTCCTGCTACTACTACTCTGTTCCTGCTATTACTACTACGTTCCTGCTATACTACTACCGTTCCTGCTACTATACTACGTTCTGCTACTACTACTAAAGTTCTGCTACTACTACTACCGTTCCTGCTACACTACTACTACTACTACGTTCCTGCTATACTCTACTACTACCGTTCCTGCTACTACTACTACTACTACCGTTCCTGCTACTACTACTACTACTACCGTTCCTGCTACTACTACTACTACTACGTTCCTGCTATACTACTACTACTCTTCCTGCTACTACTACTACTGCTCCGTTCCTGCTACTACTACTACTACTACCGTTCCTGCTACTACTACTACTACACCGTTCCTGCTATACTACTACTACTACCGTTCCTGCTACTACTACTACTACTACCGTTCCTGCTATTACTACTACTACTACCGTTCCTGCTACTACTACTACTACTACCGTTCCTGCTACTACTACTACTACTACCGTTCCTGCTACTACTACTACTACTACCGTTCCTGCTATTACTACTACTACTACCGTTCCTGCTACTACTACTACTACTACCGTTCCTGCTATTACTACTACTACTACCGTTCCTACTACTACTACTACTGCTACTACTACTACTACTACTACTAATAGTACTACTACTACTACTACTACTACTGCTACTAATATTACTACTACTACTACTAGCGCTCCTACTACTACTAGTACTACTACTACTACCGCTTCTACTACTACTACTATGGCTAGTCCTACAACTACATCCACTGCTTTTAGGCATACTACTGTCACTCCGCTACTGCATACTACTGCTGCTACTGCTACTGCTTCTGCTATTGCTACTGCTACTACTACTAGTTCTACCACTCATGGTTGTGAAAAACTACTTCTGTCCGTAAAGAAAATCTGAATTTTCTATTTTACCAACTAGTACTTATTATTAATACACACAACATAAATACATAAATATATACACAAGCATTAATGTTGTTATAAACTTGAGACGATCATATTTGATTACCATACTATACATACTTCTTAAATATAAAACAAAAGTAATTCTATTATCTTCAAGGTTTAAATAAACCTCAAAAACTGTGAGCATCACTCTACAGTGCTCACAACTTCGCCCATGGCATCTTATACGATCTCTTTGAAAGCAAATTTATTAGATTTAATTAAGTATTGAGCGTTAATATTTGTCCGGTCGATATAATTCTTCACTTTCATGTCCTCTCAATCACTCAAACAGCTGTTTTCTGTTCGGATTAACAATGATGTTGTAAGACCGACAAGAACATTGAATGTCTGATGAGGACCTTATAGGAAACTGGATGGTTTATTGTTATTACTATTTATATTTCCCCAAAAGATAAAAAAAACGAGCTCAATTAGTCTTTTCTGGCGGAGGGATATGTGGAAGTAAAATGAGATCTAGTGGTGTTGAAGTAGGGTTTCGCTGGAGCAATAGTTATTTATTGTACATTGATACCTGATTTCAAGGTAGTTAAGATTGCCTTAGTCCTATCGGAGATGGACGTTAACACGTAGAACCCATGTCTTGTCCAGTTATGCAGAACACGTACAAACAAAATACTATAGTTTTACAAAATACAGAAACAGTGACGATAAACAGCAATGTTTCACAAAAGGCCTTTATCAAGCAAACGATACAACAGGTGAACCGTCCATTTGTAAGTGTTCTTTTAATTCGTCACTCCTGTTGTATCGTTTGCTTGATAAAGGTCTTGTGGTCGAAGCGTTGCTGTTTGTCGTCCATGTTTCTGTATTTTGTAAAACTATAGTACTTTGTTTGTACGTGTTTCGCTATTTCCCAAGTTTTACTGCAGTCTTCCCTCTTTTTCGATAATCCTTGTCCAGTTAAGCACGTTCTCATTGTGTTTGCTCGTACCCCATAAATTATGTTTTCAATTCGTTTTTCCCTACTCAGAGATGGGGAAGTTACCGAGCTGTTGCATACCTAGAAGATGTCAACATATCTTGGCGTGTAGTGTCCTGTCGTGAGATGTAGAGACTCCTACTTATGTGGCATCTGTTGATGGGCATTGCTGTACTCGCCTGGTTCAGCACATTATGAGCTCTAGAAACATCACCTGTTGAACGAACTTAGCAGTCTGCATTTTATTTTAATCCTAAGACCCTCTGCCGCAATCCCCCTAGAACACTGCTATCCAACCTTTTTATAAATCTTGGCGCATCTGGCTAAATACTGTGAAGGCGCGGGCATCGTTACAATGAAAATACTAAAAAAGTAATACAAGATAAAACAACAGGAAGAAACTGTCAAATATGACAAGGCAATGTAAATGAGATGTATACATTAAGAGTTGATAAATAACAGATGATAATAGAATTCCTATGCTGAACATGTATTACATTCAAACTTGGATGCGCGGATATAAATATGTATGCATCTATACTTGTAAAATTTCAATCCCTGATTTTTTTAGACCACTTATTTTCTCTTATTTATGTTTGCAGAATGTCTTGTATCTGTCTCTAAGTGTGCATCGGCGTTTAACGTCTATTTTGGATAGAGCCCGAATATGATATAAATATGATTGATATGAGGCGTTGAAATAATTAATCATAAGTTACCATCTCGATAACAACTATTTTACAGCAGTTGCGTTCTCACAACCACGTGGGATAGAATATTCATATTTGGTCTCGTGTTTAAAGCCCACGCTATAATTCCAGATTTGTTGCAACTTGCGTGTTTATGGATTATATCTAATTAATATAATTGGACTGCCAATGACATAGTATTAAATTGGATTAGGATAAGCTCTCGAGTTCGCTAGCAAGAGTACTCGAAACTGTGTAATGCCACTAATAAAGTAATCAAGATAGCTGATAATGTCACAAATATAACTCATTTCTGTTCGCGAGTCTGTGCTCATGGTATTTGCACTGAATTGAAAAGAGAACAGCAGTTAATTTCTTAATCAAAAAGGGATATATTTTCTGGGAAGTCAGCAGAACAAATAGTTCGACCTGACATATAACTGTTTTATAGTTTCAGGAAAGGAATAAACGTAGAAGCAATGAAGTAACCAAATGAACTTCATTGCAGTGATATATTTCGTTCCAGTCTAGTCAGAACTCATACAATAGTCAGCTGGAATTTTGAGCAAAAAAACTCGGCTGACGTAAATGAAAATACGATCAAATGAAATATTTCGTCTAGGTCAAAAGTGGGTTGTCTGAATGTGAATATTTTGACACAAATCTCACTATTTACTCATATGTACTTGGTCCTGACACAAGTATAATTGCTCGTTCTCCTCCACATATAGTCTATTTACTGCGTTCACAATACGAATCAGACTCAAAAGAAAAGGCACTTATCATCTTGTCAATTCCACAAGGTAACATTAACATCAACATATATCACTGCTTACGGACATCAACTACTGATTTATCTGACACTGTGTACATAGACAATCTCACAGTCGACAAGACCAAAATCTGTCTAATCGCTCTCCAAGTTTAGATGAGACAAGAAGATTTTTCCAAGAACCCCAGAGGAAGCAACGGAAGCAACGAATATGATCAACAAATAAACAGTGTACATGTATTAAGAGCTTCCGAAAAACAAATAGACAAACACAGGATTCGAACCACTTACCCTCATTTCTTACGACACCCATCGCCTAGCCCTCGCAATACGAGCGTCTTGTACGAATACAACCAGCGAGGTAAAGACGCTCGTATTGCTAGGCTATGCGATTGGTGTCGTAAGAAATGAGGGTAAGTGGTTCGAATCCTGTGTTTGTCTATTTGTTTCATCCAAGTTTAGAAAGGGGTACATTCAAGTAACAATGTCAACTGTTAGATGGCTCTGACATACACCAGGATTATATATTCACGAAATCTTTGCTAAAAATGTGCATCATCATTAATTACTATACATATTTATATTGAACAAACAAAAGTAGCTTCGATCAGATGTATGTTTACACAAAAGACACATGTGGTGTTGAAAGTTCTTAATTAGTATGTAGATACTGCCAGAATCCTGTATTAATTATGAGTATATATAGATTGACGCTACCATATCGCAACGGCATAAAAGCAATATAATCACTAGGTGTCTACCAGTGGCGGTTCGTCTTTAAGGGACTTTGGTCCGCCCAACTAAAAATGATGCATAACGTATAAATAAAACATTATAAATTTATAAATTAAAATATAGCAACCAAAGACCATGATTTATCCGGGAAAATGTCTGCCCCACCAGCAAAAATGATCACGAGCCGCCACTGGTGTAGACAATGAAAAATGTCCGTAACATGATCAACGAGCAATTGCACTACATGACAAAATGACAAAGTCTCATACCACTGCCAAGTACAGATTTACCATGCAATCTTGCCTAATACTGGAAAGCGATATTGGTAGTGACAGATGTCCGTGCCCCTGTAAAGAGAGAAAACCAATACTAAAAGCAATGTTTGTCTCAAAGGTCCCATTTGATGATCCGATACTCTACACACATTCCCTCTAAAAAATATACGGTGTCGGGATTGCTGATGTGAAAATACTAAATGACACTGATGTTCTTCATCAGAAAACCGTGGTCATTGCTAATTAAAAATCAATCAAGTTATGCACCATTGCCTGCTGAGATGATCCATATCAATGTACATTATCTCAGAGAGAGCAACTAACAGCTATTGACCTGAGTCGGGCATTGTACTAAGTGACTGTTTTTTGTATTTTGATTTGCGATAACTGACCTGTTTCTCTGTTAGACAGACGAAACCAATCGATGTGCGACGTGCACTTAGGCAAACTACACTCAATGAGGAAACTAATCCCAGGGAATACTGGTGCAATCTGACTAGATGACTGTTATATTGTGACCAACATCAAGTAGATTGTTCCTTTAGTACGAGCGATACTTGACTAAACGATTATGTCTAGTTTGTCAATTCTAGTCCTGCAATGTGGTTTCTACAATGACTCTCTATCCATGATCCTCTGTCTCTTGCAACTTTCAACTCCGTTTTATATGGTAGAGAAAGTCCATGAATGTCTTCTTCCACTGTGTGTCTCCGGTTTTTTTTGGTCATTAATTGCCCCATTTTGCCTTCCAGCTTCTAAATGATGATTGTTCTCGCAGATGGTTCATTTTCACGACATGCCTCAGTCATTGTTGATTCTGACGTTCTGTTTCTATATTCCGTTTCTTGCTGTCCGCATTCCATTGTCATTTGTTTATGTCCAGTATAATTAGGATGAGCACAGCTTAGGACGTGTTATCAATTTGATTGCTCCTACATGGTTAATTAGGGATTCATGTGTTTTAAATATTATAACCATATTTTGTTTACTGTATAACCAATTGGGATTATATTTACTAAATCATCAAAACCATCGATACTATTTAATTGTTCGTCTCAACACAAGCAGAATCGCATAACATAAAAGGGATAACACGTCAAACTGATATAATTCACAAAAGAACTGAGAAGTTAAAAAATATATAGATTAGGAGACAAAGACATGCTCATCACATACCAAATCTTACCAACCCTCTAGTTCTCTACCTTTTCTTTCTCTCTTATTTCTTTCCGTTCTTAATGAACTATTCTATTGCATTTCATTTCTACCATTTATATTTGTATCGATGTTCATAATGAACTATTCTATTGTATCTCATTTCTACCATTTATATTTGTATCGATGTTCATAATGAACTATTCTATTGTATCTCATTACTACCATTTATATTTGTATCGATGTTCTTAATGAACTATTCTATTGTATCTCATTACTACCATTTATATTTGTATCGATGTTCATAATGAACTATTCTATTGTATCTCATTACTACCATTTATATTTGTATCGATGTTCATAATGAACTATTCTATTGTATCTCATTACTACCATTTATATTTGTATCGATGTTCTTAATGAACTATTCTATTGTATCTCATTACTACCATTTATATTTGTATCGATGTTCTTAATGAACTATTCTATTGTATCTCATTACTACCATTTATATTTGTATCGATGTTCATAATGAACTATTCTATTGTATCTCATTACTACCATTTATATTTGTATCGATGTTCTTAATGAACTATTCTATTGTATCTCATTACTACCATTTATATTTGTATCGATGTTCATAATGAACTATTCTATTGTATCTCATTACTACCATTTATATTTGTATCGATGTTCATAATGAACTATTCTATTGTATCTCATTACTACCATTTATATTTGGATCGATGTTCTTAATGAACTATTCTATTGTATCTCATTACTACCATTTATATTTGTATCGATGTTCATAATGAACTATTCTATTGTATCTCATTACTACCATTTATATTTGTATCGATGTTCTTAATGAATTATTCTATTGTATCTCATTACTACCATTTATATTTGTATCGATGTTCATAATGAACTATTCTATTGTATCTCATTACTACCATTTATATTTGTATCGATGTTCTTAATGAACTATTCTATTGTATCTCATTACTACCATTTATATTTGTATCGATGTTCATAATGAACAATTATATTGTATCTCATTACTACCATTTATATTTGTATCGATGTTCTTAATGAACTATTCTATTGTATCTCATTACTACCATTTATATTTGTATCGATGTTCATAATGAACTATTCTATTGTATCTCATTACTACCATTTATATTTGTATCGATGTTCATAATGAACTATTCTATTGTATTTCATTACTACCATTTATATTTGTATTTTAAATCGATGTTCATAATGAACAATTATATTGAAATTCTTCCTAAAACAATGTCAGGCTTGCGTTTAAGTTTCTGTAAAAACCATGACATTAAGTTTCTTGGATATCGGTTGTTATCCATAATGAAAACAATGATAAACTACGGCAACGGTTCCCAAACTTTACATTACTGCGGATCTCCTGTTAAATATAGTTTCATACGACGGATCTCCTGTTAAATATAGTTTCATACCACGGATCTCTTGTTAAATATAGTTTGATACCGCGGATCTCCTGTTAAATATAGTTTTATACCACGGATCTCCTGTTAAATATAGTTTCATACCGCGGATCTCCTGTTAAATATAGTTTGATACCGCGGATCTCCTGTTAAATTCCTTTTTGCTGCCGCGAACCTAAAACGTTTCTGCATATGAAAATTGACATGAATGAATTATGTGAGTGTTACAAATAATAAACAATGTCTGCAATATAACATGTTAATAAACAGAAAGAGGTATTTTGCATTGAACAAGGCGCGCCATCATTAGCATCATCAGTACATTTGCGTTTCAATTTCAGTAAGTGATCCATCCTGATGCTCAGCCAAAATGTATTGTAGCAAAATCCAATGCATGTCAACATTATTTATCACATCTTTCTCAAGGTCGTTTCAGCCAATTACTTACATTTCATTCCTCTAGCGATAGAGTTATTATTACACTACACCAATAGTCAAGCTGGCTCCATTTCCCCAGACTGCGGGAAACTTCAAATGATCTTTCATTTTGTCCTGTCAGACATTTAGGTTTCGATATGGTCCGGGTCCTTTGTTTTCGCAGCAGAACTAGTTTACGACTGTTTTTATACATGTTTTTTAAATTTATTTTTCAGTTTGAAATGTCAAAGATCATAACATTTCTTCACCCGCTTGAGGACCCTTGTGAGTACCTTGCGGAACCCTAAGGGTCTGCGGACCACAGTTTGAGAAATGCTGAACTAGACAATCGTTTTTCAATAGGAGACAAATGTATACAGGTACGTTGCTGACTAGATTTTAGGAACATAAGTCTAAGCTTTAGATACATCTTCTGATGTAAACGGTAACATTGTGGTAGATTTGATTGGTCATAGTACAGACTATCACGTGTACGTTAATACATTTGCACACATTATATTATTTCAGATAGTTTTTTTTCCAGGTCTCATCTTGATCACAAATGACATATTTATATTTTACCAGATAATTTGCACGCCTTACTACGCGGGAAAAATCATTACGTAATTATGTAACTGAGAAGGTATTTATTTAACACAACATAATTGAATTTCTAGACAGTAGGCAGATTGTGTTTGAAGGTTAATATGTTTGTTTAATTGTGTCTTGTTTTCACCCTGCACCATTTTCACCTGTGGTATGTTAGTTAGTTAGTTTGTTCCTTTCGTGCCAAAGGCGGCACATAGGCAGAGGTTTTAGATCTCCATGTGATACGGTTCTTTGCTAGCAGTTGGAGATCGTGTATGGTTTTACATCCCAATAGTTTACCTTCTTGTTGGATGGTTCTTCGAAGAGTGGTCTTTGGTATTCCACGTTTTCTTTTCCCAACTGGTGACCACATAAGGACTTGTCGATTTAGTCTCTTTTGGTCTGCTCTAAGAACATGACCTAAATATTTCCACCTTCGTTTCCTTATACTATTTAATACGGGTTGTTGGTGTGTTCTATCTCTCACTGTGTTGTTAGAAACGAAATCACTCCAGTTTACTTTTAATAATTTTCGTAGACATTTATTCTCAATTCTGTGGTATGTACTTATTAAGAATATAATTAATACAGCTTAACCCTGATTTACGTATTATAATTTATTACGTTCTAGATTAGTCATATTCTTAGACTGAATGTGTCAAATATTAAAACTACTACTACTACTCTAAATTGGATGTTCTAAATTGCGTTCTAAATTCGATATATGATGATGCATAGGCAGCTCTCAGTTAATACATGTTCCAAGCCTTGAGGTGTAGTAGTCGTATTGATATACGGAAGAATGCAGTAAAGCTATGTAGCAATGGCGAACCACATATACGGAAGAATGCAGTAAAGCTATGTAGCAATGGCGAACCACATATACAGGAAGAATGCAGTAAAGCTATGTAGCAATGGCGAACCACATATACGGAAGAATGCAGTAAAGCTATGTAGCAATGGCGAACCACATATACGGAAGAATGCAGTAAAGCTATGTAGCAATGGCGAACCACATATACGGGAAGAATGCAGTAAAGATATGTAGCAATGGCGAATCACATATACAGGAAGAATGCAGTAAAGATATGTAGCAATGGCGAACCACATACAAACAAAGTACTGTACTTTTACAAAATAGAAAAACAATAACAATACACAGCATCGTTTCGGTCAAAATGCCTTTATTGAGCAAAGTATACAAGAGAAATGAAGAATGTCAGTGCTCACACAGCACACATCATGTAGAATCATATAATACGTTCGTCACGGCTCTAATATGGAAATCTGTTGTAGTGAGAAAACGATACTTTTTTCTTTTTCTTCTTCATATAATTCTTCTTTGAACTCTCCATATCGACCACTAGTTAACCATTCTTTGTGATGATGTGTATGTGATCTGAGCTTAACAGCAATGGTACGCTGTGTCAGTTATGCGCCTACAAGTCGGCCAACACATCATATTTCTGCAACGTTGTTTTTATTTACTAGGATACCTTCAGTAGACCCCTACCCTACTCGCCTCTTTTGACATAACTTGTAGGTCGCAGTGTTACCATTCGTTGCACCCTTTGCTGGCACCGGCCACATACAGGCGAGAAAACGATACACAATCTCCTAAACTACTTACAAATACCTCACAGCTGCAATCAAACGTATGCTGGGGAAACTGTGTATCGACTACATACACTCTGCAATGAGCCGATATGAACGTACTCAATAAGTCGTTACGGTGCACAAAGCAAATATATACTCAATGACCAAACGTGTCTTTATATACATCATAACCTGATTCGAAGACTAGACTTCTACAATGTTATTTTCATATGTTATTTTCATGTTATTTTCATATGTTATTTTCAAATGTTATTTTCAAATGTTATTTTCAAATGTTATTTTCATATGTTATTTTCAAAGGGAAAAAAGTGATTGTAATCTAGAAGAGCATATAACTGTAATTATCGTTGATTATTGTGTCATTATGTATTATATATTGAGTATAATCCGCAAGGTAGAGGCTGGTTCGGTGCGCAGGCAATGGACTAAATCACTGCAAGCGTCAACAATTTGCAGAATCACACTTCGTTCCGGAGCACATGGGTGTTGTTGGCAATGAGAGAGCAGACAGGCTGGCTGGCTCTGTCACCATATCAGAGGGCCAGCCAATGGATAGAGCGATATTTTGAACGCCCTCATAGAGTGTGGCCGCAAAGAAGATTTTCATTTAAACCAATCCACGTCAACTACTAGATTGCAGGAGCTGGGTTTGAAGATTGGAGTAGCAAGAAAAGAACAGCATAACAGGTACGTGAGTAGGCTCATCAATCAAAATCAAACTGGTATGATCAGTCGCTAGACGCAGTTGGAGATATTGCGAAGGAGATCAGACCACCTATGGACATGTCCGGAGTGCAATGAAGATATTCCAAACTGAAACTGAAACTATGTATTATCTTTGAAATGATGTCCTGGGTTAGTTACCACTTCAATACTGTTGAATATTTTTAGTTTTTCAATCATACTTAAGAAAATTAAAAAAAGTATAAAAGACAGACGTTATAACTAGATATACCACATGCACAGAAGTCATTATTTAAACATAAAGAAAAACTGCAATTCTTTCTATTCCGGAGAGAAGACAAAAGAATGATAATAATACTTTGTGAAGAGCCGTGGTGAGAAAGTAGCCTAGTATGGCTCTGGCATGCTACTTTCCCCGTCGGATAGAGAAATCAAGTATGGTGGATATAATTTAATGTTGCCCTGTAGGACGCCCCGTTGAGTGTTGGTTACTACTTGATTTGTTAGTGTATAACAGAAATGTTAAGACAATGTTAAACAGAGTGGTTAACAGAAATGTAGAATATCCCAATATGGTAACCACATAAACATTTTTTCCGGAGTGTCCTCACATGTCCCATAATAATTATATGTAAAAGTTTAACATCAACATTCTGCAAGATGAAAGTTAGAAAATGTTAAACTAAAACCACTCTGTCTCGATCTTTGGATCAATCTAAAACACTCGCTTGGTTTCCATGACGACATTTACGGCAAAGGTCAAGTTAATGTATACATAACAACATTTGACTTTCACTTTGTTAAATTAATGACAAGTACGGATAATCTATCGCATAACACAGGCAAGCTAACACAAATAAAACTTCTGTGAACATGGTTTTTTTATTCTCCTGTGACACCATATGATATCCATCTTGAACAGTTGCGAAAACATCAACATGAAAATCAAATCTGTGAAAACAAATAAATGTATATGCTTTTTCTATGGAAACAAATCAATGTAGATATGTTTTTAGAGGCATCCTACACCAAATTGCAATGAGAATATTGAATAAGAAACCTATCGTGTGTTGCCAGGGACCTCAAAGGTAGCAAAGCATAATAATAATGTGACCTGAAAGGCATATCGCAAGAGTCGACTGAGGTAGGGGCCTAGGGAAGCTACTCTAGTAAAAAAAAAGCGTCGCAGAAATCGAATGTGCTGGCCTACTTATAGGCGCATAACTGGTAGAACGTACAATCACTCTTAGGCTTGGATCACATACAAATCACACAAAGAGTGGTTAAGAAGTGGTCGATATGGAGCGTTAGAAGAAGAAGAAGAAGAAACAAGGTCATGTCCTGAAATAACACAAATGTAGCCAGGTTAAACTTCACTGTGGCATCCTCCAATAATTTAGTAGATAGTTTCAATAAGACAATTCGGATGGAAGGTTGGGAAACCAAAACCATATTGGCAGCAAGGCACAAGTGAGATGTTGAACCCAGAGATACGGAGTTGGAAACATTGACTATAAATTGTTAGTCTTTTAAACTGAATGTGATAAAACTGATTGTATTGAGATATGCTACATGAAGTATATTGTTCACTTTATCATTCCCAAAAACTAGATGTAAATTCGAAAGAAATCAATGAGTTACTGTTTGGTTGATCGATTGATGTGAATATCATCACGTCACTTCGTAGAATAAGCATGTGTGCTCCAATCTCTCTCATACGCATGGAGATCCTAGTGGTAGTGCACTGACTTCTTAGCACCAGCAAGAGTCATCGATTTAATTTTGAAGATTTTAACATTATTGACAATCATTTTATTTAGCAAATATTTAATTAGAGATTGTCCTGGGCAGCGGTATTCCTGTCTACTCTTCCTCGATTTTCAACTGCCAATTGTTCTTTTTTCGGGTACAACCTATACAAGAAGATCAACGTTTCATCATAACTCCCGATATGACTAGGAACTTGATCTCACCTTGCTCAGATCAGTGATCTATAAAGAAATATCGCGATACATGTACGCGGAGAACCAACCGAGTGCATTTAGAATGACAAGTTAGCAAATGACGTCAATACAACAGAGACTATTTAATTTTCCAAGATTGAGTTTCTCTAATACTATATATATTGTGCAAATACTGATATGAAACACATGTATAATTTGACTAAAAGTAAAGACTGTAAAAAATCAACATACACAGATTTTGACGGTATTACCGTCACACATCTCACAACGTGTTTCCAATAAACAATTAATGTAAACATCAACGTTAATCTGAAAACTAGTAAATCGTGATAGTCATTCAACACTTTTTGAGAAATAAACTAATTGCGAAAATTATTTGTATTTGTAGTTTACAACTTTTATAGTTTACATCTTGTATTTACAACTGTTATATGTGTACTTTCTTTGTTTCCATTTAAACAGATATAACATACAATATGTCAAGCAGTTCTTGTGTAAGACTCCGTCGTTATGTCATGAAGAGAACATATTAATAATATGGGGAAATCAGAATGGCGTTATGATTTATCTGGGGGTTTGTTTTCATGAAAATGGGAAAGCAATCATTAGCCGTTATGTCTGGTTGAGTCTATTATGACTGAAATAAATATTTCAACAGTTTGCACTTCTTTTTTCGTTAATCTAAAAAATTGTGTTTTGTTACGTTGCTTTGGCGTTCATGACAACGCTGTTGTATATGTTAGACGTTCATGACAACGTTGTTGTATATGTTAGACGTTCATGACAACGCTGTTGTATATGTTAGACGTTCATGACGACGTTGTTGTATATGTTAGACGTTCATGACGACGCTGTTGTATATGTTAGACGTTCATTACGACGCTGTTGTATATGTTAGACGTTCATGACGACGTTGTTGTATATGTTAGACGTTCATGACAACGCTGTTGTATATGTTAGACGTTCATGACAACGTTGTTGTATATGTTAGATGTTCATGACAACGCTGTTGTATATGTTAGACGTTCATGACGACGCTGTTGTATATGTTAGACGTTCATGACGACGTTGTTGTATATGTTAGACGTTCATGACGACGTTGTTGTATATGTTAGACGTTCATGACGACGTTGTTGTATATGTTAGACGTTCATGACAACGCTGTTGTATATGTTAGACGTTCATGACAACGTTGTTGTATATGTTAGATGTTCATGACAACGCTGTTGTATATGTTAGACGTTCATGACGACGTTGTTGTATATGTTAGACGTTCATGACGACGTTGTTGTATATGTTAGACGTTCATGACGGCGCTGTTGTTTATGTTAGACGTTCATTACGACGCTGTTGTATATGTTAGACGTTCATGACAACGCTGTTGTATATGTACGCTTTATTCTAACTTATATGTTTTCTGAGACAGGATTTGTAGTTCTCCTTAATTTTTTTTTTTTTTTTTTATCCCGATCCAGAATCACTTGAGCTTTTCAGCTCTTCGGCTCAGTGCCATGGACATCGTAAATCTGGGGAATCTGTGGCTTTTTCGCCATCCCGCGGAATTGAACCCGCACACACAGAGGATAGTCAACCGTAGTCCAACGCGCTACGAACACGCTGGGCAGACGGGCTAGTTCTCCTTAAATACCTACACATTTAGTCAAACTGCAGCCATTCAGCCTATTACCAGTGCCAACTGCTTGAATATATCTCTTAGTTTGTTCTGATTTGTTCAATCTGACGTTGTAGTGTATCATATCATTCGCATTGTCTTAGATTTCGACTCGCAGTTCAGTTTCCATATTTCTTTATAAATATATTATTTTATCCTCGTGTTTCAGTCTCCGTTTCTTAATTCAGTTGTCAATTTTCTTTGATAATTTAGAACATTTTTTCTCAGAGTATAAAACTCGGGTTTACACGTCAGTTGCCATATTGTTCTGTCAAATTATCATCTTATTCGCAGTGTCCTAAGTTCTGGCTTACAATTCTGTTGTCAGATTTCTTTGTCAATTTATTATCTTTTTTGCAGTGTCCTAAGCTCTGATTTACAGTTCAGTTGTCAGAACTAGCTGTTAATGCATAACTTATTTCCTAGTTTAGACATCCTAAGCTCTGGTTTACAGTTCAGTTGTCAGAACTAGCTGTTAATGCATAATTTATTTCCTAGTTTAGACTCTGGTTCATTGTTTAACTACCAGGGTTAATTCTTGTTGGTCTGTCTTCCCCTTTCTGTCCCACATGACTCTAGTCTTTTGCATTAAGAGAATTATTTGTATTGTCAATGACTACATTTCCCATTTGACAGTCATGTGAATATATCACTACATATTCTCATTATGTGAATATATCACTGCAGATTCTCATTGTGTGGATATATCACTGCAGATTCTCATTATGTGAATATATCACTACATATTCTCATTATGTGAATATATCACTGCAGATTCTCATTGTGTGGATATATCACTACATATTCTGTTTGTGTGAATATATCACTACATATTCTCATTATGTGAATATATCACTACAGATTCTCATTATGTGAATATATCACTACATATTCTCATTATGTGAATATATCACTACAGATTCTCATTATGTGAATATATCACTGCAGATTCTCATTATGTGAATATATCACTACATATTCTCATTATGTGAATATATCACTACAGATTCTCATTATGTGAATATATCACTGCAGATTCTCATTATGTGAATATATCACTGCAGATTCTCATTGTGTGGATATATCACTACATATTCTGTTTGTGTGAATATATCACTACAGATTCTCATTATGTGAATATATCACTACATATTCTGTTTGTGTGAATATATCACTACAGATTCTCATTATGTGAATATATCACTACATATTCTGTTTGTGTGAATATATCACTGCATATTCTCATTATGTGAATATATCACTACAGATTATAATGCCGTGAATATTGCTGATTTTAAAAAGTTATTGTGTTTTAATTTATTAGAGACAATAGTAGTTGCTAGAGGACGAGTATTGTTATTGAAACTAGAGATTGTATATGTGTATGTGTATGCAAATATTTCATGAAGATGTAAGTAACCATTATCTTGATAACAACTGCAGCTATTGTATTTAATTAACTCCAATCTTGTATCACAATCTAGACAAGAACATATGTGCCCAATCTTTCACACGGTCTCTTATCAGAACATCTGCGCCTTATCCTGCAGCACATCATGATTTGAACATCTGTGCTAATGCTTGTTAACATACATTCCGTTTATAAAAAAATCGATCAATTATAATATTGTTTCACAGTCTATATTTTGACAGGTGTACATCTGCATATGGCCTTTTTCATCTTTACAGACGGCCATTTGATAAGTGTGTAACTGTTACGATTACTAAGTTTGCGCTTGTTTCTCATGCCTTCAAGATCAACGATAAGTTTCTCATTAAAAGATTTCGCACCTTTGCATAATGTTATTTTCTATATTTGACTCAGTCATCAGCGAGTTGTTCCAATTTGTGGGGACGTATTTTGCCTAGATTGAGAAACCAATATGAGAAATGTGCCTTTGTGTAATATATATATATATATATATATATATGACCATATATCTTAAAGTACTTCAAATAGTAATGAGAAAGTTCACTATTTGTTTACTTATAAAGATACATGAAAGGTTTGAAAAGACAATTATGGAACGAAACATTCGTGTAAAGACAATAAGAGGAAAACCACGGAGAAACTGGATTCAGGATGTGATTTGATGATTTGAGCATTTTTAGCAGCAGAAGAGGCAGGACATTACCACCTACAAGGGCGAGACATTATGAAGGATTGTTAACCCGTAGTGGACCAGGGCTAAAGCCATTATAGAGTAAAAATTCCACTTAGTGTGGCTCCTGGTGCACAAGAAGTTAATGTGGCAAAATTACGCTCATAACAGACTATTGGGTGATGATAATGATAATGATGATGATGATAGTATAAATATCATGTAGATCTAGTTATGATATGGGAAGAACAAAAAACAACAAGAGGTATATGAGAGCATTCCATCCCTATCATGTTACTTTTTTACATTCTTGGGAGTTATTTTCTTTCTCTCAAGTTTTCTTTCTAAGAATCTTTATTTATTTTGTTCTTCCATGTTGCTATTCGTCGCTAAGTGTTGTTTAGCTGCTTTCTTCTGAATACATTACTGGATTATTTATCCAACATTTGCTGTACGTGGTATTTCATACAACATGGTAACAATAACAAGTTATTTCTGAATGTAAAATCTCACAAATGAAACAATAATGCACACGTCTTAGTAATTAATGCTCACTTTAAAAAAACCAAAACGTTACGAGAAATGGACTATTATTATTAATGCGTCATAGGTAATAGCTAAAACATTGTTTCCAAAGCTAGTGATTTGGTTATTTGGGCAGTAATTTACGGCTTGTAGAGAGAGTTTCTGGCGGAGGAGTGACAGAGCCATATGGTGAAACCCGAGACATGAAATACATGTTTGCCTTTAGACCTCTTTCAGATAAAACATAATCATATTTTATTCATTTCAAAATGATATTTTCTTCTCGTTGCTTTAATTGCAGCAACAAACAAACATTATACATGATATTTCTATTGTAATACATTGATAATGTGTTATGTATTTCAGTATAAAAGTGAATAGAGGGGTTGAATTGTCCATCAATTAGTAATCGTTAATATAAAAGAGTGGATGCCTGCCACGATATGAAATGTGGAATCATTCATGAAGAACTCTTTATAAAAAAGGTCAATAACGTTACCAATATATTTAGAATGAGATACATGTACTTGTGAGAAAAAATACTATTCAAGGACACTTTAGGTCTTCAAAATTACATACTCTCATCTGAAATCAAGAGAAAGACAAAGATATTCTCAAAAATCTTCATCGTATTATTGGCTAGACCAGACATGCATGTAGTGTAATATAATATACAGTAATACAATGTATCAAAACTGCGTACTTGACCATGACTTTGTCTCTTCTATACTTATTTATAAACTGCATTTTTACAAATCACCAGAAAACTGTTCTCAACGCTATGAAGTTCGACTTTTGTTAATGCCCAGAGAAGCAGCACCGAATAAAATGCTAGAATCTCAATAACACATATCATAATGTTCTTGCATGTCATCAGAGGACATAGATTAAACAAGTTCCGATCGAATTGTATGTTTGTAGTAGACACCACCAATCGATGGTTCAAATGTGTGAGATTTCATACGATAGCAAAGACATGTGAAAGAGTATTTGATCGAAGGCACATCACTATTTGATGTCGTTGATAATGTTAAAAGTCTTACATGTCAAACAATCATGCTGCACTTTGACTGCATTAACCTGTCGGTGAAAGTGTATAAAGCTAAACCAACTTTATTTAACAGTCATTTGTTTTCAACATCCATTAAACAAAATTATGTCAACTGCTATTAATTCCGGTGTAGTATAGTACCGGTGGCGTCTGTGGCCTAGGGTTAGTGACTCGGTATATTAACCTCGACGTTCTGAGTTCGAATCACGCTGCGGACCGTTTGGTTGCAAATTGTTTCGCGTGGATTTTAACAAAAGGATGATGGCACCACCCATTCAGAAAGCAATGGCAAACTACTGAACGCAATAATGACTAGAAAAATCACAAACAGTGTTACAAAGCTGGGTTGATTCGCAAAGGATATGCAATTAACTTTAGTCATAATACTAAATTTCCCCCTGTACCTGATTTGTTTTCCCGTGACGACTTGCTTTCCTTATCACCAGTGTCCGTCATCATTCCGGCAACTTTTATTCCAACTTCATAGGTGTCTGTCATTTAGATCCCCAAATAGAGGGTCATGGTGTCCTGTAATCCAACCTTACACAATATGCGCACCAACATTTGTTGCACAAACTGGTCTCGAACAATGTTTTTCAACCGCCCATGGCTACTAGCGCAGCATGCTATTTACTTCGCTATTGGCGACCACTCTTCAACATCTGATAAATAACATATGAACAGCTCGCTTTAATTACTACGACATTGAATGTGATCACTGAATTCATTATCAATACATATGCTATGATTGAGTATGCACGAAGAGCCGTTATGAATGTAGGGATGTTAAGAATGTATTCTCTGATATTAAATGTAAGAAGTGAATTTCTTCACTTATTTTGCATCCATTGCTTGATAAAGGCCTTTTAGTTGAAACTTTGTTGTATATTGTTATAGTTTTTCTAAAACTACAGAACTGTGTTTTTTTGTCTTTACGTGTTTTGCTACTTCTACATAGTTTTACGCAGTCTTCTCTTATACTATGCTCGAAGGACAGCGACAATTTAAAAAAAAAAAAAAAAATATTAAATTCAAATACGTTGTCTTTGAAAATTGGAGTCTCTTCTCTTCGAATCATCGATTTTGAGACACCATTGATTCAGCGCTCTGTTCTTCAATTGCTAGTTAGAAACTAACCTTTAAGACTAAATTCGAACAGTTTTAGTTGCTACAAATGGGGTCAAAGGCTCATGAGGTCAAGGTGGTAACATGAGCCAGGGTTAGCGAGGGGGCGCGCTAACCAAGACCCTGTCCCTACACGTGGTGACCCTGGAAACAGATATAGGTTCCGGTCTGGCTAAGGAGGGGGGGCAGGGATCGGGGAGAGCTACTCTGGGGCAAGTAGAGATGCAAAGTTAGTCATGCCTGATGGGATCCGCTCGCAACAAAGACGAGCGAACTCCCTGAGTGACTATCAATGCTCAACTCTCCCGGACGAATCTAAACCATCGAATGGAAGTTGACGCGCGTGCGGCGAAATTCGGAACCAACGCATGCTCTCTCTCGAGTCACTACTCTCTCTCTCTCTCTCTTGCGTTCCCACGGAGGCACTGCTCAAGGACCGATGAGTATGCTGGGAGTCGAATCGAGTTGTACAAGGTCATCAAGGGGCGAACTCGACTTTGCCCCGTCTGAGTCGAAAAGCCCGGTTGGAATTGACGGAAATGGTGAGGTAGGCACCAGGGCAGAAAGAGCACGATAGTGCGCCCCATCGAGGGACAGAACGGCAAGGCAAGCGATGCAGCATGGCAGGAAAGAGGGTGTGCGTCCCACCCATATGAGCAGAATTGGGAAGCCCGGCAGAGGCAAACCAGTGCAAGCGCGGCAGCGGCAGCGCGGAAGCGTTGCAGCGGGTGTGCGTCCCACCCAAGTATGCAAAACTGGCAGGCCCAGCAGAGGCTACCCAGTGCAAGCGCAGTAGCGGCAGCGTTGTAGCGGGTGTGTGTCTCACCCAAATGTGCAAAACAACTGGAATGCCCAGCAGAGGTAAGCCCAGTGCGCGTTTCCGCTCACAGGAACTACTGCTGCCTTGTAGATTGATTGGGGACAATCATTGTCTAGCGGAGCAAACCGTAAACAAACCTGAACGGGCAGCAAACTAAGGTGTTCATTAAAACGACCGATTTGCTGGGAAGATGGCGCACATAAGCCCGCGAGGCAGGCTGTCTAAGGGTCGCTGCCCTGAAAGAAATAGCAGCCCACTGTCTTGTGGGTCTGACTGGGGACAGTCAAAGTCTAGCGGAAGAAGCCAATCCGCACACAATAGCTGGCTGAAATCGAACACCCCACCGAAGGATAAGCAACTGAGCTCAAATAGATGCTGAAGGTTGGTGCACGTACATCACGTTCTGATGTTTGGCTGTTTATATATCACAAAGAGAATGATTAAAACAGGCCTAGAAACGATCGAAGAAGAAGAAGTTGCTACAAATTATCCCATATCCCTCGATGATGTAATGTCATAGTTATACAATTGTAGCAATCTTGAACTTCATAGATGACGCAGGTCTTCATTGCCATGTTGATCTAAGAAATGTGTATCGACTGCAGAAACGAGTGTCGTTTAATAATCTTATTAACAAACATGCCGAACCATGTCATTTTTGTTGGTATATAATGCATTATACTAAAACCATGAACTGTTTTGTTAGTTTTTGCAAGATACAATAAGAGTATTTAGTATTTAGTACTGCCTGTTTTGCCTCTTACTTCTTACTTAATCCCGTCATGCCTAGTGACACATGGGGCTTCAGAAAGGACTTTCCATGCTCTCCTGTCCGTGCAACCTTCAGCGCAGAGCCCCACGTCAGAGATGCGGTGTCCAGTTCCTCTTCCATCATGCGCCTCCATGTTGTCCGTGGTCTGCCTTTCTTTCTCTTTCCCTCTGGTGTCCAAGTGAGGGCTATCCTTGCAGGCATTTCTTGTCTCATTCTCATAACATGTCCGAGCCATTTCCATCTTCTCTTTTGAGTATGTCATTCATTGGCTCTTGTCTTGTGTCTTGGAGTAGTTGGTTATTGGATATTTTTACTGGCCAAAAGATTCCCAAGATTCTGCGAAGACAAGAGTGGTGGAAAACTGACAGCCTGCTAGTATCTCCTTTGGTCATCCTCCAACACTCCGATCCGTAGAGCAAAACTGGCAAAACAATGCTTTTATAGAGTTTAAGCTTTGTGGTCCTATTGTAGATTTTGGACTCTTGTCCAAATTCTGGATTGTTGTTTTGCCTCTGATACCTTCAAAGTATTGAAGAAATAAGGGAAAACTGAAGTAAAGCTATGTAGCAATGACGAAAAAAGTAAAAACAAAATACTGTAGTTTTACACAAAAACAATAACAATACACAGCAACGTTTCGACCAAAAGGCGTTTATCAAGCAAATGATACAACAGACGTCAAGATATTTACTTCTTACACGGCACAGAACATATCAGAGAAGCTATTTGGACGCCATGCGTGCAGACACACATTTTTCTTCCGCTTTCATGAGAAAAAAACAACTGGCGATGTTTAGAATTCATATATTTGTTTCAGCGAAATAATGTTTTGTTTGTTTCTAGCACTCACGTGTCCATTATTTGAGATCCGTTGAAACCAGGAACAACATATTCGGTACATTTTTATATTTCCTTGTTCTTCCGATTCACATTTTTCTTTACAACACAGAAATTGTTAGAATCTACAAATAACTGAAACATATTTATTGTTACTGATGTCGCTACGGTCTGGAGATTTCTGAGTCTCTAAGTACTGTACTATTATATTTGAAAATGGGGTCAAAGGCGAAAGGGGACAACGGCGCGCCAGGATTAGGAATCTGACATTAATCTCGACCCTGCCCTCATCTCCTCGTGGTGACCCTGGAAAAAGATGGTGGTTCCAGTATGGCCAATAGGGCAGGTGTCGTGGGAGAGCTACTTTGGTTAAAGTAGAAATGCAAAGGTAGTCATGCTAGATGGGATCCGCTCGCAACACAGACGAACGAATGTCCAGAGTGACTATTAATGCTCGTTTCTCCCGGCCGATAAGAAAAGCTGGAAGGATAAACATACAGGATGAGAGGTGCATCCATCGAAGAGACGTGGACTCGCGTGGGGCGAAACTCGGAGCCCGTGCAAGCTCTCTCTTGAGCCCGAATATACTGGGAATCTAGTTTCGCCCCATGTGGGCCCACATGGGGCGAAATTCGGACTCAATCACAGGGGTTGGGGTCCGGGTTAAGCCCCAGGGGAGAAAGCCCAGGCAAATGTGAGCACGGTGAATTGACTGGAAATGGTGAGGTAGGCACCAGAGAAGAGCGAGCACGCAAGCGGACGATGCACAGGTGGACCCACATGAGGCAAAACTGTGCCCCTATCCAGGGGTGGGCGCCTGAGGTGAGCCCCAGTCGGGGACAGCCCAGGCAAATGTGCGCACGGTTGGTATTGACTGAAATGGTGAATTAGACACCAGGCCAGAGCGAGCAAGCATGCCGAGGATGCATGGGTGGGCCCACATGAGCAAAACCCGCGCCCCCATCGCAGGGGTGGGGGAGTAGGTTGAGACCTAGGCCCAAACAGCACAGGCAAATGCGGTTGGAATTGATGGAAATTGTGAGGCTGGCACCAGGGCGGAGCATGCATGCATGCGAGCGATGCACGTGAAGGCCCACAGGCGAGCAAAAAAGCATTGCACGGTAGACACGGCAGGCACGGCAGGAGCGGCAAGCGTGGTGGGCAACACGGGCGCAGCAGGCAAAAGGGTGTGCGGAGCACCCGAATGGGCAGAAAACCTGGAAACCCAGCAGAGGCGAAGCCAGTGCGCGTTTCCGCTCGCAGAGAAACTGGGGTACTGCTGCTTTGTACTATAATTGGGGGGCAATCAAAGTCTAGCAGAGCAAACCGTCCACAAAACTGGACGGGCGGCAAACCAAGGTGTCCACAAAACGACCGGTTACGCTAGACAGATGGCGCTCATAAGCCCTGGAGGGCGAGCCGTCTAAGGGTCGCTGCCCTAAAAGAAAATAGCAACCTGTTGTCTTGTGGGTTTTGGCTGGGGACAGAAAAAGGCTAACGGAGAGCGAACCCAGTAAACGCTGGTTGAAACCGAACACACCACCGAAGGCTAAGCACCGAGTTCAGGAACTGAAGGCTGTGTACGTACATCCGTTCTTGATGTTTGGCTGTTTATATATCACAATAAAATGATAAAAGCGGTATAAGAACGATCGTGAGAGAGAGAGAGATTTGAAATGTACGGCTCTTAATTAGAGACTGAGATAACTCCTATTCTTGACATTAGTTAAGTCATTCTCCTCTTCAATCAGTTAAATTAAATAAATACGCAAACGAAAGAAAACTGGGATTACTCGGAACACCTAAACGTTAGCCGACAATGCAAACCAACACTGTCCTTAAATTTAATAAACCTGGCTAGACAGAAAGTCCAAGAAAGTGTAAAATAAATATGGAAGCTGTTTCCATTATATACGAACACAGAACTGGAAGCTACAAGAGTGCTTTTACAATATAAGGGCAAGTATAGTGTCAAAAAATGTGCTCTGGTGATCGGTGTATATACACACATATCAACATGATAGGTTAGGGTAAGCTCGGACACTGTAGTTCAGAGCTTGTTGCATATTATGAGAAAATATGATAACTTAATTTAACTAATGTCATATTGAGTCCCAAAGCAACATTGCTAATAGATGTCATATTGAGTCCCAAAGCAACATTGCTAATAGATGTCATATTGAGTCCCAAAATTGCAACATTTGGGCTAAGAATTGTATAGATGTCATATTGAGTCCCAAAGCAACATTGCTAATAGATGTCATATTGAGTCCCACATGCAAGGACAACATTGCTAATGGATGTCATATTGAATCCCAAAGCAACATTGCTAATAGATGGCATATTGATTCCCATAGCAATTTAATCCCATAGCAACATTGCTAATAGATGTCATATTGAGTCCCAAAGCATCTAAGCATTTAGCCCCTCACATATTGTCCCAAATATAGAGGGAGTCCCAAATAAAGCAACATTGCTAATAACACTACAAGAGTCTAACATCGAAGATGATTTCCAAGCTCTTCATTACCTGGCCTGGTTTTATACCTGTCCATATGTCTAGGTCCCAAATGCCCGCCACCTACCAATATTTTTGCACTAAGCACGAACTGTGTAACTCCGGCAACATCCAAGGTATAGAGGAAAAAATGCACTTGTGATTAAAACGGCATGTCCGAATTCAAACCCTCGACCTTCGGAAAGCAAGGCAAAAGTTTAACCACTTAACCACTTAGCCACTTAACCACTTAACCACTTAACCACTTAAACCATCCAAAGACCCTTAATGTATTGTAGAAAATAAAGATCTTATAACACTTGATGCCATAACGGCTCTCAACTTACAAAGCCAACAAATATAATATTACGTATATAGGGGGGTGTATGTGGCTGAGTGGTTAGCCATTGCCTTGCGAGTCAAAAGCCGTGGGTTCGAATCCCGATCGCTTGAAAGCACCGTTCTGTTCACAAGCACAGTTTTTTACTTTGACCCCTAGGATTGTTGCCGGAGCTACGGAGTTCGTGCTTTTTATACTACTCTCGGCAGGTGGCTTGTCATTTCTACGGAGAGGGACAGAGCTATATGGTAATACCCGGTGCAATGAAGTCAATCCTTCGGATTTAAAACCCTTTTAATGTACGTATATAATAAGAGATTATACCACAGTAAATATGCAAGAAGTGAAGAGTTGTTAAAATGATTACAGAATCACAAAGCATGCACTCAAGTGAAAGACAAAGTGTTAGGCTATCTTGATAAACGAAGAAACGAAGAATGACTTAGGAAAACAATGAAAAAAAAGCATGTACTGAGAGAGGTTAGAAACACCGGATATAATTCAATAGATGAGACTAAACGAACTGCCAAGGATAGAGCGATTTGAAGATATTGAGTCGCCCGCGTGCCCAGCGTGTTCGTAGCGCGTTGGACTACGGGTGACTAGTCCTCTGTAAGTGTGGGTTCAACTCCGCGGACTGGCAGAAAAGCTACATGTTCCCCAGATTTACGGTGTTCGTGGCACCGAGCCGAAAGGGTTACGATGTCCATGACTCCGAGCCGAAGAGCTTTCAGCTCAAGTGCTTCTGGATCGACCAAAAAAAAAAGAAATTGAGTTTAGGCCCTATGTAACCTATAGCGGTTTTTTGTGGTTTTTTCTGTCCTCCAGCAGAACGTTTTCGCCCCTTTATTTTAACAAACAGTTGATGTGTGGCGAACTTGAAAGGGGCAGACATTCTTCTAGAGGACAGAAAAAACACTTTAAAGACAGTCTTAAAGTGTCTCTGAAATACTTCGATATAG